>CM037093.1:48547343-49804144 GCA_020916435.1 Oxytropis ochrocephala
TTCTTGTAAGTTGAGTTAGGTGCCTGTGTCATTCAACAAACAAAGAAAATGTAGTTACTAAATGTGGAAGCTATATTTGATTCTATTGAAATAGTGAAGCATAGAACATAATCAAATGGATTATTCGAAAAGGGTTCTGTAAATTGATGTATGATGAATTGTTCGAAAAGGGTTCAGAATCATGCGAAGAATTGAAATTAAATGTTGAAGTAGTATGACTTTCATATTCTAACAACTTTTAATTCTCATGTTAACAAAGAAGATCAGCATAAGTGTTCCAATAATATAAGACATTTGATTCACATCTTAACAAAGAAGATCAACATGTAATATGCATTGACAACATTTAATTGACGGCACAAATTTACTCAAGGGATGCTAAGATTTACTTGGAGAACCCATATACGTAAAAATCAAACTCATAGATGCAAAGTGAACATTCAATCAATAACTTCATGACTCAGATCAAACACCATTGAGCACAAGTATATCACTAATTTCTCCTATTTCAATCGAGTTACGCTTACGCTTCAACAACATACAATAAGTTTAGAAAGTAAACTTTAAATGAATGACTTGCAAATTTTGCAAATTGCAACCCTTTATATGATTGTAGTAGAATGCCTTTTTAAACAACATCACAATTGGTCAAAAATTGTAAACAAGATTGCATTATTAAACATAATACTTAAAAGTTCACATTTGAAATAGTTCTAATGAAATTTCCCCTTGTTTCCGTGCACTACGCATTTTATTATTGGAAACAAGCTTCCAATTTGTCAATCAAACAATAATAGCAGATGGATTACACACATATTGATGAACCCTAAACCCTAAATACACAAAATCAACAAAAACCTAGATACACAAATCAACAAACCCTAAACTGAGCAAAATTTGTCAAAAAAATTGTTTTGAGAGAGATAGAGTGAGAGAGAGAGAGAGCGAACCAAGAGAGAGAGAGAGAGAGAACGAACCTGCAAAATTCGTGAGCAGATGACGGAGAGCTTAACCAGCTTCGTGAGCAGCAGAAGCTTCACGATGAAATGGAAAGAGAGGGAACGACACTGTGAGTGAAATTGGAATGAGAGGGAACGTTGTGTGAGTGAATAGGAATGTTAGGGTATTTTGTAAAAATAAAATAAAATGGATCTATAGCGTCCGCCCACCGACACTAAGAAAATTATTAAAAATAAACGGAGATGTAGCGTCCGCCACGTCCGACGTTAAGTTCCTTTTTTAAAAAAAATTAAATTTGTGCAGTAGCGTGGGTCAGTCCGACTCTATTCCGACGCTAATAGCGTCGGTGTCGTGGCCGACGCTAAAATATGGACGCTATTAAGCCATTTTCTAGTAGTGGTGTGGGAACACTTGATGCAGTTGCAATAGTGTGTGTCTTTCAGTCACTTTCTTCATAGTTTCATTACAAGCTTCCTATGTCTAGGCATGCTAAATAGGTTCACTCTTGTCTCTTAAGCTCCAACTGTATCACCCTAAGAACTATGTTATCCTATGTCTAGGACTTAACATGGTTTTAACAAGCAATTCCTCATTAAAGCTAGTTTAACAAAGATGTTGTTACAAACACTCATTCTTATTAACTCTTGAGTTCATAAATGTAGCCCATGTCTGCTGCCACAAGTTTACCTATTCTAAAGTGATCAATTCTAGAATAAGCTTTGATAGAAGTATTACACAAGAGTTAAAATGCATACACTACATAAACCATAATAACTTACTTAGAAGTTCATTACAAGGCTACAACATATCAACTAAGGGAAATTAGCTCATATTACTCATAATATAATAGAGAAAATCTGCAAAGAGCATAATCAAATGAGTAATATAGAAAAAGAACTCAAAAGGATAGAGATTACATAAATAGGAGATCTTTTGCATGAGTTTCCCAACTTGAAGTACAAGATGAGTTCCTTACACAAGTTTCCTCTAAGCAGAAGTGAAGGGAGTGGTTGTCGAGCACTTCCTTACCTTCCTTCTCTTCAGAAACTTAAATAAAAACTAAAACTAAGCTAGAAATAAACTAAACTAAGTGATCCTTTAAGACTTGGATGAAGGATGATTTGTAAGTGAAGATATGGCTTGTATTTATAGGCAAGAAAGCTTTCCTCCCTTGAGGGGTTTCCTTTGGCGCGAAATATCAATTGAGATGCTTAACCATGGTTAGTTGCAGACAACCCATCAAGCAAGTAGCTCAGGTTGGTCGTTTTGCATGAAGTTCACATGGGGTGGTCCAATAAAGAAGTGCCACATGTCCTTAGATAAGTGAGCTTTGCAACTTGCTTTTGATCCTTATCGCCGAATTCTGCTAGTGGCTCTGCTCCATATGACTAGGCATGACGTCACAAATCAAGTGTGGTAGCATCAAATTGGTCCTTGGATCTTTTGGTGCAAACTGCTAGTTTTTAGCAGGTGTAGGCAGTGTGGCCACTCCTAATGTAGGCAGTGTGGGCACTCCTGAAGTAGCTGCACTGAACAAAAACATCAAACCTAACAAGATATGTGCATTTTGCCTAATTCATTGTCCTAATCCATTTGAATCCTTAAAATGTTGTTTCTTAATAAATAAACTATATTTATATATTAATGTACTTGAAAATAAACAATAACCTAAGTTAAAATAGATGAATAACTCTATATAAAATAGAGTTATCACACCCACAAACTTAAATTGTTGCTTGTCCTCAAGTAACGACACAATAAATAAACAAAAGACTTCCATGATGATGAAGTCATCTCAACTCATGCTTTTCCAAAAGAGTGTTTGAAGTGTATGCTTTTGTGAGCTTTCATTTTTCAGGAATTTTTTCTAAGCCTTTACTTTCTT
This sequence comes from Oxytropis ochrocephala, assembly GCA_020916435.1. Lineage (NCBI taxonomy): Eukaryota > Viridiplantae > Streptophyta > Magnoliopsida > Fabales > Fabaceae > Oxytropis > Oxytropis ochrocephala. The sequence goes on from CM037093.1 coordinate 48,550,189, forward strand.
TGAAACATTCAGAGTTATAAAGACTCATTTGTGTGAGTGTGTGTCCTATTGAGTATCAATTGGTTCCATAACTAGATAAGGAGTTTCTCTTTAGCTTTTGAAAAATTGTGGAACACTTTTGGTCACCTTTAGAGATTTTTTTCAAAATATGGATGAGACTAACAATTTCATCAAGATTTAGGGGACTCTTAAGCACAACAAAGGGTTTGTGGTGTTTCAACTTGTTGAGTCAATTGCCTTATTTAGACTTTTGGTGTTTTTGTTGATGCAATGCGTTGGATCAGCAAAATACATCATTTTTCTAGATTGTGGATACACCTCATTTTGAGTGTAGTTGCTTTGATGTAGGTGATGTAACACCCTTTTCTACCCCATAATTTACACGTCATTTATCGAGTAATTCTTTTTACGCAAATATTAATTTAAGCGATAGAAAAGAAATGCCACATCGTCATTAACAAAACTCGTCAATTTCACTCATCAAGTTTGTGCAACAAACATCCGTCATGAAAATTAAACTCCAAAATTACGCCACAAATGAATAAAACAATAACTCACTAATACCACTCAAACACGTCTCACATCATCGATATAAACATTAAACACTTAGTTAATTAATTAACAAAATTCAACCACGCCCCCTAGGTGCCACAAAGATCGTAGAAGCGACTCGATAGACATCCCAACAATAATAAAGAAGCGCAAAGCAGGACCTTCACTCGCGATTACTGCAGCGTTGCCACAATAGAGCAACATTCCAAGCAGAAGAGGTGAGAATTTCAACGAAACATAATTAAGCACATAATAGAGTAATGTGAACAAAACAGTCATACAACATCGTCATCACTACCAACAACATCGTCATCAACACTAACTCAAATTACGCCACCACAAGTCATAGTCATGAATGTGTATGGAAATGCAACCCACGCCTGGGTATATGCATGATGGTACCATTCTCGTCATAAATAAGCCACTATGGGCACATCGTCACTATTTTACGTCAATTGGAGGCCGAAGCCTATTCGTCATAATATGCACATGCTATGAGACACTATGGACACATGTGCAAACACCAAATCACTCACCTGGAGCCATCGTCATCGTCGTCATAAAACACTCATGGAGTGTACTCTTCATAACCATCACAATTATATCACAACATCATCATAAACATCACATTTAAAATTGGAGTAACAACACATTTAAATTTTGAGTAACAACACATTTAAAATCTAGAAAAACATCACATTTAAATTTCAAGAACAGTAATAAATCATTAGCCTTTTTATTTATAAAAACAGCCACCTTAGCAATTGAAAACAAACACAACAACAGTACAAAACCAGCAACAACAACATTATATCAATAAAACAGCAACAATTATTCAGGGAAACAGCAACACATATTCTTGAAAAAAAAAACAGCACCAAGTTATCAACAAAAACAGCAACATATATCCTTGAAAAAAAACAGCAGCCATTTATTAACAAAACAACAATATAATTTCATGAAAACAGCAACAATTTAATAACAAAAACAGCAACTTATATTCTTGAAAAACAGCAGCCATTTATTAACAAAACAGCAATATATATTCATGAAAACAGCAACAATTTAATAACAAAAACAGCAACTTATATTTCAATTAAAAACAGCAAAACAGCACATAATTTATAAAAGAAAACAGCAACCCATATATCAATTAAAAATAGCAAACATCACATGATTTATAAAAGAAAACAAAGAAATTTCATATATCAATTAAAAACAACAAACAACACATGATTTATAAAGAAAACAACAACCCATATATCAATTAAAAACAGCAAACAACACATAATTTATACAGTAAAAAAGAGGGCCCATACATCACCATATCCATGAAATCGATTCTAACCCCATCAAATCACCCAATTCGAAATTCAGCTCATCATCTCATATAGTTAATCATGTGATAACATCAACGATTCATCAAACAACATCAAGAACCCCACAAAACTCATCACATACTCAATTATATTCTATCGAAACGCTCACCCTTACCTCTTAAACGTAGGCTCTGTAGAAGACGATTGGAAGCACCAACGAGTAACTACAGCAACACAACGAGCAAAGCCTTGAACTTTCACCCTCCAATTCGCGAAAACCCTCTCCTTTTCTCCCTCTCTTGCGCCGCGCCTCTTCTCCCTTCTTGCTCTCTCTCAATTTCGATTTCTCTCTGAATGAATGAGAGTGAGGGTTTCGCATAACCCTTGGCGTTTAAGCTGTGGGCCTTTCAAGTAACACCCCCTTATTCTAATCAAATCGGTCTACTAAATTTAAATCAGAGTTTCAAAAATCCACTCAAAGGAGTGCTACATTTAGTGAAATAAAATGAAAACAGGATTCAATTAAGTTCAAAATAGTTTCACAGTACCATACAAGCATATTATCATACGCATCACCACGGCAAAAGGGTCCCAGCCCATCATATAAGGCACCTCGACCAGTATACATCAAGGTCATATTACATGGTAATAGTTACAAAATAATGATAGTTTTCAGTTCAAAGACCATCTATCAAAATATACACAAGTTCAAATTTAAAACAAAGACAAAATAGACTACTCGGCTGACCCAAAGTTACATGACCAGAGCAGACACGACCAACTTGAGCTAGGTCTACCATCACTCATGCGTACCTGCAAGTTGCCACGAGAGCAGGCAACAAAAGCAGCTAGGGTGAGTCTCTTAACACAAGTAATATAATGTGAATAAAACATATATAAGGTTAGAAATGGCACTAAAAGCACCTCGGTTCAGCTAATAAAGCCAACCACCGATAGCTCAAAACAATCACACACATCATCAATCAGCTCAAACATATTGAATCATGTCATGTATGCATGAAATGCAACCCAACCACAGGGCCTTATGCAATGAGGTACCTCCACCGTCGTTATTTAGCCCGTCGGCATTCTCCGTCGTTAACTCCGTCGTTATTTTGGTATGGAGACCGAAGTCTTACCATATCCGAGGCCGAGACCTCCTCCGTCGTTATATGCACATGAACATGTGACTCATGACAAATACAATCACACACAAATCAAATCATAGCGTATGTGAAAGTTTACACCGTCGTTCACCGTCGTTCTACTCCGTCGCTCACATGACATCTACACCACTTAGACAACATCTCGGTGCTAAGGTCGACCCTACAACACCTGTAGAGAATCACCCTAGGACCTACAACCGACCTCTCGGTCACCTCGGCACTTCTTAATCACCTCGGCACTCTCACGGTGGACTAAGTGTCACACCGAGGACCACAACTACACTTAGGGACCAACTTGTCCCCTAAGGACCAAAATGGACTTAATCGCTCCAACACTTATATACATTGGTGCTAAATGACACTCACAGTGGCGTCCCACAATGTGGTAGACAACATTGGCGCCCAAATCACCACATCGGCACACTATATGTGTACCTCGGCTAAACCCCTCGACATCACCTCGGCACACTATGTGTGTACCTTGGCTAAACACACTCAACCCTCAACTCGGTAACGTGCTCACAGTTAAGTACTACCTTACAACAAAAATCACCTAAGTCATGGGAATTCACTCCTTAGTGTTCCCTGGTTCAGCTCACCTATACTTAGGCACTTGGGCGTTTCACCTCGGTGACGCTACCTCGGCCTAAGGACCTCGGTTCACTATCTCTACAGCTCGGTAATCTTAAGGCGAAACTCCTACACTTCATTTTAGGCGTCCTTACCCTTCGCTTATGGTATTTAGACACATGCTCACCCTCAAACTCACCAATAGACCCTCAACTAAGACACACGGCTAGGCGTTGACTTCCCTCAACTCGGTTTCTCTCACTCTAGTTGAAGAACACTTCGGTTTTTACGCGCGTAATTAAGGCGCTTAACTCCCATTTCACTCCTTTACTCTGTTTCTTAAGTTAGACTAAACATGCAAGCTCAGTTCTAGGTCACCACACTCACTCACACTCGTATACTCACTCTACTTCTCTGATCCGTTCCCTAACTCTACATGCAAGCTCATTTTCACTTCACCATGCACTTTGCTCTCTCTTCATACCACTCGGAATGCAGAGAGTGTTTCACTCTCTCTCTTTCCAAGTTGATCCACCGTCATTCCTCACCACAAATCACATCAAAAGGCAAGAACACAGCAAAACATGTTAAGATCAACACATAAGACATGCATGCAAGGTGATTCAGAAACCATTCACACCAAAATGCAAACAACACAAAACATTACAAATCTTAGAAGACCCCCTAACCTTAATGACTTGAGAAGAATGAGATTCCTTCACTCTCCAAGTAACTACAAAGAACAATGCTCTCCTCTCCTCTCCTAGCTTGGACTTTCCACGCTGTTTTCTCCTCCTTCTCTCTTCGGTCTCACTTCTCTCTCTACTTCTCAATTTAGCAACTTAACTAATTTTTGGAATGAAGGAATGTCTCCTTCGAAGGCACATTCTATTTAACATGTCCTAAAGACTTAAGTGGGCCTTGGCCTTGTTTAGGCCGTGGGCTTCCATTTCCCCCACCCTCTCCTACTTAGACACTTTACTAAGGGTAACACATGTTTAACACTCACTTAATAAATTATTTGACTTAAAAAAATTAAAATGTTGCAAACCCTTAATAATTCAACTAAGTTAATTAATGGAATTATTTGGGGTGTTACAACTCTCCCCTACTTAGGAGATTACGTCCTCGGAATCTTACCTTGATCAAACAGCTCGGAATAGGCCTCCTTCATCTTGCTCTCTAGTTCCCAAGTAGCATGCTCACCAAAGCGACTCTCTACCCAAACCACCTTCACTAACTTGATTTCTTTTCCTCTAAAAGTCTTTACTTCTCGGTCTTCAATTCGATTGGCATTGTCTCCACAGTGAGGAGTCGTCTCTCACTTGCACATCATCCATTTGAATGACATGGGGCGATCAGAACATACTTCCTCACCGAGATACATGGAACACATCGTGCAAATTTGATGAGTTAGGTGGCGGTGCAATTCGGTATGCCACCTTCCCAACTCTCCAAGATTTGATAGGGTCCAATGAAATGAGGTGACGTTTCTTGGACCTCGAGCTCGTCCAACTCGATCAGGGGGTGACTCTAAGGAATACATGGTCACCGGCTTGAAATTCTAAGTCCTTCCTTCTCTTGTCATGGTAACTCTTTTATGCGCTTTGTGATGCCCTCATCTTCTCTCTCGATCATCTTAACCTTCTCGGTAGTCTCTCTAACCACTTCTGGTCCCTAACACAACCTTCTCTCCTGCTTTCATGCCAACACAAAGTGGAGTCCTACACCTACGACCATACAATGCTTCAAATGGTGCCATTCCAATACTTGAATGATGACTGTTGTTGTAAGTGAATTCTATCAGTGGTAGATACGAGTCCCACGCACCTCCTTGCTCCAAAGACACAAGCCCTCAATAAGTCTTCTAAGGATTGGATAGTCCTCTCGGATTGACCATCGATCGAGGATGGTATGCCGAGCTCAAACGCAACTTGGAACCCAACGCCTCTTGCAAGCTCTTCCAAAATTCCGAGGTAAACCTTGGATCTGCATGCAAAACAATACTTAAAGGAATTCCATGAAGCTTCACAATGACATTGATATAAATTTCTGCTAACCTCGGCACTGGGTAAGTGATGTTAATAGGAATAAAGTGTGATGACTTTGTCAGCCTATCAACAATCACCCAAATGGTGTCAAACCCTCTTGTTGTCTCCGCAACCCGGTTACAAAGTCCATGGAAATGCTTTGTCCCACTTCCATTCGAGAATATGCAACGGTTGCATCAACCCTGCCGGCTTCTGGTGCTCTACCTTTGACTTCTGGCAAGTCAAACACGCATAAACGAACCGAGCTACATCCCTCTTCATACCTTGCCACCAGAATATTTTCTTCAAGTCTTGGTACATCTTCGTAGCCCCTGGATGGATACTCAACCGACTTCCACGTGACACTCTCCGCATAGCCTTCTTGATCTCTTCATCATCAGTACACATATCCGTCCTCTGAACCTTAACAAACCTTGCGCATCCAACTCAAAATCTTTGTTATCAGCTCGGCCAACACTTACAAACACATCAACCAACTTCACATCAACCTTCTGTGCTTCCTTTATACTAACCATGAACTCATTGGTGATCTTCAAATCCCCAACTTAACACTCCGAGGTGTTACTTCATATACTGTGCTCAAATCCCTAAACTGTTCAATCGGTTCGGCTCCTTTACCATCATTGATGACACATGCATAGATTTCCTACTCGGTAGCATCGCCTACAACATTGGCCTTCCTCGGGTGATAGTTCAGGGCCGAAGTCATAGTCCTTCAATAACTCCAACCATCTCCTCTCGCCTCATATTCGGTTCCTTCGATCAAACAAGTACTTTGCAAGCTCTTGTGATCACTAAACACCTCGAACCTTGAACCATAAAAAGTAATGCCTCCATATCTTCAATGCAAACACCACGGCGGCTAGCTCTAAATCATGAGTGGGGTAATTCTTCTCATGAGTCTTCATTGCTTTGAAGCATACGCCACTACTTTACCGCTTGCATCAACACACACACCCAAACCTAACTTAGATGCATCACAATAAATCACAAAAGGCTCCTCTGGATTAGGCAACGTCAAGATTGGCGGCGTTGTCAATCTCCTCTTCAACTCTTGAAACTCTCTTCACATCGGACATCCCACACGAAAGCCCTATCTTTACAAGTCAATTGGGTTAATGGCAACGCCAATTTGGAGAAACCTCAATGAATCTTCTCAGTGTAACCGGCTAGCCCCAAGCTCTCCTCACTTCGGTGACCGACTTGGGTGCCTCCCACCTCAACACAACTTCAATCTTTGAAGGGTCCACCGCAATCCCTTTGTTGGAAATCACATGGCCTAGGAAACTCACTTCCTCAACCAAAACTCACACTTGGATAGCTTCGCATATAACTTCTTCTCCTTCTTCGTAACCTCCAAAGACTATCCTTAAGTGCTCGGCATGCTCTTCTCGCCGACTTGGAGTAGACCAAAATATCGTCTATGAACACTGCCACAAACCGATCTAAGTACTCATGGAAGATACGATTCATATACTCCATGAATACCCCTGGAGCATTAGTGACACCGAATGGCATTACTAAGTACTCGTAGTGTCCATACCGAGTTCTAAAAGCCGTCTTTGGTACGTCTTCGTCCTTCACTTTGATTTGGTGGTAGCCCGACCTCAAATCAATCTTTGAAAATACTTGAGCACCCACTAATTGATCCATTAAGTCGTCAATTCTTGGTAGTGGATACTTGCTCTTAATTGTAACCTTGTTCAATTGTCTGTAGTCCACGCACAACCTCATGCTTCCATCTTTCTTCTTCACAAGCAACAAAGGTGCTGCTCCCATGGTGACGCACTTGGTCTTACGAATTTCCTTTCTAGCAATTCTTCTAATCTGCTTCTTCACTCGGACAAATTTCGGATGCAGACATCCTATAAGGTGCCATAGACACCTACTTGTTCCAGAATCAACTCTATGGTGAACTCGATCTCTCTCTCAGGTGGAACATCAGGTATTTCTTCAGGAAACACCTCGGCAAACTCTCTGACCACTGGCATATCTTCAATCTTAACTTGATTCTCTACTGTCAACGACGCCCATAATGCAAACAGAGTAACCCCTTCTCCCAACAACTTGCGCACTTGCTTAGCAGGAAGTAAAACCGATTCCTTTACCTCGGCAGCAGGAAAACTAACCGATCTCTCAGCGCAATGGATATGAACATGGTTGTCTACTAACCAGTACATACCAAGGATGACGTCCCATTCCTCTAGTGGTAAACAAATTAGATTAACAGAGAAGTCCTGCCGAATACGATCGGTGGGCACTTCGAACATACTGAGAGAGGTAGTCACTGCACCCATGGCCGGAGTGACAATGACCATCTCCTTCCCAAAGAAGACAACACTAAACTTAGTCTATTAGCACACATAGCGTAAAACGAATGAATGAGTGGCACCAAAGATCTATAATTGCAACTAGAGGAACACCGTTGATATAACACGTACCTTTGATTTCATTCACCACCTCGGACCCAGCTAGCGCAAACACTTTCCCCACGCCTTTCTCTTGCTTTGGCTTAGGACACTTAGGACTGATGTGCCCCATCTCTCCACAATTGAAACAGACTATCTCTTTTCTCCCACATTCAGCAGACAGGTGGCCCTCCTTGCCACACCTATAACACCTCTTCACTTCAGCCTTGCACTCCTTCGCTTTGTGCCCAGGCAGCCCACACTTGTAACAAGTCAGAATAGCAGGAGCATCTCCCCTACTAGGCTTTCCTCTCCCTGCAGAGTTTCCCTTTCCTCTACCACCAAAACGGTCATAAGGCTTCCAACGGTTCTGAGGTTGGAAGGTCTTCTTATCCTTCCCACTCGGCTAATAGCCATACTATCTTCCTTCATAAATTCTGCAGCAGTCCACCAACTCAGAAAACACCCTTATCCTTTGATACCCAATGGCCTGCTTGATCTCAGGCTTTAAACTGTTTCAAACTTAATACACTTGGAGAACTCAAGCGGAGCTCCAAAGTGTAATGGGGATAAAACTTTGCCACCGAAGAACTTGGCAAAGATACTCGCATTACTGGCCAAAGTTACCTTGCTTGAGCTCCAAGAATTCCATTTCCTTCTTTCCTTTCACATCCTCTCCGGTAATACTTCCTCATGAACTCCTCTTGAAAATATCCCATGTAATCCCTTCCTCAAGAGCCTCCAATCTTTGAAGAGATTCAAGCCACCATCGTCGTCGGCTTCTTCAATGAGCATATGAGTCCCAAACCTCACCTTTTGCTCATCAATGCAATCCATCACCCCGAATATCCTCTCTATTTCTTTCAACCATACTAGAGCCCCATCGATCATACCTCCCTCAAGGTAGGAGGATTCTCCTCCGGAAGGTAGCAAGCCTACGAGCTCCAAAGATCCTCGGCATTCTCACGAGGTCGATTCCCATAGCAGCTTGCCATCGCCTCCAACGCAGCAGGCGGCTATAGCAAAGATCATTCCTTCCAAATCTTTCCACCATTTCTACTTCACTCGATCACACAATCAAGAATCGTTTTAGAACGAGCCTAAGACTCGAGGCTTAAGACACTTAGACTAACTACTTGGTGGGACAAGACCGAACTTATGCTCGATACCAACAATGTAACACCCCTTATTCTAATCAAATCGGTCTACTAAATTTAAATCGAGTTTCAAAATCCACTCAAAGGAGTGCTACATTTAGTGAAATAAAATGAAAACAGGATTCAATTAAGTTCAAAATAGTTTCACAAGATGCTGCATACAAGCATATTATCATACGCATCACCACTGCAAAAGGGTCCCACCCATCATATAAGGCACCTCGGCGGATACATCAAGGTCATATTACATGGTAATAGTTACAAAATAATGATAGTTTTCGGTTCAAAGACCATCTATCAAAATATACACAAGTTCACCCTAAACAAAGACAAAATAGACTACTCGGCTGAACCCGGTGTTACATGACCAGAGCGGAACCACGAACTTGAGAGCTAGGTCTACCATCACTCATGCGTGCACTGCAAGTTGCCACGAGAGCAGCAACAAAAGCAAATTTAGGGTGAGTCTCTTAACACAAGTAATATAATGTGAATAAAACATATATAAGGTTAGAAATGGCACTAAAAGCACCTCGGTTCAAACTAATAAAGCCAACCACCGATAGCTCAAAACAATCACACACATCATCAATCACTCAAACATATTGAATCATGTCATGTATGCATGAAATGCAACCCAACCACAGGGCCTTATGCAATGAGGTACCTCCACCGTCGTTATTTAGCCCGTCGGCATTCTCCGTCGTTAACTCTCAAAATTCGTTATTTTGGTATGGAGACCGAAGTCTTACCATATCCGAGGCCGAGACCTCCTCCGTCGTTATATGCACATGAACATGTGACTCATGACAAATACAATCACACACAAATCAAATCATAGCGTATGTGAAAGTTTACACCGTCGCTCACCGCTCGTCTCTACTCCGTCGCTCACATGACATCTACACCACTTAGACAACATCTCGGTGCTAAGGTCGACCCTACAACACCTGTGAGAATCACCCTAGGACCTACAACCGACCTCCTCTCGGTCACCTCGGCACTTCTTAATCACCTCAAGACTCACAAAGTGGACTAAGTGTCACACCGAGGACCACAACTACACTTAGGGACCAACTTGTCCCCTAGGACCAAAATGGACTTAATCGCTCCAACACTTATACACATTGGTGCTAAATGGCACTCACAAGCAAGGCGTCCCACAATGTGGTAGACAACATTGGCGCCCAAATCACCACATCGGCACACTATATGTGTACCTCGGCTAAACCCCTCGACATCACCTCGGCACACTATGTGTGTACCTTGGCTAAACACACTCAACCCTCAACTCGGTAACGTGCTCACAGTTAAGCACTACCTTACAACAAAAATCACCTAAGTCATGGGAATTCACTCCTTAGTGTTCCCTGGTTCAGCTCACCTATACTTAGGCACTTGGGCGTTTCACCTCGGTGACGCTACCTCGGCCTAAGGACCTCGGTTCACTATCTCTACAGCTCGGTAATCTTAAGGCGAAACTCCTACACTTCATTTTAGGCGTCCTTACCCTTCGCTTATGGTATTTAGACACATGCTCACCCTCAAACTCACCAATAGACCCTCAACTAAGACACAGCTAGGCGTTGACTTCCCTCAACTCGGTTTCTCTCACTCTAGTTGAAGAACACTTCGGTTTTTACGCGCGTAATTAAGGCGCTTAACTCCCATTTCACTCCTTTACTCTGTTTCTTAAGTTAGACTCAACATGCAAGCTCAGTTCTAGGTCACCACTCTCACTCACACTCGTATACTCACTCTACTTCTCTGATCCGTTCCCTAACTCTACATGCAAGCTCATTTTCACTTTCCACCATGCACCGCTTCTCTCTTCATACCACTCGGAATGCAGAGAGTGTTACACTCCTCTCTCTTTCCAAGTTGATCCACCGTCGTTCCTCACCACAAATCACATCAAAAGGCAAGAACACAGCAAAACATGTTAAGATCAACACATAAGACATGCATTCAAGGTGATTCAGAAACCATTCACACCAAAATGCAAACAACACAAAACATTACAAATCTTAGAAGACCCCCTAACCTTAATGACTTGAGAAGAATGAGATTCCTTCACTCTCCAAGTAACTACAGCAACAATGCTCTCCTCTCCTCTCCTAGCTTGGACTTTCCACGCTCGTTTTCTCCTCCTTCTCTCTTCGGTCTCACTTCTCTCTCTACTTCTCAATTTAGCAACTTAACTAATTTTTGGAATGAAGGAATGTCTCCTTCGAAGGCACATTCTATTTAACATGTCCTAAAGACTTAAGTGGGCCTTGGCCTTGTTTAGGCCGTGGGCTTCCACTTCCCCCACCCTCTCCTACTTAGACACTTTACTAAGGGTAACACATGTTTAACACTCACTTAATAAATTATTTGACTTAAAAAAATTAAAATGTTGCAAACCCTTAATAATTCAACTAAGTTAATTAATGGAATTATTTGGGGTGTTACATTTCACGCATTGGGCTCACAGCTACACCCCCACTACTACTCGATCCCACTCCTACACAAATATGATATTTCCCTCTTAATTTAATTAACTCACTCTTCAACTAAAATTAGTAATTCAACTAATCAAATTAATTAAACTAATTAAATTATTTTATTTTTTCGGGGTGTTACAACTCTCCCCTACTTAGAATTTTTCGTCCTCGAAAACATACCTGATTCAAACAATTCCGGATACGACTCTCGCATCCTATCCTTAAGCTCCCATGTCAGGCTTTCACCAGCTGCTCCAACCCAAACAACCTTCACCAGATTGATCTCCTTACCTCGTAAGGTCTTCACCTCACGATCCTCAATTCGTACAGGCATAGTCTCCACATTGAGATTATCCCGCACCTCCACACCATCTACTTGAATCACATGAGACAGATCCGCAATATACTTCCGAAGCTGCGACACGTGAAACACGTCGTGCAAGTTCGAAAGATTAGGTGGCAAGGCCACCCGATATGCAACACTTCCAACTCTTTCCGTAATCTGATACGGCCCAATGAAATGAGGAGTCAACTTCTTCGATTTCAAATAAGCACGCCTAACACTACCATAGGTGTGACCTCGAGAACATGTGGTCACCCGCTTCAAATTCTAAGTCTTTCCTTCTCTTATCATGGTAGCTTTTCATCACTCACTCGCGACACTTTCATTTTCTCCCGGATCACCTTCACTTTTTCGATTGTTTCTCTGACTAGCTCGAGTCCAAGTACTAAACTTTCCCGCCTCATACCAACATACCGAGTCCTCGCACCTCCGACCATACAACGCCTCAAACGGCGCGCCATCCCGACATCTTTGGAATGATAACTGTTGTTGTAGGTAAACTCGATCAATGGAAGATGAGTATCCCACACACCTCCCTGCTCTAGAACACATGACCTCAACAGATCTTCCAACGATTGAATCGTCCTCTCTGTCTGCCCATCGGTTTGAGGGTGGTAAGCTGAACTCAACCTCAATTTCGACCCAACTCCTTCCGCAAACTACTCCAAAAGTCCAAAGTGAACCTTGGGTCTCTATCCGACACAATGCACAAAGGAACGCCATGCAGCTTCACAATCACCTGAATATAGATCTCTGCCAATCTCGACACCGGATACTTAATGCCGATTGGAATGAAATGAGTAGACTTCGTCAATCTATCCACAACCACCCAAATCGAATCATGCCCTCTCACTGTATTGGGTAACCCAGCACAAAATCCATGGAAATACTATCCCACTTCCACTCTGGAATATTCAACGGTTGCATCATCCCCGCAGGTATTAGCACCCCACGACATCATTTGTCTACTTAATTATGGTTTATTAATATTTTACCCTTTTATTTATAGAGAAAAAGACTTAATTAAATTTTTAGTTTTTAGAGCTTGACAAGAGTGGACTCTTGCTCCTACGTACCTCCGGATGCAATGGAGGAATCAAAGCTACGTAGTTCTTCATGAAAAAGGTTTGTGGGTTGGTATTTTTTAGTGTAGGGGTCCTAGGATTCCTTGAACTGTACAGCTCACTAATTCCTAGGACGCTGACTAACCCGATTGTACAACCGACTTAGTCCCCTACTTTTGAAAGTATTTTTGAGGTTTTATGAAAGAAGTTTGTTTGATGTGAGGTGAGTTGGTTTTAGAATAGGTATTCAAGAACTCCGGAACTGTTGTTACCTCAAAATTTCGACAATACATTAAATGAAGCTTTAAATGGGGTTGACTTCACATTTAATAATGTTTTGGAGACAACAGGTCAATGTTCAAGTCAATTCACCAACAATTCGACAGGAGAAACCTTCGACGAGCTTCGACGAGCTCAGTTTTATAGCAAGAAACCTTCGACAAGAGAAGGCTCAACTCTTCGACGAAGCAGGGTTCAACACTTCGCCAAACGGTTGACGACGTTCTAGTCGAAATGCAAAGAGCAACAGTTAGTGGGCAGTTACTCCTCCTTATTTTTAGGAGGCAGTTGTTCTTTCTTCCCACGTTTGTTTCCTAGAGTATAAATACTCTTTTGTAATAGGAAATCGAGGTCACAACATTTCACAAGAACTCTAAAAACTCAACTTCCAGACTAAAGCGAAAAACGAGTGAAACAGATTCATTGTACGTGTTGGTGAACCACTTTTACTTTCGATTCAATGCAATATTTACTTTTTGTTTACATTTGTTGCAATTACTGCTTTTGTTTTACTTTCAATTTGGTTCTTTCTGTCATTTACTGTTCTTCAAAACGTTAAAAACACAAAAACACAAAGGCAATTGTCAAAGAGATTTTCTAGTTTGATCTCACAATCACAATATTGAAAACTAGTGATTGTTTGCTAAAAACACCAAGAAACAAATTGCACGCCTTGATGGGACCTTTGCCATTGATTTTGTGTTTGTTTTGTCGATCTTGCGTATTTGTATGCACTTGAGGAGTGGTAGAATGGTACGCACTAATTCTAACAATGCCTCTAGTTCTAACCCTGTGGTATCACAAGGGCAAGGAACAACCATGGATGCTGTAAGTGTCAGCGTTGGGAATGTTGCAGGGACAATGGCCCCAGTAACATCAATAACCGTTCCTACGATGTCGATGACCAATGTTGGGTCGACACAGTCTATGTCTTTGCCACTAAATGTAGGACTTCCTTCTAGTCCTTATATGGCAACAGGGAATAGTTTAGAGACACGTTTCCAGAATATGAGTCTACCACCATATCCTTTTGGTGTATATGGCATGCCTACTGGGATGCCACACGTTTCGACCTTTTCCCCTTCACATGTGTCTTCTGAAAGCACACTTGGTCGAAATCCTACTGCATTAACCAATGCGTCTTTGTTGGCATTAAGACAACAAGTAGACGAAAGTAATCATGATATGGTTAATATGCTAACCCAACAAATTAGTACTGTTTTTAACCCATTAATCCAGAATACCAATACAAGTTACCAAATGTTAGCAAATCAAATGGGTAGGATTGCAGATTTCTTTGGGGCTCCTACGGGAAATAATAGGCAAGTACCCAATTGTGGGAATAATGCGCCTAATACCCCACAAAGATCAGTTACTGTCGAAGCCCGGGCAGTTGTAGGAGAACAACAGGGAATGGGAAACCATGTTCCTGAAGTAGTTATGGTAAATCGAAACCAAAACGCTGATGAAGTTGTTCGACAAGTGCAACGAAATAACGCTTATTTCAAGATAACATAGCCACTTTGGTAGAAACCATAATGGCGCAAAATGGCCTTAACATAGGTTTACATAGGCCTAATTTCATATCACCACTGTGTGAATATGTGTTGCAAGCAGAATTGCCAAGAGGTTGGAAAATTCCCAAATTTACTAAGTTTGAGGGTGATACCAATGAGTCCACTGTCGAACATATTGCCCGTTACATGTGTTATACCCCAATTTTGTCCGTATTCTTTTTCCAGCTTTAGTCGTTTATTTTATTATTTGTTCTGAAGTCGCGCAATTGCGAGAATCATTAAAAAGGTGTCTCATTTACCAACCCAAGTCAATCTCAACTAACCTCTTCCAAATGTCGTTGTTTAAATTAAGAATGCGCGCGAATGATCGATCTTTTCGCACATTCTTTAATTGAATTTTCGTATTTGGGCCTAGTCGAACTTAATTGGGTTTATCCGAGTCGTTTCCTTGCAAATGGGTTTATTCGAGTTATTTTCTCGTAAATTGGCTCATCATGCGGACTTCTTTTCTATTTTTATTATTTTGTCCTTATTTTGAGCACATACATATATATATATATATATATATATATAGTCCAAAAATATCAAAAAAAAATCTATTTAATTTTATTTACATTTTAAAAAGTGTCTAATTGTCCAAAATGTCCAAAAATACAAAAAATGATAATATTAAAAATACAAAGAATATAAAAAACGAAAATTAAATAAAGGAGCAGCATCAGTAATCTCTCTGGGTGCTTCTTGCTCTCCAAGACCGCTCAAAGAAGCCCACATTATCGATCTGCAAAAGCCAGTCAAACGAAGAATTAATGCTAAAACCTAATTTCTACCTATAAATAAACGGTTAGCCTAGGGTCTAAGACACACAGAAATCAGAGCAGAAAATTACTGCGAAATCACCAAAAAATAGGATTAGAGTTTCACATCGAAACCCTAATCCAATGAACACGGTTCTAAAATCTGAGTAACGGCAAGAGCGGTTCGAAGGCATCACAGTTGCAGTCGGTCACTATTACTCGAACAAGCACGCAAGGGAATCAAAACAGAGGCTGGAGTTGTAGGTTGGTATTCAAAACCCAAGTTCTTTTGTTTATGTCCATATGATTTGTTAAAGTAGGATTCATTCATTGTTGAAACTGAGAACGAACGTCAAAAATGTAATAATTATAGGAGTAGTTTTCAGGCCACGTTTTTCTGTCTAATATTCTGTTTGTCTTGAAATAAATGCTAAAAACTAGTTTTTGGCTTGCTGTAGTTTCGATCACCCTATTGATTAAATTCAGTACTGACTAATTTAATCCTGATCACCCTATTGATTACCAAATTCAATTCGAATTCCATGATTTTAGCAAAATAGCTTCAAATCAGTCTACGAAATGAAATGGGAATTAATACCAAATAAAATTCGATTTCATAATGAGATTTGATTTGATAATGACATTTGGAAAATTAACATCAAATGAAATTTGGTGATCAATTAGTTTCACCCTATTGTGGGAATTAATATCAAATAAAATCTGATTTCATAATGAGATTTGGAAAATTAATTAATAGAATTATTTAATTTTTTCAACTTTTTCAACATACAAATCGCCAGAATTGATATTATTGAGATACCAATATTTAAAATCAAATTTGATTTCTAAATGAGATTTGATTTCATAATGCGATTTGGAAAATTAATGAATGAAATGATTTAATTTTTTCAAATACTTTTAACATACTAATCCCTAATTTTATGGAGTGGTGAAGAATTAGTTTTAACTTCTAGTATTTTAATTATTTAGGCTTTTAATGGGCTATAAACGTCCATGTTTAATTTTTGTCGCAATATAATATGTTTAGCAATAATGAAATTCTACACCACTTCATAAAATTAGCTATTTCCATAATAAAATTCTACATGTTAATAACTCTTTATTTTCCTTAATGGCAGCAGTTTGCGTAATTAATTTCCATAAAAAAAAATTGCCGGCAATTTTAATAAAACCCCAATTTACAATTTGCACCCCCTGTTTCTCTTTTTAATTCTTTTCCAACTCAAACATAAATAATTTTCCTCTCGAAATCAAATAAACGGCTAAGTCGGTTGTACAACCGGGTTAGTCATTATATTAGGGCCAATGAGTACAGTTCAGTAACCCTGAAAACTTAATAACTACGAGTAAACTATTTTCCCTAAAAATAGGGGACTAAGTCGGTTGTACAACCGGTTAGTCGTTTCTTCTAGAACTAATGAGTCATGCATAGATTCGGAGCTCTAGAATACCTATTCTAAAACGGACCCACCTCACACCAAACCAATTTCTTTCAAAAACTCTAAAATTATTTTCAAAAAGTAGGGGACTAAGTCGGTTGTACAATCGGGTTAGTCGGTGTCCTAGGGATCGATGAGTCATGCAGCCAAGGAATCCTAGGACCCCTACACTAAAAAATACCAACCACAAACTTTCTCAGGAAGAACTACGTAGCTTTGATTCCTCCATTGCATCTGGAGGTACGTAGGAGCAAGACTCAAACTCTTGTCAAGCACTAAAAATCAAAAACTTAAATAAGTCTTTTTCTCTACAAATAAAAGGGTAATAATTAAATAAATCTTAAATTAATTAGACAATGGATGTCGTGGGGTGCTAATACCTTCCCCACACATAACGACTCCCGAACCCTAACAATGCCTCGTCCTAAAACTTAAAGGGATTTTCCGAATTTGCCCTTAAACTAGAATTTCGGTGGCGACTTCCTTTCGAACTTCGAAGAATCCATTCCCGGATTTTTCGGTCGCTACAACATGACAGAGGCAGGAGATATAGCCCAAAATGAGAGTTTGAAAATGAAACATTTTCCAAATTCTCTAACTAAGAACGCCTTTACGTGGTTTACCACTCTACCCCCTGGCTCTATGTATACATGGGGGCAATTGGAAAAAGCGTTCCATGAACAGTTTTACATGGGCCAGTCGAAGATTAGTCTTAAAGAATTGGCCAGTGTTCGATGTAAAGTTCCTGAAGCTATTGATGATTACTTAAATAGATTTAGGCTATTAAAGGCTAGGTGTTTTACACAAGTGCCTGAGCATGAGCTTGTCAAAATGGCTGCAAGGGGCCTTGATTATTCGATTAGAAAGAAATTGGATACCTCTCATTTGAGAGACATGGCCCAATTAGCCGATAGAGTTCGAGTGGTCGAAAGGCTCAAAGAGGAAAAGGCTAGAGTGAATAAATTCAATAAAAAAGAAAACTCAGTTGGGTTTCATAAAAAAGAGAAAATAGCCTATGTTGATGAGGAATTCGACTTCGCATTTGGTGATGTCGAAGCAGAGGAAATAGATGTGGCTGAACTTAAGCCTGGCCCTCCTTATTCCTGTAAACTATTAAGGCATGCAAATGGGAATAATCCTGTAGAGCCTAAAAATGATAGATTTGTGCCTAAAACGTACACTTTTGATGTTACTAAATGTGACGAAATTTTTGATCTGTTAGTAACTGATGGCCAAATAATAGTGCCAAATGGCCTGAAAGTACTTCCTCTCAAACAGAGGAAGAAAAAGGGTTCTTGTAAGTTTCATAATTTTTGGGACATACAACTCGACTGTGTGTACTTTTCAGGGACATAGTTCAAAAAGCAATCAAAGAAGGGAGATCAAATTTGGCGACAAAAAGAACAAAGCCCCAATGCAGATTGACGATCCACTCCATCGAGCAGAGGCCATGTATGCAGAGCCAATTGAAATGAATATAAGCATGGTGGATGTGAAGATGGTAGGTTCTCCTAAGCTCACAAACCTTCTACGAGACAAGCTCAAAAGTGTAGTACAAATGGGTGATCTTTGTACAAAAGATTACTCGGGAAGAGTATGACGAAAAAAATGCAGTTTGTATACCCTAAGGTCAAGAGAGAATTGATAGATTTCCTCAATAGGTGCAAGTTAAAAACTCGAGGTAATCTCAGTGCCCCGGATGTAGCATTGCTTTTAATACAAGGAGGCAGCCAAGAGTGTTGAAGGCTATGGAGTTCGACACTTCTCAAAAAAGAAATGGCTGCACAAAAGGCCAAACTTGATTTCAAAAGAGGAGACCTTATTTATTTTTTTGAGAGTCAAAACCTAGTCTTATTAATTTAGGATTAATTCAATTTTTACCCTTTTATTTATTTATTTGCTTTTATGTAATTATATTATTTATTTGTGTAAACCCTAGGATGAAGACGATATTTGTATATGTTTGTTTGTCTGCTTGCGACTTTTGGGTTATTTTTAAATTGCTCCTACACACACTTCACTTCTACACTTCATACACGTGAGAAAGGTCCTCTGCCCTGACTCGAGCATAAACCTAAGTTAGAACGAGATTGCGTAGTGATGGCTCATGGACGTGCGTCTCGTTGGGTGGTCACGAAAATCTCACCTAGAGTTTGATCCCTTTTGAGGATGCTATCCCTTCTAATAGCTTGCCTATTCTTTGGGTCGATGTTCTTGACTGAGTCCTTGGCTCTAGGGACCATGTGTAGGATTCTTTAGAACTATCCCTGTGAGGTTCACTATAAAAGAAACCTTAGACCCACTCAGAAGATGCATTTCTAGGGTCACAAAGGAGCTTTATACCTCGCATTCAAACAATATTTATGCATACCGCCTTCTATAAAAAAAAATAATCAAAAAAGACAAAAATCATTTTTACTACTCTTTTAGGAAACATACCACATGCATACAAAGAAATAAACATCTATCAAGTGCATGTACTTTTATGACCGTCAGGGAATTTAAATCTTTACCTTGGAGAGAAGTCATGCACGCTGAAGTCAAAATTAAATTTTGTACTTTACTCTCCAATGAAAAGTTTATAATTCCCCGACATGACGAATAAAATCATATATCATTATTTCATACACATACATCACATTCGCATTTCACATACATTCATTCGCATTCTCATTTCATGCGCATTCATTCATTTGCATACTTACATCATGCATTATAAAAACGAAAAAATATAATTTTGAGAGAAAAATTGTGATGAGAGGTGAGGCATTCTTGTGAGATAAATAATTCTTTTGAAAGAGTTTAGCCATACTTCGTTGCAAGCTCAAGGTGTTTCAAGTCACTCAGTTTTTCAAATTTTTAGCTTGCTCACATTTTAACCAAACGTTGCATCTCTTCCATCCCATGATAAATGACCGAAATGCCCATCAAAAATTTCTATCATGTTTTAAATGTTAACTCTCTATGAAGCATTTGTGTAGTGACTGGGGTAACATGTGTGTTTATTTTTGTCTGAGTCAGTTAGCGTCCCTACCTTACCATCATCCCCTGTCAAAGTCTAGTCCCACCCCGACCACCCATAAAGTACACACTCCCCACATCAGTACATAGTTGACGTTTCTGGTTGGTTCCCCTAGTGAAATAACACTTTAGGCCCTCCATACTGGGGCAAATGTGTGATCTCTAAAATACCTTGTCAACGTTGTATTCCCTTGGTGCAAGTCTTTTAGGAAAAAAAAAATTCGAAAAGGCCCGTTAGGTTGAAAACTCGTAAGAGCGGCCTAAGCAAAAATTAGGGCATATAAAAAAGAAATAAACAAAAAAGAGCAAATATATAAAAATAAGTAAATTATTGTCCTTAAGTTAATTTTTGAGAAAACGAGCAATCATGTTTAACCATCTTCCCATATCCTCAAGAAACCATTTGCCACCCACCTTAAGCCAAAATCCAAAGAAACTTTCAATCACCCTAGACAAGGATCAATTCCACATCAAAAATGGTGTACCGTTTTTATCAAATCACTCATTTCAAGTAAAGAGATTGTAAAAAAAAAGAGAAAAGTCAAAAAAAAAAAAAGAGTGAAAAAAGAGGATCGAAAAACCACGAAAAGCAAAAGTGGTGCAATTATGAGCTGATACTTCTTACCATTAAATGCATAAGAGGTCCTTGTCTGAAATAAACCCCCCAAACACTCCCCTTGTCCTCAATATCCTATCCTTCATAAACACTTGGCCAAGTTACATCCCTAAACAGTCCATTCTACCATGAGGCACGTCAATCTTTGCTAAATAAAACCTCATACACTCATTTAAGCCTAATAACCCTTTCCTTAAATCATCACCCATTGGCCAAGGTACATCACCAAATCATTTGCCCCGTCAATCATCAAACACTTCATTGAGCCTAATAACCCCTTCTTTCACAAACCATTAACCGTTAGCCAAATCATACCGCTCAATAAAAAATCACCCGTCCCATCAATCCCCAAACACTACTTTGAGCCCAATTATCATTTCCCTCATAAATCACTAAACCATCGGCCACATTGCAACCCTCTAGAGTTCATTCCGATCATTGACTGATTGCTTTTGTTTTCTCAAAGTTTTAATTTCAGGACAAGTAAGTTTCTTTATTTATAATATGTTTGCTCAAAAAAAAAAACTCAAAAGAAAAGAAAAATCAAAAGGCTTGCACCACAAGATTCATTCAAGTTACAGTTATACTAAGACAAGGCTTTGTTATCACCAAGTGTAGTTTTCATCATAGCAAGCTCAAGACTATCATAGCGTGAGAGTCATTCAAAAGTTTATACTAGGATCGTCACCCATATCCTAAAGCGGGGCATCCCTTTCACCATCTATTCCATTTGAACTTGGGGAAATTTGTACAGTGTCATACCACATCCAGCCTATAGCCATACTAGACCAATTCCAAAAACCCATAACCTTAACTCCGTCACCTTTTCCAATCTCACTAAAGCCAACCATTCGAAATACCATTCTAAGTGGGGCAATCCTGTCGCTCTTCACTCCACCTTCAAATGGGAAAATTCACCCTACACCCATCTCATCCCCTTGCCATATTCACAGCCCAAAAAAAAAAAAAAGCATACCGGGGCAATTTCTCAACTCACTATCCTAAATGTTTCTACTCTAGTCGGGGCAATCTTGTCCTTACCATAATTAGGGAAACATCAAACTCTATGGGCTGAGACAACATCTCCTACTCGCCACCTTTCATTCCAAAGCCAATGCATTCCCAACCCATCATCTTCTACACCCCTAGCTTGTCACCACTAGACAGGGGCAGGCACTCACCGTCATCAAATCTAAATTGGGGCAGTTCTGCATTCCTTGGCTTGGGAAAACCTACCTTTCATGACATTGACAAAGACCGGCCAGTCATTCACCCCTTCATGTGCCACAAATGTCCACACCTTAGGTCTTTAGAACCCCAAGTTAACTGACTCATTCATCTACATATACACTGTTATACATCTTTACTAAGCAATGCTTCAAAGAGAGAACACAAGTTGATAATATGATACTGAAAATCCACTTGGTTAACTTTGTGGACCAAAATTTCGGTCATCATGGGGCATCATAGTGGAAAAGAAAAAGAAGCGAGCTTGCAAATATAGTACTTTTTCACATCAGTGTCTGTAGATAACAACTTTGAGATTGTCGAAGTTTGAATCAAATCTAGCCTTTCCAATGAATGATCAATCTCCACCTCTCACATCCAAAGTCTCACATCTCATCATCACAAAAAATGTTTCTATACCCAATCAATCATTTCATATCATCGCACCATGAACCATAGCATTTGCATTCAATCATTTCATTTGCATCATATTCACATTTGCATTTCATGCATTTATTACGTAACAAGCAAAAAGTAAAAAAACAGAAAAGAAAAAATCATTCCACCGGATATCATTGCACGTACGCGTGCACCATTAATTGCATTGCCAAAAGAAGAAAGCTTTTCCCCCATCGGGAAGATGCATTTGTTAGGTGTGCTCGGATAAACACGATAAGTGTCGTTCCCAATATTGTTCCTCTAGTATCATCGCTTTAAGCGTTGATCTCATATCATATCACAGATCACCAGGTTGATCCTTCAGACCCCGAGTGGTCCTTCAGAGCACTACGCTCCTTCAGTGCCCTAAGTGGCCCAGGTCGCAAACGTCGTAGTCGAGCCCGACGGACCTTCCAGACCCCGCGTGGTCCTTCAGACTAGTTGTGTCAGCCTAAGAGATGGTGGACGTCCTCTATTGGTCAACATATTAGTTCCGGATCTGATCTTGACCCCTGGCCGCTCGAATCTACAGGCCCCTCGGATCGTTTTACTAGTACCGTAGCTAGTAGCGCTCCTTCAGACCATGATGGTCCTCTATTAAGGCCTAGGCAGCCTTCTAGACCCCGAGTGGTCATTCAGAGCTTTAGTGCTCCTTTAAGGCCCCAAGCGGCCCTTCGAGCCTTAGTGCTCCTTGGCATCCCGAGCGATCCTTCATTTTGTTCTCGGTTAATGCACCAAGTGTT
The DNA here is from genome assembly GCA_020916435.1 of Oxytropis ochrocephala. Classification (NCBI taxonomy): domain Eukaryota; kingdom Viridiplantae; phylum Streptophyta; class Magnoliopsida; order Fabales; family Fabaceae; genus Oxytropis; species Oxytropis ochrocephala. The sequence goes on from CM037093.1 coordinate 48,573,403, forward strand.
AACCAGCCCCTATTATTCCTTAAACTTTCCGCGTCCCCCTTAAGCGGACAAAATTAGCGTCTATCTTATCTTTATTCCTATTTCTACTACGAAAGTTTGAGAAATCATCACTTTCTAGTAAAATACTAATAAAGAGGGGCAGCTGTTATACCCCAATTTTGTCCGTATTCTTTTTCCAGCTTTAGTCGTTTATTTTATTATTTGTTCTGAAGTCGCGCAATTGCGAGAATCATTAAAAAGGTGTCTCATTTACCAACCCAAGTCAATCTCAACTAACCTCTTCCAAATGTCGTTGTTTAAATTAAGAATGCGCGCGAATGATCGATCTTTTCGCACATTCTTTAATTGAAATTTCGTATTTGGGCCTAGTCGAACTTAATTGGGTTTATCCGAGTCGTTTCCTTGCAAATGGGTTTATTCGAGTTATTTTCTCGTAAATTGGCTCATCATGCGGACTTCTTTTCTATTTTTATTATTTTGTCCTTATTTTGAGCACATACATATATATATATAGTCCAAAAATATCAAAAAAAAATCTATTTAATTTTATTTACATTTTAAAAGTGTCTAATTGTCCAAAATGTCCAAAAATACAAAAATGATAATATTAAAAATACAAAGAATATAAAAACGAAAATTAAATAAAGGAGCAAAGATCGGTAATCTCCTGGTCTGTTTCTTGCTCTCCAAGACCGCTTTCAAAGAAGCCCACATTATCGATCTGCAAAAGCCTCAAACAAAGAATTAATGCTAAAACCTAATTTCTACCTATAAATAAACGGTTAGCCTAGGGTCTAAGACACACAGAAATCAGAGCAGAAAATTACTGCGAAATCACCAAAAAATAGGATTAGAGTTTCACATCGAAACCCTAATCCAATGAACACGGTTCTAAAATCTGAGTAACGGCAAGAGCGGTTCGAAGGCATCACAGTTGCAGTCGGTCACTATTACTCGAACAAGCACGCAAGGGAATCAAAACAGAGGCTGGAGTTGTAGGTTGGTATTCAAAACCCAAGTTCTTTTGTTTATGTCCATATGATTTGTTAAAGTAGGATTCATTCATTGTTGAAACTGAGAACGAACGTCAAAAATGTAATAATTATAGGAGTAGTTTTCGTGCCACGTTTTTACGTCTAATATTCTCGCTTGTCTTGAAATAAATGCTAAAAACTAGTTTTTGGCTTCTCAGAGTTTCGATCACCCTATTGATTAAATTCAGTACTGACTAATTTAATCCTGATCACCCTATTGATTACCAAATTCAATTCGAATTCCATGATTTTAGCAAAATAGCTTCAAATCAGTCTACGAAATGAAATGGGAATTAATACCAAATAAAATTCGATTTCATAATGAGATTTGATTTGATAATGACATTTGGAAAATTAACATCAAATGAAATTTGGTGATCAATTAGTTTCACCCTATTGTGGGAATTAATATCAAATAAAATCTGATTTCATAATGAGATTTGGAAAATTAATTAATAGAATTATTTAATTTTTTCAACTTTTTCAACATACAAATCGCCAGAATTGATATTATTGAGATACCAATATTTAAAATCTGAAATTTGATTTCTAAATGAGATTTGATTTCATAATGCGATTTGGAAAATTAATGAATGAAATGATTTAATTTTTTCAAATCTTTAAACATACTAATCCCTAATTTTATGGAGTGGTGAAGAATTAGTTTCAACTTCTAGTATTTTAATTATTTAGGCTTTTAATGGGCTATAAACGTCCATGTTTAATTTTTGTCGCAATATAATATGTTTAGCAATAATGAAATTCTACACCACTTCATAAAATTAGCGATTTCCATAATAAAATTCTACATGTTAATAACTCTTTATTTTCCTTAATGGCAAAGGCTTTGCGTAATTAATTTCCATAAAAAAAATTGCCTAGCAATTTTAATAAAACCCCAATTTACAATTTGCACCCCTGTTTCTCTTTTTAATTCTTTTCCAACTCAAACATAAATAATTTTCCTCTCAAAATCAAATAAGCGGCTAAGTCGGTTGTACAACCAAGTTAGTCATTATATTAGGGCCAATGAGTCACATGCAGTTCGGAACCACGAAAACTTAATAACTACGAGTAAACTATTTTCCCTAAAAATAGGGGACTAAGTCGGTTGTACAACCGGGTTAGTCAGCGTTCTAGAACTAATGAGCTGTACAGTTCAGGAGCTCTAGAATACCTATTCTAAAACGGACCCACCTCACACCAAACCAATTTCTTTCAAAAACTCTAAATTATTTTCAAAAAGTAGGGGACTAAGTCGGTTGTACAATCGGGTTAGTCGGTGTCCTAGGGATCAGTGAGCTGTACAGTTCAAGGAATCCTAGGACCCCTACACTAAAAAATACCAACCACAAACTTTCTCAGGAAGAACTACGTAGCTTTGATTCCTCCATTGCATCTGGAGGTACGTAGGAGCAAGACTCAAACTCTTGTCAAGCACTAAAAATCAAAAACTTAAATAAGTCTTTTTCTCTACAAATAAAAGGGTAATAATTAAATAAATCTTAAATTAATTAGACAATGGATGTCGTGGGGTGCTAATACCTTCCCCACACATAACGACTCCCGAACCCTAACAATGCCTCGTCCTAAAACTTAAAGGGATTTTCCGAATTTGCCCTTAAACTAGAATTTCGGTGGCGACTTCCTTTCGAACTTCGAAGAATCCATTCCCGGATTTTTCGGTCGCTACAACATGACAGAGGCAGGAGATATAGCACAAAATGAGAGTTTGAAAATGAAACATTTTCCAAATTCTCTAACTAAGAACGCTTTACGTGGTTTACCACTCTACCCCCAGCTCTATGTATACATGGGGGCAATTGGAAAAAGCGCCCATGAACAGCTTTACATGGGCGATCGAAGATTAGTCTTAAAGAATTGGCCGGTGTTCGATGTAAAGTTCCCGAAGCTATTGATGATTACTTAAATAGATTTAGGCTATTAAAGGCTAGGTGTTTTACACAAGTGCCTGAGCATGAGCTTGTCGAAATGGCTGCAAGGGGCCTTGATTATTCGATTAGAAAGAAATTGGATACCTCTCATTTGAGAGACATGGCCCAATTAGCCGATAGAGTTCGAGTGGTCGAAAGGCTCAAAGAGGAAAAGGCTAGAGTGAATAAATTCAATAAAAAAGAAAACTCAGTTGGGTTTCATAAAAAAGAGAAAATAGCCTATGTTGATGAGGAATTCGACTTCGCATTTGGTGATGTCGAAGCAGAGGAAATAGATGTGGCTGAACTTAAGCCTGGCCCTCCTTATTCTCAGTAAACTATTAAGGCATGCAAATGGGAATAATCTCAGTAGAGCCTAAAAATGATAGATTTGTGCCTAAAAACGTACACTTTTGATGTTACTAAATGTGACGAAATTTTTGATCTCATAGTAACCGCGATGGCCCAAATAATAGTGCCAAATGGCCCGGAAAGTACTTCCTCTCGAACAGAGGAAGAAAAAGGGTTAATGTAAGTTTCATAATTTTTTGGGACATACAACTGACCGTTGTGTACTTTTCAGGGACATAGTTCAAAAAGCAATCAAAGAAGGGAGACTGAAATTTGGCGACAAAAAGAACAAAGCCCCAATGCAGATTGACGCTGATCCACTCCATCAGGCAGAGGCCATGTATGCAGAGCCAATTGAAATGAATATAAGCATGGTGGATGTGAAGATGGTAGGTTCTCCTAAGCCTGTCAAACCTTCTACAGACAAGCTCAAAAGTGTAGTACAAATGGGTGATGCTGTACAAAAGATTACTCAGGAAGAGTATGACGAAAAAGTACAGTTTGTATACCCTAAGGCTGAAGAGGAATTGATAGATTTCCTCAATAGGTGCAAGTTAAAAAACTCTGAGGTAATGCTGTGCCCCAGATGTAGCGCTGCTTTTTACAAGGAGGAAACGAAGAGTGTTGAAGGCTATGGAGTTCGACAAATTTCTGAAAAGGAAATGGCCGCACAAAAGGCCAAACTTCGATTTCAAAGAGGAGACCTTCCTTATAAGGTTAAGAGTTCGACTAGACCTTCAACAAGCAAGCAACAGTCTGCTAGTAAGAGTACAACCAAGAAGGAGTTTGTGTTGTCAGCATCTGCCAAATCGTTTGTTCCAATGGCAAACCCTCCAAACGAAAAGTGGATACATGCTGGTTGTAAACACTACAGGAATGTTGTAAAGCCAAATACAAGTGAGGCTGCAAAATATAATTACAGAAATAATTATAAAGGAAAGAATCCCATGACGAAGACCCAATGGTGTCGTTACCAATGCTCGAAGAAGAAAGCAACACTTGTTGCTAATGAGCGAACGCCAGGAAGTTTGAAGGCGGCTAAAAATATGACTTCTAAAGCTGTGGGAACTACGAAAGTGAGTATAGGTGCTGCCAACCAGGTGAATGCTGGAAACAAGGCCAAAGGTAAAGCCATTGTGCTGGAAAAACCTAGAAGGCCTGCAACAGAAAGGATTTTTCCTCCACTCTCATCTTTGAAAAAGAAAGATGTCGAATGTGACATGGATGAGGACATAACTTCAGATTTTGAAGATTCTCGAGGCCGCTTTGATGTCATATGCAATGTGGTATCCATTCTACCCAGTGAATATGATGTCATTACAGTTCCAAATGATGTCGAGGAAAACTTTACTGAAGATATGGCTAACCACAAGCCAGTTTGTTATTATGTGATGAACAACGGTTGTGTCGAAGACCAGATGGCTACTTTCGAGAAGCCAGATGAAGGCATGCAACATCATTTAAAGCCACTATACGTTCAGGCCAAAGTCAATGGCGTGGGCATCAATAAAATATTGGTGGATGGTGGTGCTGCAGTAAACCTGATGCCTCAAGCGATGCTGAAGACGATAGGGATGTTCGACACAGACCTCAAGCCTCATAACATCGTTTTAACTAACTATGAAGGCAAGTCTGGCCAGTCTCTGGGGGCCGTAGAAGTTGAGGTAGTAGTAGGCACTGTCAAAAGAACCACTATGTTCTTTGTCATAGCTTCTAAGGCAAGCTATAATCTGCTCCTTGGTAGGGAATGAATACATGGAGTAGGTGTTGTGCCTTCAAGCCTACATCAAAAAATGGTGATGTGGAAAGATGATGGTCTGGTGGAATATGTCGAAGCAGACCAGAGTTATTTTCTTGCTGACGTGAACAATGTCACCAAGGAAAATTTTGAAAAACAAATGGCGAACATTGCGCCATGCACATCTTCTAGTCAAGCATATATCTCTTCGGATAATGTGCTCTCCTCAGTTCACCTATACCCAACCCATGGTTTTGTTTGGGAGAGGGAGGTGATAGAAGATGCAAGTGTCTATCCTGAAGGTGTTCTACCTCCAACAGGGTGGGACACTGAATCCTAAAAGGATTTAAATGTCAACGCCCAATGCTTGGGATAGAATTACGGCCTATATGGCCGAAAATAAAGTAAAAGTGGCTTTGGAAGCCGAAGTAATTCAACAAACAATGGCTGTCGAAGCCATAACTTCATCTAAAGAAAATGGTGAAGTCATAGATGACAAACTTGATTGCATTTATGATGACGAACCATTAGGTTTTGAAAAGGATCCCAGAGATTCGACAAAACGCATGCAAGCTCAAGATCCAAAGGGAAGAAGTGGATTTGGGAGATGGCTTAGTGAAAAGGCCAACATATATCAGTGCACACCTTGATGCTGCCTTCAAAACCCAAGTTATTTCACTTTTGTAGGAGTTCAAAGATTGCTTTGCTTGGGAATATAACGAAATGCCTGGTTTGAGTCGAGAAGTAGTAGAATTACAAATACCTATTCGACCAGGGAAGAAACCAGTAAAGCAAACACCAAGAAGATTTGCTCCTCCAATATTGGCTAAAATCAAAGAAGAGATCGAAAGGCTCTTCAAGAGCAAATTCATCAGAACTGCCAGGTATGTCGATTGGTTAGCTAATATTGTTCCAGTAATGAAGAAAAATGGAAAACTTAGAGTTTGCGTAGACTTTAGAGATCTAAATAATGCAACACCTAAAGATGAATACACTATGCCTCAGAGCGAGGTAAATGCTAATAGATTCAAAGAGAGAGGATTTGATTATCTCGAAGATGCTAGATGGCTATTCAGGGTATAATCAAATCTTTATTGCTGAAGAGGACGTGTCGAAAACAGCTTTTCGATGTCTAGGGGCATTAGGCGTTTATGAATGGGTAGTAATGCCCTTTGGTTTAAAAAATGCTGGTGCCACTTATCAAAGAGCAATGAATTCTATGTTTCACGATTTTATTGATGATTTTATGCAAATATATATAGATGATGTGGTGGTTAAGTCATCCTCAGAAATTGGTCATTTAGACCATCTTCGACGTTCTTTTGAACGAATATGGATTAAAAATGAATCCAACCAAATGTGCTTTCTGTGTACGTGCAGGTGAATTCTTGGGTTTTGTGGTACACAAGAAAGGCATAGAAATCAATCAAAATAAGACTAAAGCAATTATGGAAACGAAGGCTCCTTCGACCAAGAAAGAACTTCAGTCATTGCTGGGAAAAATCAATTTCCTTCGAAGATTTATCTCAAATCTAAGTGGCAAAACACAAGCATTTTCGCCATTGTTGAGACTGAAGAAAGAAGATGAGTTCAGATGGGAGCAAATCCATCAAGAAGCTTTTGATACAATTAAGTCTTATTTAATGAAACCACCAATTTTGTTGCCTGTTGTTAGAAACAAATTGCTAAAATTGTATATAGCAGCTTCTGATAACACGATAGGTAGCATGTTAGCACAAGAGGATGATAATGGTGTCGAAAGAGCCATTTATTACCTTAGTAGGGTTTTGATTGATGCTGAAACAAGGTATAGTCCAATAGAAAAATTATGCAATAGATAAAGTCAGCAGATGTTTATGTTTATTCGCATTTTGATGTTATTAAACATATGTTATAAAAACCAATGTTGCATAGTAGAATTGGTAAATGGGCTTTAGCTTTGTTAGAATATAACCTAACTTATCAGCCTCTTAAATCAATCAAAGGACAAGTGGTTGCTGATTTCATAGTAGTCCATTCTGTTGTCGAACATGAGATATATTCATTAGACATACGTCCTTGGAAGTTATACTTCGATGGCTCAAGCCATAAAAATGGAGTGGGTATTGGGATCTTAATCATTTCGCCAGAAAACATTCCAACAAAGTATAGATTCAAAATTCGAGACTTTTGCTCCAATAATGAAGCTGAGTATGAGGCTTTGATAGTAGGCCTTGAAATTTTACTTGAGTTGGGGGCAAGTCATGTCGAAATAAAGGGTGATTCTCAATTAGTTGTCAAACAATTGACAAAAGAATACAAATGCATCAGTGAACACCTTATTAAATATTTCGTTGTTGCCAATACTTTGTTAAAAAGGTTTACATTCGTACACCTAGAACATTTACCACGAATTGAAAACCACGTGGCAAATGAGTTGGCACAATTTGCTTCAGGCTACAAAGTGTCAAAGCAAAGCCTAGAAGAGTTAATTGAGATTAGAGACAAATTAATCTCAGAAGATTCTCTTTACAATGATATTTCTTCGACGTTATTGTCAACACCAAAAATTGGGGGAATAAATACAAATGAACGCTACTCAAAACGCCACATTTTTGACGATATTGACTTAGCAGAAATTTTTGCTATTGACAATATGGTTGATGATGATTGGCGTAAACCTATTGTAGAGTATTTGCAAAATCCTACAGGAAACACTAATAAAAAAGTGAAGTACAGAGCTCTGAGCTATGTGTTAATTGGAAATGAGTTGTTCAAGCAAACTCCTGAAGGGGTACTATTAAAATGTCTTAGTGAGAATGAGGCATACTTAGCAGTTTCTAATACGCATAGTGGAGCATGTGGTTCACATCAAGTAGGCCACAAAATGAAATGGTTGTTGTTTCGACAAGGAATGTACTGGCCAACTATTTTGAAAGATTGTATAGAGTTTGCTAAAGGTTGCCAAGAGTGCCAAAAGCATGCTGGAATACAACATGTGCCTGCAAATTAATTACATTCTATAGTGAAACCTTGGCCATTTAGAGGTTGGGCTTTGGATGTGATTGGAGAAATAAAACCAACTTCATCAAAAGGCCATAGATACATCCTTGTAGGAATCGATTACTTTACCAAATGGGTAGAGGCAATACCTTTAGCCAATGTTGATCAAGAAGCAGTAATAAGGTTTATTCAAAACCATATCATTTATAGATATGGAATTCCAGAAACCATTACTACAGACCAAGGCACTGTGTTTACTGGTCGAAAAATGGTAGAATTTGCTGCTGAAATTGGTTTCAAGTTATTGACTTCGACACCATACTACGCACAAGCCAATGGTCAGGTAGAAGCTGCCAATAAAATCATTATTAACTTGATTAAAAAGCACGTTGGACGTAAGCCCAAGAATTGGCATAGTTCTCTTGACCAAGTGTTATGGGCTTGTCGAACTTCACCTAAAGAATCTATCAACACTACTCCTTGCAGGTTAACATTTGGACATGATGCAGTGTTACCTGTTGAAATTTGTTTACAATCAACGAGAATTCAGAAACAGTGGGAAATCCCTTCTGATCATTATTGGAATATGATGATTGATGAGTTAGTTGATTTAGACGAAGAAAGGTTGTTGGCTTTAGAAATGCTCATTCGACAGAAAGAGAGAGTAGCTAAAGCCTATAACAAAAAGGTTAAGTTGAAAACCTTTGAAGAAGGAGAATTAGTGTGGAAAGTATTATTGCCTATGGATAAAAAAGATAGAGTCTTAGGCAAGTGGTCACCAGGATGGGAAGGCCCATTTCGCGTATTGCAATGCTTTTCGAATGGTGCTTATGAAATCGAAGAGTTGGGTGACGAAAACAGAATATTTCGAATAAATGGCAAATACTTAAAACAGTATAAGCCAACATTAACTGAGATAAGAGTTGAACAAACGTAAATAAACGAGAATTGTTCACAAATGGCAATGTATAAAGTAGCATTAAAATTACATAGCCATTTCAAAAGTCCTAAACTATTACAAAGTCTCAGAACTTCGACAGAGTTGCCTTGAGCCTCTCAAGAATGCTGGCACTCAAGGAAATGGAAGTCTCAAGAAGGTGCAAATCCTTGTCGAGTTCAAAGAAGAACAACTTGATGTTGGTTCGCTTTTTCCGAGATGCTCTATGGTCACAACGCCTTAGTTGTTTTGGTGGACGAAGAGGCAGCATTCATTCTTTCGACGACCAAGCCCTTTTAATACTTAGCGTTTGACAGTTTGGTTTGAAGTATTCTTATCTCTTCGTCATAACGCGTGATATCTGCATCCCACTTGGCAATGGCCTTCTCGTCATTGGATGCTTGGATTTCAAGAGCTTCTATATCCTCTTGGTCAGCTTTGAGAGAAGCAAGCTCCACTTCACAAAGTTGAGTTTCTTGAGCCTTGTTTTTAGAATACTCGACCGTTGTGTGATTAGAAGATGTGAGTCGCTCAAGATAGGACAAAATTCCATGAAAAAGGTGAGGAGGTCTTGAGGAGGATCCAACTTGGTGATTTTATGAATGAGTGATTTGACTTCAAGATATAGAGATGGATCACCTTCAATGTTCGTCACAAGGTCCCCCCCTAAGACTTTAGCCTTCAGTTGACGAAGTAGGCTTTCCACTGATTCCTGGTTAATAGAGCTAAGAGATGTGTTCGAAGAACTGCAAATCAAGCGATTTGACGAACTTTGGAGACTCAGCATGATCTTCAAAGCTGCCAAAGGGTCTCTCTTTTTCACTCACCTAATTCCTCGATCACTAACAAAGACCTTTGTTATGACTCTTTGGCAGAAATGTCTTGATTCTCGGGTTCATCCCTTCTAGGTTCTTCTTGGCCTTGGTCGACCATATTCTCGTCAGGATTTTCAGCAGGAGTAGCTACTACTTCTTGTCCTTCATTTTCTAGATTGTTGGCTTGCAAAACTTGAGCATTTTCCTCAACAACGGCCTCTGGTTCGACGCCACCAGCATGTGGAATAGGTGCATCGAAAACGGGAAGGCCAGGTTCGACGAGTTCTTGGAAGATCTCCTCAGTGAGTACACCAAAAGGCGACGAAGGCAAAGAAGGTCTTGTGGCCGACAGTTCTCGTTCTGCCACCTCAGTCAAAGACTCGACAGCAGGATTATCAACAAGCTGTCCACCTACCTGTTTACAGTAAGTAATATTACATAAGTTAAAACTGGGAAGGTGAAACCAAAAAGGTTCGAAATAGCTTCGAAAGGAAGTTTACCTTGAGCCTTTTGATTGGAGGAGAATGTGGTTGTTCAGAAGGCTCATTGATAACAATGCCTTTGGTTGCCCTTTGGGATCAAAGCGCACTCCTTTCCTTGATCTTTGTTGGAGGGTCACGCTTGTCGCCGCCACTTTCAAAGATCCCGCAAATAGAATTCAGGTGATGGTGTAAATAATACCACAAAAGAGTAAGTGGTAAGTTGGAGGAAGCTTCGGCAGTTAACAAGGTGTGTGTAGTACCTCGACTGGAGGAAAGGACTACTCTTTCCTTGGCCTTGAGCTTCAAGGGGTTTCGTTGCTTTGGTTGTTTTCTCGAAAAATGTTTTCGACGTGAATAAAAGTCACATTCAAAAACAACTTAAGACAAATGTATGGCAACATACCTTCTTTTGGGTGATATCCGGGGTGGGACTTGCTCCCACTTTCTTCTTGACTTGTGGAGAAGACTTTCTTTGTTGTAGTCTTGCTTACTTTGCTCTTCACCGGTGCATGCGTTTTTTTCTGATATCGAAAACATTGATAAGTAAGCAGAAATGAGGTTAAACTACAAGTGTTTAAGACTTAGAAAGCTTTAAGTGTCGAAAAGTATATACCTGCGTTGTTTGAAGGAAAAGCAGAAGCCAACTTCTTCACGAGGTTTTCAGCAAAAGCATCACTGACTTCTCCAAAGAAGAAAGAACATAATATTCAGACCACCATTCATGAAATTTCACAGTACACGAGAACCTTGGGTTGTAGTTAATTGGTTCAAAGTTTAGAGCCCGGTAGGGAAACTTCTTGAAGACTTGGACATAGGCTTGCTCTGAGTCTGGGCCCATGAAATCTCGTCTGTGGAAACACACGGGGGCAGGTCGAATTTGACAAAGGCCAAATTGCCTTGCAAAGTAGCCTGGAAAATACCTGGTGATCCCAAGGTTGTTCTTGTTCTTGCCAGGGGTAAGCCTAGTAGAGAGGAGTGCTGGCGAGAGGTAGGCTCGCCAAATTCGGTTGACTTCCTCAGCATATTCGACAGAAGTAGGGGGAAAGGGCTTTTAAACCAAGTTGGCCCATAAGGCCTTTGTAAAAAAGGAGCCATGGAGTCTATGAAGGTAGTACAGTGCAAGAAGATTTCGAAGTAAAAAGAAAAGGACTCTTCTGCAGAAAGGTTTACTTGTTTGGGTTTCAACTGTGCTAGTCGAACCCCTTCGGTCCTCCTGGTTTCTAAAGAAGGTCGAGCTGACTTGGGAATGTATAGATCGAGCCTAGACTCAAAAGTGGCCAAAAGCCACAGTTGAAACAACCACAAAGGGCCAGAAGCCAAGAACTTAGTGGTAGGCTCGTCTTCCCTCAATTCTATGGTGGCATTGTCAAGTTGTTGGTGAAGAGAGCCTAAAATCAACTTAGCAAGGTTGATGTTCATTGGGCATTGAGTTGGGCAACTAGTGGAATGTAAGATTTAGAGACTTGAAGGGAACGTGTGCAAAAAACAAACAGAGATAACCAAAGGGTTAAAAAAGCTACATGTTCGTCATCGAGACTTCCTCGATGATCGAGATCATGGTGGTCACCGGCGTGTAGGCGAAAAGAAGCATTGGTAAAATTGAACTTATAGTCATAAGCAGAGAGTGTAGGGTCAAAAGTCTTCCCTAGGGGTTTCAAACCTGTAATGGCAGCAACATCTAGCAGAGTGGGGGACAACATGCCACATTTCAGGTGAAGACTATGGGTAGCACAATCCCAAAACTGCATGGCTGCCAAAATTAGGGTGCTATCATATTTGGGCCCATATCTAGACAGCTGGATAAGGTCGAAAATACCTTGTTGTTTCCAGATTTTGGCTTTCTTAGCCTCTATTTTGTCAAGCCAATCCAAATAGACTTGTTGGTCAAGCCTAGGAGCAGACCTAAAAACCCTAAGAGGATTATTCAGGAATTCTAAGTGAAAGGGTGTTTTGACAAAAATCCTAGGTTGAAGATTTAGAGGACTGGGAAAATTTCTAAAACCTCGTGATTCTCCAAACAGAATATTAGGCAAAGGACCTAAGTAAGCATGGGTATAAATTTCACCGAAGGAATCAATACACAGGTTTGCCATTGGATAGTGCGCGTTCATCGGTGATGTCGTTCATCAACGGCCGTCAAGGGTTTTGATCTTGCTGGGCTCGTCCTTTTTCGTTGAACTTTCAGGTTGTACTGCAACAGCAGATGTTGAAGCCATCGATATGGAAAGGAAAATGCAGGTCTAAATCTGAATGTAGATTAAAGAAAAGGAACGAAAGTTTGAAACTTTCGTAGATTTGGGTTTTTTGCAAAGTTCAGAGATGAGGAAGGTAAAGAGACTGTTCACGAGGAATTCAACCGAGTAAAAAAGAATACGAAGGGATTTTAGCCGTTTATATATGTTTGGAAGCAACAGTTATTGGCACGTTCACCATTACTCGCACAGTTGCGACGTTTGAGAGACGTGATGGCCCACCTACCATAAGACGTGTGCCAATGAAACAGTTCACTTTATCTGTGCAAGTCATGATGACTATCTTTTCGACTACTGTTGAAATGCAAAAGGCGGTAGAAGTGACCATTCCACAGTATTCAAAAAATGCCCTTTCTTACCTCCATTCCTTATTCCATCGAAAGAAGCATTTTTTGGGGGGCAATCTGTTACCTCAAAATTTCGACAATACATTAAATGAAGCTTTAAATGGGGTTGACTTCACATTTAATAATGTTTTGGAGACAACAGGTCAATGTTCAAGTCAATTCACCAACAATTCGACAGGAAAGCTCTTGAAAGTGCTGACAATATGAATGAGCTTCGACGAGCTCAGTTTTATAGCAAGAAACCTTCGACAAGAGAAGGCTCAACTCTTCGACGAAGCAGGGTTCAACACTTCGCCAAACGGTTGACAACGTTCTAGTCGAAATGCAAAGAGCAACAGTTAGTGGGCAGTTACTCCTCCTTATTTTTAGGAGGCAGTTGTTCTTTCTTCCCACGTTTGTTTCCTAGAGTATAAATACTCTTTTGTAATAGGAAATAGAGGTCACAACATTTCACAAGAACTCTGAAAACTCAACTTCCAGACTAAAGCGAAAAAACGAGTAAAATGATTCATTGTATGCGTGTTGGTGAACCACTTTTACTTTCGATTCAATGCAATATTTACTTTTTGTTTACATTTGTTGCAATTACTGCTTTTGTTTTACTTTCAATTTGGTTCTTTCTGTCATTTACTGTTCTTCAAAACGTTAAAAACACAAAAACACAAAGGCAATTGTCAAAGAGATTTTCTAGTTTGATCTCACAATCACAATATTGAAAACTAGTGATTGTTTGCTAAAAACACCAGCAAACAACTGTACAGCTCATTAGTTCTAGAACGCTGACTAATCCGGTTGTACAACCGACTTAGTCCCCTATTTTAGGAAAAGTGATTTATTTATTTACTTATAAGTTTTTAGGATTAGTGAACTGTACTCATTTGTCCTAGGATGATGACTAACCCAGTTGTACAACCGACTTAGTCTTTTATTTTATAAAAAATAATTTATTTGTATTTTTATAAATTTTTAGGATTACTGAACTATACAGCTCATTGGTCCTAGGATGATGACTAACCCGGTTGTACAACCGACTTAGTCTTTTATTTTTGGGAGAAATGATTTATTTATATTTTTATAAATTTTTAGGATTACTGGACTGTACAGCTCATTGGTCCTAGGATGATGAATAACCCAGTTGTACAACCGACTTAGTCTTTTATTTGATTTTTGAAGAAATAAACTAATTTGTGCATAGAAAAAAGAAAAAAACTGATAATTAATAAAGACTAGGCTAAAAAAATAAATAAACAAATAAATAACTATATACATAAATAAATATAAATATAAATAAACAAAATAAATACAAAACTAACCTGGACTCGACGAGTGCCAAACCGAACCGAGCAGTCGGACCAGGTCAATCGCGAACCGGACTCCTATCTGGTCCATTTTGACCCCAAGAACCGCTTTGAGAATCGGAAAGCCGACTCAAAACGTCCGAATGATCAAAGACGGGCTTTTAGTGAAATGGGCCGCGAACGCTTTGATCCAAAAGATCACTTAACCCGCCAATGATCTCCCTTTGACTTCACCTCTCAACCCCTTTTATATCCAATTGCTAGGTGTAACATCCCAGACTGCTTCTAGAACTGTTGACTGCCCCCACGAACCAACACGAGCCTTTTCAGCATGTTTTGTCCTCACTTGCATGCTTTCCGGAAAACTTCCCAGAAGGTCACCCATCCCACTACTACTCCAAGCCAAGCACGCTTAACTATGGAGTTCTTATGGGATGGGCTCCCGAAAAGAAGATGCATCTTGTTGGTATAGGTAGTCCAAATCAATTCTTTTAAGCCTTCCTTCAACTTATGCATGGTCCCATACCGCACGCACCTCGGGATCCTCTCATTCAGTGCGTATTCGGTTCATTCACGCGCCCCTTCGCTTTGAAGCTGCCAGGAGCCACTATTTGTCATGCCACCTTTTTGGGCACCGGCGATCACTCCCCGCCCTCGTCAGCCCCGGATGTCACATGCCCACCAGCTTCCGCTTGGTTCGTCTCCGAACCACACCGTACTGAGGTTCGGCAGCAGCAAGGGGAGGGAGAAGGAGGGACGGCAGCAGCAAGGGGAGGGAGAAGGAGAAATAAGAAAAGAAAGGAAAGAAGGGAGGAAAAGTCAAAGAAATAATAAAATAATGGGAGAAAGGGATCCGAGAGAGAGAGAATGGAGAAATAGAGAAAGAAAAAGAAAAAGAAAGGGGAGGAAGAACAGCAGCTGGTGCGTGGGTTTTGGTGGAAATGAGGAGGGAGGAAAATCTTCATCTTTGCTTGGGTAAGTTGGTATTTGGTACCAATCTTCCCCATTTTTCTTCCTCTATCTTTTAGTGTAAATTTCATACACTAATTCCTTTCCATTTTCACTTTGCCATAAATGGGTTTTTGAAGCTCAAAGTAGGAGAGCATCCATTTTTGGTGGTTCTTGTGTTTTTGAAGGAGAGGCTACTTAGGTTCTTCAATTTTGAGGTATGGGGGCTCTCTTTCATAGTTAATAATTTATAAACCATGAAATCATAGAGATTAGGTGTTAGGAGTAGTTGTTTAAATTGATTCATGAAATATTTGAGTGATTGGGTGATTGTTTGATTTTATATGTGATTGAATTGAAATGTTTTATGAGTCTCTAAAGTTAGGTCAAATTTCTGGAGTCAAACTGGGGGTAGGTTCAGTTTTTGCAGGTTTTGTGTGCTCAATTGAACTCTGTTTTGAGTGATTCTTATTTCATTGAAAAATAGACTTAATTCTCTACGAAATAGGCACTGATTTCACTGAATTTCATTAAGAAATGAGAAAGAAAATTTGGTTGCAAGTTGGGTAAAGCGTTCTGTCCGATTTTGGTACCTCAGTGTAGTGTTTTGAAAAACTGTACCAACTGGACACTTATTTTGAAAAACTAAAATCATAGGTAGAAACTACACTCAGAGGGCTTTCCAATGAGTGGTCTTTTGTAAATTTTCGATGTCGTTTGCTATTTTAAATAATTCGCCAAAGTAGGAGTACTCTTTGTAGGAATCCAGCACTTGCGGGTGTTGTCAATGTTACCCAAAGTGTCAAAAATACTATTTTGGTCCCTATGCACTATTGGTTCTTCAAAGATGTTGTTTTATTCCTTATGGTGGCAGAATGATCCCCAAGGTGCCAAACTAGTCCCTAGGTGTCAAAATAGTCCCTAGGTGCTAAAATGATCCTTATGGTGACAAAATAGTCCCTATGTGTCTAAATGGTCCCCGAGGTGTTAAAATGGTCCTTATGGTGTCAAATTGGTCCTTAGGTGCTGAAATGGTCCTTAGGTGTCACATTAGTCCTTAGGAGGTGATTTGGTCCTTAGGTGTGGGTTTAGTCCTTGGTGTGACATTTAGTCCAATAATGAGGTGTGTTGTGTTGTGGTGACGATAAAGCGATGTGTGGGCTTCGGCTCAAAGCGATGCGTAGGCTTCGGCCAAATATTGTGATTGGAGTTGAGTTGCGAAGTGAAAAGCGATGAGTTAATGATTGTTGTGGTAAATGTGTTGTGTTGTGGTGCATTGTCATGGTGTCACATAAATCATGCATATTCAGCGACGATGTGGGCTTCGGCCAAAGTGATGTGTAGGCTTCGGCCAAAGTGACGTGGGCCCTCGAGGCTTATAGCGATGATGATGGATCCACATGCATATTGCATTTCATACATTACATGCATGCTCTGGTGATTGATTGGGTGTTCATGAACTAATGGTGTGTTTGGTGTAACTGTATTTGGTGTAACAGTATCTGACGTAACTGTATATTTGGCGTAACTGTAATTGGTGTAACTGCATTAATGATGGATTTGAATTGACCGTATCTCTGGTGTGCCTATTCTACTGTGTTTCCTGTTTTATTTATTATTATCTATGTATTGAGACTCACCCTACTGCGTCGTGTTGCCTCGTATTTCGGCAACCTGCAGGTGATAGCAAATGAAGTAGTCTAGTGATGGTCATGCTCTGATACGTAGCACCGGGGCGGGAAGTCTTAGATATTTAGTAATTTATTTTGATGTATTTAGTCTGATCTAGGATGTTGTATTAAATACTTTGAGACTGGTCGATGTTCTACTGTGCTGGTGATTTATGGATGTTGTAAATAACTAAATAAGTGTTTTTAAGGGTTCGTCCCATTTTGACGTGCTATGTATCACGCACAGGTTGTTTTATGAAAATTCAATTCGTCGTTTTATGTTTTTGAAGAAATGTAGCACTCTCTTTGAGGTGCGTGGAATATTTTTGAAAACTCTGATTTTAAAATTGACTAAATAGTAGTAAATAGAAAGGGGGTGTTACACTAGGGAGCTCTTGTTTCTTGCGAGCGATGTGAGACTAAAACAAGGTAGAGAAAGTAATTCCCCTTTAAAACACAATTCCCGTTTTTCTCAAACCTATCACCGTAAAATTGCGATTCCGGATTCGTTAACCGTTGGATCGTCTTTCTTTTTTGACAGTAGGTTCGTGAGATATATATCTACGCTTTCACCGTTCGGATCATTGAAACGAGGTCTGATGAGAGAGAAATTTCCTTCGCAATAGCTGCAGTTTTTGGTCCGTTTTTTCTCAAAACTCTCATCGTAAAAGTGCCATTCCGGATTCGTTAACCGTCGGATCGTCTTCATTTTTTAACAGCGGGTTCGTGGGAAATAAGACTTCACTTTCAGCGTTCGGATCGTTGAAAAGAGGTCCGAGGAGAGAGAAATTTCCTTCGCAATAGAGCTGCAGATTTGGGTATTTCATCTTCTTGTTCTTATTTTGTAAGCTCTTGTGCTTTGCTTCACTTGCTTTTTCAATTACTCAAAGAGGGTCAAAAGGAAATAACATGTGGGATGATTGACCAAGAATCAAATAATGCATCTTTATCTCAACTTTATATTAATTGTGGTTGATATGCACAAGCTACTTATCTTTTACTTGAGTACATAGAAACGTTTGTTGCACATACACTACTTAATAAAATAAAATAAAAAATAAAATAATATTACAATGATATAAGAACTCGGACAAAATTGGGGTATAACAGCTGCCCCTCTTTATTTATATTTTACAAAAACTTTTTTAGTAGATATAGAAATAAAGATAGAATAGACGTCAATTTTGTCCGTTTAGAGGGGAAATAGAGGGTTTGAGAATAAACAGGGAGCGGTTAACACTTGGCGTATTAACCCAGTACAAACTGAAGGACCAATAACGGTCTGAAGGAGCACTAAGGCTCTGAAAGCCCACTCGGGGTCTGAAGGAGCACTAAGGCTCTAAAGGACCACTAAGGGTCTGAAGGAGCACTAAGGCTCTGAAGGACCACTCTGGGTCTGGAAAGCTGCCTAGGCCTTATTTGAAGGACCATTGTGGTCTGAAGGAGCGCAACTAGCTACGGTACTAGTTAAACGGTCTATAGGGGCCTTTATACTCGAGCGGCCATGACGGGTCAAGATCAGGTCTAAAACTGATATGTTGACCATGAAGGACGTCCATTGTGTCTTAGACTGACACAACTAGTCTGAAGGACCGCGCGGGGTCTGCGAAGGTCCGTCGGGCTCGACTCCGACGTTGCGACCTGGGCCACTTAGGGCACTGCTCTGAAGGACCACTTGGGGTCTATAGGGGTCTGAGGGATCAACATGGTGATCTGTGATACGATATGAGATCAACGCTTAAAGCGCTGATATTAGAGGAACAAAATATGGGGATTGACACTTTATGTGTTTATCCGAGCACACCTAACGAATGCATCTACTGAGAAGGGAAAACCGGTCACGTTTGATGAATCAATTAATGGTGCAAGCAATGATTGGTATCCGCGGGATGTGGAATGACTTTTTCTTTTTTCTTTTTGCTTATTGCTTTTTTTTTGAAAAATGTTGAATGCCAAATGTGAATATGATGCAAATGAAATGCTCGGGTGCAAATGCTATGATGCATGAGGTGATGATATGATATGGTGGCTGGGATACGGAAACATTTTTTAATGATGAGATGCGAGAAGCAGGAGTGAATATTGATCATTCTTTGGAAAAATTAGTTTTGATTCAAACTTCGGCAATCTCAAGGTCGTTATCTACAAACACTAATATGAAAAAGTACTTGACCGTATTTGTAGGCTCGCTTATTTTTTCTTCTATTATGATGCCCCATGATGACCGAAGTTTATGTCCACGAAGTTACCTAAGTGGATTTTTAGCATCACATGATCAACTTGTGTTTTCTCTCTCTGAAGCTTTGTTTAGTAAAGACGTATGTTAGTGCAAGTATAGATGAATGAGTCGGTTAACTTGGGGTTATAAAGGCCTAGGGTGAAGACATGAAGGGGTGAATGACTGACTGGTCTTTGTCAAGGTCATGAAAGGTAGGTTTTTCCAAGCCAAGAAATGTGGGATTGCCCCAATTTAGATTTGATGACTGGTTAGTGAATAACCCCCCGCTGTCTAGTGGTGACAAGCTAGGGGTGTAGAAGATGATGAATTGGGAATGCATTGGCTTTGGAATGAAAGGTCAACACAAGGGACTTTGTCTCAACGCATGGAGTTTGGTGTTGCCCCAATTATGGTAAGGACAATATTGCCCCGACCAGAGTAGCAACATTTAGAATAATGATGAGTTGAGAAGTTGCCCAAGATGGTTTTGTGTATATGAATATGACAAGGGATGAGGTGAGTGTAGGCGATTTCTCCAAGTGAAGGGTGAAGGGATTGCCCCACTTGGTAATGGGATTTCAAATGATTGTTTTAGTGAGGTTGTGAAAGGTGACAGAGTTAGGGCTATGGGTTTTTCGAGTTGGTCTGGTATGGATGTTTAGACTGGGTGTGGTGTGGGATGGACATTGGACACATTTCCCCATGTTTAAGTGGAACAAATGGTGAAAAGAATGCCCCACTTTAGGATCTAGGTGATGATTCTAACACAAACTTTTTGGTTATCCTTAAGATGACCCCCACAGATTATGATAGTATTGTATTTCAAAGCGATGGAAACTTCACTTGGTGATCACTAAACCTTGTCTTGATGTCAACCGAACTTGAATGAATCTTTGGGGTGCAAGTTCTTTGATTTTTCTCTTTATTTGAGTTTTTTTTTAGATACATTTTTTTTGAGCAAACATATTGTAAATAAATAAACTTATTGTCCTAAGATTAAAACTTTGAGAAAACAAAAGCAATCGATCATTGATCAGAATGGATTTTTGGAGTTGTAATGTGGCTGATGGTTAATGGTTTATGAAGGAAGGGATAATTGGGCTCGAAGAAGTGTTTGATGATTGATAGAACAAATGATTTTTAATTGGTTATGTAACTTGGCTAACGGGTAATGATTTATGAAGGAAATGGTTATTAGGCTCAAATGAGTGTTTTGAGGTTTTATTGAGACAGCAATTGATGTGCCTCATGGTAGAATGGACCTGTTTAGGATTGTCACTTGGCCAAGGGTTTGTGGAGGGTAGGATATTGAGGCCAAAGGAAGTATTTGAGAGTTGATTTCTGACAAGGATCTCTTATGTGTTTAATTGTATGAAGTATCAGTCCACAATTTCTACTACTTTTGCTTCTTTTTTTAGAATTTTTCTTTTCAATTCTCTCTTTTTTTCACTTTTTTTTGTGATTTTTCCTTCTCTTTCTTTTGAGCTGAGTGAGTAGATAAGAGTGATACACTATCTTTGATGTAGAATTGATCATTATCTAGGGTGATTGAAAGGTTTTTAGATTTGGCTTAAGGTGGGTAGCACAGGTTTTTTTCGAGGGTATGGAAAGATGGTCAAACTTCATTTCAAATCATGATTGCTCGTTTTCTCAAAAATTAATTTAAGGACAATAATTTATTTACTTTTATATATTTGCTCTTTTTTCTTTATTTCTTTTTTTTATGCCCTAATTTTTGCTTAGGCCGCTCTTACGAGTTTTCAACCTAACGGGCCTTTTTGAAATTTTTTGTAAAGGACTTGCACCAAGGGAATACAACGTTGACAAGGTATTTTAGAGATCACAAATTTGCCCTAGTATGGAGGGCCTAAAGCGTTATTTCATTAGTGAGAACAAACCAAAAAGTCGACTAGGTAGGGGAGTATGTACTTTAGGGTGGTCGGGCGGGATTAGACTTGGACGGGGATGATGATAAGGTGCGGACATTAATCGACTCAAACAAGAATGAAGACACATGTTACACACAAGTTACTATACAAATGCTTCGTAGAGAGTTAACATTAGTTAAAGCATGAAAGAAATTTTTGACAGACCATTTCAGTCATTCATCATGGGATGCAACACTTTGTTAGAAAAATGTGAACAAGCTGCTAATTTAAAAAATTAAGTGCCTTGAAACACCTTGAGCTTGCAACTAAGTAAGACTAAACTTTTCCAAAGAAGAGTAATTTATTTCACAAGAACGTCTCATCTCTCATCATAGTTTTTCTCTAAAATTTATACTGTTCTTTTTTTTTTAATGCATGATGTAAGTATTCAATGAATGAATGTGCATGATATGCGAATGGATGTATGTGAAATGCGAATGTAATGATAATGTACGTGCATGAAATGATGATATATGATTTCATTTATCGCACCGGGGAATTATAAGTTTTACGTTTGGAGAGTAAAGTACAAAGTTTGACTTTGACTTTAGCATGCATGGCTTCTCTCCAAAATAAAGCTTTTAATTCTCAGACGGTCATAAAAATACATGCGACACAGGATTTTTTATTGCAAAGAAAAGGAAAAATGCATGAGGCATAACTTCTAAAAGCTTGTGGAATATAACAATTTGTTTTTTTGATTTTTTGATTTTTTTGTTGATAAAAGATGGTATGCATCAATATTTGTTTGAATGCAAGGGTATGAAGCTTCTTTGTGACCCTAGGAAGGTATCCTATGGAGTGGGTCTAAGGTTTCTTTTATAGTGAACCTCACAAGGATGGTTCTAAAGAATCCTACACATGGTCCCTAGAGCCAAGGACCCCAGTCAAGAATACTGACCCCAACAATAGGCAAACTATTAGAAGGGATAGCATCCTTAAAAGGAATCAAACTCTAGGTGAGATTTTCATGACCACCCAACGAGGCGTGCGTCCCCGAGCCATCACTACGCAATCTCGTTTTAACTTAGGTTTGCACTCGAGTCCTGGGTCGAGGACTTTTCTCACATGTGTGTGATGTGTAGAGAGGTGTAGTGTGTGTAGGAGCAGCGGTTTAAAATAACCCAAAGTCATAAAACAAAACAAACATTCATACAAATATCGTCTTCTACCCTAGGGTTTATATATCACATAAAAGTATAACATGCAAAAATAAATAAATAAGGGAAGGGTAAAAATTAAATTAATCCTAAATAATTAGACTAGGTTTTGACTCTCTAAAAAGAATTAAGTCCCCAGTGAAGTCGCCAGCTGTAGCGACCGAAAAATCCGGGAAATGGATTCTTCGAAGTTCGAAAGGAAGCCGCCACCAAATTTTAGTTTAAGGGCAAATTAGGAAAATCCCTTTTGGTTTAGGACAAGGCAAGTTTAGGGTTCGGGAGTCGTTATGCGTGGGAAAGGTATTAGCACCCCACGACATCCTTTGTCTAATTAATTATGGTTTATTAATATTTTACGCTTTTATTTATAGAGAAAAAGACTTAATTAAATTTTTTAGAGCTTGACAAGAGTGGACTCTTGCTCCTACGTACCTCCGACTGCAATGGAGGAATCAAAGCTACGTAGTTCTTCCTGAAAAAGGTTTGTGGGTTGGTATTTTTTAGTGTAGGGGTCCTAGGATTCCTTGAACTGCATGACTCACTCGATTCTGGGACGACTACTACTTGGATTGTACAACCGACTTAGTCCCCTACTTTTGAAAGTATTTTTGAGGTTTAATGAAAGAAGTTTGTTTGATGTGAGGTGAGTTGGTTTTAGAATAGGTATTCAAGAACTCCTGAACTATACAGCTCATTAGTTCTACAACGCTGACTAATCCGGTTGTACAACCGACTTAGTCCCCTATTGTAGGAAAAGTGATTTATTTATTTACTTATAAGTTTTTAGGATTACTGAACTGTACAACTCATTTGTCCTAGGATGATGACTAACCCAGTTGTACAACCGACTTAGTCTTTTATTTTATAAAAAAATAATTTATTTGTATTTTTATAAGTTTTTAGGATTACTGAACTGTACAGCTCATTGGTCTTAGGATGATGACTAACCCGGTTGTACAACCGACTTAGTCTTTTATTTTTGGGAGAAATGATTTATTTATATTTTTATAAATTTTTAGGATTACTGAACTGTATAGCTCATTGGTCCTAGGATGATGACTAACCCAGTTGTACAACCGACTTAGTCTTTTATTTGATTTTTGAAGAAATAAACTAATTTGTGCATAAAAAAAGACAAAAACTGATAATTAATAAAGACTAGGCTAAAAAAATAAATAAACAAATAAATAACTATATACATAAATAAATATAAATAGATATATACATAAAAAAATAAATAAATAAATTTTAAGATTATATTATAAATAAATGATAAATAAATATGTACATAAAAATAAACAAAATAAATACAAAACTAACCTGGACTCGACGAGTGCCAAACCGAACCGAGCAGTCTGACCAGGTCAATCGCAAACCGGACTCCTATCTGATCCATTTTGACCCCAAGACCGCAAGAACCGCTTTGATAATCGCAAAGCCGACTCAAAACGTCCGAATGATCAAAAACGGGCTTTTAGTGAAATGGGCCGCAAACGCTTTGATCCAAAAGATCACTTAACCCGCCAATGATCTCCCCTTTGACTTCACCTCTCAACCCCTTTTATATCCAATTGCTAGGGAGCTCTTGTTTCTTGCGAGCGATGTGGGACTAAAACAAGGTAGAGAAAGTAATTCCCCTTTAAAACACAATTCCCGTTTTTTCTCAAACCTGTCACCGTAAAATTGCGATTCCGGATTCGTTAACCGTTGGATCGTATTTCTTTTTTGACAGTAGGTTCGTGAGATATATATCTACGCTTTCACCGTTCGGATCATTGAAACGAGGTCTGATGAGAGAGAAATTTCCTTCGCAATAGCTGCAGTTTTTGGTCCGTTTTTTCTCAAACCTCTCATCGTAAAAGTGCCATTCCGGATTCGTTAACCGTCGGATCGTCTTCATTTTTTAACAGAGGGTTCGTGGGAAATATGACTTCACTTTCACCGTTCGGATCGTTGAAAAGATGTCTGAGGAGAGAGAAATTGCCTTCGCAATAGAGCTGTAGATTTGGTTATTTCATCTTCTTGTTCTTATTTTGTAAGCTCTTGTGCTTTGCTTCACTTGCTTTTTCAATTACTCAAAGAGGGTCAAAAGGAAATAACATGTGGGATGATTGACCAAGAATCAAATCATGCATCTTTATCTCAACTTTATATTAATTGTGGTTGATATGCACAAGCTACTTATCTTTTACTTGAGTACATAGAAACGTTTGTTGCACATACACTACTTAATAAATTAAAATAAAAAAAAATATTACAATGATATAAGAACTCGGACAAAATTGGGGTATAACACATCCACATGCATTTCTTTGAACTTTTTGTTCATTTATCAATGTAATTGCACTTAAGGGACAAACTCAGTTTATATGACTCAGGCAAGTGTAGCTTTTTGAACTTTGTGACACTTTTGAGAGGTTTTGATACTTATGGCGTGAACTCTTCAAGTTTCTACACTTTGGCCTTTGTATTCATGGAATTTCCCCCAAACTTAAGTCTTTATGCTCTTCTATATTTTTAATAAAAATCTAATTCTGACCTTAGTTTTCCAAAAATTTCTTGGCCTTAGATCGCTTTTCTATCTAGCATGGTTCTTTTCAAAAACTCAATTTTGTTGTGTCAAAGAATTTATAAAATTGATTATTTCTAGAAAACAAGGTTTTTCTTTTTCCTTTTCATCATTAAAACTTGGCTCATACTCATTTAAGTCTAATACACACATGATGTACTTACTCCCCTGCTCCCGTCTCCGCCTCCTAGATATAAATTAAAATATAATAAAATTATAAAAATATATAAAAAGTAAGACTAAAATTCAAAAATTTAACATATTAATATAAAGAATATAAAAGTTTGTCTTACCTTTATATTTTAATATTTAGAAAGTATATATAAAACTAAGAACAACTTAATATTTTATTAATATTTTAAACTAAGAACAACTTAATATTTTATTCTCCCCCGTCCCCAACTCCCCATCCCCACGGGGAAAAATTCTCCGCCTACAGGGCCCCATTCAGGGTAGTCCCCGCGGGGATCCCCATTTACTAGTAGAAATTGCCAACCCTAAATTTAATATGTCATGTTCATATGGCTTCTTAAATTGCTTTGACCAATAAGAGGGATACGTTTGTGAGTTTCTTATTATGGGGAGACTCTCAAATGTATTTTATAAAAAAAAAATAATAATAAAGATAAAGATAAATAAAGGATTGGAAAGAAAAATTACTCTTCTCATTTTACTATCAAATTGACCCATTTATTGAAATTATTCAAGAAAGACAAACTGTAGAGCCAATAATTAACTTAGCATGCGCTAACAATTGATTTAGCACACACACCTTTCGTTAATTAGCTCCCTTATCAAAACAACTTAATATACTAACAACAATTTGAGAGACTTGAGTAACAACATTAGCATATTTTGGGAGTAAAGACGTATCATGATAAGGAGGGTCAGTTGGCGTCTCCCCTGTAAAACATATCTTAACATCAAGTTCAATTTCATCTG
Source organism: Oxytropis ochrocephala (assembly GCA_020916435.1). NCBI lineage: Eukaryota > Viridiplantae > Streptophyta > Magnoliopsida > Fabales > Fabaceae > Oxytropis > Oxytropis ochrocephala. The sequence goes on from CM037093.1 coordinate 48,599,008, forward strand.
CACTATCGTGCGCGTATTGGTAATATTTCCTCTTCAAGAGTTGTTGAGTATACTCAATCTTATGAAGGACACCGGATTCTTCACCAAAATGAAACAAACACACTCTGAAATGGTATCTCGCCGCCTCACTACTACTTTGTGCAAGTAGCATATTGATGAGTTTGACGGTGTTGGTCGCATTGGCATGAGCAACATTTAGGGCATACTCTGCAAGGCTAACAAGATCTCTACTTGCATTGGGATTTGAGTTGAGAAGGGTTGAACAAAATGACGGATTTGTGACTTTCTTGCAAATAGTTTCAACATCTACAACTTTAATTGCATATGAAGATACAACACATAAAAGAAACACGACACCAAGAGAGGAGAAGGTAGCCATATATGTTCTTTTCTCAATTCTCTCTTCTCACAATATTAGTGATTTGCTATATCACTTAGGTCATTTAAGTTATTCAATGTGACCTAAGTGTATTTTCACATATTTTCTTTTATTACGCTCTCACTTTGTGAGAAGAGAGAATATATTTAAATATTTTCTTTTATTACTACATTTAAATGTATTTTCATATTGAGAGAAAAGATTTTACAGGAATATATTACAAGAAAAAGTTAAACTATATTCAATGTGAAAATACATTTAAATGTAGTAATAAAAGAAAATATGTGAAAATACATTTAAAGTTAAATTATTTAATTGTAATAAGTTGGTCCTTTAAATTTTTCTATATCACTTAGGTCATTTAAGTTATTCAAATGTAAGAAGTTGGTTCTTTAAGTTTTGTTCGTACCACTTAGGTCCTTTAAGTTATTTAATTGTAACTTTTAAATCTCGAATAACTTGCATTTTTCAGCCTCAAATCATTACAATTAAATAACTTAGAGAACCTAAGTGGTACAGAAAAACTTAAAGAACCAATTTGTTGCAATTAAATAACTTAAAGGGCTTAAGTGGTACGAAAAAAACTTAAAGGATCAACTTGTTAAAATTAAATAACTTAAAAAACATTTGGAGTAATTTAGCCAATAAAATAAATTTATATATATAGGGAACAACTCAAGTGAGAACCCTTGGTTATTGTTAGAACATGAGAACACTAAATAATAACCGTCAAACTAAAATTAACGGTTCAGATTATGTCATTAATTACAAGATCTTCCGTGATCTTTAATTAAAAAGGAAACAATCGTACGAGATATTGTAATTAATGATGTAATATGAACCATTAATTTTAATCTTACGGTTATTATTTAATGTTCTCATGGAAGGGGCTAATATATATATATGGAGACGACTCGGGTGAGAACACTTGGTTATAATGAGAACATTTGATTGCAATCGTTGGATTAAAATTAACGGCTCGGATTCTGATATTAATTACAAGATCTCGTTTAATTATCACTACAAGAAAATCACAGATTTGCCACGGACATTTCCGTGGCAAATGCACAAATTTCCATGGCAAAACAACATTTGCCACGGATTTGCCACGGACAAAAATTGGTGGCAAAAACGCTCGTCGCAAATCGTTTGCCACGGAATTTCCGTGGCAAATTGTTCCGTCGCAAATCCGTGGCAAATTTTCGTCGCAAGTCCGTGGCAAATTTTTGTCGCAAGTCCGTGGCAAATTTTCGTCGCAAGTCCGTGGCAAATCCGTCGCAAATTTTTAAAAAAAAATTAAAAAAATAAATGGAGCAGTAGTTTCACAAATTGGGTTATCTTTCAATTCTAACAGTAAGGATACAAAGTTATAATCTACATCCTAAAAACATTAATTATAAAATCAAGCTAAGAATTATAAATTATAACAAGTATATAGATATAGATTACAAGTCAGCATATGTTTCAAAAGCACCAAAACGTGTGTTATAACAAGTATATAGATATAGATTACAAGTCAGCATACTTCAATAGAGTAACAACAGCCTTAACTTGCAAGTAGTTCTGGAGACTGTATACTCCTTTTTCTCTTCCTTGTCCACTCATCTTGTACCCACCAAAAGGAATTGCAATTGTTCCAGCTCTCAATGCTCTAGTCAATGTATTAGCAGTGTCTATGTTCTTTGTGAAGATCCCTGCTGCAAGGCCATAACGTGTGTTATTTGCTCTTTGAATTACCTCATTAAGGTCCCTGGGATCAATATAAAAATTAGTTACACATAACAAAGTACATAGAAAACAACATTCTTTGCAAAATATGAATCATGTTTCTAGCAAGCAAGTATCAAATACAGATTGTAACATAGATGAACACAATCACATGCAACTTGCAAGGTTGACAACATAGATCCAAAACAGGGCACTTTCACTTAAAATTAAAATAGAGATATGCATTTACAATGACATATCACATGCAACATAATCGTTTTTAAAGTTAATCGCTTGCAACCACCTGCTAAGTTCGAAATTTCTTTTTCGAAATTTCTTTAGGAAATGATTACATCCAAGAAGTCATTATTACTAGACAAGGAAAAGGATGAAATTCAAGCATCTACCTGCTAAGTTCAACAATCCTTCATCACCAATCTTACACGAATCAAGGTTCAAGCTCTCCAACTTTGTCAATCCTGCTTAAAAATATAAAGCTTGTTAGAAACAACCATCCTCTTTCAAATATAATACATATGTTTATTCTTCCCTAGCAAAACTACTTGACCAATTTCATTTATTTAATTTACAGTATATGATGATTGTACACATAAAATTTATTAGTGTACGAGAATAAGTTATACCAAGAAGTTCAAGTAAGATTATAATCATGATTCATGACACTCCCTATGATCGTAAGAACATATGCTTTGAACCATATATCAGGGTATGTCTATATCATTGTTAGAAACATAGGTATTCTGCAAAGAGTTGTGTATAAGTAAGAGTAACACTCCATGTCCCAAAAGTTGTAACTAAATTCTTGCCCCAAATGATGACATTTCCAAGTCAGCAACACTATATCAACAATCAAAATAGACATAGTTGAGGAAAAGATAGTAGTAACGAACAAATATAGGTGTCTGTCAACTTTAGTTTATTGATGGTTTGCATCCTTACAATATTCATGGATGACTTTTTGGAGGGAGGGGGAGGACAATAGAGAGAGGAAGAGCGAATCGGTTCAATATTTGAAATCACCTTTCAAGTGAGTTAAACATGCATCTCCTATGTCATTAAATCCCAAGTTTAATACTTCCAAATTTTCCATCTGTAAAAGAACCAGGGTAATGTTACCAATGAAAGTAAGAGAGTAGAACCCAATAAGTACTTTGTAAAATATATAATTAAAGCATTAAAGTAGTAGTTACACAACTCTTAAAGTAGAATCAAAATTTCAATGCTTATTTCAGCCTCAGTGAGATATTGTATGCTAGAAAGACATGAGGAAAGTTACACTTGGGCTAAGAAGCTAAATTCATAAGCCAAGAAAATAGTAACATCATAGGTATATGGAGAAAATAGTATTGTCATATGCAAAAGGCAAATCTGAAAACTAATGAACCAAAAAGACTTCGTTGAGTCTTATTAGAGAGCAATCAAATCACTTGTCATAGCTAGAACCAATAAGGGTATAGGCACTCTTTGAAATAATGTGACACATCGGGATCTAATTTTAGGAAAAAATTGAAGAATAAACTTGACTCTAATAACATCAAGTAGTCATTCCAATAACAAAACAACAAGATGCAAAATTCCTCAAATAACATAACAAAATCTAAAATCAATCCAACGGAGCACAATGGTAGCAGATAAACTTGACTCTAAAATCAAATCCACATACGATATAGTCTTTTAAGTTGTGTACATTACATATCCAAAGAAACAAAAACAACTATAAATAAAGGGAAAGAACAAAAGTCGATATAGATAAAGATCCGCGAGATTTTAAAAGTGAAGAAAATTGGAACTGTGACAGAGCCAAACCTCAAAGACGACACTCGTAATTGGAGGAATCGATGAAACCGCTGCGTTAGAAATAGACCTTGACGAAAAAACCACACCTTCCTCGCCGCCGTCGCGCGTGCTTTGCAATCGAGATCAATGAAACCGTGAATGCAAAGAATCAAGACAACAACAAGAAAGAATGAAAAAATCAAGAAAGAAGAAAACATCAAGAAAGAAGGAAAAGACGTGATCAATGATTATTGAGATTAAAGCAATGTGATTTTTCCGACTTACTCATGCAAATAATACTTTCACTCTCTTTAAGAAATTCTAATAATATTCCTAACCCACCCACCCCCACGCATTAAAATTACTTAAGATATTGTTTCATAATCATGCAGTTGCGAGAATAACAATCTTTGTTGCAAACAAACATATGAAAAATTAACAGAGAAAAAATCGACTTGGTGATATTGGAAGTGAGCCTAGCATTAGCAATAGCACTATGAAGAGGCATCAAAGATTCAACACTTCCAACAACCGTCAAAATCCTTTAAAACAAACACATTAATTCATTAACTAACTCCAAAATGCAACTCCATAAGAACAATTGAAAATTTTGAAGTGAATTGTTATATTGATACATACTATTCCATTCCAACACATGATGAATACTTTATTGAGAGAACTAGGAATGTAAGGTTGTTGGTGTTGCTTTGAAATTGCCAAACCCTAACTCTTGCAACAAGAAGAACAAAATGTAACAAAAGGAAAAATCACAAGGACAATGTCAATCCACTCAATTTACTTTCCTGCTTTTATACCCTTAAATAGAGGTACAAGATGCTCCAAAATGCCAGTGTATGAACTTTTAATTAATTACTATGACTATGAAGCATATGCATATATTCCAATGAAGCCTTTTCACGCTTTTTGGAATACTCTCTAAAGGCATTATTTACTTGACTCCCATAAACGGCAAGACAGAATTGCGGCATTTGTTTCAAAGACATAGAACATCTAAACTAACTCTAGAACAATAAAGAAAAATGAAACCCTTCAAATTTCAATTATACATTAAACTATTAAACTAATACTACTACTACTATATAGAAAGAGAAAAACACATAAGCTTTTAACACGATTAACAATATGCAATGTAATGATTTGTTTTGTTAGGGTTAGCTAACCTAGATAAAAGTTTCTCACCCTCGTATCTGAACATACAAAAATATTAGTAGTATTAATTAAGAAGAGAAAACAAAAACTTAAACATTAACAATATTAAAGTCCGATAAAGAGGTTTGTTTCCAAAGGAGGACATACATAAGAGTATTGACCTAGGTATTAGTTTTTAACAACAAAAAGGAAATAAACAGAAAAGTTTGTACTTGTTGAGAGAGAACAAGCAAAAAGGGGGCCCTAGCTATCTCAAAGCTTGAGAGACAAATCAATAGTAGAATGAGAAGAAGAAGAAGAAGAAACAAAGCAGCAGCCTTCATTATCATCATAGGCTACAATCCCAACCTATAGTAGGAAATTCCACTCATCTTTTCTTGGGAAAAACTCATATTCCATGAAAGCTCTTTTAGTACTAGCCGAGTTCCCTCTCCTATGAATTGCAACAATCTCAAAGACACTCCAAAAAAAAACAAAATCATAATCAAATTATAATTTTCCAACTTTAAAAAATAATAAAAACTAATAACAGATGATGAGAGACTACTATTACATTAAATAAATAAATAGTTACTAATAAGAATATCTACCTCATCCAGTTTGGAGTTACAAATAGCAGTTGAGGCATTAATCCCATAAAATTGTGAACATCGGACCAAGCATCTCTCCTTAAATCCTCATTCAAACGTGTTTTACAAAACAATGTACATAAAATTTCATCAAAATCAAAATCACACAAAAATTGAAATACCATATATTAATGACCTAGCTTCATGGTTAACCAATGTTTCTATAATATCAAAAACTCTCAACCGACATTAATAAATAAATAAATAAATACCTTGAGGCATTTAAACAAACACCTTATGAGGCTTGCATAGAGGTTTATCACCATTCATACAAATTCATAAACATAATGTAAAACAGAGAAATCTAACCTAACCACCAACCGAGAGCGATGTACTAACCTTTAAATTTGGACCTTCAAATCAAATTGAATTTGAAATTGAAGAAGAAAGAGAAGAAGGAGATAAATTAGGGTTCTCAATCTGAAATTGAAGAAGAAAGAAAAGAGGGAAAAAAACTAGGGTTTCGTCACTGTAGTAGCTCAGAATCTGAAAGGTGAAGTTAGGAGCATGCTCAGAAAGGGAGAAAAGATATGTCTGGAGCATGCTCAGAATCTGAAGAATATGTTGAGGAAGGGAGCACGACGGGTGAGGAGAATGATGGAGCAGGGAGCACGACGGTGGGGAGTGTGGGTGGAGGTGAGGTGGTGGTGATTGAGAGTGAGGGAGGGAGGCGGATTGTACGTAGGTGAGGAGAAGAGAGCGAGAGGGTGAGGAGGAGAGAGCGAGAGGGTGAGGAGTTTAGAAGAGGGATCAGGCTTTTAGAAGAGGGATCGGGCTCGTTTTATTTTGATCAATGGTTTGCCACGGACTTGCCACGGCATTTCCGTGGCAAATTTCTGTCCTTTCACATGTCCGTGGCAAACCCGTGGCAAACACCAGCGGGAAATTTCGCGCCCTTATTTTTTACGCATGCCGTCGCAAATCCGTGGCAAATTAGCGATGGCCAATCCTCCGTGGCAAACTTTAGTGGCAATGCAAGCTTATTCTTGTAGTGTATTTCTTTTTTAATTAAAGATCACGAGAGATCTTGTATTTAATGTCAGAATCTGAGCCGTTAATTTTAATCCAACGATCGTAATCAAATGTTCTCATGTTCTCGTAATAACCACATATTCTAATGTTCTCATCGACTAATGTTGAATGTTGAAATGGTATGTAGTGATCATATCTAATTAAATACATTAATTGTCAACCGTTGACCTTTTTATGGAAAGTGGGAATAATTTCGATTTTAATTTTTTTTTGAATTAATGGGCTTGCCATGTGTACAATCATAGATGAAATGGTATTTTGTCATCAATGACATCATTTATTTGGTCTAGTGATGTGGATAGATGATGTGTAAGATTTATGGTTTTATATAATTAAGATATATATATATATATATATATATATATATATATATATATATATATATATATATATATATATATATATATATTCACTAGTATGATTCACCCATGTACAAAGACGCAGTCAACATTCACTTGTAACTTAAAAAGCGACATTTTTTTTACGAATTAAAAAAATAAAAGCTTTATATTTAAGTGCATTGTGTGAGATATTAATTACTTTGGACACTAACTTAAGACATGAAGAAACATTGTGATAATAAAAAAAAATTGTCCATGTTCAAATTGTTTTTTTTAAGATAAGCCACATGCAAATCCTAAAATCCAAAATATTTGCAATTGTTTAAAAGTCTACAATCAAAATCAAAATAAATAACGATGGACCCTTAAATTATCTTCAATCTAAATAAAAAAAAAAACCCAAACCATGATATTGGCCCCAACCGCTCTAGAGACTTGTATCATATGAATCTAAATAAGCTAGAAAATTACTGTTGGTGCTTGTATATATCATGATGTTTCTAGGTGGAGTTGTCCTCATCATTGACTTCATTCACCTAGTCAAAATTTTCATATTACTAGAGAACTTGAGAAAGAAAATGGGAGAAGGGTTGTACGAAAAAATATGAAGATTTTGAAGAAGAAGGAGAAAGAGGAAAAATACAAATTTGAATTGCAAATAATTTAAAGGATAGAGAAAGAGACCAAATATTAATGACAGTCTATTCTGCCAATTAAATGCATTTTTTGAATTTCAAATAAAAATATTGAGTATTTATTCACATTATTATAGAATGTTTCCATTTTATAATAACAAACACATTTAATTAGATAAAATGTAAATAATTGATTTTCTTTTAATATTAAATTTTTTATTTAATGTAAAGGCAATATACAGAACATATTGATCAAAAAATGTACAAATGGCATTGACGTGTAACATGAGAAGGCTAGGTTTGCTCAAAAAAAAAAATGAGAAGGCTAGGTGGACCAATAATTGGTTGACATATAATTCTCAACCGATTTTTTAAAATAGTAGCATAGGTGCACTAATACTAAAAATATTATTCTTTTTTGGGTTTAAATTGTTATATAATAAATTAAATAATTAAATTTAATTTAATTTATTTAATCTCAAAGATAAAATAGTTAGTTGTGTAATAAAAATATTAGTGAGTTTTTTTATTAGAATTCAAATTGCAGGAGTAATAACATAATAATTAGTAATAAATTTGCGGTTTCCCATTTTCAAAATTTTGCATATCTCTTGAGAGACATTGCCGAAAATTCCTTATACAGCTTTAACACCATTTATCGGTTACTATGTTTTGTGAAAATGATCATTTAGGAGCCATTCATTGGTTGAGATATAATTCTCAACCGATTTTCCAAACAGATGGTCTTATTTTAAATTACTACTTAATTGCAATTGAAATCAATTAAATGCAAATTTGAAATTAAACCATTTATGTATTTTAAGAAGTTGTCTCGCAGCTGTTCAATATGACAGCCGAAATTTTGGACTATGCCAGCCGTTGATCATGTTGGCCGCAAATCTGATCAATTCCTTCCGTGATAAAACGCTGGCAGTGACACGCGGTCTGGATTGATGAGGTGGATTAAAATTGTGCTGATGTCATTATTGACATGATGCCTAGGTGGATGCCTAGGTGGACAATCCATAGTTTATTCTAATATATATATATATATATATATATAAAGTACTGTTATTATGCACAATAATTTGATTATCATATTGGCTAGCTATCCTACTTCTCAATGACATGTGTTCGATGATTCGATTCTTTGATATTTTTTTTTTAAAAAAAATTATATTTCTACTCAATTTGTGAGTAAGCAAAATTAAAAATTCAATTGAAGGACATTGAGTTAAAAAATTTAGTAATTTATAGACGATGAGAACGGGACAAAAATTACTTGAAGAAGAAGATCAAAGAGCTATACAAGAAAATCAAATAAAAATCTTAAATAGTTATTAATTTTTCTCAGGGAACATAAAGACTCATTAATTGAATGAGGTAAATATGCAAATAATAAAAGTTATATGTAAACGTTGTAAAATGAGATTATATACTTGACATAGTTAGTGGAGTACACATGACCAACTCTTATTGGTAAGGTAAATTACCCACACATTTTTGAGGTGCAACCTAGGCCTCACCTTTAAGAAAATATGGGGTGTTACAGGATACACAACTGTGACTGTGGAAAGAACACAATCGTGTTGCATAACACGTGTGAAGATCCACTCTTAGCAGCTTGGTCCCTCTGTAAGTCGATCAAATGCTATGCACCACATTCATTATTTATTTATTAACTAACTAACTAACTGTGCAACCAATTTTCTCATGTTATATTATATACAGGCCAGGTAACCGCGTACACCAATCTAGTTAGTTAGTTAATTAATTAATTAATAATGAATGTGGTGCTATAATTGTTCAACTCGGGTTGAATCTAGTGCTATAATTGATAAGTATATTGGCGAAATTGCAAGAGTGATGCAATTTAAAGAATGATGCTATATGATTGATAAATATATTTTGATATGGATATTGTATTTGTTGTTATCTTTTTGGCTTTATGATTTGTTTAATGTAGGAGATTTGTAGGACAACATTACTGGGGGTTGACTTGGTTATTGACTTGAGGAGAACAGTACCCCTCTCTGTCAACTAGTTGCGATTGTGTGTAGAATAGCCAATATAATGATTGTCTACCAAGCAATAATAGTTTTGTTGGTGCCATATGTACAAAATTCTAAAGTTTTGGTCTAAAACACATTTGCGCTAATGAACAAAGATATACGTCCAATAAATATAGAATTATAAATGATCAAGCAGAGATCAATGATATAAGACATAATTGATACAATTACAATTATTTTAGTATGATAAAATTCTCACTACTTTCCTCTGGTAGTGTTTAGATCCTCAAGCCCAGGAGTGTATGGCACACCCGTTGAGGGTAGCCATTGGTTCCCAAAATGAATTGAGCTACCGTGAAATTACTAGCTTTGCTAGAATCGTTCAATACATGGTAGTTTTTCCATTTAACACGACCTGCTACCCCAGCACCAGGTCCATAGTTATTATATTCCGCAAAATATAGGGTGTCCAAATATGAGGTTCCATTCCATGCTAGCCAACCTTCTCGACTCAACACCGTGCTGATATAGGATTGCATAAAAATGGTTGTTGAGTATGCCTTCCACGGTCTTCCAAGAAAAGTCCGAGTGGACTTTACTACTGGAAGAAGATCCCAATCTGCAGAGATGTTGCAGTATTGGAAGGAGAAACCATATGGAATGTGCTTATCTTTTCCTCCTCCTTGGGCAGTGATTGTGTTTTCTTGTCCCGACAGCCCTCTCTTTACCAGGATTTTACATTTCTGAAATACTGCGGTGCCATACCCAAAAATAAAATCAACCGTGCCTTTTACCACACATTCTCTAAAGAAATGCCGGCCGGTGTTGACACATAAGGTGTCTTGGTAGCCATAAAACTCACATTGGTAAAATACCGAGAAGTCGGAGTTTGATAGGAGTGCCAAAGCCCGATCATTTTTTGCACCTGCGGTGTTTTTGAATGATATGCCTTGGGCAATAAATCCTCGACCATTCACAGCTTCATGAAATATGTCCATGAAAGGTTAGTCAGATGTTTCAATTTCAACAGGCCATTCAATCAAAATAAATAGAGAAACTTTGCACACAAGTGGGAGGTATAACTAGAAATTAAAAGATTTAGAGTGATTGCCCTTACTAAAGGTTGAGGTGTTGTATGTGCTCAAATTGTTTTGACGAGTACTCAAGTTGCCGGAGATAATGGTCTTGTTCATCCCATCTCCAATCATGACAATGTTCCACTTGTTCTTATCAATGAAAACATTTTCATTATAAGTACCCCTCTTTACGTGTATGATAAAGCGACTGGAACTTAAGTTAGGGGCGGCTTGCACAGCATCGGTCACCTTTGAATAGTTTCCCGTACCATCAGTAGCAACTACGACGTCAATGCGTGTCCATGACGCCTGAAATTGGTCATGGCCATGTGTGAAGTATAAGAAGAAGACGAGGAAGAAAAATATGAGGGTAATTGTGGCCATTGGAGTTTTCTGTTTTGCTGGAAAAAAAAAATGAAGCAGAAAAGTAGTGAGACAAATGACAATCTTGCTTAAGAAATGGACATGATGAAGTGCAGAAATACAGAGGAACATGGCAAAATTCATAAGTCATGTAAATAAACAATACCAAAGAGAACTCGAGCGATGCAAATTAAATTCTCCAAAGTAAGTGGTTTAGTATAGATTTTATAAACATTATCAACATTAGAGAAACCGAAAATAAAGATAGAAACTTATTGACTAAAGATGAGAATCTGTGATATATACTTACTATTTGTTCCTCTTCTGATGTATCACTGTGATATCAGTTCAGCTACGTACACTGTTAAAGGTAAGACAAGTATATTGCTTGCAAAGTTTTCAATAATTTGAATCTGAAAATGTTTCTTGTCCAGCTATACGATGAAGTGCAGAATGCAGATGATACACATATATATACAGGTTTAGTAGCACTGAAATCCCAAGTAAGTAGTTCGGTTAGCGAAATTAAAGGATCTGAAATAAGTCAAAGAAAAGAGGTTTGGGTTAGTCAGGAAACTAATATTTCCCCCACCCCACTAACAATTGTCTATCTAAAAAAAAGTTTAGTAGCACTGAAAGTCAAAACTGCACATCAAATAATAATAATAATAATGCATGCATGCATGCAAAAATAGCAAACTACTCTCGTATGGCTATTTGATAAGGTAATTTTATTTATAGCTGGTGGTCCACACGTAATAAAGTTTCCCTTTTAATTGCATCTTCACATTTGTATTCATATTTATATAAAGGTCCAAAAACTGACAAAAGTATCCTCCCTTACACAAATGAATGATGGAGAGCAAGTCTCCCTTCATCTAACGGTCAGGATTCTGACCACGCTTTTTGGGTACTGTTGTCTATAACTACTCGACCGAGACTTGCATCTAGTACAGTTTCATTTATAAGCTCCTAAAATGCAGGAAGATCAAAATAAAAGTTTGCTTATTCTTATTTTTCTTGCTATCCTAATTTTTTATTCATGGTACAACCTTTTATTATTTCATAAATAAAAATAAGTTTAGAATGGGAGACTTGGATAATGGATAGTGGTGCACGACATTGATAGAAAAGGAACGGAGGCAGTAGATTACATCACTCCTTAAACAAATATTAGATATCAGATTCCTTTATTTATTTATTTTATAGTTAATGTAATCTAACCGAATAGTTAATGGGATTAATTATCCACATTCTAAACTTATTTATTATCAGTATGAAAGCTCAAGATCACATTATAAACTTAACGTTAATTTATCATTATTTATCCACATTCTAAACTAAAATTGCGAGTGTGCAAGTTTAGTTAATCCCACTAATTGAAAAGTGAGACGTTTAGCTTGAAAAGTGAATGAAAGGAACGGAGGGAGTAGATTACATTAAAAAATTAAAAAATCTAGAAAAACCCACTTTTATACGGAATAAAAGTGGATATAGCTTTTATACTAAATAAATAAAAGGAACGGAGGGAGTAGATATAAATCCACTTTCTGTAATAATCCACATTCGTCAGCATCCTAATAAAAGTGACACGTCTCACTTTTAATGCTGCACGTCTCACTTATTTCCACATCCTTATAGCTTGATAAATAAAATTGCACATTCACAATCTTAGTTAATCCCATGATTCCCATTAATTGAAAATGAGACGTGTGGATAAATAAATAATGATAAATTAATCCCATTTTATTAGATAACAGATCACTCCTAATAGTTTTTCCCGAATGTGAGAACCGAAAATAAGCCACCTAAGAAATACTATATTTGCCCCCATTCAAAATTAAAGTTTGCCCCCAATGGCGACATTTAGTTGTCCAACTTGCCAAAAGAAAAACATTCAGTTATCAAAATTCCAATAAATTGCATGTACCGAGAGTCTTTCCCAATATATATTGCATGTTGTTGATTTTAATTTCTTCTTTTTTTATTGAAGTGATTTAATTAACTTCTTAAAATTGGTGTATTCTTTCTTCTCATATTTTTTTTTTTTATAAATGAGGTATCATCTGCGTGCAACTTTCAAAGACTAGTTTCTCAAATCAAGTAGAACTACAAAGAGCGGCAAAACTCTCCTTTATTTTTTTGAATAAATTGGGTATCCTCTGCACGCAACTGCAGAGACTAATCTCTCAAGCCGGGAAGTAGCCATATCGTTCGGCCTATTGTAGGCTAATATCTCTTGTTTGTATATGGGTGAGTACCCCTTGTGCTCTGCTTTATATATAATATATGTTTGTCTTTCAAAAAAAAAAATCTCTCGAGCCGGATAGAACCAAAATGGGCAGCAAAACTCTTCCTCAAAAGATTTAATACTACTGCATACCCAATAATGGATTAGAATCCAATACCTTAGTTTAGCTGAAAGAGACCGGTCTCCACATTTTAATATTGATGCAAATAATAATAATGCATGCATGTAAAAATAGCAAACTACTCTCGTATGGCTATTTCATAAGGTAATTTTATTTATAGCCGGTGGTCCACACATGATAAGGTTTCCCTTTTAAATGCATCTCACATTTGTTTGGGTCATGACCAAAAAGTAATTAAATGTAGCTGATTTGTATTTGTATTTATATTTATTTATAAAGTTCCAAAAACTGACAAAAGTATTTATTTTAATCGTCTTTAGAGTCAAACTTAGGAATGCTAATGTGTTTTAATTAATTCTACGGATTTCAATTACGTTAATTTTAGAAATATATATTGACATTCAATTTATTTGATGGCATAAAAAAGAAGAAAGAAATCGACAAAACTGCACATGGTTTTCAGTAATAAGTTTAGTAGCTTGCATGCAAATAGCAAACTAGTTGTGCAACTATTTAATAAATATACACAGTTTTTTTTTCTTTTTTTGTGATCCACGTATTTTAACATTTGTAAATAGTAAAGTTCTATAGAGAAGGACTACCATATAATTATTACTAGTTCTGACGAAATAGGTTAATAATTTGTGAATGAGCGCATGCTTATAGTTTTAGTTTAATGGTATTTGTTCGATACTATAGCATAATTAAGTGAAGACAAAAGAGTCAAACTCATTTCCTAATCTCTTTTCTTTTTTTATAATTTTTTATAATCAATAACGTATCTCTTATTAACGTGCATTTATTCACGTTGCGTAACTTGTAGCATTTTGGGAGTGAAAATTTGGGACCCTATTACTAGCTCTTTCTTAAATCTTTATCGGGTCTTAACGTGCATTTCTTTTTTTTTTCTTTTTTAGTTATGCGAAAACAACACGCATTTCTTATTTATACTAAACGTAAATTTATATATATATATATATAGGGGATGTATAAGGTGAGAGGAGTGTTTATTATGAGAGATGAGAGGAGTAAATCTGGACCCTATAACACAGCATGGGTGGTTGTGATTAGAAAGTGGGTAGTTATCACGTTGACTTTTTGTTTTAATCTCAACCATTCTTGATTTGATCTATGGTCATGATTGGTTCCTCTCACCCTCTCATCATAAAAGTCCTCTCATAATATACGTTCCTCTATATATATATATATATATATATATATATATATATATATATATATATATATATATATATATATATATGATGTATAAGGTGAGAGGAATGTTTATTATGAGAGATGAGAGGAGTAAATCTGGACCATATAACACAACATGGGTGGTTGTGATTAGAAAGTGGGTAGTTATCACGTTGATTTTTTGTTTTAATCTCAACCATTCTTGATTTGATCTATGGTCATGATTGGTTCCTCTCACCCTCTCATCATAAAAGTCCTCTCATAATATACGTTCCCTATATATATATATATATATATATATATATATATATATATATATATACACACTGCCCAAAGACGGTATATATTTTATGTGAACGTAGCATCTTGATTGGTTGATTGGGTCGTTATCAAATTTTTGGTTGCCGTCTTCAGTCGTTTCATGTGATGCACACACGTTTCTTCAAAAAAATGGCGTCTTTCCTCCTACTTTAAGATATAAAATGGCTATGAATTTAGAATAGTTTAAAAAAGTTGCTATTTTTAGATACATACTGAATTGCTATAGACAACTTAAAACATAAAAAGGACCATCTATGTTGTCTAAAGGTCCAATTTTCTACTTTGTCAAAAAATATAGAAGGGACAATATTTAAATAAAACTGAAGTATAGTTTATTTATATCTAAGTTATTTGAAAAATATGGGGGCCAATTGGACAAAAACATATACAGGGATCAAATCTCCCTATTTTGTGAAATAGCGGGAAATAAATTATATAGTAGACTATTGGATTTTCAGGACGAAAATGATATAAACAATTCATGAAAATTATATGTCAGTTTATTTATATTAAACATTAGAATAATTGAAGTAGCACTAAAAGGGTTGAAACGACAAACAATAGAATTAGAGTACGCAGAGTAAATATTTAGTAAAATAGTAGGGCCAAATTTGCATATAGTCCCACCGGAAATATTGGTTTGAGTTAATGTGATTCCAAATTAACTAAGTTTATGGGATTCCAAAAATATTGAATTGAGTTTTAAAAGAAAATATTGGATCGACTTTTTGTGATTGAAATTTAATTAAGTTTATGGGATTCCAAAAATATTGGACTGCGTATTAAAAAGAAAATATAGAATTGAGTTTATGGGATTCCAAAAATATTGGATTGAGATTTTTTTACTTAACATAGCTGACTGAAAAATTTAGTAGGACCAAATTAAAAAAGAGTTAGGGTTTAGGATGTCAATTGAAGGGGTATTTATGGGATTCTATAAATATATTATGGTTATAATGGGTGATTTGTAATTTAAGTGACCCAATTGGATCTAATAAGGCGTTTTATTCATTATTACTGTAAACAGGGATATTGTATACAACTCTAATAAGCTGCTTAAAAAAGGTTTTATATCTTGAGTTTATATGCTGTGTTTTTATAATGTGTTGGTATTAGAGTTTAGGTTTTATTCTGAATGACAAATAGCCTGCATTTTAGCGCCCCCCATTAATCAGGTATTATTACGGTAATTGATTAGTCAAATATTCTTTGACTGAAATCACACAATGAAGCTGAACAGATTATGTGCCCACAAAATTAGGTGTGGTAACGCTATGTAGCTGTCGAAAAATAAGCTTGTGAAATGCGGTCCTAATTAATGTGGTATATATGGAGAATAATTATGATGAAAGGTAACCAATTCTTGGCGAGTAATAATTGTAGTAAATAGTTCCACAAAAAAAATTTCATATGAACCTATTTCCACGAAATAGGTTAATGATCCTAAGCATCATAGGATTTAGAATACTGCATATGTGACTATTAATATTTTTAAGGAATATGCAATTTTTTTTAACAAAAATGAATCCATCAACATTTCATGCACTTACTTCATTATTTCCTGAATTTTATAAAAGACAAATTAGCGAGTATCATCGTGTAAATCTTGATTCCTTTAGATCGAAGGCATTTGGTGGCTCACATTCTACCTATTTTTCCTTTAAAAGGTACTATATTGAACGCTCTAAAAAACATTGAAGTTGTGTACTTATTATGCTACTTGATTTAATTTGATCAATATATCATTCATGGGCGAATGACTTAGGATTCATGTTGTTGAGTAAAATCAAAGAATTAATGTAGGGCGACCATGGTCCAGAATGTATTCAGTTGATTACACTGTTCTTAGATGCCGTTTGCGTTCGGTGTGAGCACACTGTGGAAAAATAAATTTTATTTTCTGATCCCTACAAATGCTTGTTCTATTGAAAATATATGTTAGAGTAATGTGCAACTCTAAATGAAAGTTAAGCAACGTCATGAACAACTTGGGGTCATTTTGCACTTTTTAGGACGTGGTTTATGTAAACAACTGTAAACCTCTCAGACTATATCCCCAAAATATAAATGATGAACGCCAGAGTATACATGACAATCAACTAAAGCCTAGAAATATCAAGTGGCATAACTCGCAACATAAAAAAATCCATTAGAAAACTATCTTATTAATTAAATATAGTTCTAAGGACTCCAAGGTGCGTATATGCGTTTCCTGAAACCCACGCCCCTTCCAACACATCCGGCATGATTGGGAGCTATAACCCACCACGTGGATAGCCTGGGCCGGACGGAACTGCTACAGAAATAGCCTCGTAGTACAACTCCCAATCCTGTTCATTGAAACATTGACATACATAGTCAAGCAACTTTAAAATAATAGTAATATAATATAGACAATAGTTCAAATTTGCAAGATATGCGGAAGTTTAATGGAATAGGTCTATATGATTTCTGGGACAAAAGCAAGATGCATACATAGCCTAGTGACTATGACGCCATTTCGTCCGTTGTCCGCGCGTGCAATGGTAGTCGGTATTTTAAAGAGATAATTCCTGAACCAAGTACCAAATGAGTGCGAAGGATCTTCAACCTTGAGAACGATTAATCGATAAAAAGGGTAATTGGTCAATTTGACAATTAAGGCGACACTTTAAAGAACAATATACAAACTTAAAGTGCAAATTTGTGTCAAATGTTGGTCTACGAATTAGCTAAAAAAATATTTAAACCAATATATTTTCAAACATCTTTAGTGCAACGCGATGACACTTGCTTGATGACTAAGGACATTTTATGATAAAATTCCCAAATAAGTAACTAATGAAGTAACTCAAAAAATGAAATAATTGGGACTCTAACCAAGGAAAAAACTAAGGAAACAACTCCAAATTGAATTATTTGGGAAACTAACTTTGTAAGAACAGTATATGATCAAATTGCATAATAGGGAACAATCTGAAAATGACTCTAAAATAAAATAATTGTAAACTAACTTTATTGACATGTGTTTAGGTTAGGATCTTGAATAGTAGATGATGAAAATGCATAATAGGTAACTAATGAAATAACTCTAACTATTTACAGTAAGATCGAAAATAAAATTATTGGGTCTCAAATTCATGTTAAGTTAAGTGCGCTCTTCGGGCCTTGAGGATCATGGCGGTGTAGATGCATGTCGTAGAATTGGACCTTCGCCATGCCTCTAAGTGCGAGTACAGCGGTTTCGGTGTGATCCCGAACGGTCACATCAATGCCGGACCTACAGTAAAAGAAAAAAGATGATTTCGCCTGAGTAGTTTCATAATAGCATGTACAACAGTGTATTAAGCGTTAAAGAAAAAACAATCCAAATGAACAACAAAACTACCAATGCAACTGAAATTCATACTGAGACAACAATTTATCAATGAAGGTTGTACGATCGAGCACTCAATGATGAGCCACTATTATTGAAATTCCAACAGACAAAGATTTGCTGTTCTAATTCAAAACTATATTTAGGCAAAATCATATGCACTTGAAACGTGCAAAATTTCAAAGAGTCAATATGGATATCGGGGCAATATCTATAACTTTAAATGATTCAAAAATAAAGACTCAAAATTCCAAAGAGTCAAGATGGAAAATTCTTAGTATCAAAATGATTCAAATTCTACTGCAATAATGATAGAGCTCAACCATGTAATGCTTTATATAAGTTTTATGTAGTAGTAGCAATCTTATGTTTCTTCAGATTGGTGCGTAGACACGCTTGGTAAGACCTTGGGTTTCTTAGGAGCCTGGTCACTACAAGAAAAGCTTGTTTTAGCCACCAGCAATTGCCACGGAGTTTATTCCGCCAGTAATTTGCCACGGATTTGCGACGGCATGTGTTAAAAATAAGGGCGCGAAATTTCCCGCTGGTGTTTGCCACGGGTTTGCCACGGACATGTGAAAGGACAGAAATTTGCCACGGAGATGCCGTGGCAAGTCCGTGGCAACCCACTGCAAACAAGCTTTTCTTTCTCTCCCACTCTCGAGACCTTTCACTCCCACTCTCTCTCTCATTTCATTCTCCCTCTCTTACTCTCTCCGTCTCGAAACCTCGCACGACCCACCACACCCCACGACGGCACGACCCACCACCCCACCACCCAACACCACCGTTCCTCCTTCACACTCTCTCTCATTTCATTCTCGATCCCTCTCTTACTCTCTCCGTCTCGAGACCTCGCACGACCCACCATCACATCATCACAAAATCTCATTCTCAAGAACCAGAATCCCCAAAACGCCCAAATCCAGTTTCGTTTCCTCGCGAAAAGAACAGTAGCAAGCTCTCTCACTCTCTCTCTCTCTCTCTCTCTCTCTCACGAAAACCCCTAAGTCCAGTTTCGTTTCCTCACTAAAATCCCCAAATTGGTTACGAAGAGGAGAGATACGAAGAAGAAGAAGAGCATCACAACGAACTAATCGACTCCAAATCTCAGGTTTCGTTTCTCGCGAAAACCCTCAAATTCAGTTTAGCGAAAACCCCCAAATTGGTTACGAAGAGGAGAGATACGAAGAAGAAGAAGAAGGTATGTTCATTGGACAATGTTTTGACTTAATTGTGCAGTTTTCTTTTAAAATGTAAATTTGTTGTTTGGACAATGTTAATTTGTTGGTTGTTGTTTTGCTAATCCAGCTGAAGATGGAAGTGGGCTTAAATAGTTTGAGCATCTTGTTTTGCAGGTCTAATGGTTGATTTTTATGTATTATTACATAGCTGATTTCTTTAGAAAGCTATTAATATTAAATTTTCTTTTTATTCGTGTTAGAAAATTTCATTTTGTTTTAAAAGCAGAAAAACTATCTTGTATAGCTTCTCCTATGTCAGTGTTGTGTCCGGTTTTCATAAACTAAATTACCGAGTTGAATGATATTTCAGGGACTGGATCTACATATATCAGAAATTGAGTAATTGTGTATCTGTATTTTTTCTTTGTTTTCTAAACAAAAAGTTGTTTTCTTGTAATATGTAATTTCAGTCTTCAGATGTCTCTCCCAATTACCCTTCTTCCGTTGAACTTCAACAGCCCACATTGAGCTTGCTTAATTCTCTTCTCACGTCTGTTACAACTACCCTTGAAAGGGCGGCTGACGAGAAAGCTTTATTACTGAATAAGGTGAAAATTGAAAACAAACATGTCTCTATCTTGTTCATGCTACTTTGTAATACATTGTTGGAAATTTGATAGATATATAAGCAATATTGCTCATGCGGTTTTGCAGATTCGAGACATAAACGAATTGTCAAGGCAGGAGGTGGATGAAATAATCAATATGTGTGTCCTGCAAGACTCTGTTTCATCTTGAGACAACATACAAAAAAGGTTGATCATAACATATTACTTGTATTATTATGGTGTTGTTTGAATTCTTAACTAATATCTTTCTCCTTTTTCCATAACGTTGCACATTGGTTTTTAAAACATATTTTACAGGAGATACATTGCAATGGTAGAGATGTGTCGAGTTGTTGCTTGTAGGGATCAACTAATGGTTTTATTACTTCCACTCTCTGAACACGTGCTAAATATCATCCTCATCCATCTTCAGGAGAGGTAAGCTATTAAGTTTCAGGAGAGATAATAAGAATGTTGTAGTTAATGAAGCTATAATCCATATTCAATCCTACATTCGAAGATCAATCTGTTATTAACAAACTAAATGAAGAAGAAAAAAGAAGAAACCAAGCCTTTTAGCGTAATGTAAACAATGAGTGTTTTAGCTATCTTTTTTCCTTGATGAGCTAATCTTTATTGTATCTTTTGGCAGCTCTGTTGCACTTGATTCTACCATGAAGACGAAAACAACTACATTTGGTGCAAAGTATGATCCACAACAAGACATTGCTTTGTTATGTGGAAAGCTAGTACCAACCCTTGAACGACTCGAGTTGCTGAGTGAGGTATGGGTCTCAATAACTATTATTGAGCAATTATTTCTAACATTTTGGTTGTTTAGAAGTGTTCTCTTGGTAAAAAAAAAAAAAGAAGTGTTCTCGAATTTCTGGTCATTAATATGACCTTATCTGCAAGATTTTCACGTGTATTAAGCATAAAACAAGTCTTCCTTTTGAAAAATATATATAGGAGACTGAACGATACTCATTTTAATTGAGAATTTTGATTTTGTGATGTGAATTTGAGGGATGGATTAGTTGTTGTTGTTTGGAAGTGATGGTTTTAGTCTTGATTGTGTGCAGTCGAATGTATCGAATGATGAGAGTGCTGTTTATTTATTCAGATTCTATTGTTTCAGATTCTATGAATGGAATTGTTTTTAGTCCTTTCCTTTGCTGTTTATTTATTCCTTCATGTACATTTTTGACCGCAAAAAATCATACCTTTTTCATAGCCAAGTCACTGTTTGGATTCCATCAATATTCCCCAATTATTGAATGTGAAACTCCAGCCAAAGGGTGAAAACATTTTGCTTAGATAGATGAAAATCCTGCACTCACAACTGCACATTTGGCTGCACGAAATTGCTTGTGGAGGAGTGTTAATTTCTATTGTGACGTTTTGTAGGAACCTAATTGATTATCAGACATCTATATCCAATAATCTCTTGATAACTTGTATCATGGACAATCTCTTGCATTGCCTTTCTTTAGTTCAATCTGAAATCGGAAAAATCATCCTTCAACCGGCAACTAAAAGCAATCTTAAAATCAGTAACTTTGGAGCTTGGTGGGAAATCTCCTTTATTGTATGTGAAGATCTTTGATGTAGATCAGTTTGTTGAGCTAGCACACTTTGCCTTATTCTTTAATCGGTATGTATATGAATAGAGTTCTTGTTGTCAAACAACCACCTCTCATATAGTTCGAAAAACATTGATTGGTGTTTTTGTGACATTCGAGGGCAATGTTGTTTGTCTTTGGTCTCAAACATTTGTACATGAAAATGTGCATGACAAGTTTGTTGAGAAAGCTAAGGCCCGAGCTTTGAAACGTCTTTGTTGGTGATCCATTCAAGGCGAGAATAGAGCAAGGTCCTCGGGTAAATTGCAAAGCATCCTTTGAGCTATACCTTCATGTTTGACCTTGGAGATTTCAGATTTGTACCAAGTTTGTTTTTAGCACATCACGTGTCGACAATTTGGTATCGTGCTTGTGCTTCACTACAGCCATCGTGAACCCGTGATCCTCGGATACTCGAGGGTTCACATGATTAAAATGTATAGAAAGAATGCTACACCTGCTATTACTTTCGCATTCTTCTCTTAAGCCAAATGTTCAAATGTCTTGAAAATTTTGTTTATGACCGATAACCGATTGATTCGAGCAATTTGAGAAAATACTTGAAGTATATCGATCCGGTGTCTTAAAGGAATTCATCCCGCTTGGTACGCTTGCTTACGAATGATTTCGTTTCTTGTGCTTTCGCCTTTGCTCATTGCCAATGTAGTTGTTGATGGAGGTGGCATATTCTACTATTACACTCGATAAGCTACATTGCACATATCTTTTATATTATTGTCTTGCATGAAACTATATGAAGATGAGATTAGATTAAACAAGTTATAACCATGCTTTCTGAAGTAACAAACACCGCCAAAGTTCCTAGACTGTATGCATATTTAATTTGCACTTGTTTATGTTTCATTTATTTAGCAGATTATTTTCGATCCAATATTAGGATTTCTAAGAACATCTTTGTAATTTGCACTATACTAAGAATGGGCCGGATTCAAGCCTTCTCATGCTTTTCTCTTTATCACAATCATGTCCCCGGTAAAATGCCGCCAAATAAGCAAAACCATGACACTTCCCTCTTAAATGTATCCCTTCTCTCTTAGTTGGTTGCAAACATTCATTTGCACAATTAGTTTGTATTTTGTTGGGGATAGGCGGCATTGGGCACATGAAGGTTTGAGTCCAAATTGTCTCATATGCCAACATTGAAAAGCCTTTGTTAAAGTGAAAGCACTTATTATGATATAGTACATGAATTGGGGTATTTAATAGT
Organism: Oxytropis ochrocephala; assembly: GCA_020916435.1. Lineage (NCBI taxonomy): Eukaryota > Viridiplantae > Streptophyta > Magnoliopsida > Fabales > Fabaceae > Oxytropis > Oxytropis ochrocephala. The sequence continues at coordinate 48,622,033 of CM037093.1, forward strand.
ATTAACCCCTTTGAATCATTATGATAAAACACTTTGCTATCTTTAGTTTGTGAAGGTTACCATAAGAACTAGTGATTATCGACAAGGTTTTTGGTTCAAATTCTCCCAATCTTGGGTAAATGTAGCCTGATGCTAATAAGAAACGAAATGTCTGCTTAATGAGCATCTATGGACAAGGAAACTAATTACGAGAAGGTGGTAGTTAGCGCCCGACAAGCGAGAAGACCTCAAAATGAAGGAGAAAAGAAAGCGGGAGCGAGAGGTAACAAGTGTTTCCCAATCTCGTGCATACATTTATTTGTTTTCTGTATATATATTGTACATAGGCTTGCTTCTATGCACCGTTACATGTTTACTTAATGAAAATATCTTTGGCGCAGTAAACATATGCCTAGAAAGCAACGCAGAAAATTGGAGGCAACTTAGAGAAATGTTGGAGGATGAGGAGCGGGATGACCAGCCGTAAGCATTTGTTACCCATTAAATTTCACCATATGGCCAAGGTTGGAGTGTATTCTTACCTATTAAATTTCACCAAATGGCCAAGGTTGGAGTGTATTCCTTGTTCCTCATCCATTACCTGCAAAATTGAAAACGAAATGAAAAACTTTACAAAGCTAAGGGGTCAAATAAGAAAGAAAAAGGTGGATTGACACTTGTTGATCTTGCATACCGACGAGAGCAAAAGCGATGAAGGCCGTCAACGGGGCACTAGATTCGCAAGATTGTGAAGAAGGCCCGAAAATCATTCAAAAGCAAGTCAAGGTATCGGATAAAAACAACCTATCATATTTCTCGAGTATTATCCGAGCTTTGAGACATTTATGGAATTATCGATTCTATTCTTGTTAATCAATAAAATCTTATTCAATTCCCTTTCGTACAAGCGCGCGAGTAGTGTGTGAGGCCAATAATCCTTGTCAAAAATATGTGCATGGAAGGACAGAAACACGCAAACCGCAATGCATGTCCTTATTGTTGACCTCACAATGCTTCCATTATTGGTCACACCAGTGAATTGCGACTAATGATGCCTCTGCTGTTTTTTGTGTGTAATCAATGAGGTGGATGGTGCAATCGTTTTTCCAACAAAAAATTCCGTTGTGTCATCTCGGCTTTGATTCTTAGTTGATTGAATTTAATATATAGCTATTCAATTTTGTAATCGATTAAGTTCTAAATGCTCTTGAAAAATATCTATCTATGCATAGAACATTATAACTTTGTATCCTTCTTCTTTATTAGAATTGAAAGATAACCCAATTTGTGAAGAAGTCGGAGTAGTAGGAAACTCTTCGCTCCATTTATTTTTTTTTTTTTTTAAAAATTTGCGACGGATTTGCCACAGACTTGCGACGAAAATTTGCCACGGACTTGCGACGAAAATTTGCCACGGATTTGCGACGGAAAAATTTGCCACGGATTTGCGACGGAAAAATTTGCCACGGATTTGCGACGGACAAATTTGCCACGGAAATTCCGTGGCAAACGATTTGCGACGAGCGTTTTTGCCACCAATTTTTGTCCGTGGCAAATCCGTGGCAAATGTTGTTTTGCCACGGAAATTTGTGCATTTGCCACGGAAATGTCCGTGGCAAATCAACGATTTTCTTGTAGTGGGTTTGTCGACACATGGTACATGGGACGATTGATTCTCGGACCAAGGCAATTGTGGGGCAGCAGCCCACTTTGATCGCTTATATGCAATGTATTCCTGTGTATAAAATTAAGCCATATGACAAACAGTGAGCACAAGTATTATTAAATACTACTAATTTGTGTAGTTCAATATATCATGTGTCAGCAAGTTAAGCATGTTTATACCTCTTCATCCATGTTGAGACTTGCAAAATCATCGACAATGTCCCCAACCATGCAGATCTGGTCGACGATACATCGGCTAGCGAAGTGGCCGCTGATCTTGAATACACATGTACGGAACCAGCGATCATTGAGTGCATACGGGTTCAAAATCTGCAAAAAGAACTCACTTCAGTTAATTGTTGCAACAAAGGGGAATGGAAATCGACAGTGTAAATTGAGAAAAGATCGAAAGTTTGGTAGTTACCAGTTCATCTACTTCATAAGTATGTAGGTGGTGTTCATAAAAGTCAAAGGCAGCGTCACCTCGTAGCGAGAAGTACGCTCTACCAGTATGGTCTTCAACAATGCAGTCAATTCCTACCATGCACGAAATCGTTCTGGTTAGATAACTATGATTACATGCCTGCATCAAGTTTAAATTGATCAACAGGCTAGGTTCGAAACTTACGCTGAGGTTGATAGGATTCGAATCGTATATATGAGCCACCACCGCGTACGGTGCGACCTGGATGCAATTGTAAGTAAAACAAAATTAGTTTACAAACCTTTACATATTCTGAAAAAATGTGACATTACTCATAGGATCTTATCATTGAAGAAACAAACATCAGTTGCAGCACGTAGCAGAAGCTTATGAAATATAGTATTTACCAAATCTTTTGTTTATAATCAATAATATCTATATTTCTACAAAGTGCATTAATATAGCCACCATAAAAATAAAACTCTAAGCTACTAACTAATACCAATTTAGCCATACATTTCTAACCAAAACTGAGGTAGCAGTGACTATATACACTATAGTATGCACGGTAAACTCCCTTCAACAATTGAATCAAATCCATATATACACAAAGAGTGAATATAGTCACAGTAAACAATTAGAAAGAGTGTATATAGTCAAGTTAGTGATCTATATTTTGTAATAAAATATAGATCATACATATGAGTAGAATATTTTTCAAGAACACACAAGTGAATAACTAGATCATATATAGGAATGAAAATATAGATTATACATAGAGTTACAGTAAACAATTAGAAAGAGTGGATATAGCCAAATCTATAGATACACAAAGAGTGAATGTAGTCACAGTAAACAATTAGAAAGAGTGAATATAGCCAATTTAGTGGCTTATTTTAAAATAAAATATAGAGCATACATATAAGTAGCATATTTTTCAAGAACACACAAGTGAAAATAGAGATCAAATATAGGATTGAAAATATAGATCATACATACAGTCACAGTAAACAATTAGAAAGAGTGGATATAGTCAAGTTAGTGGTATATTTTTCGTTAAAATATAGATCACCCATATAAGCAGTATATTTTTCAAGAACACACGAGTAAGTGAAAATATAGCATCATATATAAGTGAAAATATGATCATATAAGCGAAAATATAGATCATACATATCAAGTGAAAAAATATATATATCATACATATCAAGTGAAAATATAGATCATACAGATAATTGCTTTAAAAGTGATCCAAAAATATCTCTAAAATTGCACTAAATTAAAGTTTATCAACTCCCCCACACTTGACTTTTGGTTGTCCTCAAGCAAATTTTCTGGCTCAATAAAAATTTCAAATAAGTAATAGAGACAGTTAAATAAGGGACCCAAAATTAGAAGCACAATGACAGGCAATAGACATATAGCACATATGAGGTGTCAATAGGTTGCCCAATTATAGGCTCATGTCACTGAAGAGTACATTTATGTGAACAAGGGCACTCACTCACAATCTCTCAAAGTGTTTAGGGACTAGGGAAATATACACTCAAATTTCCACAAAATATGCTCATTACCATAAGCTTGTAATTTGACCAAATCTCCACTAAATAGTTCACATGCATACAAAAAGATGGGGTTTCATGGGTTGTAATGGGGCCAGGGTGAATTCATGCAGGGTAGGAAATAAGAAGAGAGGGATAATCAAAGGGCTAAAAAAACAAGAAGCAAATAGTAACCCTTGAAATCAAATATGGAGCTCCTATCTATTTTACAATTTTTGTCTAAACTCCAAATTAATTTCACTTTCATTCTTCAATATTTTTCTATTGAATCAACTCTCTTTGATTTACCTTTCCTCTTGAGTAGACTTTTTTGTTGTTTTTTTTATTTATTTTCCCTTTGGCTCTTTCATTCTTTTGATGTGCATTTTCCTCCATCTTGCTTTCCCTTTATTTTTTTCAAATTATCTTTCTATATTTTTTTTTTCATTTTTTTTTCTTAAGAGGAAAAGGTAAGTACATGAAAACTTTTATTTCATTTCCTTTGTTGAAGATATTATTGTAACCATATGATTCACTCTCTTTTTTTTAATCCTAACAAGATGTCGCTAAAGTAGAGGACGAAATTTCCCTCCTGGCAATATAGACCACTAACATATAGGATGTAATTGTAATTTTCGATAGTTGCTCCACATTTAATTCCAAATGGTTACCCACAAAAAAAAGAAAAAAAAATATCTGGGTACCAAAGAGAAAAAATATAACAATTATGCTCAAAGGGGGCAACTAAGGGATAAATTCAACAAACAACTCTGAGGCTAGAAAAATACCTAAATTCCACAAATCTTTTTACAACATGCAAATCAATTTTCGCCTTGAAATGGTCAAAAGACAAATTCTAGAATGTAGCAAATTGGGAAACACACTCATAGAAAGAAAAGGGGCAAAAAATCATGATTTAGTATCAATCCCCTTATATAGGCTCAGATCTCACATTTAGAAGCTAGTTCACAAAAAGTACTCAAGAGGGACAAATGCTAATTATTAGCTTCCTAAGGACATCCTCACAGTTACAATCAAGCATAAGTCTGTCAAGTAAATTAATTATGGGATCCCCTAAAGGCATAATCTCTATTTTTTTTCAATTTAAGCATAGTTCATACAAAACAAGCCAGAAAAAATGCAATCAACATGTATAGCGGGTATGTGCATTAATAGAGACCAAGTGAGAAAATATAATATCCTCCCCCACACTAGCATGAAACATGGTCCTCAATGCAAAATATCAAATTGGCACAGAAACAAATAAATGAGAGAGAGTAAAAGTGACTTCCCTGAGAGAGTTTGTAGTTGGAGCTTGTTCCTAAAAACAAAAGAAAACAAAAATAAAACAAAAAGAAATGAAAATAAAACACAAGTTGCCTCCTGCGAAACGCTTGCTTAACGTCATGAGCCTGACGATAGTTGGTGCTTAATCAGGGGCTCTCCAAGAGCAAACTTTACATCCAATGCGGTGCACCTTCTTAGCTTTCTTACCATGTGGTTCACATTGTTCTTTCTTTTTCCACGTGGTGGATGAACTTCATAGGATTGTGGAATTATTATTTTATCTCCATCCACCACTATGCTAGGATCCTGCAAAATAAGAATTTTTTTCAAAAGGTCTTGCATCTTTAGATCACAAAAATTGTTAGTTTCAACCACATCATCAAAATAAAGAGAAGTTAAAAAAGATAAATTTTTGTTCGAATTTAAAGCTTTAATAACATCATCTTCTTTACCACTCCTTAAAGTTACATTCCCCTTATTAACCTCAATTACAACATCACCAATGGTTAAAACAACTTGCCCAAAAATTGGGGCTTTCTCCTCTTCCTCCAACTCATGAACCAATGGATCTTTCTCATTCTCCTCACAACCGCTCTCATCAGTATCATCTTTTATTTCAATATAACTCCCTTCAGTAGGGGCTATTATTTTGATTTGACTCCCTTCAGTAAAAGTCTCTTCATCTTTCTCGAGAGCTTCTTCCTCTATATTATCTTCCACGGAGAACTCTTCATCACTCCTAAGAATATTATCTTTGTATTGCTCAGTTTGTGAATAAGGAGTTTCTTGGACCGCTTGAGATAACATAGCAACGATACTTGATAGTTGACCACTCATGACTCCAAGTTGTTCCTCTATGTGGTCACACATTTCATCCATATTTTTCTCAAATCTATCAAGTCTTTCACTTGTTCGCTCCATTAAGATGGTCAAGGCCTCATTGTAATTCTGCCTTTCCTCCTCTTGCTTTTGCATTTGTAATGACTCAAAATGATCCCAGGGTGAGGAATAAGGAGGTGGCTCATAGTCATCCCAATAGTCTGAATAAGGTTCATAAGGAGGAGGAGAAATCAGGATTTTGCATTGATGCATATAATAATATGACTTCTCTGAATTTCTTTGTGCCTCTGCTTCTCTTATGAATCTTCAACCCATTGCTGAGGACGAGGTTTTGGAAATTGATTCTGATGATGATTTAAATATACTAGGGGATTATAGTCACCCTAATGATGAGGTTTTGGGCAATGTTAAGAAAAATGAAAAGCGTAAGAGAGCTGGTAGAAGAATCTCTGAGGTTTGGAATTATTTTGAAAAGTTGGAGGGAGGGGAAACATGTAAATGTAAGGGTTGTGCGAAAGTTCTTTCTTCCAAATCTACCGGTGGTACCAAACATTTATGGCGTCATTATGAAAAATGTAATTCATAAATATGATGATGTTGGAGTTATGTTGGACAACAATGCTACATTGTTGAAGCGGTGGAAATTTGATAGTATGGCTTATAGAGAGGCACTTTCTAAAGCTATTATCAAACATGATCTTCCATTTAGCTACGCCGAGTATGAGGGGGTTTCGGAGGTCAACAAAGTCTTGAATCCCGAGTTTCAACCAGTTTCTAGAAACACTGCAAAAGATGATTGTATGGGTGTGTTTTTAAGTGAAAAGAATAAGCTAAAGAGTGTGTTGGCATCCATTCCAAGTAGAATTTGTCTTACTTCTGATGTATGGACAGCTGTAACAACACAAGGTTATATGACTGTGACTGCTCATTATATTGATCATGATTGGAAGTTAAATAGCAAATTGCTTTCTTTTTGCCACTTAGAGGCTTCCCATACAAGATTGGAATTATCTGGAAAAGTACTTGAAGCTCTGAAGGAATGGGGCATAGCTGCAAAAATATTTTCTATCACATTAGATAATGCCTCGTCTAATGATACCATGGTAAACATTTTGAAAGATAGGCTTAATTTGCAAGATGCACTATTAAGTAAAGGTAAATACTTTCATGTACGGTGTTGTGCACATATCTTGAATCTCATAGTTCAAGATGGTTTGAAGGCGGCGGGGGATGCTTTGAATAAGATTTGAGAAAGTGTTAAGTATGTGAGGCTCACAGAGGGGAGGTTAAGGGATTTCCGAGCATGTATTAAAGAAGTGCATCTAGACGATGTAAGTGGAGGTTTCTTGAGGATGGATGTCTCCACTAGGTGGAATGCTACATATATGATGCTTCAAAGTGCCATTAAGTATCGACGTGCATTCATTAACTTGAGTTTCAATGATAAGAACTACAAGATTTGCCCAAGCCATGAAGAGTGGGATAGAGCGGATAAGATATGTGCTTTCTTGGCACCATTCTACACTATTACTAACTTAATATCCGGGTCATCTTATCCAACCTCAAATTTATACTTCACACAAGTTGCACTTATAGAGATGGGATTGAATGAAAATCTGAATAGTGAAGATATTGTGATCAAAGATATGGCTACAAGGATGAAGCTCAAATTTGATAAGTATTGGAGTGAATATTCGGTCAATCTTGCTCTTGGATGTGTTTTTGACCCAACATCAAAGTTTGATTTTATAACTTTTTGTTTTAAAAGACTTTATCCAACTGAGTATGAAGATAAGGTGAACAAATTGAAGAAAAGCTTGTACGATCTCTTTATTGAATATGCCAACAACGCAAGTTCATCACAATTATCTTTAGGTACTTCATCAAGAGGCTCTCAATCCTCAATAAGCAACTCATCACTACTTCAGGTAAATAGCTAGTAATTATCTATTATTATTATTCATAAATAGTTACTCAATAATTACTAAGTTTTCTACATGCTTAGTTTTTAATTCAGTTTTAATCACATAGAATGATTTGTATTTATTGTATTTTTCTAGGAACAAGAAAGCTATCAACAATACACTCTTAAATAGACATTTTATTATTGATTCACTGCTCTATATAGTGGCTGTAGCACATATTTTCATGTTGAGCATTTTTATGAGTTCATCACATTGCTGGAATTGGTATTTATATTTTCTGTTTTTTAGGAATACCATGAAGAAAGGAGACAAAAGACTTCTAATGCTGGCAAGTCTCAATTGGAAATATATTTAAATGAGCCATGTCTTGATGAGAATAATATTGACATCCTCCAATATTGGAAGATAAATAAGAGTCGCTTTCCTCAACTTGCAATTATGGCTTGTGAGTTTCTTAGCATTCCAATCACAACAGTAGCTTCTGAATCTTCGTTTAGCATCGGAGGTCGTATCTTGGATAAGTATAGAAATAGCTTACTTCCTGAAACTGTGCAAGGCCTCATTTGCACGCGTAATTGGTTGCACGGCTATACGGAAGTTGGACCATCTGGTATTAATAAATTAAAAAATGTCTTCTGTTATTGTTTTTGTTGGTAATTCTTGCATTATTTTTATCATTGACTTCTTTTATATTATTCATTGTAGATGTGCCGGAACTTGTAGTGGAGATAAAGTTGTCGGATGATAGTTAAATGTTGTTCGTTGCTGGCTTGCTGTTGCTGCTGAATTTATCGCTAAATTTGTAGTATTTTGTTTTAGTTTTTGAACTCAGATATATTGCGTAGTTGAGCTATTTTGGATTATGGACAATGTGTTTTGCAAAACAAAGACGAATTTATTTATGTATGCTATTTTGGATTATGGACAAAGATATATTGTGTTGCTGAATTTGTTTATGTATGTTGTTCATTGATAGAAACAATTATACTTAAAATTTTAAAAATTCAATGGCTTGTGGCCCGTTGGGCGGGCCCAATGGGCCCATGGGCTAGTGTTGGGCGGGCTTGGGCCTACATTTTGCAGCCCATCAGAATATTGGGCTGGCCCGACCCTGCCCATATACACTGTTTGGCCCGATGCATTGACACCTCTATATATACGACCCCCATTGTATTTTTTTAAAATGTTTTTAAGTCAAATAAAAATTATATAAGTCCTGAAAATAGGTTTTGTGTGTAGTTCGTTAAAACGTGACGATGTTATAAGTCGAAAGAATAATTTAGGCTAAAAAATCGGTTTTCGGGCAACATACTCCGATCATAATGAAACCACAGCTATTAAATCCTAAAAAAATCAAGAATCAAGACTCCCCTAAAAGAGACTTCTTACGGGACTACGGCCTCAAAATCCCAAATTCCATCGTTTACTATTTTTTACGATTTTTTTTTTAATTTTTCATAGTCTCCAAAAAATCTAAAAAAATTTGTATAGCCTTATTTTGGTTTTGTTAGATTTTTAGTGGTGTTTTTATAATTTTTTGGAATAGTTTTGACTATTTAACGAATTTTTAGTAGTCTTTTAGTAATAAAAATTAAAACAAATTATTAAAAAAAATAAAAAGTGCATCGTATATACCCCTTTGAGTACGTATATACGATTGGACAAAAAATAGCCATCGTATATACGTACTCAAAGGGGTATATACGATTTATTCAAAGGGCATTTTGGGGTTTTTGTTATTGGGTGGGGGTTTATGGGATGGGGTGGGGGTCCAAAAAAAAAGACCCTTATATATATGGCTCTAAATTTGAATACTATTCTTTTTTTTCATATAATTAGTATAAGTTAGTGATTTATATAATTAGTATATAATTACTTTAAAAGTGATCCAAAAATATCTCTAAAATTGCACTAAATTAGAGTTTATCAACTCCCCCACACTTGACTTTTGGTTGTCCTCAAGCAAATTTTATGGCTCAATAAAAATTTCAAATAAGTAATAGAGACAATTAAATAAGGGACCCAAAATTAGAAGCACAACAACAGACAATAGAATATATAACACATATGAGGTGTCAATAGGTTGCCCAATTAGAGGCTCATGTCACTAAAGAGTACATTTATGTGAACAAGGGCACTCACTCACAATCTCTCAAAGTGTTTAGGGACTAGGGAAATATACGCTCAAATATCCACAAAATGCTCATTACCATAATCTTGTAATTTGACCAAATCTCCACTAAATAGTTCACATGCATACAAAAAGATGGGGTTTCATGGGTTGTAATGGGGCCAGGGTGAATTCATGCAGGGTAGGAAATAAGAAGAGAGGGATAATCAAAGGGCTAAAAAAAACAAGAAGCAAATAGTAACCCTTGAAATCAAATATGGAGCTCCTATCTATTTTACAATTTTTGTCTAAACTCCAAATTAATTTCACTTTCATTCTTCAATCATCTTCTATTGAATCAACTCTCTTTGATTTACCTTTTCTCTTGAGTAGACTTTTTTGTTGTTTTTTTTGTTTATTTTCCCTTTGGCTCTTTCATTCTTTTGATGTGTCTTTTCCTCCATCTTGCTTTCCCTTTATTTTTTTTCAAATTATCTTTCTATATTTTTGTTTTCATTTTTTTTTCTTAGGAGGAAAAGGTAAGTACATGAAAACTTCTATTTCATTTCCTTTGTTGAAGATATTCTTGTAAGTATATGATTCACTCTCTTTTTTTTAATCCTAACTAAATGTCGCTAAAGTAGAGGACGAAATTTCCGTCCTGACAATATAGACCACTAACATATAGGACGTAATTGTAATTTTCGATAGTTGCTCCACATTTAATTTCAAATGGTTACCACAACAAAAAAAAGAAAAAATTATATCTGGGTACCAAAGAGAAAAAATATAACAATTAGGCTCAAAGGGGACAACTAAGGGATAAATTCAACAAACAACTCTGAGGCTAGAAATATACCTAAATTCCCCAAATCTTTTTACAACATGCAAATCAATTTTCGCCTTGAAATGGTCAAAAGACAAATTCTAGAATGTAGCAAATTAGGAAACACACTCATAGAAAGAAAAGGGGTCAAAATCATGTTTTAGTATCAATACCTTTATATAGGCTCAGATCTCACATTTAGAAGCTAGTTCACAAAAAGTACTCAAGAGGGGCAAATGCTAATTATCAGCTTCCTAAGGACATCCTCACAGTTACAATCAAGCATAAGTCTGTCAAGTAAATTAAATATGGGATCCCCTAAAGGCATAATCTCTAATTTATTTTTTCATTTTAAGCATAGTTCAGGCAAAACAAGCCAGAAAAATGCTATAAACATGTATAGCGGGTATGTGCATTAATAGAGAACAAGTGAGAAAATATAATATCCTCCCCCACACTAGCATGAAGCATGGTCCTCAATGCAAAATATCAAATTGGCACAGAAACAAATAAATGAGAGAGAGTAAAAGTGACTTCCCTGAGAGAGTTTGTAGTTGGAGCTTGTTCCTAAAAACAAAAGAAAACAAAAAGAAAACAAAAATAAATGAAAATAAAACACAGGTTGCCTCCTGCGAAGCGCTTGCTTAAAGTCATGAGCCTGACGAAAGTTGGTGCTTAATCAGGGGGCTCTCCAAGAGCAAACTTTACATCCAATGCGGTGCACCTTCTTAGCTTTCTTACCATGTGGTTCACATTGTTCTTTCTTTTTCCACGTGGTGGATGAACTTCATAGGATTGTGGAATTTTTATTTTATCTCCATCCACCACTATGCTAGGATCCTGCAAAATAAGAATTTTTTTCAAAAGGTCATGCATCTTTAGATCACAAAAATTGTTAGTTTCAACCACATCATCAAAATAAAGAGAAGTTAAAGAAGATAAATTTTTGTTGGAATTTAAAGCTTTAATAACATCATCTTCTTTACCACTCCTTAAAGTTACATTCCCCTTATTAACCTCAATTACAACATCACCAATGGTTAAAACAACTTGCCCAAAAATTGGGGCTTTCTACTCTTCCTCCAACTCATGAACCAATGGATCTTTCTCATTCTCCTCACAACCGCTCTCATCAGTATCATCTTTTATTTCAATATAACTCCCTTCAGTAGGGGCTATTATTTTGATTTGACTCCCTTCAGTAAAGTCTCTTCATCTTTCTCGAGAGCTTCTTCCTCTATATTATCTTCCATGGAGAACTCTTCATCACTCCTAAGAATATTATCTTTGTATTGCTCAGTTTGTGAATAAGGAGTTTCTTGGACCGCTTGAGATAACATAGCAATGATACTTGATAGTTGACCACTCATGACTCCAAGTTGTTCCTCTATGTGGTCACACTTTTCATCCATATTTTTCTCAAATCTATCAAGTCTTTCACTTGGTCGCTCCATTAATGTGGCCAAGGCCTCATTGTCATTCTGCTTTTCCTCCTCTTGCTTTTGCATTTGTAATGACTCAAAATTATCCCAGGGGGAGGAATAAGGAGGTGGCTCATAGTCATCCCAATTAATAGTCTGAATAAGGTTCATAAGGAGGAGGAGAAATTAGGATTTGGCATTGAGGCATATAACAATATGACTTCTCTGAATTTCTTTGTGCCTCTGCTTCTCTTATGTAATCTCCAAGAGTCTTAACCATGATTTAAACTTTTCTCTACAAAAAAAAGTAAACTGCAACGAGCTCTTGGGAAAGTGTTATCAATTTTTTTTGTATTTTTTAATAGGATAAATAAGAAAACAAAATTAAAAACTAAAGCATAAAAAAATGTCTAAAGCAATAAAAATCGTTTTCATTTAATATTGCTAAATTAATCCCCGACAATGGTGCCAAAAACTTGTAGCGTTAAAAACACAATTAGTGCAAGTGTACTCTTTCGCAGAAGTAGTATAAAAGATTATCGTATCCACGAAGATTAATTAACAAGTACCAAACTAGTCAAGATTATATTGTGTAGACGAAACAATAATTTGAAGTTATAGAAACAAAAAAAAAAATAACAAGAATTAAAATGTTAAATTTAATTAAAGGAGAGAGATCTAGGGTCACGGTTTCACTTGCAATCTTTGATTCCCTTATGCCAAATTCTACCTGAATTCCCTTATTCTATTTAATTACCAATCCCTTTACTAAAACTATTAACCCGTTTGGTCATTCGCGATTAATATTCTTTTTCCTAAATTAACCCTTCTTTGGTCATGCAAGAATTTAAATTCAGGAAAAGCATAAAGAGAAAAAAGATTGAATGATTGGAAGACTAAATTATTTTTTGGTCATGCCCTAATTATATCCCCAATTATCCTATAGGTTCACCAACTAATTGCGATGACGGCCACGATCAACTAATTGATTATAAACATACAAAGGGTAGCTAATCCTAATCATGTGATAAAAACAATAGGACAATATTAATTGAAATAAAAATAGGAATCCAAACCAGAAATTAGAACATAAAAAGGTCTCTAAACATGCAAGATCCACTTAAAACCCTAGAAGATGACTTAGGTATCCATAATAATCAAGAACAATAAAATAGAAATAAGGTTCATGAATTACAGAGATAAGAATAACCCGGAAATAGAGAAATCCTTATTCTGAGTCTTCAATCTCCTTTTTTCTGCTCCAGAGCTCTCTTACGGTATCAAGAACGGTACCCGAACTCCTCACCCTCACTTGCATTGCGCGAATGTATTGCTGGTTATTCATGTATGTGCGTCAGATGTGCAATTGACGGCTTCTATTGTATGTGACGTCAGACTATGTATGTGGCTCCTGATAATTATGTATAGCACCTTTTTATAGTTGTTCCTTAGGTTTACGTGTGCAGCACTTCAATTCAATCATGGGCTTCACTTTCAACTCTTGCTGTGCCTTCTTGATGATGGATAATGTGCAACTTCTCAATTAGGCTGTGGCCCATTTGTAGTGCTATATTATATATATAGCTCTAAATTTGAATACTATTTTCTTTTTTCATATTTTTATCTTTTCTGTAAAATAAAGAGCAAAGTAAGTTAGTGATTTATATAATTAGTATATAATTGTTTTAAAAGTGATCCAAAAATATCTCTAAAATTGCACTAAATTAGAGTTTATCAACACCAGTCTTCAAATAGGCAATGTTAACATATTCGTACTGTTGGAAGAAATCATCAAAGTATGCACGGTGGTGATCCATGAACGATCGATGGCTGAAAAAATAAGATATTATACTATCAGCGTAATTGTAATTCTACCATAAAGTCATTGTTTGCTGGTGTTTTTAGCAAACAATCACTAGTTTTCAATATTGAGATTGTGAGATCAAACTAGAAAATCTCTTTGACAAGTTCTGTGTTTTTGACGCGTTTAAGAACAACAAATGATAGAAAGAAACGAATTGAAAGCAAAGTAAAAGCAGCAAATGCAACAAATATAAAAAGAAAGTAAATATTGCATAAATTGAAAGAAAGATGGTTCACCAACACGTACAATGTATCTGTTTCACTCGTATTTCGCTTTAGTTTGGAAGTTGAGTTTCTCAGAGTTCTTGTGAAATGTGGTGACCCCGATTTCCTATTACAAGAGAGTATTTATACTCTTGGAACCATCGTGGGAAAAAAAGAATAACTGCCTCCTAAAAACAAGGGAAGTAACCGCCACTAATCAAGAGCTCGCACACTTCGACTAACTCATTGTCAACCGTCTGGCGAAGTGTTGAACCCTGCTTTGTCGAAGAGCTGCACTTCCTCTTGTCGAAGGTTTCTTGCCTTGCTTACTTCATAGCTTTGAGGGCTAAGCTTGTCGAAGCTCACTTACATCGTCAGCACTTGTATACCTTTCATGTCGAATTGATGGTGCATTGACTTGAATGTTGACCTGTGGTCCCCAAAACAATATTAAATGTGAAGTCAACCTCATTTAAAGCTTCATTTAATGTGTTGTCGAAATTTCGAGGTAACAGATTGCACCCCAAAAAATGCTTTTTCGACGGAATAAGGAATAGAAGTAAGAAAAGGCATTTTTTGAATACTGTGCAATGGTCATTTCTACCGCCTTTTGCACTTCAACAGTGGTCGAAAGATAGTTATCATGACTTGCACAGATAAAGTGAACCGTTTCATTGGCACACGTCTTATGGTAGGTGGGCCATCACGTCTCTCAAACGTTGCAAACGTGCGAGTACTGGTGAACGTGCCAATAACTGTTGCTTCCAAACATATATAAACGGCTAAAAACCCTTACATATTCCTTTTTACTCAGTTGAAACCTTGCGAACAGTCTCTTTGCATTCCTCATCTCTGTACTTTGCAAGAAATCTCAAATTCACAAAAGTCTCAAACTTTCGCTCTCTTTCTTCAATCGAAACCCAGATTCTAACCTGCATTCACTTTTCCTCACCTATGACTTCATCATCTGCTGCTGTGATGCAACCTGGAAGTTCGAAGAAGACTGACGAGCCCAGAAAAATCCAAACCCTTGATGGCTTCGTTGATGAACCTGACATCAATGACGAACGATCCACCCAATGGCAAACTCAGGTACTGATTCCTTCTACTGAAATTTACACCCATGCCTATTTAGGCCCTCTGCCTAATATTTTGCTGGAAAATGATGAAGTCTCTGAAATCTTCCCTAGCCATGTGCGCCTTCAACCCAGAATTTTTGCTAAAACCCCTTTTCATTTAGAATTCCTGAATAATCCCTCTAGGGTTTTTAGGTCTGCTCCTAGGTTTGACCAACAAATCTATTTAGATTGGCTTGACAAAGTAGAGGCTAAGAAGGCTGACATCTGGAAAAAACAAGGTATTTTCGACCTTATCCAGTTGTCTAGGTATGGGCCTAAGTACGATAGTACTCTAATCTTGGCAGCCATGCAATTTTGGGACTGTGCTACTCATAGCCTCCATCTGAAATGTGGCATGCTATCCCCCACTTTGCTGGATGTTGCTGCCATTACAGGTCTAAAACCCCTAGGTGAGACCTTCGATCCTACCCTCCCTGAGTATGAGTATAAGTTTACCTTCACCAATGCTACCTTCGCTCCTTACATCAGTGACCACCACAAACTTGACACTGAGGCAGTATCTGCTATAGAACATGTAGCCTTTTTAACCCTCTGGTTATCTCTCTTTGTTTTCTGTACACGTTCTCTTCAGGTTTCCAAATCCTATATCCCACTAGCAATCCAACTCCACGAACAGCAAGATATTCACCTTGCCAAACTGCTTCTAGGCTCTCTCTACCAACAACTTGACAATGCTGTCATTGAGCTGAGAGAGGATGAACCAACAACCAAGTTTTTAGCTTCTGGCCCTCTATGGTTGTTACAACTGTGGCTCTTGGCCACTTTTGAGTCTCGACTAAGCCTGTATATCCCCAAGTCTGCTCGACCAACTGTAGAGACTAGTAGGACTGAGGGGATTCGACTAGCGCAGTTTAGACCTAAGCAAGCAGGCCTTTCTGCCGAAGAATCTTTCTTAGTCTATTTCGAAGTCTTCTTGAAATGTACCACTTTCACAGACTCTATGGCCCCCTTTGTCCAAAGGCCTTATGGTCCAAATTGGTTTAAACAACCATTTCCTTCTCCCTCTGCCAAACATGCTGAGGAAACCAACAGAATCTGGCAAGCTTATCTCTCTCCATCTATTCTTTCCACCAGGCTCACCCCTGGCAAGAATAAAAATAGTTTGGGAATCACTAGATATTTCCCAAGTTATTTTGCCAGGCAATTTGGGCTTTGCCAAGTTCGACCTGCGCCGGTGTGTTTTCACAGGCGAGAATTTGCAAGTCCAGAAACAGAGGCAGCTTACAAACAGGCTTTCAAGAAATTCCATTACAAAGCCTTGAATTTTGAGCCCCTCAGTTTCAACCCAAGGTTTTCATGCACTGAGAAATTTCATGAATGGTGGACTGGTTATTACACTACTGCTGCTGGAGAAGCCAGTGACATCTTTTCTGAGAACCTTGTGAAGAAGCTAGTGGCTGCTTTCCCTTCGAACAACACAGGTATATACTCTTCGACACTTAAAACTTTCTAAGTCTTAAACACTTGCAACTTTCATTTCTGTTTACTTATCAATGTTTTCGACATTAGAAAAACCTGCAACGAAGCTGAAGATCAAAGTAGGCAAGACCACCACAACAAAACCTTCTCCACAAGTCAAGAAGAAAGTGGCAGTGAGTCCCACTCCAGACATCACCCCAAAGAAGGTACGTTGCCATACATTTGCCTTTAGTTGTTTTTGAATATGACTTGTACTCACGTCGAAAACATTTTCCCCAGAAAACAACCAAAGTAACAAAACCTCTTCAGAAGCTTAAGGCCAAAGAGAAAGTAGTCATTCCCTCCAGTTCTGAGGTACTGTACACATCTTGTTAGTCTATCGAGATTCCTCTTCAATTTATCACTCACTCTCTCGTGGCATTATTTGTACCATAACTTGAATTCTTTTTGCAGGACACTGAAAGTGATGATGACAACATTCCTCTCAATCAAAGGTCAAGGAAAAGGGCCCTACCTGATCCCCAAGGGGCCACCAAAGGCCTTGTTATCAATGAGCCTTCTGAAACACCATCCTCTCCTCCAATCAAAAGACTTAAGGTAGACAAGGTAAACTTCCTTTCGAAGTTACTTCGAAACTCTTTGGTTTCACCTTTTCAGTTTTAACTTAAGTGGTATTACTTACTGTAAACAGGTAGGTGGACTACTTGTCGACAACCCCGCTGTCGAGTCTTTGACTGAGGTGGCAGAAAGAGAGTTGTCTGCTACAAGATTCTCCTTGCCTTCTTCACCACTTGGTGTAGTTGCTGAAGAAATTTTTCAAGCACTTGTCGAACCTGGAGTTCCCGTTTTTGAGGAGATCACTCCAAACGCTGGTGGCGTCGAACCAGAGGCTATTGTTGAGGAAAACACTTAAGTCTTGGAAACCAACATTCCGGAAATTGAAAGACCGGAGGTAGCAGTTGCTTCTGCTGAAATTCCTGACGAAAACATGGTCGATCAAGGACGAGAAGAACTTAGAAGGGAGGAACCTGCAAATCAAGACATTTCTGCCAAAGAGTCATCTAACAGTGCTATTAGTGACCAAGAATTGGCTGAGCTGAAAAAGAAAGACCCTTTGGCAGCTTTGAAGGTCATGCTGAGTCTCCAAAGTTCGTCGAATCGTTTGATTTGCAGCTCTTCGAACACTTCTCTTAGTTCCATCAATCAGGAGTCAGTCGAAAGCCTACTTCGTCAACTGAAGGCCAAAGTCTTGGAGGGGAACCTTGTGACGAACATTGAAGGTGATCCATCTGTATACCTTGAAGTCAAATCACTTATTCACAAAATCACCAAGTTGGATCCTCCTCACCTTTTTCATGGAATTTGGTCCTATCTTCGAGCAGCTCTCTCTTCTGATTACACAGCGGTCGAATATCCTCAAAACCAAAGCTCAAGAGAATCAACTTTGTGAAGCGGAGCTTGCAGCTCTCAAAGCTGATCAAGAGGATATAGAAGCTCTCGAAATCCAAGCAGCCAATGACGAGAAGGCCATTGCTAAGTGGGATGCGGATATTACGCGTTATGACGAAGAGATAAGAATACTTTAAACCAAATTATCAAACGCTAAGTATCAAAAGGGCTTGGTCGTCGAGAGAATGAATGCTGCCTCTTCGTCCACCAAAACAACTAAAGCGTTGATGGCCATAGAGCATCTGGAGAAAGCGAACCAACATCAAGCCAATCTTGCTGAGTTCGACAAAGACTTGCTCCTTCTTGATAACTCTATTTCTTTGAGTGCCAGCATTCTTGAGAGGCTCAAAGCAACTTTGACGAAGTTCTGAGATTTTGTGATAGTTTAGAATTTTTCAAAAGCAAAAATGGCTATGTAATTTTTAATACTGCATTATACGTTGCCATTTGTGAACAATCCTCTTTTACTTATGCTTGTTCAACTCTTATCTCAGTTAGTGTTGGCTTATACTGTTTTAAGTATTTACCATTTATTCGAAATATTCTGTTTTCGTCACCCAACTCTTCGATTTCATAAGCGCCATTCGAAAAGCATTGCAACACGTGAAATGGGCCTTCCCACCCTGGTGACCATTTGCCTAAAACTCTATCTTTTTTATCCATAGGCAATAGGACTTTCCACACTAACTCTCCTTCTTCAAAGGTTTTTAACTTAACCTTTTTGTTGTAAGCTTTAGCTACTCTCTCTTTCTGTCGAATAAGCATTTCTAAAGCCAACAATCTTTCTTCGTCTAAATCAACTAATTCATCAATCATCATACTCCAATAATGATCAGAAGGGATTTCCCACTGTTTCTGAATTCTTGTTGATTGTAAACAAATTTCCACAGGTAACACTGCGTCATGTCCAAATGTTAACCTGTAAGGAGTAGTGTTTATAGACTCTTTAGGCAAAGTTCGACAAGCCCATAACACTTGGTCAAGAGAATTATGCCAATTTTTGGGCTTACGTCCAACGTGTTTTTTAATCAAGTTAATAATGATTTTATTGGCAGCTTCTACTTGACCATTGGCTTGTGCGTAGTATGGTGTTGAAGTCAATAACTTGAAACCAATTTCAGCAGCAAACTCTACCATTTTTCGACCAGTAAAAACAGTACCTTGGTCTGTAGTAATGATTTCTGGAATTCCATATCTATAAATGATATGGTTTTGAATAAACCTTATCACTGCTTCTTGATCAACATTGGCTAAAGGTATTGCCTCCACCCATTTAGTGAAATAGTCAATTCCTACCAGAATGTATCTATGACCTTTTGACGAAGTTGGTTTTATTTCTCCAATCACATCCAAAGCCCAACCCCTAAATGGCCAAGGTTTCACTATAGAATGTAATTCATTTGCAGGCACATGTTGTATTCCAGCATGCTTTTGGCATTCTTGGCAACCTTTAGCAAACTCTATACAATCTTTCAAAATGGTTGGCCAGTACATTCCTTGTCGAAATAACAACCATTTCATTTTATGGCCTACTTGATGTGAACCACATGCTCCACCAAGCATATTAGAAACTGCTAAGTATGCCTCATTTTCACTAAGATATTTTAACAGAACCCCTTCAGGAGTTTGCTTGAACAACTCATTTCCAATTAACACATAGCTCAGAGCTCTGTATTTCACTTTTTTATTAGTGTTTCCTGTAGGATTTTGCAAATACTCTACAATAGGCTTACGCCAATCATCATCAACCATATTGTCAATAGCAAAAATTTCTGCCAAGTCAATATTATCAAAAATGTGGCGTTTTTCGACGTGTACTTCATTTGTATTTATTGCCCCCCCAATTTTTGGTGTTGACAATAACGTCGAAGAAGTATCATTGTAAAGAGAGTCCTCTGAGATTAACTTATCTTTTATCTCAATTAACTCTTCTAGGCTTTGCTTTGACACTTTGTAGCCTGAGGCAATTTGAGCCAACTCATTTGCCACGTGATTTTCTATTCGTGGTAAATGTTCTAGTTGCACGAATGTAAACCTCTTTAATAAAGTATTGGCAATAACGAAATATTTAATAAGGTGTTCATTGATGCATTTGTATTCTTTTGTCAATTGTTTGACAACTAGTTGAGAATCACCTTTTACTTCGACATGACTTGCCCCCAATTCAAGTAAAATTTTAAGGCCTACTATTAAAGCCTCATACTCAGCTTCATTATTGGAGCAAGAGTCTCGAATTTTGAATTTATACTTCGTTGGAATGTTTTCTGGGGAAATAATTAAGATCCCAATACCCACTCCATTTTTATGGCTTGAGCCATCGAAGTATAGTTTCCAAGGACGTATGTCTAACGAATGTATCTCATGTTCGACAATAGAGTGGTCTACTATGAAGTCAGCAACCACTTGTCCTTTGAATGATTTAAGAGGCTGATAAGTTAAGTTATATTCTAACAAAGCTAAAGCCCATTTACCAATTCTACTATGCAACATTGGCTTTGATAACATATGTTTAATAACATCAAAATGCGAATAAACATAAACATCTGCTGATTTTATATATTGCTTTAATTTCGTACAAGAGAAATACAAGCAAAGGCATAATTTTTCTATTGGACTATACCTTGTTTCAGCATCAATCAAAACCCTACTAAAGTAATAGATGGCTCTTTCGACACCATTATCATCCTCTTGTGCTAACATGCTACCTATTGTGTTATCAGAAGCTGCTACATACAATTTTAGCATTTTGTTTCTAATAACAGGCAATAAAATTGGTGGGTTCATTAAATAAGACTTAATTGCATCAAAAGCTTCCTGATGAACTTGCTCCCACTTGAATTCATCTTCTTTCTTCAGTCTCAACAATGGCGAAAAAGCTTGTGTTTTGCCACTTAGATTTGAGATAAATCTTCGAAGGAAATTGATCTTTCCTAGCAATGACTGAAGTTCTTTCTTGGTCGAAGGAGCCTTCGTTTCCATAATTGCTTTAGTCTTATTTTGGTTGATCTCTATGCCTTTCTTGTGTACGACAAAACCCAAGAATTCACCTGCACGTACACAGAAAGCACATTTGGTTGGATTCATTTTCAATCCATATTTCCTCATTCGTTCGAAAGAACGTCGAAGATGGTCTAAATGACCAATTTCTGAGGATGACTTAACCACCACATCATCTATGTATATTTGCATAAAATCATCAATAAAGTCATGAAACATAGAATTCATTGCTCTTTGATAAGTGGCACCAGCATTTTTTAAACCAAAGGGCATTACTACCCATTCATAAACGCCTAATGCCCCGGACATCGAAAAGTCAAGCTTTTCGACACGTCCTCTTCAAAGAATGAAGATTTGATTATACCCTGAATAGCCATCTAGCATACCGAGGTAATCAAATCCTGCTTCTTTGAATCTATTAGCATTTCTCGCTACTGGGCATAGCGTATTCATCTTTAGGTGTTGCATTATTTAGATCTCTAAAGTCTCACGCAAACTCTAAGTTTTCCATTTTTCTTCATTCTTCGGGACAATATTAGCTAACCAATCGACATACCGGCGCGCTTCGATGAATTTGCTCTTGAACAACCTTTCGATTTCTTCTTTGATCTTAGCCAATATTTGAGGAGCAAATCTTCTTGGTGTTTGCTTTCTTCGTTTTCTTCCCCAGTCGAATAGGTATTTGTAGTTCCACCACTTCTCGACTCAACCCAGGCATTTCGTTGTACTCCCAAGCAAAGCAATCTTTGAACTCCTGCAGAAGTGAAATAACTTGGGTTTTAAAGGCAGCATCAAGGTGTGCACTAATATATGTTGGCCTTTTGACTAAGCCATCTCCCAAGTCCACTTCTTCCACTGGATCTTGAGCTTGCATGCGCTTTGTTGAATCTCTGGGATCCTTTTCAAAGCCTAATGGTTCGTCATCATAAATGCAATCAAGTTTGTCATCTATGACTTCACCACTTTCTTCAGATGAAGCTATGGCTTCGACAGCCATTGTTTGTTGAATTATTTCCGCTTCCAAAGCCGTTTTCACTTTATTTTCGGCCATATAGGCCGTAATTCTATCCCATGCGTTGGGTACTGACATCTAAAACCTTCTAAGAGTCAGTATCCCATCCTGTTGGGGGTAGAACACCCTCAGGATAGACACTTGCATCTTCCACCACTTCCCTCTCCCAAACAAAACCATGTGTTGGGTACAAACGAACAGAGGAAAGCACATTATCAGATGAGATGTATGCCTGACTGGAAGACGTACATGGCGCAATATTCGCCATTTGTTTTTCAAAGTTCTCCTTGGTGACGTTGTTCACATCGGCAAGGAAATAACTTTGGTCTGCTTCGACATATTCTACCAAACCATCATCTTTCCACATCACCAATTTTTGGTGTAGGCTTGAAGGCACAGCTCCTACTCCATGTATCCACTCTCTACCAAGGAGCAGATTATAGCTTGCCTTAGAGGCTATGACAAAAAACATAGTGGTTCTTTTGACAGTTCCTACCACTATCTCCACTTCGACGGCCCCCAAAGACTGGCCAGATTTGCCTTCATAATTGGTTAACACAATATTATGAGGCTTAAGGTCTGTGTCGAACATCCCTATGGTTTTCAGCAATGCTTGAGGCATCAGGTTTACTGCAGCACCTCCATCCACCAGTATCTTGTTGATACCCACGCCATTGACTATGGCTTTAACATATAGAGGCTTCAAGTGATGTTGCATGCCTTCGTCTGGCCTCTCGAAAGTAACCATTTGTTCTTCGACACAGCCGTTGTTCATCACATAGTAACAAACTGTCTTATGTTTAGCCATATCTTCGGTGAAGTTCTCCTCAACATTATTAGGGACTGTGATGACATCATACTCACTTGGTAGAATGGACACCACGTTACATATGACATCAAAGCTAGCTTCAGAATCTTCAAAATCTGAAGGTATGTCCTCATCCATGTCGAGTTCAGCACTTTTCTTCTTCAAAGATGATAGTGGAGGAAAAATTCTCTCCATTGCAGGCCTTCTTGGTTTTTCTACTATAATAGATTTACCTTTGGCCTTGTTTCCAACCTTCACTTGGTTGGCAGCACCTATGTTCACTTTTGTAGTCCCCACGGCTTTAGAAGTCATATTCTTAGCCGTCTTCAAACTTTCTGGCGTTTGCTCGTTGGCAACAAGTGTTGCTCTCTTCTTCGAGCGTTGAAAACGACGCCATTGGGTCTTGGTCATAGGATTCTTTCCTTTATAATTATTTCTGTAATTATATTTCGCAGCCTCACTTGCATTTGGCTTCACAACTTCAGCCTGTGGCACAACATCCCTGTAGTGTTTACAACCGGCATGTATTCACTTTTCGTTTGGAAGGTTGGCCCTTGGAACAAACGATTTTGCAGAAGCTGACAACACAAATTCCTTCTTGGTTGTATTCTTACCAGCAGATTGTGGCTTGCTTGTCGAAGGTCTGTTCGAACCCTTAACTTTATAAGGAAGGTCTCCTCTCTTGAAACTAAAATTTGGCTTTTTGTCTGGCCATTTTCTTTTCAGAGGCTGTCGAACTTGTAACACCCCCTTATCTAATCAATTCGATCTACTAAATTAAAATCAGAGTTTCAAAATTCCACTCAAAGGAGGGCTACATTTGATGATTTAAAAAGGAAAACAGAAATTCAAATAAGTTCAAATAGTTGCACAACATTATACTAAGCATGCAATCATGCGCATCACATCGGCACAAAGGGTCTAAGCCCATAACATAAGGCACCTCGGCCAGTAAACAACAAGTCATGATACATAGCACAAAGTTACAACAAAATGTGATAGTTTTCAGTTCAAAAGACTACATATCAGAAAATACACAAGATCGGCATAAAAGCACTAAAAGCTACTCGGCCCCAACCCAGTGTTACACGACCAGAGTAGACACAACCGACTTGAACTAGGCACAGCTATCACTCATGTGTACCTGCAAGTTGCCGACATGAGAAGCAACATAAAGCAGCAAGGGTGAGTCTCTTAACACAAGTAATATAATGTGAAGAAAGCTTAAGGTTAGAGATAGCACTAAAGCACCTCGGTTCAGCTAAAACAACACTCACCGATAGTTCAAACCATCACAACAATTATCAATCAGCTCATAACACATTAAATTATGAAATGTATGCATGAATGCAACCCAACCACGGGGCATTATGCAATGAGGTACCTCCACCGTCGTTATTTAGCCTATCGGCTCTCCGTCGTTACTCCGTCGTTATTTTGATATGGAGACCGAAGTCCTACCACATCCGAGGTCGAAACCTCCTCCGTCGTTATATGCACATGAACATGTGACTTCATGACAAATGCAATCACACACCAAATCAAACATAGCGCATGTGAATGCTTACACCGTCGTTACTCCGTCGTTCTACTCCGTCGTTCTACTCCGTCGCTCACACTGACGTCCACACCATCTAGACATCATCACAGTGCTAAGGTCGACCCTACTACTACACCCCAGAGAATCACCCTAGGACCTACAACCGACTTCTCGAATCACCTCGGCACTCCATGGTGGACTAATTGTCACACCGAGGACCGCCACGACACTTAGGGACCAAAATGTCACCTAAGGACCAAAATGGACTTAATCGCTCCCTTACTTATGCACATTGGTGCTAAAATAGCACTCACAGTGGCGTCCCACAATGTGCTAGGCAACATTGGCGCTTAACATCACCTCGGCACACTATGTGTCACCTCGGCTAACTACTCAACATCACATCGGCACACTATGTGTGTACCTCGGCTAACTACACTCAAACCCTCAATTCGGTAGTGCGCTCACGATTCGCTCTCCCTTACACTAAAATCATCTAAGTCATGGGAATTCACTTCTCGGTCCCCCCGGTTCGGTTCACCTACACTTAGGCACTTGGGCGTTTCACCTGGTGACGCTACCTCGGCTTTGAGGACCTCGGTTCACTACCTCTACACCTCTCGGTAACCTTAAGGCGAAACACCTACACTTCCGGTTTAAGCGTCCTTACCCCTCGCTAATGGTGTTTAGACACATACTCACCCTCAAACTCACCAACAGACCCTCAACACTAAGACACTCTAAGCGTTGACTTCCTCAACTCCGGTTTCTCTCACTCTAAGCTTAAGGGCACTCGGTTTGCTCTGTTTCTTGACTTAAACCCAACATGCAACCCATATCCAGCTCACCACACTCATGCACTGTCGGATACTCACTCCATTGGCTCCGATCCTCTCCCTAACTCTACATGCAAGCTCATTTTCTTCACACTACACCGATTCACACTCTAATGCCTCACCATGCAATGCTCTCTTCATACCTCACAGAACAGAGAGAGTGTTGCACTCCTCTCTCTTTCCCAACCGATCTACCATCGTATCTTCACCATAAATCACAGCAAGAGCAAAACACAGCAAAAACATGTTATGAACAACACATAAAACACACATGCAAGGTGATCAGAACGACTCACACCAAACACTATCAAACACAAGACATTACAAGGATTAAAAGAGCCCCCTAACCTGATTATAACCGTAGACACACTCTCTTCACTAGCACTTCTAAGAATCCTTCAAGATTTAGTTCACTTCTCCCTTCGGTTCTCTTCTTCTCTCCTCGGTTCTCTTCCTTCTCTCTAAGTCTCACTTCTCTCTCTACTTTCTCAATTTGGAAACTTAACTATCTTTGGAGCAAATGAATTGGTCTCCTACGAAGTCACCGATTAATATGTCCTAAGGGACTTAAATGAGGCCTTGGCCCTATTAGGCCGTGGGCTTCCTCTATCCACACCCTTTCCTAACTTAAACATTTTCTAAAAATGCCACACAAGCTTAACCTTCACTTATGAATTATTGACTTAAAAGTAAAATGTTGCAAACCCTTAATAACCCAACTAAGTTAATTAATTGAATTATTTTGGGGTGTTACAGAACTCCGTAGCCTTCAACACTCTTGGCTGCTTCCTTGTCGAAAACAGCGCTACATCTGGGGCACAGCATTACCTCAGAGTTTTTTAACTTTCACCTATTGAGGAAATCTATCAGTTCCTCTTCAGCTTTGGGGTATACAAACTGTACTTTTTCGTCATACTCCTCCTGAGTAATCGTTTGCACAGCATCACCCATTTGTACAACACTTTTGATCTTGTCTGTCGAAGGTTTAACAGGCTTAGGAGAACCTGCCATCTTCACATCCACCATGCTTATATTCATTTCCATTGGCTCTGCATACATTGCTTCTGCCTGATGGAGCGGATCAGCGTCAATCTGCATTGAAGCTTTGTTCTTTTTGTCGCCAAATTTTAGTCTCCCTTCTTCGATTGCTCTCTGAACTATGTCCCTGAAAAGTACACAACGGTCAGTTGTATGTCCCAAGAAATTATGAAACTTACAGTAACCCTTTTTCTTCCTCTGTTCGAGAGGAGGTACTTTCAGGCCATTAGGCACTATTATTTGGCCATCAGTTACTAACAGATCAAAAATTTCATCACACTTAGTAACATCAAAAGTGTACGTTTTAGGCACAAATCTATCATTTTTAGGCTCTACAGGGTTATTCCCATTTGCAGGCCTTAATAATTTACAAGCATAAGGAGGACCAGGCTTAAGCTCAGCCACATCTATTTCCTCTGCTTCGACATCACCAAATGCGAAGTCGAATTCCTCATCCACATAGGCTATTTTCTCTTTTTTATGAAACCCAACCGAGTTTTCTTTTTTATTGAACTTATTCACTCTAGCCTTTTCCTCTTTAAGCCTTTCAACTTGTCGAACTCTATCGGCTAATTGGGCCATATCTCTCAAATGAGAAGTATCCAATTTCTTTCTAATTGAATAATCAAGGCCACCTGCAGCCATTTCGACAAGCTCATGTTCAGGCACTTGTGTAAAACACCTAGCCTTTAATAGCCTAAACCTATTCAAGTAATCATCAATAGCTTCAGGCACTTTACGTCGAACACTGGCCAATTCCTTGAGACTAATCTTCGACTGGCCCATGTAAAACTGTTCATGAAAAGCTTTTTCCAATTGCCCCCATGTATACATAGAACCAGGGGGTAAAGTGGTAAACCACGTAAAGGCATTCTTAGTTAGAGAATTTGGAAAATATTTCATTTTCAAACTCTCGTTTTGGGCTATATCCCCTGCCTCAGTCATGTAACGGGCAATGTGTTCGATAGTAGACTCATTGGTATCACCCCCAAACTTAGTAAACTTGGGAATTTTCCAACCTCTTGGCAATTCACAGCAGCAACACATATTCACACAGTGGTGATATGAAATTAGGCCTATGTAAACCTATGTTAAGGCCATTTTGTGCCATTATGGTTTCTACCAAAGTGGCTATGTTATCCTGAGCACAAACGTTATTTCGTTGCACTTGTCGAACAACTTCATCAGCGTTTTGGTTTCGATTTACCATCACTACTTCAGGGATATGGTTTCCCATCCCTTGTTGTTCGCCTACAACCGCTTGGGCTTCGACAGTAACTGATCTTTGGGGAGTATTAGGCGCATTATTCCCACAATTGGGTACTTGCCTATTATTTCCCGTAGGAGCCCCAAAGAAATCTGCAATCCTACCCATTTGGTTCGCTAACATTTGGTAACTTGTATTGGTGTTCTGAATCAATGGATTGAAAACAGTACCAATTTGTTGGGTTAGCATATTAACCATATCATGATTACTCTCGTCTACTTGTTGTCTTAATGCCAACAAGGACGCATTGGTTAATGCAGTAGGGTGTCGACCAAGTGTGCTTTCAGAAGACACATGTGAAGGGGAAAAGGTCGAAACGTGTGGCATTCCAGTAGGCATGCCATATACACCAAAACGATATGGTGGTAGACTCATATTCTGGAAACGTGTCTCTAAACTATTCCCCGTTGCCATATAAGGACTAGAAGGAAGTCCTATACTTTGTGGCAAAGACATAGATTGTGTCGACCCAACATTGGTCATCGACATCGTGGGAACGGTTATTGATGTTACTGGGGCCATTGTCCCTGCAACATTTCCAACGCTGACACTTACAGAATCTATGGTTGTTCCTTGCCCTTGTGATACCACAGGGTTAGAACTAGAGGCGTTGTTAGAATTTGTGCGTACCATTCTACCACTCCTCAAGTGCATACAAATACATACACTGACAGAACAAACACAAAATTAATGGCAAAGGTCCCACCGGGCGTGCCAATTTGTTTGCTGGTGTTTTTAGCAAACAATCACTAGTTTTCAATATTGAGATTGTGAGATCAAACTAGAAAATCTCTTTGACAATTGCCTTTAAGTTCTGTGTTTTTGACGCGTTTAAGAACAGCAAATGATAGAAAGAAACGAATTGAAAGCAAAGTAAAAGCAGCAAATGCAACAAATGTAAAAAGAAAGTAAATATTGCATAATTTGAAAGAAAGATGGTTCACCAACACGTACAATGTATCTGTTTCACTTGTATTTCGCTTTAGTTTGGAAGTTGAGTTTCTCAGAGTTCTTGTGAAATGTGGTGACCCCGATTTCCTATTACAAGAGAGTATTTATACTCTTGGAACCATCGTGGGAAAAAAAGAATAACTGCCTCCTAAAAACAAGGGGAAGTAACCGCCCACTAATTGTTGCTCTGCACACTTCGACTAACTCATTGTCAACCGTCTGGCGAAGTGTTGAACCCTGCTTTGTCGAAGAGCTGCACTTCCTCTTGTCGAAGGTTTCTTGCCTTGCTTACTTCATAGCTTTGAGGGCTAAGCTTGTCGAAGCTCACTTACATCGTCAACACTTGTATACCTTTCCTGTCGAATTGATGGTGCATTGACTTGAATGTTGACCTGTGGTCCCCAAAACAATATTAAATGTGAAGTCAACCTCATTTAAAGCTTCATTTAATGTGTTGTCAAAATGTTTAATGCTTTGCTCATGAACCATTTTTAATCAATTGTAGCCATTGGATCGGTTTTCAGTCTATTGCACCTCGCTAATCGATGGTTTAAAAAAATTGTAACTGTTAAGAATAGTCTGTACAGTTTAATGGACATTAATACAGTTTAATGGACATTAATACACTGATCGGTTTCCTCATCTGATATAAAAATGACCAGCCGCAATTTTATGCGATTTGGGCCGTTGATCAATGTCAATCTACCGAACCTAATCAAACCAACCGTTGGATCTAAGTTTGAGTTAGAAGACTGTTGTTTTTCCGTAAATAATTTGGGCCACTAGATGTATATATATGGCTTTCCCAGCAATTTCCTGGCATCGGATAAGCCATGTCATTTTTAAAATGCTGGCGTGGCTTTTTTAGGTTCCAGCGTGGCTTTTTCGGCTGGTGACATGGATTTTTTGAGAGTTGAGGTGTCAACTCGCAATTGTATATAATAAATATATATATATACTAGTATCCGTTATCCGTGCGCTGCATGGGTATAACTGACATCGTGAATATATAATAGCGTCAAATTTAGTCAGTGAGGGTAAATAGTTAATATAATTCTTTAGATGTTAAAATGATGACTGTCAATGTGTGTATACTAAAGCTTCGATTGCGAAGTCTTCTATGAGTCATGTCACTAAAATATTTAGGTCTCGTTACATATATATATATATATATATATATATATATATATATATATTTTGAATATATAATTTGTTTAGCGGGTGATGAGGCGTTTGGCGAATCCGAATTACAGTTTACACAAACTGGTGGGCGTTACATGTACACACATTTAAAGTAATGGTTAGACGTGCAAATATCGTTAGCAATGGATCTGACAAATTGTCCGTGCCACCCACTGATGGCTGACAGTGACTGTTGTCCAATTAGGTTGGTGATTCGAACAAGCGTTGACTGTTAGGGTATTTGACTTGTTTCTGTATGTCACACGCTGGCTGAATGGTCATTTAAGTCGTCTCGCTAAACATGTGATTTGATGTTAACTGACACTCAATTTTTATATTTCAAGAAATAGTTTGCTCTATGGAACAGTGTATATTGAAATCAACAAATGGTTTCGAATTGAGGAAATTGTTGACTGATTACAGTCAAAATTTAGGATTATTAGGAGCACCAATCAATTTAAATAACTCCTGAGAGTAAATTGATATACACATACCTCGATTAATACAAAGAAAAAGCGGGTTGAATACTTTTTTTAATAAAAACAATTGATCTAATCTTTCTTGATGTCATTCTAATCAAAATATACATTATTATGTGAATTACATTGTATTAGAATCGCATGACTAGCTAACTGTTAACTATGACTGTTCGAATTTTTATGGCAGGAAGGTAAAGCGCTCTTTATATACAGTTAAACACATGCACACCGCATATCACCCATTCTACGATATGTAGTTGATAGTGACAAAAAAGCACCACATTTTAAGTTGACAAATTTCTCTACTTGGCTCGTATAGTACCTACACTCTTTACAGATTGCGCAAAACGCAGATGAATTAAACCTCACCAATGGAGACCAAATTTTTTAAATTATGGCGCATAAACATGAAAAGTAGAAAATATTAAATAACGGATGGGGAAAATATGCCCAGAACAAACCTTATATATGGTGAAGGCATCGTTGTGACAGTACCAAAAAATAATTGTAATAGTTATGTGGAAAAAAGGAATGCCAAACATGATAAAAGTGATGCTAGATAATCACGTCTAGCAATCTCTATGTGAAGGTCAACCTAAGTTTGCTACCACAAAGTTGCGTATATCCGCTTTGTGAGGCCACTATAGTGCAAAAATGACTTTAGACAGCACCATTTAGCATCGGTTGTTTAAACAGCCGATGCTAAATGTAGACGCGGTGGCAATTTTGAAATTAAATTGAAGTTTTCAATTTTCACGCTTACATTTAGTATCGGTTGTTTAAACAACCGATACTAAATGTGTGTCTCTAACACATTTAGTATCGGGTTTTTAGTCAACCGATGCTACAGGTCTCTATGCTAAAGGTCCTATTAGTGACCAAAACACAACTATCATTTTCTGAAATCATCGTGAGATTCTTTCTCTCTCGCAAACTCTTCTTCGTTCGTTGTCTCTTCTTCCCTGAGGATGAGGCTTGTTCTCTTCTTCCTCTCTGTGCGCTAAGCTCTTCTTCCCTGAGGTTCTCTCTTTTTCGTTCGTTCTCTGCTCCGGTGAATGGTGAACCCTAACGACGGTGAACGCTCCGCTCCGATCATCTAACTTCATCGTTTGTGCTCTTTGTGCGTTTGTTCTCTTCGTTCGTTCTCTTTTCGTACTCTCTAACTTCTACATTTTCTAATGCTTCAGCTTCTGAATTGATTCTTCTTTTGAGATAATTCTATTATTAGGGTTAGCTATCGCATCTGCTCTTCTCTCAAACTGCTCACACATCCCCAACCCTAATTTCCCCCCAATTTTGAAACCCCAATTTTCCCTAAACTGTGCGTCCTCTGCTCTCTCACACATATCTTCTTTTGTGAATTTGTGGGTGTCGATAGAGGTAGACAAAGGGAGAAGAAAGGGAATCACCTTCTTAGGGAATTTGTGGATTTGTGTATTTAGGGTTTTGTTACTTATGTTATGGATTTGTGGATTTAGGGTTTTGTTACATATGTTGTGGATTCTATGGATTTGTTTGGATCAAAAAAGGTTGTCTATGAAGTGTTGTTGAAACGAGGAGTGCCTTTCCTTTCCTCTAGATATCTCCTTCGATTTTCTTGTCTTCTTATTTAGTTGAAGATTGTGATATATTTGAATTCTAGCATGTTAGAAGCAATTAATAATGTATTGTAAACATTCTGGGTGTTTGGTAGGTGTTTCTTTAATGAATGTGTGCACTAAGTGAGAAGTTTATAGTGAATTTGAGTTCATACTTTTCATATTCAAATTGATTAAGAATCTAGCTTTATGAAGGTTATTAATGCTTGTTCGTATTTACCTTAAGCTGAACATAGATCTACTTTCTATATTCCATACCTGCTACTTGTCTTTCAATAACTGGGCTTGTCTTAATTTTCGACCAAATAACCCCAAAAAATGCTGACTTCTTTTAAGATGAATGTTGTTAAATACTGATTTCTTTTAAGATGAATTTGGTTTCTTATACCTTTTGTTTGAAGATTGACCACAAATTTGATTGAGTAATGACTAGTATGTAATGGTCTTTTTATTGCAGAAAATACTCGTGCAGCCTATCCTATAGAGTACATTCCAAATGCAAAATTACCCTGTATATGCCCTCACCCAAAGAATGTAATCCTTTTGGCTTGTGACGCATTTGTCGTGCTGCCACTTGTGAGTAAGCTAAGCCTCGCGCAGACCATGTATCATTTCATCAGTGGATATACTGCTTTGGTAATATATTTCACACTAATTAACTTCTTCACTTCTAATACATTACTTTTTATGATTTACTAATGTTACTTCTCTTGTAACTATCACAAAATTTAGGTGGCCGGCACAGAAGATGGTATAAAGGAGCCACAGGCAACATTTTCAGCTTGTTTTGGTGCAACGCATTTATAATGTTACACCCTACAAAATATGCAAAAGCAATGCTTCTTTGAAAAGATGGTATAAAGGATTGTTCATATCTCGGGTAACTCATGTTTTGGTATTACTTTTTTAGCATCCATTGCTCATTTGTTAATGTGCAATAATTTTGAATGTCCGTCTTGATCACGGTTTCAAATTTAGGGATATATTCGCTAAAGCATTTCTTTGCAAAGACACCATGCCTACTTTTTTTTTTGATGAATTTGATTCTATTGCTCCCAAGAGAGGCATCACAATCTTTAGTAATCGATCGTGTTGTCAAATTGTCAATCAAGTAAGTATATATTTATTACTTCCTATTTTTCTTGTTTGTTGAATGCAATCGACCTCGTTATAATAAATTTTCGCTTTTTGACCGAGTTAGACGGTGTTGAGATTTTGACTAGTGTATTTGTGTTTCTTTGCAAACCAAAGTTAGTTTTTAACCATACACTCATTTGTCAAAAATAAAAGAATAAAATTGAAAGGAAGGAACAGAAATGAAAGGTTAAAAACTGAACGGATGAAACAGTGAAGGATATAGGCCCAACCCTTAATTTGCTTCTGCCATACACTTCATTTAGAATAGTTACAGGTGGAAATTTCTTATTCAACTTTTGATCACAACTCTGAATCTACTCTGCAATTACAAATTCTGGGTTGGTCGTGTACATGTTTGAGTAAGAAAGAGAATCAGTTCATCTGATATGATTAATATTATAAAATGTTGAATTTGAGGTGAACTTAGTTAAATTCTGGGTATGATGCTCCCTTAGAGAAGAAAATAAAGGGTTAGTATCAGCTGTGACAATGAATATGGAGTCATATCTTTTTCATAAACTTGTAATAATTTCATAGCAAAGCATTTGCACTAGGAAACTATTGCTTGCGATTTTTATTAAGTGCATATTGAAATTTGATGTTGCCAACTTTATAGTATAGTCAAACTATCAGGTCTGGTCTGCATGTTAAAGCAAGCCTCTTTATAAGTCATGCCATGGTGAGAAGATTACTTGTCACGTAACCCAATGGACTCTTTGATTACCTGAATAAAAGTTCAAATTTATATCATGTAGACTTTGGAGCAAAAACAAATCTTCATATTTACCAATGTTTTATTTCTGCTTGGTATCCTTAATTGTTTCTTTTGTGTGTTAGAGGAAAGGG
Organism: Oxytropis ochrocephala; assembly: GCA_020916435.1. Lineage (NCBI taxonomy): Eukaryota > Viridiplantae > Streptophyta > Magnoliopsida > Fabales > Fabaceae > Oxytropis > Oxytropis ochrocephala. The sequence goes on from CM037093.1 coordinate 48,655,816, forward strand.
ATAGCTACCGGAAAATGATGCAAAAGCGTGTTGGCTCTGATATCATATCAATGGAGAAACTTTCAGTTATCGTTTTCGAGCCAACGATGATGCTACAATAATTAATGGCTGAGGTTTGTGTTATATCACATTTTTAGTTATGTACTTTGCTGCATTTGTGTTGTGCTAAGGAAATTCTCTTTTTATGTAAGATTTCAACTTTTTAATGGGTTTATTCATTGGCTAATATAATTGGATAAGTGCTTCCTGAGTAAGTTGTTAAATTGTATTTCAGCAAGGTTCTTGGAAAACTATTTTGCTATTGGCTTACCAAAGATTTTGTGTGGTCTATGGGGACTTGAGTATTTCTCTATTGTATGTTTTTACCAGCACGTTTGTAGAAGATGTTGAACATGCAGAGACTAATGGAGAGGGTAAGTATTTTGAACAAATTACTATAGTATATGACTAGTGTGTCATGTTTCTTTCTTACTGGTTTTGTTTTGACAAACATGTATCTTTTTTATTGTTAGGGATGCCTTCTCTAACACTACATTTAGAACTTATGGTAGATGGAGAAAATGCACTAGTTCATGGAGCAACTCTAGTGGAAATCACTCTTGGGTCAGTTTAATTTTAGTACATTTACATTTATATAATGTGTTAGCAAGCTTAGCCAAGAGTGATCTAAGTGCGTGTTTTCAAAACAAAATTGTGTAAAGCTTATGCATTCTTAGAGTTAGCTCACTTTTTCTCAAACTTGTGCCTCATATGTTCCAAATGTTGAAAATTGTCTTGTTGGTGATTATAACTGTGTGGACAGAAGCTTGGTCTATACAGGACTTAAACAAAAGCTTCCCTATAATGCATTGGGAACCATGGCTATGACATGCATGAGTCTACTATTTGATATGATCATTCTTTAAGCACACAAATAATTATTTTCTTAACTCCTTTTATGTTGAATAGGAATTTGAGGAAACTCTGGCTCTAGCCACGTATTTTGGCTATTGAAAGAAAGGGAGCTAACTTCTTGTAGTGTCATTATACTGGATGGTGGTTATGCAGTTTTTGGTAAATTGTATTATTTTTTTTCAACAGGTTAGATATGCTTCTAGTATTGCTCACCAAATAAATTCTTCAATTCCAGACACTAATGAAGATATGTATTCTTTTATTTTTAATAAGTTACAAATGATTTTGTGTCTGACTAAATGAATTCTCCATGTGCAGTTGCTAATGAAGATAATGACACTAATGAAGATTAAAGTTAATTTTATGATGATGGAATTAGCTTAGAAATTAAGTGTATGAATTGAATTTGATTCCGTTGTAACTTTTGAAATTCTTGCAAGAGTTTATGTTTTTTTTTTAAATGTCAATGGTACTTTTAGATTGACATTTTATTACTTTGTAAGTTGATATGTTTGTAAGACGTGATGTTAATTTTCAATATGATTATATTTTTTATTGTTACAAAAATATATTTATTTAAGTTTATTTTGTATTAAATGGTAATTTTTTTTTAAAAAGTAGACTTTTAGCATCGGTTGTTTATAAACAACCGATGCTAAATGTCCTAAAAAATGATTTTTAGCATCGGGTGTTTAAACAACCGATGCTAAAAGTCACTAAGAATAGACCTTTAGCAACGGTTGTTTAGATGACCGATGCTAAATGTCACAAAAAATGGACCTTTAGCATCGGTTATTTAAATAACCGATACTAATAGCATGTTTTCAAGACAGAAAAAACACAAAAAAACGTCATTTAGCATCGGTTTTTTGAAAATCTGATGCTAAAAGTCACATTTAGTATCAGTTATTTAACCGATACTAAATGTCAGACATTTAGTATCGGTCGAATTAGCATCGACAGATAACCGATGCTAAATGTGCAAAATAACCGATGCTAAGACAAAAGTCTCTAAGTTCCCACCACATGCTAACAGCGGAGCAACTGCAGATTTTACTCATCCATATCTGATGTAATCCTAAACACAAAAGAGGTTCATTGTTGGGTACGTGTCTGTATATGGGTGCCATTACTATCAAAAGGTGTGTGAATATAAGTTGAATGTGTTATTTAGGGACCAGCATACCTCCCGATCCATGCTGCGAATGGCGAAATCAGCGACGATATCGTCAACCATACATAATTTATCAATAGTGTACCGGGGATGACCATATTCGCTGACCTTGAAGACACATGTACGAGAACCATCGATCATTGAGTGCATATGGCTCCAAAATCTAAAGGACAAAAACAATTAAAGAGTTACGAACTTAATATGGCAATATGATTACATATAACTGTCATCGAAAAGAACTATAAACTTAAATATACCGATTCGTAGGTGCGCATGTGATGTTCGTAAAAGTGCCATACAACATCTCCCCTGAGGGCGAAGACAACCCGCCCAGTATGGTCTTCACTTATTAGATCGATTCCTTGGCTGCGGGAAAATTGGTATTTTTTGATTAGAATTCAACATTAATGCCTCACACAATATTAAAAATATTAAAAAAAAAGTTGTGAAAGGATACGCTGTGCTGGAAAGTAAGCGACTACTGCAAACGGTACCACCTGCAAGTGAAGGGCAGAATATTAAGTCAAACACCAATACGAAGCACGTGTTTATCTTGATTTCTTCCTAATTTGTAGCAGTTAAGATGACCGAACTCTTTCTAGCTGGTTTTGCGTCAAAAAAATAACGCTTTCTAATTGGGTTAATCATCGTTGAAATTACGATGGTCATTCCGACATATCATGTATAATCATTGCCAAATTACATTTCTCATACTAACTAAGTCAATATGAAATTGAATTATACACTTAGATGATTTAAAAGGAAAAACGCAGCACAATGATAAATAAAAATATGATTAGTTCGTTAGCTTAAAAAAAATTATAGTTAATAGTTTCTTAAATCAAACGGCACACAATACAAATTCCTCTAATGACAAAAATTAAATCAGGATTGATTTCATCCTTATACCTTTTTTTCGCGCACTATAGGAAAGTAGATCAATCTAACACTATATTCAATACAGTGAATTGTAATCATCTAACACATGTGAAAGTTGTATATATATATATATATATATATATATATATATATATATATATATATATATATATATATATATATATATATATATATATATATATATATATAGTTGGTCATATTACCTCTAGTTGGACACTGCTCTTCAAATCCGAAATTTTGGCATACTGATATTGTTGCAAAAAGTCATCAAAATAGGAATGGGGAACATCCATGAGTAACTCCTGCGAAAAATTCAACAACGGAAATTGTTAAAGAGTGAAGTGTGTGGCGCGCTATTAAAAATTAAAAATATAAAAAAACCGTACTCATAAAATGATTTGGAAAGGGATGAAATATGAAATCAACCTCACTAGATGCAACCCCAAACACTACGCCAGATTTGTTTAAAAAAGGCGCCCCTATGAGCAGCGCTTTACCAAAAAACGCCACGGATATAAAAAATAGATAACCAATGAGCAGCGCTTCGCCATAAAACGCCACCCATTGTGTTGCATGTTCTACCAAATAACCAGCGTTTTTAAAAAAACGCTGCCCATTTCCTAGGCGTTCTAACATATACCCAGTGTTTTATTAAAAACGCCACCCATTTCCTAGGCGTTCTAACATATACCCAGCGTTTTATTAAAAACGCCACCCATTTCCTAGGCGTTCTAACATATACCCAGCGTTTTATTAAAAACGCCACCCATTACCTTAAATTTTTCTACCTAACACTGTACCAAATTAACTCTCCCTCTCAGCTGCACTCTCACGTTCCTCTTCCCTCGCTCTCACTCTCACTCTCACGCACAAAACCACTCTCAGGAAGCACAAACACCGACGTTTCAGAATCTCTCAACCAGCTCGCCTCCTTTCCGCGCCGCCGTCGTCTCCACCACGCACGCCGTTTTCGTCTCCACCACGCCGTTCTACTCATTCATCTCGCTGCTCTCTCTTTTGTTCTTGATAATAGGTTTGGTTCTTGCCCCTTTCAGTTTTATGGGTTTTAGGTTTAGGTTTTAAGGTTTTGAAAGTTTAGGTTTTGGATTTTCATGAATCTTTCCCTCTGTTAGGTGGTTTTAGGGTTTTAAGGTTCTCTAAGGTTTTAGGGTTTTGATAGGTTAGTGAAGATTAAAAGTGTAGTTGATCATGAAAACTTTTTTAGGAATGAACAGAGTATTCTTGTTCTTCCTGCAAAGTCATGGCTGCTGCACCGGATCCGTATATTTTGGAAGAAAGAAGGCAACGATGATTGCAGATGTTATATTTGCAGTGGGAGCAATTGTCATGGCTGCTGCACCGGATCCGTATATTCTCATACTTGGCCGGATGGGTATAGCTTCAGTTACTGCTCCTGTTTATATTGCAGATGTTATATTTGCAGGTGGTTTTAGATGTTATATTTGCAGTGGGAGCAATTGTCATGACTCCAAAAACTATTTCTTTAGTATAATTAATTATTTTCCTTAATTAATGTGCAGAATAGGGAAAATGAAGCCATTGCTGTGCTTGCTAAGATATATGACTTTGATCGTTTAGAGGATGAAGTTGCATTAATTACCGCTCGATCGAGCAAGAGACCGCCAAAAAAGGGATGAGGCCAGATTCAAAGATGTTTTCAAATCAAAAGAGATCGACTTGCATTCCTTCTTTGGAGCTGGACTACAGGTTATCAATCATACTTAGATTTTGGAAGCATATATATTTGTATTAGGTTCTGAACTTTTCAAAAGGAAATGATCGAGTTGGTTGCTTATAGCATACATACCATATTGGTTTGTACAGCATTTCAAAGAATTTACAGTATAAACACGTTGATGTACTACACCCAACAATTGTCCAAATGGTCGGCTTTCACTCTAATGAGTTGGCTCTTCAACTTTCTCTCATAGTTGCTTAAGCTTGAATGAGATCAGAGTAGTAATTTCTATGTATTAATGGAAATAAGGGCGTGAGATGTGTGAAGGAAAACTCGGGATAGGTGCAAATGTGTGAAGGATAGCCCCAGGATTTTCTTATGGTTCGATACATTGCTTGACCCCCTCCTCCCACACTATTATTTGGTGAAATCCCACATTGACACCATTAATGAGCTATAGTAACTAGTATGTCAAAGTTATGTAATTATTATAAACCTTGAAACTTTTATACACTTTTGTTGTTTGTCGTATTTCAATTTGAATCAAGATGATCATAATAGAGAGTGTATTAATAATCGAATCAAACAAAGATGAAGACAATATTAAGTTCCTTAATTCTCAATCAAATCGTCTAGTTGAATCGATTACTTGACTTACAAGGTATGTTTAGAAATCAATCCTTTTATACACTTGTTTTGTTTCCAGTGGAGCGCGTTGAAGTCTTGATTATAAGAATGTGGTTAAAATTGAAGATTAATGAGACATGATAGAATCTCAAATGTGGACTGGGATACAAGTGGACCAATAAGCCAGACCATCCGGGCATGTTTGTGTGGAGTGTCTATACTAGGCATAACAAAAGGGGCAAGGAGGGAATGTGAGGAATGTTTCGACATCACTGAGGTGGTGGAAGAGAGAGAATGATCTTGTCACACATGCGGGGTGCTTTTCGGTTATAGTCGAGAGAGTAGAGAGGTGTGGGGTATTGTGAGTTAGGGCCGACCAGAGGCCAAAGCTACTACAAAGAAGATCTTTGAGCCTCATAATTTGTCAAAGTGTTAACAAAAAGGCCTCAAATTTTTAAATTTTAGTTGATATTATTGCCAAACTCCTTAGATTTATAATAAGTTTGTTTAGGTTAGATGGTAAAACACAATGCTCGTTATCTTGTGGACTTGTGTTCAAGTCCTACTTTGGATAGTTTTGTTTTTGTTTGGGTAAATGACCAAATTTATAGGCCTCATTTTAAAATTTTCTTTAGGCCTTGATAAGTGTTGAATGGCCCCACAGGAATATTCCCAGTAGTAGTGTGCACCGAGCAGAGTGCACGAGACTCTATAGGAGCATTGCTCTGAGCGAGAAGGGATCACTATCTTCTTCTGTTTATAGATTTCCTTTTCATCAATAATACACTCCTCTTTTCCAGTTCACTTTCCATTCTTTCTTTAATTCTTTAATTTTCTGTTTTTAATTTGGTTTCTATCACAATATCACATCATTACTTATTAGTTGAGATGCGACTTTCATTAAGCATTTCCTATCTCCAATATTTTTCGGCTGACGAAGTTTTTTAGTGAGTCTTGGAAGGTACCATTCTGATAGGACCGGCCTCTTCCCTTAGAAGGGAAAATATATTGTACATTATCAAGGTATTGTTCTTGATTTTGCCATTATTTTTTTTTGCAGACTGATAACATGATTGTATTTGTGCATTTTCTGACTAATGAATTGATTATTTGTCATTTGATTTTTCTTAACTTTGAATTGTCTTGTATTCTTTTTCAGAACACCAGACACTTCTATATGCTTTCAAATGCCCATTTGTATTGGACTTTAAGGTTATCAGGTAACTATTACTATGTGGTTGAACCTTTAATTCATTGGGACTGGGAGAGAACCGGTAACCTTTCCTTTTCTAATTTCCTTGTGTGCTTCAGATTCACTACTATTTTACTGGCAGTCGATTTTGAAATTGTGCTTTCTGTCTAGGAATATCAAAATTTCATGTCTGTCAAGTGCACTACAAACCTAAATTGCTATTAATTCTCATTTGTGCTTTAGATGATTGCAGATTGGTCTTACAGGTGTATATTATGTTTTTCTAAATTTATTGGTTATTCGCACAGATTGGTAAAACAAAGGTGTTTCTTCGAGCTGGTCAAATGGCAGAACTAGATACCCGAAGAAGTGAGATCTTAGGAAAGTCAGCAAGCATTATTTAGAGGAAAGTTCGCAGTTTCATTTTGCTTTGTTTGTCAGCTGTACTTATTACAGGACATCTTGCTAGGCAAGTTTATGAGGGACTGTGGAGGAGGCTTCTATTCTGCTGATTTTAAGAAAATTGTATGCCTCTACTGTCTCTAAATTGAGGGTTTCTAAATTGAGTATGTAATGTACCATCTTGTGTATATATTGGTCTAACACTTATTCTCTGTCAGGTGCATTCTAAGGGAAATCCACTTGTGAAGGATGTACCATTCTGTGTATGAAGCAGCTATTCTGGAAGTCTGGCATGAGCTCAAGTAAATAAGTAAAGATGAGATAAATCATTATAGTACCCAAGCTTGGCAGGTGTTAAATCATTAGTGGGATTTGTTTGATAATATTGTTATCATAAATATATTGATGGGATTTAGTTCCCTTTTTCACTTATTGTATTCACTTGAATCCTATTGGTTTATAATTATGTTATTGGATGTATGATTTAATTTTGGATGTATGATTTAATTTTTGGATGTATGATTTAATTTTTTGGATGTATTTTGGATGTATGATTTAATTTTTTTATGATGTATGATTTAATTCAAGTTTAAATACAACAAATTCATAGATATCACTATTAAAAAATATTTTGGATGTATGATTTAAATTTTTTTGTTGCAAATATAAAAAGGAAAATACACAACAACTGAAAAAAAATTAAAAAAAAAAAATTAAACAATGGGCAGCGCTTTTAAGGAAGTGCTGCCTATAGGGGGAGGTGTTTGGGCAATGGGCGTTTTTTTTAGAAGCGCGCCTATCCGAGGACGTGTTTGGGTAATAGGCGCGTTTTTAGAAGCGCTGCCTATTTGAGGACGTGTTTGGGCAATGGGCGCGCTTTTTAGGAAGCGCGCCTATTTGAGGACGTGTTTGGGCAATGGGCGCGCTTTTTAGGAAGCGCGCCCATTGTTGGAGTGGAATAGCCGCGCATTCATTCAGCCGCTAAAAGCGCTCCCATGGATAAAAACGCTGCCCATCTACTAGATCTGTTGTAGTGAAATGGGGTGGTAGGAACGTGAGAATTATACTCTTTTGTGAAGACAGCATAAAAGGACTGTGAGAGATACATGGGTCCACGGTATAAAACAATACCATCCGTTAATTTGCAATAACCGGATTTATTTGCAATAAATTATATTGTTTTATTGTCTCCCCCACACCACAAATCCAATTAATTTGCAATGAATTTTATTGTTTTACTGTCTCCCATATATATTAATAAGGTAGCCGCAATCTAAACCAATACCATCTGTTGGTTTTATTGAACGCGCGACGTCCGTTGATGCCGTTTTTCTTCTTTACATCTGACGGTTCGGCAAAAAATCCATCTGTTAGCGCATAGACCACACGCATGTGAGCAAAACATCCAACGCAATTTCAGCCCTTGATCACTTGAAACACACACACTTTAGGCATCTCAATCGTTCAAAGTGCCATGTATTATTTTCATGTTGACGTATTAAATCTGCGTCATTTTTCTTGTCTGCACACGTCAGCTATTCATGGTTTATTATAATTAAGATATATAAATTAAAAGATGCATTTATATATATATATATAAGGGTGCTAATTTACACAACTTAAAATTAAATTTTTGCAAATTCCCTATTTAGTTTCTAAACTAGTAATCTCTCCTATTTTGTCCTTAAATTACACACAAATAATAAGTAGTTCTTAAAACTTATAAAATTCGTCAAATTAATTAGTAGAACAAATAGTCTCATATAGGGATTATTTAGACAAATTTCACAAAACTTTAGCGAATACTTAAATAGAATTTACTCTTTAATAATTAGAATAAGTATATATATTAGCAATCTAAACCTTATTATTTCACTAAGCGGCACTCAGCTTGCGGCTGTTGCCTAGAACTACCGTCACTTGAAAGTCGGCCATTCGTTTGCAGTGGTTGCATCCACCTGCCGTTATCATTGAAGGTTCGCGGTGGTTAAGTATGAAGGCACTCTAATTTTAAATAAAAAATAGTCTCGCGCGATTCTGTTTTTCCTCACTCCCAGTGGGCAGATTTACATGCTCTTCAGAGGGTTCAGTTAAGCAAGCTCATCATGGTAGTTCCCTGAAATATTAATTATCAGACATCAATATTTCCCATAATTTGTGCTACTGCGAAATCAATTAGTATTATTGCATAACATTTATCATTTTAAAAACTTATATATATATATATATATATATATATATATATATATATATATATATATATATATATATATATGATATAATGTCCATCCTGTATTGAGACTATTATTATTAATGAAATAGTATGAGTCTGTTGTTGTCAAAAAAATATGATATAATTTCCGTAAAAATATATATATATATGATATAATAAGCGCAAATCGTGATGGTATATATTTATTGTGATGGAATATTAATCCAATTTTTTTTATTGCACTATTTATATCATAGGTGATGACTATTGGTAGACCTACTTATGTGGCACTATTTATATCATAGGTGATGACTATTAGGGTTGCCACATCAACTTATCTTTTAGGGTTTTTTTTTACCCCCACCCCATCCCCATATACCCCCACCCACACTGAAAACCTCAAAATGCCCTTCTGAAAACGTATTTTTTTTAAAAAATTTTGTCCAATCGTATATACACCTGGGGGGTATATATACGACCCTATTTTTTGCCCATCGTATATACACCCCCAAGGCGTATATACGATTGGCAAACCCCCACCATAATCGTATATACGCCTTGGGGTGTATATACGATGGACAAAAAATAGGGTCGTATATACGTACTCAAAGGGGTATATACGATGAGTTTTTTTTTTTTTTTTAATAATTTGTTTTAATTTTTATTACTAAGGCTACTAAAAATTCGTTAAATAGTCAAAACTACTCCAAAAAATTATAAAAACACCACTAAAAATCTAACAAAACCAAAATAAGGCTATACAAATTTTCTTAGATTTTTTGGAGACTATGAAAAATTTAAAAAAATCGTAAAAAATAGTAAACGATGGAATTTGGGATTTTGAGGCCGTAGTCCCTTAAGAAGTCCCTTCTAGGGGAGTAATGATTCTTGATTTTTTTCGGATTTAATAGCTGTAGTTTCATTACGATCGGAATATGTTGCCCGAAAACCGATTTTTTAGCCTAAATTATTCGTTCGACGTATAACATCGTCACGTTTTAACGAACTACACACAAAACCTATTTTCAGGACTTATATAATTTTTATTTGACTTAAAAAAATTTAAAAAATACAATGGGGATCGTATATACACCTGAGGGGGGTATATATACGACCCTATTTTTTGCCCATCGTATATACACCTCCCAAGGCGTATATACGATTAAGGTGGGGGTTTGCCAATCGTATATACGCCTTGGGGGGTGTATATACGATGGGCAAAAAATAGGGTCGTACATATACCCCCCCAGGTGTATATACGATTGGACAAAATTTTAAAAAAAAAATACGTTTTCAGAAGGGCATTTTGGGGTTTTCAGTGTGGTGGGGGTTTATGGGGATGGGGTGGGGGTCCAAAAAAAAAACCCTATAATTTATTCTCCAAAAAAATGTGTTGACCGGTTCAATATGGTATTCTGATTCTTCTGTTCTTCTCTCACTTCTCGCAAATTCGGGTTGCAACTCTTTCTCTGATTTTTTTGTTTTCTTTTGCTGTTATTAGGTTTCGTTTTTGTTGAAGACACCACTTTGAGCACCAATTCCTAACTGTTGATTACAGGTATGAAGTGTTTGTTTTGTTACTAAACCATATTTGTTTGATGTTAGTATGTTTTGTTTTCGTGGAGCAGATAATCACCATTCTTAGTTTGCTTATCTAACTTCATGTGTGTTTGATGTTTGGGTATAGTTTGTGCCTTTGATTTATAGATTTCTGCAATAGAGTCTGTTTTAGCAAAATTTGTGTCTTTCATTTTACTAAATTTGTGTAGTTACTTTTTTTGCCTTTGATAGTCTCTATGATTTATTAATTTCTACTATAAAGCATGTTTTAACTTCATCTGTGTTTGATGTTTGTATATAGTTTGTGGCTTTGTGCCTTTGATTTATAAATTTTTGCAATTAATATAGCAAAATTTGTGCCTTTGATTTCACTAGATTTGTGCATAACCGGTTTGTGCCTTGGATAGTCGCTATGGTTTATTGATTTCTGCAATATCACTTGCTGTGAACATGTTGTAATGCACATGCTTAACCTTTATTCGGTTAACCTTTTGCTCATGCTCCAATTTTTAATGTCTGAATTTGATTTAGATTTTTACACAAGTAAGTTTCTTCTTCTTCTTCTTCTTCTTTATTCATACTTCAAATATTCTTCTTTGTTGTCATATTCTTCTACCAAAGGTACCTCCTTGTTCTCTTATTTAAATTTTTGAAAAATCATTCATGATTATGAATATGCTGCTTTCTAATTTTTTTCATCTGTTATCGTTAAGTCACAATATGTTGATATGGGTCTTTTCTTATTCTTGGTTTCTGATTTGTTTAAGTTTTTTATACTTTTGCAATTATAAGGTGAGGAAAGCTTAAAAACATGAAGATGGGAAGTGAGAAAATATTTATAATGTCACTTTTGTGTTTGCATTTTGTTGGTTTGCACCACTAATTCACGCCATTAAATTAAGAGAAATTGCTTATTCAATAGGGCAAGGATGCTGACTTCCAGGTCTTCCAAATCGTTTGCAGTACCAAATCTTGCAGGTTCAATTCTGAATGCTTTATTTGCTATGGATCGTGTCTTTTGATTACCAAAAACTATATAATTGATTATTTTCCAATGTCAACTGCTAAGTATCTTTTAGAAATGATTCTTTATTTCTTTGTTCCCTGATGATGTTTAATTTATTTATTGAATAGTATTAATTGCAAAAAAGTAACTACTTAATTTTATGTATATGAAGAATGTAAAATAATTTGGATTTTGGTTGTGATTAGGGTGGGGTCAAGAAGGTTGTGATCTCTGCCCCAAGCAAATATGCACCCATTTGTTGTTGGTGTTAACGAGAAGGAATACAAACCAGAGCTTAACAATATTCCAATGCTAGTTGCACTACCAATTGGCTTGCTCCTCTCGCCAAGGTTATCCCTTCTGATCTGTTTTTATTGATGCAAGTAGGATTAGATTAGTTTGGTCTCACTATCAATGCTTATTTGAATAAAGTCACATGCATTGGAAATACTTTGTGCCTTTACTGTTCAATTTGTTTCTTATGGGTTAGGATTTTTGTTCTTGATTCTGAGTTATCGTATCAGAATTATGGTTTTTGTTGTTGATTCAGTTCATTTGAATAATTTTCTAATTTGATTTTGTGTATTTTTCTAAGAGTGGGTTATTGTTAATGACTTGAGTAGTTGAGTATTAAAATGGCTAAACTACAACATATTGGATGAGTAATACTGATGGATATGCGCTTCTGTCATACATTTCTCGAGAGGTCTGTAGTTCTCCATTCACTTCATCTTTCCATTGACTCTATGTAGTTCTATGTTTTGTTATCTCCATCCTATTTTATGCTTTGATTGTATCTGTTTTATTTCAGTTTTGGAATTTAATTAGTAAGAATATATTGTAAAGATTAGACAATATGAGTACTTTTGAGTTCGGCGGCATATGGGGCAGGAAGCAGCTTAGAGAAAGATGCGGCTACAATGGTTAGTGAAACTTTAAAGGTATGAACTTTTCATGTGATTTTTTTGCTTCTTCGGTGTTGAGCTTTACATTCGACAAAGAAGTCAAGGAAAAATGTTCATTAGTATAATTGACAGTTTTTGTTTTCGTGTGTTCATTTTAGTCTTTTGGTTCAATGGAAAGTAAAACATTGGAATCATACTAGCATAAAATATGTTAATTTATGCAATTTAGAAAACCTTGAGAACCCCCTGCTCATCTTTGAAAAAGTAGTCCATTATCATTTTTATATTTATGTTTAAGGTTTTTTTGCTTGGGACTTGGGTACAGATCTGAAGACAATTTTAAGGTTATATCTTATTTGGGAGTTAACTATAGAGCATATAATAGAATGTAAAGTACTTGCTTTGAAGTATCAGCTAATGTTAGTTCAATTCTATAGGTTGTGAACGGAATTTCATCTCTATGTTTACTTTCTCCACCTAATTTGTTAGAGTATCAACATGTTCCTTCATCCTTTACATAAAATTTGATGCTTTGAAACTTTTTAACACTAGGGAGAGATGATACTTTAATTATCTGTAAGGATGAATTATTCTTCATTGGGGGCATTCAACTTCACTTTTCATAATAAATATTTTAAAGTAACATGTATTTTCGTTGTCGTTGTGGTTATTACTATTATTGTTAATTTAATATGCACATGTACACTACGCCAAATTTGTCAAAAAAGAGCGCCCCTATAAGCAGCGCTTTAAGTAAAAACGTCACGGATGGCCAAAACAGCTAACCCATACCCAGCGTTTTTTAAAAAAATGTTGTCCATTGCCTTTAAACGCACTAGCCATATCCAGCGCTTTTTAAAAAACGCTGCCCATCGCTTCACGCGTTCTCTCCAAACCCAGCGTTTTTTAAAAAACGCTGCCCATCGCTACACTAATGGCTAGCGCTTTTCAAAAAGCGCTGCTTATTGCTAAACACGCTCAACCAAAGGCTAGCGCTTTTTAAAAAGCGCTGCTTATCACTAAACATGCTCAACCAATGGCTAGCGCTTTTTAAAAAGTGCTGCATTTTTGATTAACAGGGTTTACGCAAGACACTGAAACGTTTCTCTCTTCTACCTCACAACACTGAAACGCAAAATGTTTTGAAACGCAGAGAGAAACTAAAAACCCTCAGAAAAGCAAAACCCACAAAAACGCAAAACCCTCGCGATTCTCTCTTTGGTTTCGTCCTTTAGTTCACACCAAGCAAGGTTCTCAGCGAGTTCCCAGTTCCCTTGCGTCTCTCTCCTTGATTTTGGAAGTCTGAGTTCCCAAACAGGATTTTAGGGTTCAACAATTTCCCCAAGCAAGAGGCAGCAAGTTTCCAGCTATTTCTCCCAGGCTCTCTCTGGTTCGTCTCTCTCTCTCTTTCTCTCTCTCTCCAACAAGAAATTTGTGTGGTTCCTTCTTTATTTGTCTTGTTTTGGAAGTCTGGTTTTTTTCCTGCATTTTGTCTTGCTACTGGAATCTTGAGTTAAAAGAAAATCTTAGTTAAAAGAAAAAGGAAACATACAAGGAATATGAACCAATTTTTTTGTTATAGGGCATAGAGAAAAAGGCTGTGAAGTTGCAAGGAAATGAGAAGGTTTGTTGTTGCAAAAAATGAAATTTGGTCATGTTGTAATTGGTACTGCAGCTCTGAAGCTTCTTCTGGACAACCACGTGTTAAGGTAAAGCACTGAATATGCTCTATTTTTAGCTACTTCAAGGATGCCACTGCCATTACTGACATAAAGATTGGGCTTGAATTAGTTGTATGCTTGGTTTGTTCAAAATTACTTCTGATGATTTTTGATTGCTAGTTCATAATATTGTCCCTGCTCTGGGATTCTTAACTTGTTATCTAGTGACAAGAGAATGTTTAGAGGTCCTTACTTGATTGATTTTCTGAGAATATTCAACAGGAAGGAAGTGTCATTGATAATTATACTTATGATGATGTAGTACCATTAATCATTTGAAGTGAAGATTTTGTTAATGACTAGTGCAGGAAAAACAATAAGTAATGAAATTAGAAAGGCAAAGTTTTCAACTTTAAGTGAAAAAAGCATTATTTTTCTTGATGATTTTTTAGTACAAAATTAGCATGTTTTGTTGCAATTGTATTTTTTTTTTGAAATCTTGAAGTAAAGCTTGTTGCCTTGTTCATTCATAGGCTGATTCAGACAATTTATGCTAATCATAACTTGAGAAAAATAGTTTGCACAGAAACATTGGTTATGCGGCTGTTTATGCGGCTGTGTGCCTTTACTTTGCTTTTTCCCTTTGGGCAATGAATAGAAATGAATTTGAGGATTTTTGTTTTCTTGTGGACAATGACTGAAGAGCTTGTGTACATGAATGTAGCCCAAGCAATCCAGCTCTTCTGATAAATCAAAAGCATCCTTTAATCGATGGCACAAACCCTAGCATTTTCTGTTTGAATTGAAAACATTTGATCAAAAATTGTGTTTTGTTTGTAATAAATGTATAGCTAGCTTTGTATTTTGTTTCAATTTTATTTTATTGCTCATTATCTGTTTGATTCCACAATAAGGTCTCTGTGTGACTTTTATCTTCTTTACTTGCATCAATAGTATATGTAAGTTACGTTGTATTCATTTAGTTCTCTGATTAGTGATTACCGAAAGCAAACTCACTGATACAATCGTTCTCTTCATTGTCTTTGTATTATATTTTGGTGTAGGCCCTCTAACTAATGCTCCTGCGGTATTCATGGATTACATGAACCGAGTGTTCCACCCGTACCTAGATCAGTTTGTGGTGGTATTCATTGATGATATTTTGGTGTACTCTAAGACCATTGAGGATCATGTTCAACATCTCCGCATTGTTCTTAATGTACTCCGAGAAAAGAAATTGTATGCGAAACCTTCAAAGTGTGAATTCTGGATGCCTGAAGTAAAATTTCTAGGACATGTGATATCCCAGTCAGGTGTAGCAGTAGATCCCAGTAAAGTGGAAGCGGTGTTGAATTGGGAGCGATCGACAACGGTCACTGAAGTAAGAAGTTTTCTGGGATTAGCTGGTTATTATCGAAGATTTATCCGAGGATTCTCGCAGTTGGTTCTTCCACTCACTCAGTTGACTCGTAAGGGTCAGTCGTTTGAATGGGATTCTGATTGTGAGGAATGTTTTCTAGAGTTGAAGAAGAGATTGACTTCTGCTCCAATCCTAATTCTTCCGGATCCATCTCTGGGGTTCCAAATTTATAGTGACGCATCGGGGAAGGGTTTAGGATGTGTTCTTATGCAGAATCAGCAAGTGGTAGCTTATGCATCCAGGCAGTTGAAGCCTCACGAGGGGAATTATCCGACTCATGATTTGGAGTTGGCAGCTATTGTGTATGCACTGAAGATTTGGAGACATTACCTTTATGGCTCTCGTTTTGAGGTCTTCAGTGATCACAAAAGTTTGAAGTATTTATTCGATCAGAAGGAACTGAACAACAGACAGAGGAGATGGATAGAATTTCTCAAGGATTATGATTTTGAATTGAAATATCACCCTGGAAAAGCTAATGTGGTAGCTGATGCGTTGAGTAGGAAATCTCTTCACACAGCCGAGTTGATGATGCATGAAATGGCATTGTGGGAGTCTTTTAGAGACTTAAATTTGAATGTGAAGCCAAGAAGAAATAGATTGGTGTTGAGCCATATTCAAATTTCTAGTGCATTGAGAAATTTGATCCGCTCACCAAGAGATTGATGTTGAGTTACAATCTCAAAAAGGGCAACCGAACTTTATTGAAGATAGTGATGGAGTTATCCGTTTCAACGGTAGGGTTTGTGTGCCAGATGATGATGAAATCAAAAGGCAAGTACTAGAAAAAGCTCATAGAAGTCAATACTCCATACATCCTGGATCTACCAAGATGTATCGGGATTTGAAACAGTTATATTGGTGGCCTGGAATGAAAGTGGATATTGCAGAGTTTGTGTCTCGATGCTTGACCTGTCAGAGGGTCAAGGCAGAGCATCATAAGCCTGCTGGTCTTTTGCAACCACTAGATATACCAGTGTGGAAATGGGAAGATATTTCAATGGACTTTGTGTTGGGATTACCAAGATCTCAAGCCGGTAACGATTCCATATGGGTAGTGGTAGACCGATTAACTAAATCAGCCCATTTTATTCCTGTTCGCTCGGACAGTAAGGTGTCTAAACTAGCAAAGGAGTATTTGAAGAATATAGTGAAGTTGCATGGTATTCCAACTAGTATTGTGTTGGATCGTGATCCAAAGTTTACTTCTTGTTTTTGGACGGAGATGAATAAGGCTCTGGGAACTAAAGTGTTTGTTAGTACTTCTTATCATCCGCAGACGGATGGTCAGACTGAAAGGACTATTCAGACCTTAGAGGATATGCTTCGAGCCTGTGTTCTTGACAGTGGGGGACACTGGGAGGATCATCTTCCATTGGCAGAGTTCGCCTACAACAACAGTTACCATTCTAGTATTGGAATGGCACCATTTGAGGCTTTGTATGGTAGGAAGTGTAGAACCCCGTTGTGTTGGTGGGAAGTTGGTGAACAACGATTGTTGGGACCCGATTTGGTCCATGAAACTACTGAAAAGATCCGGCTAATCAGAGAAAGATTGAAAGTAGCTCAGAGTCGACAAAAGAGTTATGCGGATAAAAGAAGGAGACCGTTGGAGTTTGAACCTGGTGATCATGTTTTTCTGAGAGTTTCACCAACTATTGGTACTGGTAGAGCATTGCGGGCGAAGAAACTCAGTCCTCGGTATATTGGACCTTTCCAAATTATCGAGCGTATTGGGCTATTGGCCTACCGTATAGCTTTACGTCCGGCATTGTCTAATCTACATGACGTGTTTCATGTATCTCAACTGAGAAAGTACATTCCCGATCCCAATCAACCGTTGAGTTTTGAAGCGATTGATATTCGACCGGATTTATCCTTTCAACCTCACCCTAGTCGTATCATCGAATACGGAGAAAAGGCGCTTCGGACCAGAACAATTCCAATTGTTAAAGTGGTTTGGATGGTTTTTCAACAGAGGAAGCTACGTGGGAGTTGGAGGACGACATGCGTGCCAGATATCCATAGTTATTCTCTTAAGGTATGTTCGTTCAATTTTGAGGACAAAATTTCTAAGTTGGGGTGATTGTAACATCCCTAATTTCATTAATTTCGAATTAAGAAATTATTGAATGAATTATTATTCAAGTAAATAATAAGATGCATTTTGGATACGAGTTTGTCTCGAAATTAATGACTTATCGTTGAATTATAAGATTGATTTGCGATAGTGATTAAATTGGGTGAGTTAAATGTGAGAGTTTTGGGGTACAAAATGGGAATAGTGGAATTTGTGAGCCAAGGGCATTTAGGTCTTTTCCCCAATTAACCCTTGACCCACCAATTAATTGTGGTCAAAGAAAAGGAATAAGAGAAGGAAAGTCAAAGAAATAAGAAAGGAGAAAAAAAAGGGAATAAGAGAAAGAAAAAAAAAGGAAAGGAAAGGGAATCAGAAAGTGAGAAACAGGGAGAAAAGAGAGAGACCCGAGAGAAGAAGAAGGAAGGTGGCGAAGGAGAAGAGAGAAAGAAGTGGGAAGATCTCTCTCAATTCTTCACTTGGTAAGGGGCTTTTGGTACCGTTCCCTTCCATTTTTCCTCCTCTTTCCAATGGTGTAAATTTCATCACCTAATTTCTACTCGTTTTCGTTTTACCATTGTTGAAGCTTGAAGCTCAAATGGATAAAAATTAGAGATTGGAATCGATTGAAGGCATAGGGGAAGTGTAGGAGCTGTTGATTTTGGTCTAGAGGTGTTGGATCTAAGTTTGGGTTGAGTTCGTGTTGTTTGGAACGGTTGAGCTTCGCCCCGTTTCGGTATTTCGTGATTTTCATCACGATAGGTGAGTTTTACTCACATTTAGGGAATTTTAAATATTGTTTGTGTGTTATGTTGAATGGTTTCTTTTAAAATTTGAAGTTTCGTGAGTTTTCGAGTTGAAAACGGTATTTTCGAAAATTACGTATTGTTTGAAATTAGAATGAAACCATAATGATTGGATTGTTGAATAAATATATATTTGGACTGGAATATATGTTTGAACTGGAATATGTGTATGTTGTAGCTGTGCGTGGTTGAAATTGGATCGAAACACAGTTTGGGATCGATCGGAGAACGAAACGGAACGGAAATTGGGCACAAAAGTTGAGAAGTTCCTTATGTCCCCAAAATTCGATGTTTCGTTTCGACGCTCCGTTTGGCTTCAAACTTCTTTCAAATCCTTTTTCCTAACCACTTATATCATATATAGTTGAATTTATAAAACACTTGAAAACCGGAAACTTAGAGTATCGTGTGGGAACAATTGTTTTAAGAACAAAATTTGGTGTCTGGACTGGTTATGCAGGTTCATAAGAATAACCGTATGATATGAATTTATATCATAGAGTAAATTATGTCTGAGTATATAAGTTTATAATGGTGATAATAAGATATTATAACATGTCATGGATTGAATTAAGTTTTTGAGATATAAATTATATCAAGTATAGGAGACGGCCCAATGCGGGTACGATATTTAATTATATCAATTATGGGTGACGACCCAAGAGGATAGTACACTAGGGAGAGGGAAGTCATGAGCCCTCGAGCTAGGCCCATATGAGGATGTTCATTGTGAGTGGATTGGGTTCACCGCAAACCGAAGAAAAGAAAAATGGTTTAAGGTGTTGTACTAGATTAATTAAGACGATAGTGAATAGCCATCAAGAATTGGGTTATGAACTATAGATAAGTAATTTATATTGTACATAGTCATTAAGAATTGGACTATTGCTAGTGATTGACTGTATATTGTAATTTATAAATGGACCGAGTGATAGGTAAGGGGTCACGGTAAGACTCACTGAGATATGTTATCTCACCCTACAAATGTTGTTGCTTTACAGATATGCAGGGGAAGCGCAAGGCAAACATGCACGATTAGATATTGTGGCTGGGAGATTTAGAAACATAGTAGCTTAGACTATGTTGTTTTGCTTCCTGTTCTGTTATTTTGAATTTAGTTTATGACTTGCTTGTTAAGTTGTAAAACTAATCTATTTTACCTTGTGTTATACCCCAATTTTGTCCGTATTCTTTTTTCTCATTTTAGTCGTTTATTTTATTATTTGTTCTGAAGTCGCGCGATTACGAGAATCATTAAAAAGTGCCTCACCTAAGCCAATCTCAACTAACCTGTTCAACTAAGTCGAAATGTCGTTGTTTAAATTGAGAATGCGCGCAAATGATCGATCTTTTCGCACATTCTTTAGCTGAATATTCGTATTTAGGCCTAGTCGAGCTTAGTTGGGTTCATCTGAGTCGTTTCCTTGCAAATGGGCTTATTCGAGTTGTTTTCTCGCAATTGGGCTCATCATTCCGACTTCTTTTCTATTAATGTTATTTTGTCCTTATTTTAAGCATATACATACACATATATATATATATATATATATATATATATATATATATATATATATTCCAAAAAATGTCAAAAAAAAATTCTATTTAGTTTAATTTACAGTTTAAAAGTGTTTAAGAGTCCAAAATGTCCAAAAATACAAAAAAATATATATATTTAAAAGGCCCAAAATGGCCAGATCTGAAAATACAATATATACAGCAAACTAGGGTTTTCAGGCAGCCTTCCAAGCTGCTGCAGTTGTTGTTGGGCTTGGATCAGGACCTGAAAAATTATTCAAAGCCTGGTCAAAAATCATAAATGCCTTAACCTAGTTTTCTACTATAAATAAACAGTCAAAAACAGTCAAAGACACACAGAAATGAACACAGAAAAAGCTGCGAAAATCACTAGCAAAAATAAGGATTAGAGTTTCACATTGAAACCCTAATCCACTAAACACCGTTTTTGAGTTCTGAGTTTTAAGAGAGGAACAACAGCAGCCAAACGGGCAGTAACAACAGGAAAATAATTTAACAGTCAGCCGCAACAATTACAACATCTACTTATTCCAAATATGAAAATGATAGGTTTATTGTTTAATTAGCATAAATCAGAACCAAAATGTAAGATTAAATATATTAACAAAGAAAGAATTAGTATATGCCCTTCAGTATTGCTAGATATTTATCCTAAGAAAAATAAGAATAGGAATAGAGCCTGATACCATGAACCAAATTAGAGTCTTTAAGAAAATGCACAAATTGATGGTCAGGTCAAGAACAAATTGCCAATAAGGTCTTGCAAATAAAATCAACAGCAAATTTCCTCTTTCAGACTAGGTTGTTTTCACGAAAGTTAGGGTTTTAGAAATTAAAACAAGTCTAAGATTGGAGTTTTGGAAATTAGAGAGTAGATTAGGATTAAGCATTTTAAACCCAAATCAGATGAAACCAAGTTAGAATCCAGGGGGGTAGGAAGTGGAAGAAACCGAACCGAAGAAGATAGGAGAAATCGAAGAACAAACCTGTGGGTCGGAATGCTGCTGGCCATCGCGAAACCACCGGAGAACCGACCCAGCTCGCGTCGTCTTCTCTCTCTCCGGCGTACTGCAGGAACTCCCGCCCTCTCTCACATCTCAGGCCGCTTGGTTCTCTCTCTCTCCCGTGGAAACCGGCGATGATTTCGCCGCCGAACTCTCACTCTCTCTCATTGCTGCGGCGCCGAAATGAAAGGGGGAAGGGGTGAGATGTTTGTAGGGTTTCGGTTGTTAGGTTTAGGGTTATATATTGGGCTTTTTATTTTTTTCATTTTTTTTATATTCAGAATACTATCTGCACCCCTCCAATTCACGCGCACACCTCCCCCCACTTAAGCCCAGTTTCGCATACTGGGCTCTCCTATGCGAACTGGGCTTTCCTTTTCACACCTCCTATTAATTATACAACCCCCTGCGACTAATAAAACCTCATTTTACAATATTCACCCCCTTTTTTCCATTTTAATTCTTTTCCAATTCAAATATAAATACTTTTTCTCTCGAAATTAAATAAACGGCTAAGTCGGTTGTACAACCGGGTTAGTCATTATTTTAGGGCCAATGAGCTGTACAGTTCAGTAACCCTGTGTAGCGACCGAAAAATCCGAGAAAGGATTCTTCAAAAGTTCGAAAAATGAAGCTGCCACCAAATTTTAGTTTAAGGGCAAATTCGAAAAACCCTTTAGGTTTTAAGATAAGGCGTTGTTAGGGTTCGGGAGTCGTTATGTGTGGGGAAGGTATTAGCACCCCACGACATCCATTGTCTAATTAAATTAGGTTTATTTAATAATTACCCTTTTTATTTTAGAGAGGAAAAGACTTATTTAGATTTTTGTTTTTAGCGCTTGACAAGAGTTGAGTCTTGCTCCTACGTACCTCCGGATGCAATGGAGGAATCAAAACTACGTAGTTCTTCCTGAAAATGTTTATGGGTTGGTGTTTTTTAGTGTAGGGGTCCTAGGATTCCTTGAACTGTACAGCTCACTGATTCCTAGGACGCTGACTAACCCGATTGTACAACCGACTTAGTCCCCTACTTTTTGAAAATGATTTTTTGAATTTTTGAAAAGAGTTGTGAGATGGGTTGGTTTTAGAATAGGTATTCTAGAACTCCTGAACTGTACAGCCCATTAGTTCTAGAACGCTGACTAACCCGGTTGTACAACCGACTTAATCCCCTATTTAAAAAAATAATTTATTTATATTGAGTTTTTGTAGGATTACTGAACTGTACAGCTCATTGGTCCTAAAATGATGACTAACCCGATTGTACAACCAACTTAGCCGTTTATTTTTAGAGAAAAATAGTTTATTCGCATTTGGTAGGTTTGTAGGGTTACTGAACTGTACAGCTCATTGGCCCTAAAATAGTAACTAACCCGGTTGTACAACCGACTTTGCCGTTTATTTAATTTCGCGAGAAAAGTTATTTATGTTTGGGTTGGAAAAGAATTAAAAAGTGAAACAGGGGGTGAAAATTGTAAGTTGGGGTTTTATTAGTAGCAGGGGTCTGTATAAATAATAAGGGGTGTAGAAAGGAAAGCCCAGTTCGCATCTGGGAGCCCAGAATGTGAAACTGGGCTTAAGTGGGGAGGGGGTGCGTGCATGAATTGGAAGTGTGCGTTTAGCAATCTGATTATTAAAAAATAAAAAAAAATAAAAAAATAAAAACGTCATATATAAACCTAAACCTAACCGATAACCCTAATTCAAAACCCATCCCTTCTTCACATTGCTGCGGCGCCGCGCAGCCCCAAGAGAGAGAGAGAAGTCCGGCGGAAAATCCGCCCTGTTTCACGGCGATGGAAGGAGAGAGAACATCCGGCGAGGGTTGCGCCGGATTCCATGGGGGGAGCTGTTCGTTTTATCGGTTTCGCGGTGAGGGAGGGACGGTGCCGGCGAAGGGAAACGACCGGCGAAGCGTGGTGAGCTTCGCTACTTCTCTGTTCTTCTTTCTTTCTGTTTTTTTTTTTAGTTTTTTTTTTGTTTCTTTCTTTTTACTCACAAATAATCAGCAGCTTCTAATGTGTTATTTCGTGTTCATTGGTTTGTTTTGGGGGAGAACGAAATGGGAAGCTTCGGTTTGGAGGGTGGTTTCTACGGTTCTGGCCTGTTTTGAGGGACCTCGCCGGAGTTCATGGTGGAGCTCGCCGGAGAAGACGACCGGAGCTCCGGCGAGTTTTTTTTTGGGGTCAGTTTTTATTCCTTTTTCTTTCTTAATTCGGTTCCCTTCTCCTCCTACACCATTCTCTCTATTTTTTTCTACTCTGTGATTTTCTTTTTCTGCTTGTTATTATTTTTGAACTAAACATGGAATTAATCTACCACTGCTTATTCTAGTTCTGATTGCTTTTCTAAAAAAAATAGTTCTGATTTGGTAATAACAAAATATACAGAGAACAGACCATGGTTTTTTTTTGACCATCTTGACTTCTGATTTTTAACAGGCTGAATCTTTAGATTAGGTTATTCATTCCTATAATTTCCAGACTTAACAACTAATACAAATAACATTATCAGCTTTCATGCAGATTAATTTTAATCTGTTGAGACCTAATAACATGAATGAACCAACCTTTTATCCAGCTTCTGTTTTGACTCCTTGTATGTTCGTTTGAACGGTTGTAACCACTGCAACTGCTGCTGTATGTTTGCTTGGCTGCTACTGCGTCGTTCTTTTGATCTCAAAAAAAAACTTCAGAATCGTGTTTAGTGGATTAGGGTTTCAATGTGAAACTCTAATCCTATTTTTAGGGTGATTTTCGCACTATTTTCTGTGCTGAATTCTGTGTGTCTTTTGACTGCTGATTGACTGTTTATTTATAGTTAAAAATTAGGTTAAGGCATTTATTATTTTTGACTGGGTTTTGGATAATTTTTCAGGTCTTGATCCAAGCCCAACAGCACCTGCAGCAGCTTGGAATGCTGCTTGGAAACCCTAATTTACTGTTGTATTTTCGGATCTGTTTTTATGTGTTCTTTTAGTATTATTATTTTTGTATTTTTGGACTTTTTGGACTATTAAGTGCTTTTAAATTGTGAATTAAACTAAATGCAATTTTTTTTGACATTTTTGAACTTATTATACTCTTAAACACTTTTAAATTAAGCTAAATAAAATTTTTGACATTTTTGGATTGTATATAAGCTTGAATGAATAAAGATAACAATAAGAAAAAGGAGTCCGGCCAAATACAAAGACGAGAACGGGCCGGACCAGACAACTGTGCTAAAACGAGACCAAAAATAAAGGAAATGGACGCGTTAACTAAAAACCCCAGAATTAACTCGGAATCGCATTATTAAGTCTGAATTTAAGCCAACTTTTGGGAAAATGAATTTAGGTAGACCTGTTCATGTACGACTAAACTCGAATGCGGATATTAAATTGAAGAACGCACGAAAAGATCGATCATTCGCGTGCGTGCCTAACTTAAACAACGGTGTTTCTATTTAGTTGAACAGAGTGACTGGAATTGGTTTGGGTTGGTAACCGGGACTCTACACTAATAATTCTTGTAATCATGCGACTCCGAGACACGCCCCTAATAAAAATAAACGACTAAAGCGAGAAAAAGAAGACGGACAAAATTGGGGTATAACAGCTGCCCCTCTTTATTAATATTTTACTAGAAAGTGCGGAGCTCTCGAACTTTCATAGTAGAAATAGGAATAAAGATAAGGTAGACGCTAATTTTGTCCGCTTAAGGGGGGAAGTGGAAGGTTTGAGAGATAAGAGGGAGTGGTTAATACTTGGCGCATTAACCGAGAGTTGAATGAAGGGTCAACAAGGACCTGAAGGAGCACTAAGGCTCTGAAGGACCACTCAGGGTCTGGAAGGCTGCCTAGGCCTTAATTGAAGGACCATCGTGGTCTGAAGGAGCGCTACTAGCTACGGTACTAGTAAAACGATCTGAGGGGCCTTTAGATTCGAGCGGCCAGGGGTCAAGATCAGATCCGGAACTGATATGTTGACCAATAGAGGACATCCACCATGTCTTAGGCTGACACAGCTAGTCTGAAGGACCACGCGGGGTCTGGAAGGTCCGTCGGGCTCGACTACGACGTTTGCGACCTGGGCCACTTAGGGCACTGAAGGAGCGTAGTGCTCTGAAGGACCACTCGGGGTCTGAAGGATCAGCTTCGTGACCCGTAATATGGTATGGGATTAATTTGGGAATGAAATATAGGGACCGACACTTAGTGTGTCAATCTGGACACTTAGTAAGTGCATTCAAAAATGAAAAGGTAATCTCCATTTGGCGTATTTAATAATGCAATGAAATTGATATGCTTGTATGTGATGTATGCACGTGTAATGGTTGACATGTGGTGGGATGATGAATGAAATGCGGGATGACACCTTTCTTTTGCCTTTTGATTCCTTTCGGCATTCTCTTTTTTGACATTCTTTTTTTTTTTTTTGACATTCTTTTTTTGACTGGTTTCATCAACTCGTGGAACTTTCGGTGTGAGAGATGAAGCCTTCTTGTGTATTTGTATTGTTGGGTCGACATGCTGGTGATTGATGATTCATTTGAAGTGACCTTAAGTGCGTTTGTTCATTTCCTGTGATGAGAGATTACGTCCTTTCTGTGATTTCCAAAAATTTCGTAACGGTCGTAATGTTTATGATATGCCGCATGTTTCACAATTCAGTATCATTTATCATAAAACACCATTTCGAAAACGAGGGAGAATAAAAGAGAAGGGAAAGTGTTTAATATTTCATATTGGAAGCCGGGTATGCAGAAGGCACGCCGACTGGAGATTACATCAGTAATGAAAGGAAAAGAAAAGCTGAAATGCTAAGCAGATTCGTTGATAGCTAGTGTCCTTGAGATAACGCTGTCAGTCACCCATACTGCAACCTTAATCGCTCATTATCTGACTTCCGGAAGTGTTGCTTGCCTCAATATTTTAGTCCAACTTCTTGACCCTAATTTTTGCCTGGATCGCCCTTTTGGGTTCTCGATCCACCGGGTCGCTCTAACTTTTGCCTAGGCCGCCCTTTTAGGTTTTCGGCCTAGCGAGATTATTCTTGCTTGGCTCATTTTTCTCTTTTTTCTATATCATTTCTTTCAGGCATAGCATTTCTTGGCGGCATCTGAGTTGATTGGGAGTGGGAGGTCTTCACCATTTGTCAGAATTAAGGTTCTTCCAGAGAACGATTTCTTCACCCCGTAAGGTTCTTCATAATTCGAGCTCGAGAATCCTTTTGAGATTTTCTTGGGCACCAGGCCCCTTTCTTGAAATTGTCGAAGAAAGACCTTCTTCTATTAGTCTTTCTTTGTTCTTGTCTGATACCATTGGTCATGACATAGGGCAAACATTTTGCTTTAATGGAAGTACTAGTACTTCCATTGTGTGGGGTTTCCCCTGTTGAAGTGTGAAATGAGGCTTGACTTCCCTGTGAGGTCAAAGGGAATGTTTTTCGCATTCTGCGGGATCTTTTTGATATTCTTTGTTTGTTGCTGCAATTGCCCCATTCATCTTTGGGTGGTATGGGGAGGGGCTATGAGCACGACCTGAGGTCTCCAAACAGCTCTGCCACCATTGTCCGTGACGACCTTTTTTGGAAGACCGTAACAGCTGACTAAATTTTTATGAACTTTAGCAATCAAAGATCTTGTTACACCGGTGGGCGTTTAATAGCCTTTTATCACTTGATGTATCCATGCCATGGCGTCGACCCAATCAGACAAGATTCGAGTGAGTTTTCTTTGTTTGTTGTCCTTAATTGTTGTACTCTTTTTTGTCTTCTTCCGTGCCAAAGTTAGTTATTTCAGTTGATTCCTGTTGAATTCTCATGGGGACCCCCCAGTTATACTCCATGTTTCCTCAGTTTGATTAATGGGGTGATCAAGGTTGTGATATGAGTTACCGACATTGTTATTTTCAAGAAAATCTTTTTATCTGCATTAGCTGAAGGTGAGAGAGGATAGAAAAGAAAGCGAAGCGAATGAATGAGAAAGGAAGAAAGAAGTTTGCTAGAGAATTCGAAAATGTTATTTTATTAATAATGATACTGAATGAAACATGCGTGCCCTTATTGAAATGTCCTAAGGCCTTGGGCAGAGCCATAGGATTCGCATTACAGAAACTTAACTTTGAAAAAACACAGGACAATCAACAATCTCTTAGTTCTCGAACTCTTCAGGACAAAGACACACTAAGTGGATGGTGTTGTCTTCGGTACCTTGATCAACCGCTAATTGATCCATCGTCATTTTCTTTAAAGTTTAGCTGCTTTGTATCAATGAGGCCTTGAACGATGCGCTTTAAGGGATAACACCTTTCGGTCGAGTGGCCTACTGCCCCAGCATGGAATTCACATTTGGCTTTTGGGTCGTACCATCTTGGGAATGGAGGCTGAACTGGTCTCATCCGACGAGGAGAAATCAAATCGTGGCTGACAAGTTGGCTGCACAGGTCAGTGTATGACACGGGGATGGGGTCGTATTGGGATGACCCTTGATGATGGTGTGATCTTCCTTGATCTAGAGCGTTGATTTCTCCCTTCTTCTTACTGAAAGTTGTAGGAGGTCCATCAGAACTATGGGTGATCTTCCCCTTCTTTATTGCACTTTCTATTCTTTCTCCTACGGTAACCATGTCTGAGAAGTTTGAGGATACTCCCCCTATCAATCTATCAAAGTAGGGTGATGGAAGAGTTTCCATGAACATGGCAACCATTTCTTTTTCTAATAGAGGTGGTGCTACCACATGCGCTAACCCCTCCAAATGATGAGCATACTCCTTGAAGGACTCATTGTCTTTTTGGTCATACTTTGAAGTTGTGTTCATCAGGGAGCCATATCAATGTTATACTTATACTGCTTTACGAAAGCTTCGGCTAGGTCTTTCCAACACCGGATACGAGTGCGCTCCAATTGCATATACCAGCTCGATGCTGCCCCAGCTAGGCTATCTTGGAAGTAGTGAATCAAGAGTTGATCGTTGTGCGCAAACTGAGCCATCTTCCTGCAGTACATGGACAAGTGGCTGAGAGGACATGTTGCCCCCTGATACTTGTCAAAATCTGGCACTTTGAATTTATGAGGGATGACCACGTTGGGGACGAGACATAGGTCATACGCGTCCCCTACTCCCACATTGGATCCTTCCAACACTCTTAGATGCTCTTCTAGCATTTGCAACTTATCTCTTGCTTGAGGATCCTCGGCTTGGTAACCATGAGAAAGACCACCCACCTTGTGAGGAACAGGGCGAGTATGATCCTTGAAGTCAGGTTCGAGAACTTGAGAAAGCCCTTTGGTGGTGCCAAAAGTTTTGTGCTGAATTTGTTCTGTCTCATCACCAACATTGTTTCCTGCTATTCCATCTTGATTCTGTGCAGCAAACCCAAAAATATCTTCTTCATTGACAACATCCATGGTCGGAGGCGTGTAATCTGGTGGTAGACCCCATTGAGGCCATTGCACACCCCGAGTGTTGGGACCAGAATTATGAGGATGGGATACGTTTGTGGCCTGGTCATTGGTGCCCCCAACTGAAATGTTGTCGCCCGCATTCTTCTCGGTCAGAAGCTTCAAAATTTTGGTCATCTGATCTTTCAAACCCAGCATGTCCTTCATTTGTTCCTTCAGTTTTTCAATCTCATCCTTCAGCACCTGATTGTCTTGGTTTTCGGCCATGTTCCTTGCTTGAGAGCGAGTCCAATAACGATGTTGATGAACCAGCTTGCCTTTTTTTTCTGTTTTTTTTTTCAATGCATGATGTTAGTATGAAATGTATATGAAATGGAAATGTATGCGCATGAAATGTATGTGTATGAGATGTATGTGTATGAGATGCATGAGATGATAACATATGATTTGATTTTATCACATCGGGGAGTTATAAACTTTCATTTGGAGAGTAAAGAACAAAATTTGATTTTGACTTTAGCATGCATGACTTCTCTAAAAGTGCATGTAATATAAAACGCTTATTGTAATGCAAAAAAAGGAAAAAAATGCATGTAATATACTTTCTAAAAATTTTGCGGAAATAACAATTTTGATTTTTGACTTTTGATTTTTTAATTTTTGGATAAAAGACGGTATGCATTAATGTTCGTTGAATGCAAGGGTATAAAGCTCCTTTGTGACCCTAGAAGGGTATCTTATGGAATGGGTCTAAGGCTTTCTTTATAGTGAACCTCACAAGGATGATTTTAAAGAATCCTACACAAGGTTCCTAGAGCCAAGGACCCTAGTCAAGAATACTGACCCCAACAATAGGCAAGCTATTAGAAGGGATAGCATCCTTAAAAGGAATCAAACTCTAGGTGAGATTTTCATGACCACCCAACGAGACGTACGTTCCGCAGGCCATCATAACTTAGGGTACACTCAAGTCCGGGTAGAGGACCTTTCCCACATGTGTGTGCAGAAGTGTAATTGTGAAGTGTGTGTAGGAGCAATTTAAAAACAACCCAAAAGCTGCAAACAGACAAACAAACCTATATACAAATATCGTCCTCTATCCTAGGGTTCATAAATCATATAAAAGTATAAGATGCGAAAAATAAAATAAATAAATAAATAAAGGAAGGGTAAAAATTAAATTAATCCTAAATAATTAGACTAGGTTTTGACTCTCTAAAAAGTTAAGTCCCCAGTTAAGTCGCCAGCTGTAGCGACCGAAAAATCCGGGAAAGGATTCTTCGAAAGTTCGAAAAATGAAGCCGCCACCAAATTTTAGTTTAAGGGCAAATTCGGAAAATCCCTTTAGGTTTTAAGATAAGGCGTTGTTAGGGTTCAGGAGTCGTTATGTGTGGGGAAGGTATTAGCACCCCACGACATCCATTGTCTAATTAAATTAGGTTTATTTAATAATTACCCTTTTTATTTTAGAGAGGAAAAGACTTATTTAGATTTTTGTTTTTAGCGCTTGACAAGAGTTGAGTCTTGCTCCTACGTACCTCCGGATGCAATGGAGGAATCAAAGCTACGTAGTTCTTCCTGAAAATGTTAATGGGTTGGTGTTTTTTAGTGTAGGGGTCCTAGGATTCCTTGAACTGTACAGCTCACTGATTCCTAGGACGCTGACTAACCCGATTGTACAACCGACTTAGTCCCCTACTTTTTGAAAATGATTTTTTGAATTTTTGAAAAGAGTTGTGAGATGGGTTGGTTTTAGAATAGGTATTCTAGAAATCCTGAACTGTATAGCCCATTAGTTCTAGAACACTGACTAACCCGGTTGTACAAACGACTTAATCCCCTATTTAAAAAAATAATTTATTTATATTGAGTTTTTGTAGGATTACTGAACTGTACAGCTCATTGGTCCTAAAATGATGACTAACCCGATTGTACAACCGACTTAGCCGTTTATTTTTAGAGAAAAATAGTTTATTCGCATTTGGTTGGTTTGTAGGGTTACTGAACTGTACAGCTCATTTGCCCTAAAATAGTAACTAACCCGGTTGTACAACCGACTTAGCCGTTTATTTAATTTCGCGAGAAAAGTTATTTATGTTTGGTTTGGAAAAGAATTAAAAAGTGAAACAGGGGGTGAAAATTGTAAGTTGGGGTTTTATTAGTAGCAGGGGTCTGTATAAATAATAAGGGGTGTAGAAAGGAAAGCCCGGTTCAGATCTGGGAGCCTGAATGTGAAACCCAGGCTTAAGTGGGGAGAAGTGCGTGCATGAATTGGAAGTGTGCGTTTAGCAATCTGATTATTAAAAAATAAAAAAAATAAAAACGTCATATATAAACCTAAACCTAACCGATAACCCTAATTCAAAACCCATCCCTTCTTCACATTGCTGCGGCGCCGCGCAGCCCCAAGAGAGAGAGAGAAGTCCGGCGGAAAATCCGCCCTGTTTCACGGCGATGGAAGGAGAGAGAACATCCGGCGAGGGTTGTGCCGGATTCCATGGGGGGAGCTGTTCGTTTTATCGGTTTCGCGGTGAGGGAGGGACGGTGCCGGCGAAGGGAAACGACCGGCGAAGCGTGGTGAGCTTCGCTAATTCTCTGTTCTTCTTTCTTTCTGTTTTTTTTTTTGTTTTTTTTTGTTTCTTTCTTTTTACTCACAAATCAGCAGCATCTAATGTGTTATTTCGTGTTCATGGGTTTGTTTTGGGGGAGAACGAAATGGGAAGCTTCGGTTTGGAGGGTGGTTTCTACGGTTCTGGCCTGTTTTGAGGGACCTCGCCGGTGTTCAAGGTGGAGCTCACGAGAAGACGCATCGAGCTCCAAATGAGTTTTTTTTTGGGGTCAGTTTTTATTCCTTTTTCTTTCTTAATTCGGTTCCCTTCTCCTCCTACACCATTATCTCTATTTTTTTCTACTCTGTGATTTTCTTTTTCTGCTTGTTATTATCCTTGAACTAAACATGGAATTAATCTACCACTGCTTATTCTAGTTCTGATTGCTTTTCTAAAAAAAATAGTTCTGATTTGGTAATAACAAAATATACAGAGAACAGACCATGGTTTTTTTTTGATCATCTTGACTTCTGATTTTTAACAGGCTGAATCTTTAGATTAGGTTATTCATTCCTATAATTTCCAGACTTAACAATTAATACAAATAACATTATCAGCTTTCATGCAGACTAATTTTAATCTGTTGAGACCTAATAACATGAATGAACCAACCTTTTATCCAGCTTCTGTTTTGACTCCTTGTATGTGCGTTTGAACGGTTGTAACCACTTGCAATCTAACTGTTTGTATGATCGCTTGGTCGCTCTCAAGTCGTTCTTTTGATCTCAAAAAAACTTGAGCCAGTTTAGTGGATTAGGGTTTCAATGTGAAACTCTAATCCTTTTTTTAGGGTGATTTTCGCACTATTTTCTGTGCTGAATTCTGTGTGTCTTTTGACTGCTGATTGACTGTTTATTTATAGTTAAAAATTAGGTTAAGGCATTTATTATTTTTGACTGGTTTTGGATAATTTTTTAGGTCTTGATCCAAGCCCAACAGCACCTGCAGCAGCTTGGAATGCTGCTTGGAAACCCTAATTTACTGTTGTATTTTCGGATCTGTTTTTATGTGTTTTTTTAGTATTATTATTTTTGTATTTTTGGACTTTTTGGACTATTAAGTGCTTTTAAATTGTGAATTAAACTAAATACAATTTTTTTTGACATTTTTGGACTTATTATACTCTTAAACACTTTTAAATTAAGCTAAATAAATTTTTTGACATTTTTGGAGAATAAAGATAACAATAAGAAAAAGGAGTCCGGCCAAATACAAAGACGAGAACGGGCCGGACTAGACAACTGTGCTAAAACGAGACCAAAAATAAAGGAAATGGACGCGTTAACTAAATACCCCAGAATTAACTCGGAATCGCATTATTAAGTCTGAATTTAAGCCAACTTTTGAGAAAAATGAATTTAGGTAGACCTGTTCATGTACGACTAAACTCGAATGCGGATATTAAATTGAAGAACGCACGAAAAGATCGATCATTCGCGTGCGTGCCTAACTTAAACAACGGTGTTTCGATTTAGTTGAACAGAGTGACTGTAATTGGTTTGGGTTGGTAACCGGGACTCTACACTAATAATTCTTGTAATCATGCGACTCCGAGACACGCCCCTAATAAAAATAAACGACTAAAGCGAGAAAAAGAAGACAGACAAAATTGGGGTATAACACCCTGAAAACTTAATAAATACGAATAAACTATGTTTCCTAAATAAACGGCTAAGTCGGTTGTACAACCGGGTTAGTCATTATTTTAGGGCCAATGAGTCATCATGAGATTCAAGAACCACGAAAACTTAATAAATACGAGTAAACTATTTTTCCTAAAAATAGGGGACTAAGCTCGATTTTACCTACAACCGGTTAGTCAATGTCTAGAACTAATGGGTCATGATAGATTCGGGAGTTCTAGAATACCTATTCTAAAACTGACCCACCTCACATCAAACCAATTTCTTTCAAAAAACTCGAAAATCATTTTCAAAAAGTAGGGGACTAAGTCGGTTGTACAATCGGGTTAGTCAGCGTCCTAGGAATCGATTAGTCAGTTGCAGTTCAAGGAATCCTAGGACCCCTACACTAAAAAACACCAACCAACAAACCTTTTTCAGGAAGAACTACGTAGCTTTGATTCCTCCATTGCATCTGGAGGTACGTAGGAGCAAGATTCAACTCTTGTCAAGCACTAAAAACTAAGAATTTAAATAAGTCTTTTCCTCTATAAATAAAAGGGTAATTATTAAATAAATCTTAATCAGTTAGACAAAGGATGTCGTGGGGTGCTAATACCTTCCCCACGCATAACGACTCCCGAACCCTAAAATTTCCTTGTCCTAAACCTAAAGGGATTTTCTGAATTTGCCCTTAAACTAAAATTTGGTGGCGGCTTGCTTTCGAACTTCGAAGAATCCATTCTCGGATTTTTCGGTCGCTACACCTTCTCATTGGGTATTGAGTATTTTGTTGTAATGCTTAAGTGACACTTAAGTACTTATGTTATTGTACCCTAAGTACCTTAAGTTGGAAACAAATCTTTGATTGGAATTCGAGAGTTTTGTATTATTCAATATCCGAAATAGGGGCTTGCTTACTCCGATGTATTCGAATGGTGCATTTTTAGTATTTCTATTGTTAAGAAATACTTGGGTGTTACATTTTGGTATCAGAGCGGTTTCGCCTAGTCGGACCTAGATGTTATGAATCCTTTATTCTTTTGGGTATGATTCTTATTAGTATGCTATTAGACATTGAGCCGGATCAACTTAATACTTTGCGCATATTTTGTAGAATCATGTCTGGAAGAGGAAGAGGTAGAGGTCAAGCACCCGTTGATCCCCACATGGAGTGGATGCAAAATGTCATTGAGACACAACAGAAAATGACGAATGACATGATGCTGATGCATCAAGAGCAAATGGCTCAGATTGCTCAAATGCAACAAGCTGCTCAGCCACAGCCTCAACCACAACCTGTTCAAGAACCACCAGGGAATCCAAGGCAACTTTATTCTGAATTTCTCAAGATGAAGCCTTCTGCATTCCGAGGAGGGCCTGATGTTATGGAGGCTCAAAATTGGTTGGATGATGTTGAGAAGACCTTTCTTACTATGCAGGTTAATGATGAGGAGAAATTGAGGTTGGCATCTCATATGCTGAAGGGAGAGGCCAACAAATGGTGGAATAATGCTCGGGACGTGATGGTAACCATGGGAACTCCTCCGACTTGGGAGAATTTCCGTCAAGCCTTTCTGGAAAAATTCTTTCCGATTGCAATGAGGAATGAAAAGGAGAATGAGTTTCTGAATTTCAAGCAGGGGAGTTTAACTGTGGGACAATATACAACTAAATTTGAAGAATTGTATCAATTCTTTGGTTTGGCTGGGTATGCTCCTAATGACAAGTGGAAGACGGAGAGATACAAGTTTGGGCTTAGGGAGGACATTGGACAGAGCTTAAGTTCTTTTTCTTGTAATAGTTATGCTGCCATGGTGCAACAAGCTCACATTGCTGAAACTGATCTGAAGAGGTTGTATGCAAGCATAAAGGCATATGGGCAGAACAAGAGAAATGCAAACTCATCAAATCCTCAGGTAGGTTCGAAAAACAACAACAAAGAGAAACCCAAGTTGAAAGAATCTGTCTTGAGGTTTGGCTACTTTCAAACTGTAAGAGCCATTTGACAAACGATGGTAGAGGGTCACACTTTAGGGCTTACAGGAGATGAAGCTGAAGACACAAACGAAAGTGAAAGGCGTGGTTTCAAAGCTTGAAGAAACGTTAATGGTGATTGCGTAAACACTCAAGAGGTTCGTAGGGAAGAAGGAAGCTCTGTCTCGCTAGTTTCGCAGAAATGGGAAATGGAAGAGTTTTTGAAAAAGAAGAAGTTGAAGAGTGACTTCCCTATTTATAGCTGCTCCTAACGAGGGAAAACGTGCAAAACCCCTAAGTATTCTACAGAAAAGCAGTTATTGTAATTGAATAGTGGGGAGTTCCAACGCAAACGTGGACCACAAAATCTAACTGGCGCCATTAAGTCACATCATTTGAAAAGCAAATGTCCCTTCATATCTCGTCTCTGAAGTGATGACGTCAAGTGTTTCAATACTACACTGTTGTTCTCAAAAATATCATTTTCTTCTTCATTAAAATTCAATCGAAAATGACAATTTTTGGGGGGCAATTTGTTAGCCTGCCTTTTTGACAGGCCTCATTAAATGCAATCAACGAGGGTTGACTCATCATTCCAAGAGAAGAAGTGTTGAATTCGACTCTAGGAACCAGTTCAAAAGGGAATTCGACAGGACTAAATAACTTGGAAGATTTGAGCAAAGCAAAGGCTTTGTTGACAGAGGAGTTCGCACGTTGATCAAAGAAAGCTGCAGTCGAAGACAAGCCTGACGGTTATCATTTTTCAAATCCTTAGGTGGAAAACGGGTCGCATTTCCTCATACTTAGTTTCTTACGCTCTAACCCTCCAACACACTACCATGAGACACGAGCAACAGAACGCAAATGTATGGACTTGCGTACCACCCTTTCAATTAATTCTTTTTAATTGCTTTCTTTTAAATTCTTGCACTTTTACGTGTTCTTTCTTTACTGCATTTCTGCAATCTTTCCTTTTGTTTTCTACATCTCCCTCGATAATTCGACGGTTTCGCGCGAGACTGTCAGTTATCTTCTTTATTTTTACGCAAAGTTACCCAAATCACAAATATATTCTTATTGCCACGGTCGGTCATAAATGCAGTCTTCTGCCGGTCTGGAGGATACATAGTTATCTAATTATAACCCGAATATGCGTCCAAAAAGGACAAGAGCTTGTAGCTTGAGGCATTGTCGACCAGCTAATCAATGTTGGGAACTGGAAAGGCGTCCTTTGGGCACGCTTTGTTTAGATCGGTATAGTCTACACACATACGCCATTTACCATTCTTTTTCTTTACAAGAACCACATTGGAGAGCCAGGTCGTGTACTTGATTTCCTTGATGAAGTTGGCTTTGATGAGATCATCCACTGCTTAGGCCTTCTCTTCATTCTGTGCTTGCCTCCTCTAGGCAACCGACCTAGCTCCCTTATCAACTGACAGTTGGTGGCAGACAAACTCTATGGGGATACCGGGCATGTCTGATGCCTTCCAAGCCAACAAGTCTGCATAGTATCTAAGGCAACCAACCAGCTCTTGCCTTGTTCAGGTAGGTCGCTTCTAAGCTTGACCGTCTTGGCAGGATCGTCACCTAGCTGGATGTCGACCAACTCCCCATGAGGCTCTTGTATTTTGAGCCTGTTCTTCAGCTCTCAGGCTAAATCATCATTGTCCTCTTCTGGATCGCTATCGGGGTCATATCGGGCATCCAAGTCGGCCACATTAACTTGATGACCTTCTCCTGTGTCGCGGGAGCTGGTGCTCGGCACCAGCTCTTCTTAGACATCTTTGAGATACAGGTAATGGCATCATCTAGCTACCTCCATGTCGGCCAAAAGTGTAACTACTTGGTCGTTTCTGCTGTAGAACTTCACTTTTAGATGGACTGTGGATGCAACAGCTTCCAACTTCTCAAGAGTGGGCCGACCTATAATGCATTGATAACACGAACTGTAGGGGAGGGCTAGGAAAATGGTTTTGACCGTCCTGAAGAGAGTGCTACCGTTCGTGTCATTTCCAAAAGTGACCAATAGATCAAGAGTCCCAAGGGGATAGGTAGCCGACCCATTCAACCCCGTCAAAGGAGTTGGATCGGCCTGGGGCATGATCTCTTTTCTATCAACATTCAATTTGTCGACCAGGTCCTCAAACATTATGTCGGCCGAGCTTCCTTGGTCGACCAGTATTCTTTTGACTTCAGTATTTTCCATCACTGCTGAGACAACTAACGGAACATACCTGTTGGTCTTCCTATCTAGTAGGTCTTCGTCCCCAAAACATATGGGCGGCCTATTAGAAGGTGGCCTAGGTGCAGAAGTGGTAGCGACCATCATAATCTCGTTCCACTTTCTCTTCATCGACCGGTTAGACTCGTGCACTTCAAATGGATTTCCTCCATGGATAACCATTGCTACATTCCGGCCTCTTGATTGTCGAGTATCTTGTTCGTCTTCGAACCCGTCTTTATCCTTGGCCGCCTCGATCAACCCGGCGGCGACCGCCTTTCCTTTGACGGGGTCTCGAGCGACCTGCCCTTTTGTAGTCCTTTCTTCAGCTTGTTCCCCCTCTTTGTTCTTGACGTACTGCCTTAGCTTTCCTTTACGGATTAGGTCTTCTATGTCGTCTTTGAGAGCCATGCAATCGTTGGTATCATGTCCTTTACTACGATGATACCGGCAGTACGTCTTGGTCGGCCGGGCCTCTTTCTTCATGACAAGGGGTTCAGGCCGCTTGACATTGAGGAACTCACTGTTTTGGCACTCTGAGTAGATTTGCGCTATCGACGTGTTCAACCTTGTGCGCTGGTCATATTTTCTGGGCCGATACTCTGACCTTCGATTCTCTTGGTTCTTACTCGCCCTGTTTTGATCTTCCTTGGGTTGCATGCGGGTGCCCGGCCTAGCGAGCAGGGATTCCTCATAAGCCATATGGTCGTTAGCTCTGCGGAGGAAAACATTAAGGTCTTGATAGCGATTTAGGCCGACTTCTTGGGCAAACAAGCTGTCCGGCCTGAGTCCACGCTTCATGCACTTAAGCATATCTTTATCTGTCAGGTCAATAACGGTCTCTGCCTCCTCATTGAACTGATCAATGAAGTGTCTTAGCGTCTCATTCTCCCCTTGAACAATGCCATCCAAGGCTTCCTCATAGCGATCTTGGCATCGGTTGGCCGTATAGTGGGCCAAGAAAATTTTCACTAGGCTGTTCCACGAAGAGATTGTGTTGGGCCGTAGAGTCTCCCACCACGCCAGTGCTCGCTCGTCGAGCGACTGCGGGAATAGCCTACACTTCATCACTGGATCCAGTTCCCTATAGCTGCAGTAATTGTTGAAATACCTTAGGTGCTTATCTGGGTTGCCACGACCGGTGAACTTGTTCAAGTTGGGAGGCTTTCTCAAGTCACTTGGGATACGATAGTGACTGATTTCCCTTGTGAAGGGGCCTTGATGATTCGAAGAGTTGTATTGTTGCAAACGGTTGCATGGCAAGTAGCTCTTCATTGGTCGGTACACCAAAAAAGCCTTCGTTGGTCGGAGGGGGTCCGTAGTATTGGAAAGGAGCCTGCTGCAAGGAATGTCTTCTTGGACGTTCAGAACGAGGCCTCCTTGGTCGCTCGGCGTATCGAGGATCGGCCTGAGAAACATCACGTATTACCCCTCGTGCTCGTAATCATTGAACTCGTCGTACGGATCCCAAGATCGACTTCTTGATCGTCGAGAGCCAGAAGATTCGCACGAAGAGTACATGGTGGGTGACCGGCCTGATTCCGGTCGATAACTGGAGTCTTCGTGTTTTGCGTAGTCGTAATCATGGGATGGAGAGCGACGACGACGCCCGGCCCTGTGCGGGGGCGACCTGTGTGGCCTATTCCCTCGCGGAGGAGTTCGGCGGGATATGCTTCTTCGATGAGAGATGCTCCTGCGAGGTGGTGACCTATGTCTGCGCGATGGTCTCGTAACCTGATCCTGCGAATTTACTTGAGCCGCTCGCGGGCGGTCTGAAGCCTTTCCGTGTTCGTAGTGAGAGATGAGTGCTTCTCGGTCAGCTATGATCTGATTGTTCACCCTTAGCAATTCAAGGACTTTTTTTGTAACCTGGGCCGGTAGTTCGGGTATACCGACGTTGGCCAACTCGAGCGGGATTGCTTGCTGCTGAATAGGCTGAATGGCAGGCTGGATAACTGGCTTGTTGCCCCCCTGCTTGCTGCTGAATAGGCTGAACGGTGGGTGATTGTTGGGGATTGTCTTGTGACTCATGGACGGTCACGGGCACGCCCTCGGGGGTCTGATGTGGTTGAGCGTTCTGAAGAGACGTGTTAAGTCGTGATGATGCCCGCGTAGGGGGCTGTCTGTCGCGTGGCGGCATGACTGAGGTAGG
This sequence comes from Oxytropis ochrocephala, assembly GCA_020916435.1. Classification (NCBI taxonomy): domain Eukaryota; kingdom Viridiplantae; phylum Streptophyta; class Magnoliopsida; order Fabales; family Fabaceae; genus Oxytropis; species Oxytropis ochrocephala. Next base: position 48,694,860 of record CM037093.1, read on the forward strand.
ATAGCGCTCGAGCCTCCCACTGTGGTCGCCAGTTGATCGTACCTTGATCAATAAGAGTTGGTGGATCAGTTACTGTAACTCGGCCGCTGAGAAGCTGCCTGGAACATGATGTATTGGCCGCACGCGGGTGGTCCCTGCAATGACACTCCGACGATCAAGTCAATGGTGTGCAATCGGGCAGGGTCACAAGGTGTAGATAACGTACCTGATGTTATGTGTGAGGATAGTATTTATACTCTGCTAGAGTGAGGCGCCCTGGCAGAATAATGCGCAACGGCCAGGAGCGAGAATTACGCCCCAAGGCTGATCGCATGGGCCTTGTTGGCCTGCTGGCCCATTTTGTGCTGAATAGCTCTATTGGGCTTATTAGCCCACTCCGGAACAGTTAGTAACTCAAATCTTATATTTTTTTTTGTGGATTTAAATTAACAACTCCCATATATATATATATATATATATATTAAATATGTTTTTAGTCCCTATAAAATTTCACTATTTGTCCCTATAAAATTTTACAATTTCGTTTTTAGTTCCTATAAAATGCCAACTTATGTATACCCATTGAATTTTTGATTGATGATTTGCATATATGTTAAGGACATTTTTAATATCTTTAACGTGTATGCAAAATATCATTCAAAAATTCTAAAAGTATACATGAGTATTCATGATTTTCCATTTTATAGGGACTAAAAACAAAATAATAAAATTTTGGAGGGACTACAAGTTGAGGAAATTTTTTATAGGGACTAAAAACAAAATAGTGAAATTTTATAGGAACTAAAAGTATATTTAACCCTATATATATATATATATATATATATATATATATATATAGGGAAAATAATTAGTGTGATTGAATCCCATGAATATTACAAATGAAATTCAAAAATTTAAACTCTTTAACATGATAAACTCCTTCTAAAACTGTGAAATCAATTGCATACCAACAATCAAATAAATGCAAATAATTATGTATTAGGTCTTTTTTTCTTCTGTTTCACTATGTTGTATTTTCAAAATTAATGTATGTAATTAACTTTTCCAAATCTCACACACTCTATCAAATACCAAATTCTAAAAATACATGAGATAAACAATAGATCATGTATTAGCTCACAGTAACTAACACCTCAGTGGACAATGATCATCACATCACCGGTCAATATGCACCCATGAAGCAAAATCAAGCAAAATCAAAATCATGGATTACTCTGATAAAGCAAAAAAAACAATCAACAAACATGTTCATACTTTTATAGAGCAAAAGTATGTAGCAAATTCAAACTAACAACGTAGATTTAAACATGCCCACGAAATAAAAATTAATTGAGTACACAGATCACATGAGAATTTCAACTAATCTACAATAAATTGTTTCATTTTATTTTTATCTAATAAAATAATCATCGCTGGGATCCGAGAATAAAGACCGAATTTTCTTCACATGGGAAAGCAACAATAAATCTGTAAAAGGATGAAAAGGGAAGCACTTACGTGTAAGGAGAAGCGATGAAGAAGAAAGGGCTGATGGGGGTATGTTAGCATTAGAGGCCATGACCCAAATTATCCAAGGTTGCATAGAAAGAAACAATGCAGTGGAGTTCTCTCGCTTCAACACAAATTGATTCTAATAAATTAGCCTTGTAATGGTTGACTCATGAAATTAATTGCCAGCAAATAATTAGAAATATCTATCAAGACAATTCAAAATTACAATTGCCTAAAATAAAAAACGTATCTAGCAATTCATGAGGATATGATAATTTCCAATGCAATTGAAAAGCTCAATAGCCGTCCAGATTAGACCAATAGATGAGGTGGCCTGCCACGTATTTATTCAGAGATATGTGTGGCATTTTTTGATTGGTCTTACGTGTACGCCTATGTGGACAAACTCATGATTTAATATACTTATGATATCCTCTGCTTTCTATTAAAAGACGATTTTTAGCGTTTGTTTATTGCTTATATACCAATTTTATCCTCATTTAATACTTTGTCTTTTCAGTTTTCATGGTGAGTGGGAGTAGTGCACATTAATTTGATTCGAGTGGAGTTATTTCATATGTGAAGTTAAGTGAAGGGTATTTTGGAGCAGTGGCGGGTCTTGGACAAAAAATTGGAGGCGGCCAAATTTGTAACAAATATACAATACATTTGTCATCACATAACTAAATTATTCCTTTTGGTTCGAGGAGTATTTTAACTATTGCAACTTCACATCCCACAGTTCAAATCCTGAGGGGAGTACTTTTTGATTTAATTTTGAGAAAAATAAATAAAATTCAAAAAAAAAACAAAAATGGGTTGCCACCAGAATCAAACTGTTCCACTTTGCTAACTAGAAGCCCAACCACTGCACCGCCCAACAACAATGTTTATTTGTGTTCGTCTAATTATATATAACATAACTTTATGTGTAAAATATATGTGTATATATAGTAAATTTTAAAAAAATTGGGGGGTGGCATCCCTCTGCTCCCAAGAAAATCTACCACTGTTTTGAAGACTTTACTTAAAATAGACAAAAATTAAATGAGCTCCTTGGTATTGGTGATTTTTGTACTTTCTTCTTATGATAGAGAGGAGGTATATGTGTGTATATATCATAACTATACTAATTCATAAGTTGTCCACACAAGCAGACATGTAGGACCAATAGGAAAATGACACACCCATTTCAGGAAAAATAGGTGGCGCGCCACCTCGCAATATACCATCCACCGTTGATTAGATTAACGGATCTGATCGCATCTCTCAATAACACACAAAAGTTGGCGTCTTTAATTGTGCTCAATAACCGCAAGAAAAAAAAAACATCCGTTAAATTGCCATTAAACCACAATAAATATTGGTTTTGTGAAAAAAAAATGGTATTATCGCAGGACCTGATGAAACCTTCTATACAAAGTGGTGTGCTGTGGAAGCTTTTGTGACAAGTGGCGCTTAATTGGCAATAATGTGACTTGAATGTAGTCATTCATGGCACCATAAAGAGGTTGACTACGGTTTTATTCTCCCACAAAATAGTTGAACCGAATTTAAATGACATTAATTATTTTTTCGGTAATTCTTCACTCTACTTCACTTTTTTTTCCAAACCCAAATCAAGCAACCTTTAAAATTTGGGGAAAAACATGATCTTCAACGGTTATTTATTTTTTCTTTCCAATTGTTATTCAGGCATTCCCAATGCACTAAATGTGGTATCAAATTTCCCATTCTTGGTTATTGGTGTTATTGGTCTTATGCGCTCTGTCATCACAGGAACTATTTTAACTTCAGGTACTTTCAATTTGTGAATTGTTTGATTACGTGATTGGTGTTGTGATGTGAATTATATAACAAAAATTTCAATTTGTTACAAAATGTTTGCAAGGTGAGCTATTGGGTTCGACATGCTTTTATGTTGCTGTGACATCATTATAATTGTTTATCTCAATTTTTCCCCCTCTACCTCCTCAAGCATTTCAATATCCTTAACAACATCATTTCCTGTTCTCAAAGTGACATTATATATAATTCATTATAGCGAGGAGTTTTAGTGGGGTGCTTTCTTTGCTAAAATGTGGTGTCATTCCTAGAAAGGGAGGCATTGTGTTGTTGGTTTTTTTTTTTGTGTTTAAAGAGTTAGTTTTTTTTATGTTTCTACATAAATTATAATAATATATTGATTTCAAATTTTGCAGGTTGAATCTATTATTCATGAACCGAAGGAGCCTCCGAGAGATGAATATCAAATTTTCACTGCTCTATTAGTAAAATAATTGAATTTCATCATGTATTTCACAATGTTTCAGTGCTGAATATCAATTTTTTCCATCCTTTTTAGGTGTTTTCTTAATTGGGTCATTCCATTTTTTTTTGAAGCATAATTGGGTCATCTAATTCTAGACCGAATTGCTTCACATTAGTTGCAAGTAAGTTTTTGTTTTTTTGTTATGATTTTTGAATAGCTTTATATATAATAAAGCCTCAAGGTGCATCAGATGATCTCCAAAAATAAGGGAAACTTTGATTCATTATATATATATATATATATATATATATATATATATATATCTTGCAATATGGCATCATGAGATACGTGCTAATATTCTATTTGCTTTAATTAGAAGATTTGAACAAGCATGAGATTTTTTTAATGTTTCTGTTTCTCTGTTTGTTATTTTTCCAAGGAAAGGATTGTGAACCACTTGAAGTTCACCAAGTCAAACAATTATTGTCAAATATTATGAAAGCCATTTATACAATCTTGCAATCTAACATCATGAGATACTTTTGATCAGATGCTAATATACTATTAGCTTTAATTAGAAGACCTGGACAAACATAAGATATTTATGATGCTTCTATTTCTCTATTTGTTATTTTTTCAGGGAATTTGATTGTGAACCACTTGAAGTTCACCAAGTCGAACAATTGTTGTCAAATGTAGCACTGTCATTTAGACACGATAAGTTGCTTCATCTTCTTCCAGTCATAAAAGCTTTCTCATGTTTTGTGTACTATTTCTTACTTGAATAAAGGAATATGTTCAGGGAAATGGTTTCTTTTGGCACCAAGGGATATGAGGAGGATTAAACTTGCTGCCATTCAAATTTTGTATAAATACTTTGCAAAAATGATAGAAAGAAGGGGGTAAATAGTTTTGTACATTCACCTTATCAGTGCAACTGTTCCTAGCAGTGCTCCATACCTCAATTTGGAACAAATGATTGAGAACATTGTACCATGCTTAAAAGTCTAAAATATTTTTTCCCTGTCAATTTTTAATTTTATTGTCCGTTACATAACAATTTTTGCAAAGTATTCAAACAAAACCTTTACCAATGATTTTTATTAGTTAGAGACTCTATAGATTTCCATCTATTGGCACTGAAATTTATCAAAAACTATTTCTAATCAAATTGATAATGTGATTTTACCCTTTGCTATCAAAAAAGAAGACAAATGTACTAACAAAAAATGAATTTTCCAATAACCAGCTCAATTTGACAACAATTATAGTAAGCCAACAGGTAATATTTTCCCTGAATGACTAAATTGGACACTATTACTTACGATGACAAGTATACCCGTGCAGCGCACGGGTAATACATACTAGTATATATATATATATATATATATATATATCTTAATTATATAAAACCATAAATCTTACACATCATCTATCCACATCACTAGACCAAATAAATGATGTCATTGATGACAAAATACCATTTCATCTATGATTGTACACATGGCACCCAATTAATTCAGCAATAAAATTAAAACCGAAATTATTCCCACTTTCCATAAAAAGGTCAACGGTTGGCAATTAATGTATTTAATTAGATATGATCACTACATACCATTTCAACATTCAACATTAGTCGATGAGAACATTAGAATATGTGGTTATTATGAGAACATGAGAACATTTGATTACGATCGTTGGATTAAAATTAACGGCTCAGATTCTAACATTAAATACAAGATTTCTCGTGATCTTTAATTAAAAAAGAAATAATTAAACGAGATCTTGTAATTAATATCAGAATCCGAGCCGTTAATTTTAATCCAACGATTGCAATCAAATGTTCTCATGTTCTCATTATAACCAAGTGTTCTCACCAGAGTGTTCTATATATATATATATATATATATATATATATATATATATATATATATATATATATATATATATATATATATATATATATCCTTCCATGAGAACATTAAATAATAACCGTAAGATTAACATTAATGGTTCATATTATATCATTAATTACAATATCTCATACGATTGTTTCCTTTTTAATTAAAGATCACGGAAGATCTTGTAATTAATGACATAATCTGAACTGTTAATTTTAGTCTGATGGTTATTATTTAGTGTTCTCATGTTCTAACAATAACCAAGTGTTCTCACTTGAGTCGTTCCCTATATATATAAATTTATTTTATTGGCTAAATTACTCCAAATGTTTTTTAAGTTATTTAATTTTAACAAGTTGATCCTTTAAGTTTTTTTCGTACCACTTAAGCCCTTTAAGTTATTTAATTGTAACAAATTGGTTATTTAAGTTTTTCTGTACCACTTAGGTTCTCTAAGTTATTTAATTGTAATTATTTAGGGCTGAAAAATGCAAGTTATTCGAGATTTAAAAGTTACAATTAAATAACTTAAAGCACCTAAGTGGTACGAACAAAACTTAAGAACCAGCTTCTTACATTTGAATAACTTAAATGACCTAAGTGATATAGAAAAATTTAAAGGACCAACTTATTATAATTAAATAATTTAACTTTAAATGTATTTTCACATATTTTCTTTTATTACTACATTTAAATGTATTTTCACATTGAATATAGTTTAACTTTTTCTTGTAATATATTCTAGTAAAATCTTTTCTCTCAATATCTATACAAAGTATTTAAATATAAGTAAATAATCCAATTTATTACTTTAGTCAAAAAAAATTCAAATCATTAATAAAATACTTAATTAGCTGTTATATGGATTAACTCAGATTTATAGATATTAATAACATTAACTTCTTTTTGACCAAATATATTAATAACATTATTAACATTAATAATATTTAATACTCTTTCTTTCTATTTAATGAGAACTTTATATAAATTGGCTAATAAGTAGCGAAACAAAAGCAAATCACTAATATTGTAAGAAGAGAGAATTGAGAAAAGAACATAGAATGGCTACCTTCTCCTCTCTTGTTGTCGTGTTTCTTTTATGTGTTGTATCTTCATATGCAATTAAAGTTGTAGATGTTGAAACTATTTGCAAGAAAGTCACAAATCCGTCATTTTGTTCAACCCTTCTCAACTCAAATCCCAATGCAAGTAGAGATCTTGTTAGCCTTGCAGAGTATGCCCTAAATGTTGCTCATGCCAATGCGACCAACACCGTCAAACTCATCAATATGCTACTTGCACAAAGTAGTAGTGAGGCGGCGAGATACCATTTCAGAGTGTGTTTGTTTCATTTTGGTGAAGAATCCGGCGTCCTTTATGAGATTGAGAATACTCAACAACTCTTGAAGAAGAAATATTACCAATTCGCGCAAGATAGTGCATCTGGAATTGAACTTGATGTTAATATATGTCTTACAGGGGAGACGCCAACTGACCCTCCTTATCATGATACGTCTTTACTCCCAAAATATGCTAATGTTGTTACTCAAGTCTGTCAAATTGTTGTTAGTATATTAAGTTTTTTTGATAAGGGACCTAATTAACTAAAGGTGTGTGTGCTAAATCAATTGTTAGCGCATGCTAAGTTAATTATTGGCTTTACAGTTTGTCTTTCTTGAATAATTTCAATAAATGGGCCAATTTGATAGTAAAATGAGTAGAGTAATTTTTCTTTCCAATCCTTTATTTATCTTTATCTTTATTTTATTTTTTTTTATAAAATACATTTGAGAGTCTCCCCATAATAAGAAATTCACAAACGTATCCCTCTTATTGGTCAAAGAAATTTAAGAAGCCATATGAACATGACATATTAAATTTAGGGTTGGCAATTTCTACTAGTAAATGGGGATCCCCGCGGGGACTACCCTGAATGGGGTCCTGTAGGCGGGGAATTTTCCCCGTGGGGATGGGGAGATGGGGACGGGGGAGAATAAAATATTAAGTTGTTCTTAGTTTAAAATATTAATAAAATATTAAGTTGTTCTTAGTTTTATACATACTTTCTAAATATTAAAATATAAAGGTAAGACTAACTTTTATATTCTTTATATTAATATGTTAAATTTTTGAATTTTAGTCTTACTTTTTATATATTTTTATAATTTTATTATATTTTAATTTATATCTAGGAGGCGGAGACGGGAGCAGGGGAGTACTCCCCGCTCTGCCCCACCCCGTCCCATTGTCATCCCTAATTAAATTCTTACATGTCAATGCCATTTCTATTTCTACAACTATGAATTAAAATTTTAATAAATATGAAAAGGATGTAAAAACAGTTTAATTTATATACACAACATGTGTATACATGTTTTACTCTACCTACCAATGATAGTCTAACGCGTCATTAAAAAGAAGTTACTCAATTAGTAACCACATGATTTGTCATCCCTACCATGTATTGTGATTGGTGAATAGTGTAATAAGTTTTACAAAGAATCTGTATACTAATTTAACTCTTAAAAAAATGTGATACTATCATCAAAAGTTCCAGTTGGTCTAACAGTTGCAAAAAAATAGAACCGAATCCACATTAACATAAATAATAAATGATATATACTCCTAATAATCACAGTAAAATTGTCAAAAATAAATAAATAAACATGGGAAAAAGAAGGGTGCTTATAAGATGAAGGAGCTATTGAGGCAAAATCCCATTCTAGTTTTGATGGTTAACAAACTTTGTAATGAGAAGTTTAAGTTCTCTGATTTCATATGCTACTAATGTTTCTTCTTGAGTGAAATTAAACAACGAGATTTGTTAGCAATTCTCAAGAAGGTAATCTGCTTAGAAGAAACATCAATAAATGAGAAGACTTGTAGCAATGACAAGACAAGAAACGTTGACTAAAACATAAAAGAAAAACAACCATTGATATGATGAGAAGAATCAAGACCAGAAGGGTCAACTTAAGAAAGATCATCATGAGAAACGTTAACATGAGAAGACTCATCATGAGAAGAGTCAACATGAGAAGAGTCATGATGAGAAGAGTTGATATGAGAAGAGTCATGATGAGAAGAGTCATCGTGAGAAGAATCATCATGAGAAGAATCATCATTAGAAGAGTCAACATAGAAGAGTGATAACTATCATTTATGATGGTTATTACGTGCTCTTTAAGCTTGATTTTAGGTGAATTAATAAGCATGATTATGTGGTTTATCTTGTAATTAAGTGTTTAGGTTAGAAATAATGGTGCAGGACTGAATTGGTTTAATTTGGGCATTTTGCTGCCCTATTGCGTTTAATTGCGTCTTGGTTAAGTGTTGCAGCAACAGGTGTCGTATCAATTAAGAAATGCGGAAGATGAGAGAGAAAGATCAAGGAAACACGGAAATTAAGGAAAGGACAAGTATCAGAGCTGGAGGAGCACAGAAAGATATGACCTCATAAGAAGATTCCAAGATTGCCCTTTAACCTAGGAAAATGTACCCTAATTAGGTCATTTTTAGGGTTGTGTGCCAAGAGACACTATATAAGGAAGTTTCCCATTATTCATTTGTATGCTCATCAGGAAAATGTTCTTTGATTTCACCAAATATACCTGCACTTTCATTTTCCAGTCTAGATAAATGGTCAGCAACCTGGTTCTCCACCCCCTTCTTTCAAGATCAAATTCTTGAAGGAGGAGAACCCATCTTATTAGCCTAGGTTTTGCATCTTTCTTAGTAATCAAATACTTAATGGCTGAATGATCAGTGTAAACAATTACTTTTGTGCCAATTAAGTATGATCTAAACTTATCAAATGCAAAAACCACAGCTAATAGCTCTTTTTCAGTAGTAGTGTAATTCAATTGAGCTTCTACAAGTGTTTTACTAGCATAATAAATAGAATGAAAGACTTTTCCATACCTTTGGCCAAGGACAACACCTATGGCATATTCACTAGCATCACACATGAGCTCAAAAGGCTTGCTCCAGTCTGGAGTCACGATCACAGGTGCAGAAATTAGGGCATTCTGCAACTTCTGAAATGCTGCAGCACAGGCCTCATCAAAGATAAATGGAGTGTCATGCTGCAGCAATTGACACAAGGGCTTAGAGATTTTGGAGAAGTCCTTGATGAATCTTCTATAAAACCCAGCATGCCCAAGGAAACTTCTGACACCCTTAACATTGGTTGGAGGCTGCATATTCTCAATGACTTCCACTTTAGCTTTATCAACCTCAATACCCTTCTTAGAAATCTTGTGACCCAACACAATACCTTCTTGGACCATGAAATGGCATTTCTCCCATTTAAGCACCAAGTTGGTCTCTTCACATCTATCCAAAATTTTCTCTAAGTTATCAAGGCATAAGTGGAATGTTTCCCCAAAGACAGAGAAATCATCCATAAACACCTCCATAGATTTTTCAATAAACTCAGAGAAAATAGACATCATACACTTTTGAAATGTTGCTGGCGCATTGCATAACCCAAATGGACTTCTCCTAAAAGCAAAAGTACCATAGGGACAAGTGAAGGTAGTCTTTTGCTGATCTTCAGGCATTATGGCTATTTGATTGTAACCAGAGTAACCATCCAAAAAGCAATAGAACTCCTTACCAGCAAGTCTATCTAGCATTTGATCAATAAAGGGTAAAGGAAAATGATATTTTCTTGTGGCCTTGTTGAGCTTCCTATAATCCATGCAAATCCTCCAACCAGTTACTGTTCTTGTAGGAATAAGCTCATTCTTCTCACTGGCTACCACTGTGACCCCTCCTTTCTTTGGAACCCACTGCATAGGAACGACCTGTGCACTATCAGATATAGGATACACAATGACAGCATCAAGCCACTTGATAATCTCCTTTTTCACAACTTCTTTCATGATAGGGTTTAGCCTCCTTTGTCCTTCAACACTATTTTTAGCACCTTCATCAAGAATGATTCTGTGCATACAGATGGTAGGACTAATCCCTTTTATGTCAGCCATTTGCCACCCATTTGCCTTCTTATGCCTCTTTAGGGTAGTAATGAGATCATGCTCTTGACTTTTTGAGAGGTCAAAAGCAATGATCACAGACAATGAATCATTTTCCCCTAAGTATGCATATTTGAGATGCTTTGGCAATTCTTTCAATTCCAGATCAGGGGGTTTCTCTATGGAAGGCACATTCCTCTTGAGAGTAGAATCTTCAAGTTCAAGAGGCTCATATTGTTTAGTCCAAATTTCCTTGACAGTGGCCTCCTCATGCAACAATCCTTCATCCACAAGTTCACTTTTATCCACTTGAGAAAGAGCTTTCACCAAGTGATCATTTTGCTTGTTGAACTGCTTCTGTAATACAGAGTCTAGAGATACAACTGATCGTACCTTGACCAATGAAGTGTTGAAGTGTTTGCTGCTTCGTCGATGGGCGGCCGTTGAGAGGTTTGAAAGGACCGGGCCCCGGCTTCACGCGTTGAGCACCTCGGGTGGTACCTGCAAAGACACTCCGACGATCTAGTGAGAGGTCGCTCGGGCAGATAGCACAAGGTTAGAGAACGTACCTGATGCCATGTGCGAATGGCGTATATATACAGTGATGTCCGACCGCTATGCGAGAATTTCGGCGGGCGAGTTGCGCTCCAAGCGGCGTGTTGGGCGATCGTGATGGGTTGGGCCGCAGGTCCAATTGCTGTTGGCAGTCCTCGTATTCGCTAATACACCCAGGAACAGTTGCCCCCCAAGCCTAGGTCGCTTAAGAGCGGGCTGAGGCTTGAATCGATGCCCCCAGGAGTGAAGTTCTCTTGATGAAACGGACGCGGCCGTTTGCTTTTTCTACGAGGCGGTGTCGACCGCTAGTCAACCATCGACCGGGCTGCCACGACGGTTGGTCTTTCCTGACATTTAAGACGTGACGTTTGGTGTTTCCGAGGTTGTCTGGAGACAACCATTGGTGAGAAGGTGAAACGTTGCGACGCCGCCTCCTCCCGTCCCCCTTCGCGCCATGGGTCTTCACTATAAATACCCCTTCGCACGAGTTCATATCTCACACTTTCTCGATTTGCTCTGCCAATGACCGATTAAATCGCCGCCGACTCGCATCTGTAGTTGCTTCTGTTTGCTCGCGACCGATCTTCAACACTTGCTTAAGGTACGAATCGACCGCTCCCTTTTACTCTTTTAAATTTGAGTTTTTTCTTTAAAGTATTTTGTGCTTTTCCACGCCTCGTGATAGGGGGTGTCAGGTCGAGGGATGGCCAGCTCGCCCCCTCTCATGAGTGCTTCGCTCGATCGACCTGACTCGATCCCTTTATCACAGGTGTTTGTGTATGCCACGGACAAAATTAATCGCCGTATTCGGAAAAACCGCCCCGATCCTTCGCCACATACATGTCGGGGTCGGCGAGCCCAATGCCCCTGAGGCGGACTCCAAGTCGTCTTCGGATGACAAAAAGGCTGATTCTTCGAGCAGTACTTCTACGAGCAGCCCCAACTCTAGCTCCCATTCTTCTGTTCACTCTACCGTCCGGTCGAGTAACTCTACACCACCGTCGGTCGATGCCCCCGGCTCTGAACAAGATGAGTATGTCGAGGTGATCGACCTGGATGATGATGAGGAACCGAGAGCCGTCCAGGTCGAGGACGAGGCTATGCCTGATGCCGGAGACGGCCGAGGTGAAGCGGCTGATGAACAGATCGTCCGCCCAGCGCCGACTTCTCGTGCGAGGAGGCAAACAACGGCGAGGGTCGAATGAAGAAGCGGCCGATGTTCAGCCGGATATAGCCCGAGATCCTTCTGATATGTCTTGGGTTTCCGACACTCTTCGGCGCACGCGAGTATCTTGACGGCCGATCATTATGCCTTGCCTTTGCGACATTGAGCGTTATTTCGCCACTCACCAGTGGAGAGTGAGGGGTATGAAAGACGGCCAAGATATTGCCACTTACTCCCAGTTCTTGAAGTTCACCATGTACCGGATCGTGGTCGAGAAAATGAAGATCGTTCCTCCTTTCACTGAGTTCCAACGGGACGTCCTGCGTCATATTGGGGTCGCCCCCTCTCAGCTCCATCCGAACGCATGGGCGTTTCTGAAGACCTTTGAAGTCTTGCTAACCAAGCTTGGTCGGCCGGTGTCGATCATGCTCTTCTTCACTCTCTTTGAGCTCAGCTGGCTAAGGGAGAAAGCAAACAAAGAGAAGAGGGAGCAGGTCTCCTTCAAAATGCAGAAGACTCATCATCGATTCTTCAAGGCTTTCCAAGAGTCGCTCGGTGCGGTCTGGAGGGGCCACTACTTCTGGGTCGTTCCAACCAAGGAGGCCGGGATGGCCATTTCTGAGATCCAGCCAGATGGGATGCTCGGTCCCCCATTCTTCCCAATCATGTGGAACGAAGCCCACTTCTTCCGGAGGCCGGGCGACTACATTTATTCTGTCAACGATCTGGGGGAGGCCGACCTGGAATCTTTGGAGATGATTAAGGCGTTGGCGAGCATGATGCGCCCAGATCCTAAAGGCGATATACCTTGCCGACCCTTCGTCTTGTACGAAGGCGAAGATCTGGAGGCCGAGATTGGTCTGCCTTCGAGCTTTCTCTTTATATTCTTGCTGTAGGCCTTGTCAATATGTTATTCTAACCCATGGCTCGTTATTTTGCAGAAAGGATGTCCGGCAAAAACTGGAACCTGCTCGCTTCCGTCCTGAAGCCCGAAGGAGGGGCTCAGGGACCTGGTTCTTCTCGGTCGGGGGGTAATCCTGAACAAGTCCCCCACACCCCTAAGGGCCAAGGGAAGAAGCCGGTCGGCGAGCCTCGGCCGCCTCCTCCCGCCCCGATCGCTCACCCAGCGGGCTGGCGTGGCGTTCGGGTCCGCTCCCCGCAACGGAGGAGGTTCCCATCATCCACCGAAAGCTTGAGTGCGGCCGATCCGAGAGAGTACCGAAGGAAGCCCATGGCGCTCTGCGCTTCTCTTTGTATGGGGTCGATAAAGTCATGGCCGAGCCGGTGGCGAATCGATGGTAATTTCACTCTTAGTCTTGTAATTTCTATCTTACCTTTATTCGACCGACTAACCAACCTTCGACTGAATTCGCGAGGAAGGGCAAGGCTTTGGTTGAGGCGCAGCAGAAATACGACAAGCTTTTCCAATCGAAGAAGGAAGCCCTCAAACGGGGAGGATGGCCGGGCAGTGTCAAAGAGGAACAAGGAGCTTCTTAGGCGGTGAAACACTCTGGTCGACCTTGAATCCGTCGAGAAGGAGAAAGCCGTGTTGGAGGCCGTAAATGCCGAGCTGCGCAGCGAAGATTCGTGTGGTGGCCAAGGCGGTCGAGGCTGCGATCGAGCAATTCTACAACGCTCTTGGCGGCGCGGTGTTGAATTCGACCGCAGATCAATTTCGATGACAAGATGATCAAGCCCACGCACTATGTCGAAAATAACAAGATCATGTTGCTGCGAGAATATGACGAGCGGAACGCGTCATTCGCCCGACCACCATTCTCTTTTGAAGCCCGCTGCGGCGGTGTAATTTTGTAACTTGCCTTCTGGCCCGACAATATTTACGCCTTCGTGCGGTTCTTTTTCGTGGGCGCTTCGGCCGGCGGGCGTCCTATTTGTAATGACAATCTTTATTTGCTTTTCATTTATGCCCGCTTTGAATTTATGTTGCAATTTCGCGTACTTGCATTTATTCGCCTTGTTCATTTTGAACTTGTGGGCGCTCGGCGCTCGTTTCGCGCCACTTCGATAGCGCTTCGTTGTTGGTCGTTTTCTTTGCGCGCCTTGTATGCTTATTTTTCTCTAAGTCTTTGAATTTTAAGACCGTTCGGTCGTCATTCGTGCTTATTTCGAAAGCATCCATTCTTTGATAAGTTAATGTCCCAACGGGGCCTTGGATCGCTCGGCGATCTTCGATCAGGCCCTTTCGATGGCATTTAAGTAGATCGCTTTCTGCGCCTACCGTGATGGGTTATCACTTAACCTTTGGGCCATTTCCGATGGCACTCGGCGTGATCGCTTCGACGACCTAGCATTGTTGGGCCATTTTCGATGGCACTTTCGGTTGGGACCGTTTACGGTCGTCGATCGATTCGGTCGTTTCGACGATCTAAGATTTGCGGGTTTTAACCCTTGGGCCATTTCGATGGCACTCGGTTGGGACCATTTCGATGGTCGCTCGATTTAGATCGTTTCGACGATCTGATTATCTTCGATAAGTCGTCGATCGCTCCTTCGCCCGCAATCTTGAGCGACCGGTCATACATTCTTGCGAGAAAGTAAAGAACACATCATGTTTTTAAAGGTCGGGCCTCTGTAAAAACCCGATGGGAAAAGAGCGCTGCTGCTTTCATTAATAGATCGGTCGTTATTACATTCAAATCACTTGTTACATTCAAACGTAATACTTCCTAAGTTTTTCTGCATTCCATGTTCTGGGGATAGTCGCCCCATTCATGGTTTGCGGCTCGTATGCCCCCTTGCCAGTCTTCGCGATGACTCGATACGGACCTTCCCAATTTGGCGCCAGCTTCCCTTGGCGTGCATTCTTGTTTCCCACGTCGGCCCGCCTTAGAACGAGTGGCGGACCGAGAATTCCCTCTTTTGAACTCGGCGTTGTACACGGCTGCGACCTTACTGTTTGATCAATTGCTCTCTTAGCGAAGCTTGGGTGCGCAGTTCTTCAATTAAGTCCAACTCTTCTCGGATAGCCCGGTCGTTGTCAACCACTGTAGGGGGGTTTGAAGTCCTCCAATTCAGCTCGCCCATTTCTATGGGTATCACAACATCGGTTCCGTACACCAATCTGAAGGGCGACTCCCCGGTCGATGAATGAGGGGTTGTCTGTAGAGCCCATAGAACGCGGACTGCGAGCTCTTCGACCGATTCCTTTCGCCGTCCGATCTTCGCTTCAAACCACGCAGAAATTACCTGCTGGCCGCCTGGCTTGGCGTTGGTGCGAGGTGCTCGACCGAGGTGAAACGCTGTTTCCACCCCTAAGTCGGCCAACATTTCTCTGAATCTCTTGTCTGTGAACTGGGTGCCGTTGTCTGTTATCAATGCTTGCGGGAATCCCAAAACGGGCTAGCACACACCGTCCAAGAACTTGCGACTTTGGCCGATGTGATTGTTGCAAGCGGCTCGGCCTCGATCCACTTAGTGAAGTAATCTCTCGCCACGATCAAGAATTTGAACGGCACGGAGCGGTGGAAACGGGCCTAGAAGATCCATGCCCCACCAGCGAGCGGCCAAGGTGAGACAAGACTTTGTAACTCGAGGAGGGTGCAATGTGGACATCGGCATGCACTTGGCATTTCTTGCACTTCGAACGAGTTTCTTGGCGTCCTCGTCCCATGGTCGGCCAATAGTAGCCGCCCACGAGCCTTTTTAGCAATGGAACGAGCGCCACAGTGACTCCCACAAACACCTTCATGAATGTCCTCAACACATGGTCGGCCGGCCGACGTAAGACACCTTAGCAATGGAGAGAGAATCCTCTTCCAGCATAACCTTCCTTCTATAACAGTACTTGGTCGCTCTGAGTCGACCAACTTAGCTTGCTTTGGATCGCTCGGCTCTTCTCCTTCCACAATATATCTCGGGATGGGGCGATCCAATCGAATCTGTCTTTGACACATAGAACGCCAACGATCGACTTGGCTTGGCAGAAACGCTCGGCCTATTTAATGTTTCTTGAATCACACTTCTATGATTCCCTGGAGTTTTGGTGCTTGCAAGCTTTGATAAGATATCTGCTCGAACATTTTCGGTCCGAGGCACATGTATCACTTCATTTCGGTCGAATCGCTGGCGAGCGCTTCTCTCTCTTGCTAGATAACTTTTCAGCACGTCATCTTTGGCATCATATAATTCTTTGATCTGCGAGACTACGAGCAAGGAATCTGATCTGAGTTCAACTCGGTCAACATTGAAATCTCTGGCGAGCTGCAGGCCGGCTATACACGCCTCATATTCGGCCTGATTATTGGACGTATGGAAAGCGAAAGTCAAAGACACCTCCACGGCCAGGCCTTCGTAATTTTCCGAGTGGGCGGCTCCCACTTCCTTTACTATTAGACGACCCATCTACGCAAGATCCGTGTCGTTCCACTTTTGATCTTCCGGGTAGGAGTCATTTCTGCTATAAAGTCGGCCAACACCTGAGCTTTTGCGGCCGATCTGGATTCGAATTTGATACCAAACTCACTGAGTTCTACCGCCCACTTTATCATTCTTCCCGCCAGGTCCGGCCGATGAAGGACTTGCCTGATAGGCTGGTCGGTCCTTACCACGACCTGGTGGGCCACAAAGTAGGGTCTCAACCTTCTAGCAGCTATTAGGAGTGCAAGGGCAAACTTCTCTATCTTCTGGTATCTCAGCTCGGGCCCTTGGAGTACTTTGCTTATGAAATAGACCGGATTCTGCTTTAGATCGTTTTCTCTAACTAGCACAGCACTGAGAACTTCTTCTGTTATGGCCAAGTACAGATATAACGTCTCGCCCGGTAACGGCTTGGTCATGATCGGCGGGCTAATCAAGGCTTGTTTTAACTCATCCAATGCTCGCTGGCATTGCTCGGTCCACTCAAAATCCACTTCCTTCTTCAGCAGTCTAAACAGTGGAAGCGACTTGCAGGCCGCTTTGGGGATGAATCTGGATAGAGCGGCCACCATACCATTTAACTGTTGTATTTCTTTTTTCGACGTGGGCGGCCTCATATCGGCGACCGCCCTACACTTTTCAGGGTTTGCTTCTATCCCTCTTTCAGTCAGGTGAAAACCCAAGAATCGGCCGGCCCTCACTCCAAAAGTACATTTTTCAGGGTTAAGTCTAAGCGAGTTCCTTCTAGCTTCTTCAAATATTTCTCTGAGGTCGCTCACGTGGTCTGGGTCGGCTATGCTTTTGATGATCATGTCGTCTAGATACACCTGCGAGATCACGACCGATCTGTCTTTTAAAGATCTTGTTCATCATGCGCCGGTAGGTCGCTCCCAGCGTTCTTCGAACCGAAGGCATCACCTTGTATCTTGAAAATTTCCCGATCGGTCATGAAGGCCGTCTTGTGCCGATCGGGCGGATACATCGTGATCTGATTGTATCCGGAGTAAGCATCCTAAAAAACGATGGTTTGTAGCGAAGCACCATCGACCCGACTTGTCAATGTTGGGCCGCAGAAAGGCATCCTTCGGGCATGCCCCGTTCGGATCGGTATAGTCCACACACATCCTCCATTTTCCATTCTTCTTTTTAACTAGCACGACATTGGGCAGCGGTGTCGTGTATTTGATCTCTTCTATAAAATTTGCCTTTATGAGGTCCTCAACGGCCTTTGCGGCTTGAGATTTTTCCTCATTTTGAGTGCGTCTTCTTTGTGCGGCCGGCCAATTTCTTCGTCGGCCAGAAAGTTGATGGCGAGCCACTTCGATAGGGATACCGGGCATGTCCGATGCACGCCATGCGAACAGTCGGCATAGTCTCTTAAGCAATCGTACAAGATCTTGCTTCACTTGCTCGGTAGGTCGCTACACAGAGCTTCACCGCTTTTTTTGATGGGTCGTCACCCGGTTGAGCGTCTTCCAACTCTCCATGAGGCTCGGTCTTATCGGCTGTGCTTGTTCTCGAGCCAAATCACCATCATTGTCTTACGGGTCGCTATCTCGGATCATACCGAGCATCCAAATCGACGACATTGACTTGATGGCCTTCACGATGCTTTGAGCGTTCGGGCCACGATCCACCTCGTCACATATTTCTTGGTATAGGCGTGGCTTCTTCTTGCTGATTCAAGGTCGGCCGCCAGGGTAACTACTTGGTCGTCCTTGCTATAAAATTTCATTTTTAGATGCACCGTCGATGTAACGGCCTCTAGCTTACCCAAAGTCGGCCTACCAATAATACATTGATAGCGAGGATTTGAGGGGAGTACAAGGCGTCGTCTCCGACCGGTCCCGCATGCAGTACTATCCCCGTGTCGTCACCAAACGTGACCATCAGCTCGATTGTTCCCAACGGATAGGTCGTCACCCCATTGAAACCTGTTAGAGGAGTAGGCTCGGCCTGGGGAATTATCTCGCTTCGATCAACCTTTATCTTGTCGATCAAGCCTTCAAACATTATATCAGCCGAGCTACCTTGATCGACCAGGATTCTCTGCACTTCTGTGTTTGCCATAACCGCCCTGATTACCAGTGGAACATAGCTATTAGGTTTGCCGTCGTACAGGTCGCTATCATCGAACGAGATGGGAGGTCTGCTCGAGACCGGTGGTGGTGCTGAGGTGGATGCAACCATTAATAATTCGTCCCACTTCCTCTTAGTGGCTTTATTAGATTCCCTGCGATCCAGGGGGTTTCCACCATGGATAACCATCGCAACATTACGGCCTCTGGACTGTCGAGTGTCACGATCTTCAGATCGATCCTTGTTTTGTGTGCCTTCTATGGCCAGCGGCCCCTTTCCTCTGTCTGGATTGGCTTCTTTTGGCTTCTCTTGAGGTCGGTCGCCTTCCTCCGACCTCACATACTTTCCCAACTTACCTTTCTGTATCAGTTCTTCAATATCATCTTTGAGGGCCATGCAGTCATTAGTATCATGACCCTTGCTTTTGTGGTAACGGCAATATCTTTTGGTCGGTCGTGCCCCCTTCTTGAGCACGAGTGGTTCAGGCCGCTTAACTCCCACAAACTCATTATTCTGGCACTCGCTGTAGATCTGCGCAATGGAGGTGTTGAGTCGAGTGCGATGATCGAACTTTTTGTCTCGAAAGTCAGGCCGATTGTCGCGGCGACCTTCATGCCCTCTGGCCGGCTTGCTGCTTTCTTCTTTAGGTCGTACGCGGACGGCCTTCCTTGCTGCCAGGGTTTCTTCATACTGCATGTGGACGTTAGCCCTTGTTAGGAAGTGGCTGAGATCCTGGTAATGATTCAACGTAAATTCTTCGACGAACCGGTGGTCCGGTCGAATACCACGCTTCAGATATTTCAACTTGTCCTTATCTGACAAGTCACGAACAGACTCGGCTTCAGTGTTAAACCGGTCGATATACTGCCTCAACGTCTCGTTCTCACCTTGAACGACCGAGTCCAAGTATTCCTCGTATCGGTATTGGCACCTGTTGGCAGTATAGTGAGACAAGAATATTCTAATCAGGTCGTCCCACGAGGAGATGGTATTGGGCCGCAAAGACTCCCACCATTCCAACGCTCGGCCGTCCAACGACTGGGGAAAAAGCCTGCATTTCATGGTCGGTCCCAATTCCCTGTAGCAGCAGTAATTATTGAAGTAACGGAGGTGCTTGTCTGGATCACCTCGGCCGTCAAACTTGTTGAGATTGGGCGGCTTGCGGAGATCTCTCGGAATCTTATAACGCCTGATCTCCCTGGAGAACGGGCCGTGTTCATTCTGAATGCCGTTCGACCCAAAGGGTTGCATTGCGAGGCATGCCTCGTTGCCCGGCATTCCATAGAATCCTCCAGGTGGGCCAGTTGGCGGTAGCTGAGGAGGCCTTCTGGGGCGCTCGCTTTGGCCTCTTCTAGGCCGATGCGAAACGTCCCTAATTCTTCCATTTCTGTACTCTTCCAGCTCTTCACGAGAATCCCAAGATCTGCTTCTCGACCGACGTGACCCAGACGACTCATTAGAGGAGTATTCGGTGGGCGGCGGCCGTGTCGGGGCGGTAGTTTGGAATCTTCATAGTCATCGGACATTGAACGGCGTCTCACGCTGTTCTCGCTTTCGGCGACTGCGTGCCACGCTTTTTCCGGCCGAGAATGATGAGTAGTGCTCTCTCGGCGAAATGCTCCTGCGAGGAGGAGGCGGTGTCTTCGCGCCCGGTCGGCGCGCGAAGCTGAAGGTTCTCCGTCTTCACGCACGCGAGCGGCGGCGAATCGAACCTCTTTCATACCGGGAGATGAGTGCATCTCGATCTGCGATCACTTGATTCTTGTTTTGCAAGATCTGCAAAAATAGCTTGAGTAACATGGTCCGCGAGAGAGGTTCACGGATGCCCGCTTCAATCGGCTCGGGCGGTAGGTCTCCGGAGAATGGCCGGATGGATCTCTTTGGAGGACCGGTCCACGGCAGATTTGTGCCGAAGGTTCTTGTCGTGGAAGTCCTTGAGATTCGTGGGATCATGAACGCCACGCCTTCCGGTCTGCTGCTGGTTCTCGCCGGAGGGATTGAGTCGAGAGTGGCCCGCGTGCGGGGCGGTCGCGTGGAGCCATAAGAGAGGTAGGATAGCGCCACGGGCTCCCACCGTGGTCGCCAATTGATCGTACCTTGACCAATGAAGTGTTGAAGTGTTTCTTTGCGCCGTCGCGATGGGCGGTCGTTGAGAGGGTTGAAAGGACCGGTCCCGCGGCTTCGCGCGTTGAGCACCTCGGGTGGTACTGCAAAGACACTCCGACGATCTAGTGAGAGGTCGCTCGGGCGAGATAGCACAAGGTTAGAGAACGTGCACGATGCCATGTGCGAATGGCGATATATATAAGATGATGTCCGACCGCTATGCGCAATTTCGGCCGGCGAGAATTGCGCTCAAGCGGCGTGTTGGGCGATCGTGATGGGTCGGGCAGCAGTCCAATTGCTCTTTGTTAGCGATCCTCGTATTCGCTAATACACCCAGGAACAACAACAAAAGAGCACTCCTCAGTTCCCTTCTCAGGAAGCTTAAGAGCATTCATGACATTGAATTTGATCTCTTGATCATTGACTCTCATAGTCAATTCTCCTTTCTACACATCAATTAGAGTCTTGCCAGTAGCCAAGAAAGGTCTTCCAAGAATGATAGGCACTTCTTTATCTGCATCAAAATCTAAAATAACAAAGTCAGCAGGAAAAACAAATTTATCTACCTTTATCAGCACATCCTCAATGATTCCTTAAGGATAAGCAATATATCTATCTGCAAGCTGGAGAGTGACAGTTGTAGGCCTTGCAACTCCTATACCCAACTGAGTGAAGACAGACTTAGGCATCAAATTGATGCATGCACCTAAGTCACAACGAGCTCTGCCAGTATAGGTTTCACCAATAGAACAAGGAATGGTGAAACTGCCTGGGTCCTTCAAATTGCTTGGAATTTTGCTTTGCATGATCATACTACACTCCTCAGTCATAGCTACTGTTTCAAATTCACCAAGTCTCCTCCTTTTGGTCAAGACATCTTTCATAAACTTTGCATAGTTGGGCATTTGTTGGAGAGCCTCAACCAAAGGAACATTGATGTGAAGTTGTTTCAACACCTCTAAGAATTTGCCAAATTGCTTGTCTTGCTGTGCCTTTTTCAATCTCTGAGGAAATGGTGGAGGTGGCACATCTTGATCAAGCACAGGTGGTGGCACTGGTGTTATATCAGATGCTGCAGCATTGGTTGCTGTCGCATCTGTCTTACTCTTTTTTTCATTTTTTTCAAAATCTTTTTCTTTTCTTTTGTCACCACCACCTGTGTCAGATGATGGCCCATTCAAATCCTTCCCACTCCTTAGAGATATAGCTTTGCAGTGCTCCTTCCCATCAGAATATGTAGTTTCAGTAGTTGAGGGCAATGCCCCACTAGGTCTTTGGGTTAGAGCAGTAGCTATTTGACCAATCTGGTTTTCTAAGTTCCTTAATTGCAGCTCCTTGTGTTTGATATTGAGTTTTTGCTTCGTTCATGAAAGCCTTGAACATAGCCTCCATAGAGTTATCAGTTGAAGGAACAGCTTGCTTTAATTGAGTAGGGAATCCTGGTGGTACTGCAGGTGCTGGAGTAGTTGATGCAGCAGGTGCTGCTGTAGTGCTGCTCCATCTAAAATTAGGATGATTCTTCCACCTAGGATTGTAAGTATTTGAGTATGGATTATTTCCCCTGTTGTACCCAACATAGTTGACTGAGATAGGATTCCTAGGACATGCTTCATACAGATGACCTCCTCCACAGTACACACAACTTGGAGAGGAACCACATGGAGTTGGCTCAATTGCTGCTACTGTCGCTTCAGTTGCTGCAGCAGGTGTTGCTACAGCATTAGATGCTACCATGTTCTTGATTTGGTTGGAGAGGGAAGCCACATGAGCAGACAAGGCAGTGACCTCACTCACTTCATGTACACCAGCCACCTTCTTTTGAACACTTGACCTGGCAGTAGGCCATTGGTAGCTATTTGCAGCAATATTCTCAATTAGATTGTAAGCATCAGTATAAGATCCGTTGAGCAGAACTCCTCCAGATGAGGCATCAAGTATGAGCCTAGTTTGAGGTTCCAAACCATTGTAGAATGTCTCCATTTGGATAATAATAGGAATACCATGGTGAGGACATTTTCTCAAAAGTTCCTTGTATCTTTCCCATGCTTCAAACAAAGTTTCAAATTCAGTTTGCTTAAAGGAGGTAATCTCATTTCTCATCCTGGCATTTTTGATGGGTGGAAAATATTTGGTCATAAACTTTTCAGCCATCTCATTTCAAGTAGTGATAGAGTTAGGCTCTAGTGAGTTAAGCCAGGCCTTATGTAACACCCCCTTACTTCTAATACTACTTAGCAATTAAATCAGAGTTTTCAAAACCACTCAAGGAGTGCTACATTTTTCTACATGAACTTAACCAAGTAAAACAATAAAACATTTGCGCAGCTAAAACAGTGATAGTGTAATGTACATATGTCACCTCGGCCTAGAAGGAACCGATCTCATCAAGTAACAAGTTATTAGTTACAACTTAGTCAAAATAATACAAGTTCCAAAAGACATAGGTTTACAACATAAAGTAACCTACATACAGACCACTACACTACTCGGCCCCCAGTGTTACACTACCAGAGCAAAATGACGACGCCAACGACTCTGAGTGAGAACTGACCTCTACTCAGGGATACCTGCAAGTTGCCACATGAGAGCAACATAAAAGCAGCTAGGGTGAGTCTCTAAACACATATAATAAGGTTTATGACAAGCATTATGCTAAGCAAAACACATAAAAACACCTCGGCACAACACACAAATACACAATCATTTAGTGCATGAGTTATATGAATGATGCAGACCCATACTTCCAGGGTATATGCATGATGGATCCATTAAGACCGAAGTCTTCTGCTATCACCTTCGGACCGAAGTCCTCTGCTATCACCTTAGGACCGAAGTCCAAGACCGAAGTCTTCTGCTATCACCTTATGCATTATGATTTATGCGACGCCATGTGAACAATACATAACACACAACATATACATTATTCAATTAAATCATAACACCATTTCAGTAACTCACCAATTAGACCGCAGCCTTTTATTCATAATAGGACCGAAGTCCTCTGCTCACCTCTAGGACCGAAGTCCTCTGCTTTCACCATTTTCATTTATTCCATGCCCCTCAGGGACTTCAACGTTTAATTAATTCTCTACTCGTAGCCCTACGGCCAAAACAACTCTCATACGTCATTACGGCACTAAGGCCGACGTCTCCATAACGGCCTACAGCACTAGGACTGTCGCCCTCAACTCACCGATCACCTCGGTTCCAAGTGGTGGACCAAAGAGTCCCCATAAGGACTACCCTATAACTTAGGACTAAATGTCGAATAGGGACTAAAATAACTACGCTACTTAGCCCCTTACGCTTCGTCACCTATATTCGACACTTACGCATTGGCACATATACACCTCACTTCGACAGGTACAACTCGATACCTATACTTAGTCCAACTCACTCTTATACTTCTACGTACGCTCCTTCGACTCATGTGCATAAGTCGACACACACATCTCTCGACACTTACACACCTCGACGCACACACTCATCTCTCGACACTTACGTACTTCGACGCACATACTCATCTCTCGACACTTACATACTTCGACGCACATACTCATCTCTCGACACTTACATACTTCGACGCACATACTCATCTCTCGACACTTACATACTTCGACGCACATACTCATCTCTCGACACTTACATACTTCGACGCACACACTCATCTCTCGACACTTACCTATTCACTTAAGTTCCAGCTTACGTATGGGAAGATAACTTCGCCTCGGCAATCCTAAACCGACTACTCCTTTTAACTCAAACACACACTCGGCGCCTTATGTTATACGTTTTCAGCTACTCCTTCGTTACCCTAAGTCTATTCTTTAAGGACCTCTCCAAGATTATGTTACCCACCCTCACTCACTCTCGCTCACTGGGCTGAGAGCTTCCTCAGCTCCCATTTCGCTCCTTCTTCCTTCGTATGACCAACTCTCTCATCCACTCTACACAACTCCACTGAAGTGAGCCAAACACAACATCAAAACATAAAAGCACATCAGGCATGCAAAACAACTCAGCGAACATAGCTACAATCTACTCACACATAACCATTCATCATAATACATGATTATACGTGAAAGAGAGCCCCCTAACCTTGTTCAGTTGAGTAGAACACTCTTTCTTCACCGAAATCCTCTAGTTAACACTCGCAGCAACAACTTCTCCCTTGAACTTGAGCTTCTTCTTCGTTGGAAGCTCCTCCTTCTCTCTAGAAAATGATCTCACCTACCAACTTCTCTCTCTTACTTTTCTTAGATTCCTTTTTGGTGGAAACATGCACCCTCTCCTACGACACTTTCATTTAAGGCACACACTTGGGCCTCTAATGACTCATGGGCCTCCAATGGCTCTTGGCCTCTACGTCCACCTTCTCCATTTACTTAAGCATCCCCTAAATGAAATAAACTCCTAATTAATACTTAGCTTAATTAAAAAGTTGTAAACCTTAAATAACTCGACTAAATAATTAATTGAACTATTTTGGGGTGTTACACCTTAGCTCTATCCTTCAAGGATAAGGAAACAATTTCAACTTAAAAGCATCATCTGAAACACCAGGGAGAATGAAATTAATGCAAACTTCAACAAATTGTTTCAAATGCAGATGTGGGTCTTCAAGGGGACCTCCACCAAATTGCCCAATTGTTTGAAGCATTTGGAACATCATAGGCTTAAATTCAAAATGAGTTGTAGCAATTTTTGGCCTCACTATGCCTGTTTGCATAGTTTGAGGGTCAAAAACTGCATAATCCCTCATAGGTCTATCCCTATCATTAGCAATGTTGATCACGCCCATTTCAAGAACTTGTCTTCTAAAATCCTCCTCTCCTGCCCTTGGAATTTTATGAGGTGGAGAGCTGGGTGGAGTAGGATCACCACGTTCAGAGTTGTGAGGAGTAGCCATAGCAGCAGCTCTCCCTAATTCAATAAGTCCTGGATTACTGTGAACTCTTCTCAATCTTCTAAAATGTCTTTCCAACTGGAATTCTGGTGTATTGCGTCTATGCTCATGCATATCTTTGCGAAACGAATGATGTTGCGACAATCTAATCTTTATAGCAACAAAAACAACACAAACAAAATTAGTAATCAAAAGGCACTAAGTTGCTAACTAATTAAACAATCTATTAAACTTTAAATCCCCGACAACGGTGCCAAAAACTTGTTGTGAGAAAACGTGATAGTGCAAGTATACACTGTCTAACACGTAATATAGAGTGTAAGTGAGATCGTTCCCACGAGGATTTAAGCTTAATCTTGAAAGTTTAATTTGATCAACAATTTAGTGGAGAAAGTAAATGACACACAAGTATTGGGTAGCATAAACAGTAGTAAAAGTAAAGGGTAATGTGAAATCAGTGATGAGAACAAGCTAAGATGCATTCACTTCATTAGCTTCATTAATATGCAATTAAGTGTATGTTCAATGCTGCAGCATTAGGTGCTGCAGCAATACGACGTTATTCTCTCGAATACTTCACACTAGGTTTCCTTGCAAGAGTTTATCTCTAAACCCTAAAGAAGTACCTCCTAGGCTGCTTGAGCACCGACAGTATTCACCTTATGGGTTATGCTCTCCTATCTCTAGGGTTAAGAAGGAACATCAAGATCTCTCGTTAATGTCCACTACCCACATTACCTTGTGAGATTAATTTACAAACCATCTCTGAATTTATAAATGCTATTTAGAATAGACGGCCAACCCTACTCTAAAATGGAAATATTGTCACACACAAGGTAAAATGCACAACATTAAACATACTTCATTAATCACATAATAAATCTAGCTACATCAGATCCAGCATCTCAACTATGAGTATTTAGCTCATATTGAGCTTGCAAAACATGGAAAATAACTTAAACAAAAGAGTAGAAGTCATATTACAAATTTCAAGGTAAGAAATGATACTATAGAGAAAGAATAGTAAAGGAGCTCCAATGGTGACAATGGAGTTCTGATCCAGCTCTTCTAAGTAGAAATCCACCAAGAGAAATGTAATTCCAGTGATGCTATCGCAATTGTCTCAGCAATGTATCAAAGTTGGTAATGAAGATGAGCTAAGCACGCTATGAGGAGCTATCTGTAAACTTCCTCTTGACGGCAGAGCATCCAAATGACGGATGAGAAAATTTCTTTTATAGTGCCCCTTGCACGCAACCCTAGAAAATATCTTCTTTGGGAAATGCATCCTAGGTTAAAGGGCAATCGTGGGAAATCCACATGAGATCATATCTTTCTGTGCCATACAGCTCTGACAGCTGTCCTTGCCTCAATTTCCGTGTTTTCCGCATTCCCTTGAGCTTTCTCTCTCATCTAGCGCATTTTTGCTATTGCGCACGCACCTGTTGCTGCAGCACTAAAACAAAACACAATTAAAAGCACAAAGGGCATAAATATGCCCAATTCAATCCAATTCATTCCTGCACCATTAACTCTATCCTAAACACTTATTTACAGGCTAATTCACACAACATGCTAATAAGTTCACTTAAAAACAAGCTTAGAAAGCAAGTAATAACCATCATAAATGAGGGTTATCAACGCCCTACTAACAACAACAACTCGGTAGCAACAACAACAATGACAACGGCAACAACGACGACAACCTCAATTGAAATATCCTCAATAGAAAGACTAGGGCCAAAGGTACTCATCAACAACTAAGGGATAACTTACCCTATATTCATTATCTCTAGTCGTAAATATGTCTCGTAAGGACCGTATTCGATAACTAGACCCTATTATAATCTCTCATAGTTACTCCGAGCATCATACCATCACATCAGCAGAGAAATCAACTCATACGCACAACACAAGTAATTTCAAAAAACCCAACCAATCATTCACGAAACAAATTTCATTAATCTAAATCAAACAGCTCATCATGGCCCAAACATAAACTTTTCATAGGACCGACAACACTTATATAAACATAGCACAGTCATGAATACATCAATTATATTGTCATAGCACATTCGCAAACACATCAATTACAGTTACATATAATCACAAATATAGAGATAAACATACTCACATTTAAACTATTTTGTTCATAGCTCCTACAATGAACATATAGCAGGACTTAAAACACATTACACAATCAGTCCATTCCTCCTACAATGGTTCTCATATAGCACATAACAAATAGCACATAAACACAATCGGGGTAACCAGGTACCCCAAACGAGGGAGCACTCACCTTTGCCAAGCTTGGCAATTATACATGTAGTCTTTTCCCCTTAGAGTGTGCACGCCGATGTCCTAGAAAGCTTTATTCGGTCTCAACGGTTATTCTACTTCTCCTCCATCAATAGCCATAATCACCGGCGCGTCAAAAGGGAAAGACCATAAACAAAGCAATCATTCTCGCTACCCGAAAAACGCTAAATGCTAGTGCTTACCAAACACGTATACTCTTCACCCGCTAGTTCCATCCGCTACTTTCATCCATTATCCGCTAGCGAATGGGACGGGCCAAACAGAGCCTAACTATAAAAATTTGCTACTAACAAGAGGTTTGGTAATGAACAGTTTATTTTCAAAATTTAAAAAATTAAAAGTTTGCCTAAAATATAATTTAGGTTAAATATGTTATTGATCTTAAATAAAATTCTCTTTCAAAAAAAAATATCTTAAATAAAATTTGAAACTTTTATTTTTAGTTCCTATAAAAAATTTCGGTCACTTTTAGTTCTTACATCTTCCTCTTTCAATATTTTTAGTCTCTCATAACTTTTAATTCCACTTAGAAGCACTATCAAAAGGCTCAAAAAACGCTATTAAAAGTCATGCGGGACAAAAAGCATTGTCGTGGGAAAATGTAGGGACTAAAGTGAGTGAAATATTTTATAGGGCCTAAAAATAAAATTTTCAAATTTTACAAGGACTAATAAAACATATTTAACTCAAATAATTTAAAGTATACCAAACGATAAAAGAAATTAATAGACATATTTTCTATAAAAAAGTTTTGGTTTAGTTATCAGCCCTAAACACTTTAGGCTCTGTTTGGCAAGTCTTGTCCGCTAGCGGATGACAAATGAATGTGTTTGTTGTCGTCAAACACTTCAATCCTAATCGGGAGATCGGCCAGAGGTGTTGAAACAATTACATTCCTTTGTTCTTCAAGCGATTGCGTCGAGGAAGGAACTTTGTTCCTCGACAATGGGTTCTTTAACTCCTCCAAAGAGTGTTAGGATAGGTGTGAGTGGAAAGTATTAGGATAAACTAATCAGTTTTAAATTGCTATTTTGGATTATCCTTAATTTCTATTTTAATTATATTAATGTAATCACATTACTGATATATTTAATCTTTTATTCAAGTACATTTGGCGGCCACTGTGGGGTCCAGAAAATTTAGTCCCGACCACCAATTTTATCCTAGACAATATGGTAACAACCCGTCGGGAACGTCGGCGGAATCCCCCGGTGTCACCCAACAATACACCCACAATGTCTCGAGGGTCCCGTCGCTAGGGCCGACCTCGAAACGAACGTTAACCTACCTCGAAAATTGTCCCAACACCAGTACCTGCCACAATTCCTACCCCCACAACCTACCCAGTTGTAAGTGACACTCACTTCCACAAAGTTCCAAGCAACCACCATTACCGGATCACCCTTTCCTCGTTGGTGTCAATATCGTCATTGATGAACTCCGCAAACTCAATCAGTCACTACAACAACAAATGATTGATATCCGATAGGAAAGGAATCCAAACACTCCGTATGGGGTGCAAATTGAAAAACCTCAACCATTAACTGATGCTATCATGTCCGACCTTGTCCCACCTAACTTCAAACCTCCGCCTTTGGAAAGTTATGATGGACGTAGGGATCCACAAAAGCACTCGACGGATTTTGACACACAAATGGCCATCATCGGCCCCCATGAAACTTTGACGATAGGAGCATAGTTCCCTCCTCGGAGCAGAGTTAACTCTTTAATACCTTTTTAAAAATGTCCACAAGTGAACCTTTACTATTTTTAGTAAGTTTTAATAAAATATTTTTTATTTTCCATTTTTTATTATTTTTAAATTCACGTTTTACTAAAAATGGTAAAGATCCACTGGTGAACCTTTACCATTTGTAGCAATTGAACAAATACGGAGAGTACTCTTTGACGACACCAAATGACTTGGTGTTGTAGAAGAACTTGTTGAAGAAGTAGATCAGGAAGGCATGATGCTCCCCATCAATAACCCGCCCGAAGGACTTAGCGTTATTGACCAGTATTCGAGAAGGCCGAGCATATGTGATGTGAGCCCACATGCATGGCTAGACTACAATTAAGAGCTTGGATGGAAGTCACAAGTATCAAGACTCAAAAGACCAAAAAGAGATTTGACACTCAAAGGGAATATACTTTAGTGTGTCCACCTTGATAATTGACTAGGACACACTAAAGGTGACCAATGTTACTTTGGAAATTCCTAGACATCCTAAACTCTAGAGTTTTCTATTTCCTTGTAGTTGTTTCTAATAAATATAGTATTTCATTTCTAGTGTAATGTGTTTTTGATTTGAGCCTTGTTGGCAATAGAATAGACTAAGATCTTTAGTTACTTTAATGTGGCCATGGGCCTTGTTTTCCTATCTCTAAGTGGATTGTATGTTGGGCTTAGGATCCATTAGAATCAACATATAAATACTACTTCACTCCTCGTAATTTGGTAGACTTTGATGAATGTGAAATCATTTGCTACATTTTGCAAAAGCTAGAGCCAAAGAGAGGCATGAGAGCTTGAGATCATTGTAGAAGTGAGTTCATCACATGTTCCCCTTGGTTCTTGGAATGGAACCTTGAGCACCTACCTTTGAGACTTGGAGAAGCTAATAGCGGTTTGTGGTCTTCATCTTCTTCCCAAGGAAGAAGTGGCGGACATCATTCTCCACTTCATCTCTATTCTTTCCACATTTGATTCTTTCTTCACTTTTGTCTTCTTCAAGTAAGCGTCTTCATCTAATCTTGAAATTGTGTTCTTGTTCATCATCTTGACTTAGAGATTCTTATAGATTTGTAATATTCTAGATCCGAAATTTAGTGATTCATGTGTGGATCACATCAATTGGTATTCAGAGCTACACAAATTTTACAAATCTTGAGTTTCAATTTTTTTTTTCTTCATTCTGCACTTTTAGCGTAACCACAACAAGTCAGCCTTGATATCGTTTTTTTCTTTTCCCTTGATTTCGTCTTTGATTTCTGTTTGCATCTTGTTCGTGGTGTAATTTGCAATGTATTACACTCTCGTTTCACTAAATTCCTCACCACATGCTACTAACAACAGGTTTGGTAATGAACAGTTTATTTTCAAAATTTTAAAAAATTCAAAGTTTGCCTAAAATATAATTTAGGTTAAATATGTTATTGATCTTAAATAAAATTCTCTTTCAAAAAAAATATCTTAATTAAAATTTGAAACTTTTATTTTTGTTCGTATAAAAAATTTCGGTCACTTTTAATTCTTACATTTTCCTCTTTCAATATTTTTAGTCTCTCATAACTTTTAATTCCACTTAGAAGCACTATCAAAAGGCTCAAAAAACGCTATTAAAAGTCATGCGGGACAAAAAGCATTGTCGTGGGAAAATGTAGGGACTAAAGTGAGTGAAATATTTTATAGGGCCTAAAAATAAAATTTTCAAATTTTACAAGGACTAATAAAACATATTTAACTCAAATAATTTAAAGTATACCAAACGATAAAAGAAATTAATAGACATATTTTCTATAAAAAAGTTTTGGTTTAGTTATCAGCCCTAAACACTTTAGGCTCTGTTTGGCAAGTCTTGTCCGCTAGCGGATGACAAATGAATGTGTTTGTTGTCGTCAAACACTTCAATCCTAATCGGGAGATCGGCCAGAGGTGTTGAAACAATTACGTTCCTTTGTTCTTCAAGCGATTGCGTCGAGAAAGAAACTTCATTCCTCGACAATGGGTTCTCTAACTCCTTTAAAGAGTGTTAGGATAGGTGTGAGTGGAACGTATTAGGATAAACTAATCAGTTTTAAATCGCTATTTTGGATTATCCTTAATTTCTATTTTAATTATATTAATGTAATCACATTTCTGATATATTTAATCTCTTATTCAAGTACATTTGGCGCCCACTGTGGGGTCCAGAAAATTTAGTCCCGACCACCAATTTTATCCTAGACAATATGGTAACAACCCGTCGGGAACGTCGGCGGAATCCCCCGGTGTCACCCAACAATACACCCACAATGTCTCGAGGGTCCCGTCGCTATGGCTGACCTCGAAACGAACGTCAACCTACCTCGAAAATTGTCCCAACACCAGTACCTGCCACAATTCCTACCCCCACAACCAACCAAGTTGTAGTTGACACTCACGTTCATTGGCAACAAAGTTCCAAGCAACCACCATTACCGGATCACCCTTTCCTCGTTGGTGTCAAAATCGTCATTGACAAACTCCGCACACTCAATCAGTCACTACAGCAACAAATGATTGATATCCAATAGGAAAGGAATCCAAACACTCCGGATGGGGTGCAAATTGAAAAACCTCAACCATTAACTGATGCTATGATGTCCGACCTTGTCCCACCTAACTTCAAACCTCCGCCATTGGAAAGTTATGATGGACGTAGGGATCCACAAAAGAACTCGACGGATTTTGACACACAAATGGCCATCATCGGCGCCCATAAAACTTTGACGATAGGAGCATAGTTCCCTCCTCGGAGCAGAGTTCACTCTTTAATACCTTTTTAAAAATGTCCACAAGTGAACCTTTACTTGTTTTAGTAAATTTTAATAAAATATTTTTTATTTTCCTTTTTTTAGTATTTTATAAATTCATTTTTTACTAAAAATGGTAAAGATCCACTGGTGAACCTTGACCATTTGTAGCAATTGAACAAATACGGAGAGTACTCTTTGACGACACCAAATGACTTGGTGTTGCAGAAGAACTTGTTGAAGAAGTAGATCAGGAAGGCATGATGCTCCCCATCAATAACCCGCCCGAAGGACTTAGCGTTATTGACTAGTATTCAAGAAGTCCGAGCATATGTGATGTGAGCCCACATGCATGGCTAGACTACAATTAAGAGCTTGGATGGAAGTCACAAGTATCAAGACTCAAAAGACCAAAAAGAGATTTGACACTCAAAGGGAATATACTTTAGTGTGTCCACCTTGATAATTGACTAGGACACACTAAAGGTGACCAATGTTACTTTGGAAATTCCTAGACATCCTAAACTCTAGAGTTTTCTATTTCCTTGTAGTTGTTTCTAATAAATATAGGATTTCATTTCTAGTGTAATGTGTTTTTGATTTGAGCCTTGTTGGCAATAGAATAGACTAAGGTCTTTAGTTACTTTAATGTGGCCATGGGCCTTGTTTTCCTATCTCTAAGTGGATTGTATGTTGGGCTTAGGATCCATTAGAATCAACATATAAATACTACTTCACTCCTCGTAATTTGGTAGACTTTGATGAATGTGAAATCATTTGCTACATTTTGCAAAAGCTAGAGCCAAAGAGAGGCATGAGAGCTTGAGAGCATTGTAGAAGTGAGTTCATCACATGTTCCCCTTGGTTATTGGAATGGAACCTTGAGCACCTACCTTTGAGACTTGGAGAAGCTAATAGCGGTTTGTGGTCTTCATCTTCTTCCCAAGGAAGAAGTGGCGGACATCATTCTCCACTTCATCTCTATTCTTTCCACATTTGATTCTTTCTTCACTTTTGTCTTCTTCAAGTAAGCGTCTTCATCTAATCTTGAAATTGTGTTCTTGTTCATCATCTTGACTTAGAGATTCTTATAGATTTGTAATATTCTAGATCCGAAATTTAGTGATTCATGTGTGGATCACATCAATTGGTATTCAGAGCTACACAAATTTTACAAATCTTGAGTTTCAATTTTTTTTTCTTCATTCTGCACTTTTAGCGTAACCACAACAAGTCAGCCTTGATATCGTTTTTTTCTTTTCCCTTGATTTCGTCTTTGATTTCTGTTTGCATCTTGTTCGTGGTGTAATTTGCAATGTATTACACTCTCGTTTCACTAAATTCCTCACCACATGCTACTAACAACAGGTTTGGTAATGAACAGTTTATTTTCAAAATTTTAAAAAATTCAAAGTTTGCCTAAAATATAATTTAGGTTAAATATGTTATTGATCTTAAATTAAATTCTCTTTCAAAAAAAAATATCTTAAATAAAATTTGAAACTTTTATTTTTAGTTCGATTAAAAAATTTCGGTCACTTTTAGTTCTTACATTTTCCTCTTTCAATATTTTTAGTCTCTCATAACTTTTAATTCCACTTAGAAGCACTATCAAAAGGCTCAAAAAACGCTATTAAAAGTCATGCGGGACAAAAAACATTGTCGTGGGAAAATGTAGGGACTAAAGTGAGTGAAATATTTTATAGGGCCTAAAAATAAATTTTCCAAATTTTACATGGACTAATAAAACATATTTAACTCAAATAATTTAAAGTATACCAAACGATAAAAGAAATTAATAGACATATTTTCTATAAAAAAGTTTTGGTTTAGTTATCAGCCCTAAACACATTAGGCTCTGTTTGGCAAGTCTTGTCCGCTAGCGGATGACAAATGAATGTGTTTGTTGTCGTCAAACACTTCAATCCTAATCGGGAGATCGGCCAGAGGTGTTGAAACAATTACGTTCCTTTGTTCTTCAAGCGATTGCGTCGAGGAAGGAACTTCGTTCCCCGACAATGGGTTCTCTAACTCCTCCAAAGAGTGTTAGGATAGGTGTGAGTGGAACGTATTAGGATAAACTAATCAGTTTTAAATCGCGATTTTGGATTATCCTTAATTTCTATTTTAATTATAGTAATGTAATCACATTACTGATATATTTAATCTCTTATTCAAGTACATTTGGCGCCCACTGTGGGGTCCAGAAAATTTAGTCCCGACCACCAATTTTATCCTAGACAATATGGTAACAACCCGTCGAACGCCGGCGAATCCCCTGTCACCCAACAATACACCCACAATGTCTCGAGGGTCCCGTCGCTATGGCCGACCTCGAAACGAACGTCAACCTACCTAGAAAATTGTCCCAACACCAGTACCTGCCACAATTCCTACCCCCACAACCAACCCAGTTGTAGTTGACACTCACGTTCATTGGCCACAAAGTTCCAAGCAACCACCATTACCGGATCACCCTTTCCTTGTTGGTGTCAATATCGTCATTGAGGAACTCCGCAAACTCAATCAGTCACTACAGCAACAAATGATTGATATCCAATAGGAAAGGAATCCAAACACTCCGGATGGGGTGCAAATTGAAAAACCTCAACCATTAACTGATGCTATGATGTCCGACCTTGTCCCACCTAACTTCAAATCTCCGCCTTTGGAAAGTTATGATGGACGTAGGGATCCACAAAAGCACTCGACGGATTTTGACACACAAATGGCCATCATCGGCGCCCATGAAACTTTGACGATAGGAGCATAGTTCCCTCCTCCGAGCAGAGTTCACTCTTTAATACCTTTTTAAAAATGTCCACAAGTGAACCTTTACTTGTTTTAGTAAGTTTTAATAAAATATTTTTTATTTTCCATTTTTTAGTATTTTTAAATTCATTTTTACTAAAAATGGTAAAGATCCACTGGTGAACCTTTACCATTTGTAGCAATTGAACAAATACGGAGAGTACTCTTTGACGACACCAAATGACTTGGTGTTGTAAAATAACTTGATGAAGAAGTACATCAGGAAGGCATGATGCTCCCCATCAATAAGCCGCCCGAAGGACTTACACTACGCCAGATATGCTTAAATAAGGCGCCCATATAACCAGCGTTTTTAAAAAAACGCTGCTCATCGCGTAGAACGCGTGAGCCTTACCAGCAGCTTTCTTTAAAAACGCTACGCATAACACATGCGTTCTTACCATATACTCAGCGTTTCTCTCCAAACGCTGCGCATAACACACCGGTTCTCACGCAATACTCAGCGTTTTTTACACAAACGCTGCCCATATGTCACGCGTTCTCAGGCAATACTCAGCGTTTTTAAACAAACACTGCCCATAACACACGCGTTCTCAGGCAATACTCAGCGTTTCTCTCCAAACGCTGCGCATAACACACCGGTTCTCACGCAATACTCAGCGTTTTTTAGACAAACGCTGCCCATATGTCACGCGTTCTCACCATATACTCAGCGTTTCTTTAAAAACGCTGAGTATTGCTTTTTTTTTTTTTTTTTTGCCCGTTCGTTTTCTCTCTTTTTTTCATTTCCTTTCGCGCTTGTCTTCTCCTCTCTCTCTCTGCGTACGTTCTCTCCTCTCTCACGGTTCTCTTCTCTTCTCCACACCCAAAAACCCACAAACCTCTATCTCTCTCGCTCACGTCTCTCTCTCACGGTGGTTCTCTTCTCTCCCTCACTCTCATTAGCTCTTCCTCTCTCAACTTTCCCTCATTCTCGTTCTCTCTATCCACACCCACAAACCCCCAAACCCACAAACCCATAAACCCACAATAACCCCCAAACCCACAAACCCCCAAACCCACAATAACCCCAAAACCCACATTGCTTGTCTCAATCCTCTCTAGCACCCATAGTCCTCATTGCTTGTCCTCATCTTCTCTCAAAGGTTAGTTCTCTATTTTGTTTTTTGTTTTTTAGGTTTTTTGTTAGGTTGGAGATGAATATGTAGTTTGATTGGAATATGTTGAATGTGTGAAAAAAAATATTTGATAAGAGAGGAATATGTTGAATGTATTTGTATGTGTTTGATATGTGTAAAATTAGTTGAATGTGTTTGATAGGAGAGAAATTAGTTGATATGTGTTTGTTGCTTGGTTTTATTGAGATTTTGATTCTCAAATGATAGAGTTTTTAAGCAAAGTGTGTGTCATCTATATTAGTAAAATCAAATATGCCTAAATCGAATATGCAAATTGTTTGTTAGGTTTTGGGAGTTTTTTTGTCTGAGCTTCGCGATCGTTGTTCACACAATTGGTTGGATATTTGTCGTTGTTGCTTCCACTTGTTCAGGTACTTTTTTGTTCTTTTGTTTATTTTCTATGAAGAATTAATGACTATATAGAAGACATCAAAGTCTTTGATTTGTTTAGTTGAAACTAGCTAGCTAGTTGATTGAATGTCTTAGCTTCAATAAAATTGTAAATTCTCTTATCCGAATTTATTATAGATATTGGGACATTATGGATAGAAAGTGGATGTCCGCCAATCGTCATCCCAAGGAATATAGAGATGGAGTGGATTATTTTGTGAACTGTGGCTTTGTTCAACGTTTAGGAGATCTAGTAATATGATATGTCCCTGCTTACGTTGTTGCTATGTAAAATCGATTAATGCGCATTTGTTGGGGGGGGACATTTAAAGGGTAATGGAATTGATCAAACTTACACTTGTTGGACAATGCATGGTGAGGAAAGAGTTGAATCTTCGAATATGGGTAATAGTATTGAGAGATGTGCACGGTTGACACCGAAATACCTACGTTTGTTGGGGATGAATTTGAAGAGATGGCAAAGGCTTTTGAAGACGATCTTAATGACCGTCCTCAAATGTTTGAGAAGTTGATAACGGATGCGAGAGACGCCGTTGTATGAGGGTTGTACTTGAATTCACAAAATTATTGGGTCGTGATAAAGTTGTATAACTTGAAAACTTGCCACGGATGGACGGATAAGAGCTTTCTTGAATTACTCACACTATTGAAAGAAATGTTGCCGGGATAATGTGCTCCTTCTCGGACGTATGATGCAAAACAAATGTTAGGGTCCATTGGCTTGAACTATGAGAAGATACACGCTTGTCCCAATGATTGCATTCTATTTCGGAATGAACATGCATTTTTAAAGTCGTGTCCTAAATGTAATGCATCGCGATATAAAAAGAAAGATTCAGCTCGAAAAAGGTGTTGTGGTATTTTCCCATAATTCCTCGATTTAGGCGTATGTACCGTAGTTCGGAAGATGCAAAACACTTGACATGGCATGAGGATGAAAGGATTAAAGATGGCATGTTACGACACCCTACAGATTCTCCGCAATGGAAAAAATTTGATATTGATTATCCCGATTTCGGTTTGATCCAAGAAACCTACGACTTGCATTGTCTGCCGATGGTTTTAACCCGCACGGTATTGAGTAGCTCTCCCACAATACATGGCCCGTGATATTAGCGATTTATAACTTACCTCCATGGCTTTGCATGAAACGCAAATATATGATGTTGTCTTTGTTAATTTCGCCCAAGCAACCGGAAATGATATTGATGTATACTTGGCTCCTTTAATTGAAGACTTGAAGCTAATGTGGGAGAATGGAGTAGAGGTGTATGATGGGTTCGAGAAGAAAGTTTCAACTTGAGGGCTATGATTTTTGGCACAATTAATGACTTTCCAAAGATACGGCAATCTATCTCGGTACAAGATCGAAAGGTCGGTGTGCATGCCCTATATGTGAAGATAACACCGATTGGATGTGGTTGGAACATGGTAGGAAGAATATCTACCACCGGTCATCGTAGATTTTTGCCATCTACTCATCAAGATCGATCGTTAAAAAAGGCATTCAATGGGAATACCGAAACCCGTAAAGCTCCCACGGCTTTGACGGGTGAACAAGCTGTTTGAAAAGGTGAAAGATTTGAACATTAAATTTGGGAAGCCATTTGCGGGAGAGGTTGCCAAACGGGGTGGAAGAAAAAGTCGATTTTCTTTGACTAGCCATACTTGGAAGTCATTATATGTAAGACACTTCATTGATGTGATGCATGTTGAAAAAATGTCTTTGAAAGTGTCATTGGTACCTTACTCAATATGCCGGAAAGACTAAAGATACCATCAACTCGAGGTTGGACTTGCTTAGTATGGGGTTGAGACCAGAATGGGTCCGATAAAGAAGGGTACACGTACATATCTACCTCCTACGCAGACTCATACTCTATCTAAAAAGGAGAAGACCGTGTGTTTTGTAAGTTTCTTCATGGAGTAAAAGTTCCAGAGGGTATTCTTCAAATGTTACAAACCTTGTATCCATGAAAGACCTTAAGTTAAAGTCTTTAAAGTCCCATGATTGTCATGTTCTAATGGAGAATTTGCTCCCAATTGGTATACGATCCATTTTGCCTAAGAAAGTGCGCGGACGCTAACCAAACTTTGTTACTTCTTTAAGGCGATTTGTAGTAGAGTGATTGACCCTAGAAAGTTGCCATCATTGCAAAGAGAAATTACTCATCACTTTGTGTGAGCTTGAGATGTATTTCCCACCTTCATTTTTTGACATAATGATTCATCTAACAGTTCATTTGATTAGAGAGACACAATTGTGTGGCCCATGTTACATGAGATGGATGTATCCGTTTGAGCGTTACATGAAGATATTAAAAGGATATGTGAAAAACCGATCACGACCCGAGGGTTGTATTGTTGAGCGCTACATAGTTGAAGAAGTCATTTGAGTTCGCACCGCCTATCTATCTAGTCTTGAATATTCTCATGGACTTCCAAGGTCTCGCCACTTAGGAAACATTACTAAAGGGATGTCAGGATATAAAATAGTTATGGTGTCAAGGGAAGAACTACATCAAGCACACTTATATGTTTTGCACAATGATAGTGAGGTTGATTCATATGTTGCCAAGCACATGGACATACTTAAGAGTGATTACCCATATAAGAGTGAAGTTTGGTTAACAAAGGAACACAATCGGAGTTTCATAGTGTGGTTAAAAGACCACATTGATTTCGAGTTTGTTATGAATCCTACTTCGATTTCAAAAAGATTGAGATGGTTAGCAAAAGGTCCAAATATGCATGTTTTCTCTTACACCAGCTATCTAATTAATCTGTTACACGTTCTATACAAAACCCATGATGATCGAGTAAAATGCAAAATAGTGGGGTGACTCTTGTTGCTCAAGCTATGCATACATCAAGTGCCAAAGACAAAAATCCCGTATACGCGAATATGTCATACTTGGGTCATTGAACAAATATGGGAGTTGGATTACACCATGTTTCGTGAGTCCGTGTTCCAATGTAAGTGGGTTGACAATAATAATGGTTTACAGATTGATGAGTCGGGGTTCATGCGGGTGAATTTCAAGAAGTTGGGATATAAAGATGAGCCTTTTATTTTGGCATCCCAAGCTCAACAAGTGTTTTATGTCACTGATCCGATTGATATCAATTGGTCTATTGTTTTACTGACACAAAAAAATTAGTGAATTACATTTATGATCAAGAAACCAATGATGATGGTATCGAGGACGACCCTTTCTTGGGGACATCACTAGAAGAGGAAAGTACTTATAGAGAGGATGTTGTGTATGTTAGAAAGGATCATACTGATGGAATTACGATTCGTCAAAAAACAAGTACCAAGGAGCGAATTGCAAAAAAATTGTATCGAAAAAAGGAAAAGGTAACCGACATAGATGTTATTTTATAGACATGGATCTTATTTTCATCTTCTTTGACTGATTATTTATTTTTTTGTTGGATGTTTTTTTAAATGGATAAATATAACAAACAATGATTATGTTTTATTGCAGGTAAGATGGCAGATCATAGTGATAGTGGGCATGACACCGGTGAGGCGATGATCATGATGTTACAAACTATATCGAAGCGTGCTCCTCGTGGAATGACAATTAAAAGGATATCATCAACCTGGTTAAGTAAAGGAAAAGAAAAATTAAGTGTAAGATACTAATTAATTGCTAATTAACTTCATTCAATACTAAGTTTTAATTGTTTGTGATCTAATTTACTATTTACATAATGCAGTCCAATGGAATGTTAAGGTCCGCCAATTGGAGAAAAACAACACTCATTTGATTACTTTCCTTGGTAGTAAGGTAAAACAAATGATACCAATAACAATCACTACTTGGGTTCACACAAAGAATCCCGTTTGGAGAAACAAAAACATGAGTTGTGGGTAACAATACAGTATATAATTTTAGATCTTTTTGGTAATCTTATTTAGTAATTTTGTAGTCCCATATATATATATATAAATTTATTTATATGATTTTCATTTAATGTGCATAAGCAAAATATTTTGATGTGGATGATTCTAAAAGGGATTGGATAATGAAGGAAGCCGGAAAGTTACATAAAAATTTCGAACGACATTAACAAAAACTTGGTGAAAGATGATAATGGAAACATCAATTGGAATCCTCCACCAATATATAGCGGGTTTATTTCAGAGGAGGATTGGCACACATTTGTTAGGAGACGACCAAAGATCCAAAATTCTTGGTTAGTGCTACTATCTATTAAGTTATAACATAAAATATATTTGACAATTATCTATTATACATTAATGTATACTTATCTCTCTTAATAGAAAGCAAGTGAACAGAATCGAAAGTGTGCTTCAGGGTCAGAGTATCCTTATAGAGCGGTGTGCTACTCCATATCAACATATTGAAGAGAGATTGGTAAGGCACAATAAGCTTGATTTTTTTAGTTTCATGAAACTTTTTATAAATAGTTTCTTAATATTTGGTAAATTTAAATATAGTTGGTGGAGAGTGGGAAAGATCCTACTAAAGAAGGTGTTGAGCGACATGTTTTGTGGGTAGAGGCTCGACTAAACAAAGAAAAGGAGATTGTTGATCCTAAAACTAAGGAGGTGTCGGAAAGAATTGTAAGTATTTCCTAAATTCAAGCTCACTGATTTTAATTGTAACTTTTATGATTTTTATAATGTATTATACTTTTGTTTTGTGAATCGGAAGCCATATCACGATCGAGGTCACGGGAGAGCTCACCGATTGCTCAAAAAAAGAAATCCTTACACGTGCCTTAGGTAAAGAAGAATACTCGGTCGCACAAGGGTGCTTTGGATTTGGAGTAGCACCAACCGAGTACTTTGGACCAAAGCGAAAAGTCTATGATGAGAATCATGATCGCCCACCACCGAGAAAGATGATGGCATTGTATGAAAGTTTGCAAGCTCAACTTAATGATATCACGATCACTTTATGGCCATGTTATGCCACCAAAGACCAACCCCGCTACACATAGCGATTGCACGAGATAGCATTTGCACCATGCCACAACTAAGGTATTAATTGTTTTTATTATTTTGTGGTTTATAATTGATTTATTGTACATATATATATATAACATCAAATAATGTCTTTATTATTTTGTGGTTTATAATTGATTTAGGACAACAATGAGTGTGAGTGTGAATTGTATATCTCAAACCCACATGAAATGGTTGCAATTGGCTACACATGTAACGAATTGGGTCCCTTCATGCACAATTTACCCCTACCTCCGAATCATGTTAGAGTCAGAGTTGCGGTACCATTTAGGGAGGATGCACCATTGCTGCTCCGATTGACAAGATTGATATACTGACGGTGTCACAAGCAGTTGGTACCTTTGTGGTATGGCCATCCGCCCTTGTCGTTGTAAGTGACAATATATTTTTAACTAACTAGTTATAGTTTTTGTCATATAATTTGTGCTAACTAAGTAATTATTTTTGTTTAAACATAGATGCGCCAAAATGAAAAATCTAAGAAAGTGTCTACCCAAGAAGAAAAGGTCTCCTTTGAAAAGTGTTGGCAAGGAAATATCTATTGGCAAGAAAGTGTCTCGATCCACCCCTTCTACAAAAGTGTCTCACCACACCCTTATGTAGAAGTTTCACACCGCCTCTCCTCCAAAAGTGACTGATCAACCCTCCTCTTCTCGCCAAGTGACTCATCCCACCCCTTCTCCAATTGTGTCTCAGCCCGCCTCTTCCTCTTCCATTGAAGCTTATATGAAGATTGGTGAGGCCGACGCGTACGAGAAATACATGATGAAAGACAAATTGCTTATCATAAATTTTGATGAAGAAATTTTTGGAGCTGCCTTGCCTCATATAGTCGGACGTGAGGATATCCGTGCTGTATGTGATGCGGATGAGGCAACCGGTATTGTTATGAATATATATGTCAGGTACTATGTAATTTATTATTTGACATTGTCGATTAATTTTATTATATCGTTAATTTAATTTATATATATCTAAATGTAGGTACTTGTACGAGGACATTGTGGTCCCTTCCGAACAGACACATAGATATTTGTTCTTGTGTCCGGAAAGTACAACCTTTCATCAAGTGAATCCCAGCCTGCCAAATTATGAATCACTTGTGGAACAAAACCAGGCTGCTGTTCAAACTTATGTCAATGACCGCTTCATTGAAGCTCAAAATAGAATTGATGATGATGTCTTACTTCTAGCACCGGTTAATTTTGGGTAAGAATTTTTACTCATTAATTCTTATATAAGATGCATTTTTTTAATAGTAGTCAATTACTTATTCCTAAATTTATTTTGTAGGAGACATTGGGTTTTGTATGCAATTAATCCTAGGAAAAAAAAGCGTGTATTACCTTGACTCACTTCAAAATCATTACAAAACCACACACAGTTTGTGGAGCTTTTTACAGTGTGTTTATTTTGTGTCATTCTCGCATTTCTTACTTTTACTTATATATGTATATATTGTTATTAATATAGTTATATGACATTCTATTCAATGGTTTAAGGACATATTGGGGAGTGGATAAATTAACGGTCAAATGGTTACCAATAGTTGTAAGTTTCTAACTTATACATTACATTATTTTGTCAAAAACTATATTCAACTCAATTTAACAATTAACTAATCTAATTATGTTTTGTAGTGTCCTAAACAATTGAATAACATTGATTGTGGGTATTACGTCATGAAGTATATGAAGGATATTATTACCCGAAAGAAAACGACTATCTCCCGTCAGGTATCTACTTATAATATATTTTTATATGATTTCGATTTAATAGTGGTTCTTTCCAATATTTAACCATTTCAATTCTAATTTTATTTATTTATATAATTTCAGTATTTTAGCGATTGTCAAAGCAACACATACTCTGTTGAGCGATTGCGAGCTTAGGGAGAATGGTGCAGTTATCTCTCCCGTTTTTTTTAAAGTTTCATTTGGATACATATAAGTTAGCCTAGCTAGTTTTTGGTTCATAATATTGTAACTTCATAGCTTGTTTTGGATACATATGAATTAGATAATGAAACTTCTTAGCTATTTTGTTTTGGTTCCTCTTATGTAATTTGTTTCTGTTATATGTAATTTGTGTTCCTCTTAGCAAATTGATTCTCATTATGTATTGGATTGGATTGGTGTGCAGGTAATTTGTAAATATAAAAGGAAAACACACAAAACAGAAAAAAATTAAAAAAAAAAATTTAGACAATATTCAGCGCTTTTGATGAAGCGCTGGGTATTTAGTAACACAAATAGGCAATACTCAGCGCTTTTAATAAAGCGCTGGGTATTTAGTAACACAAATAGGCAATACTCAGCGCTTTTAATAAAGCGTTGGGTATAAGGGGGTAATATTCAGCGCTTTTTAAA
The DNA here is from genome assembly GCA_020916435.1 of Oxytropis ochrocephala. Taxonomy (NCBI): domain Eukaryota; kingdom Viridiplantae; phylum Streptophyta; class Magnoliopsida; order Fabales; family Fabaceae; genus Oxytropis; species Oxytropis ochrocephala. Next base: position 48,739,215 of record CM037093.1, read on the forward strand.
AAGCGCTAAGTATCTGGGAGGACGCTTTGGATATATTCAGCGCTTTTTAAAAAGCGCTAAGTATTAGGGAGGACGCTTATGATATATTCAGCGCTTTTTAAAAAGCGCTAAGTATTAGGAGGACGTGTTTTGCAATGGGTGGCGTTTTTTTAGAAGCGCTACCCATTGTTGGAGTGAATAGCCACGCCACCTTGGCAAAGCTCGCTCAAAGCGCGCCCATGGATAAAAAAAAACGCTGCCCATCTACTAGATCTGTTGTAGTGTTAGCGTTATTGACCAGTATTCAAGAAGGCCGAGCATAGGTGATGTGAGCCCACATGCATGGCTAGACTACAATTAAGAGCTTGGATGGAAGTCACAAGTATCAAGACTCAAAAGACCAAAAAGAGATTTGACACTCAAAGGGAATATACTTTAGTGTGTCCACCTTGATAATTGACAAGGACACACTAAAGGTGACCAATGTTACTTTGGAAATTCCTAGACATCCTAAACTCAAGAGTTTTCTATTTCCTTGTAGTTGTTTCTAATAAATATAGGATTTAATTTCTAGTGTAATGTGTTTTTGATTTGAGCCTTGTTGGCAATAGAATAGACTAAGGTCTTTAGTTACTTTAATGTCGCCATGGGCCTTGTTTTCCTATCTCTAAGTGGATTGTATGTTGGGCTTAGGATCCATTAGAACCAACATATAAATACTACTTCACTCCTCGTAATTTGGTAGACTTTGATGAATGTGAAATCATTTGCTACATTTTGCAAAAGCTAGAGCCAAAGAGAGGCATGAGAGCTTGAGAGCATTGTAGAAGTGAGTTCATCACATGTTCTTCTTGGTTCTTGGAATGGAACCTTGAGCACCTACCTTTGAGACTTGGAGAAGCTCAAAGCGGTTTGTGGTCTTCATCTTCTTCCCAAGGAAGAAGTGGCGGACATCATTCTCCACTTCATCTCTATTCTTTCCACATTTGATTCTTTCTTCACTTTTGTCTTCTTCAAGTAAGTGTCTTCATCTAATCTTGAAATTGTGTTCTTGTTCATCATCTTGACTTAGAGATTCTTATAGATTTGTAATATTCTAGATCCGAAATTTAGTGATTCATGTGTGGATCACATCAATTGGTATTCAGAGCTACACAAATTTTACAAATCTTGAGTTTCAATTTTTTTTTCTTCATTTTGCACTTTTAGCGTAACCACAACAAGTCAGCCTTGACATCATTTTTTTCTTTTCTCTTGATTTCGTCTTCGATTTCTGTTTGCATCTTGTTCGTGGTGTAATTTGCAATGTATTACACTCTCGTTTCACTAAATTCCTCACCACATGCTACTAACAACAGGTTTGGTAATGAACAGTTTATTTTCAAAATTTTAAAAAATTCAAAGTTTGCCTAAAATATAATTTAGGTTAAATATGTTATTGATCTTAAATAAAATTCTCTTTCAAAAAAAAATATCTTAAATAAAATTTGAAACTTTTATTTTTAGTTCGTATAAAAAATTTCGGTCACTTTTAGTTCTTACATTTTCCTCTTTCAATATTTTTAGTCTCTCATAACTTTTAATTCCACTTAGAAGCACTATCAAAAGGCTCAAAAAACGCTATTAAAAGTCATGCGGGACAAAAAGCATTGTCGTGGGAAAATGTAGGGACTAAAGTGAGTGAAATATTTTATAGGGCCTAAAAATAAAATTTTCAAATTTTACAAGGACTAATAAAACATATTTAACACAAATAATTTAAAGTATACCAAACGATAAAAGAAATTAATAGACATATTTTCTATAAAAAAGTTTTGGTTTAGTTATCAGCCCTAAACACTTTAGGCTCTGTTTGGCAAGTCTTGTCCGCTAGCGGATGACAAATGAATGTGTTTGTTGTCGTCAAACACTTCAATCCTAATCGGGAGATCGGCCAGAGCTGTTGAAACAATTACGTTCCTTTGTTCTTTAAGCGATTGCGTCGAGGAAGAAACTTCATTCCTCGACAATGGGTTCTCTAACTCCTTTAAAGAGTGTTAGGATAGGTGTGAGTGGAACGTATTAGGATAAACTAATCAGTTTTAAATCGCTATTTTGGATTATCCTTAATTTCTATTTTAATTATATTAATGTAATCACATTTCTGATATATTTAATCTCTTATTCAAGTACATTTGGCGCCCACTGTGGGGTCCAGAAAATTTAGTCCCGACCACCAATTTTATCCTAGACAATATGGTAACAACCCGTCGGGAACGTCGGCGGAATCCCCCGGTGTCACCCAACAATACACCCACAATGTCTCGAGGGTCCCGTCGCTATGGCTGACCTCGAAACGAACGTCAACCTACCTCGAAAATTGTCCCAACACCAGTACCTGCCACAATTCCTACCCCCACAACCAACCAAGTTGTAGTTGACACTCACGTTCATTGGCCACAAAGTTCCAAGCAACCACCATTACCGGATCACCCTTTCCTCGTTGGTGTCAAAATCGTCATTTACGAAATCCGCAAACTTAATCAGTCACTACAGCAACAAATGATTGATATCCAATAGGAAAGGAATCCAAACACTCCGGATGGGGTGCAAATTGAAAAACCTCAACCATTAACTGATGCTATGATGTCCGACCTTGTCCCACCTAACTTCAAACCTCCGCCATTGGAAAGTTATGATGGACGTAGGGATCCACAAAAGCACTCGACGGATTTTGACACACAAATGGCCATCATCGGCGCCCATGAAACTTTGACGATAGGAGCATAGTTCCCTCCTCGGAGCAGAGTTCACTCTTTAATACCTTTTTAAAAATGTCCACAAGTGAACCTTTACTTGTTTTAGTAAATTTTAATAAAATATTTTTTATTTTCCTTTTTTTAGTATTTTTAAATTCATTTTTTACTAAAAATGGTAAAGATCCACTGGTGAACCTTTACCATTTGTAGCAATTGAACAAATACGGAGAGTACTCTTTGACGACACCAAATGACTTGGTGTTGCAGAAGAACTTGTTGAAGAAGTAGATCAGGAAGGCATGATGCTCCCCATCAATAACCCGCCCGAAGGACTTAGCGTTATTGACCAGTATTCGAGAAGGCCGAGCATATGTGATGTGAGCCCACATGCATGGCTAGACTACAATTAAGAGCTTGGATGGAAGTCACAAGTATCAAGACTCAAAAGACCAAAAAGAGATTTGACACTCAAAGGGAATATACTTTAGTGTGTCCACCTTGATAATTGACTAGGACACACTAAAGGTGACCAATGTTACTTTGGAAATTCCTAGACATCCTAAACTCTAGAGTTTTCTATTTCCTTGTAGTTGTTTCTAATAAATATAGGATTTCATTTCTAGTGTAATGTGTTTTTGATTTCAGCCTTGTTGGCAATAGAATAGACTAAGGTCTTTAGTTACTTTAATGTGGCCATGGGCCTTGTTTTCCTATCTCTAAGTGGATTGTATGTTGGGCTTAGGATCCATTAGAATCAACATATAAATACTACTTCACTCCTCGTAATTTGGTAGACTTTGATGAATGTGAAATCATTTGCTACATTTTGCAAAAGCTAGAGCCAAAGAGAGGCATGAGAGCTTGAGAGCATTGTAGAAGTGAGTTCATCACATGTTCCCCTTGGTTCTTGGAATGGAACCTTGAGCACCTACCTTTGAGACTTGGAGAAGCTAATAGCGGTTTGTGGTCTTCATCTTCTTCCCAAGGAAGAAGTGGCGGACATCTTTCTCCACTTCATCTCTATTCTTTCCACATTTGATTCTTTCTTCACTTTTGTCTTCTTCAAGTAAGCGTCTTCATCTAATCTTGAAATTGTGTTCTTGTTCATCATCTTGACTTAGAGATTCTTATAGATTTGTAATATTCTAGATCCGAAATTTAGTGATTCATGTGTGGATCACATCAATTGGTATTCGAGCTACACAAATTTTACAAATCTTGAGTTTCAATTTTTTTTTTCATTCTCGCACTTTTAGCGTAACCACAACAAGTCAGCCTTGATATCGTTTTTTCCTTTTCCCTTGATTTCGTCTTTGATTTCTGTTTGCATCTTGTTCGTGGTGTAATTTGCAATGTATTACACTCTCGTTTCACTAAATTCCTCACCACATGCTACTAACAACAGGTTTGGTAATGAACAGTTTATTTTCAAAATTTTAAAAAATTCAAAGTTTGCCTAAAATATAATTTAGGTTAAATATGTTATTGATCTTAAATTAAATTATCTTTCAAAAAAAAATATCTTAAATAAAATTTGAAACTTTTATTTTTAGTTCGATTAAAAAATTTCGGTCACTTTTAGTTCTTACATTTTCCTCTTTCAATATTTTTAGTCTCTCATAACTTTTAATTCCACTTAGAAGCACTATCAAAAGGCTCAAAAAACGCTATTAAAAGTCATGCGGGACAAAAAACATTGTCGTGGGAAAATGTAGGGACTAAAGTGAGTGAAATATTTTATAGGGCCTAAAAATAAATTTTTCAAATTTTACATGGACTAATAAAACATATTTAACTCAAATAATTTAAAGTATACCAAACGATAAAAGAAATTAATAGACATATTTTCTATAAAAAAGTTTTGGTTTAGTTATCAGCCCTAAACACATTAGGCTCTGTTTGGCAAGTCTTGTCCGCTAGCGGATGACAAATGAATGTGTTTGTTGTCGTCAAACACTTCAATCCTAATCGGGAGATCGGCCAGAGGTGTTGAAACAATTACGTTCCTTTGTTCTTCAAGCGATTGCGTCGAGGAAGGAACTCCGTTCCCCGACAATGGGTTCTCTAACTCCTCCAAAGAGTGTTAGGATAGGTGTTAGTGGAACGTATTAGGATAAACTAATCAGTTTTAAATCGCGATTTTGGATTATCCTTAATTTCTATTTTAATTATATTAATGTAATCACATTTCTGATATATTTAATCTCTTATTCAAGTACATTTGGCGCCCACTGTGGGGTCCAGAAAATTTAGTCCCGACCACCAATTTTATCCTAGACAATATGGTAACAACCCGTCGGGAACGTCGGCGGAATCCCCCGGTGTCACCCAACAATACACCCACAATGTCTCGAGGGTCCCGTCGCTATGGCCGACCTCGAAACGAACGTCAACCTACCTAGTAAATTGTCCCAACACCAGTACCTGCCACAATTCCTACCCCCACAACCAACCCATTTGTAGTTGACACTCACGTTCATTGGCCACAAAGTTCCAAGCAACCACCATTACCGGATCACCCTTTCCTCGTTGGTGTCAATATCGTCATTGAGGAACTCCGCAAACTCAATCAGTCACTACAGCAACAAATGATTGATATCCAATAGGAAAGGAATCCAAACACTCCGGATGGGGTGCAAATTGAAAAACCTCAACCATTAACTGATGCTATGATGTCCGACCTTGTCCCACCTAACTTCAAATCTTCGCCTTTGGAAAGTTATGATGGACGTAGGGATCCACAAAAGCACTCGACGGATTTTGACACACAAATGGCCATCATCGGCGCCCATGAAACTTTGACGATAGGAGCATAGTTCCCTCCTCGGAGCAGAGTTCACTCTTTAATACCTTTTTAAAAATGTCCACAAGTGAACCTTTACTTGTTTTAGTAAGTTTTAATAAAATATTTTTTATTTTCCATTTTTTAGTATTTTTAAATTCATTTTTACTAAAAATGGTAAAGATCCACTGGTGAACCTTTACCATTTGTAGCAATTGAACAAATACGGAGAGTACTCTTTGACGACACCAAATGACTTGGTGTTGTAAAAGAACTTGTTGAAGAAGTACATCAGGAAGGCATGATGCTCCCCATCAATAAGCCGCCCGAAGGACTTAGCGTTATTGACCAGTATTCGAGAAGGCCGAGCATAGGTGATGTGAGCCCACATGCATGGCTAGACTACAATTAAGAGCTTGGATGGAAGTCACAAGTATCAAGACTCAAAAGACCAAAAAGAGATTTGACACTCAAAGGGAATATACTTTAGTGTGTCCACCTTGATAATTGACAAGGACACACTAAAGGTGACCAATGTTACTTTGGAAATTCCTAGACATCCTAAACTCAAGAGTTTTCTATTTCCTTGTAGTTGTTTCTAATAAATATAGGATTTAATTTCTAGTGTAATGTGTTTTTGATTTGAGCCTTGTTGGCAATAGAATAGACTAAGGTCTTTAGTTACTTTAATGTCGCCATGGGCCTTGTTTTCCTATCTCTAAGTGGATTGTATGTTGGGCTTAGGATCCATTAGAACCAACATATAAATACTACTTCACTCCTCGTAATTTGGTAGACTTTGATGAATGTGAAATCATTTGCTACATTTTGCAAAAGCTAGAGCCAAAGAGAGGCATGAGAGCTTGAGAGCATTGTAGAAGTGAGTTCATCACATGTTCTCCTTGGTTCTTGGAATGGAACCTTGAGCACCTACCTTTGAGACTTGGAGAAGCTCAAAGCGGTTTGTGGTCTTCATCTTCTTCCCAAGGAAGAAGTGGCGGACATCATTCTCCACTTCATCTCTATTCTTTCCACATTTGATTCTTTCTTCACTTTTGTCTTCTTCAAGTAAGTGTCTTCATCTAATCTTGAAATTGTGTTCTTGTTCATCATCTTGACTTAGAGATTCTTATAGATTTGTAATATTCTAGATCCGAAATTTAGTGATTCATGTGGATTTAGTGATCACTATGTTTGTGGATCAATGTCATCAATTGAAACCGTATTCGGGCGAGCTACAACAAATTTTACAAATCTTGAGTTTCAATTTTTTTTTCTTCATTTTGCACTTTTAGCGTAATTTTGCATCTTGTTCGTGGTGTAATTTGCAATGTATTACTCTCGTTTCACTAAATTCCTCACCACATGCTACTAACAACGTGTTTGGTAATGAATACAGTTTATTTTCAAAATTTTAAAAAATTCAAAGTTTGCCTAAAATATAATTTAGGTTAAATATGTTATTGATCTTAAATAAAATTCTCTTTCAAAAAAAAAATATCTTAAATAAAATTTGAAACTTTTATTTTTAGTTCGTATAAAAAATTTCGGTCACTTTTAGTTCTTACATTTTCCTCTTTCAATATTTTTAGTCTCTCATAACTTTTAATTCCACTTAGAAGCACTATCAAAAGGCTCAAAAAACGCTATTAAAAGTCACGCGGGACAAAAAGCATTGTCGTGGGAAAATGTAGGGACTAAAGTGAGTGAATTATTTTATAGGGCCTAAAAATAAAATTTTCAAATTTTACAAGGACTAATAAAACATATTTAACTCAAATAATTTAAAGTATACCAAACGATAAAAGAAATTAATAGACATATTTTCTATAAAAAAGTTTTGGTTTAGTTATCAGCCCTAAACACTTTAGGCTCTGTTTGGCAAGTCTTGTCCGCTAGCGGATGACAAATGAATGTGTTTGTTGTCGTCAAACACTTCAATCCTAACCGGTAGATCGACCAGAGGTGTTGAAACAATTACGTTCCTTTGTTCTTCAAGTGATTGCGTCGAGGAAGGAACTTCGTTCCTCGACAATGGGTTCTCTAACTCCTTTAAAGAGTGTTAGGATAGGTGTGAGTGGAACGTATTAGGATAATCTAATCAGTTTTAAATCGTTATTTTGGATTATCCTTAATTTCTATTTTAATTATATTAATGTAATCACATTACTGATATGTTTATTCTCTTATTCAAGTACATTTGGCGCCCACTGTGGGGTCCAGAAAATTTAGTCCCGACCACCAATTTTATCCTAGACAATATGGTAACAACTCGTCGGGAACGTCGGCGGAATCCCCCGGTGTCACCAAACAATACACCCACAATCTCTCGAGGGTCCCGTCGCTATGGCTGACCTCGAACGAACGTCAACCTACCTCGAAAATTGTCCCAACACCAGTACCTGCCACAATTCCTACCCCCACAACCAACCAAGTTGTAGTTGACACTCACGTTCATTGGCCACAAAGTTCCAAGCAACCACCATTACCGGATCACCCTTTCCTCGTTGGTGTCAAAATCGTCATTGAAGAACTCCGCAAACTCAATCAGTCACTACAGCAACAAATGATTGATATCCGATAGGAAAGGAATCCAAACACTCCGGATGGGGTGCAAATTGAAAAACCTCAACCATTAACTGATGCTATCATGTCCGACCTTGTCCCACCTAACTTCAAACCTCCGCCTTTGGAAAGTTATGATGGACGTAGGGATCCACAAAAGCACTCGACGAATTTTGACACACAAATGGCCATCATCGGCGCCCATGAAACTTTGACGATAGGAGCATAGTTCCCTCCTCGGAGAAGAGTTCACTCTTTATTACCTTTTTAAAAATGTCCACAAGTGAACCTTTACTTGTTTTAGTAAGTTTTAATAAAATATTTTTTATTTTCCATTTTTTAGTATTTTTAAATTCATTTTTTACTAAAAATGGTAAAGATCCACTGGTGAACCTTTACCATTTGTAGCAATTGAACAAATACGGAGAGTACTCTTTGACGACACCAAATGACTTGGTGTTGTAAAAGAACTTGTTGAAGAAGTACATCAGGAAGGTATGATGCTCCCCATCAATAACCCGCCCGAAGGACTTAGCGTTATTGACCAGTATTCGAGAAGGCCGAGCATAGGTGATGTGAGCCCACATGCATGGCTAGACTACAATTAAGAGCTTGGATGGAAGTCACAAGTATCAAGACTCAAAAGACTAAAAAGAGATTTGACACTCAAAGCGAATATACTTTAGTGTGTCCACCTTGATAATTGACAAGGACACACTAAAGGTGACCAATGTTACTTTGGAAATTCCTAGACATCCTAAACTCTAGAGTTTTCTATTTCCTTGTAGTTGTTTCTAATAAATATAGGATTTCATTTCTAGTGTAATGAGTTTTTGATTTGAGCCTTGTTGGCAATAGAATAGACTAAGGTCTTTAGTTACTTTAATGTGGCCATGGGCCTTGTTTTCCTATCTCTAAGTGGATTGTATGTTGGGCTTAGGATCCATTAGAACCAACATATAAATACTACTTCACTCCTCGTAATTTGGTAGACTTTGTTGAATGTGAAGTCATTTGCTGCATTTTGCAAAAGCTAGAGCCAAAGAGAGGCATGAGAGCTTGAGAGCATTGTAGAAGTGAGTTCATCACATGTTCTCCTTGGTTCTTGGAATGGATCCTTGAGCACCTACCTTTGAGACTTGGAGAAGCTCAAAGCGGTTTGTGGTCTTCATCTTATTCCCAAGGAAGAAGTGGCGGACATCATTCTCCACTTCATCTCTATTCTTTCCGCATTTGATTCTTTCTTCACTTTTGTCTTCTTCAAGTAAGTGTCTTCATCTAATCTTGAAATTGTGTTCTTGTTCTTCATCTTGACTTAGAGATTCTTATAGATTTGTAATATTCTAGATCCGAAATTTAGTGATTCATGTGTGGATCACATCAATTGGTATTCAGAGCTACACAAATTTTACAAATCTTGAGTTTCAATTTTTTTTCTTCATTCTGCACTTTTAGCGTAACCACAACAAGTCAGCCTTGATATCGTTTTTTTCTTTTCTCTTGATTTCGTCTTCGATTTTTGTTTGCATCTTGTTTGTGGTGTAATTTGCAATGTATTACACTCTCGTTTCACTAAATTCCTCACCACATGCTACTAACAACAGGTTTGGTAATGAACAGTTTATTTTCAAAATTTTAAAAAATTCAAAGTTTGCCTAAAATATAATTTAGGTTAAATATGTTATTGATCTTAAATAAAATTCTCTTTCAAAAAAAATATCTTAAATAAAATTTGAAACTTTTATTTTTAGTTCGTATAAAAAATTTCGGTCACTTTTAGTTCTTACATTTTCCTCTTTCAATATTTTTAGTCTCTCATAACTTTTAATTCCACTTAGAAGCACTATCAAAAGGCTCAAAAAACGCTATTAAAAGTCATGCAGGACAAAAAGCATTGTCGTGGGAAAATGTAGGGACTAAAGTGAGTGAATTATTTTATAGGGCCTAAAAATAAAATTTTCAAATTTTACAAGCACTAGTGCAGAAAAGGCTTTTTGTATCGGTTGTTTTGCACTTTTAGTATCGGTTATCTGTCGATACTAATTCGACCGATACTAAATGTCTGACATTTAGTATCGGTTAAATAACCGATACTAAATGTCACTTTTAGTATCGGATTTTCAAAAAACCGATACTAAATGACGTTTTTTTGGTGATTTTTATGTCTTGAAAACGTACATTTAGTATCGGTTATTTAAATAACTGATACTAAATGTCACTTTTAGTATCGGTTATTTAAATAACCGATACTAAATGTCTTTTCAACATTGTGTTTACTGTCTAAAAATTGACTTTTAGTATCGGTTATTTAAATAACCGATACTAAAAGTGACATTTAGTATCGGTTATTTAAATAACCGATACTAATAGTGTTTTCAACATTGTGTTTGCTGTCTAAAGAATGACATTTAGTATCGGTTTTTTAAATAACCGATACTAAAAGTGACATTTAGTATCTGTTTTTTAAATTAACCGATACTAAATGTCACTTTTAGTATCGGTTAATTTAAATGAGCGATACTAAATGTCATTAGTTTGGTGTTTTTTAGGACTTTTAGCAACGGTTATTCTTAATAACCGATACTAAAGGTCCATTTTTGGTGTTTTTTATCATCTAAAAAATCTCATTCTTCAGCAATGATTCTTCAGATTCGCTATTTTTAAATATCAATGGGATATCATAATTTCTTCTATTATAACTTATGCAAATATAAATGTAAATTTTTTTAAATTATGCCAAACCCGAATTCCAGATTTAAATTATGAGATAAAACTTCAAAGTCAAAACAAAACTTTCAAACAAAATTTAATAAAAGCATAAGTAATTCTAAAACAAACAAAAATACATTATGAAATTCCATTAAGCTCCAACAACTTCTGGGGTTCCCTCAACCATTGTTTCATCTGCGCAGTCTCGTCTCTCTACCTTGGTACCAACATCTTCCGAGTAATCACCATGAACCTACAATAATCAAATACCGACTCTCATCCATAATCGATTTCAAATGTTCACAAAAATTAGAAATTTAGAATTGTTTCCATTCTAAAGTATACATCAACTAAAAATGGATAATAAATCAACAACCCAAAGCAAGAAAAAAGCGTGGAGTCCATCAGAATGAAAAAAATATGTTTTCAAATATTAAGAGTTGGCCAAAATCTTCAATAGTCAATATTTTGTTGAGAAAATGAAACAATTTCTCGCAAAATCAGCCAAAGGGTACTGAGAAAAAAATTATACTTGTACAATTAAGAAACTCACTAAGGTTAAGTAACAATTCTATTCATGTAAAGCATTTGCGAATTAATAGAAACTTCCATTAGATATGGGAACATGACCGTAATTTCAAGTATTAAGACAAAGAGGCATACCTCCATCGCTTTTCCAAGATCAAACTTGGGAGCTTTCAGATCTTAACTTTACGAATGAACACATTCTCGCAAAGGGTAAATGCTAGATGTGGCCTTCTCAATTTCTTTTCCAATCATCTCGGGAATGAACTTGCGAACCAACTCTTTCAGATCACAAGATGTTGCACGGTTGATCATGATCTCCTCATCTTCCTACGTATCTCAAAAATAAAATGCATCAGTCGCCGCTATGGAATACAAGTCCCAATTGTCATCTATGGAAAGCAAAATGATAAAATAGAGGAATTTTAGAGGTATAACAATGAGACTAACTAAGTAAAATAAAGAGCAAACAAAAACAACTAATGATAAACATAATTTACACCCTTTAAATTTACGTAATTATATCATAGGTAGTTGAAAAAGGAAATGCAAATCAAGTTAGAATTAACATAAATAATAATGGAACAAATAACAATGTTGTAGACAATATACTTGCCTAACTTGGCTTGACCGAGCATAACAGTCCTCTTCACTGGTTTACTACGTCTCTTAGTGAACCCAATGCAAAACAACCTCGTGTATAACTATCAGTGGTCTTCACATCCACATGAGCTTCAATCATATATACCCTCTATACTATCATCTTTCATGCACACTAGAAAGCAACTACTCAGCTGCCAGAAAACACAATCAGCCACTTTAATGGGGTCTTAGAGACATTCACCAATCTATACAAAAAAGCAAGTCATGGAATAACATAAATAAAGGCAAAGAGCTGGAGAAACTTCAATCATACCTGAGGCCTAGGTGTTCCTGCATTGAAAAGAGTTGGGGATGCATGGGTGAACCACCTTTGAGACATCATGTGGTAAGTTTTGACAGCAGATTCTATGTCGTCTTTGTGAATTCCCACGGCAACCCTCATCAACATGTGTTGAAGCCTTTCCACAACCTTACCTTTCAACCTTCAAGAGGTAGGATTTCTCAAGGGTTTTGAAACCAAAATAATCATAATCAAAGTCCCTGCCGTAGATGATCTCACTGTCCAAACGAGCGACGATTCTCAGGCCAAACAGAATATAATAAAAGTTTATTATATTCAACCTTTGTCACAGAACAAAAAAAAGTCAGAAAAAAAGTATCAAAAATCAAAACACTTTCTACAGCAATTTGGCCACAAAACTTATACATAATTTCTAGGGGAAGTAGTAGTAGTAGTAGTAATGGTATGAGTTGAGGAAGATGAAGCATGGGAGTTTGAATGAACATCTCCTTCACTATGATTAGCCCTTTCTTCCGAATTCGAATGCTCAATCAGCTCTACTTTCTTAAACTCGGTTTCTTAATTGAAGCAAATTACGTGTGTGAAATCATTGGATGTGTGGCAACCGTGCATAAATTCCACTGGGCGCCGCCGCTTTAGTATTTTTCCCCGATGTTTGCTGAGGTAGCAGCCTCTTCAAATATTCTTGTGGTTGGACAAAAATGTTTCCTACAAGAACAAAAGGTGTTGTTGTTTGTGAATTCGCACCGTCGTTAATCGTCGAACTCGGTCTTCTAGTGTGTAAACGATATTTCTATCCTAAACCAAAATGTAAAATGCCGCTTAGGCTATCATTGAGAATATGGAATCATTGGATTACCACTCATTCAGCTTGAAACCCCTTAACTAGAGAGGACTAAAACAAGAACTAAAGAGACCAAACAAAATCAAAACACAAAAGAGGCCTGCAATCGTGATCTAGGCCGCAACAATAGAGGCCACATCAACCGCAAATCGCAATTGACCACAATTCTTTGGAATATTAAGGATTGCAACATGATGTGATCACAACCGTGACCGCAATTGGTCAATTCTTCGTAATATCAGGATTGCAACTGTTACCGCAATTTAAAACCTTGGATTTTACTATCTAATATCTAAAGCCAAATTTGACAATCATACATTTGGGAAGAATATGCTATATACAAACCTCAGTAAATGATTTTTCACTTCATCATTTGTGAGGCCATCAACATTCATTAGCTCTCGATTTGCTTTGGTGTGGTCTGCTGCGAAACCACCAAAATATTAAACATCAATATGCGCTTAAATTATCATCCTCAACAGAACACATAACACTCACAACTTTACTATAGATATTAAGATAAAATACTCACAATCTGCACCACCAAGTTGGTGAAGGGATTGTGAGAAGCGCTTATGCAACTCCGGTGACCAAAGATCGACGCCGCTTCCTCTGTCCCTCTTTCTCTCTCTCTTCCACTTTGCTTCCATCATTGTTCTCGTTTACCGCTGCTTGCAGGAAGAAGAAGACGGAGTTTCTTTACTCAACGATTCACTTGTTTTCCCAACTCTTTCTTCTTTATGAAATGGCTGAAAAGCACCACCAACACTTCCACTTCTCTTCAATTCCACCACATGCACTTTCCTATTAACATCCTAATCAAATTTCCACACCAATTACATCCAAAATCAAAAGTCAATTCATTGTTTCTTCCCTTTAACACAAAGCAAAAGACCAAGGTCTTCTTTGGATAACCAACCTAATTAAGTGCTTACATATATAAGATATTTCTCTAATCTATAATAAAAGATAAAATAAAATAAAACTCTATTCTATTCGTATAAGCTATTTACATAAACTAACTATTCTAGAGAGCTTATGCTAGTAGATAAGTCAAGATAAACCAATCCAATCAATTCCTAAAGCAAAAACTATGAATTGACAGTTAAGCTAAGCAATTAAGGTTTGGTTTAATTATTACCTCTTGTGATTGGGGACGAGGATTCCATAACTGAACAGATCTAAGCCAATCAGATTTCTTCTTATCATTATTGTTCTTGAGAATCTTTTGTTGCTTATGAGAATGTTGATCATCAAATTCTTGTTCACAATAAGGAGATGTCCTTTTCTTAATTGGAATGAATTCTTCCAAAATAGGTCCGTGCCTTTTGAACCCATGTCTCTTCTCAACCCATTCAACCTTTGTCACAGAGAAGATCTCCTGCAAATGTTAGATGAAAATCAAGCATCAGAAATCAAGCAAATCTACAATTAGAACACAGTTTAGGGTTTCAAATTCAAATACCATCTTCTCTTGTTTTTAGGGTTTCGCGAGAAGCAATTAATCAAATCAGAGAAGAATACATACCAGAAACGATGAAGAGAAGAAGGGAATGGAAGACTTCGCACAAGCTTGCTTAAAACGAGAAGACAATCACGAACAAAGAAGTCAAAACGAAAAGTATCGCAAAACGAAAACGATCACAATCACAATCAGGACTTCGTTTCACATTGTTGGACGATTAGAGGTTCGATTGTTGATTTGAAGGTTAGGGTTCGATTGGGAGCTTCATTTCAAATCGATTAGAGGTTCGATTGTTGGACGATTAGAGGTTCGATACGCATCAATGAGGGAAAGTGAAAGAGAACCATGAGAAGGAGACGGTGAACGGAGATGATGAGAGTAGAGAATCAGACGGTGAGAGAGAATCATGAGTGAGAGAATCGTGAAATGAGGGTTCATAGAGAGAGAGGTTCAGAGAGTGAGAGGGCGTTTGTGAGTATTGTCGTGAGTGAGAGAATGAATTAGAGAGAACGCGTCTTCTGAGCAAAATTAAACGTCACTTGTAGTAGCGGGTGTTCTAAAACCCGATACTAAATGTGTTTGAGACACATATTTTGTATCGGTTGTTTAAACAACCGATACTAAATGTAAACGTGAAAATTGAAAACTTTCATTTAATTTCAAAATTGCCACCGCGTCCACATTTAGTATCGGTTGTTCAATAAATAAAATTCTCTTTCAAAAAAAATATCTTAAATAAAATTTGAAACTTTTATCTTTAGTTCGTATAAAAAATTTCGGTCACTTTTAGTTCTTACATTTTCCTCTTTCAATATTTTTAGTCTCTCATAACTTTTAATTCCACTTAGAAGCACTATCAAAAGGCTCAAAAAACGCTATTAAAAGTCATCCAGGACAAAAAGCATTGTCGTGGGAAAATGTAGGGACTAAAGTGAGTGAATTATTTTATAGGGCCTAAAAATAAAATTTTCAAATTTTACAAGGACTAATAAAACATATTTAACTCAAATAATTTAAAGTATACCAAACGATAAAAGAAATTAATAGACATATTTTCTATAAAAAAGTTTTGGTTAAGTTATCAGCCCTAAACACTTTAGGCTCTGTTTGGCAAGTCTTGTCCGCTAGCGGATGACAAATGAATGTGTTTGTTGTCGTCAAACACTTCAATCCTAACCGGTAGATCGGCCAGAGGTGTTGAAACAATTACGTTCCTTTGTTCTTCAAGTGATTGCGTCGAGGAAGGAACTTCGTTCCTCGACAATGGGTTCTCTAACTCCTCCAAAGAGTGTTAGGATAGGTGTGAGTGGAACGTATTAGGATAAACTAATCAGTTTTAAATCGCTTTTTTGGATTATCCTTAATTTCTATTTTTATTATATTAATGTAATCACATTACTGAAATATTTAATCTCTTATTCAAGTACATTTGGCGCCCACTGTGGGGTCCAGAAAATTTAGTCCCGACCACCAATTTTATCCTAGACAATATGGTAACAACCCGTCGGGAACGTCGGCGGAATCCCCCGGTGTCACCCAACAATACACCCACAATGTCTCGAGGGTCCCGTCGCTATGGCCGACCTCGAAACGAACGTCAACCTACCTCGAAAATTGTCCCAACACCAATACCTGCCACAATTCCTACCCCCACAACCAACCCAGTTGTAGTTGACACTCACGTTCATTGGCCACAAAGTTCCAAGCAACCACCATTACCGGATCACCCTTTCCTCGTTGGTGTCAATATCGTCATTGACGAACTCCGAAAACTCAATCAGTCACTACAGCAACAAATGATTGGTATCCGATAGGGAAGGAATCCAAACACTCCGGATGGGGTGCAAATTGAAAAACCTCAACCATTAACTGATGCTATCATGTCCGACCTTGTCCCACCTAACTTCAAACCTCCGCTTTTGGAAAGTTATGATGGACGTAGGGATCCACAAAAGCACTCGACGGATTTTGACACACAAATGGCCATCATCGGCGCCCATGAAACTTTGACGATAGGAGCATAGTTCCCTCCTCGGAGCAGAGTTCACTCTTTAATACCTTTTTAAAAATGTCCACAAGTGAACCTTTGCTATTTTTTGTAAGTTTTAATAAAATATTTTTTATTTTCCATTTTTTATTATTTTTAAATTCATTTTTTACTAAAAATGGTAAAGATCCACTAGTTAACCTTTACCATTTGTAGCAATTGAACAAATACGGAGAGTACTCTTTGAC
This sequence comes from Oxytropis ochrocephala, assembly GCA_020916435.1. NCBI lineage: Eukaryota > Viridiplantae > Streptophyta > Magnoliopsida > Fabales > Fabaceae > Oxytropis > Oxytropis ochrocephala. Next base: position 48,755,961 of record CM037093.1, read on the forward strand.
GACACCAAATGACTTGGTGTTGTAGAAGAACTTGTTGAAGAAGTACATCAGGAAGTCATGATGCTCCCCATCAATAACCCGCCCGAAGGACTTAGCGTTATTGACCAGTATTCGAGAAGGCCGAGCATAGGTGATGTGAGCCCACATGCATTGATAGACTACAATTAAGAGCTTGGATGGAAGTCACAAGTATCAAGACTCAAAAGACCAAAAAGAGATTTGACACTCAAAGGGAATATACTTTAGTGTGTCCACCTTGATAATTGACAAGGACACACTAAAGGTGACCAATGTTACTTTGGAAATTCCTAGACATCCTAAACTCTAGAGTTTTCTATTTCCTTGTAGTTGTTTCTAATAAATATAGGATTTCATTTCTAGTGTAATGTGTTTTTGATTTGAGTCTTGTTGGCAATAGAATAGACTAAGGTCTTTAGTTACTTTAATGTGGCCATGGGCCTTGTTTTCCTATCTCTAAGTGGATTGTATGTTGGGCATAGGATCCATTAGAACCAACATATAAATACTACTTCACTCCTCGTAATTTGGTAGACTTTGATGAATGTGAAATCATTTGCTGCATTTTGCAAAAGCTAGAGCCAAAGAGAGGCATGAGAGCTTGAGAGCATTGTAGAAGTGAGTTCATCACATGTTCTCCTTGGTTCTTGGAATGGATCCTTGAGCACCTACTTTTGAGACTTGGAGAAGCTCAAAGCGGTTTGTGGTCTTCATCTTCTTCCCAAGGAAGAAGTGGCGGACATCATTCTCCACTTCATCTCTATTCTTTCCGCATTTGATTCTTTCTTCACTTTTGTCTTCTTCAAGTAAGTGTCTTCATCAATTCTTGAAATTGTGTTCTTGTTCATCATCTTGACTTAGAGATACTTATAGATTTGTAATATTCTAGATCCGAAATTTAGTGATTCATGTGTGGATCACATCAATTGGTATTCAGAGCTACACAAATTTTACAAATCTTGAGTTTCAATTTTTTTTCTTCATTCTGCACTTTTAGCGTAAGCACAACAAGTCAGCCTTGATATCGTTTTTTTCTTTTCTCTTGATTTCATCTTCGATTTCTGTTTGCATCTTGTTCGTGCTGTAATTTGCAATGTATTACACTCTCGTTTCACTAAATTCCTCACCACATGCTACTAACAATAGGTTTGGTAATGAACAGTTTATTTTCAAAATTTTAAAAAATTCAAAGTTTGCCTAAAATATAATTTAGGTTAAATATGTTATTGATCTTAAAGAAAATCCTCTTTCAAAAAAAAAAAATCTTAAATAAAATTTGAAACTTTTATTTTTAGTTCGTATACAAAATTTCGGTCACTTTTAGTTCTTACATTTTCCTCTTTCAATATTTTTAGTCTCTCATAACTTTTAATTCCACTTAGAAGCACTATCAAAAGGCTCAAAAACCGCTATTAAAAGTCATGCAGGACAAAAAGCATTGTCGTGGGAAAATGTAGGGACTAAAGTGAGTGAAATATTTTATAGGGATTAAAAATAAAATTTTCAAATTTTAGAAGGACTAATAAAACATATTTAACTCAAATAATTTAAATTATACCAAACGATAAAAGAAATTAATAGACATATTTTCTATATAAAAGTTTTTGTTTAGTTATCAGCCCTAAACACTTTAGGCTCTGTTTGGCAAGTCTTGTCCGCTAGCTGTAACACCCCATTTCTACCCGGCAATTTAAATCAAAAATCAGAGTATACAAAAATCTTTTCTGGTCATCTTTTAGTTTAGTGTGTTATAAAATAGTGAACTGGCTGACTATGGGATTACTCGGTAATCGATACTACTTGCAACAGGCATTGGCCACCTTTGCAAGGCTCTCAGTGATGCCCTTGTAAATACACCAGCGAAAGAAATTCTAGCCTTAGTGGCGAACCACAGTTTAGCCATAGTCATTCAGCACACTAATAGTATAACATAAATTAACACTCAATGAAATGGAGCGTCACAACTCTTTCTCTTAAACAAAACCGAATACGTAACACCAGTAGACAACTCATAGAAATATAGTTTTACATAATGCAGCGGAAAAATAATCATTATCTCAACAGCATAATCCAGCAATATCAAAACAAGTACATAAAGGCTCAACAAGGAGCAAAACAAGCAACAACAGTCTAAACCCCGACCCCTAGGTGCTACGTGATCGAGCGCGGACCGACTCGGGGAGTAGTGAAGGTAGAAAGCCCTCACTCCACGACTACCGTGGTAAATAACAACGAGAAAGGGTGAGTCTCGAACTATATAATAAAAGTGATAATACGCAATATATAAGCATAGTTTACAAAGACACTCAAACACGCCAAACATCACCAACAATATTCATGCACTAATGGGAATGTATGCAATGTCGGTATGCATGTGGTACCATTGGCCCACCGCCGCCTCGAGCTTCACAATCACTTTATAAGGCCCCCGCCGCCTCGAACTTCACAATCATTTTATAAGGCCCCCGCGCCTCGAACTTCACAAATCATATTATAAACCCTACGACCGCAGCCAATGTATGCATGAGACTCCATGTACATCACAAACATCATTTCAAACAACTCAATACACCCATTACTCTTACCTCAGTGTTAATCTCATTTTATAGCCCTCCTGGCTTGGCCCTCCGGCCCATGCCCCCATGGCATGCTCAATCACTTCATTATAAACTCTCAACACCATTATGTCCCACCGGACTATTCTCCTCTAGGGTACTCAACCTTACTCAGGGGCCTAAACCACCATTTAGGACCAAAACAATCATCTAGGGGACCAAATCTGTCACCTAGGGACCAAAACAAAGACCCTCTTAGGCACTTGGCAAAGACTAGGCGCCATTTTCCCCACATTCGCGCCCCCGGTGCAACACAAAGACTAGCGCCAGAAACTCAAAGATTTTGGCGCCCCGTGGTAACACGACCACTGGCGCCACTTTTCTAGCAATCTGCGCCCCACAGGCAACACGCACCTAGACACAAACTCGCACACGATTTGAGACACAAACTAAGACACAGAGCAAAGACAGTTTGGCGCCCCTCACTGACCAGCTCACCCAACACTTTCAAACCAAAACCACCCGAGCTAAAATGTTTAAAAATGAATTTGGGCGGTAAACATAAAATTTGTACAGTGAAATATGCTTAGAAAAGTAAGTTTCACTTCCTGTGCTCCAAAACACACACAAAACGAGCCCCCACCGGACATTTTCAAAAATACACCGCAACTGAAAAACCACTCGAGACAAAACACTTAAAATTGAAAGTTGGCGGTGAATACAAAATTTGTACGAGGAAATATGTTTAGAAATACAAGTTTCACTCCCGGGCCCCAAACACACACACAAAACGAGCCCCACCGGACATTTTCAAAAATACACCGCAACTGTAAAAACCACTCGAGCCAAAACACTTAAAATTGAAAGTTGGCGGTGAATACAAAATTTGGCACGAGGAAATGTGCCCGAAATGCAAGTTTCACTCCCGGGCTCCAAAATACCCACATTCTCGCGCCAGCAAAGAACTCACTCACCTGCACACGCCTACTGGTGACACAGCGCCATTCTGGCACCACAGGCGACATTTGGCGCCCACACACCGCACACACGCACTCCAACACACAAAAAAGCGATTACCTGTGGCGCCATTTTCCCAAAGAACTTGGCGCCTGGCGAACACACTGCACAGAACACATTCCAAAGACATGAACAAGCGAGGCATGAGCGCCATTTTCCCGGCATCTTGCGCCCCAAACTCCAAAACCCCAATTTTCCCAAAATCTTCCAAACCAATTCACCCAATAATCCTTCTAACACTCCTAATTGCATAATCAAACAACCAATTGCATACTCAAATCATCAATTAACATCAAAATCACAAATTCATACATTACAAAACCCTAACTCACGCCTAAATCAATTTTTACCAACAATTTCATCAAATTCAAGGAATCAATCAACATGCAATCATCAATTAACATCAAAACAAATTTCTATGACACATATAATACCCATTATCTCCTCCATTATAGAGTGAGACTCCCTTACCTCAAATTCACCGTAGAAACGTTCCTTTCTCCGAGTCACCACCAAAACCCCAAAGAATGACTCCTTCCTTTTCCTTCTTCTCCTCACTTGTGCGAAGCTTTTCTCTCTTCCTTTGGGTTCTAGCGCCCGCTTCCTTTCTCTCTCTCTCTTCTCTCTATTCGTTTCTTTCTTTCTTTGCAAAGTGGTGCGAATGCACTACTCCTAGGAGCCTAAGTCATTGGGCTTGGGCTCTGGGCCAATCCTTGCGCCTTCAGTGATCTCCAATACCACTCCCTTCAATTAAATAAAATACCAAATTATGAGACACTATATTATAATTTGATATAATTAAAATAGTGCAACACTTAAACAATTTAATCAATTTCTTAATTAAATTATTTGGGGTGTTACAACTCTCCCCCACTTAGGAGATTTCGTCCTCGAAATTCATACCAGTCAAATAACTCGGATAAGACTCCCGCATCTTGCTCTCCACCCCCAGTCATACTTTCACCAAAGAGCTCCCAACCACACTACCTTGACCAAGGCAATGTCCTTCCTCTCAACACCTTCACTTCTCATCCTCAATCCTCACCGGCATAGTCTCCACAAAGGAGGTTCTCACGCACTCCACATCATCCATGTGAATCACATGAGACGGGTCTGGAATATACTTCCGAAGCTGTGACACGTGAAAAACATCGTGAAAGTTCGAAAGATTAGGCCGCAAGGCCACCCTATAAGCAACCTTTCCAACCCTCTCGGTGATTTGGTACGGTCCAATAAACCTCTGAGTTAACTTCTTTGCCTTCGAGCACGCCCAACACCACTCATAGGCGTGACCCTCAAGAACACATGCTCACCAGCCTGAAACTCCAAGTCCTTCCTCCTCTTATCATGGTAACTTTTCTGCCGACTCTGACACTCTTTCATCTTCTCTATGATCATTTTCACCTTCTCAGTAGTCTCCCTAACCACTCTGGTCCAAGGACAACACTCTCCCGGACTCATGCCAACACAAAGGAGTTCTCGCACCTCCGCCATACTGATTGCCTCAAAAGGAGCCATCCCAATGCTCGAATGATAGCCATTATTATAGGTGAACTCAATCGGTGGAAGATGCGTATCCCACGCACCTCCCCGCTCTAACACACAAGCTCTCGTAAGATCCTCCAAAGACTGGATGGTTCTCTCGTCCGACCATCGATCCGAGGATGGTAAGTCAACTCAACCTCGCTTTGGACCCCAAAGCCTCCTCCCCGCAAGCTCCCCAAAACTCGATGTAAACCGCGGGTCTCTATCCGACACAATACTCTTCTAAGACCCCATGAAGCTTCACAATTACCCGAATGTAAATCCTAGCCAACTTTGGCACAGAAAGGTGATGTTGATAGGGATGAAATGGGCGACTTTGGTCAACCTATCCACAATCACCCAAATAGTGTCGGACCTCTCACAATGTTGGCAACCCAATCACAAAGTCCATGGAAATGTTGTCCCACTTCCATTCCGGAATCTCCAAAGGTTGCATCAACCCCGCAGCTTCTCGGTGCTCAATCTTTGACTTCGGCAAGTCAAACATGCATATACAAATCGCGCAACATCTCTCTTCATGCCGTGCCACCAAAATAGTTTCTTGAGATCATGGTACATCTTAGTGGCACTGGATGAATGGTCAACTTACTCCTATGACTCTCCTCAAGTATCATCTTCTTCAACTCAAGATCATCCGGAACACGATTACGTCCCTGAACCTCAACACACCACGGGAATCCAATCAGAATCCCCATCGCAGCTTGCTCACCAAAGAACCAACAAATCTACCAACTTCACATCTAACTTCCGGGCGTCTCGATACTAACCAAGAAGTCGCTCCCGATCCTCGGCATCCCCAACTGACACTGCGTGTCACCTCACAAACCAGGACTCAAGTCACGGAATCGCTCAATCAATTCCAATTCTCTCACCATCATCGCCGACATATGCAAAGTTTTCCGACTCAAAGCATCGGCACGACATTAGCTTTGCTTGGGTGATAGTTCAAGCCGAAATCATAGTCCTTCAACAAATCTAACCAACGCCTCTGTCTCATATTCACTCCTTCTCGTCAAATAAGTACTTGGACTCTTGTGGTCACCGAACACTTCGAATCTAGTACCATAGAGATAGTGCCTCCATTTTTCAACACAAACACAATCGCAAACCCACTCTAAGTCATGAGTAGGATAGTTCTTCTCATGGGTCCTCAAGCTGCCGGGACGCATAAGCCACCACCTTCCCATCCTCGCATCAAAACACCTCCCAAACCCATCTTGGAAGCATCACAAGACACAACAAATGGTTGCTCGCACAGTGCAACACTAACACCGAGACGTGGTCAACCTCCTCTTTAACTCTTGGAAGCTCTCTTCACACTTTGCATCCCACACAAATGCCTTTCCCTTACAGTCAATCGGGTCAATGGAAGGGCTAGCTTAGAGAACCCTTCAATGAACCTCCTGTAATAACCAAACAACCCCAAGAAACTCCCGATCTCGATCGCGGACTTTGGGCTCTCCCACCGCAACACCGCATCAACCTTGGTCGGGTCCACGGCTATACCATCACCGTAAATAATATGACCCAAGAAGCTCACCTCATGCAACCTAACTCACACTTCCGACAACTTGGCATACAACTTCCTCTCTTTCAAGACCTCTAGCACCAACCTCAAGTGCTCTGCGCATGCTCTTCCTCGATTTTGAGTACACCAAAATATCATCAATGAAGACCACCACAAACCGATCCGGATAGCTACGGAAAATTCGGTTCATGTACTCCATAAACACCCCGGTGCATTTGTGACACCAAACGGCATTACAGAGTACTCATAATGCCCATACCTTGTTCTCGAATCTTTGTCTTACGGATATCTTCATCCTTCACCTTAATCTGTGATACCCGACCTCAAGTCAATCTTGCTAAACACTTTAGCACCCACCACCGATCCATTAGATCATCTATCCTCGGGAGAGGATACTTATTCTTGATAGTCACTTTATTCAACATGCAGTAGTCTACGCACGCACGCATACTTCCATCCTTCTTCTTTACCAACAAAACTGGAGCTCCCCATGGTGATACACTAGGCCTCACAAACTTCTTCTCAAGAAGCTCCTCTAATCGCTTCTTCAATTCAATTCGGCCACCAATTGAGTGACGACATCCCAGATGCGGTGCCATGAACACGTGCCTAGTACTGTGCACAAGCTCAATCCCGAACTCAACTTCCCTCTGCAGGGGCACACTAGGAATCTCATCCGGAAATACTTCAGGAACTCACACACTACTCAGAACCCATCAACCACAAATTGGTTCTCAGCAGACATAGACGCCATCAAAGCAAACAACCGACCACCCTCTTTCATTACCTCACGCAATTGCTCACAGACAATAGAGCGCACTCTTCCTCTTCGTGAAGGAGAAAACTAATAGACTTATCGAGCAGCTTGATGTGCACGTGGTTATCTACTAACCACCCATGCCCGTAATCACATCTAACCCACCCAAAGGCAAACAAATCGAGATCAACTGTAAAATCTCTCGAAGACCGACAGAGAGACACCTAGCACACATCGTAGAAAGTAGTTACGGACCGCCGCCGGAGTATCGATAACCATCCTCTCTCCATAGTAGACAATACTAAATTTAACTTTTCAAAGACAAACAGATGCAATAAAAGAGTGCGTAGCACCCGTGTCAACAATAGCAACTAAAGGTGTACGAGATGAAACATGTACCTCGGATATCATTAGGTCCCTCTCGAACTCGCCAATGCAAACACCTCCCAAAGGATCTTTCCTTCTTGGGCTTGGGACACTTGAAGCTAATGTGACCAGCTTCACCACAAGTTGAAACATACAGTTCCTTGCGATCACACTCGGATGCCATATGACCACTCTTTCCACACCTAAAACATCTCTTCACTTCCATCTTACAACCAAAGCTCTTGTGACTGGCTTGTCACACTTGAAACACACAATATCGGATGGGCGTCTCCCCACTTGGCCTCTTGCCCTCATGGTGCCTCCTACCCTCAAAGCAGACTGTTTCCACCATTGTACTGTACACACCCGAATACCTTTGCTTCCCTTTGTCGTGAGACTTCTCATAAGGCTTACCTCCGTGATGAAATTTCCCCTGCGGTCTCTCACGACCCTAGAGCGGGCATTCTTTGTCTTCCTCATATATCCTGCGCAAAGAATCTACCGATCAAAGAAATACTCTAATTTTCTCGATACCCCACACACTGCTTGATATCGGCTCTCTCGGTCCATTCTCAAACTTGATGCACTTTGAGAATTCAGCCCGACCTCGGATAGTGTGGATAGAACTTGGCCAATTCCGTGAACTTGGCGGATATTCGATAATGATCATGCTTCCTCGCCTCGATTCAAGAAATTCCAAATCTTTCTTACCTCTCACGTCCTCCGGAAATACTTTCTCAAGAATTCCCTTCGAACACAAACCAAGTGATCTCTTCCGTGCCGCACCCAATCTCTCACCGGTCTCTAGCCACCACCATCGACCTCTTCGCAGACAAAGTATGAGTACTGTGCTTGACTTTACGCTCATCGGTCACGGCCCGATCACCACAAGATCCTCTCAATCTCCTTCACCAAGTCAAGGCACCATCCGGGTTGTACCTCCTCTTGAAGGTAGGGGTTCTCTCTGCGAACGTTGCGGTCATGGGTCTCATTATTCTCATTGGGTACCCACGATCTGCGCTTATAGCTGCAAGGCCTCAAGAAGAGCGATGATCGATCCTTCGGCCATATCAACCTAACAACTGCAAAGCATAAACAACCGGGCTTGAAATTACTTTAAGACACCTAGTTGTCATACACACTATGACAGATCGACACACTTGGCCGAGACAGACCGAACTTTTGCTCTGATACCACTAATGTAACACCCCATTTCTACCCGGCAATTTAAATCAAAAATCAGAGTATACAAAAATCTTTTCTGGTCATCTTTTAGTTTAGTGTGTTATAAAATAGTGAACTGGCTGACTATGGGATTACTCAGGTAACTGATACTACTTGCAACAGGCATTGGCCACCTTTGCAAGGCTCTCAGTGATGCCCTTGTAAATACACCAAATGAAAGAAATTCTAGCCTTAGTGGCGAACCACGCTTTAGCCATAGTCATTCAAAGCACACTAATAGTATAACATAAATTAACACTCAATGAAATGGAGCGTCACAACTCTTTCTCTTAAACAAAACCGAATACGTAACACCAGTAGACAACTCATAGAAATATAGTTTTACATAATGCAGCGGAAAAATAATCATTATCTCAACAGCATAATCCAGCAATATCAAAACAAGTACATAAAGGCTCAACAAGGAGCAAAACAAGCAACAACGATCTAAACCCCGACCCCACAGGTGCTACGTGTCGAGCGGCACTGACTCGGGAGTAGTGAAGGTAGAAAGCCCTCACTCCGACTACACCGTGGTAAATAACAACGAAAAGGGTGAGTCTCGAACTATATAATAAAAGTGATAATACGCAATATATAAGCATAGTTTACAAAGACACTCAAACACGCCAAACATCACCAACAATATTCATGCACTAATGGGAATGTATGCAATGTCGGTATGCATGTGGTACCATTGGCCCACCGCGCCTCGAGCTTCACAATCACTTTATAAGGCCCCGGCCGCCTCGAACTTCACAATCATTTTATAAGGCCCCCCGGCCGCCCTCAGGCTTCACAAATCATATTATAAACCCTACGACCGCAGCCAATGTATGCATGAGACTCCATGTACATCACAAACATCATTTCAAACAGCTCAATACACCCATTACTCTTACCTCGGTGTTAATCTCATTTTATAGCCCTCACGGCTTGGCCTCCGCCCCATGCCCCCATGGCATGCTCAATCACTTCATTATAAACTCTCAACACCATTATGTCCCACCGGACTATTCTCCTCTAGGGTACTCAACCTTACTCAGGGGCCTAAACCACCATTTAGGACCAAAACAATCATCTAGGGACCAAACTGTCACCTAGGGACCAAAACAGCACCCTCTTAGGCACTTGGCAGCACTAGGCGCCATTTTCCCCACATACAGCGCCCGCCTCGTGCAACACAAAGACTAGCGCGCGAAACTCAAAGATTTTGGCGCCCGTGGCAACACATCCACTGGCGCCACTTTTCTAGCAATGGCGCGCCCCACAACAACACACCCTAGACACAAACTCGAACCACGCTTTGAGACACAAACTAAGACACAGCGGCCTGGTTTGGCGCCCCCTGTGACCAGCTCACCCAACACTTTCAAACCAAAAACCACCCGAGCTAAAATGTTTAAAAATGAATTTGGGCGAGTAAACATAAAATTTGTACAGATGAAATATGCTTAGAAAAGTAAGTTTCACTTCCCTCTCCAAAACACACACAAAACAGGCCCCACCGGACATTTTCAAAAATACACTGCAACTGAAAAAACCACTCGAGCCAAAACACTTAAAATTGAAAGTTGGCGGTGAATACAAAATTTGTACGAGGAAATATGTTTAGAAATACAAGTTTCACTCCCGGGCCCAAAACACACACAAAACGAGCCCCACCGGACATTTTCAAAAATACACTGCAACTGAGAAAACCACTCGAGCCAAAACACTTAAAATTGAAAGTTGGCGGTGAATACAAAATTTGGCACGAGGAAATGTGCCCAGAAATGCAAGTTTCACTCCCCGGGCTCCAAAATACCCACATTCTGGCGCCCGGTGCAAAGAACTCACTCACCTGCACACGCCTACTGTGACACACAGCGCCATTCGGGCACCACAGGGCGACATTTGGCGCCCACATCATCGCACACACGCACTCCAACACACAAAAAAGGCACACAGGCGCCATTTTCCCAGCAACTTGGCGCCCTGGCAGAACACACCTGCACAGAACACATTCCAGCACATGAACAGTGCACAGGGCGCCATTTTCCTGGCATCTTGGCGCCCCAAACTCCAAAACCCCAATTTTCCCAAAATCTTCCAAACCAATTCACCCAATAATCCTTCTAACACTCCTAATTGCATAATCAAACAACCAATTGCATACTCAAATCATCAATTAACATCAAAATCACAAATTCATACATTACAAAACCCTAACTCACGCCTAAATCAATTTTTACCAACAATTTCATCAAATTCAAGGAATCAATCAACATGCAATCATCAATTAACATCAAAACAGCCCCTATGACACATATAATACCCATTATCTCCTCCATTATAGAGTGAGACTCCCCTTACCTCAAATTCACCGTAGAAACGTTCCTTTCTCCGAGTCACCACCAAAAACCACAAAGAATGTGCTCCTTTCCTTTTCCTTCTTCTCCTCCTTGTGCGAAGCTTTTCTCTCTTCTCCTTAGGGTTCTAGCGCCGTTTCCTTTCTCTCTTCTCTTCTCTTCTCTCTATTCGTTTCTTTCTTTCTTTGCAAAGTGGTGCGAATTGCACTACTCCTAGGAGCCTAAGTCATTGGGCTTGGGCTCCTGGGCCAATCCTTGCAGTTCCGGTATCTCCAATACCACTCCCTTCAATTAAATAAAATACCAAATTATGAGACACTATATTATAATTTGATATAATTAAAATAGTGCAACACTTAAACAATTTAATCAATTTCTTAATTAAATTATTTGGGGTGTTACACTAGCGGATGACAAATGAATGTGTTTGTTGTCGTCAAACACTTCAATCCTAATCGGGAGATCGGCCAGAGGTGTTGAAACAATTACGTTCCTTTGTTCATCAAGCGATTGCGTCGAGGAAGGAACTTCATTCCTCGACAATGGGTTCTCTAACTCCTCCAAAGAGTGTTAGGATAGGAGTGAGTGGAACGTATTAGGATAAACTAATCAGTTTTAAATCACTATTTTGGATTATCCTTATAATTTCTATTTTAATTATATTAATGTAATCACATTACTGATATATTTAATCTCTTATTCAAGTACATTTGGCGCCCACTGTGGGGTCCAAAAAATTTAGTCCCGACCACCAATTTTATCCTAGACAATATGGTAACAACACGTCGGGAATGTCGGCGGAATCCCCCGGTGTCACCCAACAATACACCCACAATGTCTCGAGGGTCCCGTCGCTAGGGCCGACCTCGAAACGAACGTCAACCTACCTCGAAAATTGTCCCAACACCAGTACCTGCCACAATTCCTATCCCCACAACCAACCCAGTTGTAGTTGACACTCACGTTCATTGTCCACAATGTTCCAAGCAACCACCATTACCGGATCACCCTTTCCTCGGTGGTGTCAATATCGTAATTGACGAACTCCGCAAACTCAATCAGTCACTACAGCAACAAATGATTGATATCCGATAGGAAAGGAATCCAAACACGCCGGATGGGGTGCAAATTGAAAAACCTCAACCATTAACTGATGCTATCATGTCCGACCTTGTCCCACCTAACTTCAAACCTCCGCCTTTGGAAAGTTATGATGGACGTAGGGATCCACAAAAGCACTCGACGGATTTTGACACACAAATGGCCATCATCGGCGCCCATGAAACTTTGACGATAGGAGCATAGTTCCCTCCTCGGAGCACAGTTCACTCTTTAATACCTTTTTAAAAATGTCCACAAGTGAACCTTTACTATTTTTAGTAAGTTTTAATAAAATATTTTTTATTTTCCATTTTTTATTATTTTTAAATTCATTTTTTACTAAAAATGGTAAAGATCCACTGATGAACCTTTACCTTTTTTAGCAATTGAACAAATACAGAGAGTACTCTTTGACGACACCAAATGACTTGGTGTTGTAGAAGAACTTGTTGAAGAAGTACATCAGGAAGGCATAATGCTCCCCATCAATAACCCGCCCGAAGGACTTAGCTTTATTGACCAGTATTCGAGAAGGCCGAGCATAGGTGATGTGAGCCCATGTGTAACGCCCCAAAAATAATCTAGTATTTATTTAATTAATTTATCTAGGTGTTATGTTGGTTGGTTATAATAAAAGAAATAAATAGTGTTTTAATTTAAATAAGGGGTGGTGTGTAGTAAATGAGGGAGTGGTAATTTAATTAAAAGAGGAGTAGTGTTAGTAATTGATTAGGTAGTAAAGAGAGCCCAAGACACTAGAACCCATAATATTTAAGCTCTAGGGTTAGTGTCTTAGACTCAATTGAAAGAAAAAGAAGAGAAGAGAAAGGAAAGAAGGGTGTGCGACGGCGTGAAGAGAGAAAGGAGAAAAGGGAACGGCGCGAGAGAAGGAGAAGAAAAGAGAGAAGAGATCGCACAAGAGAGAGGGAGAAGGAGAGGAAGCTAGTTGCGGTGGTTCTACTTGGAGTTCGTGGAAGAATCCTTTATTCGGCAATTCTTAAGGTAAGGGGAGTCTCATAGTATAAAGGGTTGTAGGATGGGTAGTATATAGGAAGGTAGAAACTATGATGCCTAGGAGATGTTTGATAAAATGTTTGAATGAATTATGAGTAGATATATGATGGGTATTATGTTGGAGTTAGGCTCTATGTTCTTGTCTTGATTGCTTTGAATGTGTATTTGATGATTGATGAATGTATTAGGGTTGTTTGAAATTGTTGCGTGATGGTTGAACATGATGAGTTTCACTTGTTTACGGTTTTGTGCACTTTCTGGACACTGTTCGGTTTTTCGAGAACTGGTACTGTTTGTTTGATCCAAAAATTATGTGGCTGATTGTTTTTGAAAATAGACTTAACACCGGTCGTTTTGGCGCTGGTTTCGTTAAATTTGGAGTTGTATAGCTCGAGTTATAGGCAATACAAGTTAGGTTAAAATTCTGGAAACGTTTTGGGTATGGGTTCAGTATTTCGGTAACTGGGAACGTTGTATTGACTGAAAAATTATGTGGTTTACTTTTCTGGAAAATAGACTTAATTCTTGTTAATGTGGCACTGGTTTGGTTGCATTTAGAGTTGCGTAGCTCGAGATATGAATTCCACAAGTTAATGTAAGATTCTAGAAACAATCTGGACATAGGGTCAGTGTTTTGGCTACTGCGTTTTCAAAAGAACTCATTTTCGATCGAATCCAATTTCTTTGAAAACTAAACATAATTTGCTCCAGTTTATACACAAGTTTCATGCAATTTGATTGAGTTTTGGTCATTTTAGAACTGCTTGAATTTGAAGGACAGAAACTGCCCTCTTTTGAAACTAGTATGTGTATTTTTGAAAACTGTACCTATTTAACACTCTCCTTCAAAAAACTGAACTTAGGGATAAGAAATAGACCCATAGGGCTTTCCAACGAGTATTTATTTGTCGAAATCCGATGTTGTTACTATTTTAATTAATTAGCCGGGCGTAGGTGCACTTTAGGAAATTCAATTCACCTTTGCGCCTTTGTTCTTTATCATCTTTGTTGTGCTATTTTTATGTTCTTTGTCATCTTTGTTGTCTGCTTTTTTTATGTGGTTGTCATCTTTGTTGTGTTGTTTTTATGTTGTCATCATGCTTTGTTGCTATTTTTATGTTGTTGTCACGCTTCTTTGCCGTCTTCGCTTTGTTCTTTTTTATTTATTTGTTTGGCGCCGTGGCTAAACACGAGTCTCGCTAAGCGCCGATTATGGTGTTGTTTGGCGCCAAGCGTGAATGTGTTGCTGTTGGTGTTATTGTAGGGCGCCATATAGTGTTGCCTAGTGTTGTGACGTCTTGCGATGTCCAATGTGTATAAATAATGATAAAAATAAGGACGTGTCAATTGTGCCAAGTTACCTATGATGATGTGAATGTGTTGTATGTGGACTGTATAGTTAATAACGATGTGTCGTGTCAAATAAGACCATTTTCTGAAGTTGTTGTTGTGGGTCATTATGACCAAATGATGATGTTGATAAAGATGTTGCACACGATGTATGACCAAAGGACGATGTTGATGAAGTTGTTGCACACGTTGTATTACCCTATTGTTGAATGTTTTTCCGATGAGTTGTGCATGGAGTCTCATGCATGGCATATTGCATTTATTACGATGATGTAGGCTTCGGCCTTGGAGCTATGCTCAAAGCGACGGTTGTGCCCGAGAGGCTATTTTTACGACGATGGTACCTCATGCATATGCCCGGCGACGTGGGTTGCATTTCATACATACATTCATATCAAGGTGTTTGTAACGCCCCAAATTTTATTAGAAATTATTTGGAGTGGATTTGATAAGATTACATTATTTTGATTTATTGTGAGGTTGAACCATTAAATTAGTTGAATAAATATATTCTTATATTTAAATGTATTTTTATAAGTTATTTGTGATATATGATTGTTATTCATATTTATACTTATTTATTTTGTTTTTATAAAATATTAGTGTTTCGGATATTATTTCTTTAGTGAACTATTTTGAGCTATTGAGGTGTTAAAATAATAGTTGTGGTGATATTGAGATTTAAAAAGGATTTAAAATGGAATTAGGGCTACTTTTACTCGCATACGCCTCCTTGTTCTTACGGGACGCACCCCCTGAGTAAACTTAAGCCCAACCCGCGAACGCAACCCTGACCCGACCCAGTTCGTTATTCTCCTTCTTCCCTACGTTCTGCGTGAGAACGGCAGCAGCAACTCCAAAACCTAACCTTTCCTTCCTCCATTTCGTTCTTCCTCTCCAACTCACGGTTGAACCCCAAAACTTCACCTTCCCACTCGGATTTTGCCACTGATTCCGTTTCGGGCCTTAGTTTCATTGTTTGGTGCTTCGTTCTGTCAGTTGCAGCCACGCCTCGCGAATCCTTTGAGGACGAATTTTTCCCCCTTTGCCGCCATTGAAGACTTCGCAAGCCGGAACCGTTTCTTCACCTTTCCCTATGTTCTGGCATGTGGTAATTATTTGAGATGTTGCTGGGAATGATGGTCTGAATCCTTTTTGCAAACTAATTTCGTGGCCCTTAAATGATGATGAGAAGAATTGATTTTGTATACTTGTGGAATTGAAATTCTGGACATGCGATTGGGGATTGATGTATGGAATTGTAATATTTTTATTATGGGAATATTAGAAGCAAAACCAGTAGCAAAAGACCCTGAGACTTGATTTGAAAGTGTGTTCGAGATCGTGGGAGCATTGGACACCGTACGGGGATTGTTCGAGGACTTCGTGAAGTTCAGGTCGTGAGTTTCAGAACGTCTCGGTAGTTCGTAAAGTATGGGGGCTCTCTTTCATGGTTAATAATTTATAAAACATGAAATCATAGGGAATAGGTGTTAGGAGAAATTAATTGGTTGATTTAATAATGTGTTTGAATGACTTACTTGAGTAATTGAATGAATAGGTGATTATATTGATTGTTGAATGGAGCCTGAGTTGTTATTGGGTTGATTATTGATATGAAGGTGCTATAGCATGATTTTAATGAAAAACAATAGGAAGAATTAGGATGATGGTTAGGTGTTTGGTGATATGCTTGAATGACTTTCTTTATGGTGTTGTTATTATATGTGGTGAGTTCTTGATTGAGTTTTGAACATATTGGTAGATGTTAATTATATCAAAGTGATGTGCGGGCTTTGGCCAAAGCGATGTGTAGGCTTCGGCCAAATATTGTGATTGGAGTTGAGTTGCGAAGTGAAAAGTGATGAGTAATAATTGCTGTAGTAAATGTATTGTGTTGTGATGCATTGTCATGATGTCACATAAATCATGCATATTCAGCGACGATGTGGGCTTCGGCTAAAGTGACGTGGGCTTCGGCCAAAGTGACGAGGGTTTCGGCCAAAGTGACGTGTGCCCTCGAGGCAAAAAGCGACGATGATGGATCCACATGCATATCGCATATCATACATTGCATACATTCTGTTGATTGCTTGGGTGTTCGTAATTAATGGTATATTTGGTAGAACTATATATTTCTGACGTAACTGTATTGGGTGTAATTGTATTAACGGTGTATTGGAATTGACTGTATGTATGGTGTGCCTATTCTACTGTGTTTCTTGTTTTATTAATTATTATCTATGTATTGAGACTCACCTCTATCGCGTCGTGTTGCCTCGTATGCTTGCAACTTTGTAGGTGACAAAGATGACTAAAGGTGCTTAGAGATCTTTCTTCTAGTGTGGTCGAGCTCGGCTCGATCACGTAGCAACCGGGATATTTAGTTGTTATTTTCTTTTATATTTGACCTAAGATGTTAAGTTGATATTCCACTGCTGTAATATTTTATCCTTAGACTGGTTGGTGTTATGTATCACATATACTGAAGTTTATTTTGACTAATATCCTGAATGTCTATAAAAATTAATATTTTGGAGTTGTATGTAAGGTGTTTTGATTAAATGTAGCACTCTCTTATGGTGCGTGGAACTTCTTGAGGACTCTGATTGTTACTAAATTGGCTAATTAGTAGTATATAGAAAGGGGGTGTTACATTAGTGGTATCAGAGCAGTTCGGTCCGTCCGGCCAAGTTGTCGAGTCTGTTAACCCTCGAGTCTTAGTACTCGTTCTAAATCATAATTTTGTTGATATTTATTACTGTGACTTTTGTTGGTTTGTTCCTTCACTGACATGCCTTGTAAATTATTTGATGGATATTGATTAAAAAGTTATATTGATTTATTGAGGTTTGTGTGAATGAAATATGTAACTGTTGGATTGTAGCATTGATTTTGGTTGTTGTGACTGTTGTTTGTATCATTAAGATATGTGTGATTAAAAGAGTTCTAACGACGTCAAATGAGTGAAAGTCGTGACGACGCCTTCGCACTCCGGACTGCGTTAAAAGTCTTTTAATGTGATAAATTTGAAAGGAAGTGGTTTTTGTGACCTTAATTAAATTGGTTGCATGAGTAGGAGGGACCGATCACCCCAAATACTCATCCCAATGAAAGAGGCGACAATAACTCGTGGTTACTATTGAATTTGGATGCATGCACTAATTCTAATTTGATTGGTTGCTTGGTTAGCTTGTAGAATATAAAAAGTAATTTTTATATGACCTAACCTTGGTGAGTTATGCACTGGACAATATTTGCAGTATTATTTGTTGAATTGTTGCGCGTGATTGACATTTCTGCTATAGGTTGATTGTTGCTGCGATGTATAGGAATTTTAGTTGACTTGTGCTTAATTGTTTCGAAGATTGTATGCCAAAATGAAATAACATGTAATGCTATATTGTCGTTATCTCAATTAAAGTTGCATACCTTGAAGTTTCGACATTTTCAATGTTTCGATTTGGCTGGTGTCGTGAGCATGATATGATTTGTCAAAAATGAGATGATTAACTTTCCTTACCTTCTGAGTGTATGTCGGAAACTAAATTTTGAACTAATAAGTAGTTGTTTATGTGGTTGCATATTCGTGTGATAGTAAACTTTGGGGTTTGCATATAGTTCCCTTTTTGGACAAAACTGTAAGTTCCATGATTTTCAAAAAGAAACGGTACTTGGAAAATTTTATGCTATTGGAAAACGAATGTGATGTCCAAATTAGTGTTGTATTTGGTTTTCAAGTTGTTCTAAGATTTTATTTCAAAATGTGACATAAATTCGGCTTTTGAACCGATTAGGTTGTAATTTAATGATGTTTGAAAAATTATGAGATTGGACATAAATTGCATGATTAAATGAGTTAAAATTTTTATGCTCCGAGAATGTGAGTCCAATAATAATTGTCAAGGTTTTAGAAACAAATGTAAACAATTTTAAGTACTTCTTGACTGTGAACTATAATTGTGTAATTGTGTTCGTTTTATGACTTCACTTTGACATTGTTGTTGCTATCACTAGTATTAATTGTTACTGCTTGCAAATTGTTTTACGTGGATTATAAGTCCAATGATGAAAACTGTGCAACAGGATATTTTGTGTACTTCCATGTCTTGATTTGTTTTCCTTGCTAAATGTTGACAAGAGTATTTAATTTCATTTGGTTAAACTAATAGCAAGTCTTGAATCAAAGCAATTGTTTTATGATGCATATATTAGTTATATTCTTTGTGATATGAAATCAATTCAATTTGATAGAATTATATGTTCCACGATATTTCCTAGAGAAGTTGTAAAATCGCATGTTAGCCAACCCTTAAGAAATGAAGAAATCGAAGATGATGCCTACGTGTTTAAATCTTTTCGGACTTGAGTGTTTAAATCGTTTGCATGATTGGTTTTGCTTATTTACTGCTTGATGAAATGCATAAGTATGTGATGATTATAATTGGTTTGGTGATTGATCATGATGAGTTTTACTTGTTTACGATTTCGTGCGTGTCTGGACACTATTTCAGTCTTTTGAAAACTGGTACTGTTTGGTTGAGTCAAAAACTATGTGGCTGAGTTTTTTCGAACATGGACTTAAAGCCGGTCGTTTTGGCACTAGTTTCGTTAAATTCGGAGTTGTGTAGCTCCAGTTATGAATCGCCAAAGTCGAGTCAAATTTCTAGAGTCAAACTGTGAGTAGGTTCGGTTTTTGCAAGTTTTACATACTAAAATGAAATCTGTTTTGAACGATTCTTTTTCCATTAGAAACTATACTCAAAATGTTTTTATTCGGGCTGAAGTTTTGTCTCATTTGGTCAAGTTTAAGTCAGTTTAGCGTAAAATGAAATAGGAGGACAGAATCTGTCAAGTCTGAAAACTGTTTGGGTTGTTTCTAAAAACTGTACTTATTGGCTCATTGTTTTGAAACTTTAATGATATATTCAGACACTACACATCTGTGGCTTTCCAACAAGTATTTAATTGTCGAAATCCGAGGTCGTTTACTATTTTAATTAATTCGCCAAAGTAGGCGCAAAGTTACAGAATTTTCTGCACCCGAGTTTAGGTGGACTAATTTGAACGTTGAATAAAATGGTAAATTGTGGAATAGATTGAACTTGAATTTTGTTGTTATGATTGTGTTAATTGTTGATGTGAATGATGTTGGATATATGATAAATTGTTGAGATTGGTATTATTGTGTTAATTACGGTTGTTAGTGTCGTTGGGCCTCTGGCCATAATTGTTGTTGTCTCTTGTGTTGGGTAGTCGGGTAGGATTTTCACAACCTAAAGGTTAGAATACCTAATTGGGGAGTAAGAATATAGGGAAGAGTGTTTGATCTGTTGTGTGTACAATAGGACTTGGATGAGAATGGTTGGGGAGAAAGGAAGAGTGGATGTTGATTTCATGAGTTTAGCGTAGATTTTCGAGGAGGATAGCAATCGTTCATACAAGATAGTGAAGGAGAAGAGGAATTCTCAGTTTCGCGGGAAGCCCTATGATGTTTTAGGTAGTAAGGGCAAGAGAGAGGTGGGTTCGGGCGAGAAGCCAAGTGGGGAAGACGCTGCTGCGGGTATTGTGTGTCACAAGTGTGGTAAGCCAGGGCAAAAGAATCTAGATTGCATGGTCAACTAGTGTTTCGAGTGTGGTAAGGAAGGTCATGTAGCTGCTAAGTGTAAGAAGAATGATGTGGTCTGCTACAACTGTGGAGAAGTGGGGCACATTGGTACCAAGTGTCCAAAGCCGAAGAAGGAGAAGTCTAGCGGGAGAGTGTTTGTTCTGGCGTGTTCGGAGCCTGCGGAGGAGTGATGGTTACATTTAGAGGTTAGCGTTTCATTTAGGGTGCTTTACAAGAAATCTATTGTTTGTTGTGGTGAGTGTTTAAGGATAGTTAGATTTTCGAGGACGAAAATATTCTAAGTGGGGGAGAGTTGTAACGCCCCAAATTTTATTAGAAATTATTTGGAGTGGATTTGATAAGATTACATTATTTTGATTTATTGTGAGGTTGAACCATTAAATTAGTTGAATAAATATATTCTTATATTTAAATGTATTTTTATAAGTTATTTGTGATATATGATTGTTATTCATATTTATACTTATTTATTTTGTTTTTATAAAATATTAGTGTTTCGGATATTTTTTCTTTAGTGAACTATTTTGAGCTATTGAGGTGTTAAAATAATAGTTGTGGTGATATTGAGATTTAAAAAGGATTTAAAATGGAATTAGGGCTACTTTACTCGCATACGCCTCCTTGTTCCTACTGGACGCACCCCCCTGAGTAAACTTAAGCCCAACCCGCGAACGCAGCCCTGACACGACCCAGTTCGTTATTCTCCTTCTTCCCTACGTTCTGCGTGAGAACGGCAGCAGCAGCTCCAAAACCTAACCTTTCCTTCCTTCATTTCGTTCTTCCTCTCCAACTCACGGTTGAACCCCAAAATTTTACCTTCCCACTCGGATTTTGCAACTGATTCCGTTTCTAGCCTTAGTTTCATTGTTTGGTGCTTCGTTCTGTCAGTTGCAGCCACGCCTCGCGAATCCTTTGAGGACGAATTTTTCCCCCTTTGCCGCCATTGAAGACTTCGCAAGCCGGAACCGTTTCTTCACCTTTCCCTCTGTTCTGGCATGTGGTAATTATTTGAGATGTTGCTGGGAATGATGGTCTGAATCCTTTTTGCAAACTAATTTTGTGGCCCTTAAATGATGATGAGAAGAGTTGATTTTGTATACTTGTGGAATTGAAATTCTGGACATGTGATTGGGGATTGATGTATGAAATTGTAATATTGTTATTATGGGAATATTAGAAGCAAACCCAGTAGCAAAAGACCCTGAGACTTGATTTGAAAGTGTGTTCGAGATCGTGGGAGCATTGGACACCGTACGGGGATTGTTCGAGGACTTCGTGAAGTTCAGGTCGTGAGTTTCGGAACGTCTCGGTAGTTCGTAAGGTATGGGGGCTTTCTTTCATGGTTAATAATTTATAAAACATGAAATCATAGGGAATAGGTGTTAGGAGTAATTAATTGGTTGATTTAATAATGTGTTTGAATGACTTACTTGAGTAATTGAATGAATAGGTGATTATATTGATTGTTGAATGGAGCCTGAGTTGTTATTGGGTTGATTATTGATATGAAGGTGCTATAGCATGATTTTAATGAAAAACAATAGGAAGAATTAGGATGATGGTTAGGTGTTTGGTGATATGCTTGAATGACTTTCTTTATGGTGTTCTTATTATATGTGGTGTGTTCTTGATTGGGTTTTGAACGTATTGGTAAATGTTAATTATATCAAAGTGATGTGCGGGCTTCGGCCAAAGCGATGTGTAGGCTTCGGCCAAATATTGTGATTGGAGTTGAGTTGCGAAGTGAAAAGTGATGAGTAATAATTGTTGTAGTAAATGTATTGTGTTGTGATGCATTGTCATGATGTCACATAAATCATGCATATTCAGCGACGATGTGGGCTTCGGCCAAAGTGACGTGGGCTTCGGCCAAAGTGACGAGGGCTTCGGCCAAAGTGACGTGGGCTTCGGCCAAAGTGACGAGGGCTTCGGCCAAAGTGACGTGTGCCCTCGAGGCAAAAAGCGACGATGATGGATCCACATGCATATCGCATATCATACATTGCATACATTCTGTTGATTGCTTGGGTGTTCGTAATTAATGGTATATTTGGTAGAACTATATATTTCTGACGTAACTGTATTGGGTGTAATTGTATTAACGGTGTATTGGAATTGACTGTATGTATGGTGTGCCTATTCTACTGTGTTTCTTGTTTTATTAATTATTATCTATGTATTGAGACTCACCCTACTGCGTCGTGTTGCCTCGTATGCCTAAGAAACTGCGCAGTGACGGTGACTAAAGGTGCTTAGAGATCTTTCTTCTAGTGTGGTCGAGTCGGCTCTGATACGTAGCACCGGGGGATATTTAGTTGTTATTTTCTTTTATATTTGACCTAAGATGTTAAGTTGATATTCCACTGCTGTAATATTTTATCCTTAGACTGGTTGGTGTTATGTATCACATATACTGAAGTTTATTTTGACTAATATCCTGAAGTCTATAAAAATTAATATTTTGGAGTTGTATGTAAGGTGTTTTGATTAAATGTAGCACTCTCTTATGGTGCGTGGAACTTCTTGAGGACTCTGATTGTTACTAAATTGGCTAATTAGTAGTATATAGAAAGGGGGTGTTACAACGTTGGGGAGTAGTTATGTTGAGGTGTAATTATGTTGTGGTGTAATGATGTGATTGCGTAGTTGTCAAATTGATGTTGGTAGTTGTGTTAATTGGGCTAGCACTCGCTTAGTCACAAAGCTCAATCTTCCCACCATCAATCATCCAAACCCATACAAAATACATTGGCTTAATGAGCAAAAAGAAATAGTTGTGGATAAACAAGTGCTTGTTAGTTTTTCCATTCATAGGTACAAAGATGATGTCTTATGTGATGTTGTCCCTATGGATGCCGGCCACCTAATCTTAGGAAGGCCATGGCAAATTGATACAAAAGCAATCCATGATGGATTTACTAACAAGTACTCCTTTATGCATAAGAATTTGAAAATTGTTCTTTCTCCCCTTAGTCCTCAAGAAGTTTTGAAAGATCAAATCATTTTGAAAAATAAAATTGAGGAGGAGGAAAAAGAAATAAAGGCCAACCTCAAGTTGGAAGGCCAAAGTGTAGTTGTGGTAAGCACCCCTAGTGTTGATCATGACACTCAAAATGGATTACAAGGCAAAGAGGGTGAGAGAAATGACCCAAAGAAAACAATGAGCTTAATTGTAGTGCCTAACAAGGATCCAAAGAGGAAGGATAGTATGTGCCTTAAGAAACCTTTGCATGATGTATCATATGAACCTAGGGTTTTCACCACTAACTATTTCCATGCACATAGTTTTGTTAATTTCTTGTTTAGGACACCTTTGAATTTGTTGCCAAAACCACTCTTGTGTGGTGAAAATAAGGAACTTCAAGACATTTCCGAGAGTGCGCCGCAGCGGTTTATCGTGTATGTGTCCAGTATATGGTTCCCGTGATCGAATCCCTCTGGGGACTTTTTTGGCTTATTCTTTTTACAAATTTCACAAATAAAAAATACAAAAGACAAAAAAACGGCCATGTTTTTGAAGTTAATTTACCAATTTTAAGTTGCCAATAGGCTATATTAAGTTACCAATAGGCTCATTTTGCGCAAGGTCTATATTAAGTTATCTTAATATAGACCTTGCTAAGTCTTTTTCCTTCCTAAGTCTTTTTCCCACTAGGTTTTGGCTTAGGGAGGTTTTGAGGGGGCCCTCCCCCTTCCCTTTCTCTCCATTGTAAGGGTTGGACACCCCTTGTGCTCCCTTCAATGAAGTATTTGCTTATCTAAAAAAAGTTATCTTAATTTATATGAGAGTCTATATTAAGTTAATATGAGGTGCAAAATGCTGTCTTAATTTATATTTTTGTTAAGAAAGTTAATATATATACACTTCAACCATATAATAATTGTTATATGGAAAATTCTATCATATCTATTGAGAGTTTGTTGGGTATGATACCTTCTAGACAAAATGAGTCCAATATTTATTTATTTTTTAAAAAGTTTTAAATAAAAAAATGAAGTGTCATTGAGTGATTGGATGTTGGGAATCATACCCCTCAACACTCAAAGGGTATGAGAGATATCTACTCATATTTTTTTCACATCTCTTATATTAGAATTAGAAATTATGAATCAATGGTTGATAAGTTTCAAAAAAAAATATTAGCATTTTAAAATTAAAACAAACTTAATATAAAATTATCTTCTTACAAACAGTTTCAATATTTATGAGAAATCAAAGTTAATTTTTTAGTCATTTAATTTTGTTTATAAAAAATTATTATTTTATACTTATCTATTTTAATTTTATTTAAGCTTCACTACTGTTCTTATGCGACCTTCCTTCTTCCCTCTCTCAATCTCTCACACACGGTAACCCTTCTTCTCACTCTCAGTCTCTCAAGTTCCTCGTTCCTCATCATCGTCGGTCTCTACCTCGTCATTCCTCCACGCCTCTTTCACTGGCGGCCCTCCCAAACTTTTTAGTCAAGATCCGCCACCGGCTCTTTGACCATCCTCAGAGATCTTAGAACTTGGCCTCAACATTGAGCTATAGTTCACACAGTTACAGATGGAATCAACTTTTATCAATCGGTTCAAATGGTAAGTGAATCCTTGTTTACACTGCGATGCGTGGAATCATCGACACTTGGTGCAACTGAATGGTGAGTGAACCCTATATTGAATCATCTTTTATTAGTCTAATCCGATGGTAAGTGAACCCTAGTTCACACGATGGTACATTGAGTTATCCATCATTTAATGAACTGGATGCTTAATGATGTCGAGTTCATAGTGCTACATGAAATCCTCCACGGTCATTGAATCTTTGTCATCACTGTGATAAATGGAATCATCCTTGGTCAGTGGAATCATAAGGTAAGTGAACCATAATCCACAATGTGATACATAGACTTTTGTTATTTAGTATAACCATGATTAAACTAATTAGGTTTAGTGTACATGTTGGCTGTTGGTCTCTAACCATGACAAACCTGATTAGGTTAAGTGTTAGGCTTGCATTGACCATTGGTCTAACACTACTAGGAAATCGTGAAGCTTTGGCGGCATTTTATCGACGACCTTAAAGTTGTTGATTAGACATGTGTTGACTGTTGGTCTAACCCAGATTAACCTGATTAGGTTAAGTGTTAGACCTATGTTGATTCTTGGTCCAACCATGGTTGATCTAATCAGGTTAAAAGTTAGACATGCGTTGATTGTTGGTCTAACCATGGTTAACGTGATTAGATTAAGTGTTAGCCCTATGTTGACTCTTTCACTAACTTGATTAGGTTAAGTCTTGACCATTGATCTATTCACAACTAACCCATTAAGGCGAGGTTGTAGACATGTGCCGACTGCTGGTCTAACCACATTTAATCCGATCATGAGAAGGGCTAGGTCTATGTTTAGTGCTTTTTTATATTTCATAAAATAACTTAATTAATTTTTAATTAATCGTGCCCTTGGTTCCTTCCTCGACCGTCCCAAGTTAGGTCACTCGCTGAGGTCAGGTTCAGTCTCATCGTATTTCGGAGAAACTTTTGACAACCGACTACCACCGCCGACCACTTTGACCACTAACCACCACTGATCCCCACCATTAATTACCACTATGGCCAGCTGTTGCACCCCGAAAAATCCGGTTTGGGATTCTCAATGTACAACGTGGAAAATTTTTGAAGCCGCCACCAATATTTTAATTTTAAGACGAAAACATTGAAAAAACGTCTTTTTATACAAGGCGGGTGGTCTTTTCAAAACAGAGATGTAGGTTCGGGGGTCGGTTAGGTATGGGGAAGGTATTAGCACCCCACACCTCCTTTCTACCGAAAGGGAACCATTAATTTGATGTGTGGTTTCGACAAGGTTTGATTTGAAACAATTGTTCTACTTCTTTCCGTATTCTTTTTATTTGAGAAAAATTGTTTTGTAAGCGGAGAAAAGAAAGATTCTTTTTAGAATTTTTGAAAAGCGCGCTTGACGGGACGTGGCCCGCTCCTACGTATCTCCCGGTGCGATGGAGAATTCAAAGCTTACGTAGTTCTCCTGAGTCGAGAAGTTTTGGTGTGTTGGTGTTGTTTTTATTGTAGGGGTTCTCAGGTCTAAACTGTACAGTCCACTAACCCTAAAGCATAGACATCCCCGCCCGTACAGGCGACGTGCCCCCTACTTATCGAAAAGTGATTTGAATTACTTGAAAAATGTGTTGTGTGGTTGGTTGCTTTTATTTGAGCAAGTATCTCAGGCTCGCACGAACTGTACAGCTCATTAACCCTAAGACGCTAACCAACCCGGATGTACATCCGACTTGATTCGTTACTCATTTTTGAAATAGGGTTTGAGTTGTTAGTTGCTTGTTTTATTCCTCATAAGTATCCCAAGATGTTTGAGTTGTACAACTCCGATCTTAGGACGCTAGTCAACATCGGCCGTACGTCCGACTTGACTCCTTATGAGTTTTTTTTTAGAAAAAGGGTTTTTTACTTTATTTACTTGTGAAAGGAAAATAAGTTAATTTGGTGAAATTTTGGGAAAAGAGTAGGACATTTCAATCAATTCCAAGTCCACAACCATTCAAACACATTTTCCAATTCAATTTACCATGAACATGTCAATTATTAGTTAAGACTAAACATGTCAATATGAATCAAGAGTTTAATTGCCAAAGATGCAAAGTAGAGTTCTCAAAAGTAATTGTGTGTGTGAGAGAGATTGCACAAACCCTAATGACCCTATGCTACAACATGCATGTAGGCTTACATCTTCATTAGTAAATCATGCAAGTAGAAATGGTGGCGCACAATCAAGTTAGGACATCTAATTGGCATCAATAACAAGTGAACAATTGACCATAGGCATGGAGTGATCTTAATTAAACTAATGAACATAGAACAATGATTATTTGATTAAACAAGCTAAGGTATCAAGGTCGAATTGGACCTATCCTTTGCAACCATCCATGTGGACAAAGAGAATTGCATCAAGACTTGGATAAGTCTATCCTTTGCTCAAACCCTAAACTTTAATCCCAAAACCTCATTTTTAATTATTCAAGAATACAAATGAAAGGGGTTGAATCATCTAAAACCATCTTCACCACTTTGGACACAATGCACTAGGCATAAGTGGGAATCACTTGATCTATCCTCAACCATGAACAATAATCAAATAAATGAACATTAAACAAAGTTGAATCATATAGAGCAATCCTCTCACTTGGATTAAAGTGCCATGGGCACAAGTGAGAATCAACTTGCCTATCATCAACACTCAATAACAAGCAAATTAGAGCAAGATTAAATAAACAACAACTAAGAAGGATTAAGCAAGAGGAATACATAAACATGGTTGAATCACACCTAGCAATCCTCTCACTTAAATCATAGTGCATTAGGCACAAGTGAGAATCAAGTGGCTAGATCATCAACGAACAACAACTAAAAAGATTAAACAAGAAAAGTTCATAAACAAGGTTGAACCATATCTTGCGATCCTCTCTATTAAATCATGGTGCTCTAAGCACAAGGGAGAATCAAGTTGCAAAATCATCAACAATTAACAATAAACAAATAACACAAGAGTAGTAAACTAAGACAAGGTTGAATCCTATCTAGCAAACCCCACTACTTTACCATAAGATGCATAAAGCACAATTAGGAGTCATCTTGCTAGATCATCAACACCACAACTGTTTGCAAGTAATATGGACTAAAAGTCACATTTAACACAAGGATTTAAACACTAATAACAAGATTAAACATCATCAAGTAAAAAGGAACAACAAGATAAATTAGGATCCCAAAAAAAATGTGAACCACATAGGAGACAAAATCACATGTTTATTCCATTAAAATGCAAAGATCAACACAAAATAACAACAAACTAAATTATTCAAGGGTGAGATGCCAACTCTCACCCCAACAACAACAAACTACATTTTAAAGATGAAAATGATGAGTATGCAAAAATGATGAAGAGAATATGAGTTTTGATGCAAAAATGTTGAGGATGATGCAAGGGTTTTAGAGATTTTACCTTATCTCTAAGCTAGGAAGTAAGATTGAAGAAAGTAAGTAGAGCAAATCAACAAATCTTCAAGGAACCCCAAGAAGAACCTCACGCAAATTTGATGATCCAAACCACTAGATGATGATGCTTGAATTTTGGGTGAGAAATGGAGGAAGTATGTGAGAGAGGAATGGAAAGGAGATGGATTGATGGTGTTTGGGTGGATGGAGATGAAAGAATGGAGGAGAGGGAATGGAGGAAGAATTCGGCCAAGAGGGAGAGAGGAGGAGAGGAGAGTGGTGTGCTAGGTTTAGTGTAGGAGAGAATGAGCAAAAGGTTGGGAAAGAGTGAATATGTGAGGTATTTATAGGGTGGGAGTGAGCTTAGGGGTAAAATAGTAATCAAACCAATTAAATCAATTAATATTCAGCTGAATATTAATAAATAAAATTAATTTGAACTTGGTCACCAAGTTAGGGGGTATATTGGTCATTGATCTTGAGAGGTGCACTAGGATTAGACTTTAAGTTTGAATGGAGGGTGGAGATTCATCCTCACATGGATTGAGGGTGTTGAAGAAACACAAAAAAAATGAGGGTGAAAGGAGGAGGGGGCTGATCGGCCAGCTGTGGGAGAGGGAGAAAAAAAAATGCAACTTGTCATTGTACTTTTTGTTCCCCACTACCTTTGTAATTATCCTTTCTTTTCTTGATTATTCTTTTTTGGATAATTCCTTTTAATTATTCCATGAAGATTTTTTCTCTTTTGGGCCTATCCTAGGAATCAATCATTGGGCTCTAAATTCCATGATATCACCATTCCCAAAATTGATTTGTTGACCCCACCTCAAAGGAAATGACCATTTTACCCTTTTATTCAAAATTTTGATTTTCATGCCAAAAGGTTTAATATTTATGCGCAATAAAGAATCACAATTAAGCACAAACCTTCCTCAAATAATTCTTTGATGATTGCTCAGTGATTTGGGGCGAAAAACCGTTTTTATTGTGAAATGACCAAAATGCCCTTTCACCCTAAAAACCCTAGTTCTTTGCCCAAAGCACATTTTCACTTCAAAAATGACTTTTCACCCTAGGAATGACCTCTAATACCTTGAAATGCATGTTAAATGGTTTGTCCTGAGAAATTGTCCCTTATTTGCGAAATGACTAAAATACCCTTTTGTACTGAAAAACCCTAGTTTGTCCAAAAAGTGCATTCCAACTCCAAAAATGATTTTAGAAGCTTTGAAATGACTTTTAGAACCCTAAATGCAATGCATGATGCTCTTTCTCTTCTATTTATTTATTTTTGGGGAAAATTAGGGTTTTGACCTAAGCCGGACAAAATTGGGGTATTTTAGCTGCCCCTCTTTATCTAGATTTTAGCAAGGAATATGAATTAGCCGAAACATATTCCGAGGCAAAATAGAGATAAATAATTCAGAAATTATACCGATTTTGTCTACTTAGGGAAAAACCCGAATTTTCTTTTCCTTTTTTATCTTCTAGTTTTTTTCTTTTTGGGTGAATGGATGCCAGCCAGAAATGACTGTAATGAATGAAGTGTCAGCCATCAATAAGCCAACAAAAGTAGGAAATAGATTGGTGCCAACCCTCAGGCGGCAAAAGCAGGAAGTAAATTGGTGACAACCCCCGGGTGGCTTAAACAGCAAGAAATAAAGCGGTAAAGAAAACAGTAAAGAAGGTATTGACCTCTGGTAAGCCGACACTAGCAGGAAATAAAGAAAGTGATAAAGAATTCGATAAAAAGGAAGCGCTTGTGGCTCGAGGAACACTTGGGTTACGAAGGAGCACTTGTGGCCTGAAGGAGCACTTGGGCTCAAAGGTGGCTGCTCGAGCGGCTTTGAGGTTCAATATCCAGTTGTGGGACTGATACATTTTACCTTGATGGACTTACGCTATGCTTTATACTGACACAACTAGTCTGAAGGACACGAAGTCTGGGGGCTGATTCGTCATGCTCAGTGATGACTTGGCGAAATGAAGGTTGAGTTCAAAGTCATTTGTTTGGGTGTTGATTTGAACTAAAGCCGAAGGACCACAGGTCCGATGATTCGTCGGTGCTCGATAACGACGGGATCCGGCGGGACGCATTGGTCTGAAGGGACACGTGGTATGCTGAAGGGATTCGCAAATCGCTGATTGATTGGTGATTGAGATGGCCAATGCTGGCGCATTGAATTGAGGTACCTGCATACGTCAGCTGATGCAAGGGATGGTGCATGAAGCATGGGTGCATGTTATGCAAGGTCATGTTATGTAGGAGCATGTTATGCAATGCCATGATTTTGGTGTGATGATGCATGTGGTGGAACACTCTTGAGGTTTTCCTTTTGATTTGATTTTTCTTGATCTGCTTTCTTTTTTCTGATCATCTGTTTTTCATTGGCTCTTTTGCTCTTTTGGCTTTTTCTTTTGCTGGTTCCACCAACCCGTGACACACCTGTGGAACTGATTAGGATTGTGGTGGCGTATGAGCCAAGTGCAGATTTACTTTATAATTTTGCCATTTGAGGATGATTACGAGCATAATTGTTTACTTGCGAACTTAATTTGCTTTGAAAAGTTGTTTCCTTTCCATGACTTTTAGAAATTTCGCAATGATTGTGATGATTTATGATTTATGCACATGTTTTACAGATCAATGTCACCATCATCATAAAACGCTTATTTTGAGCAGAAAAAGCAGAAAATAGAAAACTGATATGAGAAAGATTGAACTTTATTGATGTAAAAGCCGGTCATACAAAAAATTACGTCGACTGTTCAATACATTTGAAAGTTTAAACTACAAAAAGACCCGAAAAAAGAGAAGTTAATTTCTGACTGTCCATCTCTGTGGGACAGTGCCAACCATTTGTTTCCATGACTTTGACCACCCTCTTATCCAGACCTTCGGGGTGTTGTATGCCTTTGTCTACTTTTCATGCCCAAGCTTTCTGACCCTAATTTTTGCCTGGATCGCTTTTTGCGGGTTTTCAATCCACCGGGTCGCTCTGATTTTGCCTAGGCTGCCCTTTCGGGTTTTCAACCTAGCGAGCTATTTTTACTTGGCTTATCTTTCTCTTTTTTCGTCTATTTCTTTCAGGCATAATACTTCTTCACCTGATCAGAATTAACTGGGTTCCTCAGATCTTCGCCATCCATATTTGTGAGTATCAGCGCTCCTCCGGAAAAGGCTTTCTTGACCACGTACGGTCCGTCATAGGTGGGGCGTCCACTTCCCACGGGGATCACTCTGATAGGCAGAATCTTTTTGAGTACTAGATCTCCCTCATTGAATTCTCGGGGACGAACCTTCTTGTCGAAATCAGTTTTCATTCTTTGCTGATACAGCTGCCCATGACATAAGGCTGCAATTCTTTTCTACTCAATGAGATTTAGCTGATCCAGACGGGCCTGTACCCACTCTGCTTCTTCCAACTTGGTTTCCATTAGTACCCGCAGGGAGGGTATTTCAACCTCAATAGGAAGCACTACTTCTGACCCATATACCAGGGAGAAAGGGGATGCCCCAGTCGATGTACGCACCGAGGTACGATAGCCATGCAAGGCGAAAGGGAGCATTTCGTGCCAATCCTTGTAGGTTACCACCATTTTCTGCACTATTTTATTGATATTCTTGTTGGCCGCTTCAACTGCCCCATTCATCTTGGGACGGTACGAGGATGAATTGTGATGCTGAATCTTGAAATCAGCGCATAGGTCCTTCATCATTCTGTTGTTCAAGTTGCTGCCATTATTAGTGATGATCTTGTTGGGAAGACTGTAACGGCAGATCAGATCTTTCTTGACAAACTTGGCAACCACTGAACTGGTTATACTTGAATATGAGGCAGCTTCAACCCACTTTGTGAAATGGTCAATGGCGACTAGGATGAAACGATGCCCATTTGATGCTTTGGGTTCAATTGGACCTATGACGTCCATGCCCCACATTGAGAATGGCCAAGATGCAGTCAGGACATTCAATTTAGCAGGCGGTACATGAATGTGATCAGCATAGATCTGGCACTTGTGGCACTTCCTCACAAAACTGTAGCAATCAGACTCCATTTGCAACCAGTAATAGCCAGCTCTCAAAATCTTTCTAGCCATAGTGTGTCCACTGGAGTGGGTTCCAAACGAACCTTCGTGCACATCTCTCATGATTCTTTCAGCTTCTTCTTTGGCAACACACCTCAGGAGAACCATATCATAGTTTCTTTTGTAGAGAACTTAACCACTCAAGAAGAAATTCCTTGACAATCTTCTGAGAGTTCTTTTGTCATTCTCTGATGCCCTAGGTGGGTATTCATGATTAGTGATGTATTGCTTGATGTCATGATACCAAGGCTTCTCGTTGGGCTCCTCATTTATTCTTTGTCGCGAGTAGTGATGCGCAGCGAGCTCTCGTGTCTTTGAATCGATATTAGTCAATCTCTTGTCACAGTTAACATTGAACATAGAAGACAGTGTTGCCAATGCGTCGGCCAACTGGTTTTCACCTCGAGGGATATGCTTGAAGGTGATATCGTCAAAAGACTTCATCAACTCTTGCATATAATCACAATAAGGAATCAGTTTGGGATCTCTGGTCTCCTAATTGCCTCTTACCTGATGAATAACCAACGCTGAATCCCCATACACATCTAGCCTTTTAACTTTCCATTCCAGGGCTGCTTGAATACCTAGGATGCACGCTGCATATTCTGATATGTTATTTGTGACATAGAAGCTCAGTCTTGCAGTGATAGGAATGAAGCGGTTATCAGGGGAGATTAACACTGCCCCAGCTCCGTGTCCCCATACATTGGATGCACCGTCAAATATCATCCTCCACCTCTCATCTTCTTGAGATTTCCCTTCACCAAACAGTGCCATGATGTCTTCATCGGGAAACTCATACTGCATTGACTGGTAATCTTGAATTGGTGACATGCTAAATACTCGACAAGTGTGCTGCTTTGCCTTGATCGCTTTGCGTGACATACGGGATATCATACTCTGACAAAAAATCTTGCCACCGAGCGATCCGTCCTGTGAGGGCTGGCTTTTCAAAAATGTACTTGATTGGATCCATTTTAGATACCAACCAGGTTGTATGACTCAGCATGTACTGCCTTAAACGATGGGCAGCCCAGGCTAAGGCACAACAAGTCTTTTCAAGCATCGAATATCTCGTCTCACAGTCGGTGAACTTTTTACTCAGATAGTAGATGGCATGCTCCTTCTTTCCCGATTCATCATGCTGTCCCAGTACACACCCCATTGAACCGCCCAAAGACGATTAGATACAAGATAAGCGGTCTACCAGACACCGGCGGCATCAAAATTGGCGGATTCTGCAGATAATCTTTAATTCTTTCAAAGGCCCTTTGGCAATCATCATTCCACTCTGCCTTCTGATTCTTGCACAACAGTTTAAAGAGAGGTTCACAAGTGGCGGTCAATTGGGATATGAACCTCGAGATGTAGTTCAATCTCCCAAGGAAACCACGAACCTCTTTTTTCGATCTTTGCACCGCATTTCAAGGATTGCTTTAACTTGATCTGGATCAACCTCTATCCCTTTTTGACTGACGATAAATCCCAGTAGCTTTCCGGATCTTACACCGAAGGTGCATTTTGCTGGGTTTAGTCTGAGCTTGAACTTCCGTAGACGCTCGAAGAGTTTTCGTAAGTTAATAATGTGCCCCTCATCAGTCTTGGAATTCGCAATCATATCATCCACATACACCTCAATTTCCTTGTGCATCATGTCATGGAATAGCGTCACAATTGCCCTCTGATAAGTCGCTCCGGCATTCTTGAGTCTAAAAGGCATCACTTTGTAGCAGAATGTGCCCCAGAGAGTTATGAAGGTGGTTTTCTCCATATCTTCCGGAGCCATTTTTATCTGATTGTACCCTGAATACCCATCCATGAAGGAGAACAACGAGTGCTGGGCTGTGCTGTCTACCAGAATGTCAATGTGAGGCAGGGGGAAGTCATCTTTGGGACTAGCTCTGTTCAGGTCTCTGTAGTCGACACACATTCTGACCTTGCCATCTTTCTTCGGAACAGGGACGATGTTGGCTACCCACTGTGGGTACTTTGCAACTGCTAGAAATCCGGCATCAAACTGCTTCTTTACCTCATCCCGGATTTTCAGTGACATCTCTGGCTTCATTCTTCTTAATTTCTGCTTGACTGGTGGGCACTCTGGCTTGACCGGCAGCCTGTGTTCAACAATGTCGGTATCTAGCCCTGGCATATCTTTGTACGACCATGCAAAGACGTCAGCGTAATCATGCAAGAGCTGGATTAACTTTTTATGCGCTATCTATCTTCCATGGCGGTACCAACCTTAACTTCTATTTTATCCTCTTCTGTACCCAGGTTGACGATCTCAATCGACTCCCCATGAGGCTGAATGATCTTTTCTTCCTACTCTATTAATCTCATTAATTCCGGAGGAGTTTCCCAGTTTTCATCAACATCCCCTTCAGTTTGGTTAATTGGATGATCGAAGTCGTAATAGGGATTGTTGCACTGTTATTTTCAGAGATAATTACTTTTGATCTGCATTCGTGGAAGCAGACAGCAGAATGAAAAGTGAAACAAACACAATAAAGCGAAAAGAAAACAAAGATACAAATGAAGGAAAAGAAATTTTATTGATGAAATTCAAAACAAGCGTTTTTATTGATGATGGCGTCATTAAAAATAAAAACATGCATGCCCTAACAAACTACCCTAAGGCCTTGGGCAAAGCCAAAGGTGTGCATTACAATCATTAATTTGAACTAAAGGTAATGGGCAAGTCAACAACTTCCCGGTTCTTGAGCTCCTCAGTAGCACCGCAACGACGGGACTAAAGCGGCTCGCTTTTCTTCATTCTCCTGAACCATCCTCAATAGCGCTTATTTGATCCGGGTTCAACATACCGCAAGCCTCTTGAAACTCGGTAGAGATCACAAATTGGGATCTTCTTCGACCAGGGGTCGAACCTCTCGACTTGGCCAACCATCCGCACTTTCGTTAAATCCGCCATTTTCCTCCTTTCTTCCTCACTTGGAGTGTATCCCAGCCCGCAACGGTCCTTGTTTTCCTTCAGTTGGATGGGAGCCAGAATTCCCTGACCAGACTTTCCCAAGCCAGAACCAACCTTGTATCCTTGGGCTAACATGACTTTAGCAACCATCTCCTCCTCCCTGGTCCTCTCAAATACTGCATTGGCGATCTCCAAAGACTGAAAGGCTGTTTCCAGAGACTCTTCGGCGGCTTCCACATATTTGAATTCTGAGGGCTTATTAACCAGAGTCTCTTCCTCACCAAATACCACCACAACCTTGTCGTCAACCACGAATTTGACCCGTTGGTGTAAAGAAGAAGGGATTGCCCCAGCCATGTGAATCCATGGCCTTCCTAGCAGACAGCTGTATGAAGAGGTAATGTCCATGGCCTCGGGACCAATCTGGATGGGAAATTCCATCTCTCCTAGCACTTCCTTTTTGGACCCGTCAAATGCTCGTACCAGTGTCGAACTCGGCTTCATGTAGGAGCAATCAACGTCTAACTTATCCATTGTCGACCTCGGCATCACATTCAATGAAGACCCATTGTCAATCAAGACCCGAGCCAACACGAAATCCCCGCATTTAACAGAGATGTGCAAAGCTTGATTGTGCTTCCTTCCCTCTGGGGGAAGCTCCTCATCAGTGAAGGTCATGTGGTTGGCAGTTAGAATATTCCCAACTACTTCATCAAACTGGCTAACAGAAATATTCTGAGCAACATGTGCTTCATTCAGCACCTTCATGAGAGCTGTTCTATGCGCTTCTGAACTCATCAATAAAGACAGCATCGAGATCTTTGCGGGAGTTTGGTTAATCTGATCGAGCACTTTATAATCACTCTGTCTCACTATCTTGAGAAACTCATCATTTTCTGGCTCTACCCCTTTCCTTTTCTGAATATTCTCTGCATCCCTTTCTTTACCCTTACGGGCTCTATCTTCGGTTTCCTTGGAGGATTCACCTCGAACAAACTCAGGAGCATACATCCGGCCGCTCCTCGTCATGCCACTTGTCCCAGTTATATTTGTAACAGAAGTGCTTGGAAAAACCCCTCTTTGGAGGCGGTCTTTGTAAATCCACTCGGCCAATGTTTGTCTTTTTCATAAGGGAATGGAGATGGGATTTCAATAACCACCGGCTGTGGTTTGACTTGAGCCGGTTTCGGATTGTATAGTATCTCAATTGGTTTTCTGGCCCCTTTGCCATCATTGAACTGTAGCATGAACACACTTGCTTCTTTCTCAACTACCTCCAACCGAACCACATAACGGTCCATCGGATCTTGTAAAACAGACTTAAAAACCTCACAAGCACCTGCACACACAGGGTCAGCACATACACAGCTTTTCTGAATTTCTCCCCAGTGGCATAGCTCAGCATGTATGTCTTCCAGAGGAGTCTTGATATTCTCAACGTTTTTTATCATGATCTGGCCCCCAGAATCCTCTATAGCATTGGCAGACAGGGACCCATGACCTGGCAAGGGGTTAGTTGTCGTGCTCGGATTGTTCTCGCTTAAAAGACGACCAATTGGCATCAATTAGGTCTGGACTACATACTTGAACGCTTTGCAATCTTCAACTGTATGACCAACCCCTCCATTGTGGAAACTACATGTTGCATCAGCATTATATATCCCCTGGGGAAGGGGGGTTGTGTAACACCCTAAATGATTTAATTAAGCAATTGATTAAATTATTTAAAGTGTTGCACTATTTTTAATTATATTAAATTATAATATAGTGTTTTATAATTTAGTATTTTATTTTAAATAGAAGGAAGTGGTATTAGAAATCACCGGATCTGCAGGATGGGCCCAGAGCCCAAGCCCAATGACTTAGGCTCCTAGGGTTAGTGCACTGCACCAAGTGAGAAAAGAAAGAAAGAAGCGAAGGAGAGAAGAGAAAGAAAAGAAGAAAACGGCTCTAAGAGAGTGAGAAGAAGGAGAAGAGGGATCGCACCAAGCAAGAAGGAAAGAAAGGAGCTCTTGTTGCTGTGGGTTTTGTTTGTGACTCGGAGAAAGAGAGTTTCTACGGTTTAATTCAAGGTAAGGGGAGTCTCACTCTATAATAGGGAGGATAATGGGTTGTATGTAGATCATAGACCCTTAATTAGTGTTATTTGATTGTTGTATGATGTTTGAATCGTTGGATTTGATGATTTGCATGTTGAAATCGATTTAGGGCTTAAGTTAGGGTTTATAATATATGATTTTGTGTCTTTATGATGTGTTTTGATGATTGAGCATGCAATTGATTGTTAGAATATGAAATTAGGAGTATTAGAATGATTATGGAGTGAATTGGTTTAGGAGAATTTGGAGAATTAGGGGTTTTGGGATTTGGGGCGCCAAATTGCTAGGAATCATGCATACAGGTGCTCAGTATGTAACACCCCAAATAATTTAATTAAGAAATTGATTAAATTGTTTAAGTGTTGCACTATTTTTAATTATATTAAATTATAATATGGTGTTTATAATTTAGTATTTTATTTTAATAGAAGGGAGTGGTATCAGAAATACCGGAGCTGCCGTTTTGGGCCCAGGAGCCCAAGCCCAATGACTTAGGCTCCTAGGGCTAGTGCATTCGCACCAAAGAGGAAAAGAAAGAAAAAAACGAAAGAGAAGAGAAAGGAGAAGAGAGAAAACGGCGCAAGGGAGAGGGAAAAGAGAGAGAGCTTCGCACTCAAGGAGAAAGGAAGGAGAAGGAGATTTGTTCTTTGAGGTTTTGTAGGTGATTGCGTGAAAGAGCTTCTCTACGATTGTAAAATAAGGTAAGGGAGTCTCACTCTATAATAGAGGATATAATAGGTTGTATAGAAGTCATAGAGTCTTGATTTGATGTCAATTGATTGTTAATTGAGTTGTTGTTGGGTGAATTTGAGAAATTGCATGATAAAAATCGATTTAGGGCTTTGATTTGGGGTTTTATGTTCTTGATTGGGTTTTCCGCATGATTGAGTGTTATGGTATGCAATTGAGTGTGTTGACATGATTATAATTGGTATTTGAGTGATATAAGATGATTTGAATTGAAAGAATTTGAGAATTTGGAGTTGTTGGTGTTTGGGCGCCAAAGGGCTAGGATTCAGGCGCCACATGTCTTGTATGTGATGAGCTACTGAGGTTGTGTTCTTGTTCGGGCGCCACTTTCTTTGAGAATTGGCGCTGGGTTCTGTTCACGTCTTTGGAATTGTGTCTGAGTGCGGGGTGTCGGTGTGCGGGCGCGAGAATGTGGGTATTTTGGGGCCGGGAGTGAAACTTGTATTTACAGGCACATTTTCTCGTGCAAATTTTGTATTCACCGCCCAAATCTAATTTTAAGTGTTTTGGCTCGAGTGGTTTTCTGTTTGCGGTGTTATTTTAAAAATGTCTCGGTGGGGTGAATTTGTGTGTGTAAGCGGGGTGGGTTGAGTAAAACTTGTATTTACGAGCACATTTTCTCGTGCAAAATTTTATATTCACCGCCCAAATTCAATTTTAAGTGTTTTGGCTCGAATGGTTTTTACGGTGGCGAGTGCTATTTTACAAATGTCCCGGTGGGGTGGCTTTGTGTGTGTAAACGGGTGGGTTGAGTAAAACTTGTATTTAGGGCACATTTTCTCGTGCAAATTTTGTATTCACACCCCAAATTCAATTTTAAGTGTTTTGGCTCGAGAGGTTTTCTGTTTAAACGTGTTGTGTGTCTTTGGGTTAGGTGTAGGGCGCCAGCAGTCTTTGCCACAGGCGCTGGGGCGCTGTGTGCGAGTTTGTGTCCGAGTTGGTGTGCAGGTTTGTGTCAGGTGTGCAGGTCTTGCCCGGGCGCGCCAGTTGCTAAGCAAACGTGGCGCCCGATGGCGTGTTGCCACGGGCGCCAAATTCTTGAGTTTCTGGCGCTAGTCTTTGTGTTGCACCGAGCGCGAATGTGGGGAAAATGGCGCCTAGTCTTTGCCAAGTGCCTAAGCGTGTCTTTGTTTTGGTCCCTAGGTGACAGTTTGGTCCCTAGATGGTTGTTTTGGTCCTAAATGGTGGTTTAGGTCCTTGAGTGAGGTGAGTCCTCTAGAAGAGATTAGTCCTTGGGACTTAATTGTGTTGAGGTGTATCTTGAGGTGGCCGAGGATGCCATGGGGGCATGAGCCGGAGGGCCAAGCCATGAGGGCTATAAAATGAGATTGATCTTGAGGTAAGAGTTAGTGCGTGCATTGAGATGTTTGAGAATGTGTTTGTGTTGTTACATGGAGTCTCATGCATACATTCTACAAGCTTGATCGTAGAGCTTATAAACCGATTGTGAAGCC
Source organism: Oxytropis ochrocephala (assembly GCA_020916435.1). Classification (NCBI taxonomy): domain Eukaryota; kingdom Viridiplantae; phylum Streptophyta; class Magnoliopsida; order Fabales; family Fabaceae; genus Oxytropis; species Oxytropis ochrocephala. The sequence continues at coordinate 48,795,749 of CM037093.1, forward strand.
CGAGGGCGGTCGGAGGGCCAGAGTCATGAGGACTCCATTGATGATGAGAATGCCGGAGGGCAAATATTGAGAACGCCGGAGGGCAAATGGTACCACATGCATAACTACATTGCATACATTCACATGAGTGCATGAATATTATTGAGTGATGATTGGTGTGATTGATTGTGGTGTGAACTGTGATTGTATATATTTCCTATTATCACTTTTATTATATAGTTCGAGACTCACCCTTTCTGTTGTTGTTTACCACAGGTAGTCATGAGTGAAGGCTTGTCACCTTCACTATTCCCTGAGTCGGTCTGCTCTGATACGTAGCACCTAAGGATGGGTTATGAACTATAGTTGTTCTGTTTTGCTCCTTGTTGAGCCTTATATGTATTGTTTTGAGACTGTTGATTATTCTGTTGAGATTATGATTTATTTTCCGCTGGGTTATGTGAAATTATATTCCCACGGGTTTATTCTATGGTGTTACGTATTTGAACTACTCTTTGTGGTGAGATGATTGTTGAATGATTTTTAAAGAGATAAGTGTAGCATCCCATTGGATGATTTTAATTGAGAAATGAATTTTTATACTCACGATTTTTACTATAAATTCTAGGGTAGAAATGGGGTGTTACATTAGTGGTATCGAGCAAAAGTTCGGTCTGTCCGGCCAAGTCTGCATCATCATAGTGTTTATGACAATTAGGTGTTGCTAGACTAGTTCTAAATTGTTGTTCATCTTTCTTGATAGAGAGTGAGTTCCGAACCGAGTAAGCCATATGAGAGGTGTCTGTTGAGTGAGGAAAGCGGTAGGTATCTTTGGTGGTAGTAAGTCTGCTTGAGGTAAGAAGTCATTTGTGGGCAAGAAGCCAAGTGGGGGAGATGCTCCCGCTGATATGGTGTGTTTCAAGTGTGGCAAGCCGGGTCACAAGAGCTTCGATTGCAAGTCAGTAAGTTTACTTCCTCCCGAAGAGGAAGAGTCTGTTTTGCTGTCTGCTGAGCAATCGCGCGGGGTAATGAAGGAGGGTGGTCAGTTGTTTGCTTTGATGGCATCCATGTCTGCTGAGAACCAAGCTGTGATTGATGGGTTGCAAGTTAGTATTGTCTGTTATGGAGAGAGGGATGGTTATCGACACTCCAGCTAAGGGTTCGGTAACTACTTCTCTAATGTGTGCTAGGTGTCCTCTGTCAGTCTTCGGCAGAGATTTTCTGGTTGATCTGATTTGTTTGCCTTTGGGTGGGTTGGATGTGATTCTGGGCATGGACTGGTTAGTAGATAACCATGTGCACATCAACTGTTCTAGTAAGTCTGTTAGTTTTCTTCTTCCTGAAGAGGAAGAGTCTGCTTTGCTGTCTGCTGAGCAATTACGCGGGGTAATGAAAGAGGGTGGTCAGTTGTTTGCTTTGATGGCATCCATGTCTGCTGAGAACCAAGCTGTGATTGATGGGTTGCAGGTGGTGTGTGAGTTACCTGAGGTGTTTCCTGATGAGATTCCTAGTGTGCCACCAGAGAGGGAAGTTGAGTTTGGGATTGAGCTTGTGCACGCACTGGCACTGGCACATGTCTATGGCACCGCACTGGGATGTCGGCTTCACGAGTTATGCGAATTGAAGAAGCGATTAGAGGAGCTTCTTGAGAAGAAGTTTGTGAGGCCTAGTGTGTCACCATGGGGTGCTCGGTTTTGTTGGTTAAGAAGAAGGATGGGAGTATGCGTGCATGCGTGGATTACGAACAAGCGAACAAGGTAACTATTAAAAATAAATATCCTCTTCCGAGGATTGATGATCTGATGGACCAGCTGGTGGGTGCTAAGGTTTTTAGCAAGATTGACTTGAGGTCGGGTTATCATCAGATCAAGGTGAAGGATGAAGACATCCAGAAGACCGCGTTCAGGACGAGGTATGGGCATTATGAGTACTCTGTAATGCCGTTTGGTGTCACAAATGCACCAGGGGTGTTTATGGAGTACATGAACCGGATCTTCCATAGCTATTTGGATCGGTTTGTGGTTGTGTTTATTGATGATATACTGGTGTACTCTAAGTCTAAGGAGGAACACGCAGAGCACTTGAGGTTAGTGCTAGAGGTGCTGAAAGAAAGAAAGCTTTATGCTAAGTTATCAAAGAGTGAGTTCTGGCTGAAAGAGGTAAGCTTCTTGGGTCACATCATCTCTGGTGATGGTATAGCCGCGGGACCCACTAAGGTTGATGCAGTGTTGCAGTGGGAGAGCCCAAAGTCTGTGACTGAGATTAGGAGTTTAGTATCCTCTTCCGAGGATAGATGATCTGATGGATCAGCTGGTGGGTGCTAAAGTGTTTAGCAAGATTGACTTGAGGTCCGGGTATCACCAGATTAAGGTGAAGGATGAAGACAACCAGAAAACCGCATGCAGAACGAGGTATGGGCATTATGAGTACTCCGTAATGTCGTTTGGTGTCACAAATGCACCAGGGGTGTTTATGGAGTACATGAACCGAATCTTCCATAGCTACCTGGATCGGTTTGTGGTTGTTTTTATTGATGATATTCTGGTGTACTCAAAATCTGAGGAAGAGCATGCAGAGCACTTGAGGTTGGTGCTAGAGGTCTTGAAAGAGAGGAAGTTGTATGCCAAGTTGTCAAAGTGTGAGTTCTGGTTGCATGAGGTGAGCTTCTTGGGTCATATTATTTCTAGGGATGGTATAGCTGTGGATCCAGCCCAGGGTTGACGCAGTGTTGCAGTGGGAGAGCCCAAAGTCTGTGACTGAGATCAGGAGTTTCTTGGGGTTGGCTGGTTATTACAGGAGGTTTATTGAAGGGTTCTCTAAGCTAGCCCTTCCATTGACTCGATTGACCTGTAAAGGAAAAGCATTTGTGTGGGATGCAAAGTGTGAAGAGAGCTTCCAAGAGCTGAAGAGGAGGTTGACCACGTCTCCAGTGTTAGTGTTGCCTGTGCCAGAGCAACCTTTTGTTGTGTACTGTGACGCCTCCAAGATGGGTTTGGGAGGTGTGTTAATGCAGGATGGGAAGGTAGTTGCTTATGCGTCTCGGCAGTTGAGGACGCATGAGAAGAACTACCCTACTCATGATTTAGAGTTGGCTGCGATTGTGTTTGTGCTGAAGATTTGGAGACACTATCTCTATGGTACTAGATTCGAAGTGTTCAGCGATCACAAGAGTCTGAAGTACCTGTTTGACCAGAAGGAGCTGAATATGAGACAGAGGCGTTGGTTAGAGCTGCTAAAGGACTATGATTTCGGCTTGAACTATCACCCCCAAAGCTAATGTAATGTCGTGGTGATGCTTTAAGTCGGAAAACTTTGCATATGTCGGCTATGATGGTGAGGAATTGGAGTTGATTGAGCAATTCCGTGACTTGAGTCCTGTTTGTGAGGTGACACCCCGCAGTGTCGAGTTGGGTATCTTGAGGATTGGGAATGACTTCTTGGTTAGTATCGAGACGCCCGGAAGTTAGATGTCAAGTTAGTGGACTTCTTTGGTTCTTTGGTGATCAAGCCGTTGATGGGGATTACAGGTTGGATTCCCGGGTGTGTTAAGATTCGAGAGACGCAATTTGTGTTCCTGATGATCTTTGAGTTGAAGAAGATGATCTTTGGAGGAGAGCCATAGGAGTAAGTTGAGCATTCATCCGGTGCTACTAAAATGTATCATGATCTCAAGAAAGCTGTTTTGGTGGCTCAGTATGAAGAGAGATGTAGCACAATTTGTTTATGCATGTTTGACTTGCCGAAGTCAAAGATTGAGCATCAGAAGCCTGCGGGGCTGATGCAACCTTTAGAGATTCCGGAATGGAAGTGGGACAAAGATTTCCATGGACTTTGTGGCCCAGGTTGCCAAATCTCTTGCGAGAGGTCCGACACTATTTGGGTGATTGTGGATAGGTTGACCAAGTCTGCCCATTTCATTCCTATCAACATCACCTATCCTGTGCCAAAGTTGGCTAGAATATATATTCAGGTGATTGTGAAGCTTCATGGGGTTCCGAAGAGTATTGTGTCGGACAGAGACCCGAGGTTTACATCGGAGTTTTGGGGAAGCTTGCAGGAGGCTTTGGGGTCCAAGCTGAGGTTGAGTTCAGCTTATCATCCTCAGACTGATGGTCAGACAGAGAGAACCATCCAGTCTTTGGAGGATCTTCTAAGAGCTTGTGTGCTAGAGCAGGGAGGTGCGTGGGATACACATCTCCCACTGATTGAGTTTACTTATAATAACAGCTATCATTCGAGCATAGGGATGGCTCCTTTTGAGGCACTGTATGGGCGGAGGTGTAGGACTCCTTTGTGTTGGCATGAGTCCGGGGAGAGTGTTGTTCTTGGACCAGAGTTGGTTAGGGAGACTACGGAGAAAGTGAAAATGATCAGGGAGAAAATGAAAGAGTCCCAGAGCCGACAGAAAAGTTATCATGATAAGAGGAGGAAGGACTTGGAGTTTCAGGCTGGTGAGCATGTGTTCTTGAGGGTCACGCCTATGACTGGTGTTGGGCGTGCTCTGAAGGCAAAGAAGTTAACTCCAAGGTTCATTGGACCGTACCAAATCACTGAGAGGGTGGGGAAGGTTGCTTATAGAGTGGCTTTGCCACCTAACATTTCGAACTTGCACGATGTTTTTCACGTGTCACAGCTTCGGAAGTATATCCCAGGCACGATGGTTTTGCACGATGTGGAGGTGTGTGAGAACCTCACTGTGGAGACTATGCCCGTGAGGATTGATGATAGAGAAGTGAAGGTGTTGAGAGGGAAAGACTGCCTTAGTTAAGGTAGTGTGGTTGGGAGCTGCTGGTGAGAGTATGACTTGGGAGCTGGAGAGCAAGATGCGGGAGTCTTATCCAGAGTTATTTGACTCAGGTATGAATTTCGAGGACGAAATCTCCTAAGTGGGGGAGAGTTGTAATGTAACACCTAAATAATTTGATTAAGTAATTGATTAAATTATTTAAAGTGTTGCACTAAATTTAATTATATTGAGTTATAATGTGGTAACTATTTTGTTGTGGTAGGGAGTGGTGGAAGCGATGGAAGGAGGGTGTAAAAAGGGCCCAAACCTTTTGAGCCCAAAATATAAATAGACTAGGTTTAGTTGCATAGGAAGGAAAAGAAAAGAAAAACAACAGAAGAAAAAAGGAAGAGGTGGTGCGCTGTGGGGAGGAGAAAGAAAGGAGAAGAGAGAAACTTCTCAAGTTGCTCAAGGTAAGGGTTTTGATCCTTCTTTCTCAAAATTTTTCCTTTTCCTATTGTGGTGATTTTCAATCCCTCATTGCTTGTTGTTGTTGGTTCGCAAGTTGCTCAAGGAGGGACAGCCATCGTATTTGCGAAGGAGACGAAGGGAAAGCTTGCTATTTTGGGTGATTTTGGTGTTATTGGAGTCCTACGGTTGAAATTAAGGTAAGGGCGAGCGTTTCGTTTAACATAATTGGGTATAGATAGGGTTTTGTGGGGTTTTGAGGTCATTGTAATGTGATTTGATGAATTATTGATGTTGTTTGGTGAATTTTGATGTTATTGTGATGTGATTTGATGATTTTGATTGTTTTGAGATGATTGAGTGTGTGATGATATCAATGGATGATCTTGATTGTTTTTGAGATGATTGAGTAGGTGATGAACCTGGATGATGTTTGTAATGCATGATTGCTGTGTGTTTTGTTGTAAAGCGTAAGGTTGCTGCTGTGTGTGTCTTAGAAATCGATTTCTTGCTTTCAAATATAGAGCCAACAATCGATTTCTTGCTTTCAAATATAGAGCCAACAATCGATTTCTTGCTTTCCAAAGGTAGAGTCCAAATCGATTTCTTGCTTTCAAATATAGAGCCAACAATCGATTTCTTGCTTTTAAAAAGGTAGAGTCCAAATCGATTTCTTGCTTTCAAATAAGGAGCCAAGAATCGATTGCTTGCTTCCAAAATATAGAGTCCATAATCGATTGCTTGCTTCCAAAATATAGAGTCCATAATCGATTACTTGCTTTCAAAATGTAGAGTCAATAATCAATTACTTGCTTTCATAATCGATCACTGTTTCTTCACGTTTTTGAAAAATTCATAGCTTGAGAACCGGGAACCCGATTGAGGTGTTCTAAGATGCGTTGGAAAGCTTATTCAGAGGCCTAACTGAATATTCTATTTTTAAGGCAAAATAAACCGTTTATTGTTGCTGTATTTATTAAGTAAAAGGGGCTGTTTATGAAAATGTGATTGTTATGTTTATATAATTGAATTGCTGTAAGAGGTTATACTACTAGTGTACTCCTTGACTATGGCTAGACTGTGGTTTACCACTAAGGCCAGAATTTCTTTCACTGGCGTATTTACAAGGGCATCACTGAGAACCTTGCAAATGTGGCCAATGCCTTTTGCAAGTGGTACCAGTTACCTGAGTAATCCCATAGTCAATCAGTTTACTATTTTATAATCCACAAAACTAAAAGATAACCATAAGGTATATATATATATATATATATATATATATATATATATATATATATATATATATATATATATATATATGCTTATGATGACGTGACTATATGATGTTGATGAATGTGTCGGTTCATGCTATGGGTGATTTTGATGATGTGTTAGTTAAGATTGTAATGTGAATGATGAATACACTCTACGAGTGTTTTATGATGACATGCCTTGAGTGGTTATTTCTTTTATGATGATGATGATGAGTACTCCGAGTGAGTGTTGGTTGAATTGCACATGTGTTGTAGAATCTCATGGCATGTGCATACTATGACTAATATTGATGATGTTATGCCTTGAGTGGTTTTTCTTCTATAATGAAGATATGCCTTGAGTGGTTTTTAAATATGACATGGTACCATCATGCATATGCCCACGTGTGGGTTGCATTTTCATACATAATCATAATTGTGAGTTGTTGCTGTTGTGATTGGAGCTGGTATTGTGTATTTATGATGTGGTGGTGATGATGATACCTTGTGATTGTCTGCTCTCGTCCCTCTATTTTATATCTGATTATGTTCCATTGAAATTCTCACCCCTTCTGCTTGGAATGTTGCTCTATTGTGGCAACGCTGCAGGTACCCGCGAGTGAAGGACTTGCTGCCTTATTCTTTAGTTTTTGGGGATGTATTGTTGTGTCGCTCTCTGATACTGTAACACCTAGGGGCGTGAGAGGAATTGGATAATTTGTTTAATAGTTGTATCTTGATTTTTATTGTTACATTGAGACGTGTTTGAGAGCATTTGGTGAGTTGGTGTTTATGCCGCTGCGATTGTGTTTTATGAGAATGGGATTTTCCATAACTGATGTTTGATTGCACAAATTTGAAGAGTGCAGATTTGATGAGTTTTTAAGGAAGCTGTAGCATTTCTTTTCTATCAATTAAAATAATTTCTATTTTTGAAAAAGAATTACTCTGATAAATGACACGTAATATAAGGGTAGAAAAGGGGTGTTACATTAGTGGTATCAGAGTAGTTCGGTCTGTCCGGCCGGTGGTTGAGTCGTCAAGTTGAGTAACATTTGAGCTTTGTTACTCGTTTCCGATTTTTGTTTTTCGCATTGCGATTACTAGAATGGCGGGGCGGAACGATGTCGCACTTCTGCCGCCTTACAGGTATTATTGTTGGGGTTGTGGGTAACATACCCAATGCTATTGGTGATGGAACGCGTGAGTCCGCCACGTTCGGCGTGAGAACCCTCCTACTTTTGAAGGCGGGTATAATCCTGATGGTGCCCTTGAGTGGCTAAGCGAGATGGAGCGGATATTCCGTGTCATGGATTGCACCGATGCTCAGAAGGTTCGCTATGGCACACACATGTTGAAGAAAGAGGCGTATGATTGGTGGAGGACAACTAGTCGGGGTTGACGATCGCGATGAGGAGATCACGTGGGCGATGTTGAGAGGGAGTTCAAGAGGAAATACTATCCTAAGATGTCCGTGGAAAGAAAGAGGTGGAGTTTTTGAGACTTGAGCAAGGTAGCATGATATGAATCGAGTATCTTTGCAAAATTTCTTGAATCTTGTCCAAGTTTTATCCACACTATGATGGAGAGGGTCTTTGAGTTCTCCAAATGCATCAAGTTTGAAAACGGGTTGCGTCTTGACATTAAGAGAGCTATAGGATATCGGCCAGATCCGTGTATTCCCATTGTTGGTTAATAGTGCGAGAATTTTCGAAGAGGACAATAATGCCTTCTCCAGAGTTATGAAGGAAAGGCAAAAGAATTTTTCAGGTCGGGGAAAGCCATATGAGGTGCCTGCTGGTAAGGGCAAAGGGAAGTTGGTTGGTAAATTTGTTGGTGGGTCTAAGCGAAGTGGGGAGATCTTGCACCGGTGTCACTTGTTACACGTGTGGGAAGAAGCGAGCCATAAGAGTCCGTTTGTCCAAATAATGAGAAAAAGAGATGTTACAAGTGTGGGAAAGAGGGACACATGGCTTCCAACCGTGATAAGAAGGAGGTCTTTGTGCTTTAATTGTGGGGAGAGTGGTCACATCGATTACCACGGTGTCCAAAGCCAAAGAAAGAGAAGTCCATCGGGAGAGTTTTACGCCCGGCGGCGTTCGAGAGGACCCAATGCGATTAGAGGTACATGTTTCATCTATGGTACACCATTAGTTGCTATTGTTGACACGGGTGCTACGCACTCTTTTATTGCTTCTGTTTGTGCTGAAAAGTTGAATTTAGTATTGTCTGTTATGGAGAGAGGGATGGTTATCGACACTCCAGCTAAGGGTTCGGTAACTACTTCTCTAATGTGTGCTAGGTGTCCTCTGTCAGTCTTCGGCAGAGATTTTCTGGTTGATCTGATTTGTTTGCCTTTGGGTGGGTTGGATGTGATTTTGGGCATGGACTGGTTAGTAGATAACCATGTGCACATCAACTGTTCTAGTAAGTCTGTTAGTTTTCTTCTTCCTGAAGAGGAAAGAGTGCGCTTTCTTTGTCTGTGAGAGCAATTACGCGGAGTAATGAAAGAGGGTGGTCGAGTTGTTTGCTTTGATGGCATCCATGTCTGCTGCCGAGAACCAAGCCGTGATTGATGGGTTGCAGGTGGTGTGTGAGTTCCCTGAGGTGTTTCCTGATGAGATTCCTAGTGTGCCACCAGAGAGGAAGTTGAGTTTGGGATTGAGCTTGTGCCTGGCACTAGGCCTGTGTCTATGGCACCGTACCGGATGTCGGCTTCTGGAGTGTTTGGATTTAAAGAACCGTTTAGAGAGCTTCTTGAGAAGAAGTTTGTGAGGCCTAGTGTGTCACCATGGGGTGCTCGATTTTGTTGGTTAAGAAGAAGGATGGGAGTAGCTTGTCAGTGCGTGGATTACGAGCAACGGAACAAGGTAACTATTAAAAATAAATATCCTCTTCCGAGGATTGATGATCTGATGGACCAGCTGGTGGGTGCTAAGGTTTTTAGCAAGATTGACTTGAGGTCGGGTTATCATCAGATCAAGGTGAAGGATGAAGACATCCAGAAGACCGCGTTCGGGGCGCAGGTATGGGCATTATGAGTACTCTGTAATGCCGTTTGGTGTCACAAATGCACCAGGGGTGTTTATGGAGTACATGAACCGGATCTTCCATAGCTATTTGGATCGGTTTGTGGTTGTGTTTATTGATGATATACTGGTGTACTCTAAGTCTAAGGAGGAACACGCAGAGCACTTGAGGTTAGTGCTAGAGGTGCTGAAAGAAAGAAAGCTTTATGCTAAGTTATCAAAGAGTGAGTTCTGGCTGAAAGAGGTAAGCTTCTTGGGTCACATCATCTCTGGTGATGGTATAGCTGTGGACCCAGCTAAGGTTGATGCAGTGTTGCAGTGGGAGAGCCCAAAGTCTGTGACTGAGATTAGGAGTTTAGTATCCTCTTCCGAGGATAGATGATCTGATGGATCAGCTGGTGGGTGCTAAAGTGTTTAGCAAGATTGACTTGAGGTCCGGGTATCACCAGATTAAGGTGAAGGATGAAGACAACCAGAAAACCGCATGCAGAACGAGGTATGGGCATTATGAGTACTCCGTAATGTCGTTTGGTGTCACAAATGCACCAGGGGTGTTTATGGAGTACATGAACCGAATCTTCCATAGCTACCTGGATCGGTTTGTGGTTGTTTTTATTGATGATATTCTGGTGTACTCAAAATCTGAGGAAGAGCATGCAGAGCACTTGAGGTTGGTGCTAGAGGTCTTGAAAGAGAGGAAGTTGTATGCCAAGTTGTCAAAGTGTGAGTTCTGGTTGCATGAGGTGAGCTTCTTGGGTCATATTATTTCTAGGGATGGTATAGCTGTGGATCCAAACCCGGGGTTGTGCAGATGTTGCGGTGGGAGAGCCCAAAGTCCGTGGCCCGATCGGGAGTTTCTTGGGGTTGGTGGTTATTACAGGAGGTTTATTGAAGGGTTCTCTAAGCTAGCCCTTCCATTGACTCGATTGACCTGTAAAGGAAAAGCATTTGTGTGGGATGCAAAGTGTGAAGAGAGCTTCCAAGAGCTGAAGAGGAGGTTGACCACGTCTCCAGTGTTAGTGTTGCCTGTGCCAGAGCAACCTTTTGTTGTGTACTGTGACGCCTCCAAGATGGGTTTGGGAGGTGTGTTAATGCAGGATGGGAAGGTAGTTGCTTATGCGTCTCGCGATTGAGGGCGCATGAGAAGAATTACCCTACTCATGATTTAGAGTTGGTCGCGATTGTGTTTGTCTTTGAAGATTTGGAGACACTATCTCTATGGTACTAGATTCGAAGTGTTCAAATGATCACAAGAGTCCAAAGTACTGTTTGACCGAAGGAGCTGAATATGAGAGCAGGCGTTGGTTAGAGTCGCTAAAGGACTATGATTTCGGCTTGAACTATCACCCCAAGCAAAGCTAATGTCGTGGTGATGCTTTAAGTCGGAAAACTTTGCATATGTCAAATTGCGATGGTGAGGAATTGGAGTTGATTGAGCAATTCCGTGACTTGAGTCCAGTTTGTGAGGTGACACCCAGTGTCGTTGGGTATCTTGAGGATTGGGAATGACTTCTTGGTTAGTATCGAGACGCCCGGAAGTTAGATGTGAAGTAGGTGGACTTCTTTGTTCTTCTTTGGTGAGCAAGTCGTTGATGGGGATTACAGGTTGGATTCCCGGGGTGTGTTAAGATTCGAGACGAGAATTTGTGTTCCTGATGATCTTGAGTTGAAGAAGATGATCTTGGAGGAGAGCCATAGGAGTAAGTTGAGCATTCATCCGGTGCTACTAAAATGTATCATGATCTCAAGAAAGCTGTTTTGGTGGCACAGTATGAAGAGAGATGTAGCACAATTTGTTTATGCATGTTTGACTTGCCGAGAAGTCAAAGATTGAGCATCGAAGCTGCGGGGGTGATGCAACCTTTAGAGATTCGGAATGGAAGTGGGACAACATTTCCATGGACTTTGTGGTGGGTTGCCAAATCTGCGAGAGGTCCGACCTTATTTGGGTGATTGTGGATAGGTTGACCAAGTCCGCCCATTTCATTCCTATCAACATCACCTATCCTGTGCAAAGTTGGCTAGAATATATATTCGGTGATTGTGAAGCTTCATGGGGTTCCAAAGAGTATTGTGTCGGACGAGAGACCCGAGGTTTACATCGGAGTTTTGGGGGAAGCTTGCGGGAGGCTTTGGGGTCCAAGCCGAGGTTGAGTTCACTTATCATCCTCGGGCCCGATGGTCGGCAGAGAGAACCATCCGATCTTTGGAGGATCTTCTCGAGAGCTTGTGTGCTAGAGCGGGGAGGTGCGTGGGATACACATCTCCCACTGATTGAGTTTACTTATAATAACAGCTATCATTCGAGCATAGGGATGGCTCCTTTTGAGGCACTGTATGGGCGGAGGTGTAGGACTCCTTTGTGTTGGCATGAGTCCGGGGAGAGTGTTGTTCTTGGACCAGAGTTGGTTAGGGAGACTACGGAGAAAGTGAAAATGATCAGGGAGAAAATGAAAGAGTCCCGGCAGCCGATGAAAAGTTATCATGATAAGAGGAGGAAGGACTTGGAGTTTCAGGCTGGTGAGCATGTGTTCTTGAGGGTCACGCCTATGACTGGTGTTGGGCGTGCTCTGAAGGCAAAGAAGTTAACTCCAAGGTTCATTGGACCGTACCAAATCACTGAGAGGGTGGGGAAGGTTGCTTATAGAGTGGCTTTGCCACCTAACATTTCGAACTTGCACGATGTTTTTCACGTGTCACAGCTTCGGAAGTATATCCCAGGCCCGTCTCATGTGATTCACATGGATGATGTGGAGGTGTGTGAGAACCTCACTGTGGAGACTATGCCCGTGAGGATTGATGATAGAGAAGTGAAGGTGTTGAGAGGGAAAGACTGCCTTAGTTAAGGTAGTGTGGTTGGGAGCTGCTGGTGAGAGTATGACTTGGGAGCTGGAGAGCAAGATGCGGGAGTCTTATCCAGAGTTATTTGACTCAGGTATGAATTTCGAGGACGAAATCTCCTAAGTGGGGGAGAGTTGTAATGTAACACCTAAATAATTTGATTAAGTAATTGATTAAATTATTTAAAGTGTTGCACTAAATTTAATTATATTGAGTTATAATGTGGTAACTATTTTGTTGTGGTAGGGAGTGGTGGAAGCGATGGAAGGAGGGTGTAAAAAGGGCCCAAACCTTTTGAGCCCAAAATATAAATAGACTAGGTTTAGTTGCATAGGAAGGAAAAGAAAAGAAAAACAACAGAAGAAGAAAAGGAAGAGGTGGTGCTTGTGTGGGGAGGAGAAAGAAAGGAGAAGAGAGAAACTTCTCAAGTTGCTCAAGGTAAGGGTTTTGATCCTTCTTTCTCAAAATTTTTCCTTTTCCTATTGTGGTGATTTTCAATCCCTCATTGCTTGTTGTTGTTGGTTCGCATGAGTTGCTCGAGGAGGGACAGCCATCGTATTTGCGAAGGAGACGAAGGGAAAGCTTGCTATTTTGGGTGATTTTGGTGTTATTGGAGTCCTACGGTTGAAATTAAGGTAAGGGTGAGCGTTTCGTTTAACATAATTGGGTATAGATAGGGTTTTGTGGGGTTTTGAGGTCATTGTAATGTGATTTGATGAATTATTGATGTTGTTTGGTGAATTTTGATGTTATTGTGATGTGATTTGATGATTTTGATTGTTTTGAGATGATTGAGTGTGTGATGATATCAATGGATGATCTTGATTGTTTTTGAGATGATTGAGTAGGTGATGAACCTGGATGATGTTTGTAATGCATGATTGCTGTGTGTTTTGTTGTAAAGCGTAAGGTTGCTGCTGTGTGTGTCTTAGAAATCGATTTCTTGCTTTCAAATATAGAGCCAACAATCGATTTCTTGCTTTCAAATATAGAGCCAACAATCGATTTCTTGCTTTCAAATATAGAGCCAACAATCGATTTCTTGCTTTCAAATATAGAGCCAACAATCGATTTCTTGCTTTCCAAAGGTAGAGTCCAAATCGATTTCTTGCTTTCAAATATAGAGCCAACAATCGATTTCTTGCTTTTAAAAAGGTAGAGTCCAAATCGATTTCTTGCTTTCAAATATGGAGCCAAGAATCGATTGCTTGCTTCCAAAATATAGAGTCCATAATCGATTGCTTGCTTCCAAAATATAGAGTCCATAATCGATTACTTGCTTTCAAAATGTAGAGTCAATAATCAATTACTTGCTTTCATAATCGATCACTGTTTCTTCACGTTTTTGAAAAATTCATAGCTTGAGAACCGGGAACCCGATTGAGGTGTTCTAAGATGCGTTGGAAAGCTTATTCAGAGTCCTAACTGAATATTCTATTTTTAAGGCAAAATAAACCGTTTATTGTTGCTGTATTTATTAAGTAAAAGGGGCTGTTTATGAAAATGTGATTGTTATGTTTATATAATTGAATTGCTGTAAGAGGTTATATACTAGTGTACTCCTTGACTATGGCTAGACTGTGGTTTACCACTAAGGCCAGAATTTCTTTCACTGGCGTATTTACAAGGGCATCACTGAGAACCTTGCAAATGTGGCCAATGCCTTTTGCAAGTGGTACCAGTTACCTGAGTAATCCCATAGTCAATCAGTTTACTATTTTATAATCCACAAAACTAAAAGATAACCATAAGGTATATATATATATATATATGCTTATGATGACGTGACTATATGATGTTGATGAATGTGTCGGTTCATGCTATGGGTGATTTTGATGATGTGTTAGTTAAGATTGTAATGTGAATGATGAATACACTCTACGAGTGTTTTATGATGACATGCCTTGAGTGGTTATTTCTTTTATGATGATGATGATGAGTACTCCGAGTGAGTGTTGGTTGAATTGCACATGTGTTGTAGAATCTCATGGCATGTGCATACTATGACTAATATTGATGATGTTATGCCTTGAGTGGTTTTTCTTCTATAATGAAGATATGCCTTGAGTGGTTTTTAAAGATGATATGGTACCATCATGCATATGCCCGCGTGTGGGTTGCATTTTCATACATAATCATAATTGTGAGTTGTTGCTGTTGTGATTGGAGCTGGTATTGTGTATTTATGATGTGGTGGTGATGATGATACCTTGTGATTGTCTGCTCTCGTCCCTCTATTTTATATCTGATTATGTTCCATTGAAATTCTCACCCCTTCTGCTTGGAATGTTGCTCTATTGTGGCAACGCTGCAGGTACCCGCGAGTGAAGGACTTGCTGCCTTATTCTTTAGTTTTTGGGGATGTATTGTTGTGTCGCTCTCTGATACTGTAACACCTAGGGGCGTGAGAGGAATTGGATAATTTGTTTAATAGTTGTATACTGATTTTTATTGTTACATTGAGACGTGTTTGAGAGCATTTGGTGAGTTGGTGTTTATGCCGCTGCGATTGTGTTTTATGAGAATGGGATTTTCCATAACTGATGTTTGATTGCACAAATTTGAAGAGTGCAGATTTGATGAGTTTTTATGGAAGCTGTAGCATTTCTTTTCTATCAATTAAAATAATTTCTATTTTTGAAAAAGAATTACTCTGATAAATGACACGTAATATAAGGGTAGAAAAGGGGTGTTACATTAGTGGTATCAGAGTAGTTCGGTCTGTCCGGCCGGTGGTTGAGTCGTCAAGTTGAGTAACATTTGAGCTTTGTTACTCGTTTCTGATTTTTGTTTTCTGTTGCAGTACTAGAATGGCAGGACGGGTATCAGAGTAGGGGTTTTGGGATTTGGGGCGCCAAATTGCTAGGAATCATGCGCCCTGGGTACTGTATGTAACACCCCAAATAATTTAATTAAGAAATTGATTAAATTGTTTAAGTGTTGCACTATTTTTAATTATATTAAATTATAATATGGTGTTTATAATTTAGTATTTTATTTTAATAGAAGGGAGTGGTATCAGAAATACCGGAGCTGCCGTTTTGGGCCCAGGAGCCCAAGCCCAATGACTTAGGCTCCTAGGGCTAGTGCATTCGCACCAAAGAGGAAAAGAAAGAAAAAAACGAAAGAGAAGAGAAAGGAGAAGAGAGAAAACGGCGCAAGGGAGAGGGAAAAGAGAGAGAGAGCTTCGCACCAAGGAGAAAGGAAGGAGAAGGAGATTTGTTGCTGAGGTTTTGTAGGTGACTGCGTGAAAGAGCTTCTCTACGGTGTAAAATAAGGTAAGGGGAGTCTCACTCTATAATAGAGGATATAATAGGTTGTATAGAAGTCATAGAGTCTTGATTTGATGTCAATTGATTGTTAATTGAGTTGTTGTTGGGTGAATTTGAGAAATTGCATGATAAAAATCGATTTAGGGCTTTGATTTGGGGGTTTTATGTTCTTGATTGGGTTTTCCGCATGATTGAGTGTTATGGTATGCAATTGAGTGTGTTGACATGATTATAATTGGTATTTGAGTGATATAAGATGATTTGAATTGAAAGAATTTGAGAATTTGGAGTTGTTGGTGTTTGGGCGCCAAAGGGGCTAGGATTTTGGCGCCACGTGTCTGCTGAGCGATGAGCTACGAGGTTGTGTTCTTGTTCTCGGGCGCCACTTTGCCGAGGAATTGGCGCTGGGTTCTTGTTCACGTCTTTGGAATTGTGTCCGAGTGTAGGGTGTCGATTGTGCAGGCGCGCGAGAATGTGGGTATTTTAGGGCCGGGAGTGAAACTTGTATTTACAGGCACATTTTCTCGTGCCAAATTTTGTATTCACCGCCCAAATCTAATTTTAAGTGTTTTGGCTCGAGTGGTTTTCTCAGTTGCGGTGTTATTTTAAAAATGTCTCGGTGGGGGTGAATTTGTGTGTGTAAACGGGGTGGGTTGAGTAAAACTTGTATTTCTGAGCACATTTTCTCGTGCCAAATTTTATATTCACCTACCCAAATTCAATTTTAAGTGTTTTGGCTCGAATGGTTTTCTGGTGGCAGGTGCTATTTTACAAATGTCCCGTTGGGGGTGGCTTTGTGTGTGTAAGCGGGGTGGGTTGAGTAAAACTTGTATTTACAGGCACATTTTCTCGTGCCAAATTTTGTATTCACCTGCCCAAATTCAATTTTAAGTGTTTTGGCTCGAGAGGTTTTCTGTTTAAATGTGTTGTGTGTGCTGGGTTAGGTGTAGGGTGCCAAGCAGTGCTGCCCAGGGCGCCTGGGGAGGCGCCTGTGTCTGAGTTTGTGTCTGAGTTGGTGTCTGGGTTTGTGTCTAGGTCTCATGCTTTGCCCGCAGGGCGCCAGTTGCTCGAAAAGTGGCGCTAGTGGTCAGTGTTGCCACGGGCGCCAAATTGCCGAAGTTTACGGCGCTAGTCTTTGTGTTGCACCAGGGGGTGCCAGAATGTGGGGAAAATGGCGCCTAGTGCTGCCAAGTGCCTAAGCGTGTGCTGTTTTGGTCCCTAGGTGACAGTTTGGTCCCTAGATGGTTGTTTTGGTCCTAAATGGTGGTTTAGGTCCTTGAGTGAGGTTGAGTCCTCTAGATGAGATTAGTCCTTGGGACTTAATTGTGTTGAGGGTGTATCTTGAGGTGACTGAGGATGCCATGGGGGCATGAGCCGGAGGGCCAAGCCATGAGGGCTATAAAATGAGATTGATACTGAGGTAAGAGTTAGTGCGTGCATTGAGATGTTTGAGAATGTGTTTGTGTTGTTACATGGAGTCTCATGCATACATTCGGCTGCGGTCGTAGAGCTTATAAACTGATTGTGAAGCCTGAGGGCGGTCGGAGGGCCAGAGTCATGAGGACTCCATTGATGATGAGAATGCCGGAGGGCAAATATTGAGAACGCCGGAGGGCAAATGGTACCACATGCATAACTACATTGCATACATTCACATGAGTGCATGAATATTATTGAGTGATGATTGGTGTGATTGATTGTGCTGTGAACTGTGATTGTATATATTGCCTATTATCACTTTTATTATATAGTTCGAGACTCACCCTTCTCATTGTTGTTTACCACGGTGTAGTCATGAGTGAAGGCTTGTCACCTTCACTATTCCCTGAGTCGGTCTGCTCTGATACGTAGCACCTAAGGGATGGGTTATGAACTATAGTTGTTCTGTTTTGCAGGTGGTTTTCTCCATATCTTCTGGAGCCATTTTTATCTGATTGTACCCTGAATACCCATCCATGAAGGAGAACAACGAGTCTTTGGGTCTTTGTCTACCGAAATGTCAATGTGAGGCGGGGAAGTCATCTTTGGGACTAGCTCTGCATTCAGTCTCTCGTAGTCGACACACATTCGACCTTGCCATCTTTCTTGAACAGGGGCGATGTTGGCTACCCACTGCTGTGGGTACTTTGCAAAATCGCTAGAAATCCGGCATCAAACTGCTTCTTTACCTCATCCCGGATTTTCAGTGACATCTCTGGCTTCATTCTTCTTAATTTCTGCTTGACTGGTGGGCACTCTGGCTTGACCGGCAGCCTGTGTTCAACAATGTCGGTATCTAGCCCTGGCATATCTTTGTACGACCATGCAAAGACGTCAGCGTAATCATGCAAGAGCTGGATTAACTTTTTGCGTTCGCTATCTTCCATGGCGGTACCAACCTTAACTTCTATTTTATCCTCTTCTGTACCCAGTTGACGATCTCAATCGACTCCCCATGAGGCTGAATGATCTTTTCTTCCTACTCTATTAATCTCATTAATTCCGGAGGAGTTTCCCAGTTTTCATCAACATCCCCTTCAGTTTGGTTAATTGGATGATCGAAGTCGTAATAGGGATTGTTGGCACTGTTATTTTCAGAGATAATTACTTTTGATCTGCATTCGTGGAAGCAGACAGCAGAATGAAAAGTGAAACAAACACAATAAAGCGAAAAGAAAACAAAGATACAAATGAAGGAAAAGAAATTTTATTGATGAAATTCAAAACAAGCGTTTTTATTGATGATGGCGTCATTAAAAATAAAAACATGCATGCCCTAACAAACTACCCTAAGGCCTTGGGCAAAGCCAAAGGTGTGCATTACAATCATTAATTTGAACTAAAGGTAATGGGCAAGTCAACAGCTTCCCAGTTCTTGAGCTCCTCTGTAGCACTGCAACGACGGACTAAACTGGCTCCGCCTTCTTCATTCTCTGAACCATCCTCAATAGCAGTTATTTGATCCGGGTTCAGCATACCGGCACTCTTGAAACTCTGGTAGAGATCACAAATTGGGATCTTCTTCGACCAGGGGTCCAGACCTCTCAGCTTGGCCAACCATCTGCACTTTCGTTCGTCTGCCATTTTCCTCCTTTCTTCCTCACTTGGAGTGTATCCCAGCCCGCAACGGTCCTTGTTTTCCTTCAGTTGGATGGGAGCCAGAATTCCCTGACCAGACTTTCCCAAGCCAGAACCAACCTTGTATCCTTGGGCTAACATGACTTTAGCAACCATCTCCTCCTCCCTGGTCCTCTCAAATACTGCATTGGCGATCTCCAAAGACTGAAAGGCTGTTTCCAGAGACTCTTCGGCGGCTTCCACATATTTGAATTCTGAGGGCTTATTAACCAGAGTCTCTTCCTCACCAAATACCACCACAACCTTGTCGTCAACCACGAATTTGACCCGTTGGTGTAAAGAAGAAGGGATTGCCCCAGCCATGTGAATCCATGGCCTTCCTAGCAGACAGCATGCAATTTGTATGAAGAGGTAATGTCCATGGCCTCGGGACCAATCTGATGGGAAATTCCATCTCTCCTAGCACTTCCTTTTGGACCCGTCAAATGCTCGTACGATGTCGAACTCGGCTTCATGTAGGAGCAATCAATCAGCGTCTAACTTATCCATTGTCGACCTCGGCATCACATTCAATGAAGACCCATTGTCAATCAAGACCCGAGCCAACACGAAATCCCCGCATTTAACAGAGATGTGCAAAGCTTGATTGTGCTTCCTTCCCTCTGGGGGAAGCTCCTCATCAGTGAAGGTCATGTGGTTGGCAGTTACAATATTCCCAACTACTTCATCAAACTGGCTAACAGAAATATTCTGAGCAACATGTGCTTCATTCAGCACCTTCATGAGAGCTGTTCTATGCGCTTCTGAACTCATCAATAAAGACAGCATCGAGATCTTTGCGGGAGTTTGGTTAATCTGATCGAGCACTTTATAATCACTCTGTCTCACTATCTTGAGAAACTCGTCATTTTCTGGCTCTACCCCTTTCCTTTTCTGAATATTCTCTGCATCCCTTTCTTTACCCTTACGGGCTCTATCTTCGGTTTCCTTGGAGGATTCACCTCGAACAAACTCAGGAGCATACATCCGGCCGCTCCTCGTCATGCCACTTGTCCCAGTTATATTTGTAACAGAAGTGCTTGGAAAAACCCCTACTGGAGGCAGGGTGCTGTAAATCCACGGCACAGCGCTGTCTTTTTCATAAGGGAATGGAGATGGGATTTCAATAACCACCGGCTGTGGTTTGACTTGAGCCGGTTTCGGATTGTATAGTATCTCAATTGGTTTTCTGGCCTCTTTGCCATCATTGAACTGTAGCATGAACACACTTGCTTCTTTCTCAACTACCTCCAACCGAACCACATAACGGTCCATCGGATCTTGTAAAACAGACTTAAAAACCTCACAAGCACCTGCACACACAGGGTCAGCACATACACAGCTTTTCTGAATTTCTCCCCAGTGGCATAGCTCAGCATGTATGTCTTCCAGAGGAGTCTTGATATTCTCAACGTTTTTTATCATGATCTGGCCCCCAGAATCCTCTATAGCATTGGCAGACAGGGACCCATGACCTGGCAAGGGGTTAGTTGTCGTGCTCGGATTGTTCTGCTTAAAAGACAGCCAATTGGCATCAATTAGGTCCTGGACTACATACTTGAACGCTTTGCAATCTTCAACTGTATGACCAACCCCTCCATTGTGGAAACTACATGTTGCATCAGCATTATATATCCCCTGGGGAAGGGGGGTTGTGTAACACCCTAAATGATTTAATTAAGCAATTGATTAAATTATTTAAAGTGTTGCACTATATTTAATTATATTAAATTATAATATAGTGTTTTATAATTTAGTATTTTATTTTAAATAGAAGGAAGTGGTATTAGAAATACCGGGACTGCAAGGATGGGCCCAGGAGCCCAAGCCCAATGACTTAGGCTCCTAGGGTTAGTGCAATTCGCACCAAGTGAGAAAAGAAAGAAAGAAGCGAAGGAGAGAAGAGAAAGAAAAGAAGAAAACGGCTCTAAGAGAGTGAGAAGAAGGAGAAGAGGGATCGCACCAAGCAAGAAGGAAAAAAAGGAGCTCTTGTTGCTGTGGGTTTTGTTTGTGACTCGGAGAAAGAGAGTTTCTACGGTTTAATTCAAGGTAAGGGGAGTCTCACTCTATAATAGGGAGGATAATGGGTTGTATGTAGATCATAGACCCTTAATTAGTGTTATTTGATTGTTGTATGATGTTTGAATCGTTGGATTTGATGATTTGCATGTTGAAATCGATTTAGGGCTTAAGTTAGGGTTTATAATATATGATTTTGTGTCTTTATGATGTGTTTTGATGATTGAGCATGCAATTGATTGTTAGAATATGAAATTAGGAGTATTAGAATGATTATGGAGTGAATTGGTTTAGGAGAATTTGGAGAATTAGGGGTTTTGGGATTTGGGGCGCCAAATTGCTAGGAATCATGCGCCCTGGGTACTGTATGTAACACCCCAAATAATTTAATTAAGAAATTGATTAAATTGTTTAAGTGTTGCACTATTTTTAATTATATTAAATTATAATATGGTGTTTATAATTTAGTATTTTATTTTAATAGAAGGGAGTGGTATCAGAAATACCGGAGCTGCCGTTTTGGGCCCAGGAGCCCAAGCCCAATGACTTAGGCTCCTAGGGCTAGTGCATTCGCACCAAAGAGGAAAAGAAAGAAAAAAACGAAAGAGAAGAGAAAGGAGAAGAGAGAAAACGGCGCAAGGGAGAGGGAAAAGAGAGAGAGAGCTTCGCACCAAGGAGAAAGGAAGGAGAAGGAGATTTGTTGCTGAGGTTTTGTAGGTGACTGCGTGAAAGAGCTTCTCTACGGTGTAAAATAAGGTAAGGGGAGTCTCACTCTATAATAGAGGATATAATAGGTTGTATAGAAGTCATAGAGTCTTGATTTGATGTCAATTGATTGTTAATTGAGTTGTTGTTGGGTGAATTTGAGAAATTGCATGATAAAAATCGATTTAGGGCTTTGATTTGGGGGTTTTATGTTCTTGATTGGGTTTTCCGCATGATTGAGTGTTATGGTATGCAATTGAGTGTGTTGACATGACTATAATTGGTATTTGAGTGATATAAGATGATTTGAATTGAAAGAATTTGAGAATTTGGAGTTGTTGGTGTTTGGGGCGCCAAAGGGCTAGGATTTTGGCGCCACATGTATGCGTGAGCGATGAGCTAGGCTGCAGTTGTGTTCTTTGTTGCTCGCGCCCACTTTGCCGAGGAATTGGCGCTGGGTTCTCGTTCACGTCTTTGGAATTGTGTCTCGAGTGTAGGGTGTCGGTGTGCATGCGCCGTAAATGTGGGTATTTTAGGGCCGGGAGTGAAACTTGTATTTACGGGCACATTTTCTCGTGCCAAATTTTGTATTCACCTGCCCAAATCTAATTTTAAGTGTTTTGGCTCGAGTGGTTTTCTGGTTGCAGGTGTTATTTTAAAAATGTCTCGGTGGGGGTGAATTTGTGTGTGTAAACGGGGTGGGTTGAGTAAAACTTGTATTTCTGAGCACATTTTCTCGTGCCAAATTTTATATTCACCTGCCCAAATTCAATTTTAAGTGTTTTGGCTCGAATGGTTTTCTGGTGGCAGGTGCTATTTTACAAATGTCCCGGTGGGGGTGGCTTTGTGTGTGTAAACGGGGTGGGTTGAGTAAAACTTGTATTTCTGGGCACATTTTCTCGTGCCAAATTTTGTATTCACCTGCCCAAATTCAATTTTAAGTGTTTTAGCTCGAGAGGTTTTCTGTTTAAATGTGTTGTGTGTGCTGGGTTAGGTGTAGGGTGCCAAGCAGTCTTTGCCGGGCGCTGGGGAGGCGCACGTGTGCGAGTTTGTGTCCGAGTTGGTGTGCAGGTTTGTGTCAGGTCCGTGCGCGCCCGCAGGGCGCTAGATTGCTCGAAAAGTGGCGCTAGTGGTCGTGTGTGCCACGGGGCGCCAAATTGCTTGAAGCTCTGGCGCCTAGTCTTTGTGTTGCACCGGGGGTGCCGAATGTGGGGAAAATGGCGCCTAGTCTTTGCCAAGTGCCTAAGCGTGTCTTTATTTTTGTCCCTAGGTGACGCTTTGGTCCCTAGATGGTTGTTTTGGTCCTAAATGGTGGTTTAGGTCCTTGAGTGAGGTTGAGTCCTCTAGATGAGATTAGTCCTTGGGACTTAATTGTGTTGAGGTGTATCTTGAGGTGGTGACCGAGGATGCCATGGGGGCATGAGCCGGAGGGCCAAGCCATGAGGGCTATAAAATGAGATTGATCTTCGAGGTAAGAGTTAGTGCGTGCATTGAGATGTTTGAGAATGTGTTTGTGTTGTTACATGGAGTCTCATGCATACATTCTACCGCTGCGATCGTAGAGCTTATAAACCGATTGTGAAGCCCGAGGGCGGTCGGAGGCCGAGTCATGAGGACTCCATTGATGATGAGAATGCCGGGAGGCAAATATTGAGAACGCCGAGGCAAATGGTACCACATGCATAACTACATTGCATACATTCACATGAGTGCATGAATATTATTGAGTGATGATTGGTGTGATTGATTGTCTTTGTGAATGTGATTGTATATATTGCCTATTATCACTTTTATTATATAGTTCGAGACTCACCCTTTCTCGTTGTTGTTTACCACGGTAGTCATGAGTGAAGGCTTGTCACCTTCACTATTCCCTGAGTCGATGCTGCGCTCGATCACGTAGCACCTAAGGGATGGGTTATGAACTATAGTTGTTCTGTTTTGCTCCTTGTTGAGCCTTATATGTATTGTTTTGAGACTGTTGATTATTCTGTTGAGATTATGATTTATTTTCCGCTGGGTTATGTGAAATTATATTCCCACGGGTTTATTCTATGGTGTTACGTATTTGAACTGCTACTGTGAGCTGAGATGATTGTTGAATGATTTTTAAAGAGATAAGTGTAGCATCCCATTGGATGATTTTAATTGAGAAATGAATTTTTATACTCTGATTTTTACTATAAATTACCGGGTAGAAATGGGGTGTTACATTGTAGCAGAGGGTGAGTGGCTGTGTTGTGCTGCCTGGGCGCCAATTTCCTAGAGAAATGGCGCCTGTGTTACTATAGCAGTGACTGTGTGTGTGTGCCTGCTGTCTGGGCGCCAGTTTGCTGGAATATGGCGCCCTGTGCACTGTTCATGTTCACAAATGAGGTGGTTTGAGTGGGACTTGGAGTTCTGGGCATATTTTACCGTGCCATCTTTTGTAGTTGCCTGCCCAAAATCAATTTTAAACACTTTGGCTCGAGTACTTTTATTTTTGCATGCGTCATTGGAGAGATGTTCTGGTGGGTATTGCTGTGGCGCTATATGTGTGCGCCTATGGGGTGGTTTGAGTGAAACTTAGAGTTCTGAGCATATTTTACTGTGCCATCTTTTGCAGTTGCCTGCCCAAAATCAATATTAAACATAAAATAATTATGTATTATTTTGTGGTGGCGCTAGCGATGACTTGGTCGGTGCCATGCAATAATTCTTCCGCAAACAAGAGCTGGTGGCGCTAGCGATGACTTGGTCGATGCCCTGAACTCAATGGCTTCCACTGCGATCTGGTTATCAAGAAGGTGTTTCCGCCAACCACCAAGCCACCGAGAAGAGATCAGAGGGAGGACATGGAAAATAAACGAAAGGAAGACGAGAGAAAACCAAAACCCACTGATTGCGCTACAATGACCATACTCCATCAAAGATAGGAAAGTTCTCTACAAGCAAATTATTGGTAATTAAAAAGGTACATTCTTTCACCTTCTAGTATTGGTTTTGTGGTCTTTATTTAAGTGTTAGTGGTTTTGTGTTATCTATTTTTTATTAAATAAAAAGCCTAAGACTAACCAGTTTGATTAATAATTTGTCAATGTTCAGAGTGTGGAGTTTGTTAAGGTTTGATTATATTCCCTATCTGTTTCAATTTTATTAGTTCATTTGAGAAAGTTTTACTATTACCCTTCAAATTTCTAAGCTATCTGCACTAAGGTTTTTGAACTTATCAAGAAACAATTTGTCTATAGAGATACCACGGAACCATGAAATTGTTAGAATCGCTTGATATCTCATTAAACCATATTTAAGGTGAAATCTAACAAAGTTTAGAAGATTTGTGCTTTCTAGGTTTCCTGAATCTACCATATAACAACTTCAGAGCTTTGAAGGATTAAATATTGGAGGCATGTTTATTTTCGTTTTCTTGACCATTTGAAAGATCTTATATATGTGGAATTAGTATTGAAGGTAAGAAGGCTAATTGCAAAAATTTGAGTTTACTTGCCAAGGAGTGAGAGACATTACAACATGCTAGCTATTATTGCCATTACTAACTTGGAATGGAAAGGTTGTAATGTCTCTCTTTTAGTTGGTTTCATTTTTATTTTTTATTTTATACTATCATCATCATGGAGTTTTGTTTATGGATATGATATAATGATATTATATTAGGGTGCGCATGTCGATTACGGAGTGCTCTGTTTCTTTGAAGAAGATGAAGAAGAAACCTGAATGAAAGGAGATGGATCAAGTGAGAGAGCTGGAACTGAAATGCAATATTTTTTCACAATATTAATTTGTTTTGTACAAAAGATTCCAAACTATGTTAACTAATATTTCAGTGGTGTTTTGCATTGTAATTGAACTATTCCTTTTATTTAGCTATTGATTCATGAGTCGAAGAGAAAAATATCATAACTGAAGAATTCACTGAAGGGTATTTGACGAAGCCGGCGGCGCCGTGACCAATTCCAATTCCAATAACCCCAAGCAAGGTGTTGCATTGTTGCTTGGGAACCACTTTTTGCACGGTTTACAGTTTCAATTACGTTGAAGAGTTGCCGTGACCAGTTCCAGTTCCAATAACCCCAAGCAATCTGATATTCAAGCCTATTAGATTGCTTGGTAATGCTAATTTCCATTTGTTCAAAGCTGGGATTGAACCAAGGCGGGAAGATCCTGAGTATGCTAATGGAGGAAAGTGGATTGTCACTAGATGATGAGGACATTTGTGGTGTGGTTGCGAGTGTGCGCCAATGGCAAGAAAACTTTCGAAGTTGCATAATAAGAATTTTATTTAATGTTAGCTTTGATACTGTATTTGGCTTTAGGATTATCTAAATGACCAACCAACATATGATTTTCCTTTTGGGTTGCCCTCTAAATAGTTATGATGGCTTTAGAGTCTGGTGGTCTAATGTCATTTCATGTGTGATATAGCTATATAACCTGATTAAATGTATAGAATATTTTTTTTAGTAAAAAAATTCTTAAATTTTAATTTACAAGTGAATATCGATCTGTGCTGGCACGAGTGAAACATACTAGTACATATATATATATATATATATAGATATATATATATATATACTAGTTTGCATCACCCGTGCCAGCACGGGTAGACATTTTTTTATGACAAAAAATATTATGATGTTGTCATAATAGTTTCGAAAATATTATGAGATGTGATCAGGAGCCGCGCATTACGGGTTGGTTCTTTCAATTTTATTTAAATAGAAGAATACAGTAACACTAATTATGCATTCAACAAAATAAAATTAATATTAGGTAATAAGTTGAGAAAAAAATCTGTTCCATGGAAATTTTGTAAGTTGATGTGATGTTAGGTAATAAGTTGACAAATCACGTGTGGCTCCATTTGACGTGACCACATCTTCTACATATATTAGGTAATAAGTTGACAAATCACTTGTGACTCCATTTGACGACAACATCTTCTACATATATTCTCATCTGTACCAATTAATATAACAAAGGTGTGTGGTTTCCAATGGTTCTTAAGACATACAATTTTAGTCATTTAAGACATGTACATCCACATCAATTTCATATACAATTTAGTACAGGCATGTCAATGATTTTCTTTCATGGTTGATCCAATTGATCTAGTGTGTTAGAAAATTAGAATTTGTAAGCATTAAACTTAAGACCAAGAAGATAACAACAACACTTGTAAGTAAATGTGGGGTAATAAAGTAATAAAACTTGTTAAAAATACCGCTAAAAATATAGTCTTGAAACATGTGCTCCTACATTAATAAGTCGTGTTTAAAAATCCTTCAAAATTGGAAAAAGTACTTTATATTGACAGATAAAAGTACTTTATATAGAATTCAATGTTTAACTCACAATATACATAATGTTTAAAAAATATAATTGAACCCCGTAGCAATCATCGCCATCATCGCGACTCTCTATTGTCGCTTCTGCTTCCGCCCCATCGGTTCCTCAAGTTTCCGCCCGTCGTTTCAATCTTGATTTTAAAATGCATCGAGTTAAAGAGAATTCAAAACTCAACATGTATAAGAAGTATTATTTTAATGATTATTATCTCGAGCTTATTTTAACAATTCAAAAACTCAACATGTATTATCCAACATTTTTTAAAAGAATTCACCTTTTGTAGAATAATAATTTAAAAGTCAGTAGATAATTTAAGAAAAAGTGGCAACATACCATTAAAGTGAATCTTGTCTCAATCACCGCGATCGTTGTCCCCCGTTGCCGCTCCCGTCGTCGTCGCCTCTTCCCGTGCCTCAATCTTGATTTTAAAATTTATCTGTCATATAGATCATTTACAAATCTATTAAATTCACAACATTGTTCAATCATCATTACTCTATCAGATTAAAAAAATAATAAGTAATATTTGAATCACTATTATTTGAGTTAATTTCAACAAAATAAAAAACTAAGCATGTTTTATCAAAGTAAAATAACCGAACTCACCTGAATTAAATATAATTATCCATAGGAAATTGAAATGCACCTATCAAGTTGATATACAACTAAAAATCACCGAGCTTCTAAATCTAAATAGTCAGGGCAAAAAATACAACACGAATATTGGCAACTTGTGATATATGAATCAAAGTTCAATTTAGTTTCATTTGAAACCTCATTTTTATAGTTGTTATCACATTTTCTTATTTCAGAATTTAAAAGTACCCCAATTGAATATGAAAACGCATCCAAATTTGTTACTTTGGGATGGAAAGTAAGAAAACCCATAGGACGTTGTGAATTAACCTTATTCGTTTGTTGTTATTTCCAAGCTTTGTTGCAACTCGGCCTTTAGTGCCATCTTTAGTAGCTGCACAACAAACTGGCCAATTCAAGAATTAAGCAATGATGAGTGAGTAACTAAATATAATGCACAAAATTAATCAAACACAATCCCATTTTTACATACACCTGCACAAATCAAACGTAGCCAACTGAAATTTCCTTAAATTCACAAAACAACTTACATCAGCTGATTTAATGTTGAAATTCACTAATCACCTAACGGGTATAACTCCCACAAAAAAACCCAAAATTTTCATACATGCACATATTTGCAGATTCAATGCTTTAGAACCATAATGATGACATTGCCATGTACTTGCAAACACTATTTACAGTGCTGAACAATTAGTTAGTTCAAAAGTCTCTAGTCTTTAAGAACTAAAGTAAGCAAACAAAATAAATCAGAAAGTCAGCACAATAAAGTTAAACTAATGTGTGACAAAGCTGACATTGAACCAGAACTATAATTATCATAGTTTTGACCCTAACAGAATCATGTGTACAAAGTTTCAAGTGGTTACTTGATCTTCTTGAGCATTCCATTCAATTCCATTTTCATGTCTTCAATACTGTACCAATTGGTAGTATACATTCATCAATCTGAGTTATACGAATTAAAAAGTAAATGCTCACTTGAAATCAAAATTCTTTATTGGAGCAAGAATCCTAATAACAGCTACACCACAAATGGTCGTAAGTTCTGCATGTGTTTTTGTTTTGTCTCCTCTTGTTGTTGGCGCCCCAATTTTCTTTCCTGACAAAAATTCACTTCAAATGTAAGCTTGTATAGAAAAAGACACCAATATAAACCCAATTCATGAGAAAAAGATTTAGTCAAGTAATGCACTTCACTCTAAATGAACAATAACACAACTTCATAAAAAAACTTATCCAATGTAAGCGTAAGAAAATATAAGCATGAAAAATGGAACTTTGAATAAGATCTACAAAAGCATGATTAATAATGAGTAAAAGAAATATATGCTCATAGGAAATAATATAACCATAAAAGGGAAAGCTAGAAAGCAAAGTAGACTTTTCTTACCAAGATAAGAGCTCATGTGTATGCGTCTTTTTCTTCTCTTTCAAATGAAAGAACCCCCAAAATGCAATAGAAGCTAAAACTACATTTAAGGTGAAGTTAATTTGTTCAATAGCAATAAAGGTGCATATGAAACATAATACGCTTACATGATTTAACTCAGCACCATGTACTCCGTCTTTGTTCCTTTTTGTCTTCTCTTATAAGATTCTTAATTATTGCTGCAATGTATCAACTTCATATCACCTACTTCAAAAATAAATAAAAAAGAATTAGAAACACTATCCTTCAAGTGTTCTTTCAGTGATCCAATGATATGAATGGCATGCACTTGCACATGCCAAAACTTGTCCCTGATCATGTGTACATTCTCTCAACCATTTAAAAAACTATAATAACAAATTCAAACACGACAGAAAAACAATAGATAAATTAAGGAAAAAATTAAGAATTTAAAGGCAGCATATAAATTAAGGAAAAAATGGGAACATACCATGTGAATCCCCGTCACAATCACCGCTCTTTGTCTTCGCTTATGTTTGCCACCCTGTCGGTGTCTCCTATTGCCACTTCCCCGTCGCCTCAATCTTGATTTTTAAATCTACCTATCATGTAAATCATTTATATATCTATCAAATATCCAACATTGTTCAATCACCATTATTCCATCTGATTAAAGAAATTATTCTACCTTGTTTTTCTAAGATAAGGTTTCTAAATAACTATAAGATAAGGTTTCTAAGAAATTATTCTACCTTGTTTTTCTAAGATAAGGTTTCTAAATTATACTTGCAGTACTTTAAATTATTCTGACCATTATTCTATAATTTACTGTCGATTTAAAAATAACTATAAGATAAGGTTTCTAAAAAGATAAGAATTTTTATTCTACCTTGTCTTCTTCCGTCGCAGATGATGCTTTCAGTAGAGATCGAAAACCCCGTTGCTGAAAAGGAAACAGTTCAAGAGTCATGTGTGATATGTGCAAAAATAAGAAAATAAGAGCAAGAAAATATTAGGAAAATGTTAAGAACTTATCTTCAGACTTTGGTGTGTTGCTTTGAAGGAAAATCCCAAGATTCAGAAAATGAAGGTTAGAGTTTAAATCCATCGAATAAAAGGCTTGATAGTGATACATGTGGGACCACCCTTATTAAAATTTCATAATGAATAATTAAACCTACAATCAAAATGGGAATCATTTTATTTTAAAAATAATCTCATTTGACCGAACTGGTGGCGTTGGATCCAAACATCCATCATCAAATAAATTCATACCAAGGTTTTTAAATACATGAATTCCATGATTCGATCAATGCCTTAAATACATGGATCCTAAAATTTCAACGTTTTTAATCCCATGATTTATGGTCCTATGATAATTGATTTAATTACACCCATTAATCCGTTTTCAATGTCACAGCCAAAATTTTATGCAATATTGACCGTTGATCGTAACCATTGTCCTCAAAGCTACGTATCAATCGTTGATCAGTAATTGATTTAATTACATGCGGTATACATCTACCTCAAGCAGAACCGTCAGATCTATTTATAAGCAGCTGGACTATTTTCTTAAGCAATACTGTAATGATTTGGCGTCCACATATTTATCAGACCGATTGCGTGGCTTTTTTAACTCATGATGTGACTTTTTTTAAATGTGATGTGGCTTTTTTAACGGATGATGTGGCTTTTTGAAAATCTCTTATTTAAATATAATAAAGATAAAGATATATATATATATATATATATATATATATATATATATATATATATATATAGGGTTAAATATACTTTTAGTCCCTATAAAATTTCACTATTTTGTTTTTAGTCTCTATAAAAAATTTCCTCAACTTGTAGTCCTTACAAAATTTCATTATTTTGTTTTTAGTCCCTATAAAATGTAAAATCATGAATATTCATGTATACCTCTAGAATTTTTGAATGATATTTTGCATACACGTTAAAGATATTAAAAATGTCCTTAACATATATGCAAATCATCAATCAAAAATTCAATGGGTATACATAAGTTGGCATTTTATAGGGACTAAAAACGAAATTGTAAAATTTTATAGGGACTAAAAATTGATGAAACATTTTATAGGGACAAAAAATAAAATAGTGAAATTTTATAGGGACTAAAAACATATTTAACCCATATATATATATATATATATATATATATATATATATATATATATATATATATCCACAAAAAAATATAAGATTTGAGTTACTAACTGTTCCGGAGTGGGCTAATAAGCCCAATAGAGCTATTCAGCACAAAATGGGCCAGCAGCCCAACAAGGCCCATGTGCTTAGCCTTGGGGCGCAATTCTCGCTCCTGGCCGTTGCGCATTATTCGGCCAGTGTGCCTCACTCTAGCAGAGTATAAATACTATTTGGTGTGGCGAAATAGTATGCAAGTATACATAGTCACACAAGTAATATAATGATAAGAAAATGTCGAACCCACAGGGATTATGAAAACTTTGTATTGTTCAGAGTGTACACTTAGTGTGTCTACACTATTCACAATTGGTTGGAGTGTTTCAAGGTTTATAACACAATTATAAACAATAAAGGTGTGTAAGGAATCAGTGAGATAAGATAGTTGAGATGTGTTCACCAAGTAAATCACTTCTAAGTGTTTTAGTGGAGTATGCATCATAGATTAAACATCATCACACTCAAATGAATTGATATGAGAAAATTAAAGCAAAGATAAATATATGTAATCCTAAATTGAAGAATCAAAGCAACCGACAATGATAAAGCAACCGACATCAGTAAAAGAAAGATTAAATGCATTCCAGAATTGTGAGAAAAATTGAGGAACAGATATTCCAAGGAACAATGAGAGCCCAATGATGACAAGGTTTCTCCTAGAGTTCGTGTTTGTTAGTTAAAGAAATGGTATTCCAACTGCAACTAATGAAGAAGGAAACACGTTATTGATCAAAGGAACATGATCAATCAACTATTCACGGAAATGGAATCTCACTTAAGATGATGACATACGAACATGACCAAAAAATACACAGTACAATACAGAAAATATTGGGAACGGTATAGATGCAAACACAGCTCCAAAATTTCCTGCAGATAATAGAAGAAAAACAAAGCAAAAGTGCCACCATAAAAGCCTTCATAAACCCAACACAACTTTTAATACGATCAAGATTGATTTTAATGTAGTCAAGATCGTGTTCAAAGTATCAATACATACCTAAAGAAGAGAAGAATATCATAAAACTAGCAGAAATCTGAACAACTCAGCAACTTCCAACTCGGGTCAGGCCAAGGAGTTCCACACTTTCCCTGAAATAACCAACCAACCACGCTTAAGCTGCTATAGACAGACAAAAGAACTATATATACACCAAGAAATTTGTAGTTGCAAGTCGTCGAAGGGACTTACAAAGAAACAGTCGAACCCGTTCACGTTCCATAGAAACCATCATGCAAGATACCAATCCTCTATGCAAAATTAATAAGATCAACTCTCAGACACATTATAACCATCATTCAAATCCTAAGCTTACTAGATATGATGAATTCCCAATGCAGAAGGAAATGCACATAATCTATTTATATTGGATACAATATTTGCATTTTATTTCATAAGAGATATGATCTCATACCATGATTTCCAAGGAACTCGCGAATTGATTGATGTATGTAGGTAACAATATCAACAAGTTTTTCAACTATCTGCAATAAGCAAATAAAGTTCCAAAAGAATAATGCTATTGATAGAATTTGTAAAGACTGCAGCCACAAAACATTCACTCCTACCTTAACATCGAAAATTCCATTCAAGTGAGGGAAAACAGAAAAAGTGCTGAATTCCACAAAGGATAATTTCTGCAGATTGATGTCCTCATTGATAGAATGTAAAGCAGACAAAAAACCAAAGAAGTGTGAAGCTAATTCTCAGGCCAATAATAATTGAAGTTTTTTATTACCTTTTTTTATGACAAAATTATAACACAATGCAAGGAACTATTACAGGAACTCACATCAAGATGTGTGCAACATGTGAATTTCAAATTGGTTATATGCTTAACAAGATTTATTCTGAAGCATTACTTCTTGGTATTTTTCCTTCATTTATATTTTGTGCCAAGCATTATTGTGTACAACCATTATTTATTCAGAGGGCATAAAGATGATGACAAAGTCTAGGATCATAAACAACTTCCTACGGAAACTTCTAAATCATGTAAAGCGTAAAATACGCCTATGTAACAAAAACCTAAATACACAAAATCAGCAAATCCACAACATATGTAACAAAAACCCTAAATACACAAAGAAAATTCAAAGGGCTTCCCTCTTTTTTTGTAAGTTGAGTTAGGTGCCTGTGTCATTCAACAAACAAAGAAAATGTAGTTACTAAATGTGGAAGCTATATTTGATTCTATTGAAATAGTGAAGCATAGAACATAATCAAATGGATTATTCGAAAAGGGTTCAGAATTGATGTATGATGAATTGTTCGAAAAGGGTTCAGAACTGTGCAGTAATTGAAATTAAATGTTGAAGTAGTACAGCTTCATATTCTAACAACTTTTAATTCTCATGTTAACAGCAAGATCAGCATAAGTGTTCCAATAATATAAGATATTTGATTCACATCTTAACAACAAGATCAACATGTAATATGCATTGACAACATTTAATTGACGGCACAAATTTACTCAAGGGATGCTAAGATTTACTTGGAGAACCCATATACAGAAATCAAACTCATATATGCAGTGAACATTCAATCAATAACTTCATGACCTGTATCAAACACCATTGAGCACAAGTATATCACTAATTTCTCCTATTTCAATCGGGTTATGTTTACAGTTCAACAACATACAATAAGTTTAGAAAGTAAACTTTAAATGAATGACTTGCAAATTTTGCAAATTGCAACCCTTTATATGATTGTAGTAGAATGCCTTTTTACAACAACATCACAATTGGTCAAAAAATTGTAAACAAGATTGCATTATTAAACATAATACTTAAAAGTTCACATTTGAAATAGTTCTAACAGAAATTTCCCCTTGTTTCCAGGCACTACGCATTTTATTATTGGAAACAAGCTTACAATTTGTCAATCAAACAATAATAGCAGATGGATTACACACATATTGATGAACCCTAAACCCTAAATACACAAAATCAACAAAAACATAGATACACAAATCAACAAACCCTAAACTGAGCAAAATTTGTTAAAAAAATTGTTTTGAGAGAGATAGAGTGAGAGAGAGCGAACCAAGAGAGAGAGAGAGAGAGAGAGAGAACGAACCTGCAAAATTCGTGAGCAGATGACCGCCCACCGACACTAAGAAAATTATTAAAAATAAACGGAGATGTAGCGTCCGCCACGTCCGACGTTAAGTTCCTTTTTTAAAAAAAATTAAATTTGTGCAGTAGCGTGGGTCAGTCCGACTCTATTCCGACGCTAATAGCGTCGGTGTCGTGGCCGACGCTAAAATATGGACGCCATTAAGCCATTTTCTAGTAGTGGTGTGGGAACACTGGATGCAGTTGCAATAGTGTGTGTCTTTCAGTCACTTTCTTCATAGTTTCATTACAAGCTTCCTATGTCTAGGCATGCTAAATAGGTTCACTCTTGTCTCTTAAGCTCCAACTGTATCACCCTAAGAACTATGTTATCCTATGTCTAGGACTTAACATGGTTTTAACAAGCAATCCCTCATTAAAGCTAGTTTAACAAAGATGTTGTTACAAACACTCATTCTTATTAACTCTTGAGTTCATAAATGTAGCCCATGTCTGCTGCCACAAGTTTACCTATTCTAAAGTGATCAATTCTAGAATAAGCTTTGAAAGAAGTATTACACAAGAGTTAAAATGCATACACTACATAAACCATAATAACTTACTTAGAAGTTCATTACAAGGCTACAACATATCAACTAAGGGAAATTAGCTCATACTACTTATAATATAATAGAGAAAAACTGCAAAGAGCATAATCAAATGAGTAATATAGAAAAAGAACTCAAAAGGATAGAGATTACATAAATAGGAGATCTTTTGCATGAGTTTCCCAACTTGAAGTACAAGATGAGTTCCTTACACAAGTTTCCTCTAAGCAGAAGTGAAGGGAGTGGTTGTCGAGCACTTCCTTACCTTCCTTCTCTTCAGAAACTTAAATAAAAACTAAAACTAAGCTAGAAATAAACTAAACTAAGTGATCCTTTAAGACTTGGATGAAGGATGATTTGTAAGTGAAGATATGGCTTGTATTTATAGGCAAGAAAGCTTTCCTCCCTTGAGGGGTTTCCTTTGGCGCGAAATATCAATTGAGATGCTTAACCATGGTTAGTTGCAGACAACCCATCAAGCAAGTAGCTCAGGTTGGTCGTTTTGCATGAAGTTCACATGGGGTGGTCCAATAAAGAAGTGCCACATGTCCTTAGATAAGTGAGCTTTGCAACTTGCTTTTGATCCTTATCGCCGAATTCTGCTAGTGGCTCTGCTCCATATGACTAGGCATGACGTCACAAATCAAGTGTGGTAGCATCAAATTGGTCCTTGGATGTTTTGGTGCAAACTGCTAGTTTTTAGCAGGTGTAGGCAGTGTGGCCACTCCTAATGTAGGCAGTGTGGGCACTCCTGAAGTAGCTGCACTGAACAAAAACATCAAACCTAACAAGATATGTGCATTTTGCCTAATTCATTGTCCTAATCCATTTGAATCCTTAAAATGTTGTTTCTTAATAAATAAACTATATTTATATATTAATGTACTTGAAAATAAACAATAACCTAAGTTAAAATAGATGAATAACTCTATATAAAATAGAGTTATCACACCCACAAACTTAAATTGTTGCTTGTCCTCAAGTAACGACACAATAAATAAACAAAAGACTTCCATGATGATGAAGTCATCTCAACTCATGCTTTTCCAAAAGAGTGTTTGAAGTGTATGCTTTTGTGAGCTTTCATTTTTCAGGAATTTTTTCTAAGCCTTTACTTTCTTTGAAACATTCAGAGTTATAAAGACTCATTTGTGTGAGTGTGTGTCCTATTGAGTATCAATTGGTTCCATAACTAGATAAGGAGTTTCTCTTTAGCTTTTGAAAAATTGTGGAACACTTTTGGTCACCTTTAGAGATTTTTTTCAAAATATGGATGAGACTAACAATTTCATCAAGATTTAGGGGACTCTTAAGCACAACAAAGGGTTTGTGGTGTTTCAACTTGTTGAGTCAATTGCCTTATTTAGACTTTTGGTGTTTTTGTTGATGCAATGCAGTGAGTGCAAAATACATCATTTTTCTAGATTGTGGATACACCTCATTTTGAGTGTAGTTGCTTTGATGTAGGTGATGTAACACCCCTTTTCTACCCCATAATTTACACGTCATTTATCAGAGTAATTCTTTTTCGCAAATATTAATTTAACTGATAGAAAAGAAATGCCACATCGTCATTAACAAAACTCGTCAATTTCACTCATCAAGTTTGTGCAACAAACATCCGTCATGAAAATTAAACTCCAAAAATTACGCCACAAATGAATAAAACAATAACTCACTAATACCACTCAAACACGTCTCACATCATCGATATAATCATTAAACACTTAGTTAATTAATTAACAAAATTCAACCACGCCCCCTAGGTGCCACAGTATCAGAGAGCGACTCGATAGACATCCCAACAGCTAATAAAGAAGGCAGCAGGACCATCACTCGCGATTACCTGCAGCGTTGCCACAATAGAGCAACATTCCAAGCAGAAGGGGTGAGAATTTCAACGAAACATAATTAAGCACATAATAGAGTAATGTGAACAAAACAGTCATACAACATCGTCATCACTACCAACAACATCGTCACTGAACACTAACTCAAATTACAGTTTTCACCACAAGTCATAGTCATGAATGTGTATGGAAATGCAACCCACGCCTGGGTATATGCATGATGGTACCATTCTCGTCATAAATAAGCCACTATGGGCACATCGTCACTATTTTACGTCAATTGGAGGCCAAAGCCTATTCGTCATAATATGCACATGCTATGAGACACTATGGACACATGTGCAAACACCAAATCACTCACCTGGAGCCATCGTCATCGTCGTCATAAAACACTCATGGAGTGTACTCTTCATAACCATCACAATTATATCACAACATCATCATAAACATCACATTTAAAATTGGAGTAACAACACATTTAAATTTTGAGTAACAACACATTTAAAATCTAGAAAAACATCACATTTAAATTTCAAGAACAGTAATAAATCATTAGCCTTTTTATTTATAAAAACAACCACCTTAGCAATTGAAAAACAAACACAACAACAGTACAAAACAAGCAACAACAACATTATATCAATAAAACAGCAACAATTATTCAGGGAAACAGCAACACATATTCTTGAGAAAAAAAAAGCACCAAGTTATCAACAAAAACAGCAACATATATCCTTGAAAAAAAACAGCAACCATTTATTTACAAAACAGCAATATATATTCATGAAAACAGCAACAATTTAATAACAAAAACAACAACTTATATTCTTGAAAAACAGCAGCCATTTATTAACAAAATTGCAATATAATTTCATAAAAACAGCAACAATTTAATAACAAAAACAGCAACTTATATTCTTGAAAAACAGCAGTCATTTATTAACAAAACAGCAATATATATTCATGAAAACAGCAACAATTTAATAACAAAAACAGCAACTTATATTTCAATTAAAAACAGCAAAACAGCACATAATTTATAAAAGAAAACAGCAACCCATATATCAATTAAAAATAGCAAACATCACATGATTTATAAAAGAAAACAGCAGCCCATATATCAATTAAAAACAGCAAACAACACATGATTTATAAAGAAAACAACAACCCATATATCAATTAAAAACAGCAAACAACACATAATTTATACAGAAAACAGAGGCCCATACATCACCATATCCATGAAATCGATTCTAACCCCATCAAATCACCCAATTCGAAATTCAGCTCATCATCTCATATAGTTAATCATGTGATAACATCAACGATTCATCAAACAACATCAAGAACCCCACAAAACTCATCACATACTCAATTATATTCTATCGAAACGCTCACCATTACCTCTTAAACGTAGGCTCCGTAGAAGACGATTGGAAGCACCAACGAGTAACTACAGCAACACAACGAGCAAAGCCTTGAAATTTCTCCCTCCAATTCGCGAAAACCCTTCCTTTTCTCCCTCTCTTGCGCCGCGCCTCTTCTCCCTTCTTGCTCTCTCTCAATTTCGATTTCTCTCTGAATGAATGAGAGTGAGGGTTTCGCATAACCCTTGGGGTTTAAGCTGTGGGCCTTTCACGCATTGGGCTCACAGCTACACCCCCACTACTACTCGATCCCACTCCTACACAAATATGATATTTCCCTCTTAATTTAATTAACTCACGCTTCAACTAAAATTAATAATTCAACTAATCAAATTAATTAAACTAATTAAATTATTTTATTTTTTCAGGGTGTTACAACTCTCCCCTACTTAGAATTTTTCGTCCTCGAAAACATACCTGATTCAAACAATTCCGGATACGACTCTCGCATCCTATCCTCCAGCTCCCATGTCAGGCTTTCACCAGCTGCTCCAACCCAAACAACCTTCACCAGATTGATCTCCTTACCTCGTAAGGTCTTCACCTCACGATCCTCAATTCGTACAGGCATAGTCTCCACAGTGAGATTATCCCACACCTCCACATCATCTACTTGAATCACATGAGACGGATCCGCAATATACTTCCGAAGCTGCGACACGTGAAACACGTCGTGCAAGTTCGAAAGATTAGGTGGCAAGGCCACCCGATATGCAACACTTCCAACTCTTTCCGTAATCTGATACGACCCAATGAAACGAGGAGTCAACTTCTTCGATTTCAAACGCCGCCCAACACTACCATAGGTGTGACCTCAGAACACGTGGTCACCCGCTTCAAATTCTAAGTCTTTCCTTCTCTTATCATGGTAGCTTTTCTGTTTACTCTGCGATGCTTTCATTTTCTCCCGGATCACCTTCACTTTTTCGGTCTTTTTCTCTCGACTAGCTCAGTCCAAGTACTAAACTTTCCCGGCCTCATACCAACATACCGAGTCCCGCACCTCCGACCATACAACGCCTCAAACGGCGCCATCCCGAGCATCGGAATGATAATCGTTGTTGTAGGTAAACTCGATCAATGGAAGATGAGTATCCCACGCACCTCCCTGCTCTAGAACACATGACCTCAACAGATCTTCCAACGATTGAATCGCCCTCTCTCTGCAATCGCCCATCGGTTTGAGGGTGGTAAGTCAACTCAACCTCAATTTCAACCCAACTCCTTCTCGCAAACTACTCCAAAGTCCGGTGAACCTTGGGTCTCTATCCGACACAATGCACAAAGGAACGCCATGCAGCTTCACAATCACCTGAATATAGATCTCTGCCAATCTCGACACCGGATACTTAATGCCGATAGGAATGAAATGAGGAGACTTCGTCAATCTATCCACAACCACCCAAATCGAATCATGCCCTCTCACCGTATTGGGTAACCCAGTCACAAAATCCATGGAAATACTATCCCACTTCCACTCCGGAATATTCAACGGTTGCATCATCCCCGCAGGCTTCTGATGCTCGACCTTCGATTTCTGACAGGTCAAACACGAATACACAAACTGCACCACATCACGCTTCAACCTGTGCCACGTAACATCTTTTTCAGATCTTGATACATCTTTGTCGCTCCAGGATGTATGCTCAACTTACCTCTGTGACCTTCCTCAAGAATTGCCTTTCTCATTTCCTCATCTTCGGGAACACAAATTCTTCCACGATATCTCAATACATTCTGCGCATCGATCTTGAAGTCCTTATTCTCAGACTGACCATTCCCACCCATCAGATCAACCAATTTCACGTCTAACTTCTGCGCTTCTCGGATACTAGCCATAAAATCGTTGCCAATTTTCAACATACCCAACCTGACACTCTGAGGTGTGACTTCACAAACTAAACTCATGTCCCTGAATTGCTCAATTAACTCAAGCTCTCTAGCCATCAATGCCGACATATGTAAGGTCTTCTGACTCAAAGCATCTGCAACCACATTAGCTTTACCCGGGTGATAACTCAATTCAAAGTCATAATCTTTCAATAGTTCTAACCACCGACGCTGCCTCATATTCAACTCTTTCTGGTCGAACAGATACTGAAGGCCATTGTGATCACTGAACACCTCAAATCTCGATCCATACAAGAAATGCCTCCAGATTTTCAATGCGAATACCACAGCAGCAAGTTCTAAGTCATGAGTAGGGTAATTCTTTTCATGAGTTCTCAACTGTCTCGACGCATAAGCGACCACTTTCCCATTCTACATAAGCACACCACCCAAACCCATTTTGGAAGCATCACAATAAACCACAAACGGCTCAACCGGATTAGGCAGGGTCAACACTGGGGACGTAGTCAACCTCTTTTTCAACTCATTGAAACTCTTTTCACATCGGTCGTCCCAAACAAAAGCCTTACCCTTGCAAGTCAATTGGGTCAACGGTAGAGCCAACTTCGAAAACCCCTCAATGAATCTTCTATAATAACCAGTTAATCCCAGAAAACTCCTTATCTCAGTAACTGACTTCGGGACTCCCACTGCAACACTGCATCAACTTTAGAAGGATCCACCGCAATCCCCTCACTAGAAATCACATGACCGAGAAAACTGACTTCTTTCAACCAAAACTCACACTTGGACAACTTCGCATATAACTTTCGGTCCCTCAGAATTTCCAACACCAACCTCAGATGTTCCGCATGCTCCTCTTCCGAATTATAATAAATTAGAATATCATCAATGAAAACCACCACAAACTTGTCCAGATACTCACGAAAGATTTGGTTCATGTACCCCATGAATACCCCCGGCGCATTAGTCACACCGAAAGGCATTACGGAATACTCATAGTGCCCATATCTTGTCCTAAACGCCGTCTTCTGGTTGTCTTCATCTTTTACCTTGATCTGATGATAACCAGACCTTAAGTCAATCTTGCTGAATACTTTAGCACCCACCAACTGATCCATCAAGTCGTCAATCCTCGGTAACGAATACTTGTTCTTGATTGTAACTTTATTCAATTGACGATAGTCTACACACAACCTCA
This sequence comes from Oxytropis ochrocephala, assembly GCA_020916435.1. Taxonomy (NCBI): domain Eukaryota; kingdom Viridiplantae; phylum Streptophyta; class Magnoliopsida; order Fabales; family Fabaceae; genus Oxytropis; species Oxytropis ochrocephala. The sequence continues at coordinate 48,836,702 of CM037093.1, forward strand.
TACTACCATCTTTCTTTTTCACTAGCAACACTGGAGCTCCCCACGGTGACACACCCGGTCTTACAAACTTCTTTTCTAACAAATCCTCAAGTTGCTTCTTCAATTCGCGCCAACTCGACGCAGACACATTCTATATGGTGCCATAGACACGGGCTTAGTGCCGTGAACTAGATCAATAGTAAACTACACCTCTCTCTCTCGGTGGTATGTCCTGAATCTCATCAGGAAACACCTCGGAAAACTCACGCACCACCTGCAACTCATCAATCTTCGCTTGGCTCTCAGCAGACAACGACGCTAACAGAGAAAACAGCTGAACCTCTTCTCCCATTACCCTATGCAGCTGTCCCGCAGATAGCAAACCAAACTTCTCTTCAGCGGTAGCTCTCATGGACCTTTCATGCGGCAGTTGATATGAACATGATTATAAACTAACCATCCATACCTGCAATGACATCCATTCCACTCAATGCAAGAAACAGATCAAATCAACTAAAAATTCTTTACCATATATAAATACAAAGACATTTGGCACAAACAACGGAGGTAGTGGACTCGAACCCTTAGCCGGAGTATCGATAACCATCTCTCTCAACATATCGGATAAGACAAGACTTAGTTTCTCAACACATGCGGCAAAGAATAAAACTATGGGTAGCACCAAAGATCAACAATAGCAACAAGAGGAAAATTATTGATATAGCACGTACCTCGAATTTCATTCACCACATCAGACCCAGCTAGAGCGAACACTTTCCCAAAAGACTTCTCCTTCTTGGGTTTTGAGCACTTTGTCTCGATGTGACCACTCTCCCTCTCCCACAATTAAAGCATACCACCTCCTTCTTATCACAACCGGAAGATATGTGCCCTCCCCTTCCACACCGATAACATCTCTTCTTATCCCCGCTGGGCAACTGGACTCTTATAACCTGCTTTTCCCACACGTGTAACAAGTAATACTGGCTGCAGCATCTCCCCCACTTCGCTTAGACCCACCAACAAACTTCCCTTTGCCCTTACCAGCAGGCACCTCATATGGCTTACCACGACTCGAGAAGTTCTTTTGCTTTTTCTTTCATGACTCTGGAGAAGGCATTACTGTCCTCCTCAAAGATCCTGCAGCTATTAACCAATAAGGAGAACACACGAATCTGTTGATACCCTATGGCTTTCTTAATATCGGCACGCAACCCGTTTTCAAACTTAATGCATTTGGAGAACTCAGCATCCGCTCCATCATAGTGCGGATAAAACTTGGACAAACTTTCAAGAAATTTTGCAAAGATATTCGATTCATGGACATGTTACCTTGTTCAAGTCTCAGAAACTCAACCTCTTTCTTTCCGCGAAAATCTTCCGGGTAGTATTTCCTCTTGAACTCTCTCTGGAACACAGCCCAAGTAATCTCCTCATTGGCAACCATCAACCTCTGCCTAGCCGTCATCCACCAGTCATCAGCCTCTCTCTTCAAGATGTGTGTACCATAACGAACCTTCTGAGCATCGGTATAATCCATAACGCGGAAGATCCGCTCCATCTCTCCTAGCCACTCAAGGGCACCATCAGGGTTATAACCGCCTTCAAAAGTAGGAGGGTTCTCTCGCTGGAACGTAGCCAAGTTGCGCGTCCCAGCATCACCAGCACCTGACAAGTTGCCCACAACCCCAGCTATAGCCTGCAAAGCAGCAGCAAGTGCAGCATTGTTCCATCCTGCCATTCTAGCTCTGCAGCAGAAAATAGAATTAAGAAATGAGGAATAAAACTCAAATGCTACTCAACCTGACTACTCGACCACCGGCCGGACAGACCGAACTGCTCTGATACCACTAATGTAACACCCCTTTTCTACCCCATAATTTACACGTCATTTATCAGAGTAATTCTTTTTCGCAAATATTAATTTAACTGATAGAAAAGAAATGCCACATCGCCATTAACAAAACTCGTCAATTTCACTCATCAAGTTTGTGCAACAAACATCCGTCATGAAAATTAAACTCCAAAAATTACGTCACAATGGAATAAAACAATAACTCACTAATACCACTCAAACACGTCTCACATCATCGATATAATCATTAAACACTTAGTTAATTAATTAACAAAATTCAACCACGCCCCCTAGGTGCCACAGTATCAGAGAGCGACTCAACAGACATCCCAACAGCTAATAAAGAAGGCAGCAGCACCTTCACTCGCGGTTACCTGCAGCGTTGCCACAATAGAGCAACATTCCAAGCAGAAGGGGTGAGAATTCAACGAAACATAATTAAGCACATAATAGAGTAATGTGAACAAAACAGTCATACAACATCGTCATCACTACCAACAACATCGTCACTGAACAATAACTCAAATTACAGTTTTCACCACAAGTCATAGTCATGAATGTGTATGGAAATGCAACCTACGCCTGGTTTTATGCATGATGGTACCATTCTCGTCATAAATAAGCCACTATGGGCACATCGTCACTATTTTACGTCAATTGGAGGCCGAAGCCTATTCGTCATAATATGCACATGCTATGAGACACTATGGACACATGTGCAAACACCAAATCACTCACCTGGAGCCCTCGTCATCGTCGTCATAAAACACTCATGGAGTGTACTCTTCATAACCATCACAATTATATCACAACATCATCATAAACATCACATTTAAAATTGGAGTAACAACACATTTAAATTTTGAGTAACAACACATTTAAAATCTAGAAAAACATCACATTTAAATTTCAAGAACAGTAATAAATCATTAGCCTTTTTATTTATAAAAACAGCCACCTTAGCAATTGAAAAACAAACACAACAACGAAGATAAAACCAAGCAACAACAACATTATATCAATAAAACAAAGAACAATTATTCAGTGAAACAAAGAACACATATTCTTGAAAAAAAAAAAGAACAAGTTATCATTAAAAACAAAGAACATATATCCTTGAAAAAACAGCAGCCATTTATTTACAAAACAAAGAATATATATTCATGAAAACAACAACAATTTAATAACAAACACAAAGAACTTATATTCTTGAAAAACAAAGCAGCATTTATTAACAAAACAAAGAATATATATTCATAAAAACAAAGAACAATTTAATAACAAAAACAACAACTTATATTTCAATTAAAAACAGCAAAACAGCACATAATTTATAAAAGAAAACTGCAGCCCATATATCAATTAAAAACAGCAAACATCACATGATTTATAAAAGAAAACAGCAGCCCATATATCAATTAAATACAGCAAACAACACATGATTTATAAAGAAAACAAAGAGCCCATATATCAATTAAAAACAAAGAAACAACACATAATTTATACTGAAAAACAAAGCAATTTCCCATACATCACCATATCCATGAAATCGATTCTAACCCCATCAAATCACCCAATTCGAAATTCAGCTCATCATCTCATATAGTTAATCATGTGATAACATCAACGATTCATCAAACAACATCAAGAACCCCACAAAACCCATCACATACTCAATTATATTAGATCGAAACGCTCACCCTTACCTCTTAAACGTAGGCTCCGTAGAAGACGATTGGAAGCACCAACGAGTAACTACAGCAACACAACGAGCAAAACCTTGAACTTTCTCCTCCACCCGCGAAAAACCCTCTCCTTTTCTCCTCTCTCTTGCGCTTGCGCCTCTTCTCCCTTCTTGCTCTCTCTCAATTTCGATTTCTCTCTGAATGAATGAGAGTGAGGGTTTCGCATAACCCTTGGGGTTTAAGCTGTGGGCCTTTCACGCATTGGGCTCACAGCTACACCCCCACTACTACTCGATCCCACTCCTACACAAATATGATATTTCCCTCTTAATTTAATTAACTCACTCTTCAACTAAAATTAATAATTCAACTAATCAAATTAATTAAACTAATTAAATTATTTTATTTTATTTTTTCGGGGTGTTACAACTCTCCCCTACGTAGAATTTTTCGTCCTCGAAAACATACCTGATTCAAACAATTCCGGATACGACTCTCGCATCCTATCCTTAAGCTCCCATGTCAGGCTTTCACCAGCTGCTCCAACCCAAACAACCTTCACCAGATTGATCTCCTTACCTCGTAAGGTCTTCACCTCACGAACCTCAATTCGTACAGGCATAGTCTCCACAGTGAGATTATCCCGCACCTCCACATCATCTACTTGAATCACATGAGACAGATCCACAATATACTTCCGAAGCTGCGATACGTGAAACACGTCGTGCAAGTTCGAAAGATTAGGTGGCAAGGCCACCCGATATGCAACACTTCCAACTCTTTTCGTAATCTGATACGGCCCAATGAAATGAGGAGTCAACTTCTTCGATTTCAGCGCACGCCCAACACCAGTCATAGGTGTGACCCTCAGGAACATGTGGTCACCCGCTTCAAATTCTAAGTCTTTCCTTCTCTTATCATGGTAGCTTTTCTGTCTACTCTGTGACACTTTCATTTTCTCCCGGATCACCTTCACTTTTTCAGTTGTTTCTCTGACTAGCTCAGGTCCAAGTACTAAACTTTCCCCAGTCTCATACCAACATACCGGAGTCCTGCACCTCCGACCATACAACGCCTCAAACGGCGCCATCCCGATACTGGAATGATAACTGTTGTTGTAGGTAAACTCGATCAATGCAAGATGAGTATCCGACACACCTCCCTGCTCTAAAACACATGACCTCAACAGATCTTCCAATGATTGAATAGTCCTCTCTGTCTGCCCATCGGTTTGAGGGTGGTAAGCTGAACTCAACCTCAATTTCGACCCAACTCCTTCCGCAAACTACTCCAAAAGTCCGAAGTGAACCTTGGGTCTCTATCCGACACAATGCACAAAGGAACGCCATGCAGCTTCACAATCACCTGAATATAGATCTCTGCCAATCTCGACACCGGATACTTAATGTCGATTGGAATGAAATGAGCAGACTTCGTCAATCTATCCACAACCACCCAAATCGAATCATGCCCTCTCACCGTATTGGGTAACCCAGCACAAAATCCATGGAAATACTATCCCACTTCCACTCCGGAATATTCAACGGTTGCATCATCCCCGCAGGTATTAGCACCCCACGACATCCTTTGTCTACTTAATTATGGTTTATTAATATTTTACCCTTTTATTTATAGAGAAAAAGACTTAATTAAATTTTTAGTTTTTAGAGCTTGACAAGAGTGGACTCTTGCTCCTACGTACCTCCGGATGCAATGGAGGAATCAAAGCTACGTAGTTCTTCATGAAAAAGGTTTGTGGGTTGGTATTTTTTAGTGTAGGGGTCCTAGGAATCCTTGAACTGACTAGCTCACTGATTCCTAGGACGCTGACTAACCCGATTGTACAACCGACTTAGTCCCCTACTTTTGAAAGTATTTTTGAGGTTTTATGAAAGAAGTTTGTTTGATGTGAGGTGAGGTGAGTTGGTTTTAGAATAGGTATTCAAGAACTGCTGAACTGTTGTTACCTCAAAATTTCGACAATACATTAAATGAAGCTTTAAATGGGGTTGACTTCACATTTAATAATGTTTTGGAGACAACAGGTCAATGTTCAAGTCAATTCACCAACAATTCGACAGGAAAGGTCTTGAAAGTGCTGACAATATGAATGAGCTTCGACGAGCTCAGTTTTATAGCAAGAAACCTTCGACAAGAGAAGGCTCAACTCTTCGACGAAGCAGGGTTCAACACTTCGCCAAACGGTTGACGATGTTCTAGTCGAAATGCAAAGAGCAACAGTTAGTGGGCAGTTACTCCTCCTTATTTTTAGGAGGCAGTTGTTCTTTCTTCCCACGTTTGTTTCCTAGAGTATAAATACTCTTTTGTAATAGGAAATCGAGGTCACAACATTTCACAAGAACTCTGAAAACTCAACTTCCAGACTAAAGCGAAAAACGAGTGAAACAAATTCATTGTACGTGTTGGTGAACCACTTTTACTTTCGATTCAATGCAATATTTACTTTTTGTTTACATTTGTTGCAATTACTGCTTTTGTTTTACTTTCAATTTGGTTCTTTCTGTCATTTACTGTTCTTCAAAACGTTAAAAACACAAAAACACAAAGGCAATTGTCAAAGAGATTTTCTAGTTTGATCTCACAATCACAATATTGAAAACTAGTGATTGTTTGCTAAAAACACCAGCAAACAAATTGGCACGCCCAGTGGGACCTTTGCCATTGATTTTGTGTTTGTTTTGTCAGTGCGCGTATTTGTATGCACTTGAGGAGTGGTAGAATGGTACGCACTAATTCTAACAATGCCTCTAGTTCTAACCATGTGGTATCACAAGGGCAAGGAACTACCATGGATGCTGTAAGTGTCAGCGTTGGGAATGTTGCAGGGACAATGGCCCCAGTAACATCAATAACCGTTCCTACGATGTCGATGACCAATGTTGGGTCGACACAGTCTATGTCTTTGCCACTAAATGTAGGACTTCCTTCTAGTCCTTATATGGCAACAGGGAATAGTTTAGAGACACGTTTCCAGAATATGAGTCTACCACCATATCCTTTTGGTGTATATTGCATGCCTACTGGGATGCCACACGTTTCGACCTTTTCCCCTTCACATGTGTCTTCTGAAAGCACACTTGGTCGAAATCCTACTGCATTAACCAATGCGTCTTTGTTGGCATTAAGACAACAAGTAGACGAAAGTAATCATTATATGGTTAATATGCTAACCCAACAAATTAGTACTGTTTTTAACCCATTAATCCAGAATACCAATACAAGTTACCAAATGTTAGCAAATCAAATGGGTAGGATTGCAGATTTCTTTGGGGCTCCTACGGGAAATAATAGGCAAGTACCCAATTGTGGGAATAATGCGCCTAATACCCCACAGAGATCGATTCTCGCCGGCCCGCCGGCGATTGTAGGAGAACAACAGGGAATGGGAAACCATGTTCCTGAAGTAGTTATGGTAAATCGAACCAAAACGCTGATGAAGTTGTTCGACAAGTGCAACGAAATAACGTTTGCGCTCAAGATAACATAGCCACTTTGGTAGAAACCATAATGGCGCAAAATGGCCTTAACATAGGTTTACATAGGCCTAATTTCATATCACCACTGTGTGAATATGTGTTGCAAGCAGAATTGCCAAGAGGTTGGAAAATTCCCAAATTTACTAAGTTTGGGGGTGATACCAATGAGTCCACTGTCGAACATATTGCCCGTTACATGACAGAGGCAGGGGATATAGCCCAAAATGAGAGTTTGAAAATGAAACATTTTCCAAATTCTCTAACTAAGAACGCCTTTACGTGGTTTACCACTCTACCCCCTGGCTCTATGTATACATGGGGGCAATTGGAAAAAGCGTTCCATGAACAGTTTTACATGGCCAGTCAAAGATTAGTCTTAAAGAATTGGCCAGTGTTCGACGTAAAGTGCCTGAAGCTATTGATGATTACTTAAATAGATTTAGGCTATTAAAGGCTAGGTGTTTTACACAAGTGCCTGAGCATGAGCTTGTCGAAATGGCTGCAGGTGGCCTTGATTATTCAATTAGAAAGAAATTGGATACCTCTCATTTGAGAGACATGGCCCAATTAGCCGATAGAGTTCGAGTGGTCGAAAGGCTCAAAGAGGAAAAGGCTAGAGTGAATAAATTCAATAAAAAAGAAAACTCAGTTGGGTTTCATAAAAAAGAGAAAATAGCCTATGTTGATGAGGAATTCGACTTCGCATTTGGTGATGTCGAAGTAGAGGAAATAGATGTGGTTGAACTTAAGCCTGGCCCTCCTTATTCCTGTAAACTATTAAGGCCTGCAAATGGGAATAATCCTGTAGAGCCTAAAAATGATAGATTTGTGCCTAAAACGTACACTTTTGATGTTACTAAATGTGACGAAATTTTTGATCTGTTAGTAACTGATGGCCAAATAATAGTGCCAAATGGCCTGAAAGTACTTCCTCTCGAACAGAGGAAGAAAAAGGGTTACTGTAAGTTTCATAATTTTTTGGGACATACAACTAACCGTTGTGTACTTTTCAGGGACATAGTTCAAAAAGCAATCAAAGAAGGGAGACTGAAATTTGGCGACAAAAAGAACAAAGCCCCAATGCAGATTGACGCTGATCCACTCCATCAGGCAGAGGCCATGTTGTCATACCCCAATTTTGTCCGGTTTAGGTCAAAACCCTAATTTTCCCCAAAAATAATTAAATTAAAAAGTAAAAAAGCATCATGCATTGCATTTAGGTTTCTAAAGTCATTTCAAAGTTTCTGAAATCATTTTTGGAGTTAGAATGCACTTTTTAGACAAATTAGGGTTTCTTAGTACAAAAGGGTATTTTGGTCATTTCACAAATAAGGGACAATTCCTCAAAACAAGTCATCCAACATGCATTTCAGGGTACTAGAGGTCACTCCTAGGGAGAAAAATCATTTTTGAAGTGGAAATGTGTTTCAGGCAAAAACTAGGGTTTTTAGAGTGAAAGGGCATTTTGGTCATTTCACAATAAAAGCGGTCTTTTGTCCCAAAGCCTTGAATAATAATCAATGATTTATTGGAGAGATATTTGTGCTCCATTGTGATTATTTTTGTGCATAAATATTAAACCTTTTTGCCTAAAAACCTAGTTTTTGGATGGAGGGGTAAAATGGTCTTTTCCTTTGAGGTGGGGTAAATAAATCAATTTTGGGATTGGTGAGATCATAAAATTCAGAGCCCAATCATTGAATCATAGGATATGGCCCAAAATGGCATGAACTAGGAAGAATGATCTAGAAGGGAATATTCTATACTCTTTTGAATTAAGGATAAGAATAATAGTACAATTTGCAATTCCACTCACTCTCCACTACATAGCTGCGCATAACAGCCCATGATTACCCCATTTTCATTTATTTTTATTGCTTGCAAATTGTATTAAATCATGGCCATCCATTCAAGTGTGAAAATCAATCCTCACCTTTCATTTGAATCAAAATGGCACTTGTGTAATAAGCTTTGTAGAAAATTACATTTTTGTAAATGAGCTTAACCTTCACCACCCTTCTTAGGCTGCGCATTCCAGCCCTCTCTCTCTCCCATTTTATGATTTTAATTACCCTCAATCCATGTGATCTTGCATCTTGACCCTTGATTCAAAATTTATCTCAAATCCTATTGGTTTGCAAGAGTTACATTGTCCTAATTACCCTTTAAGTTTTCACTTCATATAAAAGCCCAAAATAAGACCTAGCACACACACACACACACTCTCATTTTACCCTAGCTAGCAACCTCTCCTCCTCTCCTCTCTTCTTGGCCGAACCCTCCTCTTTCATCTCCTCCACTCTCTTTTCAACTTTCATCCACCAAATCACCTTAAACCTACTTCACCTTCATAGATCTTCTTCTTTTCACCTTTGATTCCATTTTTACACCATAAAGGAGCTTCCTTTCTTGAAGTTTGCGTGACATTTGTGTAGATTTGTGAAGATTATTGTTGACTTGTTCTTGATCTTCATTCTTCTATTCTTGTGTAGTTTTGATCTTGAGGTAAACACCTAATCTCTTGCATTTTCATTATTAGCATGTGAATCTCCTTTCTACTCCTCTATCCTCTCTAAGAGGCTTAGAGGGTTCATTTCAAACACTATGTCAAGGACTTTGGGAGCCTTGGGTGTTTGAAGTGAACCCTTGGCCTTAAGGAGAGGTTTCTTGTGTTTTCATCATAATGTTCTTGCATTTTTCATACTCATTTTGTCATTTTTGCATGAATAAAAATTTCCATGTGATATATGCATCCCCTTGTTCATGTCATAACTTGCAAGTTGAGATTTTGGTTGGATTCATTGAGTGTGAGGATTCGGTTTTAGACCTTAAAGATTAGGGTTTTTATTTGCCTTCCTTTTACTCTTTGATTTTTGTGTAAATAAGATGCTTGATTTGCATGATTTTGTTCCATGTGTTGATCTTGAATTTAAGCATGAAATAAATTAATGTTTTTGTGCACATGTGGTTTCGGCCATAGAGTCATTTTAGGGTTCATCCTAATGCTTAAAATTTGTGTTTGATCTTGTGTAGAAATGTGTAAGAATGTTAATGTGTTTTTAACCTTTTTACCACTCATTCATTTTTACCTTACCACTCATTAACATTTTACTAAAAAGGTAAAAAAACATTTTAACTTTTTACTTTACTATTTGATTAAATAATTACCATTCATCTCATGCATTTTTACTTTACCATTCATTAACTTTTTACTAAAAGTTTTACTACATGTCTATTTGCAAAAATACCCAAAACATTTTTACACTTTGCATTTTATCACTTGTGCTTACATGTTCATGCATCCATATGTGCCTATGCCTCTTGCATTCTCATACTCTCTTACATGTTCATGCACCCCTTAATATTATGTCTTGCATTCATTATTCTATGATCATGCATTCATTAATGCTATGTCTTACATTCATTATTATATAATCATGCATTCATTAATGCTATACCTTGCATTCCATAATTGTATACTCATGCACATGCTTGTTCAATCATGTATTCATTTGTTCATGGCAACTTGTAAATATTCTTCATGTTTGTTTTGCCTATGCTTTCATTGTTGTCTCGGTTTTGAATAAAAAAGGATTTGTAATGTTCTACTTTCTTTTCAAGTCCAAAATCAAATGTTTTCTAATAAAAACCCTAAGGCATTTTTCATAAACAAAATCATTAGCCATCACTCGAAGCCAATGCTTGTTTGATCGTCAATGATGGAGTTACTAGTGGTAGTCATGAAGCCTTTGCTTGTTTGACTATTATGAAAGCTCCCACACATTAATTAAACCACAAAACCCAATTCAAATTTCCTAAAAATAATATGAGCCATTAGTGGTAATTATCACTAAGACTCATCATTTTCCAAAACATTTTCAAAAAAGATAATAAAACGTTGCAACTAGTAATCACTTGAGTAATTGCTCGATTGATTATCGGTTCCAACACTTTTCTTTCAAGTTAGTAGTGAACGCCACTCGAAGCCATTGCTTGTTTGGTATTCATGAACGCTTGAGTCATATTTCCAAAACCCAAAAGATAAGATAAAGACAAAACACAGATTTTCTCAAGATTAAGAACCAAGAACTACGTAGCTTTGACCCCTCATCGCATTGAGGGTACGTAGGAGCGGGTCACATCCCGTCAAGCACTCTTTTAAAAAAATCTTAGTTTAGTTTCACTTTTCAAAGATCCCAAAAAGATTTCTTTCTCCCTTGTTTTCTAAAAAACTCTTTCAAATAAAAAGGAAAAGAAAAGAAGTAGAACGATTTATTTCAAATCAAACAATCCAAACCACACATCGAATTAATGGTTCCCTTTCGGTAGAAAGGAGGTGTGGGGTGCTAATACCTTCCCCACACCTAACCGACCCCCGAACCTACATCTCTGAGTTTTCGAAAGACCAGTTGCTTTCCAAAAGGTTTTCCTAATATTTTCCTTAATAAATATTAGTGGCGGCTTCATTGAAAGATTTCTTTTTTAGAAAAGTTGTAAACGAGGAAGGTTCTCCCTCGGGGACTTTTTCGGTCGCCAACAGCTGGCGACTTCACTGGGGAATTTTTTAAAAAAAAATAAGTGGGTCAAACCTAATTAATCTGATGTGTGGTTCAGAGTGTTTGATTTGAATTATTTTTCGTTTTACTTCTCCATTTCCTTACCTTTTTCCTTTTCTTTCTTCATATGCTTGTAATTATGCATGCTTTCCCCCATCTATTATAATCCCTTCTTCTCTGCTCCTTTTCTTGAGGTAAGCTATATATGGTTGTTGATGACACCTTAGGTTAGTTCATTTGTTTTGAAGTAATGCTAAACCTTAGGGTAGACGCGACATGTTACTTGTTGCTTTCTATCCGGGTGTCCGGCTTTTTCCTTGCGGTGGGGAGGGTAGATTTTAGAAAGTATGTCCTCAATCACACACTTTCACACCTTACATTTTGTATGTTATGAGTGGGCTCCTATACCCGGATCCAACAAACATCTAGGAGAGTGGAGACGATTAGTGACTGTCATTCGAGACCTTCGTGCATCATCGACACTCATGAAAGTCCCAACCAGTCACGCTTTCTCATGACGCTTCACTTGGTAGTTCTCTACATTTGTGGATGTCGGCATGAGGATTCTCTAGCTCTGGTAGCCATTGTGAGGATGTGAATTAGAACTACATGGAAGAAACCTTTGAAGTTGCCCTAGAACTTAGGATTCCCACCTTTGTAGGACACGAGGACATATAAATTGTGTGTTGCATTGTAGTTTAGACATGTCTTTCCTAAAAAAAAAGAAGATTTTCAAAAAAAAAAAAAAATTTCAAAAAAAAAAAAAGGAAAAGAAAAAGAAAGGGTTGCCGTTGTAGCCTTTTCTTTTGCCGTTCCGTACAAAGCGACATATGACCCACTTCATTTTCAAAAAAAAAAAAAAAAAAAAAAAAAAGGGGAGTTACTGTTGTAGCTTTCCTCCTACCGGTCTATATGAAGCAGTGTACGGTCCGTACTTTCAAAAAAGGAAACCTGAGTTATCGCAAATAAAGTTTTTTAACCTTGCATTTGCATAAAGCATCATCGTCATTTGCATACATCCCCGCATTGCATAAAACAAAAACTTGATAAAATTCATACATGCATTTTTTCTCTATCTCATTAAGGTTTGTTAGGAGTGCATTCTCCGCACGTGTGCATTTCCATTCACGAAGGCTTTTTCCCCTAATCGTCTCGAAAGATCCAAAAAATCGTGTCGCGTCTCATGCATTATTGTTTTCCTTTTTCACAAATCATGAAAAAATAATACATTAACATCTCATTTTGCATGCATTTTCACAAGAATCATATCTTTCCACGCACTAAAAATAATTGCTAGTATCATGCATTCCATTTCATTACATAAAAAAAAACAATTATCATCTTCATAGCATAAGCATTTCATTTATAATCAAAAAGAGGAAAAAGCTCCTCGCCAAGTTCATCCAAGACATGGCATTCATGCATAAGCATTATTTCAAAAAAGACACAGTAGAACTACGTACGCTTTGATTCCTCAAGGAGGATACGTAGGAGCGGGTCCACCCCGTCAAGCATAACAAATAAAATTTCATTTTGAAAAAGTGTCTTTCTCACATCATTCGAAAATGCATTTCATTTTGCATCAAAATCACAAAAACCTCTTAGAATAATTGCACTTTTCAAGTGATCATGTTTCCACGCATTTGCATATATAATGTTTTCACATACAATAAAGGTTTTGATGAGAGACGAGACGGCTTTGCGGAATAGTCATTCTTTCAAAAAAATAAATAGAAAAAATATAATAGAAAATAAAAAAAATTTGCATCTCCTCCATTCCTCGATAAATGACTGAAGAAGTTCGTCAAAATTTCTATCCTGTCCTAACTGGTGTTAACTCTTTGTGAAACATGCCTTTAGTGAACATGCTTCGTCATTTCTTTCATCCATATGCTCATGTCATGTGTCCTGTCTTAAGGAAGAGGGTCAACCGGTTTGTCAACAAAGAACTTGATCTCAAGATTTATGGCAACCAATCAAGGAAGCCTAGTGATTGAGAGTCTCAGCAATCCAGGTCCAGATAATCCGATTGTGGAAGTCCTCAAGCAGCTAGTCCAAGGGAATCAGGCACTAGTCCAAGAGAATCAGTCGTTAAATAATAAAGTCGGGGTGATAGAAATGCAGATGGATGCGATAAGAATGCGGATGACCAAAATGATGGACGCCCCGCAAGCTTTGAAAAATGGGGCCACTACCGGCTCTCATTTGTCGTAAACCCGGAGAGGCTGCAACCATCCTTCCTACCTCGGGACCCTGAAGCCGCGTGATCGCTATTCCTCATCCGGGATTTGGGGTCAATCATCCCGCTCACGCCCGGGAGTTCTTTGATCCACATGAGGTTTCTCTTTTCAATGTGAATGGTGATCCTCAAGGTCACCTATTCGAGAATTCTCTACCCAGAGATCAGTTGCATGAATTGGAAAAGCGCTTGAAAACCATAGAGGATTCAAAACCAAAGCTAAAGACGCCCGTGATCTATGTCTTGTTCCGCACTTGGTTATTCCCCAAAGATGAAGGTGCTTGGTCTTTGACCAATATTGTGGTACCAAATACCCACCCAAATAGACACGTAACCATGTACGCCCAAGGATGACCGCATACAATCACGACGACAAATCGCTCATCCACTACTTCGATGCAAACTAACCGGGCATCTCTGGATGGTACATGCGATTGCGACCTTCCGACATCCACAGGTTGGAAGGACCTTTCGAGGCTTTCTTAAAGGAGTACGAATACAACAAAGACATGGCTCCAGATCGGATTCACCGCGAGATATGAGCAAGAAAGATCATGAGTCCTTTAAGGAATATGCTCAAAGATGGAGAAATACGGCTGCCCGGTGAAGCCACCACCGATCGAGAAGGAAATAGTGTCTATGTTCATGGAGACTCTCCCGCTTGTTTTCTATGAACGATCGTTGGAAGTGGGTCCTTAAGCTTCTCGGATGTGATCAAAGTAGGGGCAAGGCTTGAAGTCGGGATGAAAAGAGGAAGAATCCTCTGCAACCCTACTGGCGCGCCAACAATGCTAATGATTTGCCCGCAAAGAAAAACGGAGGAATCAATGCTATAGCGGGACAAGGAAAGTCACGTCGATCGACCCCATTCCTATGTCATACACCGATTTGTGCAAATATCTAATCAACCATAGGTTGGTCTCTCCTCGTGGGATGAAGCCACCCCAACCTCCATTCCCAAGAAGATACAATGCAAAGGTCTGCTGTGAATTCCATTACGGTGCAATTGGCCACTCTCATCGAGAATTGTCATCCTTTGAAGCGGTTGGTTCAAAATCTTATTGACACAAAAGCAGTTGACCTTTGATGAGAGAAGTGAAGGACTAAACCCTTTGAGATCGGAATTTCCGGTAGGGATGGCGATAGTTGAAGAGGATCGAGGTGTTGATCGTCAAGCATTTGTGTTTTCGTCATGCATTTTTATGTAATGCAATCCTGCTCTGCCCAAGGCCTTAGGATATTTCAATAAGGGTACAGTTTCCTTTTCAAAGACTCATCATCAATAAAAGTTATCCTTTTCACCACTTTGGTTCAAGTTCGTCATTGCCTGTTTTATCATAATTCCATCCATGCATCTTTGACTTTTGGCTCATTTTAACTCTTTAAGTCCTCCATGCTTTGGGCAAGTTTGAGGTCACTAATTTCCCTTGTTAATATCATATTCTTTCAAGCAAGTCCTTTAGAAAATAATAATAACAAGAAAATAAGCTCGCTAGTTTGAAAACCCGCAAAGGGCGACCTAGGCAAAAAAAAAAAAAAAAAAAAAAAAAAAAGCGCGCCGGTGGATTGAAAACTTCATGCAAAGAGCGGTCGAGCAAAAGTTAGGGCATAAAAAAAGAAACAAATGCAAAGAAAGGAGTAAACACATATAGATAGATGAATCATTATCATGTTTTACTGAAAAATAAGTAATCGAATTTGAAATGAAGTATGGCCATCTCCCATATACCAAGTCAAGAACCCAAAATCCCGTAAAGTCCCTTTCCTACCTACCTTAAGCCAAGAAAAACTAAACTCAAAAATATACCCTCAATCACCCTAGACAAGGATCATCTCAAATATCAAAAAAAAAGCAGCGCATCACTTTTTATCAGCTCACCCGAGTAAAAAAAAAAAAAAAAAAAAAAAAAAAAAAAAAGAGAAAAAGAGATAATCAAAAAAAAGGGGGGATTCAAAAATGAAAATCCCAAAACAAAGGAAAACACAAAGAAATGTAAGTGGTGAGTTGATACATGTTACCACAAAACATAAAAGATCCTTGTCTCAATAAACCTTCAAACACTTCATCATTCCCATACACCCCTCCTTCCATAAACTGCAAACACTTCCCTTTGACCGCGGAATCCCGCTCTCCACAAACCCTTAGCCAGGAATAAAATTTCCAAGCACCTCATCAAACCAAATAACCATCATAAATCGTCGATCGTCAGCCAACGCCGAATAAAAATCACCCTACCATTAGCCCTAAGCACTTCATCCAGCCCAATCATCCTTCCTCCACAAAACACCACAACCCCGAAAAGTCCATTCCGATCAATGACTGATTGCTGTTGTTTTCTCAAATTTTAAATCTTAGGACAACTAAGTTTATCTGTTTACAATGTGTTCGCTCAAAAAAAAAAAAAAAACAAACGATCAGAAAAAAGAAAGCTGATCAAGGAAAAACAAACCCTCAGGAAAAAGAGATGAGGGAACAAAAACAAACAGTCAGAAAAAAGAAAGCTGACAGAAAAAGAAAGACTTGCACTTCAAACGCATTCAAGCTGCATTGAAACAAGGTTTAGTGATCACCAAGTGAGGTTTCTTTCACACCAAAGGCCAAGACATTAGTAGAAAACCAAAGAATTGCACTGAGAACACCGCTCAGATCTAAAAGTTGGGGCATTCTCTTCACCACCCGCCCACCCTAGTCCGGGGAAAGTCTGTTCAGTGTCCATCCAGGGCCATTCATCCTTTCACCAGGTGTCAGCCGTGGCACTAGTTCTTATGTATTTGCTCTTTCACTCCGCTTCCTTTCACACTCCGGTTGCCAATACTACCAGAAAGGGGCAAGTCATTCATTCACAGTCGCCAAAGGCTTGAATTGGGGCAGCTTGGCATTCATCCTAAACACTCACCTGGCGTCTGCATATTCATGTGTGTTCACTTGGCAATGTTTCATAGAGAAAGCACAAGATTGTTATTGAAAGTTCAGTTATCATGGAATGGAGGAAAGCATAAATGAGTTTGTTTGTAAATAAAAACCTTGACACCGGGGTTTAAATCAAAATTAGCTTTTTTCAAAAAGAATGATCCAGATTCACCTCCACTTTTTGCATCCAAGTCTCGTGTCTCGTCATTACAAAAATGCTCATCAAAACTGTTTAAATACCCAAAATTCATGTCATATCATGCATCAAAGCATTGCATTTGCATCCTCACATAACAAAATATGGAAATTCTTTAACCGATTATCTTGGCGCGTGAGGTCGCTTAAAGTTGACCGTTTGTAGGGCTATAGTGCTCGCCTTCATCCTTAGGGATTAGGTTGTTATCTTGTAGGGCTTTAGTGCTCGCCTTCATCCTTAGGGATTAGGTTGTTATCTTGTAGGGCTTTAGTGCTCGCCTTCATCCTTAGGGATTAGGTTGTTATTATGTAGGGCTTTAGTGCTCGCCTTCATCCTTAGGGATTAGGTTGTTATCTTGTAGGGCTTTAGTGCTCGCTTCATCCTTAGGGATTAGGTTGTTGTTATCATGTAGAGTTTTAGTGCTCACTTTGATCCTTAGGGATTAGGTTGTTATCATGTAGGGCTTTAGTGCTCGCTTTGGATCCTAGGGATTAGGTTGTTACCTTGTAGGCGCTTTAAGTGTTGATCCTAGGGATTAGGTTGTTACCTTGTAAAAAGTGTTGAAAGAAAAAAAAAAAAAAAAAAAAAAAAAGAAAGCAATCAAAGAAGAAAATCAAAACATAATATCCAACATTCCACTAAATCAATCGAATCGCATACGCTCGCATAACATGCATTTGCATAATAGACCCTGCATAACATGCATTACATAAAATCATGCACTCATCAGTCATGCACTATGAAGTAAAGAAAAAAGAAATTCAGGCGTTTGCATTACATTCACCATAAGGAAAAGAAAAAGAAAATAGCAACCATGGCATTTGCATTGCATGCGTTTGTTCATCTCACTTGCAGGTACAAAGATGGATAGGTACTTCGGTATTAATTTTCGACTTCAAGCTCCAGAAGGAACCCCTCAGTGGAGAGATCAGAAAGGAATAAAGAGAAAAGAGAAAAAGAAAAGAGAGCGTCCAAACGCGCAAAAGAGAAAAGATCAGAAAGGAAGAAAGAGAAAAGAGAACAAGAAAAGAGAGTGTCTAAGCGCGCAAAAGAGAAAAGATCAGAAAGGAAGAAAGAGAAAAGAGAAAAAGAAAAGAGAGCGTCCAAGCACGCAAAAGAAGAAAAATCAGAAAGGAAGAAAGAGAAAAGAGAAAAGGAAAAGAGAGCGTCCAAGCGCGCAAAAGAAAAAAGAGCGTCGTCGCAAGCGCAAAAAAGAGAGCGTCCAAGCGCGCAAAAGAAGAAAAGAGAGCGTCCAAGCGCGCAAAAGAGAAAAGAGAGCACCCAAGTGTGCAAAAGAGAGGTCTCACATCGTATACGAGCAACGCGATGGACCGCAGCCCCATGCGAGGCGCAACGGAATAGTTGTATCAGCCTAAAAATACGATGGGCCGCCGTAGATTGATCTCAGTATATCGATTCGGGCCGATAACGATCCCCGATCCGCCGAAAGACCAAAGATTTCAGAAACGTGCTCCTCCAAGCCGCGTGCAAACTCGGATTCGCCAAGAGTTCGTTTAAGGATTACGTGTTTTAGGCAACCCGGGCATTTTACCGCTGCCACGCCCAGTGCCCATTTATCGCTTTCAAAGACGCCAGTACCCCTTTTAACTTTTCTGTCAGCACGCTAAGTGTTCATTTACTGCTTTTTCAAAATATAGAAGGCTAAGTCGGATGTGCATTCGAAGTAGTCATCACAATAGGACACTTGACTTGATCACTCAAGTATTCAAAAAAAAAAAAAAAAAAAAATCCGAGTTTCCCCAAATGGACAAAATTGGCATGATTTCTGAATTCTTTATTTCTATTTTATCTTCGAAATATGTCTTGCGCGATTCATATTTCTTGATAAAATCCAAATAAAGAGGGGCAGCTGTCATACCCCAATTTTGTCCGGTTTAGGTCAAAACCCTAATTTTCCCCAAAAATAATTAAATTAAAAAGTAAAAAAGCATCATGCATTGCATTTAGGTTTCTAAAGTCATTTCAAAGTTTCTGAAATCATTTTTGGAGTTAGAATGCACTTTTTAGACAAATAGGGTTTCTTAGTACAAAAGGGTATTTTGGTCATTTCACAAATAAGGGACAATTCCTCAAAACAAGTCATCCAACATGCATTTCAGGGTACTAGAGGTCACTCCTAGGGAGAAAAATCATTTTTGAAGTGGAAATGTGTTTCAGGCAAAAACTAGGGTTTTTAGAGTGAAAGGGCATTTTGGTCATTTCACAATAAAAGCGGTCTTTTGTCCCAAAGCCTTGAATAATAATCAATGATTTATTGGAGAGATATTTGTGCTCCATTGTGATTATTTTTGTGCATAAATATTAAACCTTTTTGCCTAAAAACCTAGTTTTTGGATGGAGGGGTAAAATGGTCTTTTCCTTTGAGGTGGGGTAAATAAATCAATTTTGGGATTGGTGAGATCATAAAATTCAGAGCCCAATCATTGAATCATAGGATATGGCCCAAAATGGCATGAACTAGGAAGAATGATCTAGAAGGGAATATTCTATACTCTTTTGAATTAAGGATAAGAATAATAGTACAATTTGCAATTCCACTCACTCTCCACTACATAGCTGCGCATAACAGCCCATGATTACCCCATTTTCATTTATTTTTATTGCTTGCAAATTGTATTAAATCATGGCCATCCATTCAAGTGTGAAAATCAATCCTCACCTTTCATTTGAATCAAAATGGCACTTGTGTAATAAGCTTTGTAGAAAATTACATTTTTGTAAATGAGCTTAACCTTCACCACCCTTCTTAGGCTGCGCATTCCAGCCCTCTCTCTCTCCCATTTTATGATTTTAATTACCCTCAATCCATGTGATCTTGCATCTTGACCCTTGATTCAAAATTTATCTCAAATCCTATTGGTTTGCAAGAGTTACATTGTCCTAATTACCCTTTAAGTTTTCACTTCATATAAAAGCCCAAAATAAGACCTAGCACACACACACACACACTCTCATTTTACCCTAGCTAGCAACCTCTCCTCCTCTCCTCTCTTCTTGGCCGAACCCTCCTCTTTCATCTCCTCCACTCTCTTTTCAACTTTCATCCACCAAATCACCTTAAACCTACTTCACCTTCATAGATCTTCTTCTTTTCACCTTTGATTCCATTTTTACACCATAAAGGAGCTTCCTTTCTTGAAGTTTGCGTGACATTTGTGTAGATTTGTGAAGATTATTGTTGACTTGTTCTTGATCTTCATTCTTCTATTCTTGTGTAGTTTTGATCTTGAGGTAAACACCTAATCTCTTGCATTTTTCATTATTAGCATGTGAATCTCCTTTCTACTCCTCTATCCTCTCTAAGAGGCTTAGAGGGTTCATTTCAAACACTATGTCAAGGACTTTGGGAGCCTTGGGTGTTTGAAGTGAACCCTTGGCCTTAAGGAGAGGTTTCTTGTGTTTTCATCATAATGTTCTTGCATTTTTCATACTCATTTTGTCATTTTTGCATGAATAAAAATTTCCATGTGATATATGCATCCCCTTGTTCATGTCATAACTTGCAAGTTGAGATTTTGGTTGGATTCATTGAGTGTGAGGATTCGGTTTTAGACCTTAAAGATTAGGGTTTTTATTTGCCTTCCTTTTACTCTTTGATTTTTGTGTAAATAAGATGCTTGATTTGCATGATTTTGTTCCATGTGTTGATCTTGAATTTAAGCATGAAATAAATTAATGTTTTTGTGCACATGTGGTTTCGGCCATAGAGTCATTTTAGGGTTCATCCTAATGCTTAAAATTTGTGTTTGATCTTGTGTAGAAATGTGTAAGAATGTTAATGTGTTTTTAACCTTTTTACCACTCATTCATTTTTACCTTACCACTCATTAACATTTTACTAAAAAGGTAAAAAAACATTTTAACTTTTTACTTTACTATTTGATTAAATAATTACCATTCATCTCATGCATTTTTACTTTACCATTCATTAACTTTTTACTAAAAGTTTTACTACATGTCTATTTGCAAAAATACCCAAAACATTTTTACACTTTGCATTTTATCACTTGTGCTTACATGTTCATGCATCCATATGTGCCTATGCCTCTTGCATTCTCATACTCTCTTACATGTTCATGCACCCCTTAATATTATGTCTTGCATTCATTATTCTATGATCATGCATTCATTAATGCTATGTCTTACATTCATTATTATATAATCATGCATTCATTAATGCTATACCTTGCATTCCATAATTGTATACTCATGCACATGCTTGTTCAATCATGTATTCATTTGTTCATGGCAACTTGTAAATATTCTTCATGTTTGTTTTGCCTATGCTTTCATTGTTGTCTCGGTTTTGAATAAAAAAGGATTTGTAATGTTCTACTTTCTTTTCAAGTCCAAAATCAAATGTTTTCTAATAAAAACCCTAAGGCATTTTTCATAAACAAAATCATTAGCCATCACTCGAAGCCGATGCTTGTTTGATCGTCAATGATGGAGTTACTAGTGGTAGTCACTCGAAGCCTTTGCTTGTTTGACTATTATGAAAGCTCCCACACATTAATTAAACCACAAAAACCCAATTCAAATTTCCTAAAAAATAATATGAGCCATTAGTGGTAATTATCACTAAGACTCATCCTTTTCCAAAACATTTTCAAAAAAGATAATAAAACGTTGCAACTAGTAATCACTTGAGTAATTGCTCGATTGATTATCGGTTCCAACACTTTTCTTTCAAGTTAGTAGTGAACGCCACTCGAAGCCATTGCTTGTTTGGTATTCATGAACGCTTGAGTCATATTTCCAAAACCCAAAAGATAAGATAAAGACAAAACACAGATTTTCTCAAGATTAAGAACCAAGAACTACGTAGCTTTGACCCCTCATCGCATTGAGGGTACGTAGGAGCGGGTCACATCCCGTCAAGCACTCTTTTAAAAAAATCTTAGTTTAGTTTCACTTTTCAAAGATCCCAAAAAGATTTCTTTCTCCCTTGTTTTCTAAAAAACTCTTTCAAATAAAAAGGAAAAGAAAAGAAGTAGAACGATTTATTTCAAATCAAACAATCCAAACCACACATCGAATTAATGGTTCCCTTTCGGTAGAAAGGAGGTGTGGGTGCTAATACCTTCCCACACCTAACCGACCCCCGAACCTACATCTCGAGTTTTGAAAGACCAGGTTGCTTTCAAAAAGGTTTTCCTAATATTTTCCTTAATAAATATTAGTGGCGGCTTCATTGAAAGATTTCTTTTTTAGAAAAGTTGTAAACGAGGAAGGTTCTCCCTCGGGGACTTTTTCGGTCGCCAACACATGTATGCAGAACCAATTGAAATGAATATAAGCATGGTGGATGTGAAGATGGTAGGTTCTCCTAAGCCTGTCAAACCTTCTACAGACAAGCTCAAAAGTGTAGTACAAATGGGTGATGCTGTACAAAAGATTACTCGGGAAGATGACAAAAAGTACAGTTTGTATACCCTAAGGCTGAAGAGGAATTGATAGATTTCCTCAATAGGTGCAAGTTAAAAAACTCTGAGGTAATGCTGTGCCCCAGATGTAGCGCTGTTTTCGACAAGGAGGCAGCCAAGAGTGTTGAGGGCTATGGAGTTCGACAGCCTCTGAAAAGGAAATGGCCAGACAAAAGGCCAAACTTCAGTTTCAAAAGAGGAGACCTTCTTTATAAGGTTAAGAGTTCGACTAGACCTTCAACAAGTAAGCAACAGTCTGCTGGTAAGAGTACAACCAAGAAGGAGTTTGTGTTGTCAGCATCTGCCAAATCGTTTGTTCCAATGGCAAACCCTCCAAACGAAAAGTGGATACATGCTGGTTGTAAACACTACAGGAATGTTGTTCCACAAGCTGAAGTTGTAAAGCCAAATACAAGTGAGGCTGCAAAATATAATTACAGAAATAATTATAAAGGAAAGAATCCCATGACGAAGACCCAATGGCGTCGTTACCAATGCTCGAAGGCGGCTAAAAATATGACTTATAAAGCTGTGGGAACTACGAAAGTGAGTATAGGTGCTGCCAACCAGGTGAATGCTGGAAACAAGGCCAAAGGTAAAGCCATTGTGCTGGAAAAACCTAGAAGGCCTGCAACAGAAAGGATTTTTCCTCCACTCTCATCTTTGAAAAAGAAAGATGTCGAATGTGACATGGATGAGGACATAACTTCAGATTTTGAAGATTCTGAGGCCAATTTTGATGTCATATGCAATGTGGTATCCATTCTACCCAGTGAATATGATGTCATTACAGTTCCAAATGATGTCGAGGAAAACTTTACTGAAGATATGGCTAACCACAAGCCAGTTTGTTATTGTGTGATGAACAACGGTTGTGTCAAAGACCAGATGGCTACTTTCAAGAAGCCAGATGAAGGCATGCAACATCATTTAAAGCCACTATACGTTCAGGCCAAAGTCAATGGCGTGGGCATCAATAAAATATTGGTGGATGGTGGTGCTGCAGTAAACCTGATGCCTCAAGCGATGCTGAAGACGATAGAGATGTTCGACACAGACCTCAAGCCTCATAACATCGTTTTAACTAACTATGAAGGCAAGTCTGGCCAGTCTTTGGGGGCCGTAGAAGTTGAGGTAGTAGTAGGCACTGTCAAAAGAACCACTATGTTATTTGTCATAGCTTCTAAGGCAAGCTATAATCTGCTCCTTGGTAGGGAATGGATACATGGAGTAGGTGATGTGCCTTCAAGCCTACATCAAAAAATGGTGATGTGGAAAGATGATGGTCTGGTGGAATATGTCGAAGCAGACCAGAGTTATTTTCTTGCTGACGTGAACAATGTCACCAAGGAAAATTTTGAAAAACAAATGGCGAACATTGCGCCATGCACATCTTCTAGTCAAGCATATATCTCTTCGGATAATGTGCTCTCCTCAGTTCACCTATACCCAACCCATGGTTTTGTTTGGGAGAGGGAGGTGATAGAAGATGCAAGTGTCTATCCTGAAGGTGTTCTACCTCCAACAGGGTGGGACACTGAATCCTAAAAGGATTTAAATGTCAACCCCCAATGCTTGGGATAGAATTACGGCCTATATGGCCGAAAATAAAGTAAAAGCGGCTTTGGAAGCCGAAGTAATTCAACAAACAATGGCTGTCGAAGCCATAACTTCATCTAAAGAAAATGGTGAAGTCATAGATGACAAACTTGATTGCATTTATGATGACGAACCATTAGGTTTTGAAAAGGATCCCAGAGATTCGACAAAACGCATGCAAGCTCAAGATCCAGTGGAAGAAGTGGATTTGGGAGATGGCTTAGTGAAAAGGCCAACATATATCAGTGCACACCTTGATGCTGCCTTCAAAACCCAAGTTATTTCACTTTTGCAAGAGTTCAAAGATTTCTTTGCTTGGGAATATAACGAAATGCCTAGTTTGAGTCGAGAAGTAGTAGAATTACAAATACCTATTCGACCAGGGAAGAAACCAGTAAAGCAAACACCAAGAAGATTTGCTCCTCCAATATTGGCTAAAATCAAAGAAGAGATCGAAAGGCTCTTCAAGAGCAAATTCATCAGAACTGCCAGGTATGTCGATTGGTTAGCTAATATTGTTCCAGTAATGAAGAAAAATGGAAAACTTAGAGTTTGCGTAGACTTTAGAGATCTAAATAATGCAACACCTAAAGATGAATACGCTATGCACCAGAGCGAAAATGCTAATAGATTCAGCAGAGAGGATTTGATTATCTCGGTATGCTAGATGGCTATTCGGTATAATCAAATCTTTATTCTTTGAAGAGGACGTGTCGAAAACAGCTTTTCGATGTCTAGGGGCATTAGGCGTTTATGAATGGGTAGTAATGCCCTTTGGTTTAAAAAATGCTGGTGCCACTTATCAAAGAGCAATGAATTCTATGTTTCACGATTTTATTGATGATTTTATGCAAATATACATAGATAATGTGGTGGTTAAGTCATCCTCAGAAATTGGTCATTTAGACCATCTTCGACGTTCTTTTGAACGAATATGGATTAAAAATGAATCCAACCAAATGTGCTTTCTGTGTACGTGCAGGTGAATTCTTGGGTTTTGTGGTACACAAGAAAGGCATAGAAATCAATCAAAATAAGACTAAAGCAATTATGGAAACGAAGGCTCCTTCGACCAAGAAAGAACTTCAGTCATTGCTGAGAAAAATCAATTTCCTTCGAAGATTTATCTCAAATCTAAGTGGCAAAACACAAGCATTTTCGCCATTGTTGAGACTGAAGAAAGAAGATGAGTTCAGATGGGAGCAAATCCATCAAGAAGCTTTTGATACAATTAAGTCTTATTTAATGAAACCACCAATTTTGTTGCTTGTTGTTAGAAACAAATTGCTAAAATTGTATATAGCAGCTTCTGATAACACGATAGGTAGCATGTTAGCACAAGAGGATGATAATGGTGTCGAAAGAGCCATTTATTACCTTAGTAGGGTTTTGATTGATGCTGAAACAAGGTATAGTCCAATAGAAAAATTATGCCTTTGCTTGTATTTTTCTTGTACGAAATTAAAGCAATATATAAAGTCAGCAGATGTTTATGTTTATTCGCATTTTGATGTTATTAAACATATGTTATAAAAACCAATGTTGCATAGTAGAATTGGTAAATGGGCTTTTGCTTTGTTAGAATATAACCTAACTTATCAGCCTCTTAAATCAATCAAAGGACAAGTGGTTGCTGATTTCATAGTAGTCCATTCTGTTGTCGAACATGAGATATATTCATTAGACATACATCCTTGGAAGTTATACTTCGATGGCTCAAGCCATAAAAATGGAGTGGGTATTGGGATCTTAATCATTTCGCCAGAAAACATTCCAACAAAGTATAGATTCAAAATTCGAGACTTTTGCTCCAATAATGAAGCTGAGTATGAGGCTTTGATAGTAGGCCTTGAAATTTTACTTGAGTTGGGGGCAAGTCATGTCGAAATAAAGGGTGATTCTCAATTAGTTGTCAAACAATTGACAAAAGAATACAAATGCATCAGTGAACACCTTATTAAATATTTTGTTGTTGCCAATACTTTGTTAAAAAGGTTTACATTCGTACACTTAGAACATTTACCACGAATTGAAAACCACGTGGCAAATGAGTTGGCACAAATTGCTTCAGGCTACAAAGTGTCAAAGCAAAGCCTAGAAGAGTTAATTGAGATTAGAGACAAATTAATCTCAGAAGATTCTCTTTACAATGATACTTCTTCGACGTTATTGTCAACACCAAAAATTGGGGGGGGGGCAATAAATACAAATGAACGCGTCGAAAAACGCCACATTTTTGACGATATTGACTTAGCAGAAATTTTTGCTATTGACAATATGGTTGATGATGATTGGCGTAAACCTATTGTAGAGTATTTGCAAAATCCTACAGGAAACACTAATAAAAAAGTGAAGTACAGAGCTCTGAGCTATGTGTTAATTGGAAATGAGTTGTTCAAGCAAACTTCTGAAGGGGTACTATTAAAATGTCTTAGTGAGAATGAGGCATACTTAGCAATTTCTAATACGCATAGTGGAGCATGTGGTTCACATCAAGTAGGCCACAAAATGAAATGGTTGTTGTTTCGACAAGGAATGTACAGGCCAACTATTTTGAAAGATTGTATAGAGTTTGCTAAAGGTTGCCAAGAGTGCCAAAAGCATGCTGAATAACACATGTGCCTGCAAATTAATTACATTCTATAGTGAAACCTTGGCCATTTAGAGGTTGGGCTTTGGATGTGATTGGAGAAATAAAACCAACTTCATCAAAAAGCCATAGATACATCCTTGTAGGAATCGATTACTTTACCAAATGGGTAGAGGCAATACCTTTAGCCAATGTTGATCAAGAAGCAGTAATAAGGTTTATTCAAAACCATATCATTTATAGATATGGAATTCCAGAAACCATTACTACAGACCAAGGCACTGTGTTTACTGGTCGAAAAATGGTAGAATTTGCTGCTGAAATTGGTTTCAAGTTATTGACTTCGACACCATACTACGCACAAGCCAATGGTGGTCGGTAGAAGCGCCAATAAAATCATTATTAACTTGATTAAAAGCACGTTGGGCGTAAGCCCAAGAATTGGCATAGTTCTCTTGACCAAGTGTTATGGGCTTGTCGAACTTCACCTAAAGAATCTATCAACACTACTCCTTGCAGGTTAACATTTGGACATGATGCAGTGTTACCTGTTGAAATTTGTTTACAATCAACGAGAATTCAGAAACAGTGGGAAATCCCTTCTGATCATTATTGGAATATGATGATTGATGAGTTAGTTGATTTAGACGAAGAAAGGTTGTTGGCTTTAGAAATGCTCATTCGACAGAAAGAGAGAGTAGCTAAAGCCTATAACAAAAAGGTTAAGTTGAAAACCTTTGAAGAAGGAGAATTAGTGTGGAAATTATTATTGCCTATGGATAAAAAAGATAGAGGCAAGTGGTCACCAGGATGGGAAGGCCCATTTCGCGTATTGCAATGCTTTTCGAATGGTGCTTATGAAATCGAAGAGTTGGGTGACGAAAACAGAATATTTCGAATAAATGGCAAATACTTAAAACAGTATAAGCCAACATTAATTGAGATAAGAGTTGAACAAACGTAAATAAACGAGATTTGTTCACAAATGGCAATGTATAAAGTAGCATTAAAATTACATAGCCATTTCAAAAGTCCTAAACTATTACAAAGTCTCAGAACTTCGACAGAGTTGCCTTGAGCCTCTCAAGAATGCTGGCACTCAAGGAAATGGAAGTCTCAAGAAGGTGCAAATCCTTGTCGAGTTCAGCAAGAACAACTTGATGTTGGTTCGCTTTTTCCAGATGCTCTATGGCTGTCAACGCCTTAGTTGTTTTGGTGGACGAAGAGGCAGCGTTCATTCTTTCGACGACCAAGCCCTTTTGATACTTAGCGTTTGACAGTTTGGTTTGAAGTATTCTTATCTCTTCGTCATAACGCGTGATATCTGCATCCCACTTGGCAATGGCCTTCTCGTCATTGGATGCTTGGATTTCAAGAGCTTCTATATCCTCTTGGTCAGCTTTGAGAGAAGCAAGCTCCACTTCACAAAGTTGAGTTTCTTGAGCCTTGTTTTTTAGAATACTCGACCGTTGTGTGATTAGAAGATAGAGCTGCTCGAAGATAGGACAAAATTCCATGAAAAAGGTGAGGAGGTCTTGAGGAGGATCCAACTTGGTGATTTTATGAATGAGTGATTTGACTTCAAGATATACAGATGGATCACCTTCAATGTTCGTCACAAGGTCCCCCCCTAAGACTTTAGCCTTGATTGTGAAGTAGGCTTTCCACTGATTCTGGTTAATAGAGCTAAGAGATGTGTTCGAAGAACTGCAAATCAAGCGATTTGACGAACTTTGGAGACTCAGCATGATCTTCAAAGCTGCCAAAGGGTCTCTCTTTTTTAGCTCAGCCAATTCCTGATCACTAACAGCACTGTTAGATGACTCTTTGGCAGAAATGTCTTGATTCTCGGGTTCATCCCTTCTAGGTTCTTCTTGGCCTTGGTCGACCATATTCTCGTCAGGATTTTCAGCAGGAGTAGCTACTACTTCTTGTCCTTCATTTTCTAGATTGTTGGCTTGCAAAACTTGAGCATTTTCCTCAACAACGGCCTCTGGTTCGACGCCACCAGCATGTGGAATAGGTGCATCAACGGGAAGGCGAGGTTCGACGAGTTCTTGGAAGATCTCCTCGGAGTACACCAAAAGCGCGAAGGCAAAAAAAAGGTCTTGTGGCCGACAGTTCTCGTTCTGCCACCTCAGTCAAAGACTCGACAGCAGGATTATCAACAAGCTGTCCACCTACCTGTTTACAGTAAGTAATATTACATAAGTTAAAACTGGGAAGGTGAAACCAAAACGGTTCGAAATAGCTTCGAAAGGAAGTTTACCTTGAGCCTTTTGATTGGAGGAGAATGTGGTTGTTCAGAAGGCTCATTGATAACAATGGCTTTGGTTGCCCTTTGGGGATCAGGCAGACTCCTTTTCCTTGATCTTTGTTGGAGGGTCACGTTGTCGTCGTCACTTTCAGTATCCTGCAAATAGAATTCAGTTGATGGTGTAAATAATACCACAAAAGAGTAAGTTGTAAGTTGGAGGGAAGCTTCGACAGATTAACAAGGTGTGTGTAGTACCTCAGAACTGGAGGAAAGGACTACTCTTTCCTTGGCCTTGAGCTTCTGAAGGGGTTTCGTTGCTTTGGTTGTTTTCGGAAAAAAAATGTTTTCGACGTGAATAAAAGTCACATTCAAAAAACAACTTAAGACAAATGTATGGCAACATACCTTCTTTGGGGTGATATCTGGGGTGGGACTTGCTCCCACTTTCTTCTTGACTTGTGGAGAAGACTTTGCTGTTGTAGTCTTGCTTACTTTGCTCTTCAGCTTAGGTGCAGGTTTTTCTGATGTCGAAAACATTGATAAGTAAGCAGAAATGAGGTTAAACTACAAGTGTTTAAGACTTAGAAAGCTTTAAGTGTCGAAAAGTATATACCTGCGTTGTTTGAAGGAAAAGCAAACACCAACTTCTTCACGAGGTTTTCAGCAAAAGCATCACTGACTTCTCCAGCAGCAGCAGCATAATATTCAGACCACCATTCATGAAATTTCACAGTACACGAGAACCTTGGGTTGTAGTTAATTGGTTCAAAGTTTAGAGCCCGGTAGGGAAACTTCTTGAAGACTTGGACATAGGCTTGCTCTGAGTCTGGGCCCATGAAATCTCGTCTGTGGAAACACACGGGGGCAGGTCGAATTTGACAAAGGCCAAATTGCCTTGCAAAGTAGCCTGGAAAATACCTGGTGATCCCAAGGTTGTTCTTGTTCTTGCCAGGGGTAAGCCTAGTAGAGAGGAGTGCTGGCGAGAGGTAGGCTCGCCAAATTCGGTTGACTTCCTCAGCATATTCGACAGAAGTAGGGGGAAAGGGCTTTTAAACCAAGTTGGCCCATAAGGCCTTTGTAAAAAAGGAGCCATGGAGTCTATGAAGGTAGTACAGATGCAAGAAGATTTGAAGTAAAAGAAAAGGACTCTTCTGCGAGAAGGTTTACTTGTTTGGGTTTCAACTGTGCTAGTCGAACCCCTTCGGTCCTCCTGGTTTCTAAAGAAGGTCGAGCTGACTTGGGAATGTATAGATCGAGCCTAGACTCAAAAGTGGCCAAAAGCCACAGTTGAAACAACCACAAAGGGCCAGAAGCCAAGAACTTAGTGGTAGGCTCGTCTTCCCTCAATTCTATGGTGGCATTGTCAAGTTGTTGGTGAAGAGAGCCTAAAATCAACTTAGCAAGGTTGATGTTCTGTTGGGCATTGAGTTGGACAGCTAATGGAATGTAAGATTTAGAGACTTGAAGGGAACGTGTGCAAAAAACAAACAGAGATAACCAAAGGGTTAAAAAAGCTACATGTTCGTCATCAGAGACTTCCTCAGTATCGAGATCATGGTGGTCACCGATGTAGAAGCGAAAAAGAAGCATTGGTAAAATTGAACTTATAGTCATAAGCAGAGAGTGTAGGGTCAAAATTCTTCCCTAGGGGTTTCAAACCTGTAATGGCAGCAACATCTAGTAGAGTGGGGGACAACATGCCACATTTCAGGTGAAGACTATGGGTAGCACAATCTCAAAACTGCATGGCTGCCAAAATTAGGGTGCTATCATATTTGGGCCCATATCTAGACAGCTGGATAAGGTCGAAAATACCTTGTTGTTTCCAGATTTTGGCTTTCTTAGCCTCTATTTTGTGAAGCCAATCCAAATAGACTTGTTGGTCAAGCCTAGGAGCAGACCTAAAAACCCTAAGAGGATTATTCAGGAATTCTAAGTGAAAGGGTGTTTTGACAAAAATCCTAGGTTGAAGACGAGAGGGACTGGGGAAAATTTCTAAAACCTCGTCATTCTCCAGCAGAATATTAGGCAAAGGACCTAAGTAAGCATGGGTATAAATTTCAGTGGAAGGAATCAATACCTGGGTTTGCCATTGGATAGTGCGTTCATCGGTGATGTCAGGTTCATCAACGAAGCCGTCAAGGGTTTTGATCTTGCTGGGCTCGTCCTTTTTCGTTGAACTTTCAGGTTGTACTGCAACAGCAGATGTTGAAGCCATCGATATGGAAAGGAAAATGCAGGTCTGAATCTGGATGTAGATTAAAGAAAAGGAACGAAAGTTTGAAACTTTCGTAGATTTGGGGTTTTTGCAAAGTTCAGAGATGAGGAAGGTAAAGAGACTGTTCACGAGGAGTTCAACCGAGTAAAAAAGAATACGAAGGGATTTTAGCCGTTTATATATGTTTGGAAGCAACAGTTATTGGCACGTTCACCATTACTCGCACGGTTGCGACGTTTGAGAGACGTGATGGCCCACCTACCATAAGACGTGTGCCAATGAAACGGTTCACTTTATCTGTGCAAGTCATGATGACTATCTTTCGACTCTTTGTTGAAATGCAAAAGCGGTAAAGTGACCATTCCACGATGTTCGAAAAATGCCCTTTCTTACCTCCATTCCTTATTCCGTCGTAAGAAGCATTTTTTGGGGGGCAATCTGATACCTCAAAATTTCGACAATACATTAAATGAAGCTTTAAATGGGGTTGACTTCACATTTAATAATGTTTTGGAGACAACAGGTCAATGTTCAAGTCAATTCACCAACAATTCGACAGGAAAGGTCTTGAAAGTGCTGACAATATGAATGAGCTTCGACGAGCTCAGTTTTAAAGCAAGAAACCTTCGACAAGAGAAGGCTCAACTCTTCGACGGCGAGGTTCAACACTTCGCCAAGCGGTTGACGACGTTCTAGTCGAAATGCAAAAAACAACGATTAGTGGCGATTACTCCTCCTTATTTTTAGGAGGCAGTTGTTCTTTCTTCCCACGTTTGTTTCCTAGAGTATAAATACTCTTTTGTAATAGGAAATCGAGGTCACAACATTTCACAAGAACTCTGAAAACTCAACTTCCAGACTAAAGCGAAAAACGAGTGAAACAGATTCATTGTACGTGTTGGTGAACCACTTTTACTTTCGATTCAATGCAATATTTACTTTTTGTTTACATTTGTTGCAATTACTGCTTTTGTTTTACTTTCAATTTGGTTCTTTCTGTCATTTACTGTTCTTCAAAACGTTAAAAACATAAAAACACAAAGGCAATTGTCAAAGAGATTTTCTAGTTTGATCTCACAATCACAATATTGAAAACTAGTGATTGTTTGCTAAAAACACCAGCAAACAAATTGGCACGCCCAGTGGGACCTTTGCCATTGATTTTGTGTTTGTTTTGTCAGTGCGCGTATTTCTATGCACTTGAGGAGTGGTAGAATGGTACGCACTAATTCTAACAATGCCTCTAGTTCTAACCCTGTGGTATCACAAGGGCAAGGAACAACCATGGATGCTGTAAGTGTCAGCGTTGGGAATGTTGCAGGGACAATGGCCCCAGTATCATCAATAACCGTTCCTACGATGTCGATGACCAATCTTGGGTCGACACAATCTATGTCTTTGCCACTAAATGTAGGACTTCCTTCTAGTCCTTATATGGCAACAGGAAATAGTTTAGATACACGTTTCCAGAATATGAGTCTACCACCATATCCTTTTGGTGTATATTGCATGCCTACTGGGATGCCACACGTTTCGACCTTTTCCCCTTCACATGTGTCTTCTGAAAGCACACTTGGTGAAATCCTCTTTGCATTAACCAATGCGTCTTTGTTGGCATTAAGACAACAAGTAGACGAAAGTAATCATGATATGGTTAATATGCTAACCCAACAAATTAGTACTGTTTTTAACCCATTAATCCAGAATACCAATACAAGTTACCAAATGTTAGCAAATCAAATGGGTAGGATTGCAGATTTCTTTGGGGCTCCTCCGGGAAATAATAGGCAAGTACCCAATTGTGGGAATAATGCGCCTAATACCCCACAAAGATCAGTTACTGTCGAAGCCCGGGCAGTTGTAGGAGAACAACAGGGAATGGGAAACCATGTTCCTGAAGTAGTTATGGTAAATCGAAACCAAAACGCTGATGAAGTTGTTCGACAAGTGCAACGAAATAACGTTTGCGCTCAAGATAACATAGCCACTTTGGTAGAAACCATAATGGCGCAAAATGGCCTTAACATAGGTTTACATAGGCCTAATTTCATATCACCACTGTGTGAATATGTGTTGCAAGCGAAATTGCCAAGAGAGTTGGAAAATTCCCAAATTTACTAAGTTTGGGGTGATACCAATGAGTCCACTGTCGAACATATTGCCCGTTACATGACAGAGGCAGGGGATATAGCCCAAAATGAGAGTTTGAAAATGAAACATTTTCCAAATTCTCTAACTAAGAACGCCTTTACGTGGTTTACCACTCTACCCACTGGCTCTATGTATACATGGGGGCAATTGGAAAAAGCGTTCCATGAACAGTTTTACATGGGCCAGTCGAAGATTAGTCTTAAAGAATTGGCGGTGTTAGACGTAAAGTGCACGAAGCTATTGATGATTACTTAAATAGATTTAGGCTATTAAAGGCTAGGTGTTTTACACAAGTGCCTGAGCATGAGCTTGTCGAAATGGCTGCAGGTGGCCTTGATTATTCGATTAGAAAGAAATTGGATACCTCTCATTTGAGAGACATGGCCCAATTAGCCGATAGAGTTCGAGTGGTCGAAAGGCTCAAAGAGGAAAAGGCTAGAGTGAATAAATTCAATAAAAAGAAAACTCAGGTTGGGTTTCATAAAAAGAAAAATAGCCTATGTTGATGAGGAATTCGACTTCGCATTTGGTGATGTCGAAGCAGAGGAAATAGATGTGGCTGAACTTAAGCCTGGCCCTCCTTATTCCTGTAAACTATTAAGGCCTGCAAATGGGAATAATCCTGTAGAGCCTAAAAATGATAGATTTGTGCCTAAAACGTACACTTTTGATGTTACTAAATGTGACGAAATTTTTGATCTGTTAGTAACTGATGGCCAAATAATAGTGCCAAATGGCCTGAAAGTACTTCCTCTCGAACAGAGGAAGAAAAAGGGTTACTGTAAGTTTCATAATTTTTTGGGACATACAACTGACCGTTGTGTACTTTTCAGGGACATAGTTCAAAAAAAAATCAAAGAAGGGAGACTGAAATTTGGCGACAAAAAGAACAAAGCCCCAATGCAGATTGACGCTGATCCACTCCATCAGGCAGAGGCCATGTATGCAGAGCCAATTGAAATGAATATAAGCATGGTGGATGTGAAGATGGTAGGTTCTCCTAAGCCTGTCAAACCTTCTACAGACAAGCTCAAAAGTGTAGTACAAATGGGTGATGCTGTACAAAAGATTACTCAGGAAGAGTATGACGAAAAAGTACAGTTTGTATACCCTAAGGCTGAAGAGGAATTGATAGATTTCCTCAATAGGTGCAAGTTAAAAACTCGAGGTAATCTTGTGTGCCCCGGATGTAGCATTGTTTTCGACAAGGAGGCAGCCAAGAGTGTTGAGGGCTATGGAGTTCGACAGCCCTGAAAAGGAAATGGCCAGACAAAAGGCCAAACTTCAGTTTCAAAAGAGGAGACCTTCCTTATAAGGTTAAGAGTTCGACTAGACCTTCAACAAGTAAGCAACAGTCTGCTGGTAAGAGTACAACCAAGAAGGAGTTTGTGTTGTCAGCATCTACCAAATCGTTTGTTCCAATGGCAAACCCTCCAAACGAAAAGTTGATACATGCTGGTTGTAAACACTACAGGAATGTTGTTCCACAGGCTGAAGTTGTAAAGCCAAATACAAGTGAGGCTGCAAAATATAATTACAGAAATAATTATAAAGGAAAGAATCCCATGACGAAGACCCAATGGCGTCGTTACCAATGCTCGAAGAAGAAAGCAACACTTGTTGCTAATGAGCGAACGCCAGGAAGTTCGAAGGCGGCTAAAAATATGACTTCTAAAGCTGTGGGAACTACGAAAGTGAGTATAGGTCTTTGCCAACCGGTGAATCTTTGGAAACAAGGCCAAAGGTAAAGCCATTGTCTTTGGAAAAACCTAGAAGGCACACTATGAAAAAGGATTTTTCCTCCACTCTCATCTTTGAAAAAGAAAGATGTCGAATGTGACATGGATGAGGACATAACTTCAGATTTTGAAGATTCTGAGGCCAGTTTTGATGTCATATGCAATGTGGTATCCATTCTACCCAGTGAATATGATGTCATTACAGTTCCAAATGATGTCGAGGAAAACTTTACTGAAGATATGGCTAACCACAAGCCAGTTTGTTATTATGTGATGAACAACGGTTGTGTCGAAGACCAGATGGCTACTTTCAAGAAGCCAGATGAAGGCATGCAACATCATTTAAAGCCACTATACGTTCAGGCCAAAGTCAATGGCGTGGGCATCAATAAAATATTGGTGGATGGTGGTGCTGCAGTAAACCTGATGCCTCAAGCGATGCTGAAGATGATAGAGATGTTCGACACAGACCTCAAGCCTCATAACATCGTTTTAACTAACTATGAAGGCAAGTCTGGCCAGTCTTTGGGGGCCGTAGAAGTTGATGTAGTAGTAGGCACTGTCAAAAGAACCACTATGTTCTTTGTCATAGCTTCTAAGGCAAGCTATAATCTGCTCCTTGGTAGGGAATGGATACATGGAGTAGGTGATGTGCCTTCAAGCCTACATCAAAAAATGGTGATGTGGAAAGATGATGGTCTGGTGGAATATGTCGAAGCAGACCAGAGTTATTTTCTTGCTGACGTGAACAATGTCACCAAGGAAAATTTTGAAAAACAAATGGCGAACATTGCGCCATGCACATCTTCTAGTCAAGCATATATCTCTTCGGATAATGTGCTCTCCTCAGTTCACCTATACCCAACCCATGGTTTTGTTTGGGAGAGGGAGGTGATAGAAGATGTAAGTGTCTATCCTGAAGGTGTTCTACCTCCAACAGGGTGGGACACTGAATCCTAAAAGGATTTAAATGTCAACGCCCAACGCTTGGGATAGAATTACGGCCTATATGGCCGAAAATAAAGTAAAAGCGGCTTTGGAAGCCGAAGTAATTCAACAAACAATGGCTGTCGAAGCCATAACTTCATCTAAAGAAAATGGTGAAGTCATAGATGACAAACTTGATTGCATTTATGATGACGAACCATTAGGTTTTGAAAAGGATCCCAGAGATTCGACAAAACGCATGCAAGCTCAAGATCCAGTGGAAGAAGTGGATTTGGGAGATGGCTTAGTGAAAAGGCCAACATATATCAGTGCACACCTTGATGCTGCCTTCAAAACCCAAGTTATTTCACTTTTGCAAGAGTTCAAAGATTGCTTTGCTTGGGAATATAACGAAATGCCTGGTTTGAGTCGAGAAGTAGTAGAATTACAAATACTATTCGACCAGGGAAGAAACCTGTAAAGCAAACACCAAGAAGATTTGCTCCTCCAATATTGGCTAAAATCAAAGAAGAGATCGAAAGGCTCTTCAAGAGCAAATTCATCAGAACTGCCAGGTATGTCGATTGGTTAGCTAATATTGTTCCAGTAATGAAGAAAAATGGAAAACTTAGAGTTTGCGTAGACTTTAGAGATCTAAATAATGCAACACCTAAAGATGAATACGCTATGCACAGAGCGAAATGCTAATAGATTCAGCAGCAGGATTTGATTATCTCAGTATGCTAGATGGCTATTCAGGGTATAATCAAATCTTTATTGCTGAAGAGGACGTGTCGAAAACAGCTTTTCGATGTCTAGGGGCATTAGGCGTTTATGAATGGGTAGTAATGCCCTTTGGTTTAAAAAATGCTGGTGCCACTTATCAAAGAGCAATGAATTCTATGTTTCACGATTTTATTGATGATTTTATGCAAATATACATAGATGATGTGGTGGTTAAGTCATCCTCAGAAATTGGTCATTTAGACCATCTTCGACGTTCTTTTGAACGAATATGGATTAAAAATGAATCCAACCAAATGTGCTTTCTGTGTACGTGCAGGTGAATTCTTGGGTTTTGTGGTACACAAGAAAGGCATAGAAATCAATCAAAATAAGACTAAAGCAATTATGGAAACCAAGGCTCCTTCGACCAAGAAAGAACTTCAGTCATTGCTGGGAAAAATCAATTTCCTTCGAAGATTTATCTCAAATCTAAGTGGCAAAACACAAGCATTTTCGCCATTGTTGAGACTGAAGAAAGAAGATGAGTTTAGATGGGAGCAAATCCATCAAGAAGCTTTTGATACAATTAAGTCTTATTTAATGAAACCACCAATTTTGTTGCCTGTTGTTAGAAACAAATTGCTAAAATTGTATATAGCAGCTTCTGATAACACGATAGGTAGCATGTTAGCACAAGAGGATGATAATGGTGTCGAAAGAGCCAATTATTACCTTAGTAGGGTTTTGATTGATGCTGAAACAAGGTATAGTCCAATAGAAAAATTATGCCTTTGCTTGTATTTTTCTTGTACGAAATTAAAGCAATATATAAAGTCAGCAGATGTTTATGTTTATTCGCATTTTGATGTTATTAAACATATGTTATAAAAACCAATGTTGCATAGTAGAATTGGTAAATGGGCTTTAGCTTTGTTAGAATATAACCTAACTTATCAGCCTCTTAAATCAATCAAAGGACAAGTGGTTGCTGATTTCATAGTAGTCCATTCTGTTGTCGAACATGAGATATATTCATTAGGCATACGTCCTTGGAAGTTATACTTCGATGGCTCAAGCCATAAAAATGGAGTGGGTATTGGGATCTTAATCATTTCGCCAGAAAACATTCCAACAAAGTATAGATTCAAAATTCGAGACTTTTGCTCCAATAATGAAGCTGAGTATGAGGCTTTGATAGTAGGCCTTGAAATTTTACTTGAGTTGGGGGCAAGTCATGTCGAAATAAAGGGTGATTCTCAATTAGTTGTCAAACAATTGACAAAAGAATACAAATGCATCAGTGAACACCTTATTAAATATTTTGTTGTTGCCAATACTTTGTTAAAAAGGTTTACATTCGTACACTTAGAACATTTACCACGAATTGAAAACCACGTGGTAAATGAGTTGGCACAAATTGCTTCAGGCTACAAAGTGTCAAAGCAAAGCCTAGAAGAGTTAATTGAGATTAGAGATAAATTAATCTCAGAAGATTCTCTTTACAATGATACTTCTTCGACGTTATTGTCAACACCAAAAATTGGGGGGGCAATAAATACAAATGAACGCGTCGAAAAACGCCACATTTTTGACGATATTGACTTAGCAGAAATTTTTGCTATTGACAATATGGTTGATGATGATTGGCGTAAACCTATTGTAGAGTATTTGCAAAATCCTACAGGAAACACTAATAAAAAAGTGAAGTACAGAGCTCTGAGCTATGTGTTAATTCGAAATGAGTTGTTCAAGCAAACTCCTGAAGGGGTACTATTAAAATGTCTTAGTGAGAATGAGGCATACTTAGCAATTTCTAATACGCATAGTGGAGCATGTGGTTCACATCAAGTAGGCCACAAAATGAAATGGTTGTTGTTTCGACAAGGAATGTACTGGCCAACTATTTTGAAAGATTGTATAGAGTTTGCTAAAGGTTGCCAAGAGTGCCAAAAGCATGCTGGAATACAACATGTGCCTGCAAATTAATTACATTCTATAGTGAAACCTTGGCCATTTAGAGGTAGGGCTTTGGATGTGATTGGAGAAGTAAAACCAACTTCATCAAAAGGCCATAGATACATCCTTGTAGGAATCGATTACTTTACCAAATGGGTAGAGGCAATACCTTTAGCCAATGTTGATCAAGAAGCAGTAATAAGGTTTATTCAAAACCATATCATTTATAGATATGGAATTCCAGAAACCATTACTACAAGGCACTGTGTTTACTGGTCGAAAAATGGTAGAATTTCCTGCTGAAATTGGTTTCAAGTTATTGACTTCGACACCATACTACGCACAAGCCAATGGTCAGGTAGAAGCTGCCAATAAAATCATTATTAACTTGATTAAAAAGCACGTTGGACGTAAGCCCAAGAATTGGCATAGTTCTCTTGACCAAGTGTTATGGGCTTGTCGAACTTCACCTAAAGAATCTATCAACACTACTCCTTGCAGATTAACATTTGGACATGATGCAGTGTTACCTGTTGAAATTTGTTTACAATCAACGAGAATTCAGAAACAGTGGGAAATCCCTTCTGATCATTATTGGAATATGATGATTGATGAGTTAGTTGATTTAGACGAAGAAAGGTTGTTGGCTTTAGAAATGCTCATTCGACAGAAAGAGAGAGTAGCTAAAGCCTATAACAAAAAGGTTAAGTTGAAAACCTTTGAAGAAGGAGAATTAGTGTGGAAAGTATTATTGCCTATGGATAAAAAAGATAGAGTCTTAGGCAAGTGGTCACCAGGATGGGAAGGCCCATTTCGCGTATTGCAATGCTTTTCGAATGGTGCTTATGAAATCGAAGAGTTGGGTGACGAAAACAGAATATTTCGAATAAATGGCAAATACTTAAAACAGTATAAGCCAACATTAACTGAGATAAGAGTTGAACAAACGTAAATAAACGAGAATTGTTCACAAATGGCAATGTATAAAGTAGCATTAAAATTACATAGCCATTTCAAAAGTCCTAAACTATTACAAAGTCTCGAACTTCGACGAGTTGCCTTGAGCCTCTCAAGAATGCGGCACTCAAGGAAATGGAAGTCTCGAAAGGTGCAAATCCTTTTCGAGTTCAAAGAAGAACAACTTGATGTTGGTTCGCTTTTTCGGATGCTCTATGGTGTCAAGCGCCTTAGTTGTTTTGGTGGGCGAAGAGGCGACATTCATTCTTTCGACGACCAAGCCCTTTTTGACACTTAGCGTTTGTGGTTTGGTTTGAAGTATTCTTATCTCTTCGTCATAACGCGTGATATTTGCATCCCACTTGGCAATGGCCTTCTCGTCATTGGATGCTTGGATTTCAAGAGCTTCTATATCCTCTTGGTCAGCTTTGAGAGAAGCAAGCTCCACTTCACAAAGTTGAGTTTCTTGAGCCTTGTTTTTTAGAATACTCGACCGTTGTGTGATTAGAAGATAGAGCTGCTCGAAGATAGGACAAAATTCCATGAAAAAGGTGAGGAGGTCTTGAGGAGGATCCAACTTGGTGATTTTATGAATGAGTGATTTGACTTCAAGATATACAGATGGATCACCTTCAATGTTCGTCACAAGGTCCCCCCCTAAGACTTTAGCCTTCAGTTGACGAAGTAGGCTTTCCACTGATTCCTGGTTAATAGAGCTAAGAGATGTGTTCGAAGAACTGCAAATCAAGCGATTTGACGAACTTTGGAGACTCAGCATGATCTTCAAAGCTGCCAAAGGGTCTCTCTTTTTTAGCTCAGCCAATTCCTGATCACTAACAGCACTGTTAGATGACTCTTTGGCAGAAATGTCTTGATTCTCGGGTTCATCCATTCTAGGTTCTTCTTGGCCTTGGTCGACCATATTCTCGTCAGGATTTTCAGCAGGAGTAGCTACTACTTCTTGTCCTTCATTTTCTAGATTGTTGGCTTGCAAAACTTGAGCATTTTCCTCAACAAAGGTCTCTGGTTCGACGCCACCAGCATGTGGAATAGGTGCATCGAAAACGGGAAGGCCAGGTTCGACGAGTTCTTGGAAGATCTCCTCAGTGAGTACACCAAAAGGCGACGAAGGCAAAGAAGGTCTTGTGGCCGACAGTTCTCGTTCTGCCACCTCAGTCAAAGACTCGACAGCAGGATTATCAACAAGCTTTTCCACCTACCTGTTTACAGTAAGTAATATTACATAAGTTAAAACTGGGAAGGTGAAACCAAAAAGGTTCGAAATAGCTTCGAAAGGAAGTTTACCTTGAGCCTTTTGATTGGAGGAGAATGTGGTTGTTCAGAAGGCTCATTGATAACAATGCCTTTGGTTGCCCTTTGGGGATCAGGCAGACTCCTTTTCCTTGATCTTTGTTGGAGGGTCACGTTGTCGTCGTCACTTTCAGTATCCTGCAAATAGAATTCAGGTGATGGTGTAAATAATACCACAAAAGAGTAAGTGGTAAGTTGGAGGGAAGCTTCGACAGATTAACAAGGTGTGTGTAGTACCTCAGAACTGGAGGAAAGGACTACTCTTTCCTTGGCCTTGAGCTTCTGAAGGGGTTTCGTTGCTTTGGTTGTTTTCTGAAAAAAATGTTTTCGACGTGAATAAAAGTCACATTCAAAAAACAACTTAAGACAAATGTATGGCAACATACCTTCTTTGGGTGATATCTGGGGTGGGACTTGCTCCCACTTTCTTCTTGACTTGTGGAGAAGACTTTGATGTTGTAGTCTTGCTTACTTTGCTCTTCAGCTTAGGTGCAGGTTTTTCTGATGTCGAAAACATTGATAAGTAAGCAGAAATGAGGTTAAACTACAAGTGTTTAAGACTTAGAAAGCTTTAAGTGTCGAAAAGTATATACCTGCGTTGTTTGAAGGAAAAGCATACGCCAACTTCTTCACGAGGTTTTCAGCAAAAGCATCACTGACTTCTCCAGCAGCAGCAGCATAATATTCAGACCACCATTCATGAAATTTCACAGTACACGAGAACCTTGGGTTGTAGTTAATTGGTTCAAAGTTTAGAGCCCGGTAGGGAAACTTCTTGAAGACTTGGACATAGGCTTGCTCCGAGTCTGGGCCCATGAAATCTCGTCTGTGGAAACACACGGGGGCAGGTCGAATTTGACAAAGGCCAAATTGCCTTGCAAAGTAGCCTGGAAAATACCTGGTGATCCCAAGGTTGTTCTTGTTCTTGCCAGGGGTAAGCCTAGTAGAGAGGAGTGCTGGCGAGAGGTAGACTCGCCAAATTCGGTTGACTTCCTCAGCATATTCGACAGAAGTAGGGGGAAAGGGCTTTTAAACCAAGTTGGCCCATATGGCCTTTGTAAAAAAGGAGCCATGGAGTCTATGAAGGTAGTACAGTGCAAGAAGATTTCGAAGTAAAAAGAAAAGGACTCTTCTGCAGAAAGGTTTACTTGTTTGGGTTTCAACTGTGCTAGTCGAACCCCTTCGGTCCTCCTGGTTTCTAAAGAAGGTCGAGCTGACTTGGGAATGTATAGATCGAGCCTAGACTCAAAAGTGGCCAAAAGCCACAGTTGAAACAACCACAAAGGGCCAGAAGCCAAGAACTTAGTGGTAGGCTCGTCTTCCCTCAATTCTATGGTGGCATTGTCAAGTTGTTGGTGAAGAGAGCCTAAAATCAACTTAGCAAGGTTGATGTTCTGTTGGGCATTGAGTTGGACAGCTAGTGGAATGTAAGATTTAGAGACTTGAAGGGAACGTGTGCAAAAAACAAACAGAGATAACCAAAGGGTTAAAAAAGCTACATGTTCGTCATCAGAGACTTCCTCAGTATCGAGATCATGGTGGTCACCGATGTAGGGGGCGAAAGAAGCATTGGTAAAATTGAACTTATAGTCATAAGCAGAGAGTGTAGGGTCAAAAGTCTTCTCTAGGGGTTTCAAACCTGTAATGGCAGCAACATCTAGCAGAGTGGGGGACAACATGCCACATTTCACGTGAAGACTATGGGTAGCACAATCCCAAAACTGCATGGCTGCCAAAATTAGGGTGCTATCATATTTGGGCCCATATCTAGACAGCTGGATAAGGTCGAAAATACCTTGTTGTTTCCAGATTTTGGCTTTCTTAGCCTCTATTTTGTCAAGCCAATCCAAATAGACTTGTTGGTCAAGCCTAGGAGCAGACCTAAAAACCCTAAGAGGATTATTCAGGAATTCTAAGTGAAAGGGTGTTTTGACAAAAATCCTAGGTTGAAGACGAGAGGGACTGGGGAAAATTTCTAAAACCTCGTCATTCTCCAGCAGAATATTAGGCAAAGGACCTAAGTAAGCATGGGTATAAATTTCAGTGGAAGGAATCAATACCTGGGTTTGCCATTGGATAGTGCGTTCATCGGTGATGTCGGGTTCATCAACGGCCGCCCGTCAAGGTTTTGATCTTCTTTGGGCTCTCGTCCTTTTCGTTGAACTTTCGGGTTGTCTTTGCAACAATGCGATGTTGAAGCCATCGATATGGAAAGGAAAATGCAGGTCTGAATCTGGATGTAGATTAAAGAAAAGGAACGA
The DNA here is from genome assembly GCA_020916435.1 of Oxytropis ochrocephala. NCBI lineage: Eukaryota > Viridiplantae > Streptophyta > Magnoliopsida > Fabales > Fabaceae > Oxytropis > Oxytropis ochrocephala. The sequence continues at coordinate 48,879,759 of CM037093.1, forward strand.
AAGTTTGAAACTTTCGTAGATTTGGGGTTTTTGCAAAGTTCAGAGATGAGGAAGGTAAAGAGACTGTTCACGAGGAGTTCAACCGAGTAAAAAAGAATACGAAGGGATTTTAGCCGTTTATATATGTTTGGAAGCAACAGTTATTGGCACGTTCACCATTACTCGCACGGTTGCGACGTTTGAGAGACGTGATGGCCCACCTACCATAAGACGTGTGCCAATGAAACGGTTCACTTTATCTGTGCAAGTCATGATGACTATCTTTTCGACTACTGTTGAAATGCAAAAGACGGTAGAAGTGACCATTCCACAGTATTCAAAAATGCCCTTTCTTACCTCCATTCCTTATTCCGTCGAAAGAAGCATTTTTTGGGGGGCAATCTGATACCTCAAAATTTCGACAATACATTAAATGAAGCTTTAAATGGGGTTGACTTCACATTTAATAATGTTTTGGAGACAACAGGTCAATGTTCAAGTCAATTCACCAACAATTCGACAGGAAAGGTCTTGAAAGTGCTGACAATATGAATGAGCTTCGACGAGCTCAGTTTTATAGCAAGAAACCTTCGACAAGAGAAGGCTCAACTCTTCGACGAAGCAGGGTTCAACACTTCGCCAAACGGTTGACGACGTTCTAGTCGAAATGTAAAGAGCAACAGTTAGTGGGCAGTTACTCCTACTTTCAATTTGGTTCTTTCTGTCATTTACTGTTCTTCAAAACGTTAAAAACACAAAAACACAAAGGCAATTGTCAAAGAGATTTTCTAGTTTGATCTCACAATCACAATATTGAAAACTAGTGATTGTTTGCTAAAAACACCAGCAAACAACTGTACAGCTCATTAGTTCTAGAACGCTGACTAATCAGGTTGTACAACCGACTTAGTCCCTTATTTTAGGAAAAGTGATTTATTTATTTACTTATAAGTTTTTAGGATTAGTGAACTGTACAGCTCATTTGTCCTAGGATGATGACTAACCCAGTTGTACAACCGACTTAGTCTTTTATCTTATAAAAAAAAATTTTATTTGTATTTTTATAAATTTTTAGGATTACTGAACTATACAGCTCATTGGTCCTAGGATGATGACTAACCCGGTTGTACAACCGACTTAGTCTTTTATTTTTGGGAGAAATGATTTATTTATATTTTTATAAATTTTTAGGATTCTTTGGTGCATGACTCATTGGTCCTAGGATGATGAATAACCCAGTTGTACAACCGACTTAGTCTTTTATTTGATTTTTGAAGAAATAAACTAATTTGTGCATAAAAAAAAGACAAAAACTGATAATTAATAAAGACTAGGCTAAAAAAATAAATAAACAAATAAATAACTATATACATAAATAAATATAAATATAAATAGATATATACATAAACAAATAAATAAATAAATAGATTATATTATAAATAAATGATAAATAAATATGTACATAAAAATAAACAAAATAAATACAAAACTAACCTGGACTCGACGAGTGCCAAACCGAACCGAGCAGTCGGACCAGGTCAATCGCGAACCGGACTCCTATCTGGTCCATTTTGACCCCAAGACCGCAAGAACCGCTTTGAGAATCGGAAAGCCGACTCAAAACGTCCGAATGATCAAAGACGGGCTTTTAGTGAAATGGGCCGCGAACGCTTTGATCCAAAAGATCACTTAACCCGCCAATGATCTCCCCTTTGACTTCACCTCTCAACCCCTTTTATATCCAATTGCTAGGTGTAACATCCCAGACTGCTTCTAGAACTGTTGACTGCCCCCACGAACCAACACGAGTCTTTTCAGCATGCTTTGTCCTCACTTGCATGCTTTCCGGAAAACTTCCCAGAAGGTCACCCATCCCACTACTACTCCAAGCCAAGCACGCTTAACGATGGAGTTCTTATGGGATGGGCTCCCGAAAAGAAGATGCATCTTGTTGGTATAGGTAGTCCAAATCAATTCTTTTAAGCCTTCCTTCAACTATGCATATCCGTACTGCCATGCCCTTAGGATCCTCTCATTCCGGTGCGTATTCGGTTCATTCACGCGCCGCTTTGAAGTCGCCAGAGCCACTCTTTGTCATGCCACCTTTTTGGGCACCGGCGATCACTCCCCGCCCTCATCAGCCCCGGATGTCACATGCCCACCAGCTTCCGCTTGGTTCGTCCCCGAACCACACCGTACTGAGGTTCGGCAGCAGCAAGGGGAGGGAGAAGGAGGGACTGCAGCAGCAAGGGGAGGGAGAAGGAGAAATAAGAAAAGAAAGGAAAGAAGGGAGGAAAAGTCAAAGAAATAATAAAATAATGGGAGAAAGGGATCCGAGAGAGAGAGAATGGAGAAATAGAGAAAGAAAGAAAAAGAAAAAGAAAGGGGAGGAAGAACAGCAGCTGGTGCGTGGGTTTTGGTGGAAATGAGGAGGGAGGAAAATCTTCATCTTTGCTTGGGTAAGTTGGTATTTGGTACCAATCTTCGCCATTTTTCTTCCTCTATCTTTTAGTGTAAATTTCATACACTAATTCCTTTTCATTTTCACTTTGCCATAAATGGGTTTTTGAAGCTCAAAGTAGGAGAGCATCCATTTTTGGTGGTTCTTGTGTTTTTGAAGGAGAGGCTACTTAGGTTCTTCAATTTTGAGGTATGGGGGCTCTCTTTCATAGTTAATAATTTATAAACCATGAAATCATAGAGATTAGGTGTTAGGAGTAGTTGTTTAAATTGATTCATGAAATATTTGAGTGATTGGGTGATTGTTTGACTTTATATGTGATTGAATTGAAATGTTTTATGAGTCTCTAAAGTTAGGTCAAATTTCTGGAGTCAAACTGGGGGTAGGTTCAGTTTTTGCAGGTTTTGTGTGCTCAATTGAACTCCGTTTTGAGTGATTCTTATTTCATTGAAAAATAGACTTAATTCTCTACGAAATAGGCACTGATTTCACTGAATTTCATTAAGAAATGAGAAAGAAAATTTGGTTGCAAGTTGGGTAAAGCGTTTTGTCCGATTTTGGTACCTCAGTGTAGTGTTTTGAAAAACTGTACCAACTGGACACTTATTTTGAAAAACTAAAATCATAGGTAGAAACTACACTCAGAGGGCTTTCCAATGAGTGGTCTTTTGTAAATTTTCGATGTCGTTTGCTATTTTAAATAATTCGCCAAAGTAGGAGTACTGCTGTAGGAATCCAGCACTTCGTGCGGGTGTTGTCAATGTTACCCAAAGTGTCAAAAATTCTATTTTGGTCCCTATGCACTATTGGTCCTTCAAAGATGTTGTTTTATTCCTTATGGTGGCAGAATGATCCCCAAGGTGCCAAACTAGTCCCTAGGTGTCAAAATAGTCCCTAGGTGCTAAAATGATCCTTATGGTGACAAAATAGTCCCTATGTGTCTAAATGGTCCCCGAGGTGTTAAAATGGTCCTTATGGTGTCAAATTGGTCCTTAGGTGCTGAAATGGTCCTTAGGTGTCACATTAGTCCTTAGGAGGTGATTTGGTCCTTAGGTGTGGGTTTAGTCCTTGGTGTGACATTTAGTCCAATAATGAGGTGTGTTGTGTTGTGGTGATGATAAAGCGATGTGTGGGCTTCGGCCCAAAGCGATGCGTAGGCTTCGGCCAAATATTGTGATTGGAGTTGAGTTGCGAAGTGAAAAGCGATGAGTTAATGATTGTTGTGGTAAATGTGTTGTGTTGTGTTGTGGTGCATTGTCATGGTGTCACATAAATCATGCATATTCAGCGATGATGTGGGCTTCGGCCAAAGTGATGTGGGCTTCGGCCAAAGTGATGTGTAGGCTTCGGCCAAAGTGACGTGTGCCCTCGAGGCTTATAGTGATGATGATGGATCCACATGCATATTGCATTTCATACATTACATGCATGCTCTGGTGATTGATTGGGTGTTCATGAACTAATGGTGTGTTTGGTGTAATCAGATTTGGTGTAACAATGATCGACGTGAATCGTGTATATTTGGCGTAATCAGAATTGGTGTAACTGCATTAATGATGGATTTGAATTGACCGTATCTCTGGTGTGCCTATTCTACTGTGTTTCCTGTTTTATTTATTATTATCTATGTATTGAGACTCACCCTATTGCGTCGTGTTGCCTCGTATGTCGGCAACCTGCAGGTGATAGCAAATGAAGTAGTCTAGTGATGGTCATGCTCTGATACGTAGCACCGGGGCGGGAAGTCTTAGATATTTAGTAATTTATTTTGATGTATTTAGTCTGATCTAGGATGTTGTATTAAATACTTTGAGACTGGTCGATGTTCTGCTGTGCTGGTGATTAATAACCAGGATGTTGTAAATAACTAAATAAGTGTTTTTAAGGGTTCGTCCCATTTTGACGTGCTATGTATCACGCACAGGTTGTTTTATGAAAATTCAATTCGTCGTTTTATGTTTTTGAAGAAATGTAGCACTCTCTTTGAGGTGCGTGGATTATTTTTGAAAACTCTGATCTTAAAATTGACTAAATAGTAGTAAATAGAAAGGGGGTGTTACACTAGGGAGCTCTTGTTTCTTGCGAGCGATGTGGGACTAAAACAAGGTAGAGAAAGTAATTCCCCTTTAAAACACAATTCCCGTTTTTCTCAAACCTATCACCGTAAAATTGTGATTCCGGATTCGTTAACCGTTGGATCGTCTTTCTTTTTTGACAGTAGGTTCGTGAGATATATATCTACGCTTTCACCGTTCTGATCATTGAAACGAGGTCTGATGAGAGAGAAATTTCCTTCGCAATAGCTGCAGTTTTTGGTCAGTTTTTTCTCAAACCTCTCATCGTAAAAGTGTCATTCCGGATTCGTTAACCGTCGGATCGTCTTCATTTTTTAACAGCGGGTTCGTGGGAAATATGACTTCACTTTCACCGTTCGGATCGTTGAAAAGAGGTCTGAGGAGAGAGAAATTGCCTTCGCAATAGAGCTGCAGATTTGGGTATTTCATCTTCTTGTTCTTATTTTGTAAGCTCTTGTGCTTTGCTTCACTTGCTTTTTCAATTACTCAAAGAGGGTCAAAAGGAAATAACATGTGGGATGATTGACCAAGAATCAAATAATGCATCTTTATCTCAACTTTATATTAATTGTGGTTGATATGCACAAGCTACTTATCTTTTACTTGAGTACATAGAAACGTTTGTTGCACATACACTACTTAATAAAATAAAATAAAAAATAAAATAATATTACAATGATATAAGAACTCGGACAAAATTGGGGTATAACAGCTGCCCCTCTTTATTTATATTTTACAAAAACTTTTTTAGTAGATATAGAAATAAAGATAGAATAGACGTCAATTTTGTCCGTTTAGAGGAAATAGAGGTTTGAGAATAAGCAGGAGCGGTTAACACTTGGCGTATTAACCCAAAGACAAACCGGGACCCACTAAGGTCCAAGGAGCACTAAGGCTCTGAAAGCCCACTCGGTCCAAGGAGCACTAAGGCTCTGAAGGACCACTAAGGTGCGAAGGAGCACTAAGGCTCTGAAGGACCACTGGTCCGCGGAGGTCGCCTAGGCCTTATTTGAAGGACCATCGTGGTGCAAGGAAGGAGCAAACTAGCTACGGTACTAGTTAAACGGTCTATAGGGGCCTTTATACTCGAAAGCGGCCATGATGGGTCAAGATCGGTCTAAAAGCGATATGTTGACCATGAGGGCGTCCATTGTGTCTTAGGCGACACAACTAGTCCGAAGGACCACACGGGTCTCGAAGGTCCGTCGGGCTCTCGACTCGACGCGTTGCGACTGGGCCACTTAGGGCACTGCTCTGAAGGACCACTTGGGGTCTATAGGGGTCTGAGGGATCAACATGGTGATCTGTGATACGATATGAGATCAACGCTTAAAGCGCTGATATTAGAGGAACAAAATATGGGGATTGACACTTTATGTGTTTATCCGAGCACACCTAACGAATGCATCTACTGAGAAGGGGAAAACCAGTCTACGTTTGATGAATCAATTAATGGTGCAAGCAATGATTGGTATCTGGTAGGATGTGGAATGACTTTTTCTCTTTTTTCTTTTTGCTTATTGCTTTTTTTTTTAAAAATGCTGAATGCCAAATGTGAATATGATGCAAATGAAATGCTCGGGTGCAAATGCTATGATGCATGAGGTGATGATATGATATGGTGGCTGGGATACGGAAACATTTTTTTAATGATGAGATGCGAGAAGCAGGAGTGAATATTGATCATTCTTTGGAAAAATTAGTTTTGATTCAAACTTCGGCAATCTCAAGGTCGTTATCTACAAACACTAATATGAAAAAGTACTTGACCGTATTTGTAGGCTCGCTTATTTTTTCTTCTATTATGATGCCCCATGATGACCGAAGTTTATGTCCACGAAGTTACCTAAGTGGATTTTTAGCATCACATGATCAACTTGTGTTTTCTCTCTCTGAAGCTTTGTTTAGTAAAGACGTATGTTAGTGCAAGTATAGATGAATGAGTCGGTTAACTTGGGGTTATAAAGGCCTAGGGTGAAGACATGAAGGGGTGAATGACTGACTGGTCTTTGTCAAGGTCATGAAAGGTAGGTTTTTCCAAGCCAAGAAATGTGGGATTGCCCCAATTTAGATTTGATGACGGTGAGTGAATAACCTGCCTCTGTCTAGTGGTGACAAGCTAGGGGTGTAGAAGATGATGAATTGGGAATGCATTGGCTTTGGAATGAAAGGTTGAACACAAGGGACTTTGTCTCAACGCATGGAGTTTGGTGTTGCCCCAATTATGGTAAGGACAATATTGCCCCGACCAGAGTAGCAACATTTAGAATAATGATGAGTTGAGAAGTAGCCCCAGTATGGTTTTGTGTATATGAATATGACAAGGGATGAGGTGAGTGTAGGGCAGATTTCTCCAAGTGAAGGGTGAAGGGATTGCCCCACTTGGTAATGGGATTTCAAATGATTGTTTTAGTGAGGTTGTGAAAGGTGACAGAGTTAGGGCTATGGGTTTTTCGAGTTGGTCTGGTATGGATGTTTAGACTGGGTGTGGTGTGGGATGGACATTGGACACATTTCCCCATGTTTAAGTGGAACAAATGGTGAAAAGAATGCCCCACTTTAGGATCTAGGTGATGATTCTAACACAAACTTTTTGGTTATCCTTAAGATGACCCCCACAGATTATGATAGTATTGTATTTCAAAGCGATGAAAACTTCACTTGGTGATCACTAAACCTTGTCTTGATGTCAACAGAACTTGAATGAATCTTTGGGGTGCAAGTTCTTTGATTTTTCTCTTTATTTGAGTTTTTTTTTTAGATACATTTTTTTTGAGCAAACATATTGTAAATAAATAAACTTATTGTCCTAAGATTAAAACTTTGAGAAAACAAAAGCAATCGATCATTGATCAGAATGGATTTTTGGAGTTGTAATGTGGCTGATAGTTAATGGTTTATGAAGGAAGGGATAATTGGGCTCGAAGAAGTGTTTGATGATTGATAGAACAAATGATTTTTATTTGGTTATGTAACTTGGCTAACGGGTAATGATTTATGAAGGAAATGGTTATTAGGCTCAAATGAGTGTTTTGAGGTTTTATTGAGACAGCAATTGATGTGCCTCATGGTAGAATGGACGTGTTTAGGATTGTCACTTGGCCAAGGGTTTGTGGAGGGTAGGATATTGAGGCCAAAGGAAGTATTTGAGAGTTGATTTCCGACAAGGATCTCTTATGTGTTTAATTGTATGAAGTATCAGTCCACAATTTCTACTACTTTTGCTTCTTTTTTCAGAATTTTTCTTTTCAATTCTCTCTTTTTTTCACTTTTTTTTGTGATTTTTCCTTCTCTTTCTTTTGAGCTGAGTGAGTAGATAAGAGTGATACACTATCTTTGATGTAGAATTGATCATTGTCTAGGGTGATTGAAAGGTTTTTAGATTTGGCTTAAGGTGGGTAGCACAGGTTTTTTTCGAGGGTATGGAAAGATGGTCAAACTTCATTTCAAATCATGATTGCTTGTTTTCTCAAAAATTAATTTAAGGACAATAATTTATTTACTTTTATATATTTGCTATTTTTTCTTTATTTCTTTTTTTTTATGCCCTAATTTTTGCTTAGGCCGCTCTTACGAGTTTTCAACCTAACGGGCCTTTTTGAAATTTTTTGTAAAGGACTTGCACCAAGGGAATACAACGTTGACAAGGTATTTTAGAGATCACAAATTTGCCCCAGTATGGAGGGCCTAAAGCGTTATTTCATTAGTGAGAACAAACCAAAAAGTCGACTAGGTAGGGGAGTATGTACTTTAGGGTGGTCGGGGCGGGATTAGACTTGGACGGGGGATGATGATAAGGTACGGACATTAACTGACTCAAACAAGAATGAAGACACATGTTACACACAAGTTACTATACAAATGCTTCGTAGATAGTTAACATTAGTTAAAGCATGAAAGAAATTTTTGACAGACCATTTCAGTCATTCATCATGGGATGCAACACTTTGTTAGAAAAATGTGAACAAGCTGCTAATTTAAAAAATTAAGTGCCTTGAAACACCTTGAGCTTGCAACTAAGTAAGACTAAACTTTTCCAAAGAAGAGTAATTTATTTCACAAGAACGTCTCATCTCTCATCATAGTTTTTCTCTAAAATTTATACTGTTCTTTTTTTTTAATGCATGATGTAAGTATGCAATGAATGAATGTGCATGATATGCGAATGGATGTATGTGAAATGCGAATGTAATGATAATGTACGTGCATGAAATGATGATATATGATTTTATTTATCGCGCCGGGGAATTATAAGTTTTACGTTTGGAGAGTAAAGTACAAAGTTTGACTTTGACTTTGACTTTAGCATGCATGGCTTCTCTCCAAAATAAAGCTTTTAATTCTCAGACGGTCATAAAAATACATTCGACACAGGATTTTTTATTGCAAAGAAAAGGAAAAATGCATGAGTCATAACTTCTAAAAGCTTGTGGAATATAACAATTTGTTTTTTTGATTTTTTGATTTTTTTGTTGATAAAAGATGGTATGCATCAATATTTGTTTGAATGCAAGGGTATGAAGCTTCTTTGTGACCCTAGGAAGGTATCCTATGGAGTGGGTCTAAGGTTTCTTTTATAGTGAACCTCACAAGGATGGTTCTAAAGAATCCTACACATGGTCCCTAGAGCCAAGGACCCCAGTCAAGAATACTGACCCCAACAATAGGCAAACTATTAGAAGGGATAGCATCCTTAAAAGGAATCAAACTCTAGGTGAGATTTTCATGACCACCCAACGAGACGTACGTCCCGCAGGCCATCACTACGCAATCTCGTTTTAACTTAGGTTTGCACTCGAGTCCGGGTCGAGGACTTTTCTCACATGTGTGTGATGTGTAGAGGTGTAGTGTGTGTGTAGAGCAGCGATTTAAAATAACCCAAAGTCATAAACAAAACAAACATTCATACAAATATCGTCTTCTACCCTAGGGTTTATATATCACATAAAAGTATAACATGCAAAAATAAATAAATAAGGGAAGGGTAAAAATTAAATTAATCCTAAATAATTAGACTAGGTTTTGACTCTCTAAAAAGAATTAAGTCCCCAGTGAAGTCGCCAACAGAGCGCGGCAGAAAAATCCGGGAAATGGATTCTTCGAAGTTCGAAAGGAAGCCGCCACCAAATTTTAGTTTAAGGGCAAATTAGGAAAATCCCTTTTGGTTTAGGACAAGGCAAGTTTAGGGTTCGGGAGTCGTTATGCGTGGGAAAGGTATTAGCACCCCACGACATCCTTTGTCTAATTAATTATGGTTTATTAATATTTTACGCTTTTATTTATAGAGAAAAAGACTTAATTAAATTTTTAGTTTTTAGAGCTTGACAAGAGTGGACTCTTGCTCCTACGTACCTCCGGCTGCAATGGAGGAATCAAAGCTACGTAGTTCTTCCTGAAAAAGGTTTGTGGGTTGGTATTTTTTAGTGTAGGGGTCCTAGGATTCCTTGAACTGCATGACCATCGATTCTCTAGGCCGACTAACCCGATTGTACAACTGACTTAGTCCCCTACTTTTGAAAGTATTTTTGAGGTTTTATGAAAGAAGTTTGTTTGATGTGAGGTGAGTTGGTTTTAGAATAGGTATTCAAGAACTCCTGAACTATACAGCTCATTAGTTCTAGAACGCTGACTAATCCGATTGTACAACCGACTTAGTCCCCTATTGTAGGAAAAGTGATTTATTTATTTACTTATAAGTTTTTAGGATTACTAAATTGTACAACTCATTTGTCCTAGGATGATGACTAACCCAGTTGTACAACCGACTTAGTCTTTTATTTTATAAAAAAATAATTTATTTGTATTTTTATAAGTTTTTAGGATTCTTGAATCATGCATGTCATTCATTGGTCTTAGGATGATGACTAACCCGGTTGTACAACCGACTTAGTCTTTTATTTTTGGGAGAAATGATTTATTTATATTTTTATAAATTTTTAGGATTACTGAACTGTATAAGCTCATTGGTCCTAGGATGATGACTAACCAAGTTGTACAATGAAACTTAGTCTTTTATTTGATTTTTGAAGAAATAAACTAATTTGTGCATAAAAAAAAGACAAAAACTGATAATTAATAAAGACTAGGCTAAAAAAATAAATAAACAAATAAATAACTATATACATAAATAAATATAAATAGATATATACATAAACAAATAAATAAATAAATTTTAAGATTATATTATAAATAAATGATAAATAAATATGTACATAAAAATAAACAAAATAAATACAAAACTAACCTGGACTCGACGAGTGCCAAACCGAACCGAGCAGTCTGACCAGGTCAATCGCAAACCGGACTCCTATCTGGTCCATTTTGACCCCAAGACCGCAAGAACCGCTTTGATAATCGGAAAGCCGACTCAAAACGTCCGAATGATCAAAGACGGGCTTTTAGTGAAATGGGCGCGAACGCTTTGATCCAAAAGATCACTTAACCCGCCAATGATCTCCCTTTGACTTCACCTCTCAACCCCTTTTATATCCAATTGCTAGGGAGCTCTTGTTTCTTGCGAGCGATGTGGGACTAAAACAAGGTAGAGAAAGTAATTCCCCTTTAAAACACAATTCCCGTTTTTCTCAAACCTGTCACCGTAAAATTGTGATTCCGGATTCGTTAACCGTTGGATCGTATTTCGTTTTTGACAGTAGGTTCGTGAGATATATATCTACGCTTTCACCGTTCTGATCATTGAAACGAGGTCTGATGAGAGAGAAATTTCCTTCGCAATAGCTGCAGTTTTTGGTCCGTTTTTTCTCAAACCTCTCATCGTAAAAGTGCCATTCCTGATTCGTTAACCGTCGGATCGTCTTCATTTTTTAACAGCGGGTTCTTGGGAAATATGACTTCACTTTCACCGTTCGGATCGTTGAAAAGATGTCTGAGGAGAGAGAAATTGCCTTCGCAATAGAGCTGCAGATTTGGTTATTTCATCTTCTTGTTCTTATTTTGTAAGCTCTTGTGCTTTGCTTCACTTGCTTTTTCAATTACTCAAAGAGGGTCAAAAGGAAATAACATGTGGGATGATTGACCAAGAATCAAATCATGCATCTTTATCTCAACTTTATATTAATTGTGGTTGATATGCACAAGCTACTTATCTTTTACTTGAGTACATAGAAACGTTTGTTGCACATACACTACTTAATAAAATAAAATAAAAAAATAAAAAAATATTACAATGATATAAGAACTCGGACAAAATTGGGGTATAACACATCCACATGCATTTCTTTGAACTTTTTGTTCATTTATCAATGTAATTGCACTTAAGGGACAAACTCAGTTTATATGACTCAGGCAAGTGTAGCTTTTTGAACTTTGTGACACTTTTGAGAGGTTTTGATACTTATGGCGTGAACTCTCCAAGTTTCTACACTTTGGCCTTTGTATTCATGGAATTTCCCCCAAACTTAAGTCTTTATGCTCTTCTATATTTTTAATAAAAATCTAATTCTGACCTTAGTTTTCCAAAAATTTCTTGGCCCTATATCGCTTTTCTATCTAGCGGTTCTTTTCAAAAACTCAATTTTGTTGTGTCAAAGAATTTATAAAATTGATTATTTCTAGAAAACAAGGTTTTTCTTTTTCCTTTTCATCATTAAAACTTGGCTCAATTGATACACTTTTGAAAATAAATTTTTAGAAAAGACAATATGAATTGATCATGCTTCATACTCATTTAAGTCTAATACACACATGATGTACTTACTCCCCTGCTCCCGTCTCCGCCTCCTAGATATAAATTAAAATATAATAAAATTATAAAAATATATAAAAAGTAAGACTAAAATTCAAAAATTTAACATATTAATATAAAGAATATAAAAGTTTGTCTTACCTTTATATTTTAATATTTAGAAAGTATATATAAAACTAAGAACAACTTAATATTTTAAACTAAGAACAACTTAATATTTTATTCTCCCCGTCCCCAACTCCCCATCCCCACGGGGAAAAATTCTCCGCCTACAGGGCTCCATTCAGGGTAGTCCCCGCAGGGATCCCCATTTACTAGTAGAAATTGCCAACCCTAAATTTAATATGTCATGTTCATATGGCTTCTTAAATTGCTTTGACCAATAAGAGGGATACGTTTGTGAGTTTCTTATTATGGGGAGACTCTCAAATGTATTTTATAAAAAAATAATAATAATAAAGATAAAGATAAATAAAGGATTGGAAAGAAAAATTACTCTTCTCATTTTACTATCAAATTGGCCCATTTATTGAAATTATTCAAGAAAGACAAACTGTAGAGCCAATAATTAACTTAGCATGCGCTAACAATTGATTTAGCACACACACCTTTAGTTAATTAGGTCCCTTATCAAAACAACTTAATATACTAACAACAATTTGAGAGACTTGAGTAACAACATTAGCATATTTTGGGAGTAAAGACGTATCATGATAAGGAGGGTCAGTTGGCGTCTCCCCTGTAAGACATATCTTAACATCAAGTTCAATTTCATCTGCACTATCGTGCGCGTATTGGTAATATTTCCTCTTCAAGAGTTGTTGAGTATACTCAATCTTATGAAGGACACCGGATTCTTCACCAAAATGAAACAAACACACTCTGAAATGGTATCTCGCCGCCTCACTACTACTTTGTGCAAGTAGCATATTGATGAGTTTGACAGTGTTGGTCGCATTGGCATGAGCAACATTTAGGGCATACTCTGCAAGGCTAACAAGATCTCTACTTGCATTGGGATTTGAGTTGAGAAGGGTTGAACAAAATGACGGATTTGTGACTTTCTTGCAAATAGTTTCAACATCTACAACTTTAATTGCATATGAAGATACAACACATAAAAGAAACACGACAACAAGAGAGGAGAAGGTAGCCATATATGTTCTTTTCTCAATTCTCTCTTCTCACAATATTAGTGATTTGCTATATCACTTAGGTCATTTAAGTTATTCAATGTGACCTAAGTGTATTTTCACATATTTTCTTTTATTACGCTCTCACTTTGTGAGAAGAGAGAATATATTTAAATATTTTCTTTTATTACTACATTTAAATGTATTTTCATATTGAGAGAAAAGATTTTACAAGAATATATTACAAGAAAAAGTTAAACTATATTCAATGTGAAAATACATTTAAATGTAGTAATAAAAGAAAATATGTGAAAATACATTTAAAGTTAAATTATTTAATTGTAATAAGTTGGTCCTTTAAATTTTTCTATATCACTTAGGTCATTTAAGTTATTCAAATGTAAGAAGTTGGTTCTTTAAGTTTTGTTCGTACCACTTAGGTCCTTTAAGTTATTTAATTGTAACTTTTAAATCTCGAATAACTTGCATTTTTCAGCCCCAAATCATTACAATTAAATAACTTAGAGAACCTAAGTGGTACAGAAAAACTTAAAGAACCAATTTGTTGCAATTAAATAACTTAAAGGGCTTAAGTGGTACGAAAAAAACTTAAAGGATCAACTTGTTAAAATTAAATAACTTAAAAAACATTTGGAGTAATTTAGCCAATAAAATAAATTTATATATATAGGGAACAACTCAAGTGAGAACCCTTGGTTATTGTTAGAACATGAGAACACTAAATAATAACCGTCAAACTAAAATTAACGGTTCAGATTATGTCATTAATTACAAGATCTTCCGTGATCTTTAATTAAAAAGGAAACAATCGTACGAGATATTGTAATTAATGATGTAATATGAACCATTAATTTTTAATCTTACGGTTATTATTTAATGTTCTCATGGAAGGGGCTAATATATATATATATATATATATATATATATATATATATATATATATATATATATATATATATATAGGGACGACTCGGGTGAGAACACTTGGTTATAATGAGAACATGAGAACATTTGATTGCAATCGTTGGATTAAAATTAACGGCTCGGATTCTGATATTAATTACAAGATCTCGTTTAATTATTTCTTTTTTAATTAAAGATCACGAGAGATCTTGTATTTAATGTCAGAATCTGAGCCGTTAATTTTAATCCAACGATCGTAATCAAATGTTCTCATGTTCTCATAATAACCACATATTCTAATGTTCTCATCGACTAATGTTGAATGTTGAAATGGTATGTAGTGATTATATCTAATTAAATACATTAATTGCCAACCGTTGACCTTTTTATGGAAAGTGGGAATAATTTCGATTTTAATTTTTTTGCTGAATTAACTGGCTGCCATGTGTACAATCATAGATGAAATGGTATTTTGTCATCAATGACATCATTTATTTGGTCTAGTGATGTGGATAGATGATGTGTAAGATTTATGGTTTTATATAATTAAGATATATATATATATATATATATATATATATATATATATATATATATATATATATATATATATATATATATATATATATATATATATATATATATATATACACTAGTATGATTCACTCGTGCCAGCACGGGTCAACATTCACTTGTAACTTAAAAACTGACATTTTTTTTACGAATTAAAAAAATAAAAGCTTTATATTTAAGTGCATTGTGTGAGATATTAAATACTTTGGACACTAACTTAAGACATGAAGAAACATTGTGATAATAAAAAAAAATTGTCCATGTTCAAATTGTTTTTTTTAAGATAAGCCACATGCAAATCCTAAAATCCAAAATATTTGCAATTGTTTAAAAGTCTACAATCAAAATCAAAATAAATAACGATGGACCCTTAAATTATCTTCAATCTAAATAAAAAAAAAACCCAAACCATGATATTGGCCCCAACCGCTCTAGAGACTTGTATCATATGAATCTAAATAAGCTAGAAAATTACTGGTTGACATATAATTCTCAGCCGATTTTTTAAAACAGTAGCATAGGTGCACTAATACTAAAAATATTATTCTTTTTTGGGTTTAAATTGTTATATAATAAATTAAATAATTAAATTTTATTTAATTTATTTAATCTCAAAGATAAAATAGTTAGTTGTGTAATAAAAATATTAGTGAGTTTTTTTATTAGAATTCAAATTGCAGGAGTAATAACATAATAATTAGTAATAAATTTGCGGTTTCCCATTTTCAAAATTTTGCATATCTCTTGAGAGACATTGCCGAAAATTCCTTATACAGCTTTAACACCATTTATCGGTTACTATGTTTTGTGAAAATGATCATTTAGGAGCCATTCATTGGTTGAGATAAGTCTCAACCGATTTTCCAAACAGATGGTCTTATTTTAAATTACTACTTAATTGCAATTGAAATCAATTAAATGCAAATTTGAAATTAAACCATTTATGTATTTTAAGAAGTTGTCTCGCAGCTGTTCAATATGACAGCCGAAATTTTGGACTATGCCCGTCGTTGATCATGTTGGCCGCAAATCTGATCAATTCCTTCCGTGATAAAACGCTGGCAGTGACACGCGGTCTGGATTGATGAGGTGGATTAAAATTGTGCTGATGTCATTATTGACATGATGCCTAGGTGGATGCCTAGGTGGACAATCCATAGTTTATTATATATATATATATATATATATATATATATATATATATATATATATATATATATATATAAAGTACTGTTATTATGCACAATAATTTGATTATCATATTGGCTAGCTATCCTACTTCTCAATGACATGTGTTCGATGATTCGATTCTTTGATATTTTTTTAAAAAAAAATTATATTTCTACTCAATTTGTGAGTAAGCAAAATTAAAAATTCAATTGAAGGACATTGAGTTAAAAAATTTAGTAATTTATAGACGATGAGAACGGGACAAAAATTACTTGAAGAAGAAGATCAAAGAGCTATACAAGAAAATCAAATAAAAATCTTAAATAGTTATTAATTTTTCTCTGGGAACATAAAGACTCATTAATTGAATGAGGTAAATATGCAAATAATAAAAGTTATATGTAAACGTTGTAAAATGAGATTATATACTTGACATAGTTAGTGGAGTACACATGACCAACTCTTATTGGTAAGGTAAATTAACCACACATTTTTGAGGGGCAACCTAGGCCTCACATTTAAGAAAATATGGGGTGTTACATAATACACAACTGTGACTATGGAAAGAACACAATCGTGTTGCATGTTGGTCCCTCTGTAAGTCGATCAAATGCTATGCACCACATTCATTATTTATTTATTAACTAACTAACTAACTGTGCAACCAATTTTCTCATGTTATATTATATACAGGCCAGGTAACCGCGTACACCAATCTAGTTAGTTAGTTAATTAATTAATTAATAATGAATGTGGTGCTATAATTGTTCAACTCAGGTTGAATCTAGTGCTATAATTGATAAGTATATTGGCGAAATTGCAAGAGTGATGCAATTTAAAGACTGATGCTATATGATTGATAAATATATTTTGATATGGATATTGTATTTGTTGTTATCTTTTTGGCTTTATGATTTGTTTAATGTAGGAGATTTGTAGGACAACATTACTGGGGTTGACTTGGTTATTGACTTGAGGAGAACACCCCTCTCTGTCAACTAGTTGTGATTGTGTGTAGAATAGCCAATATAATGATTGTCTACCAAGCGAAGCAATAATAGTTTTGTTGGTGCCATATGTACAAAATTCTAAAGTTTTGGTCTAAAACACATTTGCGCTAATGAACAAAGATATACGTCCAATAAATATAGAATTATAAATGATCAAGCAGAGATCAATGATATAAGACATAATTGATACAATTACAATTATTTTAGTATGATAAAATTCTCACTACTTTCCTCTGGTAGTGTTTAGATCCTCAAGCCCAGGAGTGTATGGCACACCCGTTGAGGGTAGCCATTGGTTCCCCAAAATGAATTGAGCTACCGTGAAATTACTAGCTTTGCTAGAATCGTTCAATACATGGTAGTTTTTCCATTTAACACGACCTGCTACCCCAGCACCAGGTCCATAGTTATTATATTCCGCAAAATATAGGGTGTCCAAATATGAGGTTCCATTCCATGCTAGCCAACCTTCTCGACTCAACACCGTGCTGATATAGGATTGCATAAAAATGGTTGTTGAGTATGCCTTCCACGGTCTTCCAAGAAAAGTCCGAGTGGACTTTACTACTGGAAGAAGATCCCAATCTGCAGAGATGTTGCAGTATTGGAAGGAGAAACCATATGGAATGTGCTTATCTTTTCCTCCTCCTTGGGCAGTGATTGTGTTTTCATGTCTCGACAGCCCTCTCTTTACCAGGATTTGACATTTCTGAAATACTGCGGTGCCATACCCAAAAATAAAATCAACCGTGCCTTTTACCACACATTCTCTAAAGAAATGCCGGCCGGTGTTGACACATAAGGTGTCTTGGTAGCCATAAAACTCACATTGGTAAAATACCGAGAAGTCGGAGTTTGATAGGAGTGCCAAAGCCCGATCATTTTTTGCACCTGCGGTGTTTTTGAATGATATGCCTTGGGCAATAAATCCTTGACCATTCACAGCTTCATGAAATATGTCCATGAAAGGTTAGTAAGATGTTTCAATTTCAACAGGACATTCAATCAAAATAAATAGAGAAACTTTGCACACAAGTGGGAGGTATAACTAGAAATTAAAAGATTTAGAGTGATTGCCCTTACTAAAGGTTGAGGTGTTGTATGTGCTCAAATTGTTTTGACGAGTACTCAAGTTGCCGGAGATAATGGTCTTGTTCATCCCATCTCCAATCATGACAATGTTCCACTTGTTCTTATCAATGAAAACATTTTCATTATAAGTACCCCTCTTTACGTGTATGATAAAGCGACTGGAACTTAAGTTAGGGGCGGCTTGCACAGCATCGGTCACCTTTGAATAGTTTCCCGTACCATCAGTAGCAACTACGACGTCAATGCGTGTCCATGACGCCTGAAATTGGTCATGGCCATGTGTGAAGTATAAGAAGAAGACGAGGAAGAAAAATATGAGGGTAATTGTGGCCATTGGAGTTTTCTGTTTTGCTGGAAAAAAAAAATGAAGCAGAAAAGTGAGACAAATGACAATCTTGCTTAAGAAATGGACATGATGAAGTGCAGAAATACAGAGGAACATGGCAAAATTCATAAGTCATGTAAATAAACAATACCAAAGAGAACTCGAGCGATGCAAATTAAATTCTCCAAAGTAAGTGGTTTAGTATAGATTTTATAAACATTATCAACATTAGAGAAACCGAAAATAAAGATAGAAACTTATTGACTAAAGATGAGAATCTGTGATATATACTTACTATTTGTTCCTCTTCTGATGTATCACTGTGATATCAGTTCAGCTACGTACACTGTTAAAGGTAAGACAAGTATATTGCTTGCAAAGTTTTCAATAATTTGAATCTGAAAATGTTTCTTGTCCAGCTATACGATGAAGTGCAGAATGCAGATGATACACATATATATACAGGTTTAGTAGCACTGAAATCCCAAGTAAGTAGTTCAGTTGGCGAGCTAAGGGATACCGAATAAGTGGAAGAAAGAGGTTTCGGGTTCAAGTCCCGAAAACTAATATTTCACCCACCCCACTAACAATTGCCTATCTAAAAAAAAGTTTAGTAGCACTGAAAGTCAAAACTGCACATCAAATAATAATAATAATAATGCATGCATGCATGCAAAAATAGCAAACTACTCTCGTATGGCTATTTGATAAGGTAATTTTATTTATAGCTGGTGGTCCACACGTAATAAAGTTTCCCTTTTAATTGCATCTTCACATTTGTATTCATATTTATATAAAGGTCCAAAAACTGACAAAAGTATCCTCCCTTACACAAATGAATGATGGAGATCAAGTCTCCCTTACACAAATTGGGTATCCTCTCTGCACGCGCAACTTCACAGAGACTAATCTCTCAATGGATAGTAAATATATCGTTCTACTTATGTGAACTAATATCTCTTGTTTGTATATGGGTGAGTACCCCTTGTGCTCTGCTTTATATATAATATATGTTTGTCTTTCAAAAAAAAAATCTCTCGAGCCGGATAGAACCAAAATGGGCAGCAAAACTCTTCCTCAAAAGATTTAATACTATCAATGCCTGCGATGATGGATTAGAATCCAATCATTTAGTTAAATTGAAAGAGGCCAGTCTGCCACATTTTAATATTGATGCAAATAATAATAATGCATGCATGTAAAAATAGCAAACTACTCTCGTATGGCTATTTCATAAGGTAATTTTATTTATAGCCGGTGGTCCACACATGATAAGGTTTCCCTTTTAAATGCATCTCACATTTGTTTGGGTCATGACCAAAAAGTAATTAAATGTAGCTGATTTGTATTTGTATTTATATTTATTTATAAAGTTCCAAAAACTGACAAAAGTATTTATTTTAATCGTCTTTAGAGTCAAACTTAGGAATGCTAATGTGTTTTAATTAATTCTACGGATTTCAATTACGTTAATTTTAGAAATATATATTGACATTCAATTTATTTGATGGCATAAAAAAGAAGAAAGAAATCGACAAAACTGCACATGGTTTTCAGTAATAAGTTTAGTAGCTTGCATGCAAATAGCAAAATAGTTGTGCAACTATTTCATAAATATACACAGTTTTTTTTTTCTTTTTTTGTGATCCACGTATTTTAACATTTGTAAATAGTAAAGTTCTATAGAGAAGGACTACCATATAATTATTACTAGTTCTGACGAAATAGGTTAAGAATTTGTGAATGAGCGCATGCTTATAGTTTTAGTTTAATCGTATTTGTTTGATACTATAGCATAATTAAGTGAAGACAAAAGAGTCAAACTCATTTACTAATCTCTTTTCTTTTTTTATAATTTTTTATAATCAATAACGTATCTCTTATTAACGTGCATTTATTCACGTTGCGTAACTTGTAGCATTTTGGGAGTGAAAATTTGGGACCAATAGCATATATTACTAGCTCTTTCTTAAATCTTTATCTGGTCTTAACGTGCATTTCTTTTTTTTTTTTTTTTAGTTATGCGAAAACAACACGCATTTCTTATTTATACTAAACGTAAATTTATATATATATATATATATATATATATATATATATATATATATATATATATATATATATATATATATATATATATATATACACACACACACACTAGTATGTACACCTGTGCCAGCACGGGTATATATTTTATGTGAACGTAGCATCTTGATTGGTTGATTGGGTCGTTATCAAATTTTTGGTTGCCGTCTTCACAATACGCCAGAATTGTAAAAAGATATCGCCACCTTTAGTAGTGTTTATAAAAAAACGCTACCCATTTTAATAACACGCTACACCATTAGTAGCGTTTTAAAGTAAAACGCTACCCATTAGGTAACACGCTAGACAGATCCCTAGCGCTTTTACTCAAAACGCTAGCCAATTAGGAAACACGCTAGACGGATCCTAGCGCTTTTATTCAAAACGCTAGCCAATTAGAAAACACGCTAGATAGATCCTAGCGTTTTTTTAGAAAGCGCTAGCTATTTAGAAAACACGCTAGACACGGATCCCTAACGCTTTTATTTAAAACGCTAGCCAATTAGAAAACACGCTAGATAGATCCTAGCGTTTTTATAAACGCTAGGTATTTAGTAAACACTCTAGACGGATCCCTAGCGCTTTTATTCAAAACGCTAGGTATTTAGAAAACACGCTAGATAGATCCTAGCGTTTTTAGAAAACGCTAGGTATGGTTAAATAATTTTTTTTCGTTTCCCATTGAGCTACTTCCTCTCTCATTAACACTCTCACCCGAAAACGCAAAAATCACTCACCTAGAAACATAAAACCCTAACACCCTAACTCAAATTAACATCATCTCTCTCAACGAAAATCATCTCTCTCATTGAACATCATCTTTCTCGAGTCTCTCACTCGCACAACATTGGTGAGTTTTCTGCTTCTTTTTCTCTGTTTCTTGTTAGATATTAATTGTGGGTTCTAGTTTAGAAATATATTAGTTTTGTCACTTGTGCACACTAGACTCTTCTTCTTTTTTTTTACCACTAGCCTCTTCTTGTTACACATAAATTAATTATTTGGAAGACTAGACTATGGTTCCTTTGTCTTGACCAAAGGACCGAGAATAGAAATAGAATATGATATAGATATAGCTTGGGAAAATAAGGAGTGGAATTGAAAAAATTTTAAAAGAGGAATTTTTGTTTGTTTTTTTATATGAATTGATTCTTCATTATATTCGAATTGCTTGATGGGTCATATGTTAAAGTTCTCTTCTCAGGATTTTATTATAAATATAATTTGGAAATTATGGATAGAAATTGGATGTCCGCCAATCGTCTGCATCCAAGGAGTATGCATTGAGTGGATTATTTTGTGAAATGTCTTTGTTGAGCGTTTAGGGACTTCTAGTGGTATGAAATGTCCTTGTTTAAGGTGTTGTTATGTAAAATCGATTCTCGCAGAGGAGTTGGCACGACATTTAAAGGCGAATGGAATTGATCAAAGTTACACTTGTTGGATAATGCACGGTGAGAAAAAGGTGAATATTCAAATATGAATGATATTAGTAAGAGATATGCGCGCACCGGTTGACACCGAACACATTCATTTGATGCGAACGAATTTGAAGAGATGGCAAAGGTGGTTGAAGAGGATCTTAATGATTGTCCCGAAATGTTTGAGAAGTTGATAACCGATGCGAGACACCATTGTATGCGGGTTGTACTGAATTCACAAAATTATTGGTCGTGATCAAGTTGTATAACTTGAAAACTCGCCACGGATGGACGGATAAGAGCTTTACCGATTTACTCGCACTTCTGAAAGAAATGTTGCCGGATGATAATGTCCTTCCTTCTCGGACGTATGATGCAAAGCAAATGTTGGGGTCTATTGGCTTGAACTATGAGAAGATACACGCTTGTCCGAATGATTGCATTTTATTTCGGAATGAACATGTGTTGTTAAAGTCGTGTCCTAAATGTAATGCACCATGCAGTATAAGAAGAAAGAGTCCGCTCCGAAAAGGTGTTGTGGTATTTTCCTATAATTCCTCGATTTAGGCGCATGTATCGTAGTTCGGAAGATGCAAAACACTTGACATGGCATGAGGATGAAAGGATTAAAGATGGTATGCTACGACACCCTGATTCTCCGCAATGGAAAAAATTAATATTGAGTATCCTAATTTCGGGGATGACCCGAGAAACCTACGCCTTGCATTGTCTGCTGATGGATTTAACCCGCATGGTATCCAGAGTAGCTCCCACAGTACATGGCCCGTGATTTTGGCGATTTATAACTTACCGCCGTGGCTTTGCATGAAACACAAATATATGATGATGTCTTTGTTAATTTCTGGGCCCAAACTGTAACGCCCCAAAAATAGTTCAATTATTTATTCAATTGGGTTATTTAAAAGCTTGCAACATTTTATTAGGTCATAAGATTAATGTGATATTCTTATGGTATTAGGAGGTATTTTGGTTGGTCATATTAAAAGGATAATAGGGCAATTGACTTAAATTAGGAGTTTATTTCATTTAGGAGATGCTTAAGTGAATGGAGAAGGTGGGCGTAGAGGCCCATGAGCCATTGGAGGCCCATGAGCCATTAGAAGCCCAAGTGTGTGCTTTAAGTGAGAGTGTCGAAGGAAAGGAAGCATGTTTGCCACAAAGGGATATAAGAAAAGTCAAGGAGAAGTAAGAGAGAGAAGTTGGTAGGTGAGATCGGTTTCTAGAGAGAAGGGAGAGCTTTTGGCGTGGAAGAAGCTCAAGCTCAACGGAGAAGTGTTGCTGCGAGTGTTAACTGGAGGAATCGGTGAAGAGAGGGTCGTTTACTCAACTGATCAAGGTTAGGGGGCTCTCTTCTCACGTATAATTTTGTAGTATGATGAGTGTTATGTGTGAGTAGTTGTAGCTGTGTTTTCCGAAAATGTGTGTTGCATGTGTTTGTGTGTTTTTCTCGATGTGTTGCTTAACGCTATGTTTAGCTCGTTTGATGAGCTTGTGTTGAGATGATGAGGTGATGGTCGTGAGAGACTAAGGAGTGAAATGGGAGCTGAGAAAACTCTCAGTCCCAGTGAGCTAAAGTGAGAGACGTGAGAGTGTAAGGTTCTTATGGAGTAGAACGCTAGACTACCGAGGTGTAGGTTGGGAGTTGAGTGTTCATAACAAAGAGAACGTGTGTGCAGGCTCAAGCCGAAGGGGTTGACTTGGGGTAGTAGAGGTGCATCTACCTACCACTGGTGTAACGAAACTTAAGTGATGATCGTAAGTTAAAACGTAAGTAATGAGGCATAGAAGCCGAGATGAGTGATAGAGCACCGATATCTAAGTGTATGAGCACATAAGACTAGGTATAAGGATCGGTTTGTGCTTGCTGAGGTGTAGAGTAAGTAGGCCGAGATGCTTAGGCCGAGGTAAAGTACTTAGGCTTAGGCTGGCGAAGTCTTAGTTGATAACGTGTAGCGTGTAATGCTTAGGGTGTTATGGCCGAGACGTAGAGTATATCATACCTAGGTGCACTTGACGAGGTGAGATGTACGTTCGTGTGAAGTGGAGTGACTAGGAGTGAAGCAGAGTGTAGGCATACCGAGGTGCCAAGTGTGTCGAGGTGCCGAGTGTGCTGAGGTGCTATAGGTGCCGAGGTGTGGTTTTAACGCTAGTGTAGCGTAGGTTATTGTTGGGCGCGACTGTGAGTGTCGTTTTGGAGTGCCAAGTGCGTGAGGGGTTAAATGGTGTAGTCATTTTAGTCCCTAATTGATGTTTTAGTCCTGGGGACATGGTAGCCCCGTAGTGACCGATTGGTCCACTACTAGGCGCCGAGGTGGTTGGTGGTGAGAGCGGCGACGCAGCCTTTAGCGCCGCGTGGGCGATGTAGAGACGTCGGCCTTAGCCTGAAAAATGATATATGTGCGTTGTTTGGCCCTATGGCTATGTGTAGAGGAGTATTACATGATGAAGTCCCCGAGGGCATTAAATAAACGAACATGGTGAATGCAGAGAGGACTTGGGTCCTATGGAGAAAGCAGAGGACTTAGGTCCTATTTATGAATAAAAGGCTGCGGTCTAATTGGTGAGTTACTGGAATTATGTTATGATTTAATTGAATAATGTGTATGTTGTGTGATATGCATTGTTTATGGCGTCGCATAAATCATAAGCATACGGTGATAGAAGAGGACTTCTATCCTAAGGTGATAGCAGAGAGGACTTGGTCCTAAGGTGATAGCAGAAGACTTGGTCTTAATGGATCTATCATGCATATGCCACGAAGTATGGAGTCAAGATCATGCATATAACTCATGCAATCGAATAAATTGTTATTTGTGTCTTTGTCGTGCCGAGGTGTTTATATGTGTTTGCTTAGCATAATGCTTGTCATAAACCTTATTATATGTGTTTAGAGACTCACCCTCTTTGCTTTTATGTTGCTCTCATGTGGCAACTTGCGGTATCCCCGAGTAGAGGTCGCCTCGCCGATGTCGTTGGCGTCGTCATTTTGCTCGTAGTGTAACACTCAAATGGGCGAGTAGTGTAGTGGTCTGCAGTATGTAGGTTATTTTGTGTTGAAAACCTATGTCTTTTGGAACTTGTATTATTTTGACTAAGTTGTAACTAATATCTTGTTACTTGATGAGCTCGGTTCCTTCTAGGCCGAGGTGATGTATGTGCATTACACTACCATTTGCTTTAGCTGCAAAAATGTTTTATTGTTTTGCTTGGTTAAGTTCATGTAGAAAAATGTAGCACTCCTTGAGTGGTTTTTGAAAACTCTGATTTAATTGCTAAGTAGTATTAGAAGTAAGGGGGTGTTACACAAACAACCAGGAAATGATATTGATGTATACTTGGGGTAGAGGTGTATGATGGGTTCAGAGAAGAAAGTTTCACCCTGAGGGCTATGATCTTTGGCACAATTAACGACTTTCCTGCATACGGCTATCTATCTGGGTACAGTAACAAAGGGCAGTGTGCATGCCCTATATGTGAAGATAACATGGTAAGAAGAATATCTATCTTGGTCATCGTAGATTTTTGCCATCAACTCATCACTATCGATTGTGGAGAAAGGCATTTGATGGGAATACAGAAACACGTAGAGCTCCCCCGCTTTGACGGCGACAGTATTTGAAAAGGTGGAAGATTTGAACATTAAATTTGGGAAGCATTTTGCGGGAGAGCTTGCCAAA
This sequence comes from Oxytropis ochrocephala, assembly GCA_020916435.1. Taxonomy (NCBI): domain Eukaryota; kingdom Viridiplantae; phylum Streptophyta; class Magnoliopsida; order Fabales; family Fabaceae; genus Oxytropis; species Oxytropis ochrocephala. Next base: position 48,905,410 of record CM037093.1, read on the forward strand.
CGGGGGTGGAAGAAAAGTCGATTTTCTTTGAGTTGCCATCTTTGGAAGTCATTATATGTAAGGCATTTCATTGATGTGATGCATGTTGAAAAGAATGTCTTCGAAAGTGTCATTGGTACCTTACTCAATATGCCGGGTAAGACTAAAGATACCATCAACTCAAGGTTGGATTTGGTTAGTATGGGTTTGAGACCTGAATTGGGTCCCAGTAAAGAAGGGTACACGTACATATCTACCTCCGCACTCATACTCTATCTAGAAAGGAGAAGACTGTCTTTTGTGAGTTTCTTCATGGAGTTAAAGTTCCAGAGGATACTCTTCAAATGTGGCGACTCTTGTATCGATTAAAGACCTCAAGTTAAAGTCTCTAAAGTCCCACGATTGTCATGTTCTCATGGAGCATTTGCTACCCATTGGTATACGATCCATTTTGCCTAAGAAAGTGCGTCGGACCTTAACCAAACTTTGTTTCTTCTTTAAGGCGATTTGTAGTAGAGTGATTGACCACGAAAGTTGCCAACATTGCAAAGAGAAATTATCATCACTTTGTGTGAGCTTGAGATGTATTTCCCACCTTCCTTTTTGAAATAATGATTCATCTAATAGTTCATCCGGTTAGAGACACAATTGTGTGGCCCATGTTACATGAGATGGATGTATCCGTTTGAGCGTTACATGAAGATATTAAAAGGATATGTGAAAAATCGATCACGACACGAGGGTTGTATTGTTGAGCGCTACATAGTTGAAGAGGCTATTGAGTTTTGCACGGGCTATCTATCTAGTCTTGAATATTTTGTGGGACTGCCAAGGTCTCGTCATGTAGGAAGGATTAGTAAAGGAATGACAAGAACTAAATTAGTGATGGTATCAAGGAAAGAACTAGAGCAAGCACACTTGTGCGTTTCTTCACAATGATAGTGAGGTTGATTCATATGTTGCCAAGCACAAGGAGATTCTTAAGAGTCAATTCCCTGAAAAGAAGCAACTTTGGTTAGCAAAAGAACACAATAGGAGTTTCATAGTGTGGCTAAAACATCACATTGATGGGTGAGTGTGTTTGAATCCTACTTGATTTCAAAAAGATTGAGATGGTTAGCAAATGGTCCAAATATACATGTCTTCTCTTACAACAGCTATCTAATGAACGAGTGCACTTTCTATACAAAAGAACAAGATGATCAGAGTAAAATGCAAAATAGTGGGGTGACTCTTGTAGCTCATTCTATGCATGCATCCAAAGTGCAAAGACAAATCCCATATATGCGAATATGTCTTACTTTGGCTTCATTGAACACATATGGGAGTTGGATTACAATATGTTTCAGAGCACGTGTTCAAATGTGAATGGGTTGACAATAATCTTTGGTTTACGATTGATGAATCGGGGTTCATGCGGGTGAATTTCAACAAGTTAGGATATAAAGATGAATCTTTTATTTTAGCATCGCAAGCTCAACAAGTGTTTTATGTCACTGATCCAGTTAAAATCAATTGGTCTATTGTTCTATTGACTGACAAAAAATTTGTGTATAACAACGATGATGATGAAGCAATCTCTCTCCCTTTCAAAAGGTATTTCTGCACTCACTCTCCACCTCTCTCACTGCAATGACTATTTGATTGAGTTTATGAAACTTGGAACTGCCCATGCTTTTTACTTGCTTTGTGGATCAAGTTTCTACTTTTTTAATATTCCAGTTGAAAGGGATTCAGATTGCTTGTGTGGTGCATTTTCTACTAGAGTTGTGTGACTAGATTTCTCAGGTATGGAGTTTCTTTTTTAAAAATATATCAATAATGCTCCAAAGTCCTATATATCAAAATGTTTCTAGTCTGTGCATGTTCATTATTTTCAATGTTGTATTTAATTAGTTGTTAGATTAGTCTAGCTTAGCTAGCATTATTAACTTGACTAGTGCATGGCTTTCCTAGTGCATGGCTTTCTCTGTTTCTTAGTGAATGGCTTTCATATATATGTTTACTCTAGGTTCTTAGTGCATGGCTCCTATATATGTTTACTCTAGGTTACTTAGTGCATGGCTTTCCTATATATGTTTACTCTAGGTTCTTAGTGCATGGCTTTCACTGTTACTTAGTGCATGGCTTCTTCTATATTTTGTTAAGTGTTTGTTGGTTCTAAACAATTAGAAAGCTAAAACTCACTGAGTCTATTTCATTTGGGTCATTGCAAGTCAGATGGCATCACATAGTGATCATGACAGTAGTCATGAGGGTGGTGATGGGGGTGATAGAAACACAAAGAAGTTCACTCCCCGTGGAATGACATCGAAAAAGAATATCGTCCATCGGATAAGTAAAGGACACGAGAAATATAAGGTAAGTTAATTACTAATTATTAATGTTGTTCTCTACCTTTCCAAGTTATCTAATTATTTAATGATTTAATTAATGCAGGTCCCATGGAGTGTTAAAGGTTTGCCTATTGGAGACAACGGCACAAATTTGATTAGCTTTATTGGTACTAAGGTGAAGCAAATCTTTCCAATTTCGATTAAAAGTTGGAATGAGAAAGATAATAGAGTTTTGCCTAAATTGAAAGATGATTTTTGGTCCTTAATACAGGTATATAATTTTAGACCTCTTTAATAATCTTATTTAGTGATTTTTTAGTTATATTTATTTAATCCATTTTTATGTATAAGTAGAAACACTTTGATGTGGATGATGCCCAAGAGATTGGATACTCAAGGAAGCCGGAAGGTTGCATCGGGCTTATAGAACGATGTGGGAAAAAGTTTAAAAACATCCTGATGGGACCATCAGACAGAGCCTCCAAAGACCTTTGTATGCCTAAATTATAAGTAAGGAGGATTGGAGCAAATTTGTACATATACGCACTACAGATCCGGATTTCTGAGTATCCGGATTATTTAAGTTATATATATATATATATATATATATATATATATATATATATATATATATATATATATATATATATATATATATATATATATATTTCACAACAAGATATCATTCATTAATGTATACTTATGTTTTTAAATAGAAAAAAAGCAAAGCCAATAAAGTGAGAGCTTCTAATCCAGAGTACCACTTATAGAGGAGGTTCAAGTGGATATCAAATTCTTGAAGAAAGATTGGTAAGACACAATTAGTTTAATTTCTTATGGTTTAATGAATCTTTTAATTTACAGATTGATTAACAATTATTAAACTTAAATAGTTCTTTGCAAGAGGGGAAAGATCCAACTCGTAGAATCCTTGATCGTTGTAATTATCTCGTTAGAGGCCCGACAAAACAAGGATGGGGACATTGTGGATCCGAAAACTAAGGAGGTCAAGGACAAAATTGTAAGTATTCCAAAATTCATGTATTGTAATTTTAATTTTATGATTCCTAGCAAGTTGGAATTTGTGTCTGACTATATTTTTTTAATCCGTTACTCGATTTTTTTTGACACGTGAACATATTTTTTATTGTCTATTAAATTTCTTTGACACTTGTTTATTATTTTTATCCGTTACTCGATTTTTTTTGACACGTGGACATATTTTTTATTGTCTATTAAATTTCTTTGACACTTGTTTATTATTTTTATCCGTTACTCGATTTTTTTTGACACGTGGACATATTTTTTATTGTCGATTAAATTTCTTTGACACTTGTTTATTAATTTTATCCGTTACTTATGTTTGTGCATCAGCAAAGCATATCACAATCTGTATCACAAGGAGATTTAACAGATTGTGATGGTCAACAAGATGTCCTTGCTCGTGCCTTGGGAAGGGAAGAGAGACAGGGTCGGATAAGAGGTTATGGATATGGGATTCCTCCTACAACTGTGTTTGGGCCAAAGAGTCAAAGCAGGGGGTGCGGGGATTGTAAAGTCATGGCGGCAAAGTATGACGAGTTAGCCAAGAATGTTGCTGTATTAATGGAAGAGAGTAAGATGTATAAGCAGCTCTTGGCACAAAGGATTGGTGCACCATCCCCTGCTGCACCACCCCCTGCTGAACCTATATCACCTGCTGCACCCCCCATAGCGCACGAGATAGCTGCACCATCCCTTCAAGACAGGTATTTATTATTACTCGACCTGTTTTTTTGTACATATGTATTTGATAAAATTATCATGTATATTTATTTTTCTTTATAATTGATTTAGGATAACTGTGAATGTGAGCTATATATTGCAAACCCACATCGAAAGGTTGCAGTGGGCATGATATGTAACCAATTGAGTGCCACAATGCACAATTTACCCATGCCTGAAAACCATTTGAGAGTTAGGGTAGACTATTCAATAGAGGGGTCTGCACCATTGCCTGTTCCAATTGTTAATGCGGATATATTTACTGTGGATCAAGCACTTAGTACTTTTGTGGCATGGCCTGAACAACTTGTCGTTGTAAGTGACAATATTTTTGTTAATAAGTTAATGACTCATTGTTATATATAATGTGTGACAATATTTTTTTTAATATATACTAGGTACCTGTTGTGAGATACCGAGTTGTGCAAGTGTACACAATCGAAACAAGTAATAAATTAGTAAGTACAGTTCGTCTCCACAGGGATTGGTATTAATTTTAGAGTTTAAGTGATACTAGCTCTTAGCGAACCGAGTAGCAAAGGTTTGTAGTAACAGTTATCGCTAAATGAAGGAAGGTTTTAAGAAAACAATAAAAGCCGAGTTGTAGAATGAGAGAGAAACAAGTCGGATTGCCTTTCCTAAGTAACTTCCCAATTAGTACAGTAGCTATAACGTTACACGCTATAGCGTCAAGCGTTGCTGCAATTGCTTTTGTGCCTTCGGATCACTCACGCCAGGTTTCATTACAAGATTCCTATGTCTAGGTTCTAAATAAGTTCACCTGTATAATAAAAACCCACACTTCTTGCTCTTCTATGAACTATTGCATTTCTATGTCTAGAGGAAGCAAAATCTATTTAAATGTCTTTAAATAAACTTTCGTTCATATCAAGCTTTGAAGTCGATCCATGGACCATGTCTGAACCCACGGATTTACCCATTTTAGCTGATCATTTCTAAAACAAGTTTGAAAGAAGTATAACACAAAGATTGAAACGCAAAGCATGCAATATTATAACAACAAGATTAAATGGTTCATTACAAAGTTCCGAGCAATCCAACTTAAAGTATTTAGCTCATGTTTCGCATCATCAAAGCAATACAAGCTGGAAAACTCATACTACTTAAAATGAAATGAGAAGAACCGGTGGCAAAAGATACACATCGAGGTTCCCAACTCATTCACAGTGATGACACTCAACGTTGAGTTAATACCGAGAATAAAAACAAGTGAAAAATTACAAGAAAAACGAAAACTAAAAATGTTCAGTAATGCAGAAAATCTCTCTGTCTAAAACTCTTAATGTCCAAACTTTCTGTGTATGTCTTTTGTTATCCCCAGCATCTGTTTTTGTAAAGGAAGAAGGAGTTGTTGGAGTAGCTCACGCGCCCAGAATTTGCGCAGAAGGGAGGCATGGCCGATTCACCCACTGGAGCTATCGCTCCACTTACCTGACGCCAGTGGCCAATAAAATCCATGAATATCCGTTTGTACCAGCTGCATAGTAGGTGCTGAAAACAAGGCATGGAACGAAGAACTTGGCGCCAAAGAAATACACTATCTGCTTCGCAAGCTTATCCGAGCTTCCCTAACGCCGACCTGCCTGTTGCCGAGGTCTCTCCCCAGCTCAATGATTTGGCTGAGCTGCCCTCATGACGCTATAGCGTCAAGAGCTATAGCGCTTTATTACTGCACACTCACAAAACAAGTTAAAATGCTCAAAAGGGCACCAGATGTGCCGAGTTCACTCAAAACAGAATCTAACCCTTCTTTTCCTTCAACTATACTAATTAGAGTAATAGGACACTAATATTACTTGAGAACTTACTTGATTTGCATGGATAAGGGCATAAATAACTCATATAAATATGAGTCATCACACCCCCAAACTTAAACCATTGCTTGTCCTCAAGTAATGACACTTAACTAAGACAACTACAACATATATGTACAGCACATATCACATGATCAACTCGGCATTTTCACTGAATACTTAGTTAATAACTTTCTCAAGGGGCTAACCTTTCTGATTCACACTCACACCCACACACCAATGCATTTCAACAACTTCTAAGCTTATTACTGCTCAATAGTGTGTGTGTGATCTCTGACTCACCTCAATTCCTAACTAGATTTGGATTTCTCTTTAGCCTTGGAAAGAGTGGTCTTCTTTTGGTAAAATCAAGAACTTTTTCAAAACAATGACTAGATTAACATTTTCACACAGAAATGGGGAATTTCAGGCATGACAAAGGGTTTAACTAGGCATTTCAAGTCTATGGTCAGCGTTCCTAACTTATTGAAACTAAACAACACACGCTATAGCGTTTGGCGCTATAGCGCTTGAGCAATGATAACAGATTTATTTACTAGCTGCAGCTCCCTCATTACTCGGCTCCTTAGTTTTTTTTTTTTTTTTTTTAGACTTTGCCTCTTTGCCTTTGGAACAGCCGAGCTCTTGTTTCAGGTAACTACAGCTTTTACACAATATTCTAAGTCACTGACCACCCTAAGACCTTCGCACCTAACCTTTATATAGCCCGAGCACCCCCAAACTTTGCTTCAAAAACTCTTCAAGTTTTTAGTTAAGCCTTGATTTCACCTCGGTTAACTCAGACTAGCCTAAACCTCAGATTGTCCTCGGCTAGCTAAGTTTCTCTTTAAGCGCAAAGATTTTTATGTGTGGGAGCAGCAATAAACACAGATATTATTTGAACGCATGACTATTCTTTACTCACTCACACAATCATCACTAAGATCAGCCCGAACAGAAGGTTTTCAACAAACATAAACTAGAAACAAAGCTTTGATCATGCAATTCTTACTAAAACAGAAAGAGATTTTTTTTTTTAAACCTCTAGGTCCTCCCCCCCAAATAAAATGGAGCAGTGTCCTCACTGCTGATTTGGACTGGGGAGAGGCCCAGGACTTAACACAAGACAATTCAACAAAATTTTAAACAAGTTCTAACATTTGTGAAGCGCAAAAACAACGCTATAGCGCTTCACAATTTATTTCCGACTATAACTATCTATACTACAAAAGAAGGGTTTGAATTTATTTGAAATTAAAGCCAGACCTTGTTCTGGCGCTTACTCGGTTTGACTGGGTTGGCTGGGCGACTTTCTTCTTCTTCTTTTCTTGCTTGCCTTCTTCAGGAGACGAAGCAACCTCAGGACTTGGGGATTTGCTCTGTGGAGGCGGTGTAAAACTCTTAACGCGAAAAGGCAGTATTGACTTTTGTGGTCTTGGTTCTTCTTCACCCAAGGGAGATATTGGTTGGGATTACATTTTTGCGCTTCATCATATTTTGCACTTTCAGCTCCTTCCTCTGCTTCTGGGTTGTCCTCACTAGATTCCTCCTTCTCAGACTCAGTGCTCAGCGCCTCCTCATTGCTGACCTTCTTTTGTTCTTGCTCTGGACTTTCCACCTTCTTCAATGCTGGGCTTCTCGCCCTTTTTCTTGGCTTCTTAGGGGAAGTGTCCTTGGATGCCCTTTCCTCTTGCCGAGGTAGTTCCTGCTCCTGCCGAGTTGGTTCCTGCTCACCTTCATCATCTAGAATCCACTCAGAACACAACGGTGGCTCTATTAACTCCTTTCCTCTAGACAGCTTCTCAAACACAGTCTTCTCCCACTCAAATTTTGCTTTACGAACTTGCCGAGTGCCTGCTGCCTCTTTTTCAGTTGATTCAACGCTATAGCATCAGACGCTATAGTGGCACTCCTTAGCCTTGGCTTGAAAACAGCTGGTATAGCCCCAAGAGGGGTTCTTCTTTCATCCCTGATTTCTATCTCAACCTCGGCTACTTTGCACAGCTCAGTAATAAGACATGGAAAATACAGGTTACCTTCCTTCTTTACTCTGCTCTTCTCAATCTCCTTAGCAATTATTTTCCCTACATCAATGCTTTCTCCTTCCTAATTGCATCCGGACTATCGATCATCCTTATCCACAAAGAGAGTGTCGGATGAAGGTGAACCACATGGCGCTCCTCTCCACCGTAAATTGCTTCTTCAATTTGAATTACAACCAAATTTCTCCCAGACGGCATCCTCAGTACAAATTCTCTTTTTTACTTCCTCCATTTCTTCTCCTCCCCATGTGTTGATTTTATTCTCAATAGCCTTCCCAGAATATCCCAACTTAAAAAATTCGTTGATTGCGCTAGGGCTAAAATCAACAACTTCACCCCTAACCATAGAATAGGTTTGAGGCTTTCCTTCCTTGGGAGGGAGAATGCCCTGATAGAATTCCCTCACTAATGGTACAACATAAGCTCCACGATGCTTGGCAAAGCTTGCCCATCCTAGCGCAGTCACGGCAGCCGTGAAAACATCAGGGGCCTTCTCAGTTTTGAAGCCCCTCTCTGCAATGAAATTCATTCGCAAAAAGCGAGATGGATCGTTGTGTGGATCGGAGGATTTTGAGGAACTGGGCTCAGATGCCTTGGTTGGCTCCTTAAGCTCCAGGATTGGTGGTTGAATAATGGAAGGGACGCATTTCTTGAGGTTTGAGTTTTCTTGTTCAAGTGACTCATATCTTCTGGCCCAAACCTCCTTCGCAGTCAACCCCTCTTCTTGAGTTGCTCCTTCATCAATCAATTCAGGCTCCTCATCGTTTGTCAGAACCTTTCCCAAGTGGTCATTAGTCTTTTGAAAATGTTTTTGAACCACTTGGTCAAGAGAAACAACGAAAGAGCATTCTTGATGTTGTCTTGAGGAGCTTTAATGCATTCGAACATTAATCTTAACCTCTTGATCATTAACCTCATTGTTAACTCTCCCTTATGCACGTCGATGAGTGTCTTCCTGTAGCGAAAATGGTCGCCTAAGATGATTGGTATGTCCTTATCTCGCATCAAAGTCCAAAATAACAAAATCCACAGAAAAACAAATTTGTCAACTTTGATTAAAACATCTTCTAGTATCCCTTCGGGATAGGCAAGACTCTGTTAGCAAGTTGAAGGGATATTGAAGTAGGTCCGCAGCGATTCCTATACCCAATTGTTTATAAATAGACTTAGGCATCAAGTTTATACTTGCTCCTAAGTCACATAAAGCTTCGGCTTTGAATAAAAATCTCCAATGGAGCGGGGGTATAGTGAAGCTACCAGGATCCTTTAATTTTCTCGGAAGCTTATTTTGCATTAACATGCTTTGCATTCTCCATCATAGCCACGATTTGAACTCTCCAAGCCGTCTCTTCTTTGTGAGAACATCCTTCATAAACTTGGCATAATTGGGCATTTTCTGTAATGCTTCCACCAAAGGAACATTTATGTTCGATTTAGCTTCAGACCTCGTGAACTTGTTGAACCGCTTGTCTTCATGTGCTTTTTTAGCCTTTGAGGATAAGGTGGAGGAGGGTATTCAGGCCCCAGTTTAGGTTCCTGTTTTTCCACCGCTATAGCGTCGGTAGCGCTATAAGCGTCAGCAAAATTCTTTTCTTTTTCAGAAACACCTGACCCTGAACTTTTGGGTGCCTCCTTCACATCCTTACCACTTCTCGAGTTATTGCCTTCACATGTTCTTTGCACGTGCATGAGATGTTGAGGTTTCGATGAGTGGAAGGAAGTCCACCACTTTGCCTTTGAGGGAGAGCGAGAATCAATCTGCCCAACTTGGTTCTCCAAAGTCTTTATCGATGCTTCATGGAGTGCATAGTTGTCTTACAATCACTAATAAAAGACCTCAGCAAAGATTCCATGGAGTTGTCTATAGCTGGAGCATTTTTCCTTTGATTCTGTTGAGCTGGAAAACCTGGGGGAATAGTTGGAGCATTAGCGTTTGTGTTTGCAGTATTACCTCCCCCCCATCTGAAATTGGGGTGGTTCTTCCAACCGGGGTTGTAGGTGTTAGAATAGGGGTTGTTGCCCTTGTTGTACCCCACATAATTCACAGAAGCTGGATTTGTGGTGCATTTTTCATAAAGGTGACCTCCCCCGCAATATACACAACTAATTTCTCCGGGGGAGCTTGTTCAATAGCAGTGCAGATTGCTTCCTTTGGCGCTTATAGCGTTAGACGCTATAGCGTTTGTAGTACTCCAGATCCTTGATCATATTAGTCGAGTTGCCACTTGAGCAGAGAGAGCAGAAACTTCACTAACTTCATGGACCCCAGCTACCTTTTTGGCAGGATTTAATCTTTCAGTAGGCCATGACGAGCTGTTTATTGCAACACGCTCTATAAGATCGCAAGCTTCATTGTAGGAGGAGTTTAAAATCACACCTCCAGATGAGGCGTCTAACATAGATCTCGTTGGTGCTTCCAACCCATTGTAGAAGGTTTCCATTTGGATTACTATCGGAATTCCATGGTGTGGACATTTCCTAAGTAGTTCTTTCCACCTTTCCCACGCTTCATGCAATGTTTCACCATCTCTTTGCTTGAAAGATGTGATGTCATTCCTCATCCTAGCATTCTTGTTGGGAGGGAAATATTTTTCTAAAAATTTCTTTGTCATTTCCTCCCAAGTGGTGATGGAATTAGACTCCAAAGAATTTAACCAAGCTTTGGCTCTATCTTTTAAAGAATAAGGAAAAAGTTTGAGTCTAAATGCATCCTCACTTACGCCAGGGATGATGAAATTACTACACACTTCCAAGAAATTTCTCAAATGTGCAAATGGATCCTCTTGAGTAGATCCTCCGAATTGGCCATGAGTTTGGAGCATTTGAAACATCATCGGTTTGAACTCAAAATGAGTAGCCGTTACAGCAGGTCGGGTGATGCTTGTTTCCATTGAGGTCGGATCAAAAGCAGCGTAGTCCCTCATTGGCCTGTCTCTGTCATTCACCATTTGATTAGGACCTTGGTTCATGAACCTTTCTCTATACCAATATTCATCGTGCAGTTCCGTGGCCGTAAAAGGACCTTGCCTTCCACCTCTCGGAGTTCTTCCTCCTCTTGGAGTTCTGCCTCCGAAGTGAGTAGGAGTTCTTCCTCCTAGGGTGCCTCTACCTGTTGCAGCAGTATCATGTTCAGACATGGTTAGCCCGAGGTGTTGTAACCTCTGCTGTTGTCTCAACCTTCTGAATCTTCTCTCAGGCTCAGGGTCTAGTTCGAATTCAGGTGGATCTGTTCTGGGCATACGCTATAGCGTTTCCTGCTATCACACCAGAAACAAATACTAAAGTAACACTTCACTAAGATTGCAAGAATTCTTAAACAATAAAAATTAAATGCAATCCCCGGCAACGGCGCCAAAAACTTGTTGTGAGATACCGAGTTGTGCAAGTGTACACAATCGAAACAAGTAATAAAGTAGTAAGTACAGTTCGTCTCCACAGGGATTGGTATTAATTTTAGAGTTTAAGTGATACTAGCTCTTAGCGAACCGAGTAGCAAAGGTTTGTAGTAACAGGTTATCAGTTAAACAGTGAAGGTTTTAAGAAAACAGTAAAAGCCGAGTTGTAGAATGAGAGAGAAACAAGTCGGATTGCCTTTCCTAAGTAACTTCCCAATTAGTACAAATAGCTATAACGTTACACGCTATAGCGTCAAGTCTTCATTGCAATTGCTTTTGTGCCTTTCGGATCACTCATGCCAGGGTTTCATTACAAGATTCCTATGTCTAGGTTCTAAATAAGTTCACCCCTGTATAATAAAAACCCACAGCCCTTGCTCTATGAACTATTGCATTTCTATGTCTAGAGGAAGCAAAATCTATTTAAATGTCTTTAAATAAACTTTCGTTCATATCAAGCTTTGAAGTCGATCCATGGACCATGTCTGAACCCACGGATTTACCCATTTTAGCTGATCATTTCTAAAACAAGTTTGAAAGAAGTATAACACAAAGATTGAAACGCAAAGCATGCAATATTATAACAACAGTACTAATGGTTCATTACAAAGTTCCGAGCAATCCAACTTAAAGTATTTAGCTCATGTTTCGCATCATCAAAGCAATACAAGCTGGAAAACTCATACTACTTAAAATGAAATGAGAAGAACCGGTGGCAAAAGATACACACCGAGGTTCCCAACTCATTCACCGTGATGACACTCAACGTTGAGTTAATACCGAGAATAAAAACAAGTGAAAAATTACAAGAAAAACGAAAACTAAAAATGTTCGATGTCTGCGAAAATCTCTCTGTCTAAAACTCTCAATGTCCAAACTTTCTGTGTATGTCTTTTGTTATCCCCAGCATCTGTTTTTGTAAAGGAAGAAGGAGTTGTTGGAGTAGCTCACGCGCCCAGAATTTGCGCAGAAGGGAGGCATGGCCGATTCACCCATTGGAGCTATCGCTCCACTTACACAGCGCCAGGTGGCCTATAAAATCCATGAATATCCGTTTGTACCAAATTGCATAGTAGGTCTTGAAAACAAGGCATGGAGCGAAGAACTTGGCGCCAAAGAAATACACTATCGCTTCCCCAAGCTTATCCGAGCTTCCTCACGCCGACACGCTGCATTGCGCAGGTCTCTCCCGAGCTCAATGATTTGGCTGAGCTGCCCTCATGACGCTATAGCGTCAAGAGCTATAGCGCTTTATTACTGCACACTCACAAAACAAGTTAAAATGCTCAAAAGGGCACCAGATGTGCCGAGTTCACTCAAAACAGAATCTAACCCTTCTTTTCCTTCAACTATACTAATTAGAGTAATAAGACACTAATATTACTTGAGAACTTACTTGATTTGCATGGATAAGGGCATAAATAACTCATATAAATATGATTCATCAGTACCCAAGTGTCCCAACCGTCTCCTTCTATAAAAGTGTCCCAACCTTCCCCTTCCACTACCAAAGTCTCCCGACCATCTACTTCTATACAGCCAGTCCAACATGTTGTTCAATCTCCCGGTGATGAATTCCAGAAGTTCATCAATTCTCTAAAGGTCCACGTCACTCAAAAAATGAAACCCGACGACCATATTATGTTACCGGCCGATCACATTGTGGGAGTGGAACAGTTGATAATGATCAACATGGAGGATCTGAAAGCTGTGGTTGAAATGGATTGGGCCACTGTGACTGATATTAGAGTATACCAGAGGTATGTATTAAATTATTTGTACACAATAGTTGTTTATATTAGAGTATATATTAGAGTATATATATGAGGATCTGAAAGTTGTATATATATTATTTATAAGTTTTTGTACAATCAGTTTCTGGTCCCTTCGCAACGGACACAGAAGTTTTTCTTCTTGTGTCCAGAGTGTATCGTTGTGTGGCACCAAGGTAATACAGATGAACGTATTATGGCTATGAAGAGTCAAATAGAAAGATATATCCTTTCACGCTTCATGGATGCCAAGCATTTTGATCACGAATCTTTATTTTTGGCACCACTCAATAATGGGTGAGAAATTTAGTCTTCAATCACTTGTTTAATTATTTTGAGGATTGTATTATAGTGTAAATGTGTACTCATTCGTGATTCATTTACTTGCAGAGCAACATTGGGTACTCTTTGCAATAAACCCTAAGCAAAATGTTGTCTACTATCCGGATTCACTTCAAGGCCATTAGAGAGTCTCACGAAGACTTCGTGCAGAGATAGTTGAGAGGTGTGTATGTGTAACCCTCTCATTTTGTATAATTTAATATATGTATTTTGTTCAACTTAACGTTATATATATGTATGACGTTACGATTTTGAAACAATACTTGGGATTATCTACGAGTAAAACAAGATGGATAGCCATAACTGTAAGTTTTTAAAAATCATTCTTATAATTTTAATTGAATTTTTGGTCATAAAAAGGTGACAATTAACTAATCTTTTGCTTTGTAGTGTCCTAAACAACCAAATAACAATGATTGTGGGTACTACATTATGAGGTATATGAGAGAGATTATCACTCACGACAGAGTAGCAATCCCAACCAAGGTAACTACTTAGATTTCTTTTTTATATTGATATTATAATACTTACTCACATTTAATAAACATTTTAATTCTAATTTTATTTCATTTTATTTTTCAAGATTTTCCAAATTGTAAACACATCCGAATTACTCTGCTGAACAACTTACAACAGTAAGGGGGAGTGGTGCCGTTTTGTTTCTAGCTTTTTGTAGCAAGTTTTGAGATTCATAATAGTTTAGTTATTATATATGTTGTATATATTGGATTTATATTATGTTGTAAGTACTTCTTAGAATGATATTGGATTGGAAATATTTGATGAATTTTGTTGACTGAATTTTGTTTGAGTGATATTGGATTGGAATGTATTTTCTGAATTTTGTTGGAAGGGAATGAATTTATAGGTTGTAATTAAAATGGAGAACAAACCAAAATAAAAAATATATTTAAAAAAAAATTCAGTCAATAGGTAGCGTTTTAGAGTGAAAACGCTAGAAATGAAGTTAAAAAATTCATTCAATACCTAGCGTTTTGCTAGATAAAACGCTAGGAATTGTAAAGAGGAGCTAGAGGATCCCTAGCGTTTTACAGAAAACGCTAGGAATGCTAATAAAAGGTGCTATAGCATCCCTAGCGTTTTACATAAGACGCTAGGAATGGTAGTAAAAAGGTGCTATAGCATCCCTAGCGTTTTTATATAAAACGCTAGGAATGGTAGTAAAAAGGTGCTATAGCATCCCTAGCGTTTTTATATAAAACGCTAGGAATGGTATTAAAAAGGAGCTATGGGATCCCTAGCATTTTACAGAAAATGCTAGGAATTGTAAAAAGGCGTTGGGTCAATGGCTAGCGTTTTATATAAAACGCTACGTATGTCCAAAACACGCTGGGTCAATGGCTAGCGTTTTTTAAAACGCTACTAATGGTATGTACGCATTAGTAGCGCCAGCTTCTCTAGCGTTTTAAAACGCTACCAATGCCCAAAAAAAACGCTGCAAATCCTAATACGCTGGCGTAGTGTCAGTCGTTTCATGTGATGCACACGCGTTTCTTCGAAAAAATGGCGTCTTTCCTCCTACTTTAAGATATAAAATGGCTATGAATTTAGAATAGTTTAAAAAAGTTGCTATTTTTAGATACATACTGAATTGCTATAGACAACTTAAAACATAAAAAGGACCATCTATGTTGTCTAAAGGTCCAATTTTCTACTTTGTCAAAAAATATAGAAGGGACAATATTTAAATAAAACTGAAGTATAGTTTATTTATATCTAAGTTATTTGAAAAATATGGGGGCCAATTCGACAAAAACATATACAGGGATCAAATCTCCCTATTTTGTGAAATAGCGGGAAATAAATTATATAGTAGACTATTGGATTTTCAGGATGAAAATGATATAAACAATTCATGAAAATTATATGTCAGTTTATTTATATTAAACATTAGAATAATTGAAGTAGCACTAAAAGGGTTGAAACGACAAACAATAGAATTAGAGTACGCAGAGTAAATATTTAGTAAAATAGTAGGGCCAAAGTTGCATATAGTCCCACCGGAAATATTGGTTTGAGTTAATGTGATTCCAAATTAACTAAGTTTATGGGATTCCAAAAATATTGGATTGAGTTTTAAAAGAAAATATTGGATTGACTTTTTGTGATTCAAATTTAATTAAGTTTATGGGATTCCAAAAATATTGGACTGAGTATTAAAAGAAAATATAGAATTGAGTTTATGGGATTCCAAAAATATTGGATTGAGATTTTTTTACTTAACATACTGACTGAAAAATTTAGTAGGACCAAATTAAAAAAGAGTTAGGGTTTAGGATGTCAATTGAAGGGGTATTTATGGGATTCTATAAATATATTATGGTTATAATGGGTGATTTGTAATTTAAGTGACCCAATTGGATCCAATAAGGCGTTTTATTCATTATTACTGTAAACAGGGATATTGTATACAACTCTAATAAGCTGCTTAAAAAAGGTTTTATATCTTGAGTTTATATGTTGTGTTTTAATAATGTGTTGGTATTAGAGTTTAGGTTTTATTTTGAATGACAAATAGCCTGCATTTTAGCGCCCCCCATTAATCAGGTATTATTACGGTAATTGATTAGTCAAATATTCTTTGACTGAAATCACACAATGAAGCTGAACAGATTATGTGCCCACAAAATTAGGTGTGGTAACGCTATGTAGCTGTCGAAAAATAAGCTTGTGAAATGTGGTCCTAATTAATGTGGTATATATGGAGAATAATTATGATGAAAGGTAACCAATTCTTGGCGAGTAATAATTGTAGTAAATAGTTCCACAGCAAAAATTCATATGAACCTATTTCCACGAAATAGGTTAATGATCCTAAGCATCATAGGATTTAGAATACTGCATATGTGACTATTAATATTTTTAAGGAATATGCAATTTTTTTTAACAAAAATGAATCCATCGACATTTCATGCACTTACTTCATTATTTCCTGAATTTTATAAAAGACAAATTAGCGAGTATCATCGTGTAAATCTTGATTCCTTTAGATCGAAGGCATTTGGTGGCTCACATTCTACCTATTTTTCCTTTAAAAGGTACTATATTGAACGCTCTAAAAAACATTGAAGCTGTGTACTTGTTATGCTACTTGATTTAATTTGATCAATATATCATTCATGGGCGAATGACTTAGGATTCATGTTGTTGAGTAAAATCAAAGAATTAATGTAGGGTGACCATGGTCCAGAATGTATTCAGTTGATTACACTGTTCTTAGATTCCGTTTGCGCTCGGTGTGAGCACACTGTGGAAAAATAAATATTATTTTCTGATCCCTACAAATGCTTGTTCTATTGAAAATATATGTTAGAGTAATGTGCAACTCTAAATGAAAGTTAAGCAACGTCATGAACAACTTGGGGTCATTTTGCACTTTTTAGGACGCGGTTTATGTAAACAACTGTAAACCTCTCAGACTATATCCCCAAAATATAAATGATGAACGCCAGAGTATACATGACAATCAACTAAAGCCTAGAAATATCAAGTGGCATAACTCGCAACATAAAAAAATCCATTAGAAAACTATCTTATTAATTAAATATAGTTCTAAGGACTCCAAGGTGCGTATATGCGTTTCCTGAAACCCACGCCCCTTCCAACACATCCGGCATGATTGGGAGCTATATCCAACCCACCACGTGGATAGCCTGGGCCGGACGGAACTGCTACAGAAATAGCCTCGTAGTACAACTCCCAATCCTGTTCATTGAAACATTGACATACATAGTCAAGCAACTTTAAAATAATAGTAATATAATATAGACAATAGTTCAAATTTGCAAGATATGCGGAAGTTTAATGGAATAGGTCTATATGATTTCTGGGATTCAAAATTCACCTCTGCTGTCATTCGGAAAATTGTATAGTCGGTGACAAAAGCAAGATGCATACATAGCCTAGTGACTATGACGCCATTTCGTCTGTTGTCCGCGCGTGCAATGGTAGTCGGTATTTTAAAGAGATAATTCCTGAACCAAGTACCAGCGAGTGCGAAGGGATCTTCAACCTTGAGAACAGTGTCGATAAAAAGGGTAATTGGTCAATTTGACAATTAAGGCGACACTTTAAAAAACAATATACAAACTTAAAGTGCAAATTTGTGTCAAATGTTGGTCTACGAATTAGTTAAAAAAATATTTAAACCAATATATTTTCAAACATCTTTAGTGCAACGCGATGACACTTGCTTGATGACTAAGGACATTTTATGATAAAATTCCCAAATAAGTAACTAATGAAGTAACTCAAAAAATTAAATAATTGGGACTCTAACCAAGGAAAAAACTAAGGAAACAACTCCAAATTGAATTATTTGGGAAACTAACTTTGTAAGAACAGTATATGATCAAATTGCATAATAGGGAACAATCTGCAAATGACTCTAAAATAAAATAATTGTAAACTAACTTTATTGACATGTGTTTAGGTTAGGATCTTGAACAGTAGATGATGAAAATGCATAATAGGTAACTAATGAAATAACTCTAACTATTTACAGTAAGATCGAAAATAAAATTATTGGGTCTCAAATTCATGTTAAGTTAAGTACGCTACCGGATGCCGAGGATCATGGCCAGGTAGATGCATGTCGTAGAATTGGACCTTCGCCATGCCTCTAAGTGCGAGTACAGCGGTTTCGGTGTGATCCCGAACGGTCACATCAATGCCGGACCTACAGTAAAAGAAAAAAGATGATTTCAGATATTACAGTAAACATTTCGCCCGAGTAGTTTCATAATAGCATGTACAACAGTGTATTAAGCG
The DNA here is from genome assembly GCA_020916435.1 of Oxytropis ochrocephala. NCBI lineage: Eukaryota > Viridiplantae > Streptophyta > Magnoliopsida > Fabales > Fabaceae > Oxytropis > Oxytropis ochrocephala. The sequence goes on from CM037093.1 coordinate 48,923,645, forward strand.
TTAAAGAAAAAACAATCCAAATGAACAACAAAACTACCATTGCAACTGAAATTCATACTGAGACAACAATTTATCAATGAAGGCTGTACGATCGAGCACTCAATGATGAGCCACTATTATTGAAATTCCAACAGACAAAGATTTGCTGTTCTAATTCAAAACTATATTTAGGCAAAATCATATGCACTTGAAACGTGCAAAATTTCAAAGAGTCAATATGGATATCGGGGCAATATCTATAACTTTAAATGATTCAAAAATAAAGACTCAAAATTCCAAAGAGTCAAGATGGAAAATTCTTAGTATCAAAATGATTCAAATTCTACTGCAATAATGATAGAGCTCAACCATGTAATGCTTTATATAAGTTTTATGTAGTAGTAGCAATCTTATGTTTCTTCAGATTGGTGCGTAGACACGCTTGGTAAGACTTTGGGTTTCGTAGGAGCCTGGTTTGTCGACACATGGTACATGGGATGATTGATTCTCGGACCAAGGCAATTGTGGGGCAGCAGCCCACTTTGATCGCTTATATGCAATGTATTCCTATGTATAAAATTAAGCCATATGACAAACAGTGAGCACAGGTATTATTAAATACTACTAATTTGTGGAGTTCAATATATCATGTGTCAGCAAGTTAAGCATGTTTATACCTCTTCATCAATGTTGAGACTTGCAAAGACAATATAGCACAATGACAGGCAATAGACAATATAGCACATATGAGGTGTCAATAGGTTGCCCAATTAGAGGCTCATGTCACTGAAGAGTACATTTATGTGAACAAGGGCACTCACTCAGAATCTCTCAAAGTGTTTAGGGACTAGGGAAATATACACTCAAATATCCACAAAATATGCTCATTACCATAAGCTTGTAATTTGACCAAATCTCCACTAAATAGTTCACATGCATACAAAAGATGGGATTTCATGGGTTGTAATGGGGCCAGGGTGAATTCATGCAGCGTAGGCTATAAGAAGAGAGTGATAATCAAAGGGCTAAAAAAACAAGAAGCAAATAGTAACCCTTGAAATCAAATATGGAGCTCCTATCTATTTTACAATTTTTGTCTAAACTCCAAATTAATTTCACTTTCATTCTTCAATTTTTTCTATTGAATCAACTCTCTTTGATTTACCTTTTCTCTTGAGTAGACTTTTTTCTTGTTTTTTTATTTATTTGCCCTTTGGCTCTTTCATTCTTTTGATGTGTCTTTTCCTCCATCTTGCTTTCCCTTTATTTTTTTCCAAATTATCTTTCTATATTTTTTTTTCATTTTTTTTCTTAGGAGGAAAAGGTAAGTACATGAAAACTTCTATTTCATTTCCTTTGTTGAAGATATTCTTGTAAGCATATGATTCACTCTCTTTTTTTTAATCCTAACAAGATGTCGCTAAAGTAGAGGACGAAATTTCCGTCCTGGCAATATAGACCACTAACATATAGGACGTAATTGTAATTTTCGATAGTTGCTGATCCACATTTAATTCCAAATGGTTACCACAAAAAAAAAGAAAAAATTATATCTGGGTACCAAAGAGAAAAAATATAACAATTAGGCTCAAAGGGGACAACTAAGGGATAAATTCAACAAACAACTCTGAGGTTAGAAAAATACCTAAATTCCCCAAATCTTTTTACAACAGGCAAATCAATTTTTGCCTTGAAATGGTCAAAAGACAAATTCTAGAATGTAGCAAATTAAGAAACACACTCATAGAAAGAAAAGGGGTAAAAAATCATGATTTAGTATCAATCCCCTTATATAGGCTCAGATCTCACATTTAGAAGCTAGTTCACAAAAAGTACTCAAGAGGGACAAATCCTAATTATCAGTTTCCTAAGGACATCCTCACAGTTACAATCAAGCATAAGTCTGTCAAGTAAATTAATTATGGGATCCCCTAAAGGCATAATCTCTAATTATTTTTTTTCAATTTAAGCATAGTTCATGCAAAACAAGCCAAAAAAAAAGCTATGAACATATATAGCGGGTATGTGCATTAATAGAGAACAAGTGAGTAAATATAATATCCTCCCCCACACTAGCATGAAGCATGGTCCTCAATGCAAAATATCAAATTGGCACAGAAACAAATAAATGAGAGAGAGTAAAAGTGACTTCCCTGAGAGAGTTTGTAGTTGGAGCTTGTTCCTAAAAACAAAAGAAAACAAAAAGAAAACAAAAATAAATGAAAATAAAACACAGGTTGCCTCATGCGATGCACTTGCTTAACGTCATGAGCCTGACGATAGTTGGTGCTTAATCAGGGGGCTCTCCAAGAGCAAACTCTACATCCAATACGGTGCACCTTCTTAGCTTTCTTACCATGTGGTTCACATTGTTCTTTCTTTTTCCACGTGGTGGATGAACTTCATAGGATTGTGGAATTTTTATTTTATCTCCATCCACCACTATGCTAGGATCCTGCAAAATAAGAATTTTTTTCAAAAGGTCCTGCATCTTTAGATCACAAAAATTGTTAGTTTCAACCACATCATCAAAATAAAGAGAAGTTAAAGAAGGTAAATTTTCGTTGGAATTTAAAGCTTTAATAACATCATCTTCTTTACCACTCCTTAAAGTTAGATTCCCCTTATTAACCTCAATTACAGCATCACCGATGGTTAAAACAACTTGCCCAAAAATTGGGGCTTTCTCGTCTTCCTCCAACTCATGAACCAATAGATCTTTCTCATTCTCCTCACAACCGCTCTCATCAGTATCATCTTTTATTTCAATATAACTCCCTTCAGTAGGGGCTATTATTTTGATTTGACTCCCTTCAGTAAAAGTCTCTTCATCTTTCTCGAGAGCTTCTTCCTCTATATTATCTTCCACGGAGAACTCTTCATCACTCCTAAGAATATTATCTTTGTATTGCTCAGTTTGTGAATAATGAGTTTCTTAGACCGCTTGAGATAACATTGCAATGATACTTGATAGTTGACCACAAATGACTCCAAGTTGTTCCTCTATGTGGTCACACTTTTCATCCACATTTTTCTCAAATCTATCAAGTCTTTCACTTGTTCGCTCCATTAATGTGGCCAAGGCCTCATTGTCATTCTGCTTTTCCTCCTCTTGCTTTTGCATTTGTAATGACTCAAAATTATCCCAGGGGGAGGAATAAGGAGGTGGCTCATAGTCATCCCAATTAATAGTCTGAATAAGGTTCATAAGGAGGAGGAGAAATCAGGATTTGGCATTGAGACATATAACAATATGACTTCTCTGAATTTCTTTGTGCCTCTGCTTCTCTTATGTAATCTCCAAGAGTCTTAACCATGATTTAAACTTTTCTCTACAAAAAAAAAAGTAAACAGCAACGAGCTCTTGGGAAAGTGTTATCAATTTTTTTTGTATTTTTTATTAGGATAAATAAGAAAACAAAATTAAAAACTAAAGCATAAAAAAAATGTCTAAAGCAATAAAAATCGTTTTCGTTTAATATTGCTAAATTAATCCCCGACAATGGCGCCAAAAACTTGTAGCGTTAAAAACACACTTAGAGCAAGTGTACTCTTTCGCAGAAGTAGTATAAAAGATTATCGTATCTACAGAGATTAATTAACAAGTACCAAACTAGTCAAGATTATATATTGTTTAGACGAAACAATAATTTGAAGTTATAGAAACAAAAAATAAATAAATAACAAGAATTAAAATGTTAAATTTAATTAATGGAGAGAGATCTAGGGTCACGGTTTCACTTGCAAGCTTTATTTTGATTCCCTTATGCCAAATTCTACCTAAATTCCCTTATTCTATTTAATTACCAATCCCTTTACTAAAACTATTAACCCGTTTGGTCATTCGCGATTAATATTCTTTTTCCTAAATTAACCCTTGTTTGGTCATGCAAGAATTTAAATTCAGGAAAAGTATAAAGAGCAAAAAGGTTGAATGATTGGAAGACTAAATTATTGTTTGGTCATGCCCTAATTATAGCCCCAATTATCCTATAGGTTCACCAACTAATTGCAGTACGGTCGCTGATCAACTAATTGATTATAAACATACAAATGGTAGCTAATCCTAATCAAGTGATAAAAACAATAGGACAATATTAATTGAAATAAAAATAGGAATCCAAACCAGAAATTAGAACATAAAAAGGTCTCTAAACATGCAAGATCCACTTAAAACCCTAGAAGATGACTTAGGTATCCATAATAATCAAGAACAATAAAATAGAAATAAGGTTCATGAATTACAGAGATAAGAATAACCCGGAAATAGAGAAATCTTTATTCTGAGTCTTCAATCTCCTTTTTTCTACTTCAGAGCTCTCTTACGGTGTCAAGAACGGTACCCGAACTCCTCACCCTCACTTGCACTGCCGCGAATGTGTTGCGGTTGTTCACGTATGTGCGTCAGATGTGCAATTGACGGCTTCTATTGTATGTGGCGTCAGACTATGTATGTGGCTCCCTGATAATTATGTATAGCACCTTTTTATAGTTGTTCCTTAGGTTTACGTGTGCAGCACTTCAATTCAATCATGGGCTTCACTTTCAACTCTTGTTGTGCCTTCTTGATGATGGGCTGGCTGATGGATAATGTGCAATTTCTCAATTAGGCCGTGGCCCATTTGTAGTGCAATATTATATATATGGCTCTAAATTTGAATACTATTCTCTTTTTTCATATTTTTCTCTTTTCTGCAAAATAAAGAGCAAAGTAAGTTAGTGATTTATATAATTAGTATATAATTGTTTTAAAAGTGTTCCAAAAATATCTCTAAAATTGCATTAAATTAGAGTTATCAACTCCCCCACACTTGACTTTTGGTTGTCCTCAAGCAAATTTTATGGCTCAATAAAAATTTCAAATAAGTAATAGAGACAGTTAAATAAGGGACCCAAAATTAGAAGCATAATGTCAGACAATAGACAATATAGCACATATGAGAAGTCAATAGGTTGCCCAATTAGAGGCTCATGTCACTGAAGAGTACATTTATGTGAACAAGGGCACTCACTCACAATCTCTCAAAGTGTTTAGGGACTAGGGAAATATACACTCAAATTTCCACAAAATGCTCATTACCATAAGCTTGTAATTTGACCAAATCTCCACTAAATAGTTCACATGCATACAAAAAGATGGGTTTTCATGGGTTGTAATGGGGCCAGGGTGAATTCATGCAGGGTTGGAAATAAGAAGAGAGAGATAATCAAAGGGCTAAAAAAAACAAGAAGCAAATAGTAACCCTTGAAATCAAATATGGAGCTCCTATCTATTTTACAATTTTTGTCTAAACTCCAAATTAATTTCACTTTCATTCTTCAATATTTTTCTATTGAATCAACTCTCTTTGATTTACCTTTTCTCTTGAGTAGACTTTTTTGTTGTTTTTTTATTTATTTTCCCTTTGGCTCCGTCATTCTTTTGATGTGCATTTTCCTACATGTTGCTTTCCCTTTATTTTTTTCAAATTATCTTTCTATATTTTTTTTTCTTACCAGGAAAAGGTAAGTACATGAAAACTTTTATTTCATTTCCTTTGTTGAAGATATTTTTGTAACCATATGATTCACTCTCTTTTTTTTAATCCTAACAAGATGTCGCTAAAGTAGAGGACGAAATTTCCGTCCTGGCAATATAGACCACTAACATATAGGACGTAATTGTAATTTTCGATAGTTGCTCCACATTTAATTCCAAATGGTTACCACAAAAAAAAGATAAAAATATATCTTGGTACCAAAGAGAAAAAATATAACAATTATGCTCAAAGGGGGCAACTAAGGGATAAATTCAACAAACAACTCTGAGGCTAGAAAAATACCTAAATTCCCCAAATCTTTTTACAACATGCAAATCAATTTTCGCCTTGAAATGGTCAAAAGACAAATTCTAGAATGTAGCAAATTAAGAAACACACTCATAGAAAGAAAAGGGGTAAAAAATCATGATTTAGTATCAATCCCCTTATATAGGCTCAGATCTCACATTTAGAAGCTAGTTCACAAAAAGTACTCAAGAGGGACAAATGCTAATTATCAGTTTCCTAAGGACATCCTCACAGTTACAATCAAGCATAAGTCTGTCAAGTAAATTAATTATGGGATCCCCTAAAGGCATAATCTCTATTTTTTTTTCAATTTAAGCATAGTTCATACAAAACAAGCCAGAAAAAATGCAATCAACATGTATAGCGGGTATGTGCATTAATAGAGAACAAGTGAGAAAATATAATATCCTCCCCCACACTAGCATGAAGCATGGTCCTCAATGCAAAATATCAAATTGGCAGAGAAACAAATAAATGAGAGAGAGTAAAAGTGACTTCCTTGAGAGAGTTTGTAGTTGGAGCTTGTTCCTAAAAACAAAAAGAAAACAAAAATAAATGAAAATAAAACACAGGTTGCCTCCTGCGAAGCGCTTGCTTAACGTCATGAGCCTGACGATAGTTGGTGCTTAATCAGAGGCTCTCCAAGAGCAATTTATACATCCAATGCGGTGCACCTTCTTAGCTTTCTTACCATGTGGTTCACATTGTTCTTTCTTTTTCCACGTGGTGGATGAACTTCATAGGATTGTGGAATTTTTATTTTATCTCCATCCACCACTATGCTAGGATCCTACAAAATAAGAATTTTTTTCAAAAGGTCCTGCATCTTTAGATCACAAAAATTGTTAGTTTCAACCACATCATCAAAATAAAGAGAAGTTAAAAAAGATAAATTTTTGTTGGAATTTAAAGCTTTAATAACATCATCTTCTTTACCACTCCTTAAAGTTACATTCCCATTATTAACCTCAATTACAACATCACCAATGGTTAAAACAACTTGCCCAAAAATTGGGGCTTTCTCCTCTTCCTCCAACTCATGAACCAATGGATCTTTCTCATTCTCCTCACAACCGCTCTCATCAGTATCATCTTTTATTTCAATATAACTCCCTTCAGTAGGGCTATTATTTTGATTTGACTCCATCCAGTAAAGTCTCTTCATCTTTCTCGAGAGCTTCTTCCTCTATATTATCTTCCATGGAGAACTCTTCATCACTCCTAAGAATATTATCTTTGTATTGCTCAGTTTGTGAATAAGGAGTTTCTTGGACCGCTTGAGATAACATAGCAATGATACTTGATAGTTGACCACTCATGACTCCAAGTTGTTCCTCTATGTGGTCACACTTTTCATCCATATTTTTCTTAAATCTATCAAGTCTTTCACTTGGTCGCTCCATTAATGTGGCCAAGGCCTCATTGTCATTCTGCTTTTCCTCCTCTTGCTTTTGCATTTGTAATGACTCAAAATTATCCCAGGGGGAGGAATAAGGAGGTGGCTCATAGTCATCCCAATTAATAGTCTGAATAAGGTTCATAAGGAGGAGGAGAAATCAGGATTTGGCATTGAGACATATAACAATATGACTTCTCTGAATTTATTTGTGCCTCTGCTTCTCTTATGTAATCTCCAAGAGTCTTAACCATGATTTAAACTTTTCTCTACAAAAAAAAAGTAAACAGCAACGAGCTCTTGGGAAAGTGTTATCAATTTTTTTTGTATTTTTTAATAGGATAAATAAGAAAACAAAATTAAAAGCTAAAGCATAAAAAAAATGTCTAAAGCAATAAAAATCGTTTTCGTTTAATATTGCTAAATTAATCCCCGACAATGGCGCCAAAAACTTGTAGCGTTAAAAACACACTTAGAGCAAGTGTACTCTTTCGCAGAAGTAGTATAAAAGATTATCGTATCTACGGAGATTAATTAACAAGTACCCAACTAGTCAAGATTATATTGTGTAGACGAAACAATAATTTGAAGTTATAGAAACAAAAAAAAATAACAAGAATTAAAATGTTAAATTTAATTAATGGAGAGAGATCTAGGGTCACGGTTTCACTTGCAAGCTTTGATTCCCTTATGCCAAATTCTACCTGAATTCCCTTATTCTATTTAATTACCAATCCCTTTACTAAAACTATTAACCCGTTTGGTCATTCGCGATTAATATTCTTTTTCCTAAATCAACCCTTCTTTGGTCATGCAAGAATTTAAATTCAGAAAAAACATAAAGAGCAAAAAGATTGAATGATTGGAAGACTAAATTATTTTTTGGTCATGCCCTAATTATATCCCCAATTATCCTATAGGTTCACCAACTAATTGCAGTATGGTCGTTGATCAACTAATTGATTATAAACATACAAAGGGTAGCTAATCCTAATCATGTGATAAAAACAATAGGACAATATTAATTGAAATAAAAATAGGAATCCAAACCAGAAATTAGAACATAAAAAGGTCTCTAAACATGCAAGATCCACTTAAAACCCTAGAAGATGACTTAGGTATCCATAATAATCAAGAACAATAAAATAGAAATAAGGTTCATGAATTACAGATATAAGAATAACCCGGAAATAGAGAAATCCTTATTCTGAGTCTTCAATCTCCTTTTTTCTGTTCCAAAGCTCTCTTACGGTATCAAGAACGGTACCCGAACTCCTCACCCTCACTTGCATTGCCGCGAATGTATTGCTGGTTATTCATGTATGTGCGTCAGATGTGCAATTGACGGCTTCTATTGTATGTGCCGTCAGACTATGTATGTGGCTCCCTGATAATTATGTATAGCACCTTTTTATAGTTGTTCCTTAGGTTTACGTGTGCAGCTAGCACTTCAATTCAATCATGGGCTTCACTTTCAACTCTTGCTGTGCCTTCTTGATGATGGGCTGGCTGATGGATAATGTGCAACTTCTCAATTAGGCCGTGGCCCATTTGTAGTGCAATATTATATATATGGCTCTAAATTTGAATACTATTCTCTTTTTTCATATTTTTCTCTTTTCTGTAAAATAAAGAGCAAAGTAAGTTTTTGACGCAAGAAAACTAGTTCATTTCATTCATAATCATATCAAAAATACATGCTGGAATGTCAAATAAAGTCTGAGAAGAGGCTGAGAACAAGGCTACCCCCGCTAAGGTATGGGCCACCTTATTAGCCACTCTCCTAGAGAACTCCACATGAGAGTTTACAGAAAAGTAAACAAAGGCATCCCTACAATAAGCTAATATGCAACCATAGACAGAATTGATGATAGGGCCTTTGTTGTAGTCGTCCACAACCGTCTTGGCGTCCATCTCAAAGATAACATTCCGGAATTGGAGTTCCCGCATCCAGTCTATGGCAACAAGCAAGCCAAGAGCCTCTCCTTTATAAACTTCTAGTAACGGTGCAAAAGTATGTAATTTGGCCGCCACAAAAGAACCATCCTCATCGCGAACACATAAGCCAATACCGATCCGATTGCCACCAGTATCAAAAGCCGCGTCAATATTGCATTTTACGAATCCCCGAGGCGGCTTGATCCAAGAGCTAGCACGAACCGAAGCATGTGCGAAGAACGGTGCCACAGATATTACTCTCGGTACTGCGGTACCAATGTGTGCGAGCAGAAGTATGTTCTTTGGTTTTGGAAAAAGCAGATTTGGTCGCTACCCAATCATTCAAAGTGAGCCGACCCTCTTTGAATAATAGCGACCCGCAGTCGCAGCGCGGTCTTTGCCAAACAATACTGTTCCGACTAGACCAAATGCTCCATAGGTTCATTACCTAAGCCGTGACGCGCGCGTCGGTAGGGCGGAACAGAGAGAACAAAGAAAGAACCACCGTGAAACCGGTAGGCTGCGGCGCTTCTCTAGCGATAGCGACACACAATTCCGAGGTAGTCGTCCAAAGACGATGTCTTTGTCATACATCTGATTCGCAAAAATATGCGAGCTTGTTTCCTCCGATTCCCCACAAAACGGGCACTCACTCGAACAACCACACCACGCGAAGGAGAACGGTCGCGTGAGGTAAACAATCCCTAGCAAGTCTCCATAAGAAATGCTTCACCTTCGGAGGGACTTCAATTTCCAAAGCATGCTCCAAGAAGCTGCCACTTGAAGAGCAGCATGAGAAGGAGTGGTTTCAGTTGCAAGGCGATATGCGGTACGGACTGAGTATGTGCCATTCCGTTCCCCTCTCCAAGTAAGCGCGTCCTCATGAACACAATGAAATAGAGGCGTATCCAAAACAGCGGAACTCGACGGCCCATCCAACATAAAACGAACAAGAGGCTCATTCCAACATTTTCTCTCCTGAACAACGAGATAGTCAACACGAAGTAAGGGGTTGAAATTACAAGCAGCTCTAGGCCGAATTTGAATTGCCTCTTTTGTCCACCGGTCTTCAAACAAGCGGATCGTGTTACCATTACCAATACTCCATGACGAGCCATCCGGAATCAGCTCTTGGGAAGCCAATATGCTATTCCAAACAAAACTACTGTTGCTCTTTTTAGAGGCATGGAGGAAATCACTGTGAGGGAAATACTTGGCTTTGTACAAACGAGAAACTAGGAGTTCCGGTTGAGATTTAAGACGCCAGGCTTGTTTTCCCAGGAGAGCTAGATTAAAATGTTTTAGACTTCGAAAACCCATCCCACCATGAATCTTGGGGATACACAGTTTGTCCCAAGCCATCCACCGGATGCCACGCCCAACACTGCTATTGCCACCCCACCAGAAACCATTAAGAAGACGCTCAATTTCGAGGATGAGAGTAGAAGGAATCATAAAAATGCTCATAAAGTAAGTTGGAATAGCTTGTAGTACCGACTTGATCATAACCTCTTTCCCTGCTTTTGAAAGCATTCTACCACTCCAAGAGTTAATCTTATTCCAAATACGGTCTTTGATAAATTTGAACAAAGCCTTCTTGCTTCTTCCTATCATGGAGGGAAGACCAAGATATTTACCAGTACCCAAACACACCTGGACACCCAACTGAGCTGCGATAGATTCCCGCACCACAGGTTGAACATTGCGACTAAAGATGATCTCAGATTTATGGAAATTTACTTGTTGACCAGAGGCACGCTCATAGGTGTCAAGAATAGCCTGGATGCGCGAAGCTTCACCCGGAGTTGCTCTGAAAAATAGAAAGCTATCATCTGCAAATAAGAGATGTGAGATAATCGGAGCTCCTCTACAAATACTCAGACCATGAATGTTCCCGGAAGATAGAGAATGATTCAGGAGAGCAGTCAGACCTTCAGAGCACAAAATAAACAGATATGGAGATAATGGGTCGCCCTGCCGGAGACCCCTACCCGGGGTGATGGGACCTGCCCGATCCTGATTCACAAGCACATATAAAGAGACAGATTCAATACACATCCTCATCCAATTAATCCAAGTACTATGGAAACCCAACCGACCCATAATCGCATATATATAACCCCAATCCACTCTATCATAAGCCTTACTCATATCAATTTTCAATGCAACCTCCCCTGTTTTTCCTTTGTGCTTATTCTTCAAATAATGGATTAGTTCAAAAGCAATCATAGCATTATCAAGAATGGATCGACCAGCAACAAAAGCACTTTGCTCTATAGACACACATTTATCAATAACACACTTAAGGCGATTAGCAAGTACCTTTGAGACAATTTTATAGAGAACGTTGCAAAGAGCTATGGGGCGCCAGTCAGCCATTGATGAAGGAGAATCTTTCTTTGGAATAAGAGCAAGGTTTGTATCATTCAAATTATTAGGGAATTCGCCTCTTTGCAACCAACCTACACAAGCATGAAATATTTCAACACCATAAATGTGCCAATAACGCTTAAAGAAACCAGGGTTGAAACCATCCGGACCTGGAGCCTTATCACTCTCCATGGACATGAGGGCTTCCTTAAACTCTTCTAATTCAAAGTCACCTGTCAGCAAATCATTATCACCATCAGACAGCTTGGGCGCTAGGACCCTTAGGACCGGATCATAATCACCAGCTCTAGGTGAGAACAAATCCTGGAAATAATCAATAGCAACACGCTGAATCATAGGAGGGGTGTTTGCAATGGTCCCATCACCCCGCTGTAAGCTAGTAAGTTGTATCTTCTTATGCCTAGTCGTAGCACTAGCATGGAAAAATTTTGTATTTTGGTCGCCATCTTTGAGCCAGAATGATTTGGACCGTTGTTTCCAAAAAGCTTCTTCCTGCATTATTAATTTAGTCAAGTGCCTTCTCATTGTTTGAAATCGTTGAACCCCTAGTGCATCCTGACGATCCCGAACTCTTTCCATGGCATTACGGCATGCTTCAATATCTTCCCGAAACCTACGATGCCTACGATGTCCCCACGGTGTTAGGACCGAGACACAACCCCGTAAATGTGACTGAATATCCCCCAAAGCACCACGGCTCCACCCCTCAGCAACAACCTCATCAATATCCGGCTCAGTTAACCAAACATTCTCAAATTTAAATCCGTGTCTATGATGTTGAACACACACTGGCTCACGTTGTAACAACAATGGGGAGTGATCAGATTTAGGAGAGATAAGATTAAGCAGCTTGGCATGCGGGAAAAGTTCCAACCATTCCTTAGTGGCAAAAGCTCTGTCAAGACGTTGTTCAATTGCCCGGGGGGTTCCTATGGCAAACCTCCAAGTAAACTGATAACCTGTCAATGGCAAGTCGATCAATTGTGCATCAGTAATGGCTTCTTGGAAACCTCTCATTAAATAGTTTGGGTGATCACAGTATCCTCGTTTATCCTCATGAGACAAGAGATCATTAAAGTCCCCAACAATACACCAAGGGAGTCTAGATAATCCTGCCAGTCTGCGAAGTAAAGCCCAAGATTCATGCCTGAGGGACCTATCAGCATAGCCATAATAACCTGTAACACGCCAACAGCCACGGACAAGATCCCTCACCTCAACATCCAAATGGTGCCTAGAGTAACTAGTAACAGTACAATTGATTACATTTCTCCAAAGAACTGCAATACCTCCACCTCTACCAACTCTATCCACCGACACACAACCGTCAAATCCAAGAGTCCTGCGAACATTCTCTAAAACATTTGAATAAGATAAAGTTTCAAACAAAAAAATAATTTTCGGATTATTACTCCGGACTAGGTCCCTGAGCATAGGAATTTCCGAGTGGTGACCCAGACCCCGAATATTCCAACTAAGAATACTCATTGCTCCTGGCAGGCCTGACTGCCAGGACCTGCCAATAAAAAAGACTGGGTATCAATTGAACCACTAGAACGGTTTGCATTAAGTCGTTTCCTTTTCCTGAGCTCATCAGCTTCTCCAACATCCATTTCCATAAAATCACGTGGCATCATTGGAGTAGGCTGGACACGCGCATCAGTGCTAGGGAGAGCACGTGAGACTACTACCCTGGGTCCCACAGAATTAACATCAGGGAGAGTGGGAAATATTGGCTGGTCAACAAGACATTCATGATTAGGGGAATTTAAAAGATTCCTCCCCACATTCATAGGGCCATGATGTATATTCAATGCAGAAAACCGTTCCTCATTATTTCCATAATTATGCCCATTATTATTGCCATTATTATTACCGTGATTATGTCTCCCCGGCTGTTCCCTTCCCTCCGATGGTTCTGCAGATGCCGCCGGCGTAGAGAAAACACCACCAGATTTTTCTTTACGGAGCCACTGGTTGTTATCACCCGGAGTACGACGTTCCACTTTCAGTTCTGGTCCCCATCCCCGTTTTCCATCATCATGTTCCATAGCAAATAAGACATCACAACTTGTATCCTGATGACCCAGATGCCCGCACAGATAACACAGCACCGAGAGCCGTTCATACTTAAAGCGTACTAGCTTGATATTATCTCCACCAACATTTATCTTTTTTCCTCGGCGTAATGGTTTCCGCACATCCACCAAGACCCGAATGCGCATAAGTTAGTGATTTATATAATTAGTATGTAATTGCTTTAAAAGTGATCCAAAAATATCTCTAAAATTGCACTAAATTAGAGTTTATCATTACCAGTCTTCAAATAGGCAATGTTAACATATTCGTACTGTTGGAAGAAGTCATCAAAGTATGCACGGTGGTGATCCATGAACGATGGCTGAAAAAATAAGATATTATACGTATCAGCGTAATTGTAATTCTACCATAAAGTCATTATTATTAAAAAAACTAAAATAGAACTGAGACACCATTTTTGTTCACCTTGCTTTCTCCAATCGTCTATGATGGATTGAAACAGAAGCTCTTATTTTTGTTTACAAAATACGGAGTGATAATCAAAATAATGAGTGAGAATAGAAAATAAAATCAAAATAATGAGTGTTAATTTGACATAAATTTAGTGAATCAAAATGTTTAATGCTTTGCTCATGAACCATTTCCAATCAATTGTAGCCATTGGATCGGTTTTCAGTCAATTGCACCTCGCTAATCGATGGTTTAAAAAAATTTGTAACTGTTAAAAATAGTCTGTACAGTTTAATGGACATTAATACAGTTTAATGGACATTAATACACTGATCGGTTTCCTCATCTGATATAAAAATGACCAGCCGCAATTTTATGCAATTTGGACCGTTGATCAATGTCAATCTACCGAACCTAATCAAACCAACCGTTGGATCTAAGTTTGAGTTAGAAGACTGTTGTTTTTCCGTAAATAATTTGGGCCACTAGATGTATATATATGGCTTTCCCAGCAATTTCCTGGCGTCGGATAAGCCATGTCATTTTTAAAATGCTGGCGTGGCTTTTTTAGGTTCCAGCGTGGCTTTTTCGGCTGGTGACATGGATTTTTTGAGAGTTGAGGTGTCAACTCTCAATTGTATATAATAAAGATATATATATATATATATATATATATATATATATATATATATATATATATATATATATATATATATATATATATATATATATATCTAGTATTCACATTCTTATTTGCATTTGCATATATCGATGACATCGTGAATATATAATAGCGTCAAATTTAGTCAGTGAGGGTAAATAGTTAATGTAATTCTTTAGATGTTAAAATGATGACTGTCAATGTGTGTATACTAAAGCTTCGATTGCGAAGTCTTCTATGAGTCATGTCACTAAAATATTTAGGTCTCGTTACATAATATATATATATATATATATATATATATATATATATATATATATATATATATATATATTTTTTTGAATATATAATTTGTTTAGCGGGTGATGAGGCGTTTGGCGACTCCGAATTACAGTTTACACAAACTGGTGGGCGTTACATGTACACACATTTAAAGTAATGGTTAGACGTGCAAATATCGTTAGCAATGGATCTGACAAATTGTCTGTGCCACTAGTGCAGAAAAGACTTTTAGTATCGGTTATTTTGCACTTTTAGTATCGGTTTCGACCGATACTAAATGTCTGACATTTAGTATCGGTTAAATAACCGATACTAAATGTGACTTTTAGCATCGGATTTTCAAAAAACTGATCCTAAATGACGTTTTTTTGGTGTTTTTTATGTCTTGAAAACATACTATTAGTATCGGTTATTTAAATAACCGATACTAAATGTCACTTTTAGTATCGGTTATTTAAAAAACCGATGCTAAATGTCTTTTCAACATTGTGTTTGCTGTCTAAAAAATGACATTTAGCATCGGTTTTTTAAATAACCGATACTAAAAGTGACATTTAGTATCGGTTAATTTAAATAACTGATACTAAATGTCATTTCAACATTGTGTTTGCTGTCTAAAAAATGACATTTAGTATTGGTTTTTTAAATTAACCGATACTAAATGTCACTTTTAGCAACGGTCATCTTTAATAACCGATACTAAAAGTCTATCTTGGTGACTTTTAGCAACGGTCATCCTTAGTAACCGATACTAAAAGTCTATCTTGGTGACTTTTAGCAATGGTCATCCTTAATAACCGATGCTAAAAGTCTATTTTTGGTTACTTTTATCAATTGACCAATTTATAATATCCTGATATACAAAAATATTTCCAAACAACAACACATAATAAAATCATAAAAATTCTTCAAATTCCATTGAAATTAATATCTTACAATACAATTTATGAAACTTAAAATTTCTATAAGTTTCTAAAACAAAAACGTCAAACTTAAAAATATTTCAAGAGATTGGTTGAACGAGTAACTTTGAGATGCTCCATTCAGAAGCATTTTACTCCTTTCCAGGTGACCTTGTGCCACCATCGAGGTACCGATTCATCGCCACCTTAAGTCTATGCATTTTGTCCAAAATTTTATTTTCTTCCTGTGATAAGTGATTATGAAACCAGATGTTAGAAAGTTATGATTAAGTCACCCTATCAAGGTTAAAACCCAAATAATTTGTATAAGTATTTCAAATTGAATAAGAAATAATGCCAACTAAACCATTATGATACCTCTATTGGTTTTGGATCAAGGGAGAGCACAACACCCCAGCTTGTTCAATAATTCTGTCAGAACAGACAAAATGCAATTTATTCAATTAGAAGATACAAAATTGGAAAAGGGACAAGAGAACAAGTACAAAACTTTGTTTACATGTGAACAAACACAAAACTTAACTACTTCCCCATTTTATGTAATAGCACAATCATAGTAAATAAAGAATATGAAGTAAGGTACAATACAAAAAACAAGAATGAAAATGATATCTGCTTTGAGAGCTTGCTTAATTACATAACTGCCAAGTCCCCAAGCTCAATTTGTTTCCACAAGCAAGTATCAACAACTACAAATATGTAATCGAAGGATTATTCATCTATGTAAGTTAGCCAAGTGTTGATTGGTACAAGCATCTACTCTTTAGTCAAGTAAAATATCATAGATAACTTGGGGAATCCCACCTTATTCTCAAACCTGGTGGCTCGGTTGATTGGCACTCCTGTAGGCTCATCTTGCATACAATTTCTGGGGTCCCAGGTCCTGCATCCACCAAGAACATTTCTTCCCCTAAGCGTAAAACTTCAGATTGAAATGAGAGACATGTTGAACACATTACATTACATTAGACGATCAAAATGTTGATATATCGTTGTGCTATGCAGTGTTTTGCTCAATATGGAACCAAAGGTATAGAAGAGTCTTTAAAGCAGAGCAAACAAATTAGGATCAATTATGTTCCTAGTAAAGCTAAGACTAGGATTTTGAACGATGCATCTAGAATCTATAATATTTACAGTGATCAATGATATTTACAGTGATCAATACACAGGCATGACTGTTATAATCTACTTTATAACCCAGTTTACATTAGAAAGTAAATAATAAGTACTCAGTACAGGATTGTAAGTGAACATTTGTCTTACTTTATGATACATAAACCAAGATTCATGAAAGTAACTTTCAAAACAAAGAAGGATGAAAAGGTAACTAACCTGTACTTCACAAGTAAATAGACATTAATTCAGCTTCAATTGATTTCCAAAACAAGTAAATAAGGAAGCAGATAAAAGTCTAGCTTAGGATTTTCCTTAACACTATAACTGTACTAAAAAAATGTAGCAGCTGGCTTGGAAAGCATGTTGGCCTCCACACCATAACACTTTCCAAATAAAGTTTCATGAAAAGCATGAAAATAGTAAATGCACAAAAGAGTTGTATAAATTTTTTACCTTAGTCTTAACTCAGTTTCCAACATTATGCAACAAGAGAGTAACTACATTTCAGTGTTAGAAATTAAAAATAATAATTACCTTACTTCTAGCTGAATATTGTCCTCTAGCAAAAATTCCAGAAGGTGTTGTCTCTTCAGGCATCTCATGAATGTAAGTTTCTGTTTGAGGGCTGAAGGTTCCAATCATTTCTTTACTGCTCAGCTATAACATAACAAGGCTCAAAATTGAGAAAACTTTATCAGTTTGGTGGCTTTATTGCAAGGCTGAGGATCTTCACTTGTGGCTCCAGAGTTTCTAAATTACTCATAATGAAATCATGACACCAAAATTCCGGGTTCAAATGTGGTCACTTCACTTCTATATTAAACATACTAAGGCCTAACAAACAAGATGATGCAGATTGTTTGATATCTTTTTCTTATTTCTAAAATCCATCATCCATGAACAATATAATTAATTCAAGGCAAAATGATATTTGTTCTGTTTTAGATATTGATTCATGACTATGATTCAAAATTGAATTATAGCTAATTTTATAGCTAGCAATGCAGAAGCACACAATACAAAGATTAAACAGATATTATCTCAAAATTACTACAAAATTACTCACACCCTGCATTTCATTTCAGAAAAATACAAATTACTACAAACTTTTATGGTCACAGAAAACATCAAAATTTGATAGTGCCAAACCACCGCACTTTCCTTTTGTTCAATAAATTAACCATCAGTTGCTTCTGTATACAGTGCCATCATTGGTTCTGCAATCATTTTCCAATTCAAATCTGTTGTCAATCCAAATGTCTCCCAAACAGATTACTTATTCCACCAGCCAATTTAAAATTGATCAACAAAAAGATAATCCAAACATAAATGAATGATGAAGTTGAATTGAATGTTACCTAGTGAAGTAACCATGTTCTGCAGAGAGACCAAGTTTGTCAATGATTTCACTTTGTCAATGAATTCTAATAGAACTTCCTCACCTGATAATAAGTATTTTATTATCAGCTTTTCTAAATTACATTAGATAAATAATAAAAAAGGAAGTTTTCATATACTTACATCTTTTCAGGTAAAGATTTGTAACCATTCCTATTGGAAGGTCTGGAGAGTCATAACCCATCTCCATCAATGCATACCTGAAATAAATTTCATACTTATAGATACTTATTGTGAAAGTTCAAATAAGTTTCAGACATTATAGTTTTCAGTTATTGTACATACTTATAGATCTCTTGGCTGCACATAACCTTCATAAAATTTGCAACCATAGGCTCAAGTTTACAGTGTGTTGATGCTATCCCTAGTTGCCTAAGACCCAATGCCCCATGTCTAACTTCAACTCCATCATCCTATTCAATGCCATAAAGCTAAATCATAAGTGACATGGTACATTTAATCATTTGAGTGAGGGAATATATCTATATATATATATATGTACCATGTCAATGGGGTAAAATTTCAAAGGCTTCTTCTGGAACTTCTTCTCTTTTTCCCATGATTCAAATTCATTTCCTGTTATTTCCTCAAAGAGCCTCACAAACTCTTTCATAGCATTGTCAACATTATCAAACTCTTCTAGTCTCTCCTCTGCATTTGGATCATCCCCCACTCTTCCTTTTTTGAAATAGAGATGCAAACGAGTCTCTGGGACAACAATCAGTTGCATGACACAGTAGCTGCAACAAATTAACAGAACTAGTTAGATATAGTTGCCTTATAAATAAATGTCAAGATGGACTAAAATTGCAATATATGATCCTTTATATATTATTATTACTCATTAAGTTTTCTCCCTTGATCACAAATAGAGAAGGCACAGTTGTACAATATCCCATCTCTCTCAAATATCTCTCCACCTTGTTCCTGCAATTTTGTATCTTTATACACTCCTCTCTTCCCATAAAGCTTGAGCTGTTACCACACACCAAATATCATCAAACACAAATAATAACAATAAAAATAGTAGTATAAAAATAGTAGTATGAAAAAGTAGAATATACAGAAGTTTCCCTTTCTCTTTCTCGAGTTCCTTTTCTTCTTCTTCTTGAACTCTGTTACAGTGAATCAACAATGGATGAATTCAAGATCACCAAGCTTGATCTTAACAAACTTCATACGTTCCATTTCTTATCACATATATAATAGAAGAGTGAATTTTATCAAATTTAATTTGAATATATATATATTGTGTTTACAAAATCGAATTTGAACACGGAAGTAAAACGACAACACACTAACATACAATAAATGGAATACACAAAATCAACGGAGAAAACATATGCAATATAACCCTAAATACACAAAATCAACAAATCCACAACATATGTAACAAAACCCTAACACCACAAACCCTATCAACTGAGAAACAGAGAGAGTTAGTGAGAGAACAAACCGAGAGAGAGAGAGAACGAACCAAGAGAGCAGTAAAAATGAAAGACAAAAAATCAATCTTCAGAAATGGAAGAACATAGTAGAGTACCTTAGGGTTTTGTGAGAGAGCGTCGTGAGTGAGGAAGACGAAAGAGAGAACGGATCGAGACGGCGAGAGAACGGAGACGACGAGAGAACGGCGAGAGAGTGAGAACGGCGAGAGAGAAAGGTAACTGAGAGTCAGAGTGTGAGAGAGCGTTGTGTTGTAGAGAGTCTCGTGAGTGAGAGAGTGAGACTAGAGGACGCGTTAAAATTAGACGTCACCTTTAGTATCGGTTGTTTAAAAACCTGATACTAAACGTGTTAGAGACACACATTTAGCATCGGTTGTTTAAACAACCGATACTAAATGTAAGCGTGAAAATTGAAAACTTCAATTTAATTTCAAAATTGTCACCGCGTCTACATTTAGTATCGGCTGTTTAAACAACTGATACTAAATGGTGCTGTCTAAAGTCATTTTTGCACTAGTGTGCCACCCATTGATGGCTGACAGTGACTGTTGTCCAATTAGGTTGGTGATTCGAAAAAGCGTTGACTGTTAGGGTATTTGACTTGTTTCTGTATGTCACACACTGGCTGAATGGTCATTTAAGTCGTCTCGCTAAACATGTGATTTGATGTTAACTGACACTCAATTTTTATATTTCAAGAAATAGTTTGCTCTATGTTACAGTGTATATTGAAATCAACAAATGGTTTCGAATTGAGGAAATTGTTGACTGATTACAGTCAAAATTTAGGATTATTAGGAGCACCAATCAATTTAAATAACTCCTGAGAGTAAATTGATATACACATACCTCGATTAATATAAAGAAAAAGCGGGTTGAATACTTTTTTTAATAAAAACAATTGATCTAATCTTCCTTGATGTCATTCTAATCAAAATATACATTATTATGTGAATTACATTGTATTAGAATCGCATGACTAGCTAACTGTTAACTATGACTGTTCGAATTTTTATGGCAGGAAGGTAAAGCGCTCTTTATATACAGTTAAACACATGCACACCGCATATCACCCATTCTACGATATGTTGTTGATAGTGACAAAAAAGCACCACATTTTAAGTTGACAAATTTCTCTACTTGGCTCGTATAGTACCTACACTCTTTACAGATTGCGCAAAACGCAGATGAATTAAACCTCACCAATGGAGACCAAATTTTTTAAATTATGGCGCATAAACATGAAAAGTAGAAAATATTAAATAACGGATGGGGAAAATATGCCCAAAACAAACCTTATATATGGTGAAGGCATCGTTGTGACAGTACCAAAAAATAATTGTAATAGTTATGTGGAAAAAAGGAATGCCAAACATGATAAAAGTGATGGTAGATAATCACGTCTAGCAATCTCTATGTGAAGGTCAACCTAAGTTTGCTACCACAAAGTTGCGTATATCTGCTTTGTGAGGCCACTAGTGCAAAAATGACTTTAGACAGCACCATTTAGCATCGGTTGTTTAAACAGCCGATGCTAAATGTAGACGCGGTGGCAATTTTGAAATTAAATTGAAGTTTTCAATTTTCACGCTTACATTTAGTATCGGTTGTTTAAACAACCGATACTAAATGTGTGTCTCTAACATAAGGCTTGTTCTCTTCTTCCCTGAGGCTGAGGCTTGTTCTCTTCTTCCTCTCTGTGCGCTAATCTCTTCTTCCCTGAGGTTCTCTCTTTTTCGTTCGTTCTCTTCTCCGGTGAATGGTGAACCCTAACGATGGTGAACGCTCCGCTCCGGTCATCTAACTTCATCGTTTGTGCTCTTCGTGCGTTTGTTCTCTTCATTCGTTCTCTTTTCAGGTACTCTCTAACTTCTACATTTTCTAATGCTTGATTTACGAATTGATTCTTCTTTTTCGTATAATTCGATTATTAGGGTTAGCTATCGCAATCGCTCTTCTCTCAAATCACTCACATCCCCAACCCTAATTTCCCCCAATTTTGAAACCCTAATTTTCCCTAATCTGTGTCGTCTCTCGCTCTCTCACACATATCTGATTTTGTGAATTTGTGGGTGTCGATAGAGTGAGAGACAAAGGGAGAAGAAAGGGAATCACCTTCTTAGGGAATTTGTGGATTTGTGTATTTAGGGTTTTGTTACTTATGTTATGGATTTGTGGATTTAGGGTTTTGTTACATATGTTGTGGATTCTATGGATTTGTTTAGATCAAAAAAGGTTGTCTATGAAGTGTTGTTGAAACGAGGAGTGCCTTTCCTTTCCTCTAGATATCTCCTTCGATTTTCTTGTCTTCTTATTTAGTTGAAGATTGTGATATATTTGAATTCTAGCATGTTAGAAGCAATTAATAATGTATTGTAAACATTCTGGGTGTTTGGTAGGTGTTTCTTTAATGAATGTGTGCACTAAGTGAGAAGTTTATAGTGAATTTGAGTTCATACTTTTCATATTCAAATTGATTAAGAATCTAGCTTTAGCTCATGAAGGTTATTAATGCTTGTTCGTATTTACCTTAAGCTGAACATAGATCTACTTTCTATATTCCATACCTGCTACTTGTCTTTCAATAACTGGGCTTGTCTTAATTTTCGACCAAATAACCCCAAAATATGCTGACTTCTTTTAAGATGAAGGTTGTTAAATACTGATTTCTTTTAAGATGAATTTGGTTTCTTATACCTTTTGTTTGAAGATTGACCACAAATTTGATTGAGTAATGACTAGTATGTAATGGTCTTTTATTGCAGAAAATACTCGTGCAAAATTTATCCTATAGAGTACATTCCAAATGCAAAATTACCTCAGATATGCCCTCACCCAAAGAATGTAATCCTTTTGGCTTGTGACGCATTTGTCGTGCTGCCACTTGTGAGTAAGCTAAGCCTCGCGCAGACCATGTATCATTTCATCAGTGGATATACTGCTTTGGTAATATATTTCACACTAATTAACTTCTTCACTTCTAATACATTACTTTTTATGATTTACTAATGTTACTTCTCTTGTAACTATCACAAAATTTAGGTGGCCGGCACAGAAGATGGTATAAAGGAGCCACAGGCAACATTTTCAGCTTGTTTTGGTGCAGCATTTATAATGTTACACCCTACAAAATATGCAGCAATGCTTGCTGAAAAGATGGTATAAAGGATTGTTCATATCTCAGGTAACTCATGTTTTGGTATTACTTTTTTTAGCATCCATTGCTCGCTGTTAATGTGCAATAATTTTGAATGTCCGTCTTGACTGCTGGTTTCAGCTTAGGGATATATTCGCTAAAGCAGCTGCTGCAGCACCATGCCTACTTTTTTTTGATGAATTTGATTCTATTGCTCCCAAGAGAGGGCATCACAATACTGGAGTAATTGATCGTGTTGTCAAATTGTCAATCAAGTAAATATATATTTATTACTTCCTATTTTTCTTGTTTGTTGAATGCAATCTGACCTCGTTATAATAAATTTTCAGTTTTTGACTGAGTTAGACGGTGTTGAGATTTTGATAGTGTGTATTTGTGTTTGTTTGAACTGTGTTAGTTTTTAACCATACACTCATTTGTCAAAAATAAAAGAATAAAATTGAAAGGAAGGAACAGAAATGAAAGGTTAAAAACTGAACGAATGAAACAGTGAAGGATATAGGTCCAACCCTTGATTTGCTTCTGCCATACACTTCATTTAGAATAGTTACAGGTGGAAATTTCTTATTCAACTTTTGATCACAACTCTGAATCTACTCTGCAATTACAAATTCTGGGTTGGTCGTGTACATGTTTGAATAAGAAAGAGAATCAGTTCATCTGATATGATTAATATTATAAAATGTTGAATTTGAGGTGAACTTAGTTAAATTTTGGGTATGATGCTCCCTTAGAGAAGAAAATAAAGGGTTAGTATCAGCTGTGACAATGAATATGGAGTCATATCTTTTTCATAAACTTGTAATAATTTCATAGCAAAGCATTTGCAGTAGGAAACTATTGCTTGCGATTTTTATTAAGTGCTTATTGAAATTTGATGTTGCCAACTTTATAGTATAGTCAAACTATCAGGTCTGGTCTGCATGTTAAAGCAAGCCTCTTTATAAGTCATGCCATGGTGAGAAGATTACTTGTCACCTAACCCAATGGACTCTTTGATTACCTGAATAAAAGTTCAAATTTATATCATGTAGACTTTGGAGCAAAAACAAATCTTCATATTTACCAATGTTTTATTTCTGCTTGGTATCCTTAATTGTTTCTTTTGTGTGTTAGAGGAAAGGGATAGCTACCGGAAAATGATGCAAAAGCGTGTTGGCTCTAATATCATATCAATGGTGAAACTTTCAGTTATCGTTTTCGAGCCAACGATGATGCTGCAATAATTAATGGCTGAAGTTTGTGTTATATCACATTTTTAGTTATGTACTTTGCTGCATTTGTGTTGTGCTAAGGAAATTCTCTTTTTATGGAAGATTTCAACTTTTTAATGGGTTTATTCATTGGCTAATATAATTGGATAAGTGCTTCCTGAGTAAGTTGTTAAATTGTATTTCAGCAAGGTTCTTGGAAAACTATTTTGCTATTGGCTTACCAAAATTTTTGTGTGGTCTATGGGGACTTGAGTATTTCTCTATTGTATGTTTTTACCAGCACGTTTGTAGAAGATGTTGAACATTCAGAGACTAATGGAGAGGGTAAGTATTTTGAACAAATTACTATAGTATATGACTAGTGTGTCATGTTTCTTTCTTACTGGTTTTGTTTTGACAAACATGTATCTTTTTTATTGTTAGGGATGCCTTCTCTAACACTACATTTAGAACTTATGGTAGATGGAGAAAATGCTAGTTCATGGAGCAACGATCTAGTGGTAATCTGCAATTCTTTATCACTCTTGGGTCAGTTTAATTTTAGTACATTTACATTTATATAATGTGTTAGCAAGCTTAGCCAAGAGTGATCTAAGTGCGTGTTTTCAAAAGGAATTTGTGTAAAGCTTATGCATTCTTAGAGTTAGCACACTTTTTCTCAAACTTGTGCCTCATATGTTCCAAATGTTGAAAATTGTCTTGTTGGTGATTATAACTGTGTGGACAGAAGCTTGGTCTATACAGGACTTAAACAAAAGCTTCCCTATAATGCATTGGGAACCATGGCTATGACATGCAAGAGTCTACTCTTTGATATGATCATTCTTTAAGCACACAAATAATTATTTTCTTAACTCCTTTTATGTTGAATAGGAATTTGAGGAAACTCTAGCTCTAGCCACGTATTTTGGCCAGTGTTGTCAACGGCGAATGGCGGCGACCCAAAAATCCGCCATAAACATATGGCGGATGGCGTAACGGCATATGGCGGACGCCATGGCGGACCCATTTTTAAAAATAAAAATGAAAAATATATATATACTAATATAAAAAAAAACTACAATTAACTAATATATGCATAAATATATATATACTAGAATGCAACCCGTGCGATGCACGGGAAACAATTTTCATGTATAATATTAAATTTAAATATTTTTATGATAAAAAAATTAACATAATTAAAGAAAAAGAAGTCAAGAAAATTGTATCTAAATTTAGTAAAGTGTGATACCAACGAATCATGTTTGTTGATTTTAATTTAGTATTTTGTGCTTAATATTCGTGACCCAACCTGCTTCCAATACTATGCTTAATGATCTTAATGTTAACGCTATTAGGGACTCTTACCGATTTTTCAAACACCGAAATAATATAACTATGGAACATGATAACCGAGACAAATTCGTTTCATTGTTTTTGACAACATTGTTTCATTTGATAATATAAGGTTTTTATAGATTTAGATTCTCTAAAGTGATCAACTTAATTTAGATCGTAAAATAACTAACCTTGATAATTAAGAAAACTAATGCTAACCTGTTTCTTCCAAAGGTTTTGTCTCATCCCCTTCTTATGCTCTTTTCTGACCTCTTTTTTTTTCTTTTATTTTTTTTGCAATATTTAGGGGAAGTCCACATCTTATAAAAAGAAGAAGAAAATAATTAATGGTAACAAAATCATAAATGTGTTAGAGCTTACAACCCATTTTTTTTTGACAAACCCTTAATTTTTTATTAGTCGTTGATAATAGTTACTTTTTAATCTAAAGTTAATTTCCCACTTCATATGAGTTGAATCCGCTTTTTATTCACTTAATCTACCCATTTGGAGGTTTTGAAAAACCCATTTATTCTTTTCTTATCATGTTAATCAATACACCAACACAATCTTTATCAGAAAAATATACCAAAACAATTTATCCCTTTATTTTTTATTATCCTATTTTGTTTGTTTTATAAGAATCAATACTGACAAATGTACCAAAACAATCTTTAAACATTTTATATATCAAGTACAAATCCATTATTGTTGAAAGAAGAGGGAATTAAAAAGACCAATAGAATCGTCAATGGTACCTTGATATACCCCCTTAATTCAATAAAGCAAATCAAACTCATGTAATGTTTGGAAACACATGCTAATGGAAGCTACAACTTGGAGTGGTTGATAAACGCACAACTTGGACGTGAAAAATATATGTTCAAAACATACACTCAATGTGCTGATCACCTTAACAAATTCTAGGCAAGAAACCCTGTGTAGTTTACCCCACTTTTCCATTCAATGCACAAAATAATAACCGAATTTGACAAAATTCCATTATGTAGTACAAAGATAAATAGTGGCAAGTTCCGAAACAAATATCATCGGTTTGGCCTCACCATTATCTGATAGAAAATACAAAAACATTACTACTGTGCATTCTCCTAAGTTGTGTTTCAACGTTCATCTCAGAACATGAGCTATGTTTTCTTACATGTAATGACTATTCAATATTCCATAACTGACATTCATCACAATGTTAAAAATGTAAATTTTTGGTTTAAGACGTTTTTCCCTAAAATCTAATTGTTAAGTGTCATCATATAAAAATACATTCATGCATTTTCCCTAGATATATATGAACTGGAAAAAAGAAAAGAACCAGAGGCAATAAAATGCTCCACTATATTATGAAACCACAAACAATCATGTAAGTCATAGCATATTGAAGCAAACATTTTACCCAATACCTAAGGGGAATAGGAGTTATTTGAAACAAATATTTTGATTCTTGCAAACTTTGGTAAAGTAAGCAAAATCCACAACGTGGTTCAACTAACTAAATAGAAGCAACCAAGCACAGAGAAAACAACATTAATGTTAAAAACTACCATTATAAAAAAATATTAAAAAATAGATGCATGAGAAATGATTATATATGAGTGATAATGTAGGAATGCATAGTCTAAAATATTGCTAGAAGGGAAATTTCTAACAATCGCAAAACACTCTTCTTCTTTTTTCTTTCTTCTTCCTACTCTTCCTCTCCTCTGTTCGTACAACTGTGGTAGATGGAAAACAAATAATCAGGCATCTCAAACCAAACAAAAAATAATGATAAAGTAAAAACAATAGAGAGAGAGAGAGAGGATTGTGGAGAGAAAAGAGAAATAAACTACAGACACAAATGGAAGAATAATATACATGTCAGAGGAAAAATTACAGGATCGTGATTGATGATTTTTCTAGTGTACTCCTATATTGAAAATTGAAAACGTCATTAATATGAGAACTTAAGACTATATCGTAACGGGAAAAATGCAATAATTAGTATTGATATCAATTTAAGACTATATTGTAACAGAAAGAAAATGCAATATTTAGTAAGAAACCTATGTCTATGATTTACTTTTGTTTTATTACAACAATAAAAATTTATTTAATTACAATGCATGACTTGGCGGTGACATGGATTAGTAAATCCTAATAGGCCATAAAAATCACATTGAGGATTATTTAATATATTTTTCAAAACATGTAATATTTTGATTAATATTTTTGAAATCAATTTTGTTTTCTGACGTTTTGTCTCATTTATTTTCATGATTAATTTTGAAATTTTGAATGAAACCAATTTTTTTTTGTTAGTTTGAATTTGCATTTTTTTAGTACAATAACAGCAAAAACATTGAGTAGAAGTTTTTATGGATAGGAGAATTAATGCTATAGATTATAGATTATTGGTATAGATTACAGATTATCGTAAAAGAGAACAATTGTAAATATTATTTTTACTTTTCGAAAGCTTTTTGATAAAACATGTTCAAAAAAAATATTTCGTATGAGAAAATCGATGTTTAAAAATGAAAATTTAGTTATATATATATATATATATATATATATATCTATAATAAATAGTTTTAGACAATTGTTTATACAAAAAATCATATTAATAAATAGGATTGAGAAAAATTAAAAACCCTATAATATGTAGGCTCGTGCTACGCACCGGGTATAGTATTTTTTTTTATAAAAAATATTAGACAATCATGAGTATATGTAATATTTAGAATAACTCTAGTGAATTAGTTTGATAATAGTCAACTATCAAGTAACCACAAATATCCATGAAAGTGAAATTTGCTTGTTGTAAGTGTCTAATTTAAAAGTGTTATACAAACAATTGTCTCATAACATACCATAAAAATGAATAGATTAAAAGAGTGAAGCAACCAATACAATTGTAGAAGATGAAAGGCAACTTCTACATCGCAACTTTGGGCAATTGAGCTATAAAAGTTTGCAAACATTGCATCAGAAACAAATAGAGGATGGATTGCAAACATTGTTGTTAGCTCCCAACTTTAGACACTTTCAACACAAAATTCAGTAGAAAAAATCATCAATCAAAAAACAATTGTAAGGTGTCGCACCATACCACATTCGTGAGCTTCAAAAGTAAAAATAAAAAGTAAAAATAAAAACCATCACGAGCAGAAAAAAGTTTCTATGAGCCATATAAGACACTGCCACACACATCATCTTCAAAAACCTCATTTTCAAAGAAACAAAAAGGATCACCTAAATTCAATTTTGGTGCAAAATTCTATTTTTCTAAAAGAGTAGTTTTTAAGCAAAAGCGGCCCATTATATCAACTACATAGAGAGAAAAAAACATGTAGAATAATAGTAAGCAACCTTCATAACACCATGGAGAGATCAATGAAAAAATCAGGCTCAGTTAGAACTTTCTAGTCCATGCATCTATCGATGCCACATCACAAATATAAAAAATAACACAAAATAATAGATCATGCAAAATTAAAAAGTACAATAAAAAAAGGGAAGAGGAATAGAGATCATTGAGATTTGTGGAAGAGATATAGAGAAATGCTTACTTCAAAGTCAGGGGCTTCCTTAGCTTACTCAGGCAAAAGTGATTGAAACTTGAGAGAAAAAAAAACAGAACAAAGTAAGTATAAAATTGTAATTTGTAAACATTGAATCTTGACCTAGAGAGAAAGTTGTTGAAGAAGAGATTGTTGCATCAAGGCTTGTCGTTGTTGCGTTAACCTGTGATTTTCTATTTTCAACTTCTATTTTCTCATCTTCAACTGTGAATTATCTAAAAAGAGAAAAAAAGCAAATATCTGAGATGAATACTGAAGAATAGGGTTTTCTATATCAATGAGGAAAGAAAATAGCAAAAATTGAGAAATCAAGAAGTGGGAGGAGGACGAGGAACCCAAATGGTGATACAATTATGTGAATGTCGCATCAAAAGCAAGAGGAGCTTCAATGTATGGTTGAGAGAAATACTAACGTTTTAAAAATTAGGAGAAGGAAGATGGAAGGAGAAATAGATGATTCGAGTTGAGAAACTTGAGGGTTAAATAATCTATGGAGATATTGAGGGACATAAAGTTTGAATGGGAAAGGAATAGGAAGAAGAAGAAGAAGAAATTTAGAAGATGATGGTACAAATGATTTGTGCATTGTAATTTATGCATTTAAATTTAATTGTATGTTACAAAACAAATGAATTTCAAATGATGTGTGCATTGCAAGTTTAATGATTGTCAAATGAATAAAATTGATGGAGGGGTGTGTCATAGAAAATTGTTCAAAATACTATTTATTGTGAAATTGCTCCTATATTTTTGTAAAAAAAAAAACTTTGCTCCTATATTTGTGGCCTTTAGAAAGAGATGTTACAATTATTTTTGTTATTTTTATTTATTATATTTTATTTGACTTGATTTGCATTTAACAACTCATTTATGTTTTGTAACACTATAGAGAGTTACATTTTCAGTATTATATTTTGTGAACATTCAATTGTGCTGATGTAGATGACTTTATATGATGACACATCAGATTTTAGGTTTTGAGATACCTATATAAATGTATTTTTATATGATATATATACTAATATAAAAAAAACTACAAATAACTAATATATGCATATAAAAATATATGTATGAATATAAAAAGAGTTTTAATTTATATACACATACTGTGTATCAGGTTTTACAACCACTACCAATCACAATTCAAGGAGTGGTTCGTTACCAATTGACTAATTAGTGGTTACCAATTGACCAATTTGTTTTTGGTGATGTGTCAACTTTTAATTGGTAGATAGTGTAAAAGGCTCATACACCTATTGTGTATATAAATTAAACTCATATAAAAAACCATAAATAAGTGAAAGTTTTCAAAGTTAAAGACAGTATTAGAGTCACCGCTGACAGAATTAGGAGTTGAAGCCATTTATCTCACAAAGTATAAAATGAAAACTAAGAATTGTGTCTTAAAAACAGAGCGTAAGAATTATTTTGAGAGAGGCGAAAAGCTTCTCATACTACAGTGAGTCAAAGAGTAAAGTTGGTGAACCAATAGGGAGTGAGCGAGGTGTTGCGAAGAAACAAGGAAGAGGGAGGCACGTTTCGCAAAAAAAAAAAAGAGGCATAAGCGTGAGAGGCTCACGAACAGGGAAGAAGACAAAGGTATATTATTTTTTTATTTAAGTAACTGAAACGTTTCAGTTTAAGTCACAGTAACTTCTTTTTTTAAAAACTGGGTCCCAAACCGGGTCATCTTGACCCACATGTATGGTGTCGGGTTGCGAACCCAGAGCGCCGCAGAACAAACCAGGAAGCCATGAGCGGCCACACAATGCATGCAGAGTCGCAAAAACACAAAAGATCACACGATTTTACGATTTAGGGGTGAGATTCCACCCGATCCACTGCGATTTCGCCCGGTTATTGAAAAAAAATCTGTTTTGTCCGCCATTCACCGCCACGCCGCCACAACCGCCACGCGTATAACGGCCGCCATGGCACCACCATTGACACAACGCAATAAAACCGTTTTTCCATGGCGGCCTCTCCAAATTTCGCCACGCCATAGCGCTATGGCGCCGCCATAACGGATATTTGACAACACTGATTTTGGCTATTGAAAGAAAGGGACCTAACTTCTTGTAGTGTCATTATACTGGATGGTGGTTATGCAGTTTTTGGTAAATTATATTTTTTTTTTTCAACAGGTTAGATATGCTTCTAGTATTGCTAACCAAATAAATTCTTCAATTCCAGACACTAATGAAGATATGTATTCTTTTATTTTTAACAAGTTACAAATGATTTTGTGTCTGACTAAATGACTTCTCCATGTGCAGTTGCTAATGAAGATAATGACACTAATGAAGATTAAAGTTAATTTTATGTTGATGGAATTAGCTTAGAAATTAAGTGTATGAATTGAATTTGATTCCGTTGTAACTTTTGAAATTCTTGCAAGAGTTTATGTTTTTTTTTAAATGTCAATGGTACTTTTAGATTGACATTTTATTACTTTGTAAGTTGATATGTTTGTAAGACGTGATGTTAATTTTCAATATGATTATATTTTTTATTGTTACAAAAATATATTTATTTAAGTTTATTTTGTATTAAATGGTAATTTTTTTTTAAAAAGTAGACTTTTAGCATCGGTTGTTTATAAACAACCGATGCTAAATGTCCTAAAAAATGACTTTTAGCATCGGTTGTTTAAACAACCGATGCTAAAAGTCACTAAGAATAGACCTTTAGCAACGGTTGTTTAAATGACCGATGCTAAATGTCACAAAAATGGACCTTTAGCATCGGTTATTTAAATAACCGATACTAATAGTATGTTTTCAAGACATAAAAAACACAAAAAAACGTCATTTAGCATCGGTTTTTTGAAAATCTGATGCTAAAAGTCACATTTAGTATCAGTTATTTAACCGATACTAAATGTCAGACATTTAGTATCGGTCGAATTAGTATCGACAGATAACTGATGCTAAATGTGCAAAATAACCGATGCTAAGACAAAAGTCTCTAAGTTCCCACCACATGCTAACAGCGGAGCAACTGCAGATTTTACTCATCCATATCTGATGTAATCCTAAACACAAAAGAGGTTCATTGCTGGGTACGTGTCTGTATGGGTGCCATTACTATCAAAAGGTGTGTGAATATAAGTTGAATGTGTTATTTAGGGACCAGCATACCTCCCGATCCATGCTGCGAATGGCGAAATCAGCGACGATATCGTCAACCACACATAATTTATCAATAGTGTACCGGGGATGACCATATTCGCTGACCTTGAAGACACATGTACGGAACCATCGATCATTGAGTGCATATGGCTCCAAAATCTAAAGGACAAAAACAATTAAAGAGTTACGAACTTAAAACGGCAATATGATTACATATAACTGTCATCGAAAAGAACTATAAACTTAAATATACCGATTCAGACGCTTCGTAGGTGCGCATGTGATGTTCGTAAAAGTGCCATACAACATCTCCCCTGAGGGCGAAGACAACCCGCCCAGTATGGTCTTCACTTATTAGATTGATTCCTTGGCTGCGGGAAAATTGGTAATTTTTGATTAGAATTCAACAATGCCTCACACAATATTAAAAACTAGTATGCAACCCGTGCGATGCACGGGATACAAATTTCATGCATAATATTAAATTTAAATATTTTTATGAAAAAAAAAACCAACATAATTTTATTTAAAAAATAAATAATTAAATATGTTATGAAAATAACCAAAACTATAGAAGGAGAAAGATGAAGAAGATAAGAACATGAACAAATATGAAAGATGAGAGCATTTCCATTCACTTCAAGTGTCCATACACATAGGAGATAGCCCTATTTATAGGGTGAGAATAGGGAAAGTGATTAGTCAATAATAAAAATCCACTAATGAGTTGATGGAGGGAGACTAGTGGACATCCAATATAATAATATTCATAACACTCCCCCTTGGATGTCCATCGAGGATATGCCTCATTAAAAACCTTA
This sequence comes from Oxytropis ochrocephala, assembly GCA_020916435.1. Classification (NCBI taxonomy): domain Eukaryota; kingdom Viridiplantae; phylum Streptophyta; class Magnoliopsida; order Fabales; family Fabaceae; genus Oxytropis; species Oxytropis ochrocephala. The sequence continues at coordinate 48,956,716 of CM037093.1, forward strand.
CTAGAAAAAACCCTGTGGGAAAAAACCTAGTGAAGGAAAAAAGAGTACAATATCCTACCAGAGGGAACTGCCTCGTTAAAAACCTTTCCAGGAAAACCCCGTGGGACAAAACCATGGCAAAGGAAAAAAGAGTGCAGCTTTTCTCCCCGAATGAAGCGTCACTTGAATATGAATTTAACATTTGGAGTTTCTCCTAAGTGCATATGGAACAATCTACTCCATCATCACTTGTGATTGTATCCTCTTTTAATGGAGCGGTGCAGTCAGTATTATCTTCAAAACATATCTTCCTTGAATTGTAGGCATTTGAGCATGAAATGAAGAAGCAAGAACCATAGCTTGTTTTGTAGATCAAAAAGATATTTCAGTGTCACCTTATGTAGATAATAGTGACTTTGTAATCGACTTGATCTAGATCGAGAAAAATACTGTATATCTGCATGGTTAACTTGTGTAACATACATAAAATGATTTATTCATTACAATAACTAAACATAATATCCATCTTACCCATTTTCTGATGCATTTTGGTTTGTCATATGCATGCATGCTTTTATAGTCTTCAGGACTGAGGTATTTGTTATTTGCTTGCCACACAACTCATGTACTCAAAATAAAAATTAAATATATAATGAGTCAATTAAGAATTAGTTCTTTCTAACTTGTTAAACAAAAATTTAACTAGCTAATTGTTCAGTCTTCAGATCAAGATGAGACTCTGTTTTCAAAAAAAAAAATTATTTGAAGATATTTCTTTATATCTTGAATCCTTCTGGGATTTCCGATGTAGAGATCAGTCACAGGTTCAACCTTAAAAACCCATTTTATAATTTGAGGTCATTCATATAGAACTCTTTCTTTGAGTAATCTATAATTTTGGAAAGCTCTTCAGGAGTTCCAATAATAGCAAACTATAGAAAATTCATGTATTGATCTTTTCATAGAGCTCTATGGACCAGTTGTGTCATTTTTATATCCTTCGTTTAGAATATAAATTGAGACGATTATACCACATGTGTTCAAATTATATCATCTCATGGAGGGCCTGATTCAATTTGAGTAATCATCTCGAGAATCAAAAAAATGTGCTCTAGTTAAATCCTTCAGGGATCTTTAAATAATTATGACTATCAACAAATAAGTTGTAGCAATATTCAACTTGTGAAAATTGAGCTCTTCATGTGCTACAAGGCTAATTAAGTACTGAAAAAGTACTCGCATCCACCCTTGAGAAACATGTCGAGCTTTGTATCTCACAATTTAATCACTCATTCTGCTTCAGTTTCATCTTTCAATTTTGGCCAATTCACATTGTCTACAATCTTTAGTAGACATTGGTTCATGATCCTCACTATTATTTATCACATTTAGCGCTATATTTAGTAAAAACAACGTCAATGTTGACTTCGTTTCGGTTCCATTGTATTTCATTCTTGACATAATTCATTGAGATCTCTTTAATTTCATAACTTTTCAGGTGCACTGATCGGTTCTTCTTCAAATCAGTAATGTCAATTATGTCTGAATACTCTTTTAGAGTTTCTATATCCTCGCTTAGACCATTTTTTTAGCTCATTTTGTTGTTCGAGGATTTTTATCTTTGGAACCGATTGGTCTACCACGCTTCAGGCGTGGTTGAGACTCATTTGCAATATTAGATGGTCCAACAGGGACATCCATTCTATTGGAGCATTAGTAGCTGATATATATGATTTGGTCACACCTTTTGGATCAGTATTTGGTAGACAATTTGCTAAGCTTTGCAAATGAATTATCTTTTGAACTTCTAGTTCACATTGTTTAGTTTGAGGATCAACGAGATAATGATAATTCATTCCAACTGATCTTTTTTTTTTTTACAGCTGCTTATTCTCTCCCCCTAATGTTGGGAAATCTAATTCTTCAAATGATAATCATCAAACTGGACTATAAACAAGTCTTCAGTTATTGGCCCAAGATACTATATTATACATGGGGATTTATATCTGATATATATTTCAAAAACCCATCACAGTGCATTGCACATCCAAAGTTCTAAGATGAGAAATTTTAAGTTCGTGACCAAAAACCAAATGTAAAGGGGAAGAGTTGTGATAACTTGTTGGCTTTTTGCGAATCAATTATAGCAAGTAAAATTACATGTTCCCAAGTAGAAAATAGAACTTCTTATCTCATAAGTATTGGTCATGTGATTAACTTTAGACGTCTAAAGAATGATTCTTCAATACCATTTTATGAATGAACGTATGATGTGTGATATCCAATATCAATTCTAATAGTCATACAATACTTATCATATGCTTTCAAGGTGATTCACATAATGACCTCTTACTCAAATTAGTTGAGCAAACAATCTCACAAACTTCCGGTTGTGAGTTGACGACAAATATATATAATATATATGTGGTCGTCTAGTTGATGCATCAATTAAAACCACAAATATCTAAATGGTCCACGTGATTAGTGTACTTGTTTACAAATATCACCTTATATCAGCTCTTGAAATATGAGAGACTTATTATTCTCAAATTGCCAATTTCCTTTGGGAATTAGTGAACACAAAAAAATTAGTAGATTGAAGAAACTACTGGCTCTTCAATACAAGTTCACATAGAAATTTTAACCATTATTCGCATCGTAATATACTCGGATGGCCCAACCGATCTTGCCAACAACCAAATTATTATGATATGTAAACTTCTGGTTTACAATAACATGTGTTTCAATTGCACATATATAAGTGTTGTACAAATCAGAGGAAAAAGTAGACAATTTTTCCACTACACTTATTTTATCAATGTATGTCTCGTTATTTAAAAATATTCCAAATCTCCTTCATCTCTCATTTCAATATGATTTCTATTTATATGCATATATTTGAAACTTAATAAATTTCAACAAGACTTAGGGGAATATAATGCATTCTCAATCTGTAAATTTCTTCCCCCGAATAACAGTATATTAGCTCTTCCGGAGCCTTCAATTATATTTGAAGAGCCATATATAGTACTAACTTTGGTTTCTCGCTTCACTAAATAGGAGAATTTTTTTTTTTTATCTTCTAAAATAATATGGGTAGTTTCACTATCAGCGAAAAACATTTCTCCATTATTGATGCTAGTGTCAATACTCATTCTATCCTAAAATAAAATAAATATGATAAAAGATTGGCATTAGAAAATTAAGTCTCTACAATATTATATACCTACAAAGATCAAATTTTAGGAGCTGCATAAAATACAATTTCTCGAAGAAAAAAAAATATATCAGGTGAGAAAACTATATTTGCTTCTCAAAATAAGGAAAATAAAGAAGCATAGAAAGTCTCTCTTATTCCCCCTTTTTTTCTCATGCAACATTTTTATTTGGAATTCCAAGCAAAAGAAAGAAGAAAAATACATTTTTCCATAAGATACTAAACCACTATTAGAAATAACAAAGGCCACAATCACAAATGATACAAATGACACTTAAATAGGTTAATGATAACATTTACCACATCTATTGTCATCACTACAACTTTTCTTGTACCAAAATTATAATGTGAGTCATTCACTTTTGGGAATGAACTTCAATTCATTGAGTGGTTTGTGAGTATTCTTTACAATCACCATATCACAAAAACTTGATTCATAATATTTTTCTGAAAGTATTTTCTCATTTTTGCTAATTCATGAGAATAGTTGAGACATAAATTATATGCCCCTTTCTCTTGATTTCTATTGCTTCAAAACATACAAAGATCAAATAGATCTTATAGATTGCAATCATTGTGTAAAAGTCAAGTTCTTCAGGAACTCGATCACCAATATTTCATATACAATAATCAAAGAAAAATATACTTTCTAATCAATTGTTCTTCAAGAACTATACCACAGAATCTAGACATTGACGGGAAAATCATGTTTTGCGAATTCCTACAAGGATGCTTGAATATTTTCTTTCTCTGAGTTCTTTAAGAACTATCAGAAATCTTCACAAACAGTGATAAAGAAAATAATTCTTTGTGTAATCCTAGGTCTTCAAGAACTATATATACCACAATACTTCTTCATGATGATCAAGAAGAACCATATAATGAGCAATCCTTCATGGATGCTTTGATATTAAAAAAAATATTAAGTTCTTCAGGAACTGTATCACAAACGAACATGGAAACAGTTATTTGTGCAATCCTTCAGGGATGCTTGGATAATGGATTTATTGTTCTTAGGAACTATATATCAAATTTATCAACAATGGTAAATAAATATAAAATGAGATATAACATAAAAAGAGATAAAACATAAACAAGATCAAAATAAAAAAAAAATAGCAAAAGATCATGATTAAAAGATAGTGAGAAGAAGAAGGAGAAGAACAAGAGGAAGAGGAAGCTAGATCAAGAAGAAGATAATGGTTATAAAGGATATGTGTTGATACGTATTACCTTAGGAGAAGATAGATCAAGAAGAAACCTTATTCTTGTAATAGATCCTCATGATGATCATGCCATCAATCATATGGTAGAGCTTCGTGCTGATAACGTGTTATGAAAATAACCAAAACTATAGAAGGAGAAAGATGAAGAAGATAAGAACATGAACAAATATGAAAGATGAGAGCATTTCCATTCACTTCAAGTGTCCATACACATAGGAGATAGCCCTATTTATAGGGTGAGAATAGGGAAAGTGATTAGTCAATAATAAAAATCCACTAATGAGTTGATGGAGGGAGACTAGTGGACATCCAATATAATAATATTCATAACAAAATAAAAGAAGTCAAAAAAATTATATCTAAATTTAGTAAAGTGTAGTACCAACGAATCGTGTTTGTTGATTTTAATTTAGTATTTATGTGTATAATATTCATGACCCAACCTGCTTCCAATACTATGTTTAATGATCTTAATGTTAACGCTATTAGGGAGTCTTACCGATTTTTGAAACACTGAAAGAATATAAATATTGAACATGATAACTGAGACAAATTCGTTTCATTTTTTTTTGACAACTTTGTTTCATTTGATAATATAAGGTTTTTATAGATTTGGATTCTCTAAAGTGATCAACTTACTTTAGATTGTAAAATAAGTAACCTTGATAAGAAAACTAATGGTAATCTGTTTCTTTCAAGGGTTTTGGCTTAGTCCTTTCTTGGGCTCTTTTCTGACCTCTTTTTTTTGCAATATTTAGGGGAAATCCCATGCTAACAAAATCATAAATGTGTTAGAGCTTACAACCATTTTTTTTACAAACCCTTAATTTTTTATTAGTCGTTGAGATTAGTTACTTTTTAATCTAAAGTTCATTTCCCACTTCATATGAGTTGGATTCATTTTTTATTCACTTAATCTTTCCATTTGGAGGTTTTGAAAAACCCATTTATTATTTTCATGTTGATCAATACACCAACACAATCTTTATCAGAAAAAATATACCAAAATAATTTATCCCCTTTATTTTTTATTATTTTATTTTCTTTGTTTTATAAGAATCATTGCTGACAAATGTACCAAACAATCTTTATTTTTTATTTATATATTTTCTTTAGTAATTGATCAAATGTTGGCCAGTTTTCTTTTGCAATATCAGTCATGCAGAAAGAGAACTGAGAAGGATTTGGAATAATTAGAAAATGGACTCAAACAAATATGCAACATGTTCCTAAGATATTAAAATTCAATGGGTAGAGTTAAGCTTGTTTATAAAAAATAGTTAAATATGTATAATTGACTGGTGTACTTAAAAGAAACTCAATATTCGATTTTCAATGCACAAGAACTTGGAGGTTTTAAAGTAACACGCACACTCGTGCTTCATTTCCAAGCATGATAGTTCAAGACTTCCTCTGAAGCTTAATAAAAATTGATCTCAATGCAAATAGGATTAGAGTATGAAGTAATTGATATGCTCATATTATTACATAATTCCATAATATTAACTGCACGTCACCTTTTGCAGATCAATTATATGCCCAATGTTCAACTCTAATATTCTATTTGCATTATATTGAGATCATTTTTAATTAACCAAGGAAAAAAATAAAAACTCAAGAAGGAATGCTCATAAATAATTCATGGAACTATTGGAGAATTCCTAAACAACCAAGCATACAAAAAGCAACCCATCTAAATTTTGAATCGTCAAGCATTAGCCTGTTGTTTTTTGAAAATCTAAATAAACCCACAACGTCGTTTGTCGTTGTTGAACAACTCCATTAGATCGCCGCAAGCCCTCCCCACATGCTCTCTCTCTCTCTCTCTCTCTCTCTCTCTCTCTCTCTCGCATGCGAATGGAGCACTAACCAACATGGAATAAAAATTTTAAGAGAGCACACCGAAGCAACCCACTATATGTATATCAGATATATAACGGCTGAACGTTGGCATTCAATCAAATGATATAAATGTATATTATATATAACATCTGAACGTTACTCTTTGAAAAAAAAAACGTTGAAAAATAATTACAATAGGATTTGAATTATGAATTGATTGTCATCACTCAATAATAATCTTTAAAAAATATCAGTTTTTGTTTGGTTTTAATTCATTCCAAATTGACAAATCAAGCCAAATTAATGCAATATTGGCAAGTGAGATGGATTGAAAAATCCAGCTAGGCCAAAAAAAATAGCAATGCTTATGTGGAGGGGCTGAGAGGTTGACACCTAGGATTTTCAGCCTTGAGGAACCTATTTAAATGTATTATTAATAGATATTAAAAAAAAGTTGTGAAAGGATACGCTGTACTGGAAAGTAAGCGACTACTGCGGACAGTACCACCTGCAAGTGAAGGGCAGAATATTAAGTCAAACACCAATACGAAGCACGTGTTTATCTTGATTTCTTCCTAATTTGTAGCAGTTAAGATTGCCGAACTCTTTCTAGCTGGTTTTGCGTCAAAAAAATAACGCTTTCTAATTGGGTTAATCATCATTCATCGTTGAAATTACGATGGTCATTCCGACATATCATGTATAATCATTGCCAAATTACATTTCTCATAACTAACTAAGTCAATACGAAATTGAATTATACACTTAGATGATTTAAAAGGAAAAACGCAGCACAATGATAAATAAAAATATGATTAGTTCGTCAGCTTAAAAAAAATTATAGTTAATAGTTTCTTAAATCAAACGGCACACAATACAAATTCCTCTATTGGCAAAAATTAAATCAGGATTGATTTCATCCTTATACCTTTTTTTCGCGCACTATAGGAAAGTAGATCAATCTAACACTATATTCAATACAGTGAATTAGTATGAGTTTGTTGTTGTCAAAAAAATATAATGTCTCAATACAGTAGGAGTATATGATATAATGTCCATCCTGTATTGAGACTATTATTATTAATGAAATAGTATGAGTTTGTTGTTGTCAAAAAAATATGATATAATTTCCGTAAAAAAAAATATATATGATATAATAAGCGCAAATCGTGATGGTATATAATTATCGTGATGGTATATTAATCCAATTTTTTAATTGCAATTGGCATTATTGCATAACATTTATCATTTTAAAAACTGCGTCAAAAAATTCATTTTAAAAACTTTTTATATATATATATATATATATATATATATATATATATATATATATATATATATATATATATACTATAAATGACATGTATACATTGTATTGACATGTATTGTAAATTATTATGATTATGTATTTGTGTTTTACGAAGAATTTTTTTACACCGACAATTTGACTTAATAGAATACAAAAAGTAAATTGTAGTTTGGTAATTCTTTGTCAAACAGTCAGTGAAAAATTAAAATTTGTCTGTATGGATAACAAATTTGTTATCCATACAGACAAATTTTAATTTCAACGTAGGAAGTATTAACCACTTGTATACGTACTAATCAGATTATATAGATTGATCTATTATTATTTATAATGATGAAACAATATATATATATATATATATATATATATATATATATATATATATATATATATATATATATATATATATATATATATATATATATATATATATATATATAACTTCAACGCAGGAAGTATTAATATAAGTAGTGGGACTAACACAACCTGCATTGCACTATTTGTTTTTAGATGACAAATTATAGCAATAGAAAGCAATGTTCGCCCAGTTTATTAGTGGGACTAACGCAACCTGCATTGCAATATTTATTGGCCTATCAGAGGCATTTCCAATTGCTGCCATATTCATCCTTCAAATGACTACCCTGTCTCGTTCCATTTACTCCTCAGTCATCTTTTTAGCTAATTCCTTTGAAAGAAATCCATTCACAACCATGCAGCCCCATGATGTATACTGTGCTTTTATACCATCGTCTACTCCATAGCTCATTGACTATTGTTTTGTTTTCCTATACAAAAAAGCCTTGATATTATATGCTACATAAATCATAAATAGATGGGCTCTGATAACTATAGAAAGTTTAACAAATATTTAAAGTTTAATATCATTGAATTCCAATTATCCCAAAAATCAAATTTGAAAAAGTTATGGTTGCAATGTTGAAGGAAAAACCTGTGAAGAAAATGTCAAACTTTAAGACTGAATCAAACAAAGAGATTCATGCGCGCACTAAGAAGATAAGAGCATAATAAAATAAGAGAAAAAAAAAACATTAAAGTGATACTCATGATCAGATTTTGAACAAATTAAAAGGAAGAGACAATGATATTAAATTGCATTAAGTTGTATTAGCTGTTACCATTTGGTTTCCTTGATTTGAGGCCAGATCTCGTTAAATTGTATTAAATTGTTGACTTTAGTTTTTTTTTTTTTTGAAAAAATGGTAGCCGCAATTTAATCGAATGTGAGCCGTCCAGATTGTGAATCATACTTAACTTTCATCAAGAACCGTTCAGATTGGACCATTGGATGATGTGGATGCCACGTATTTATTCAGAAATGCGTATGGCATTTTTTGATTGGTCTTACGTGGACGCCTATGTGGACAAACTCCTGATTTAATATACTTATGATTATGATAATATAATAAACCATGGATTGTCCACCTAGGTATCCATGTCAATAATGACATCAGCACAATTTTAATCCACCTCATCATTCTATTATAATCCTACGGTTATGGTTCAGCTGCACTGTCAATACTTCAATCCCACTAATTACGCAAATAGCACAACAACAGAATAATGAGATTTCAAATTTTATACCCATTAAGTTATGAAAACAAAACAGTCAACACGTTTTAACAAGAGCCCATAAATGTGGATCCACTTTTATTGTTATTAATTCCTTTGTCTACAGAATGAAACCTGTCACAATAAATGGAATGCAAATGTTCCATTAGCTGAAATACTTACAAAACAGATCCAATTTGGGCAGCGAACCATATAATTTATTCTCCAAAAAAATGTGTTGACCGGTTCAATATGGTATTCTGATTCTTCTGTTCTTCTCTCACTTCTCGCAAATTCGGGTTGCAACTCTTTCTCTGATTTTTTTGTTTTCTTTTGCTGTTATTAGGTTTCGTTTTTGTTGAAGACACCACTTTGAGCACCAATTCCTAACTGTTGATTACAGGTATAAAGTGTTTGTTTTGTTACTAAACCCTATCTGTTTGATGTTAGTATGTTTTGTTTTCGTGGAGCAGATACCATTCTTAGTTTGCTTATCTAACTTCATGTGTGTTTGATGTTTGGGTATAGTTTGTGCCTTTGATTTATAGATTTCGGCAATAGAGTCTGTTTTAGCAAAATTTGTGCCTTTCATTTCACTAAATTTGTGTAGTTACTGTTTTTGCCTTTGATAGTCTCTATGATTTATTAATTTCTAGTTTTCTACTATAAAGCATGTTTTAACTTCATGTGTGTTTGATGCTTGTATATAGTTTGTGGCTTTGTGCCTTTGATTTATAAATTTTTGCAATTAATATAGCAAAATTTGTGCCTTTGATTTCACTAGATTTGTGCATAACCGGTTTGTGCCTTGGATAGTCGCTATGGTTTATTGATTTCTGCAATATCACTTGCTGTGAACATGTTGTAATGCACATGCTTAACCTTTATTCGGTTAACCTTTTGCTCATGCTCCAATTTTTAATGTCTGAATTTGATTTAGATTTTTACACAAGTAAGTTTCTTCTTCTTCTTCTTCTTTATTCATACTTCAAATATTCTTCTTTGTTGTCATATTCTTCTACCAAAGGTACCTCCTTTCTCTCTTATTTAAATTTTTGAAAAATCATTCATGATTATGGTGTGCAAAGATGGTTGTTTATGCTGCTTTCTAATTTTTTTCATCTGTTATCGTTAAGTCACAATATGTTGATATGGGTCTTTTCTTATTCTTGGTTTCTGATTTGTTTAAGTTTTTTATACTTTTGCAATTATAAGGTGAGGAAAGCTTAAAAACATGAAGATGGGAAGTGAGAAAATATTTATAATGTCACTTTGGTGTTTGCATTTTGTTGGTTTGCACCACTAATTCTGTCATTAAATTAAGAGAAATTGCTTATTCAATAGGGCAAGGATGCTGACTTCCAGGTCTTCCAAATCGTTTGCGATGCAAATCTTGCGAGTTCAATTCTGAATGCTTTATTTGCTATGGATCGTGTCTTTTGATTACCAAAAACTATATAATTGATTATTTTCCAATGTCAACTGCTAAGTATCTTTTAGAAATGATTCTTTATTTCTTTGTTCCCTGATGATGTTTAATTTATTTATTGAATAGTATTAATTGCAAAAAAAATAACTACTTAATTTTATGTATATGAAGAATGTAAAATAATTTGGATTTTGGTTGTGATTAGGGTGGGGTCAAGAAGGTTGTGATCTCTGCCCCAAGCAAATATGCACCCATGTTTGTTGTTGGTGTTAACGAGAAGGAATACAAACCAGAGCTTAACAATATTCCAATGCTAGCTGCACTACCAATTGGCTTGCTCCTCTCGCCAAGGTTATCCCTTCTGATCTGTTTTTATTGATGCAAGTAGGATTAGATTAGTTTGGTCTCACTATCAATGCTTATTTGAATAAAGTCACATGCATTGGAAATACTTTGTGCCTTTACTGTTCAATTTGTTTCTTATGGGTTAGGATTTTTGTTCTTGATTCTGAGTTATCGTATCAGAATTATGGTTTTTGTTGTTGATTCAGTTCATTTGAATAATTTTCTAATTTGATTTTGTGTATTTTTCCAGGAGTGGGTTATTGTTAATGACTTGAGTAGTTGAGTATTAAAATGACTATAAGCTACAACATATTGGATGAGTAATACTGATGGATATGCGCTTCTGTCATACATTTCTCGAGAGGTCTGTAGTTCTCCATTCACTTCATCTTTCCATTGACTCTATGTAGTTCTATGTTTTGTTATCTCCATCCTATTTTATGCTTTGATTGTATCTGTTTTATTTCAGTTTTGGAACTTATTCAACTATGAAGATTACTTTTTACCTAAGTTTTGGAATTTAATTAGTAAGAATATATTGTAAAGATTAGACAATATGAGTACTTTTGAGTTCGGCGGCATATGGGGTAGGAAGCAGCTTAGAGAAAGATGCGGCTACAATGGTTAGTGAAACTTTACAGGTATGAACTTTTCATGTGATTTTTTTGCTTCTTCGGTGTTGAGCTTTACATTCGACAAAGAAGTCAAGGAAAAATGTTCATTAGTATAATTGACAGTTTTTGTTTCGTGTGTTCATTTTAGTCTTTTGGTTCAATGGAAAGTAAAACATTGGAATCATACTAGCATAAATATGTTAATTTATGCAATTTAGAAAACCTTGAGAACCCCCTGCTCATCTTTGAAAAACTAGTCCATTATCATTTTTATATTTATGTTTAAGTTTTTTTGCTTCGGACTTGGGTACAGATCTGAAGACAATTTTAAGGTTTATATCTTATTTGGGAGTTAACTATAGAGCATAGAATAGAATGTAAAGTACTTGCTTTGAAGTATCAGCTAATGTTAGTTCAATTCTATAGGTTGTGAACGGAATTTCATCTCTATGTTTACTTTCTCCACCTAATTTGTTAGAGTATCAACATGTTCCTTTACATAAAATTTGATGCTTTGACACTTTTTAACACTAGGGAGAGATGATACTTTAATTATCTGTAAGGATGAATTATTCTTCATTGGGGGCATTCAACTTCACTTTTCATAATAAATATTTTAAAGTAACATGTATTTTCGTTGTCATTGTGGTTATTACTATTATTATTAATTTAATATGCACATGTAGTTGTAGTTTTTCTTTGGTTTGCACCATTTCAGAACAAAGTAATGCTACATTAATACTTCAGAGGCTGAAATTAAACTCATACAAGGAGGCAATCAAGGTCAACTTATCTACACTGCATGATGCAGCTGGAAGGTTTGTGTGATTACACTTTTAAAAACGGTTTTCTGTTTTGAGAGTACATATTTAAAGCACTTCACTTTCTGTAACATTATTTATGTGATGTAATGCCACAACAGGTGAATGGGGCAGGGCATATGGTACCTATGGATCAACCAAAAGCATCACTTCATAATGTCTCTCTTAGTTGAAAAAATACAATTGCATCTACTACAAAATCAACATCCTCTGATATAATCAAAATCAACATCACAGCATTTTCAGGATACCAATTTTTCCTACTATAAGATAGTGTTCATTAATAGTTTTATATCATCATTTTCCAACTTATATACTAATATTGATAATTGATAATTTTTACAATGCAGACATAGATTAAATCAAAAATTAGTACTTAAAATAATAGGTCATTTTTATATATGTATAACTTTTAACAAATATTATGCGGGTAAATCATGAATTAATGTATATGACATATGTGTTTATTTAAATTGGCGGAATATTATATATGCATACAAGTTATACAAATAATGATTTACCATTTGGATATTGTATAGACCCGATAGGGACTGATAGTTTTCAACAATTGTTTAATGACATGTGGTGCTATAGAATGTGATCTGGTGTGTATTTATATACAGTGATATAACTATGCAGTGATAATTAGATCAGTTCTATGATTCTGATATGAATTAATTTGTCAAAATGATAGGATTCAACCATTCAAATAGTATGAAGGATAAAATGACAGTATATGAACTTTGTATTTTATTGGAAATTGCAACTATGATATAGACAGAGCACTATCAGTGTATGTGTAAATTCAATAGTAAGATAAATCGGCTACTGGTGCGTTACGAAAAACACTGATCTACCCTTGTATTGATGTTGAAATTAATCTATAACAGACATTGTTAGTCTATCGAATTACTCTTAACTGAATCATATATTAAAGAAGAACATATATTTCTAACCCTGTTTTAAAAACACATATATTTTCCTTTTCTATTTTTTCTTTTGCTGCAAATTATGGTTTTTTTTTGGTCAAACTGCAAATTATGGTTTATTCGAGTATTTAAAAACCACATTTTTAATAAAAATCTATAATAAACTTTATTTTGATAAAAAAAATATAAGTATTTTTAATACATAATCAATTTAAATAGTTACTATAAAATTCAATATAAGAGATATAATAATATTATAAACAATAGTAATTATAATCACAACTGCGTTGCGTCAAAAAAAAATAATCACAACTGCGTTAGCACAATATATGTATGGAATAGTGTCTTCACTTTACTAAATAGTTACATAAATATATATAAATTTAAATTATTTTATTCATTTAAATATTTCTTTTCAGTATGTAATATTTATCTAAATATATTTTAGTCAATTTTGTAATAAATTTAGTAATAAGATATATCTTTTATATGTTTTACAAAAATTTTACAAAAATTTTACAAAATAAATTTCAAATGATATGTATACCGTGCTGGCACGGGTGATACATACTAGTATATATATATATATATATATATATATATATATATATATATATATATGATATTAATCCAATTTTTTTACTGCAATTTCTTTTGTTGGTAAGTCTCATTCTATTGTTTTAGAAATAATCATAATTATAAAAATAACTATTTTTAATTGGTTTTTAATACCGCAATTTTTTTATTTGTACGTACATCCCATTCTATTGTTTTATAAATAATTATAATATAATTATAATAACGAAAATAATTATTTTTAATTGTTTAGATTATATATTAATTGTTAGCTATTAGAAAACTTATTTTTCGCAAACTCTAATTTAATTTTAATTGTCAATATATGTTGGCCTATTTTATTCTTTTATAGTTGGCTTATTATTTTCTAACTGTGTTTGTATGTGTCATTTATATATAATAATATTTTATCAGTAATAAATAAAGTATTTATTAATATCTTAGCTGTATAAATAAAATTACATTTATATAAATTAATTAATTATAAAATATTTAACTTATACCAAATATTTGATAATTTATTTAAAAAGCTTTCAAAATTAAAATCAAATTATTAATTTTTAGAGTAATTTTCAAATTGGTTCCTCACAAGTTTTGGCTCTCATTACAAATTTTGTTAAGATTCGCCACTGTTCTTGTGAGCGAAATAAAACTAATGATTGTATATGTAGTTTTTGTGCGAAGACAATATGTAGCAAGGATCGGTGGCTGAGCATCACTTGATACCGGTCCCTATCATCACTTTAAATTTATCTGCAACTTTTCCATAGAAAATTAATTTATTTCAACCGCTATGCGAGACTTCTGCTATTTCCGTGCAACGCTAGCTATTCAATATATGAAGCGTAAGAAAAAACGTAAGAAAAAGAAAAAACTTGAAGAGTTGACTCAATCTCAAGCAGGGGCTCATAGCTCACTCTTTAAGATTTGAATGAGGCCTCCAAATTGTTTGGGACGACCCTGTCTACGCACAACTGCAGAAACTAATCCCTCGAGTCGGGTAGGACCACAATGAACAACAGTAAAACTCTTCCTCAAGAGATTTATAGTTTTTTTTTCATAAATATATATATATATATATATATATATATGTATATATATAGCTTTTTATGTGACCAAACATATCTTAATGTTTGTAAATAAAAGTTCTATACAAAATTAGTACTCTATATAATTAGAAAGAGGTTAAAGAATTTGTGAATGAGCGCACATACTTATACTTTTAGTTTAATGGTTTTTGTTTGATATGGAATAATTAAGTGGAGACTGAAGAGTCAAACTAACTTACTTTACTATCTGCTTTTTATTTTATTTTATTTTTTATTATTATTTATAAACATTTATCTCTTACTCCCCCCGGACCTAATTATAAGCAAAAAAGGGTCTAGTTGTGGTGGACTCAAATATAAGCAAAACTCAACTAATCTACTTATATTTAATGCAATAGTAGTTTTGTGCATTTAATTTCCTTGAATTCATGAAAAAAACAAATAGATTTACCAAACTAACCGTAATTAATAGTCATCTTTTCACAACATTAATTAGCTAACTTAAGGGTAGTTATAGAAAAATAGCATTAAATATAATTAGATTAGTTGAGTTTTACTTATATGAGTCCACCAAAACTAAACATTTTTTTGCTTATAATTAAGTCGCGCATTTATTAACGTGTATATATGGGGTGTTACTTTACACGACACGCTAACAGATGGCATTTAGGGAGTGAAAATATATACGGGACCTATAACTAGGGATGGCAATTGAGCCCATGCCCATAGGGTACCCGCAAAAATTACTGGCAAACGGGTGGGTAGTTACCCGCACATATGGGTGCGGGCTCGGGTACGGGCACTACGGTGCCCAACCCGCCCCAGGCCCGCACCCGCATATATATTTATAATATTACAACTTTACCTATATACAATTTAAAAAAAAATGTTTTTTTTTCATAAAACACTAAATCTAACTACTAAATAACATTTTGGATATTTTTAATTCACTAAATATTATTTTACGTAATATTTTAATTTATAGGTACAAAAAAAATAATGGCTCTTTAAATTGAATTATGATGATTTTTATGTTATTTATTATTTTTGTTGTTGTTAAAGTTCGGGTAATTGGTGTGCCCATGGGCACTTGGTACCCAGAGGGTACGGGGACGGGCACTACAGTGTCCTGCCCATACATGTGCGGGCTCGGGTACATACACTATATATAGTTCTCTGCCCATAGGGTGCCCATTGCCATCCCTACCTATAACATAGCTCTTTGACCTATCGCACATGGGTGTTTAAAACGGGTCTGGATCCTCTACATTTGGAGAGGAAATGGAAATCACAATTTCTTTTAATAATATTGATCCACTTGGCTGAAATGAGATTCAACGGCTGTGACTTAAACTGATTAAAAAATTAATTAGTAGGTGAATATTTAATTTAAGTATGCTATCGTTGTTGGGTTAAAATAAAGATCAAGGTGAAATAGGAGAAACATCCATGAGGAAGAAGATGAAGAAATTGAAGGATTTTGGGGTTTTAGATTTCAGAAGTTGAATGCAAAGAAGATCAAGGCGAACAAAATATACGGCTCTGCAGCGGAATAGAGCGCAGGGAGATGCGACGATGAAGGGAACCGCTTTCTATTGGTTTTGTTCGGTTTTTTTTATTAGTTGTTCATGACTAGGCCGAGCATTACGCTAAGGTCCGGTCACAGGGCAACAGTTGAGGGACTGGGCGGGACATCAATCGGACTGGGCAGAGAATGCTCCAAAAGGCCGACTCTCCTAGAATGTTCGGTCGCTATTATAACCGACTCATCTCTTATGTAATTGATATCTGTATTATGTAACAGTAGGCTTTATTATGTAACAACCACCTCATAATTAGCCGTTAATGATTTTATCACTATATAAGCCGCCCAAAGAGGCTAATGAAAGGATTGATCATTTTACCATTCACGCGAAGCATATCATTACCTACTCTCTATGTTCTAACTTAATCCTAGTTAGGAATCATGGCCAGTGGCGGATCTTGACCAAAATGGTAGGGTGGGCCGCTCATGAGAGAAACTTGAAAACTCAGAAACGCATGAACAGAGAGACAGAAACGCAAGTACAATTAAAATAGATAAGTATAAATTAAAACTAATTATAAACAAAATTAAATGACTAAAAATGCAATTTTATTTTCACATAAAATATGTTAATTTATGCAATTTAGAAAACCTTGAGAACCCCCTGCTCATCTTTGAAAAAGTAGTCCATTATCATTTTTATATTTATGTTTAAGGTTTTTTTGCTTCGGACTTGGGTACAGATCTGAAGACAATTTTAAGGTTTATATCTTATTTGGGAGTTAACTATAGAGCATAGAATAGAATGTAAAGTACTTGCTTTGAAGTATCAGCTAATGTTAGTTCAATTCTATAGGTTGTCAACGGAATTTCATCTCTATGTTTACTTTCTCCACCTAATTTGTTAGAGTATCAACATGTTCCTTTACATAAAATTTGATGCTTTGAAACTTTTTAACACTAGGGAGAGATGATACTTTAATTATCTGTAAGGATGAATTATTCTTCATTGGGGGCATTCAACTTCACTTTTCATAATAAATATTTTAAAGTAACATGTATTTTCATTGTCATTGTGGTTATTACTATTATTGTTAATTTAATATGCACATGTAGTTGTAGTTTTTCTTTGGTTTGCACCATTTCAGAACAAAGTAATGCTACATTAATACTTCAGAGGCTGAAATTAAACTCATACAAGGAGGCAATCAAGGTCAACTTATCTACACTGCATGATGCAGCTAGAAGGTTTGTGTGATTACACTTTTAAAAACGGTTTTCTGTTTTGAGAGTACATATTTAAAGCACTTCACTTTCTGTAACATTATTTATGTGATGTAATGCCACAACAGGTGAATGGGGCAGGGCATATGGTACCTATGGATCAACCAAAAGCATCACTTCATAATGTCTCTCTTAGTTGATACAATACAATTGCATCTACTACAAAATCAACATCCTCTAATATAATCAAAATCAACATCACAGCATTTTCAGGATACCAATTTTTCCTACTATAAGATAGTGTTCATTAATAGTTTTATATCATCATTTTCCAACTTATATACTAATATTGATAATTGATAATTTTTACAATGCAGACATAGATTAAATCAAAAATTAGTACTTAAAATAATAGGTCATTTTTATATATGTGTAACTTTTAACAAATATTATGTGGGTAAATCATGAATTAATGTATATGACATATGTGTTTATTTAAATTGGCGGAATATTATATATGCATACAAGTTATACAAATAATGATTTACCATTTGGATATTGTATAGACCCGATAGGGACTGATAGTTTTCAACAATTGTTTAATGACATGTGGTGCTATAGAATGTGATCTGGTGTGTATTTATATACAGTGATATAACTGTGCAGTGATAATTAGATCAGTTCTATGATTCTGATATGAATTAATTTGTCAAAATGATAGGATTCAACCATTCAAATAGTATGAAGGATAAAATGACAGTATATGAACTTTGTATTTTATTGGAAATTGCAACTATGATATAGACAGAGCACTATCAGTGTATGTGTAAATTCAATAGTAAGATAAATCGGCTACTGGTGCGTTACGAAAAACACTGATCTACCCCTGTATTGATGTTGAAATTAATCTATAACAGACATTGTTAGTCTATCGAATTACTCTTGTAGCGACCGAAAAATCCGAGAAAGGATTCTTCGAAGTTTGAAAGGAAGCCGCCACCTAATTTTAGTTTAAGGGCAAATTCGGAAAATCCCTTTTAGGTTTGAGATAAGGCTGAGTTTGGGGTTCGGGAGTCGTTATGCATGGGGAAGGTATTAGCACCCCACGACATCCTTTGTCTAATTAGTTATACTTTATTAATATTTAACCCTTTTATTTATAGAGAAAAAAAACTTAATTAAATTTTTAGTTTTTAAAGCTTGACAAGAGTAGAATCTTGCTCCTACGTACCTCCGGATGCAATTGAGGAATCAAAGCTACGTAGTTCTTCCTGAAAAAGGTTTGTTGGTTGGTGTTTTTTAGTGTAGGGGTCCTAGGACTCTTTGAACTGCATGACTCCACCGATCTGGGGACGACTACTAACCCGATTGTACAACCGACATAGTCCCTTACTTTTTGAAAATGATTTTTTTGTGTTTTTGAGAGAAATTGGTTTGATGTGAGGTGGGTTGGTTTTAGAATAGGTATTCTAGGACTCTTGAACTGTACAGCTCATTTGTCCTAGAACGCTGACTAACCCGGTTGTACAACCGACTTAGTCCCCTATCTTTAAGACAAATCGTTTATTTATATTTTTATAAGTTTTTAGGATTACTGAACTGTACAGCTCATTGGTCCTAGAATGATGACTAACCCGGTTGTACAACCGACTTAGTCTTTTATTTACATTTTAGATGGAAACATTTATTTATTTATGAGTTTTTGGTAAAAGAAATTGTTTGTTACAAATAATTAAGAAAAAAAGCAAAAAAGGGGTTAAATAGTAAAATAATGGTGTAATTAGCAAGAAGGGGCATCCTAAAATTAAAATGGGGGTGCGAATAATAGAAGCCCATAGTTTCTGGGCTAGTGCTTATAAGTTATGAGTTTATGGACAGGGGGCGCTGGTTAGTAAAAGAAGGGTGCAAAGAGAAGTCTGATTATTAAAAAAATTAAAATATAAATTAAATTAAACTAAAAAAGAGGAGAGGTTTTAAAGGGGAGTGGGTCGTGGAAACCTAATTTTTCAACCTCACAATACTCTCAGAGCCACACTACCTCAAGGAAGAGAGAAAATATTGAATAAAAAAAAAGGAAGAGAGAGAATACTATACCTGCCACAGGAAGTCTTCAATTGAAGGGTCAGATTTGAGACATGAAATTATCTTATCAGCTTCAACAAAAAGACATTGTACGATGGAATCTGTGACAACATCACATGTATATGGCCTTCCGGTCAGCACTTCATAAAGACCCAATGTACTCCCATGCATAAAAGTTGGATAAAGAGGGTTCTTGCTTCTTATCATATTGCTTTCACACTTCACCACTCCATTATAAATTAACCAAATACCAATTGATTTGGCACCTTCCTTGTAAAGTGACAAACCACGAAATTTCTTCAAATCAGTCTGGACGAACAGAAGATGGCAGAGCACCCAACATCGGATGTAAATTACTTATTTTAGGAAGCTTAACTAAAGGAGGACTTCTACGTAATTTCTTCAAATCAGTCTGGACAGCATCCTGAAGATCTAGCATCTCTTTCTCTTCCAATATCCCAGCCTTCTCAAGGTCTTGAACATAATCAATTAAATGATTTAGAACTACATATGTTGCTTGTTTCAGGGGATTAGGATTCTGATGTTGAATCCTAATCCTTTTTAGGTGATTGTGCAGTGTTGTTGTCTGTCTTAGACTGAAGGTTAACCATGTATTTATACTAAAATATTAGGTTTAGCAATTAATGAATTCATTTACCTTGATTCTCTTTATTTTTCAGATCTGGATTTGAGTCTTAGGGACCATGACTAGGGTTTGGGAGAGCATGAAGATCCAAGCCCAACTGCTACTTGGGCTAAAACTTCTTTTTTTGTATTTTTTTTATATTTATTTTCGGATTTGGCTTTTTTTGTATTCCTAATATTATTTTTTTTGCATTTTTGGACTTTTGGACATTTTGAACACTTCTAAATTGTAAATAAAACTAAATAGAATTTTTTGACATTTTTGGACTGTATATATGCTCAAAATAAAAATAATAATAAGAAAAAGAAGTGAGTAAAATACAAAAGCGAGCAGTACTGACTGAGACAGATACGCTAAAACGAGACCCAAATAGAAGAAATGGGCTTGTTAACTAACAACACTAAAATTAACTTGGAATCGCATTCTTAGGCCTGAATTGAGGAGACAAGCCAAATTTCGAGAAAAATGACTTTTGGTAGACCTACTTATGTACAACTAAACCCAAATACGGAGATTAAATTGATGAACGCACGAAAAGATCGATCATTCGCGTGCATGCCTAATTTAAACAACAGTACTTTGATTTAGTTGAACGGGGTAATTGAAATTGGTTCGGGTTAATAACCAATGCACTATACTAATAATTCTCGTAATCATGCGACTTCAAAACAAGACTATAATAAAAATAAACGACTAAAGCAAGAAAAAGAAGACGAACAAAATTGGGGTATAACAGCTGCCCCTCTTTATTAATATTTTACTAGAAAGTGATGAGTTCTCGAACTTTCATAGTAGAAATAGGAATAAAGATAAGATAGACGCTAATTTTGTCCGCTTAATGGAGAAGCGGAAAGTTTGCAGAGTAACATGGGATGGTTAACACTCGGTGCGTTAACCGGAAGTTAAATGAAGGGTCATCAAGGACCTGAAGGAGCACTAAGGCTCTGAAGGACCACTCAGGATCTGAAGGAGCACTAAGGCTCTGAAGGACCACTCGTGAGTCCGGAAGGCCGCTAAAGCCTTAATTGAAGGACCATCGTGGTGCGAAGGGAGCGCAACTAGCTACTCTGGTACTAGTTAAACGGCCCGAGGGGCCTTTATATTCGAAAGCGCCATGATGATGGGTCAAGATCGTGTCTAGAATCGATATGTTGACCATGAAGGGCGTCCATCGTGTCTTAGGTGACACAACTAGTGCGAAGGACCACTCGGTCTGCGAAGTCTGTCGGGCTCGACTCGGCGTTGCGACTGGGCCACTTAGGGCATCGCTCGAAGGACCACTTGGGTGTGCGAGGATCAACCGGTGATCTCGTGATATGATATGAGATCAATGCTTAAAGCGCTGATATTAGAGGAACACAATATGGGGATCGACACCTGTCGTGTTTACCCGAACATACCTAACGAATGCATTTACTGAGAATGGAAAAGCAATCTTCGTTTGGCATATATATAACAATGCAATGTAATGCACGCACGGGCAATATATGGTGAGGTGATTAATGAAATGCAGAATGAATTTTTCTTTTTTTGCTTTTCATTGTTGCTTTTTTTGCTTCTTTTTTGGCATACGATGAATGCATGAAATGCGAATGTGAATGTGATGTAAATGAAATGCTTGGATGCAAATGCTATGGTGCATGGTGTGATGATATGAAATGACTGATTGGTTGCAGAAACATTTTTTGTGGTGATGAGATGTGAGACTTTGAATGCGAGAGTCGGAGATTGATCATTCTTTAGAAAGATTAAATTTGATTCAAACTTCGGCAATCTCAAGGTTGTTTGATTACAGACACTGATGTGAAAAACTATTTGTTTTTGCAAACTTGCTTCTTTTTCTCTTTCATTATGATGCCCCATGGTGACCGAAGTTTAGGTCTACAAAGTTGAGTAAGTGGATTTTCGTGTATCACATTATCAACTTGTGTTCTATATCTCTCAAGCAATCGCTTTAGCAAACATGTATAGCAAAGGCATATATAGATGAATGAGTCGCTTAACGTGGGGTTCTATTGGTCTAGGGTGAGGACATTTGTAGGCGCATGAAGGGGTGAATGACCGATCGGTCTTTGTCAAAGGTCATGAAAGGTAGGTTTTCCCGAGCCAAGAAATGTGGGACTGCGCCCCAATTTAGATTTGATGACGGTGAGTGAATAACCTGCCCCTGTCTAGTGGTGACAAGCTAGGGTGTAGAAGATGATGGATTGAGAATGCATTGAAATAATTATTATTTTTTGTGATTGTAAAAATTTTTATCTATACATTAGATAAAAATATTATTAATGCATAAAAAACACATATTGTTGTCGTAGAGGTAAAGTTTCGGATCCGTGGTGCTATGGTTTTGAGTTCAACATGCATTTGACACATTTTGGCAAAATTAAAAACAAGTAGAACAAGATTTTATTTTTAAAGAAACTAAAACGGAAAAAATTTAAAAAGAACCGCGAGGGGAATCAAATACAGTCACAATGTTTGGCAAATATGCGAATCGCCTGTATATATTCATTACCTTAGTTTTAAAAATAGGGGTATTGTAGTAATTTCGCATTTTTTAGGACGGGCCGTGGCCCTCCCCGGTCCTAAAGAAGATCCGCCACTGTCTATTGAAAAGGAAGAAAGAAGAAATCAACTTAAGTGAAAGTGTAGTTCATTATCGTACATTTTAGCATATTATTAGAATATGAAGAATTTGTGTACCTGTTGTTTTTTGAATCGATGGAATTGTAGTATATATTAGCATATATTTTGGTATGAAATCTGAGAGTTTAACTCTAAATATTTAAGTAAAGTAGTTTAATTATCCGTTTGTGTATGTGTTCCTCTTGCCTAGTTGAAATTGTAGTACTTTAATTACTTTAAAGTATGGGCAGGAAATGATTGTATAGGAAGGGAGAAGGAAAAAAAATAATCAAAATAAAAAAAACATTACTTTTAAAGTCGGATATTCCTGTTATACAATGTTATATCCGACTAAAAAACAGGCTTTTAAAGTCGGATATTCCTGTTAATCCGACTTTAAACGTGTTCTAGAGAGCTTAAAAACACAATATGACCAAACTTTTAAAGTCGAATGTATGCATTTATCCGACTTAAGAAACCTGATTTTAAAGTCGGGCGCCCACCCGACTTTAAAATTTCGGACTTTCTAAGTCGCCTCAATAGAAGTCGGATTAGGATCCGACTTTAAAAGCCCAAAATATCCAACTTTAAAATCCTTTTTTCCACTAGTGGTGACTCATTCGTGTGTTCAGAAAGTTCTTCCCCTTCCAGCTTATCACCATCTTCTTGTTCCTCCACCTCTTGAGCGTCGTCTTGAGCATTGTCGGCATCATCGGGCCGTGTTTCTTCTGCATGAGGTTCAAAAGAGGAAGGAATAATTGGAGGAGGTGGGCTAGGTGTGTTAACATCAAGTACTTCTACATTCTCAGGAATGCCTTGCTCTTGCCGAACTTGGTAAGTGGTGGTAGTCGCAGAAGCATTTTCGACAACCTTTGAGCTCGCCTCTTGATTGGCCGAAGTAGCTCTACATGGGTTCTCGACAGGCTGGAACAACACATGAGCGTTAATAGAAGACAAAAGAAAATATGGAAGGGTCATGACCTGCGATCAGAAACAGTAAAAGGGTTCAACCTTTGGCTCACTGTCCCCACTGTTGTAAGAGCTCCTGGTTCTCGGCCTTTTGGGTGTTGCGTTACCAATGGTCCAACTTGACCTCTTTTGACCCTAGAGAAATTGGGATGATTAGTGGTCGATGAGTATGCGTTAAAGTAAAGTGAAAAGGAAAACAATTACCTTTTGTGCAGGTGGAGATGATTCTTTTGGCTTAGGCGAGGTGTGGGCACCTTCCGTGGTTTTTCCTCTGCGCGCGCTGCTACCCGCTTGGAAGGAAGCGAGAGAGTGAAGAGCAGCTGTAGGCAATGGACAAACGTGTAAGAATGTTGTACACAAATAAAAGTGAAGTGGTAGCAAAGCGAACCAAGTTTGACAAGGTCGCATACCTTTAGATGTCGTCTCGTGTTTCCGCGAAGGGAAAGTAGAGCGTAGGTCGGACACCATCGTGGCCTCATCAATGTCAGTAGTTTGGGCCTTGTAACAGTTCGTCCACCAGTCAAAAAACTCTTTGGTGCAAGCGAACGAGACCCCGAAGTCAACAGGAATGAACTTGGGGGAGTGTCTGGTAGCAAGATCAAGACATGCTTGGTGCTTCTTTTCATTCTTTGGAAACAATATATTCTTCCTAGTATAGAAGAGAGACTCGGGGCGAAATTGGCACAATTCGAACTGTCTTGCGACCAAATTTGGCAGGTATGCATGCAACTCCAGCTGCTCCTCAGAGA
The DNA here is from genome assembly GCA_020916435.1 of Oxytropis ochrocephala. Classification (NCBI taxonomy): domain Eukaryota; kingdom Viridiplantae; phylum Streptophyta; class Magnoliopsida; order Fabales; family Fabaceae; genus Oxytropis; species Oxytropis ochrocephala. The sequence continues at coordinate 48,981,444 of CM037093.1, forward strand.
ATTTAGGTGATATCCTGATTGACAGTAGAGCGGGAGTTAGATAAGCTTGCCAAATCTGGTTGTTTTCCCCCTCATATGCGATGTCTGTTGTAGGAAACGAACGCTTAAACCACTCCGGTCCAGAGAACCGTTGAGAAAATGGGGACATCGAGGGGGTGAAGGCATTACAGGCTAGGAGCATGTTGAAGGTGTCAAAAAAGAAATCTTCAGTTGATTGTGCAACTGCATTAGGCCTCAGTAAAGCAAGCCTTATGCCTTCAGTTACTCCTTGCTCGATTATGTGGGCATTGAGATCAGGAATTTTCAGCTGCAGTCTTGATTCGAAGGTGGCAAGAAACCCCAATTGAAAGAGCCAGATGGGTCCGGAAATGGAGAATCTGTCTTGAGGTTTGGCTACTTTCAACTGTAAGAGCCATTTGACAAACGATGGTAGAGGGTCACACTTTAGGGCTTACAGGAGATGAAGCTGAAGACACAAACGAAAGTGAAAGGCGAGGTTTCAAAGCTTGAAGAAACGTTAATGGCGATTGCGTAAACACTCAAGAGGTTCGTAGGGAAGAAGGAAGCTCTGTCTCGCTAGTTTCGCAGAAACGGGAAATGGAAGAGTTTCTGAAAAAGAAGAAGTTGAAGAGTGACTTCCCTATTTATAGCTGCTCCTAACGAGGGAAAACGTGCAAAACCCCTAAGTATTCTACAGAAAAGCAGTTATTGTAATTGAGTAGTGGGGAGTTCCAACGCAAACGTGGACCACAAAATCTAACTGGCGCCATTAAGTCACATCATTTGAAAAGCAAATGTCCCTTCATATCTCGTCTCTGAAGTGATGACGTCAAGTGTTTCAATACTACACTGTTGTTCTCAAAAATGTCATTTTCTTCTTCATTAAAATTCAGTCGAAAATGACAATTTTTGAGGGGCAATTTGTTAGCCTGCCTTTTTGACAGGCCTCATTAAATGCAATCAACGAGGGTTGACTCATCATTCCAAGAGAAGAAATGTTGAATTCGACTCTAGGAACCGGTTCAAAAGGGAATTCGACAGGACTAAATAACTTGGAAGATTTGAGGAAAGCAAAGGCTTTGTTGACAGAGGAGTTCGCACGTTGATCGAAGAAAGCTGCAGTCGAAGACAAGCCTGACAGTTATCATTTTTCAAATCCTTAGGTGGTTACTTAGTTTTTGAATTTTCCCTCCTTGTGTAAGTAGTATAAATAAGAGTTTTCCTGATGGAAAATGGGTCGCATTTCCTCATACTTAGTTTCTTACGCTCTAACCCTCCAACACACTACCGTGAGACACGAGCAACAGAACGCAAATGTATGGACTTGCATACCACCCTTTCAATTAATGCTTTTTAATTGCTTTCTTTAAATTCCTGCACTTTTACGTGTTCTTTCTTTACTGCATTTCTACAATCTTTCCTTTTATTTTCTACATCTCCCTCGATAATTCGACGGTTTCGCGCGAGACTGTCAGTTATCTTCTTTATTTTTACGCAAAGTTACCCAAATCACAAATATATTCTTAAAACACCAAACCAAACCGATCTTGGGATACTGGTTGATCCCGCAAGTCAAGGATTAATTCTAAACCAGCGGTGTTTACCAAAATCCAGGGTAAACACCATGCCATTCAAGTGTTGAATTTCTTTCTTGCTGGTGGGTGGTCTCATATCAGCGACCGCCCTACACTTGTCAGGATTGGCCTCAATCCCTCTTTCTGTAAGATGAAAACCGAGAAATTTTCCTGCTCGCACTCCAAAGGTACACTTTTTTGGATTTAACCTGAGTTAGTTCCTCCGGGCTTCCTCGAAGACTTCTCTTAAGTCGTTGATGTGATCCTCGTCCGTTTTACTTTTGGTGATCATATCATCTAAGTAAACTTCTGCTACACGGCTGATCTGCTTCCTGAAGATCTTATTCATCATCCTTTGATAGGTCTCTCCTACGTTCTTCAGGCCGAAAGGCATGACTTTGTAGCAAAAGTTGCCACGGTCGGTCATAAATGCGGTCTTCTGCCGGTGTGGAGGATACATAGTTATCTTATTATAACCCGAATATGCGTCCAAAAAGGACAAGAGCTTGTAGCCTGAGGCACTGTCGACCAGCTAATCAATGTTGGGAACTGGAAAGGCATCCTTTGGGCACGCTTTGTTTAGATCGGTATAGTCTACACACATACGCCATTTACCATTCTTTTTCTTTATAAGAACCACATTGGAGAGCCAGGTCGTGTACTTGATTTCCTTGATAAAGTTGGCTTTGATGAGATCATCCACTGCTTGGGCCTTCTCTTCATTCTGTGCTTGCCTCCTCTGGGCAACCGACCTAGCTCCCTTATCAACTGACAGTTGGTGGCAGGCAAACTCTATGGGGATACCGGGCATGTCTGATGCCTTCCAAGCCAATAAGTCTGCATAGTCTCTAAGGCAACCAACCAGCTCTTGCCTTCTAAGCTTGACCGTCTTGGCAGGATCGTCACCTAGCTGGATGTCGACCAACTCCCCATGAGGCTCTTGTCTTTTGAGCCTGTTCTTCAGCTCTCAGGCTAAATCATCATCGTCCTCTTCTGGATCGCTATCGGGGTCATACCGGGCATCCAAGTCGGCCACATTAACTTGATGACCTTCTCCTGTGTCGCGGGAGCTGGTGCTCGGCACCAGCTCTTCGTAGACATCTTTGAGATACAGGTAATGACATCATCTAGCTGCCTCCATGTCGGCCAAAAGTGTAACTACTTGGTCGTTTCTGCTGTAGAACTTCATTTTCAGATGGACTGTGGATGCAACAGCTTCCAACTTCCCAAGAGTGGGCCGACCTATAATGCATTGATAACACGAACTGTAGGGGAGGGCCAAGAATGTGGTTTTGACCGTCCTGAAGAGAGTGCTACCGTTCGTGTCATTTCCAAAAGTGACCAATAGATCGAGAGTCCCAAGGGGATAGGTAGCCGACCCATTGAACCCCATCAAAGGAGTTGGATCGGCTTGGGGCATGATCTTTTTCTATCAACATTCAATTTGTCGACCAGGTCCTCAAACATTATGTCGGCCGAGCTTCCTTGGTCGACCAGTATTCTTCTGACTTCCGTATTTGCCATCACTGCTGAGACAACTAACAGAACATACCTGTTGGTCTTCCTATCTAGTAGGTCTTCGTCCCCAAAACATATGGGCAGCCTATTAGAAGGTGGCCTAGGTGCAGAAGTGGTAGCGACCATCATAATCTCGTTCCACTTTCTCTTCATCGACCGGTTAGACTCGTGCACTTCAAATGGATTTCCTCCATGGATAACCATTGCTACATTCCGGCCTCTTGATTGTCGAGTATCTGGTTCGTCTTCGAACCCGTCTTTATCCTTGGTCGCCTCGATCAACCCGGCGGCGACCGCCTTTCCTTTGGCGGGGTCTCGAGCGACCTGCCCTTTTGTAGTCCTTTCTTCAGCTCGTTCCCCCTCTTTGTTCTTGACATACTGCCTTAGCTTTCCTTTACGGATTAGGTCTTCTATGTCGTCTTTGAGAGCCATGCAATCGTTGGTATCATGTCCTTTACTACGATGATACCGGCAGTACTTCTTGGTCGGCCAGGCCTCTTTCTTCATGACAAGGGGTTCAGGCCGCTTGACATTGAGGAACTCACTGTTTTGGCACTCTGAGTAGATTTGCGCTATCGACGTGGTCAACCTTGTGCGCTGGTCATATTTTCTAGGCCGATACTCTGACCTTCGATTCTCTTGGTTCTTACTCGTTCTGATCTTCCTTGGGTCGCATGCGGGTGCCCGGCCTAGCGAGCAGGGATTCCTCATAAGCCATATGGTCGTTAGCTCTGCGGAGGAAAACATTAAGGTCCTGATAGCGATTTAGGCCGACTTCTTGGGCAAACAAGCTGCCCGGCCTGAGTCCACGCTTCATCCACTTAAGCATATCTTTATCTGTCAGGTCAATAACGGTCTCTGCCTCCTCATTGAACTGATCAATGAAGTGTCTTAGCGTCTCATTCTCCCCTTGAACAATGCCATCCAAGGCTTCCTCATAGCGATCATGGCATCGGTTGGCCGTATAGTGGGCAAGAAAATTTTCACCAGGCTGTTCCACGAAGAGATTGTGTTGGGGCGCAGAGTCTCCCACCACGCCAGTGCTCACTCGTCGAGCGACTGTGGGAATAGCCTACACTTCATCACTGGATCGAGTTCCCTATAGCTGCAGTAATTGTTGAAATACCTTAGGTGCTTATCTGGGTCGCCACGACCGGTGAACTTGTTCAAGTTGGGAGGCTTTCTCAAGTCCCTTGGGATACGATAGCGACTGATTTCCCTTGTGAAGGGGCCTTGATGATTCGAAGAGTTGTAGGTCATTGCAAACGGTTGCATGGCAAGTAGCTCTTCATTGGTCGGTACACCAAAAAAGCCTTCGTTGGTCGGAGGGGGTCCGTGTATTGGAAAGGAGCCTGCTGCAGGGAATGTCTTCTTGGATGTTCAGAACGAGGCCTCCTTAGTCGCTCAGCGTACCGAGGATCAGCCTGAGAAACATCACGTATTCCCCCCTCGTGCTCGTAATCATTGAACTCGTCGTACGGATCCCAAGATCGACTTCTTGATCGTCGAGAGCCAGAAGATTCGCACGAAAAGTACATGGTGGGCGACCGGCCTGATTCCGGTCGATAACTGGAGTCTTCGTGTTTTGCGTAGTCTTAATCATGGGATGGAGAGCGACGACGACGCCCGGCCCTGTGCGGGGGCGACCTGTGTGGCCTATTCCCTCGCGGAGGAGTTCGGCGGGATACACTTCTTCGATGAGAGATGCTCCTGCGAGGTGGCGACCTATGTTTGCGCGATGGTCTCGTAACCTGATCCTGCGGATTTACTTGAGCCGCTCACGGGCGGTCTGAAGCCTCTCCGTGTTCGTAGTGAGAGATGAGTGCATCTCGGTCAGCTATGATCTGATTCTTCACCCTTAACAATTCAAGGACTATTTCTGTAACCTGGGCCGGTAGTTCGAGTAGACCGGCGTCGGCCAACTCGGGCAGGATTGCTTGTTGCTGAACAGGCTGAATGGCGGGCTGGATAACTGGCCTATTGCCCCCCTGCACGGTGGGTGATTGTCGGGATTTGCCTTGTGACTCATGGACGGTCACGGGCACGCCCTCGGGGGTCTGCTGTGGTTGAGCGTTCTGAAGAGACGGGTTAAGTCGTGATGATGCCCGCGTAGGGGGCTGTCTGTCGCATGGCGGCATGACTGAGGTAGGATAGCGCTCGAGCCTCCCACTGTGGTCGCCAATTGATCGTACCTTGATCAATAAGAGTTGCTGGATCAGTTACTATAGCTCGGCCGCTGAGGAGCTGCCTGGAACAGAATGTATTGGCCGCACGCAGGTGGTACCTGCAATGACACTCCGACGATCAAGTCAGTGGTTTGCAATCGGGCAGGATCACAAGGTGTAGATAACATACCTGATATTATGAGTCAGGATAGTATTTATACTCTGCTAGAGTGAGGCGCCCTGGCCGAATAATGCGCAACGGCCAGGAGCGAGAATTGCGCCCCAAGGCTGAGCGCATGGGCCTTGTTGGCCTGCTGGCCCATTTTGTGCTAAATAGCTCTATTGGGCTTATTAGCCCACTCCGGAACAGTTAGTAACTCAAATCTTATATTTTTGTGTGGATGTAAATTAACAACTCATATATATATATATATATATATATATATATATATATATATATATATATATATATATATATATATGGGTTAAATATGTTTTTAGTCCCTATAAAATTTCACTATTTTGTTTTTTGTCCCTATAAAATTTTTCATCAACTTCTAGTCCCTACAAAATTTTACAATTTCGTTTTTAGTCCCTATAAAATGCCAACTTATGTATACCCATTGAATTTTTGATTGATGATTTGCATATATGTTAAGGACATTTTTAATATCTTTAACGTGTATGCAAAATATCATTCAAAAATTCTAAAGGTATACATGAGTATTCATGATTTTACATTTTATAGGGACTAAAAACAAAATAATGAAATTTTGTAGGGACTACATGTTGAGGAAATTTTTTATAGCGACTAAAATCAAAATAGTGAAATTTTATAGGGACTAAAAGTATATTTAACCCTATATATATATATATATATATATATATATATATATATATATATATATATATATATATATATATATATATATATATGTGTTCGACATTCACTTGTAAATTAAAATTTAAGAATTTTTTTTACAAAAAAAAATATTATATACATTTAATCAGATTATATAGCTATATCACACATTAAATGACATTAGACCACCAGACTCTAAAGCCATCATAACTATTTAGAGGGCAATCCAAAAGGAAAATCATATGTTGGTTGGTCATTTAGATAATCCTAAAGCCAAATACAGTATCAAAGCTAACATTAAATAAAATTCTTATTATACAACTTCGAAAGTTTTCTTGCCATTGGCGCACACTCGCAACCACACCACAAATGTCCTCATCATCTAGTGACAATCCACTTTCCTCCATTAGCATACTCAGGATCTTCCCGCCTTGGTTCAATCCCAGCTTTGAACAAATGGAAATTAGCATTACCAAGCAATCTGATAGGCTTGAATATCAGATTGCTTGGGGTTATTGGAACTGGAACTGGTCACGACAACTCTTCAACGTAATTGAAACTGTAAACCGTGCAAAAAGTGGTTCCCAAGCAACAATGCAACACCTTGCTTGGGGTTATTGGAATTGGAATTGGTCACGGCGCCGCCGGCTTCGTCAAATACCCTTCAGTGAATTCTTCAGTTATCATATTTTTCTCTTCGACTCATGAATCAATAGCTAAATAAAAGGAATAGTTCAATTACAATGCAAAACACCACTGAAATATTAGTGAACATAGTTTGGAATCTTTTGTACAAAACAAATATTGTGAAAAAATATTGCATTTCAGTTCCAGCTCTCTCACTCAATCCATCTCCTTTCATTCAGGTTTCTTCTTCATCTTCTTCAAAGAAACAGAGCACTCCGTAATCGACATGCGCACCCCAATATAATATCATTATATCATATCCATAAACAAAACTCCATGATGATGATAGTATAAAATAAAAAATAAAAATGAAACCAACTAAAAGAGAGACATTACAACCTTTCCATTCCAAGTTAGTAATGGCAATAATAGCTAGCATGTTGTAATGTCTCTCACTCCTTGGCAAGTAAACTCAAATTTTTGCAATTAGCCTTCTTACCTTCAATACTAATTCCACATATATAAGATCTTTCAAATGGTCAAGAAAACGAAAATAAACATGCCTCCAATATTTAATCCTTCAAAGCTCAAGAAGTTGTTATATGGTAGATTCAGAAACCTAGAAAGCACAAATCTTCTAAACTTTGTTAGATTTCACCTTAAATATGGTTTAATGAGATATCAAGCGATTCTAACAATTTCATGGTTCCGTGGTATCTCTATAGACAAATTGTTTCTTGATAAGTTCAAAAACCTTAGTGCAGATAGCTTGGAAGTTTGAAGGGTAATAGTAAAACTTTCTCAAATGAACTAATAAAATTGAAACAGATAGGGAATATAATCAAACCTTAACAAACTCCACACTCTGAACATTGACAAATTATTAATCAAACTGGTTAGTCTTAGGCTTTTAATAAAAAACAGATAACACAAAACCACTAACACTTAAATAAAGACCACAAAACCAATACCAGAAGGTGAAAGAATGTACCTTTTTAATTACCAATCATTTTCTTGTAGAGAACTTTCCTATCTTTGATGGAGTATGGTCATTGTAGCGCAATCAGCGGGTTTTGGTTTTCTCTCGTCTTCCTTTCGTTTATTTTCCATTTCCTCCCTCTGATCTCTTCTCGGTGGCTTGGTGGTTGGCGGAAACACCTTCTTGATAACCAGATCGCAGTGGAAGCCATTGAGTTCAGGGCATCGAACAAGTCATCGCTAGCGTCACCAGCTCTTGTTTGCGGATTGTTGCAGAAGAATTATTGCATGGCACCGTATCCACCCACCTAAAAGAAGAAGAAAAACCACAAAATAATACATAATTATTTATGATTAATATTGATTTATTGTTGAGAGTCGTCTTCATTACGCTGCCGAATGGATCTGAGAGTGCATAACGGAGTCGTCTTAATAACGTTGACCCGTGGGTTTTCAAATTCAGACTTGAATCCACAAATAAATGAGAATAATGAGTGTGATTGAATCCCATGAATATTACAAATGAAATTCAAAAATTTAAACTCTTTAACATGATAAACTCCTTCTAAAACTGTGAAATCAATTGCATATCAACAATCAAATAAATGCAAATAATTATGTATTAGGTCTTTTTTTCTTCTGTTTCACTATGTTGTATTTTCAAAATTAATGTATGTAATTAACTTTTCCAGATCTCACACACTCTATCAAACACCAAATTCTAAAAATACATGAGATAAACAATAGATCATGTATTAGCTCACAGTAACTAACACCTCAGTGGACAATGATCATCACATCACCGGTCAATATGCACCCATGAAGCAAAATCAGCAAAATCAAAATCATGGATTACTCTGATAAAGCAAAAAAAAAACAATCAACAAACATGCTCATACTTTTATAGAGCAACAGTATGTAGCAAATTCAAACTAACAACGTAGATTTAAACATGCCCAAGAAATAAAAATTAATTGAGTACACAGATCACATGAGAATTTCAACTAATCTACAATAAACTGTTTCAATTTATTTTTATCAAATAAAATAATCATCATAATCATCGCTGGGATCCGAGAATAAAGACCGAATTTTCTTCACATGGGAAAGCAACAATAAATCCGTAAAAGGATGAAAAGGGAAGCACTTACGTGTAAGGAGAAGCGATGAAGAAGAAAGGGCTGATGGGGGTATGTTAGCATTAGAGGCCATGACCCAAATTATCCAAGGTTGCATAGAAAGAAACAATGCCGTGGAGTTCTCTCTCTTCAACACAAATTGATTCTAATAAATTAGCCTTGTAATGGTTGACTCATGAAATTAATGCCAGCAAATAATTAGAAATATCCATCAAGACAATTCAAAATTACAATTGCCTAAAATAAAAAACGTATCTAGCAATTCATGAGGATGTGATAATTTCCAATGCAATTGAAAAGCTCAATAGCCGTCCAGATTAGACCAATAGATGAGGTGGCCTGCCACGTATTTATTCAGAGATATGTGTGGCATTTTTTGATTGGTCTTACGTGTACGCCTATGTGGACAAACTCATGATTTAATATATTTATGATTTATGATATCCTCTGCTTTCTATTAAAAGAAGATTTTTAGCGTTTGTTTATTGCTTATATACCAATTTTATCCTCATTTAATACTTTGTCTTTTCAATTTTCATGGTGAGTGGGAGTAGTGCACATTAATTTGATTCGAGTGGAGTTATTTCATATGTGAAGTTAAGTGAAGGGTATTTTGGAGCAGTGGCGGGTCTTGGACAAAAAATTGGAGGCGACCGAATTTGTAACAAATATACAATACATTTTTCATCACATAACTAAATTATTCCTTTTGGTTCGCGGAGTATTTTAACTATTGCAACTTCACATCCCACAGTTCAAATCCTGAGAGGAGTACTTTTGGATTTAATTTTGAGAAAAATAAATAAAATACAAAAAAAAAACAAAAATGGATTGCCACCAGAATCGAACTGTGGGCTTCCACTTTGCTAACTAGAAGCCCAACCACTGCACCGCCCAACAACAATGTTTATTTGTGTTCGTCTAATTATATATAACATAACTTTATGTGTAAAATATATGTGTATATATAGTAAATTTTAAAAAAATTTGGGGGTGGCATCCTCTCTCTCCCCCAAGAAAATCACATCACTGCTTTTGAAGACTTTACTTAAAATAGACAAAAATTAAATGAGCTCCTTGGTATTGGTGATTTTTATACTTTCTTCTTATGATAGAGAGAAGGTATATATATATATATATATATATATATATATATATATATATATATATATATATATATATATATATATATATATATTATAATAAACTATGGATTGTCCACCTAGGCATCCATGTCAATAATGACATCAAAGACAATTTTAATCCACCTCATCAATCCGCATCCACGTGTCACCGCAAATAGCTTTATCACGGATGGAATTGATCAGATTTGCGGCCAACATGATCAACAGCTGGCATAGTCCAAAATTTCGGCTGTCATATTGAACAGCTGCGAGACAACTTCTTAAAATACATAAATGGTTTAATTTCAAATTTTCATTTAATTGATTTCAATTGCAATTAAGTAGTAATTTAAAATAAGACCATCCGTTTGGAAAATCGGTTGAGAGTTATATCTCAACCAATGAATGGCTCCTAAAGGATCATTTTCACAAAACATAGTAACCGATAAATGGTGTTAAAGCTGTATAAGGAATTTTCGGCAATGTCTGTCTCGCAAGAGATATGCAAAATTTTGAAAATGGGAAACCGCAAATTTATTACTAATTATTATGTTATTACTCCTGCAATTTGAATTCTAATCAAAAAACTCACTAATATTTTTATTACACAACTAACTATTTTATCTTTGAGATTAAATAAATTAAATAAAATTTAATTATTTAATTTATTATATAACAATTCAAACCCAAAAAAGAATAATATTTTTAGTATTAGTGCACCTATGCTACTATATAACTATTTTAATTTATTATATAACTATTTTACCTATGCTACTATTTTTTTGAGCAAACCTAGCCTTCTCATGTTACACGTCAATGCCATTTGTACATTTTTTGATCAATATGTTCTGTATATTGGTTTTACATTAAATAAAAATTTTAATATTAAAAGAAAATCAATTATTTACATTTTATCTAATTAAATGCGTTTGTTATTATAAAATGGAAACGTTCTATAATAATGTGAATAAATACTCAATATTATTTGAAATTCAAAAAATGCATTTATTAATTGGCAGAATAGACTGTCATTAATATTTGGTCTCTTTCTCTATCCTTTAAATTATTTGCAATTCAAATTTGTATTTTTCCTCTTTGTCCTTCTTCTTCAAAATCTTCATATTTTTTCGTACAACCCTTCTCCCATTTTCTTTCTCAAGTTCTCTACTAATATGAAATTTTTGACTAGGTGAATGAAGTCAATGATGAGGACAGCTCCACCTAGAAACATCATGATATATACAAGCAGCAACAGTAATTTTCTAGCTTATTTAGATTCATATGATACAAGTCTCTAGAGCGGTTGGGGCCAATATCATGGTTTGGGTTTTTTATTTATTTAGATTGAAGATAATTTAAGGGTCCATCGTTATTATTTTGATTTTGATTGTAGACTTTTAAACAATTGCAAATATTTTGGATTTTAGGATTTGCATGTGGCTTATCTTAAAAAAAACAATTTGAACATGGACAATTTTTTTTATTATCACAATGTTTCTTCATGTCTTAAATTAGTGTCCAAAGTATTTAATATCTCACACAATGCACATAAATATAAAGCTTTTATTTTTTTTAATTCGTAAAAAAAATGTCAGTTTTTAAGTTACAAGTGAATGTTGACCCGTGCTGGCACGGGTAAATCATACTAGTATATATATATATATATATATATATATAAAACCATAAATCTTACACATCATCTATCCACATCACTAGACCAAATAAATGATGTCATTGATGACAAAATACTATTTCATCTATGATTGTACACATGGCAGCCAATTAATTCAGCAAAAAAATTAAAATCGAAATTATTCCCACTTTCCATAAAAAGGTCAACGGTTGGCAATTAATGTATTTAATTATATATGATCACTACATACCATTTCAACATTCAACATTAGTCGATGAGAACATTAGAATATCTGGTTGTTATGAGAACATGAGAACATTTGATTACGATCGTGAATTAAAATTAATGGCTCAGATTCTGACATTAAATACAAGATCTCTCGTGATCTTTAGTTAAAAAAGAAATAATTAAACGAGATCTTGTAATTAATATCAGAATCCGAGCCATTAATTTTAATCCAACGATTGCAATCAAATGTTCTCATGTTCTCATTATAACCAAGTGTTCTCACCCGAGTCGTCCCCATATATATATATATATATATATATATATATATATATATATATATATATATATATATATATATATATATATTAGTTTTCTTCCATGAGAACATTAAATAATAACCGTAAGATTAAAATTAATGGTTCATATTACATCATTAATTACAATATCTCGTACGATTGTTTCCTTTTTAATTAAAGATCACGGAAGATCTTGTAATTAATGACATAATCTGAACCGTTAATTTTAGTCTGACAGTTATTATTTAGTGTTCTCATGTTCTAACAATAACCAAGTGTTCTCACTTGAGTCGTTCCCTATATATATAAATTTATTTTATTGGCTAAATTACTCCAAATGTTTTTTAAGTTATTTAATTTTAACAAGTTGATCCTTTAAGTTTTTTTCGTACCACTTAAGCCTTTTAAGTTATTTCATTGCAACAAATTGGTTCTTTAAGTTTTTCTGTACCACTTAGGTTCTCTAAGTTATTTAATTGTAATGATTTGGGGCTGAAAAATGCAAGTTATTCGAGATTTAAAAGTTACAATTAAATAACTTAAATGACCTAAGTGGTACGAACAAAACTTAAAGAACCAGCTTCTTACATTTGAATAACTTAAATGACCTAAGTGATATAGAAAAATTTAAAGGACCAACTTATTACAATTAAATAATTTAACTTTAAATGTATTTTCACATATTTTCTTTTATTACTACATTTAAATGTATTTTCACATTGAATATAGTTTAACTTTTTCTTGTAATATATTCCTGTAAAATCTTTTCTCTCAATATCTATACAAAGTATTTAAATATAAGTAAATAATCCAATTTATTACTGTAGTCAAAAAAAAATTCAAATCATTAATAAAATACTTAATTAGCTGTTATATGGATTCAATGAAATCAATGAAAATAACTATCTCAGATTTATAGATATTAATAACATTAACTTCTTTTTGACCAAAGATATTAATAACATTATTAACATTAGCATTAATAATATTTAATACCCTTTCTTTCAATTTAATGAGAACTTTATATAAATTGGCTAATAAGTAGCTAAACAAAAGCAAATCACTAATATTGTGAGAAGAGAGAATTGAGAAAAGAACATAGAATGACTACCTTCTCCTCTCTTGTTGTCGTGTTTCTTTTATGTGTTGTATCTTCATATGCAATTAAAGTTGTAGATGTTGAAACTATTTGCAAGGAAGTCACAAATCCGTCATTTTGTTCAACCCTTCTCAACTCAAATCCCAATGCAAGTAGAGATCTTGTTAGCCTTGCAGAGTATGCCCTAAATGTTGCTCATGCCAATGCGACCAACACCGTCAAACTCATCAATATGCTACTTGCACAAAGTAGTAGTGAGGCGGCGAGATACCATTTCAGAGTGTGTTTGTTTCATTTTGCTGAAGAATCCGGCGTCCTTCATACGATTGAGTATACTCAACAACTCTTGAAGAGGAAATATTACCAATACGCGCAAGATAGTGTATATGATATTGAACTTGATGTTAATATATGTCTTACAGGGGAGACGCCAACTGACCCTCCTTATCATGATACGTCTTTACTCCCAAAATATGCTAATGTTGTTACTCAAGTCTGTCAAATTGTTGTTAGTATATTAAGTTGTTTTGATAAGGGACCTAATTAACTAAAGGTGTGTGTGCTAAATCAATTGTTAGCGCATGCTAAGTTAATTATTGGCTCTACAGTTTGTCTTTCTTGAATAATTTCAATAAATGGGCCAATTTGATAGTAAAATGAGAAGAGTAATTTTTCTTTCCAATCCTCTTATTGGTCAAAGAAATTTAAGAAGCCATATGAACATGACATATTAAATTTAGGGTTGGCAATTTCTACTAGTAAATGGGGATCCCCGCGGGAACTACCCTGAATGGGGTCCTGTAGGCGGGGAATTTTTCCCCGTGGGGGATGGGGAGTTGGGGACGGGGGAGAATAAAATATTAAGTTGTTCTTAGTTTAAAATATTAATAAAATATTAAGCTGTTCTTAGTTTTATATATACTTTCTAAATATTAAAATATAAAGGTAAGACTAACTTTTATATTCTTTATATTAATATGTTAAATTTTTGAATTTTAGTCTTACTTTTTATATATTTTTATAATTTTATTATATTTTAATTTATATCTAGGAGGCGGAGACGGGAGCAGGGGAGTACTCCCCGCTCTGCCCCACCCTGCCCCATTGTCATCCCTAATTAAATTCTTACATGTCAATGCCATTTCTATTTCTACAACTATGAATTAAAATTTTAATAAATATGAAAAGGATGTAAAAAGAGTTTAATTTATATACACAACATGTGTATACATGTTTTACTCTACCTACCAATGATAATCTAACGCGTCATTAAAAAAAAGTTACTCAATTAGTAACCACATGATTTGTCATCCTTACCATGTATTGTGATTGGTGAATAGTGTAATAAGTTTTACAAAGAATCTGTATACTAATTTAGAACCGAATCCACATTAACATAAATAATAAATGATATATACTCCTAATAATCACAGTAAAATTGTCAAAAATAAATAAATAAACACGGGAAAAAGAAGGGTGCTTATAAGATGAAGGAGCTATTGAGGCAAAATCCCATTCTAGTTTTGATGGTTAACAAACTTTGTAATGAGAAGTTTAAGTTCTCTAATTTCATATGCTACTAATGTTTCTTCTTGAGTGAAATTAAACAACAAGATTTGTTAGCAATTCTCAAGAAGGTAATCTGCTTAGAAGAAACATCAATAAATGAGAAGACTTGTAGCAATGACAAGACAAGAAACGTTGACTCAAACATAAAAGAAAAACAACCATTGATATGATGAGACGAATCAAGACCAGAAGGGTCAACTTAAGAAAGATCATCATGAGAAACGTTAACATGAGAAGACTCATCATGAGAAGAGTCAACATGAGAAGAGTCATGATGAGAAGAGTTGATATGAGAAGAGTCATGATGAGAAGAGTCATCGTGAGAAGAATCATCATGAGAAGAATCATCATGAGAAGAGTCAACATAGAAGAGTGATAACTATCATTTATGATGGTTATTACGTGCTCTTTAAGCTTGATTTTAGGTGAATTAATAAGCATGATTATGTGGTTTATCTTGTAATTAAGTGTTTAGGTTAGAAATAATGGTGCAGGACTGAATTGGTTTAATTTGGGCATTTTGCTGCCCTATTGCGTTTAATTGCGTTTTGGTTAAGTGTTGCAGCAACAGGTGTCGTAGCAATTAAGAAATGCGGAAGATGAGAGAGAAAGATCAAGGAAACACAGAAATTAAGGAAAGGACAAGTATCAGAGCTGGAGGAGCACAGAAAGATATGACCTCATAAGAAGATTCCAAGATTGCCCTTTAACCTAGGAAAATGTACCCTAATTAGGTCATTTTTAGGGTTGTGTGCCAAGAGACACTATATAAGGAAGTTTCCCATTCTTCATTTGTATGCTCTGTTGTCAGGAAGGAAGTATAGAGATAGCTTCCCCTCTTTGCGTGCAAGCTCACCTTTACCTTACCAAATTGATTCATTGCTGATACTATTGTTGCAGCATCACTGGAATTACATTCTTCTTGGTGGATTCTACTTTGGATGAGCTGGATCAGTCCTCCATTGTCATCTTTGGAGTTCTCCTACTGTTCTCTCTTAGTAGTATAATTTCTTACCTTGAATTTTGTAATATGACTCCTACTCTTTTGTTTAAGTTATTTTCCATGTTTTGTAAGCTCGATATGAGCTAAATACTCATAGTTGAGATGTTGGATCTGATGTAGCTAGATTTATTATGTGATTAATTAAGTATGTTTGATGTTATGCATTTTACCTTGTGCGTTATAATATTTCCATTTTAGAGTAGGGTTGGGCGTCTATTCTAAATAGCATTTATAAATCCAGAGATGGTTTGTAAATTAATCTCACAAGGTAATATGGGTAGTGTTCATTAATAGATATGTTAATGTTCCTTGCTTAAACCCTAGAGATAGGAGGGAAAAATCCATAAGGTGAATACTGTCGGTGCTCAAGCAGCCTAGGAGGTACTTATTTAGGGTTTAGAGATAAACTCTTGCAATGAAAACCTAGTGTGAAGTATTTGAGAAAATATGTCTTATTGCTGCAGCACCTAATGCTGCAGCATATAACATACCCTTAATTACATTTTAATGAAGCTACTGAAGTGAATGCATCTCAGCTTGTTCTATTCACTGATATCCATTACCCTTTTACTTTTACTATTGTTTATGTTACTCAAAAACTTGTGTGTCATTTACTTTAGCACTAGATTGTTAGCCAAATTAAACTCTCAAAATTAAGCATAATTCCTTGTGGGAACGATCTCACTTACTCTATATTACTTGTTTGGACAGTGTATACTTGCACTACCTACATTTTTCACAACAAGTTTTTGGCGCCGTTGACGGGGAATTATAGTTTAATAGATTGTTTACTTAGTTAGCAACTTAGTGCCTTTTGTTACTAATTATGTTTGTGTTGTTTCTGTTGCTACAACATTAGATTGCTGCAACATCTGTTGCTGCAGCATATGCACAGGCCCACACGTATCACACCAGAATTTTAGTTGCACCCAGAAATAGAAAGACATTTTAGAAGATTGAGAAGAGTTCACAGTACTCCAGGACTTATTGAATTAGGAAGAGCTGCTGATATTGTTAGTCCTCACAATTCTGAGCATGGTGATCCTACTCCACCACCTTCACCACCTCCTACAATTGGAGATGATGGAGGGTATAGAAGATAAGTTCTTTAAATGGGCGTTATAGGCATGGCTAATGATAGGCGTAGACCTGTCGTGACCGTGATCCCGACGTTGACGGCTCAAAACACTACAAGAATTACTTGCATTCTCAAGCTAAACATTTCGGCGAAATCGGTCACCAAGAAATTTTCTCGCCTAATTTGGCGACATCGGCGGGATTTAGTCCGCGCGATGCGATTCTCGCGAATACCATAACATTTCTGGCGGATTTACTGGCGGAATATAATTAGGAAATAAAAAAAAATTATCAATAAGGCAATCCGCCAAGAATTGCGCCATCGGCGGAATATTCTCGCCAGATGAATCGGGTGAATTTCACCAATAATTATCGGCGGAATTTCACCAAGAAATCCGCCGATGAGTTCTTGGTGAAATTCCGCCGATATTCATCGGGCCAAATTCCGCCAAGAATCGCAATTCCGCCGAAATGGACATGATTATCCGCGCCCGGCTTTCACGCGCCTCAAGCTCGTGACATGTCCGCCAAGAAATGACTGGTTCCGCCGATAATGTATCGATTCACTTTGTAATGCAAAGCAGACACTCGACACGAGTTCCGCCAGACTGGTCGCCACACATTTTAAATCAACACAGCTTTCCCATTTCTATCTATTACCAAACACACTCCCTCTCATTTACTCTCTTCTTCTCTCTTCTTCTTCTCTCTCTTCTTCTTCCACTCTCTTCTTCTCTTTTCTTCTCTTCCACCACCACACCACCACCACCACCCAACACCACCACCACTCTCTTCTTCTATTTTCACTCCACTCTCTCTCATTTACTCTCTTCTTCTCTCTTCTTCTCTTCCACTCTCTTCTTCTCTTTTCTTCTCTTCCACCACCACACCACCACCACCACCACCCAACACCACCACCACCACCACCACCACCACCACTCTCTTCTTCTCTTTTCACTCCACTCTCTCTCATTTACTCTCTTCTTCTCTCTTCTTCTCTTCCACTCTCTTCTTCTCTTTTCTTCTCTTCCACCACCACCCAACACCACCACCACCACCACTCTTTTCTTCTCTTTTCACTCCACTCTCTCTCATTTACTCTCTTCTTCTCTTCCACTCTCTTCTTCTCTTTTCTTCTCTTCCACCACCACCCAACACCACCACCACCACCACCACCACCACCACTCTCTTCTTCTCTTTTCACTCCACTCTCTCTCATTTACTCTCTTCTTCTCTTCCACTCTCTTCTTCTCTTTTCTTCTCTTCCACCACCACACCACCAACCACCACCACCACCACCAACACCACTCTCTTTTCTTCTCTTCCACCACCACACCACCACCAACCACACCACCACCACCACATAGAGGATTAAAATATTAAATATAAAAAAGCATTTTTAAAATATTTTTAAATAAAAAACGCATTTTATAAAAAATTAAATAAAAAAATTAGTTTAAATAAAAATTAAATATATATAATAGTTTTTAAAATATTAAGAATTAGTTTTTAAAAAAATTAAATAAAAAACGATTTTTAAATATTAAGAATTAGTGTTTAAAAAATTAAATAAAAACGCATTTTATAAAAAAAATTTAAATATAAAAAAGCTTTTTAAAAATATTTTTTTAAAAAAATATATATTACATTACTGGCGGAATTTCACCCGAGAATTATCGGCGATTTCTCGGCGAATTTCACCCGATAATTATCGGTCAAATTCGCCAAGAAATCCGCCAAGATTATCATAAATTCGCGAATCAAGTACCGCGAGCGCGTTTTACGGTGATTCTCGGCGGACTAAATCCGCCAGTAAAGTGCAATTTCTGGCTGATTTATACCATTACTGGGGGATTGAGTTAGCCAGTAATACCCTTAATTCTTGTAGTGAAAATAGATTATTGGAGGAGTCGCCACCCAATTTATTAATAATAGGAAAATTGAGAAAAACCTAATTTAAAGTTATTTGGTCTGCGTAACTAGGTTGGATTCGGGAGTCGATTATGCATAGGGAATGGCGAAACTTAATTCCACTGCACCCCTAGTATATCTGTCCTAAGACAGTTACCCTAAATTTGATTGTGCTAAAATTAAATTATTTGATTATTTGTTTACCCCCAAATGAAATAGAATAAAATTTATATTTACAAAGAAATAGAAAAGAACTAATTTAAGAAAGTTTATTTTTTGACTTGACAGGGAAGCCTGCTCCTACGTACTCTCTAGTGCAATGAGAGACTCAAAGTCACGTAGTTCTTCCTAAAAATTTGTTGGTTGGTTGATTTTATTTTTGAAGGGGTCTAAGATCCAAGTTGTACAACTAAAGATCCTTAGATCGGATTGACAGGATGTACATCCAAATCGAATCCATTTATATTTTGAATTTTTATAAAATAGGTGTTTAGTTTGTAAATTTTCGTGATTTTTATTTTAAATGGATTTAAGGTCCAAGTTGTACAACTAAAGACCCTTAAATCAAAGTTGTGGGTTTGATAGGATGTACATTCAAGTCAAACCCTGAATTATCGTTTTTGAATTGAATAAATAATTGATGGCGGTAAACATAATGATATAATAATATTGGTAAAGAGAAAAGAATAATAAATTAACAAAAAAAACAAAAATTAGGTTCAATAGTAAAATGGGAGTGACTATTTACAGGAGGTAGTATTGTTGACAGGGGTGTAAAACAGTGAGGCCCAGATCCTTGTTTTTTTTTTTTTGGACGCTACCAAAAACGGAAAAGGGCTTGAGGGAGAGGGACACGCATGGAATCTGGGGGTGTGGTTTGGAAAGATGTTAAAATTAAAATTTAAATAAAATAAAGGCAATAATACAGGAGAGAATATACAAGGTCAATTTTTAAGTTTGAGACCTCATTTATCTCCATCCACCATTTCCGCCGCACATGGAGATCCAGGGAGAGACGGAAAAAATGGCCACACCATGAGAGATAGAGAGAGGTCTGAGGATATAGAGAGTGAAGCTTCCAGAGAGAGAGAGAGAGAATGACCATGAGAGGAAGGATGAAGCGCGAACAGACGGTGTGACGGAGCCCGCCGGAAAGCGTCGGAGTAGGCGAAGCCCACGGCGGCGCTGTCGTCGGAGACAACATCTCCAAGTTCGGTTTTTTTATTTATTTTTCATTGAATGATTGTAAGACTAAATTATGGTTAATTTAGGAATAATAATATTAATCGCGAATGACCAAACAGATTAATAGTTTTAGTAAAGGGATTGGTAATTAAATAAAATAAGGGAATTCACTTAGAATTTTACATAGGGGAATCGAAGCTTGCAAGTGAAACCGTGACTGTAGGTCTCTCTCCATTGGTTTAATATTGCATTTTAATTCTTGTTAATTAGTTCTTTTTATTTTAGTTTCTATAACACTCAACTATATTGGTTCGTCTAAACAATAGAATATCTTGATTAGTCTGGTACTTGTTAATTAATCCCTGTGGAGACGATAATCTTTTATACTACTTCTGCGAAAGAGTACACTTGCTCTAAGTGTGTTTTTAACGCAACAAGTTTTTGGCTCTTCTTCGATTTCTTCTCTCCTCCTCCACTTAATGTCATTATTTTATCCTCTCCATTACTGGTTCATGGATTTCTATGAGTTTTTTTTGTTTCATATGTATATTCTTTTGAGAACAAAGTAGATCTGTTGCTATAAGCCAATATGCATTTTGTTTTTTTCTTTCTAACTTACACTGATATCCTTAGTAAAACATGTTGATTCAAAAACACAAAACCAGAGAGAAGAAAAACAATACTGACCTGACTGTGAAAAAAAAACAAGATCTGGATCTGCTGTTAACGCTAATGACTGGTTTGTGTTTTTTTGTTGCTGCCGCTGATTTTGGTTTCCAGAATAATTGTTTCTTTCTTCGAAATCCGTCCTTCTCCCTCGTTGAATGTGGTTTAGACTGTGTTTTATATTGAAAAAAAATAGGTTTTAGGCATTAATTACGTTTGAACGGGTTTTGACTTTTTTTTAGGTTTGGAGCGGAGCGAGCCAGGCCCAACAATTTGGAGAGCAGTTGCCAGAAACCCTAGATTTGCTGCTACCTATTTTGCAATTTTTTATTGCATTTACGGATTTGTATTTATTTATTTTTTGGATTATTATTGTAAAAAACATTTCAATAAAACAATTAATTAAATATACTATTTTTTGTAATTTTTGAATTGTATATTTTTTGTTTGAAAAAGAGTAAAAATAGCGCGAAAGTGACAAAAACGAGTAAAATGACGTATTCGACGATTAAACACGCAAAAAATGCATATTTTCGTAATTTTTTCGAGAAAATGTCAAAAATACCGTTAAAAATTGAATGTTCACAAGACCTATGAGGGACTATGCAGTTTTGACCCTCAAACGATTTCAAAATTCTCTCTTGAAATGTGTTTGGCTTTGCCAATAGAGGTAGTAAGAGTCATATGAAGGAGCTTCTCCGAAGTTATAATCTAGATGTTGTTATTCTTTTGGAGCCACGTACGGCTTTTTCGACATCTACCACTTTTTGGAACCGGATTGGTTATGAGAAAGTAGGGGTGGAGGAAGCTAGAGGGTTTTCAGGGGGTATTTGGGCGCTGGCTAAGATGGGGTGTATCTATACCATTACTGTTAGGGATCAGATGCATCAATGCATCACTCTTGATATTGTTGAGGGTAATCAGACTTGGTGTTGTTCTAGTGTCTATTCGAGCCTGCAGTTCCCATTGGTTAGTAGCCCGTGTTAAATGGGATTCATGGATTGTAATCGAATTAGTTATACAGTTTGGCACTCCATATAATTCAACTCTGGAGTGAGTCAATTAACTTGTAAATAAAATATGTTTTTTTGACATAATCAACCTCTATTTTTTGTCACACACCTAAGCTTTTATGCTTCTAAATTTTCTTGCTCAACTTTGCTAAATAACAAGTTTTAGCCTCAAACATCATTTTCATTGCATCATATCTTTACTGGTGATTTTGGTATGATTCTTAGTTGATTTCATTTGGATATGTAACACACTATTTTTCTATAACTTATTTTATATCAAAAACATAATTGCGGAACAATTTGAGGAAAAAAACTATTTTCTTTTGTAAACCCTTTGTGTTAATATTCAAATAAAAAAAATCACTTATTCATAAAAAATGCCACGTTCATAATTTATTCATTCTAAAATCATGTATCTATAATTTTTCTAAAATATCATTTCGTCTAAATATTATCTTCATTGACTTTAAAACATCAATAGTACGATACTAACAGTGTGATGACTTTAATTTCTTCTTCATTATAAATACAATAATACTAGTTATCTCTCTATACAACATAACTTCATATCATCATAACTTCATTTACAAATTTCGCATCAATTACTTCATTACAAACTTAACACAATAATCTATCTTGAATGCTTCTTGTTGGTTCACTATAAAAAACCTGAAATGGAAAGAATGAGATAAAAATCTCAGCGAGTGTTCCCAACACACACACACACACCCGACACCTAACAAGCACTCATGCAAAAAGGCAGTATTCAAGCAGCATGCGCAATTAATGGATAACAGCTAGACAGTTAGCACAACAAGCAGACACGTCAGTTTCTATCGCCACTGACAACCCAGTCCAATCCATATGAACACGAGAACAAACCGAACTCAATCACACATTCCTAAATCAGAGGATGATTACCCAATCCTCATTTGGCTAAACAGGGTACAACCAACAACAAGAACAACAACAAAAAGAACAAAAACAACAACAATAACAACAACATCAACAACAACAATTGCAGCAACAACAACAACAACAAGACTGGGATACCATGCCCGAATGAGGTACCTTGCCTGATACACACTACTAATAACGACAACAACAACAGTAGGACCGAGATACCATGCTCGAACGGGATACTTTGCCCGATAACAGCCTACTAACAACAATGACAAGCGCAGGACCAGGATACCATGCCTGAATGGGCTACCTTGCCCGATAACGCCCTACTAACAACAATGACAAGCGCAGGACCAGTATACCATGCCTGAATGGGATACCTTGCCCGATAATGCCCTACTAACAACAATGACAAGCGCAGGACCAGAATACCATGCCTGAACGGGATACCTTGCCCGATATTGCCCTACTAACAACAACGACAACCGCAGGACCAGGATACCATGCCTGAACGGGATACCTTACCCGATAACGCCTGTTGTGAGAAAACGTGATAGTGCAAGTATACACTGTCTAACAAGTAATATAGAGTGTAAGTGAGATCGTTCCCACGAGGATTTAAGCTTAATCTTGAAAGTTTAATTTGATTAACAATTTAGTGGAGAAAGTAAATGACACACAAGTTTTGGTAGCATAAACAGTAGTAAAAGAAAAGGGTAATGTGAAATCAGTGATGAGAACAAGCTAAGATGCATTCACTTCAGTAGCTTCATTAATATGCAATTAAGTGTATGTTCAATCTTTGCAAAGATTAAGTCTCGCAGAAGAATAAGACGTTATTCTCTCGAATACTTCACACTAGGTTTCCTTGCAAGAGTTTATCTCTAAACCCTAAAGAAGTACCTCCTAGGCTGCTTGAGCACAGGACAGTATTCACCTTATGGGTTATGCTCTCCTATCTCTAGGGTTAAGCAAGGAACATCAAGATCTCTCGTTAATGTCCACTACCCACATTACCTTGTGAGATTAGTTTACAAACCATCTCTGAATTTATAAATGCTATTTAGAATAGACGGCCAATCCTACTCTAAAATGGAAATATTGTCACACACAAGGTAAAATGCACAACATTAAACATACTTCATTAATCACATAATAAATCTAGCTACATCAGATCCAGCATCTCAACTATGAGTATTTAGCTCATATTGAGCTTGCAAAACATGGAAAATAACTTAAACAAAAGAGTAGAAGTCATATTACAAATTTCAAGGTAAGAAATGATACTATAGAGAAAGAACAGTAAATGAGATCCAATGGTGACAATGGAGTTCTGATCTAGCTCTTCTAAATAGAAATCCACCAAGAGAAATGTAATTCCTGTGATGTTGTCGCAATCGTCTCAACAATGTATCAAATTTGGTAATAAAGATGAGCTAAGCATGCTATGCGGAGCTATCTCTAAACTTCCTCTTGACGACAGAGCATCCAAAGGACGAATGAGAAACTTGCTTTTTTAGTGGCCCTTGCACGCAACCCTAGAAAATATCTTCTTTGGGAAATGCGTCCTTGGTTAAAGGGCAATTGTGGGAAATCCACATGAGATCATATCTTTCCGTGCCATACAGCTCTGACAGCTATCATTGCCTCAATTTCTGTGTTTTCCGCATTCCCTTGACATTTCTCTCTCACTAGCGCATTTTTGCTATTGCAAGACGCACTTTATTGTCAGTGTAGCACTAAAACAAAACACAATTAAAAGAACAAAGGGCATAAATATGCCCAATTCAATCCAATTCATTCTGCACCATTAACTCTATCCTAAACACTTATTTACAGGCTAATTCACACAACATGCTAATAAGTTCACTTAAAAACAAGCTTAGAAAGCAAGTAATAACCATCATAAATGAGGGTTATCACACCCCCAAACTTGAACCGTTGCTTGTCCTCAAGCAATGACACTTGACACAGGCAAGCACAACTGAACACCAGCAATAACAATCAATGAATTAATTTAAATATGAAGCACAAAGAAGAATCAAGCTGAGCATCAACTTTCAGATTTTTAACTCAATTTCATACCTTCTAAATAATGAGTTCCCTAACCTACTCCTGCTCAAAAGTGTGTGTGTGACACTTAACTCAGTTCAGATCATAGCAAGGTTCAAAATTTCACTTAGCTAAGGCTTAGAGAGGTTTTCTTTTGGGAAATCTAAAGATTTTTCAAAAGTAAGGGCAGACTAACAATTCATGCTCAGAAAGGGGGGTTGAGCTTGATCAAGGGCTTTGATGTAGCAATCCAGAACTTTTAGGCCAGTGCACTTATTTCAACATGACTTAACATTGCTTGCAAAGAACTATTCCCCGCAGAGATTACAGACTGCAACGATGATTTTGTACAGACTTTTGACTTAATTTTGTACTGCATTGCCCTTATTTGATTTTATTTTTGATAGCATTTTTGCTTTTTTTTCGATTTTTTTTAGTTGACTGGGCAAATGCAGCACATTCCATAATTACAGACATTGGTGCTTTGCACCTACATACAGACTTAAATTTAAAACATCCTAAAACTATGTGCACATAACCCATCATTGCTGCAGCACTGCATTCCTTCAAGCTTTGCCTTAATATATCTCAGAGTACCCCCAAACTTAGTTTCTTATGCTGCCCTAAGTTTTTAGTAGAAATTTAGCAATTCCCTAGGTCTACCAACACTAGCCTAGTTTCAGATCATCTTTAATTCACTAAGTTCCTTCCTAAGTTCAAGCTTAAGTGTAGGAGCAGAAGTAAAGTAGTTCACTCACCAAATAGGGGCACTATTAACTCAATTCTCACCATATCATCACTAACTTTACTTCTAAAATTTTAAAACTCACTAACTTTACTTCTAAAATTTTAAAACTCACTAACTTTGATTGCCATTAAACAGAGTACAAAGCCTATGTGTAGCTCCCCCCTACCCACACTTAGAACTGTGCAGTGTCTGAACTGCAATCAACTAAGGGGAAAGCTATAGGATAACAACAAAACAGCAAAAACAGAAGCAAACTAACAAGCACAACTGTTGAGTGCTAACACAAATAGGGGGCACTCAACAGGTTTATTCTAAACAGAAACTAACTAGAAACAGAGGCAACTACTATATCAGAATAGAAATTAACACTAAAGCAGAAAACATAAAAAGATTAAGGTGCAGGAGTTCCTGGTTTTGTTCTTGGGCTTGCTCGAATTGTAGGACCCTTGCTTTGTTTCTTTCTAGAGGCTTTTGATGATTGAACCATAGAGGGATTTGGAACATTCGAGATTTCTGTTGCTGCAGCAATAGATTGCTGCAGCACTAATTGCTGTCACACCCTCAAACTTCAAATTGCCAACTCATTTCCTGCAAAAAAATCATAAAACAACAACAACACTGGTTTATTAGTTTAAAACTTTGGGTTGCCTCCCAATAGCGCTTGGTTTAAGAGTCCTCAGCCTGACTACCCTCCAAGATTAGAGGTCTTGCACATTAGTGATGATTTTGCTTCTCACCACTGGTTCACCATAGTACTTCTTCACCCTTTGACCATTCACTTTGAAATGTTGCTTTCTTTCATCACAATATAAATCCACAGCACCATGGGGATACACCTTCTTAATTTTGAAAGGTCCAGAACACCTAGACTTGAGTTTTCCAGGGAACAACTTGAGTCTTGAATTAAATAGTAACACTTGGTCACCTTCCAGCAGCTCCCTTTTCTGGATTCTCTTGTCATGCCAAGCTTTGGTCTTGGCCTTGTACAATTAAGCACTCTCATAAGCAAAATGCCTCATTTCTTCTAACTCATTCAGTTGCAATAGCCTAGCTTCCCCTGCCTTAGCATGATCAAAATTTAGCTTCTTCATCGCCCAATGAGACTTGTATTGCAGCTCTAAAGGCAGGTGGCAAGCTTTGCCATAAACCAAACTGTAAGGGGACATTCCCAAAGGAGTCTTGAAAGCAGTTCCGTAGGCCCACAAAGCATCATCAAGATGATTAGACCACTCTTTTCTTGTAGGCCCTACCATTTTCTCTAGTATTCTCTTGATCTCTCTATTTGATAATTCTGCTTGGCCACTAGTTTGGGGATGATATGTCAGTAGCAATTTTGTTCTTGACCCCATACTTGGCTAATGAGCTTCAATCAATTTGTTGCAGAAATGAGATCCTTTATCACTGATTATAGCCCTAGGAGTGCCAAACCTTGTAAAGATATTCTTTTGCAAGAACTTGCTAACATACTTAGCATCATTGTTAGGCAAAGCAACTGCTTCAACCCACTTTGATACATAATCCACAGCAACAAGGATGTAAATATTACCACATGAAGGGGGAAAAGGCCCCATAAAGTCCATACCCCAAACATCAAAGAGTTCAATCTCCAAAATGTTGGTCAATGGCATTTCTTGTTTATTGGAGATGTTCCCACTCCTTTGGCAATTATCACATTGTTTAACAACTCATGAGCATCCTTGAAAATGGTAGGCCAAGAGTAACTGGTTGCAAAGACCTTTGTCTTTGTTCTCATACCTCCAAAGTGTCCTCCATATGCTGCAGCGTGACATCGCTGCAGCTCTTTCTGCTGTTCTTCATCAACCACACATCTTCTAAACAACTGGTCAGGGCACTTCTTGTAGAGGAAGGGTTCATCCCAATAATATTGCTTGAAAGTATGGAAGAACCTCCTCTTTTATTGGTAATTCATATCACAAAGAACCACTTTGCTAACCAGAAAATTGACTATATCAGCATACCACGGTGCTGCAGCATCAGATGCTGCACCACTTATAGCCAGTAAGTGCTCATCAGGAAAATGTTCTTTGATTTCACCAAATATACCTGCACTTTCATTTTCCAGTCTAGATAAATGGTCAGCAACCTGGTTCTCCACCCCCTTCTTATCTTTAATTTCAAGATCAAATTCTTGAAGGAGGAGAACCCATCTTATTAGCCTAGGTTTTGCATCTTTCTAAGAAATCAAAAATACTTAATGGCTGAATGATCAGTGTAAACAATTACTTTTGTGCCAATTAAGTATGATCTAAACTTATCAAATGCAAAAACCACAGCTAATAGCTCTTTTTCAGTAGTAGTGTAATTCAATTGAGCTTCTACAAGTGTTTTACTAGCATAATAAATAGAACGAAAGACTTTTCCATACCTTTGGCCTAATGTCCAGGCCGCTAGAGACGTTGTCGAGGTCTTCCCGGACGGCGAAGCGGGGGTGCCTTTCTTTCCCCTTTACTGGAAGGCGGCTCACTTTGCACAGAAGTCGAGCGAGTACACCTTCGCCGTATCGGCGTTGGATGAAAAAGACAATGAAACTCTGGCCGTGATTACGGAGCTGTCCGCCCTACTGCCACAGAACCCTAAGGGAGACATCCCCTGTCGGCCCTTTTGTCTGTACAAAGAGGAGAAACTGTTGTCCGAGCTCGATCAGTCTAATTCTTACTTTTGTATTTGATTTCTTTGATTTGGTCGGCCGGCTAACACCTTTTGTTTCTTGCAGGCAAAGCATTGACAATGTCGAGCTCCGACTGGGCCAACCTTGAAAAACTCGCCCTTTCCAACGGGCCGAAGAAAGCTGATGTCGTTGAGGCCGCTCAAAGGCTGAGCACTCCCCGCCACAACAAGAACTCCGTCCGATCTGAGGCTGTGACCGACGGGCGCACTCCCGGCAAACGGCAACGGGTGGAGGAAGAGAGGCGGGTTGAGTCTCCCATCTTTGAGGTGACTGTTGCGTTCGTGTGGTATTCGCAAATATAGTGCAAGTATACACGTCGTACAAGTAATAAAGTGGTTTTAAGTACGAGATCGTTCCCACGAGGATTGGTTCACTTTCAAGAATTCAAGTTTCAAAACACAAGAGAATCAAGCAACAAATCGGCAATAAGAGTTGGTTTTAATGCTAAGAATGTAAATAAAGCAAGTAAACAAATGTTGGTTGTGATTATGGATGAGAGATAAGTTGAGTTGTTGCATGCAAGTAAATCCTTTCTAGTCAAACGTTATAACGTTTACACGCTATAACGTACAAATGTTATTTTGTATAGACGTGACCACGTTTGAACGCTGTTGCAAAAGAGCTATGCTTTTCAAAGACAAAACGCCGTCGAGTTTCAAGTATAAGAGGTCCTATGTCTAGGTTCTAAATAGGCCAACTCCCGTATTTTAAGCACCCACAAAGAATGTTCTATGAACTATTATCCATTCTATGTCTAGACTTAGATAAAAATGCCTAAATGTCTAGGCCAACTCCTGTGTTAAATCATGGCCTTCCATTTAAGTGTGAAATACAATCCTCACCTTTCATTTGAATCAAAATGGCACTTGTGTAATAAGCTTTATGGAAAAATACAATTTTGTAAATGATTTTATCCTTCACCACACTCACTAAGTCGCATTCAGCCCTCCTCTCTCCTCATTTTGTGCTTTTTAATTACCTGAAATCCATGTGACATTGCATCTTGACCATGGATTCAAATTTTATCTCAAATCCTATTGGTTTGCAAGAAGCACATTGTCATAATTGCCCTTTAAGTTTTCACCCCATATAAAAACCCAAAAGCAAGAGACTAAGACACACACTCTCATTTTACCCTAGCTAGCAATCTCTCCTCTCCTTTCTCCTTAGCTTGGCCGAACCCTCCCTCTCCTTTCTCCTCCATTTTCTTTTCAAGTTTCATCCACCAAACCACCTCAAATTCATTCCATCTTCATATACATTTTTCCTTTCACCCTTGATTCCAGTTTTACATCACTAAAGAGTTTGCTTTCTTCAAGTTTGCGTGACCTTTGTGGTTGGTTTGTGAGGATTGTGGTTGACTTGCTCTTGATCTTCATTTCTACCTTTGTTTATCTTGGAACTAAGGTATAACCAAAACCCTTTGCATTTTCATCAATCTTCTTGCATTAAAATCTTTTTCAACTTATATTTGCATCTCATAACATCATTTTAAATGTAGATCGGGCTGTTGTGGGTGAGAGCTGGTCCATCACCCACTAAATAATTTGTTCTTGTGACTATGTGTGATTATGTGGTGTGCTTGTGATTTATTCTTTGCTCATGTGATTTTTACCAAATAAAAACATGTTTTCCTCTTCTTTTTGCCTTGGCCTTGGGCCTAACTCATGATCCTTGTGTTGTTCTTGTTCATTAGATGGTTTGAAGTTTGAATAATGCATGATTAATTGTGTTAATTTTGTGAATGAATGATGAGCTATACTTGTTGTTGAATCTTGATGTTTTGAGCTTGAATTTTGGGGGGTATGGTTTCGGTTTTGGGTCCCAAATCTTAGGGTTCTTGCTTGTTTTTGTTGTTCATCATGTATTCATGCTTATCTATGTGATTGGATAAATTTTGATGAAAGAATTTGATGATTTTTAGGGTAAATAAGGCCTTAGGTTCAAGCAAATTTTTTAGGGTTTTGTTGCTTTGTCTTTCCTTTGATTTTTGCATGAAAAATGTTGGTATGGATTGACAATAGGTTTCGGCCTTGTAGCCCTCTCATGCCTATTTAACATGCTTGAACCACAAAAATAATTGTTGCTAAGTCTTGTGAAAATAAAAATTGTTTCAAAGTTCTTGTGTTGTGCAAATCATGATGTGAGCTAGGGTTTGTAACTTGGCTTATAAACCAAATTGAAATGGGATGTAAAAATTGATTTTTCTCAAGTTGTTATGACATGACTTGCTTGTCATTTGTGGTTGGTGGAAGATTGGCAATATGAGGCTCACTTGTGCTTCATGCACTTTAATTTAAGTGAGATGATTGCTTAACATGGTTCAATCTTCCATTTCTTTTGTGCTAATTGTTTAATTGTTGATGATGTGTAAAAGGATTCCCACTTATGCCTAAAGGCATATACCTAATGGAGTGGAAGATTACTTCAAATGATTCAACTTGTTTTTAAATTCCAATGCAAATTTGTGCTTCCATTTGTCAATTGTTTAGGGCAACTTGTGCATATTCCTTATATTTGTTTTTAATTCGGCCTAGAGCTCAAAACTTGACTTATGTTTTCACAATGTTTTTCTTGTGAGCATTTCTTTGCAACTTACTTAGTTTTCGTTTGGTCTCACATATTCATACCATTAATGGTTGATGATTCAATATCATTCTTGTGCATTGTTGTTGTAAATGGTAATGAGTATGCTTGGGTTCCAATTGTTGCAAATCGGTAAATATTGTTGTCTCGGTTTTGACTTGAAAAGGGATTTGAAATGTTCTATTTCTTTTCAAACTTGAAATTACATGATTTTCCAAATAAAAACCCTAAGGCATTTTCATAAGCAAATCATTAGCCATCACTCGAAGCCGTTGCTTGTTTGATCGCTAATGAGGAGTTATTAGTGATAGTCACTCGAAGTCTTTGCTTGTTTGACTATTATGAAAGCTCCCACACATTAATTAAACAACAAAAACAAATTCAAATCCCCAAAACAACACGAGCTATTGGTGATAATTATCATTGATGCTCACCACTTTTCTTCAAAAACAATTTTCAAAAATAAAATAGTACAACGTTGTCACTTGTAATCACTCGAAGCCATTGCTTGTTTGATTACCGGTTCCAACTCTCTTTTCTTTCGAGTTATTATTGAATGCCACTCGAAGCCTTTGCTTGTTTGGTGTTCGAGAACACTCGAGTCTTACTTCAAAAATTCTAAAACTTAAACTCCTAAGCCGCTTTTTGGGCGAAAACGAGAACTACGTAGCTTTGATCCTCACCGGTGAGGTACGTGAGGGCGGGTTCATGTCCCGTCAAGCACCCTTTTCAAAAAATCTTTGTTTTGTTCCGCTTTTCAAAAATACCAAAAACATTCTTTTTTTCCCGTTTTTCAATAAAGCAATCTTTCAAAAGAAAAGAAAAGAAAAGAAGTAGAACGATGTATTTCAAATCAAACATTTCAAAACCTCATAAAGTTAATGGTTCCCTTTCGGTAGAAAGGGCGTGCGGGGTGCTAATACATTCCCCACACGCAACCGACCCCCGAACCTACATCTCTAAGTTTTCGAAAGACCACCCGCTTTTCCCAAAAAAGGTTTTTTCAATGTTTTCCTAAATAAATATTGGTGGCGGCTCTACTATTTTCATGTTGTCAAACTGAAAAGTCCAAACCGGATTTTTCGGGCAACACTCACCACTCACTTAGGTATTAGGGCACTCTCATGCTCAAAATGTAAAAGTGAATTTCATTCATCAAAGTTCTAAGGTTTACATGGAGTGGAAATGTATTTATATGTTAGGCAAAT
This sequence comes from Oxytropis ochrocephala, assembly GCA_020916435.1. Classification (NCBI taxonomy): domain Eukaryota; kingdom Viridiplantae; phylum Streptophyta; class Magnoliopsida; order Fabales; family Fabaceae; genus Oxytropis; species Oxytropis ochrocephala. The sequence goes on from CM037093.1 coordinate 49,013,297, forward strand.
TGGATCCTAGGCCCAACATCCAAGTCCACTTAAAATAAAGGAACAAGGCCCAAGGCCACAAACTAACTACTAAGGCCAACATGGCTCAATTAAAAGTGTCTTACAATTTATTGAAATAAAAACAAACCATAGGAAATACTAGAGTTGGTTATCTAGATATTCCTACTATTTACATGGTCACCTTCAATGTGTTCTTGTCTTAATGATTAGGTTGAGCACATTGAAGTATACTCCATGAATTCTTGTTGACTCTTTTTGGTATTTATCTTTATGATCTTCATCCAAGCTCCATGCATGTGGGCTCACATAATACTCCCCCTCTTGAAACTTCACTTGTCCCCAAGTGAACTCCCCCTCTTGGAAACCTACATCAAAGATGGACAAAAATCACTTATTTTGAAAATAAAAACAACTAAACTAATGCTAGAATTGGTTAGGCTCCACCGGGATCAAAAGGAAAGTGAGTCACCCCAAATAAAAGCCTAATCATGAAAAATTCAAGCACAAGTTTTAGCACAAACCAAGCATGGTAAACTTCCAAGCAAAAGAAAAAGACCTAGAGTAAGGAATGGAGAAAAGAGGGAGAATATCATACCTTTGCAACTTAAAAATATTAAGCAAATTCTCCATTACCTTGGCCTTACCATTTAATTGTGCACCTTTGGAAGTACCACAAATTTTAGAGTTGCCTACCATAACAACACTTGTAATGCGCTTGTCCTCATGTACCTCACAATTCTCATGTATAGAGGAAATATGGTGCTCTTGAGCACCATCAAACTTTTCACCTTTAAAATTGTTGTGCTCTTTCAATGCTTGGGAAACAACATTTTTCGCAAGTGCCTCAAGTGTAACATCATATTCACTCACCTTCAAAGAGGAATCAACAAAATTAGAAAGAAAATTAGCATTAGTAGCCAAACAAACAAAATCATTAGAAGATGGGAGTTTGAATGACTCTTTCAACAATGGTTCAAGTTCCTCCTTACTTCCAATTTTTGGAACCTTTTTAGAAGTTTCCATCATTAGAGGCTCTTGGCCAACCCTAGTTGCTACATCCTCCTCATTGATTTTAACATTCATTTCATTTTCTTCTTCCTCTATTTTCTTCTTCAAAGCAATTTGGTCCTTAATCATTTCATGAAGGCTAAGAGAAGTAAAATGAATTTCCAAATTGTCATGCCTAAAAGAGTACTTGTTAGCATAACCATCATAAAGTACTTTTTTATCATGTTTCCATGGCCTACCTAAGATTAGGTGGGCGGTCTCTATAGGTACAACATCACATAAGACTATGTCTTTGTAACTATGAGTGAAAAAGCTAACAAACACTTTTTATTCACAAGAATTTCTCCTTATCTTTATGCAACTTGAGCATATATGGTGTTGGATGGTCAAAGGTGTGAAGGTTGAGTTTTGTAACTAAACGAGTGCTAGCCATATTAACACAACTCTCACCAACCACTTGCAAACAACATACACTATTTTCAACACGACATCTTGCATGGAATAAAGAAGAAGTAATAACAATAGGAATAGAAGTAGAAATTTTCTCCTTACCATGTGGCACCACGGCCGAAGCTTTATCATCTTCAAAGTTAGATTGAAAAGCTTCTTCCATGTTTGCATTGGTGTCCCTCCTTTTATGGCTCATTTCATGTCTCATTTCATGCTCCTCCTCCTCAACATACTTATCTCTTCTATACCTTCTTTGATCCTCATCATATCTATATTTCCTATACCTCCTTACACAATACTCGTGAGGGGAATCATGACTCTTAGGAGAAAGATGTCTTCTAGGTGAAACATGTCTTCTTGGACTTCCTTTGTACCCTTCATCCATCATTCAAGTGCAATGTAGTACCTACAAGAAGAGTTAGAGAATAACAAAAATATCCAGCAACCAATAAGTCCTCACAAGTGTGTTTAGCTCACCAAACTTCACTCCACTCGTCGTGTTTAGGCTTTTTAGGAAAAATACTCTCCACTCAAGAGATTTTTTTTGGGGCACACAAGTGTAAAGTAGGGTCACTCAAGTCACTCTATTCTCCAATGGTCTCTTAGGAGTGAACCTCAAAAGCCTCTTTCCAACCTTGATGTTGATATTACTATAGATTCTCAAGAAGAGTATTGCCAATCACCAAAGAATGCCAAAAAAAAGGAAAAGAAACTACTATGACAAACTTAGAAACTTTAAATACCCAAAAAAAATTAGGAAGCTAAACCAAATATAGAGTATTTAGAGACAAATTTAAACTACAAAAAAGAGACTCAAAAAGAATGGTAGCAATGCACCAAAGAAAATGCAACAAGATGAGCAAAGAAGACTCCAAAGGCGAAATGGTCCAAATGTCCTCAAAAAATATTGAGAAAAATTCCACAATGATCCAAATAATGTGTACCAACAGTGGGAATTTTTGGAATTTTTTGATGCTCAAGTGATAGGTAGAAGCCTTTTTAGTATAATATAATACTTTTTTTCTATTTTTCTATTTTTTTATTTCCTTTTGCTGGATTTTTTTCAATGTCTCAAAAAATTGTAGATTAGCTACCTGGCTTTTGAATCACTTGATTTGGATAACTATTGAGTTCCCTACTAACTGATTTTGAAGTCTTGAAACAGAAAATTTGGATCAAACAAATTCTGAAAATTCTAAAGATTCAAGAACAACATGAGTTTTTGATTTCTTAAAATGTGGATATCTCGGTGAATACTCAACCAAATCGACAAAATTGGACTCCATTTCACACAATATTTCACAAGGAATTTAACTATGCAACTTTCAGAACTTAAAAAGCACTTAAGCGGAAAAGTGATTCTGAAATGAAGGTTGAAGATGAAGCTCAAAAGCTTGAAGCTCAATAATGGTAAAATGCTCAAAACAAAGACTAAATTGAACGAAATTTGTGCCTAAATTTAACGAAATTTTACAAGGATCACGAATCAATCACAAATTTGCACAAAAGAGTTGAAGAACTCACTTGAAACTCGATTTTCAGAGGTAAACGCGTTTTGACTTGTGGAAATGCAATATTGCTCAAAACTCAACCAAAATTCATCAAACCACTTGCAATAGGTTCAAATAAGTGCAGTAATTGATTTCAAGCAATCGATTTCAACGAAAATGAGCAAAATGGAAAACGAAATGGAAATTGGAATGCAACTTTTATGGTTTTGTTGACACTTTCAATGATGAAATCAACACCAAAGTCGATGAAATGAAGGTGTAATAAGTTGCAAATTCCACAACAAACAAGATACAAACACGAATTAGACAAGAAATGCAAGGAAAAACAGAATCAAAAATTGGACAAGAAGAAGAAAAAGAAGCGCACGAAACAAAAAGGTGTGAGAAAATTTTTTTGCCAAAATTCATCTTGCTCTGATTACCACATGATGAGATCTAACATGATCTCTGAGATTTAGGATATAGAAAATTGGCAAAACAACAATTTCTCACAACAAACTCATGAACAAAACTCAACAACACAAAAGAAAAGATGAACACTTACTTGAAAAGAGGAAGAAATGACAAATATGGAGGAGATAGGAATGGAAATGGAGAATGATGACCACCACTTCTTCCTTGAAAAGATGATAAGGACAACACTATCCTTGAGCTCTCCTAGCCTCAAGGTTGTGTGCTCAATGTTCTCATCTCAAGAAACCTTGGAGAATCTATGATGAACCTTCACCTACACTAGCAACTAGCCACTCACCACTCACTTAGGTATTAGGGCACTTGATGACTCATTTTTATATGAGTTATTTATGCCTTTATCCATGTAAATCAAGTGAGTTCTCAAGTAATATTAGTATCTTATTTCTCTAATTAGTATAGTTGTAGGAAAAGAAGGGTTAGAAACTGTTTTGTATTAATTTGGCACATCGGGTGCCCTTTTGAGCAATTTAATGTGTTTTGTGAATGCTGCAGTGTTAAGCGCTATAGCGTCTAACGCTATAGCGGCAAGAGGGCAACTCGGCTAAGTCTTTGAAGCAGGTCGGCCAAGTCTTTGGAGCAAAAGTGTACTTTTGACGCCAAGCTCTTCACTCCAAATCTCGTTTACTGTGCCCACTATGCAGCTGACACAGCCAGATTTTAATGGATATTATAGGACACATGGCATTGTGTGAGTGGGAGGCTAGCTTCAGTTGGTGAGATGGCCATACCACCTTTTTCACTAACTCTGGACACTACAACTACTACTTCTTCTTCTCTACAAGAATACACAAAAAAGATTCATACAATTCGGAGAGACAGAGAGAGTTTTTAGAGAGAACTTGTGACAGATTTTCTCCATTGTAAAATACTTTAAAGCTTTGTTTTTAAAGACATTTAAATAGATTTTGCTCCCTCTAGACATAGAAATGCAATAGTTCATAGAGCAAAGGCTGTGGGGTCATTGTTATACAGGGGTGAACTTATTTAGAACCTAGACATAGGCATCTTGTAATGAAACCCTGGCGTGAGTGACTGAAAAGCACAAAAAAAACATTTGCAACAGCGCTTGACGCTATAGCGTGTGACGTTATAGCGCTGTACTAATTGGGAATTTACTTAGTAAGAGCAATCCGACTTGTTTCTCTCATTTCTTACAACCACCCTTTTACTGTTTTCTTTCGACAACCACTTTAATTTTTACTGATAACCTGTGACTACAAACTTTTGCTACTTATTCCACTAAGTGCTAGCATAACTTAAACTCTAAAATTAATATCAATCCCTGTGGAGACGAACTTTACTTATCAATATATTACTTGTTGCGATTGTGTATACTTGCACAACTACATTTCGCTCAACAAGTTTTTGGCGCCGTTGCCGGGGATTGCATTTAATTTTTATTGTTTAAGAATTCTTGCAATCTTAGTGAGGTTTTACTTTGGTATTTGTTTCTGGTGTGATAACAGGAAGCGCTATAGCGTATGCCAAGAACAAAACCACCTGAATTTGAGTTTGATCCTGAACCTGAGAGAAGATTCAGAAGGTTGCGACAACAACAGAGGTTACTACAACTCAGGCCAATTATGTCTGAGCATAACACTGCAGCTACAGGTAGAGGTAATCTTGGGGGAAGAACTCCAACTCACTTTGGAGGCAGAACTCCGAGAGGAGGAAGAACTCCAAAAGGTGGAAGGCAAGGTCCTTTTAGTTTCACTGAACCAGATGAGGAATATTGGTATAGAGAGAGGTTTCTGAACCAAGGACCTGATCAAATGGTGAATGACAGAGACAGGCCGATGAGGGACTATGCTGCTTTTGATCCGACCTCTATGGAAACAAGCATCACTAGACCTGCTGTAACTGCTACTCATTTTGAGTTCAAGCCGATGATGTTTCAAATGCTCCAAACCCATGGCCAATTCGGAGGTTCTACTCAAGAGGATCCCTTTGCACATTTGAGAAATTTCTTGGAAGTGTGTAGTAACTTCATCATACCTGGTGTGAGTGAGGATGCCTTTAGACTTAAACTTTTTCCTTATTCTTTAAAGGACAGAGCCAAAGCTTGGTTAAATTCTTTGGAGTCTAATTCCATCACCACTTGGGAGGAAATGCTAAAGAAATATTTAGAAAAATATTTCCCTCCCAACATGAACGCCAGGAAGAGGAATGATAAAGAAATATTTCAAGCAAAAGGATGGTGAAACACTGCATGAAGCATGGGAAAGGTGGAAAGAACTACTGAGGAAATGTCCACACCATGGAATTCCTATAGTGATTCAAATGGAGACTTTCTAGAATGGGTTGGAAGCACCAACAAGGTCTATGTTAGATGCCTCATCTGGAGGTTGTGATTTTAAACTCCTCCTACAATGAAGCTTGTGATCTTATAGAGCGTGTTGCCATAAACAGCTCGTCATGGCCTACTGAAAGATTAAACCCTGCCAAAAAGGTAGCAGGAGTTCATGAAGTGAGTGAAGTTTCTTCTCTTTCAGCTCAAGTCGCAACTCTCACAAATATGATCAAGGTAATCTCTATTTTCCCTGTTTAATTAATGAACTGTGTAAATTGGCTGAAGTAGAAATAGAGATCAGAGATGAGAGAAGATCCCCTCTTGGGGCAATACCTGCTGTCTTCAAACCAAGGAAAAGAAGTGCCGCTATAGCGTCTGATGCTATAGCGTTGAGTCAACTGAAAAAGAATCAACAGGCAGTCTGCAAGTTTGTGAAGGCCAAATTTGAGTGGGAAAAGGCTGTGTTGGAGAAGTTGTCAAGAGGAAAAGAGTTAATGGAGCCACCAGTGTTCCCTGAGTAGTTGATAGATGAAGAGGGTGTGCAGGAACCACCTCGGCAAGAGGAAAGGATCACCAAGGAAGTTACCCCTGAGGAGCCAAGAAAAAGGGCAAGAAGCCCAGTACTGAAGAAGGTGAAAAGTCCAGAACAGAAAAAGAGGAAGGAGGTAAATAAGTCCGAGGAGGAGGAGTCTGGTGAGGACCACCCAGAAGGAGAGGAACGATCTGAAAGTGAAGAGTCGGAAGAAATTCAAACTGAACAACCATCTCCCATGGCTACAGAGGAACCAAGTCGAGATATGTCACCACCACCTTTTCGCACAAAAAGTTTCACGCCATCACCACAGCACAAGTCCCAAAGTACTGAGGCTGCTGAAGCTATAGCGTCTCCTGAAGAAGACAAAGAAGAAAAGAACAAGAAAGCCACCAAGCCGGCCCAGCCAAGTCGTGTCAGCGCCAGAACAAGGTCTGGCATCTTTAAGAAATAATTTCAAACCCTTCTTTTGTAGTATAGGTAGTTGTAGTCGAAAATAAGTTGTGAAGCGCTATAGCGTTGTTCTTGCGCTTCACAAATGTTAAGAACTTGTTTAATTATGTCGAATTGTGTTTTTTTTTAAGTCCTGGGCCTCTCCCGGTCAATCCAAAGAGATGAGGACACCTGCTCCCTTTTATTTGGGGGGGAGGAACCTAGAGGTTTTATAAAAATAAAAAATAATTTTTTTTTTTGTAGAATTGCATGATCAATGCTTTGTTTCCAGTTTATATTTAATGAATATCTTCTGTTTAGGCTAATCTTAGTGATGATTGTGTGAGTGAGTAAAGAGTAGCCATGCTTTTAAATAATATCTCTGCTTATTGTTGCTCCCACACATAAAAATCTATGTGCTTAAGGAGAAACTTAGTTAGCCGACGACTATCTGATGTTTAGGCTAGTCTGGGTTAACCGAGGTGAGATCAAAGCTTGACTAAAAACTTGAAGAGTATTTGAAGCAAAGTTTGGGGGTGCTCGGGCTATATAAAGGTTAGGTACAAAGGTCTTAGGGTGGTCAGTGACTTAGAAGTTCATTGTAAATTCTCTATGTTGTATATATTTTGTAAAGCTGTAGCTACCCGAAACAAAAGCTGGGTTGTTCCAAAGGCAAAAAGGCAAAGCCTTGTCAAAAAAAAAAAGAGAGTTGAATAATTGCTAAGGAGCCCAGTAATGAGGGGGCTACAACTAGTAAATCTGCTTGCCACTATCCAACGCTATAGCGCCAAACGCTATAGCGTCGCTGTTAATCTCAATAAATAGGAACACTGACCATAGACCTGAAATGCCTAATTAAACCCTTTGTCATGCTTGAAATTCCCCATTTCTGTGTGAAAATGTTAGTCTAGTCTTTGTTTTGAAAAAGTTTTTGATTTCACCGAAAGAAGACCACTCTTTCCAAGGCTAAAGAGAAATCCAAATCTAGCTAGGAATTGAGATGAGTCAGAGATCACACATACACTATTGAGCAGTAATAAGCTTAGAAGTTGTTGAAATGCATTGGTGTGTGGGTGTGAGTGTGAATCGGAAAGGTTAGCCCCTTGAGAATGTGTTTGACCAAATGTTCATTGGAAATGCAGAATTGATCATGTGATGTGTATTGTACATATATGTTTGTAGTTTGTCTTAGTTAAGTGTCATTACTTGAGGACAAGCAATGGTTTAAGTTTGGGGGTGTGATAACTCATATTTATATGAGTTATTTATGCCTTTATCCATGTAAATCAAGTGAGTTCTCAAGTAATATTAGTATCTTATGTCTCTAATTATTATAGTTAATTATAGGAAAAGAAGGGTTAGAATCTGTTTTGTGTTAATTCGGCACATCTGGTGCCCTTTTGAGCAATTTAACGTGTTTTGTGAGTGCTGCAGTGTTAAGCGCTATAGCGTCTAACGCTATAGCGGCAAGTCGGCAGGTCGGCAGGTCGGCCAAATCTTTGAGCTCGGCTAAGTCTTTGAAGCAAAAGTGTACTTTTGGCGCCAAGCTCTTCACTCCAAATCTCGTTTTCTGTGCCCACTGTGCAGTTGACACGGCCTGATTTTAATGGATACTATAGGACACATGGCATTGTGTGAGTGGGATGATAGCTTCAGTTGGTGAGATGGCCATACCTCCTTTTTCACTAACTCTGGACACTACAACTACTCCTTCTTCCTCTACAACAAGACATTCGGACAATTCGGAGATAGAGAGTTTTTAGAGTGAGAACTTGAGAGAGATTTTCTCCATTGTTGAACATTTTCAAGCTTTTGTTTTTATTGTAATTTTTAGTTATTATTCTCGTCGGTGTTAACTTAGCGTTATAGCATCATCTCGGTGGATGAAGTGGAAGCTTCAGTGTGTATCTTTTGCCACCATTTCTTCCCATTTCGTTCTAGGTAATATGAGTGTTCTAGCTTGTATTGCTTTGATGATGCGAAACATGAGCTAAACACCTTGAGTTGGATTGCTTGTATCTTTGTAATGAACCATTAGTATCGTATTTATAATATTGCATGCTTTGCGTTTCAATCTTTGTGTTATACTTCTTTCAAACTTATTTTTTGGGTTGGCACTTAAAATGAGTACATTCGTGGGTTCGGACATGGTCCATGGATAGACTTCAACGATTAATATGAACGAAAGTTTATTTAAAGACATTTAAATAGATTTTGCTCCCTCTAGACATAGAAATGCAATAGTTCATAGAGCAAAGGCTGTGGGGTCTTTATTATACAGGGGTGAACTTATTTAGAACCTAGACATAGGCATCTTGTAATGAAACCCTGGCGTGAGTGACTGAAAAGCACAAAAACATTTGCAACAGCGCTTGACGCTATAGCGTGTGACGTTATAGCGCTGTACTAATTGGGAATTTACTTAGTAAGAGCAATCCGACTTGTTTCTCTCATTTCTTACAACCACTCTTTTACTGTTTTCTTTCGACAACCACTTTTTACTGATAACCTGTGACTAAAAACATTTGCTACTCGGTTCACTAAGTGCTAGTAATGCTTAAACTCTAAAATTAATATCAATCCCTGTGGAGACGAACTTTACTTATCAATATATTACTTGTTGCGATTGTGTACACTTGCACAACTCGATTTCCAACAACAGTGGTCGCCCCATTAAACCCGGTTAATGGAGTGGGATCGGCCTGTGAGATGATCTCGCTGCGGTCGACGTTCAGCTTATCCACCAGCTCTTCAAACATGATGTCGACCGAGCTTCCTTGGTCGACCAGTATCCTTCTAACCTCAGTGTTCCCCATTACAGCGGTCACTACCAAAGGAACGTAGCTGTTGATCCTCCCATCAAGCAAATCTTCGTCCTCAAAAGAGATTGGCGACCTATTCAAAGTCGGGCGTTCAGCTGAGGTCGTTCCGACCATGAGTATTTCGTTCCACTTCCTCTTCGTGGCCTTCTTTGACGCTCTGCGGTCTAAAAGGTTTCCTCCATGGATAACCATGGCAACTCTGCAGCCTTTAGACCGCCTGACGTCCTCTTCGGACGTATCCTTGTCCCCGACCGCTTCGATGGCTTCTGTGGCTACGGCCTTGCCTTTTGGTTGGGAGGGTTGTCCCCCGGCTCTCTCTTCAGGCCGGTCGGCACCTTCAGCTCTGACATACTGCCTTAACTTACCTTTTTGGATGAGATCTTCTATATCATCTTTCAGGGCCATGCAGTCATTTGTATCATGCCCCTTGCTTTTGTGGTACCGGCAATACTTCTTGGTCGGTCGGGCGCCCTTTCTGAGCACTAAGGGATCAGGCCGCTTTACACCAACGAACTCATTGTTCTGACATTCAGAAAATATCTGAGCAATAGGTGTGTTCAGCCTCGTCCGGTGCTCATACTTCTTAGGTCGGAACTCCGACTTGTTATCACGATGGTTGTCTTGAGCCTTGAACGGCTTGCTTTGCTCTTCTCTAGGCCGCACGCGGGCGGCCTTCCTTGCAGTTAGTGTCTCTTCATAGGCCATGTGGTCATTGGCTCTGCGAAGAAACGTGCTGAGATCAGTGTAGTGGTTCAAAGTGAACTCTTCTGCGAACTCGTGGTCCTACCGATGCCACGCTAAGGTACTTCACTTATCTTTGTCCGCCAGGTCGCGAATGTTATCGACCTCGAAATTGAATCGGTCATATATCTCGCCTTAACGGTTCATTGTCGCGCTTGGATGATCGTATCCAAGTGTTCTTCATAGCGGTATTGGCATCGGTTGGCCGTGTAATTTGCTAGAAAACCCCGATCGCCTTCCCATGAGGAGATAGTGTTTGGTCGCAATGATTCCCACCATTCTAGTGCTCGGCCATCGAGCGTCCGAGAAAAAGCCGACACTTCATCGTAGAACCCACTCTCAGAGTCGCAGTAGTTGTTGAAGTATCTGATGTGTTTGTCAGGATCCCCACGATCGTCGAATTTGTTCAGGTCCCTCTGTAGCTTCCTCAGGTCCCTCAGAATGCGGTAACGCCGGATCTCCCTCGTGAATGGTCCATGGTCGGTTGGGATGTCATTTGGCCCAAAAGGCTGCATGGTAAGGTATGCCTCGTTGGCCGGTATCCCGTAAAACCCTCCGCCGACCGGGTGGCCGTAGATCTGGGGCACTCGGGGCGATCGCCCTCTGCTTCGGACGGAGTGGTGCCTCCTTGGTCGCCGGGAAACATCTCTGAGTTCCTCGTTACGATAATCGTCGAGTTCGTTGTAGGGGTCCCAAGAGCTGCTTCTAGATCTCAGGGAGTCGGAGGATTCGCACGGGATTTGCTGTTGTACTTGTTCCAAGACCGGTCCTCATCCGCCCTGCACCGAGGGCTCTTGGCGAGGATTTCCTTGAGATTCGTGAATGGTTACAGGCACGCCCTTTGGGGTCTGCTGCGGACGAACGTCTTGTCCGGGAGGGTCGTGCTGCGTCGATGCCCGCGTAGTAGGTTTCTTCGGGGCCATGTTTGAGGTAGGATAGCGCCCGGGCCTCCCACTGTGGTCGCCAATTGATCATACCTTCACCAATGAAGTGTTGATGTTCGCTCGCTTTCCTTGCGCCCGGTCCGTGGAGTGAGCTTGGACCGGTCTTGAGCACCTCGGTGGTACTGCAAAGACACTCCGACGCCGAGTCGAGGTGTGCTAACGCGCGGGTATCACAAGGTAGGAAAGCGTGCACGATCATCGTGGATGAAGGTGGTATTTGTCATCGCGGGGCGACCTAGCCGTTGCGAAATCTGGCGGTCCCTCGAGAATTGCGCCCCGCGTGCGTGCTTGGGCGTTTGTTGGATTGGGCCGCCCCCGCTTATGATTGCACCTCTCCCGATGTTGCCAATACACCCGGAACAATAGTCAAAGCCTTAGTTAGGGGATATGCCACCACAATTAGAATCAAAACAAACCCTTGGGAGAATTACTCAAGTATCTCCCAAGTACATCAATTACATAAGCAATGCCGAGACGTGTACACACTTGAGAATTCATAAGACTACCAACAGCGGAAGCATATGAGACCTTTCCAATTACAGTCTTTTATGTCACTTATAGGACACTGGGTGTTAGAGAGTCTCTCACCCTTTGAATGAGTGTTGAACAAGGGTTACAAGATTTCATATTGAACCTCGTAAGAACCTTTTCATTATAACCTTTTCTGAGATAAACCAAGAGCACCACAAAATCTCTCACTGGCAACTTTCAACATGGAAGAATTTTCAATAACTCTATCTCTTTTAATTCCTACTACAATATTAATAGTTGAACTCACAATGTAATATAAACCATCACACAAAACTTCAGAACCCACAATGTAATATAAAGTAACCCTTTTATTACTGAAATGGAAAAAGTAACCACAATCATCCAATACAGAAACGAAAATCAAGTTCCTTTTATAGAAGGTACATAAACAGTGTGTTTCAAATTTAAAACATGACTAGAAGAAACCTTTAGAGAAACAACTCTTATATGCTTCACTTACCAGCTTTATTCCCAACTACGATCTCTATTTCTCCTTCATTTGGTTTCATTATGCTTCTGAGCTCCTTTCTTCTCCTCAAGCCATGTTTTAAACTTCCAACCAATCAACTTGCTTGTGCCCAAAATGTCACAAAACTTGGACCTCCCATTGAACTTGTATTTGGGCTTACTAGATCCTTCTCCAGAAGTTTGACCAAAAGTTCCACTTCCATTCTTCTGAAATTGAGGTTTATTGAGTTTGTTCTCATAAAATTTCTTCTTGTTGATGATGTTGTTGTTGTTTTGTTGTTGTTAACATTGTGATGAGTAAGCTGCACACTATAAGACTTTCCCTTTTTCATAATTTCCTCCTCTTGAGAAAGAATAGAAATCATCTCATCAATACTCCATTCATTGTGATGGGCATGATAGGAAGTCCTCAAAACATCAAATTGGGATGGAAGAGATTCAAAAACTTGCCACATGAGAAACTCTCTCCCAACCCCACTTTCATGGATTTTAGCTTATTATACCAATTCACTAGCTTCATGACATGCTCACGAACCCCGCTCACCCCATCATACTTAGTTTTAGCCAATAAGTTCAAATATTTGGACTTCTCAGCCTTATCAAGTTTCTAAAACTTCTCACCAACAGTTGTGAGAAATTCTTTGGCATTTTTCAATATCGCGAATATTTTCCTTAATTGTCTTGTCCATAGTGTACTTTATAGTCATCAAGCAAACTTTGTTTGAGTGTACCCACTTCTCGTGTTTTAACCTTTCATAGGGGAGGAAGTGTCTGTAGGTTTGGTAGGCTCGTCCTCAGTGAGAGCCATGTCCACATTAGCCACAATGAGGAATAGTTTCAGAGACTCAACCCAATCATCATAATTAGTCCCAATTAGCTTTGTCAAGGCATTCATTTGAGAAGGCAATGCTGAACAAGCAGACAAAATAATTTATCAAGCATGCCAACATAAAACAATCTTTTAATTGCACCATGTAATCCCGCCTAAGGGTCCCGGATTACGATGCACAATTAAAATACAATAATATTAAAACATCTCCTTCAAGTTTATATCGATAGGATATTAAACTCTAAGGCCATAATATTCAATAAGGTGGCATAAAACAATCTTTTAATTACACATTGTAATCCCGCCTAAGGGTCCCGAATTACAATGCACAATTAAAATTACAACAATATTAAAACAACTCCTTAAAGTAAATATCGATAAGATATTAAAACTCTAAGGTCATAATACTCAATAAGAGTCACAAACAACAGCCAAAAAACAATCTTTTAATTGCACATTGTAATCTTGCCTAAGGGTCTCGAATTACAATGCACAATTAAAATCACAATATTAAACCATCTCCTTAAAGTAAATATCGATAGGATATTGAAACTCTAAGGCCACAATATTCAGTAAGTGTCACAAACGACATCATAAAACAATCTTTTAATTGCACATTGTAATCCCGCCTAAGGGTCCCGAATTACGAATGCACAAATAAAATCCCAACAATAGTAAAACACCTCCTTAAAGTTAATATCGATATGATATATAACTCCAAGGTCATAATATTCTATAAGTCTCACATGAATATTAAAACATCTCCTTAAAGTTAATATCAATAGGATATTAAAACTCTAAGGGCAAAATATTCAATAGGTCTCAAAAACATTAGAAATTATACCAACAATGGTAAACCAATAGGGTAAGTTAAGTATTAGAATAATTCTCAATGCAAACTTTACAAATGTAATCATAATTATAACAACATTACTATACATACAAATAGTCTCTAAGTACAAAATCAGTTTAATACTTTTGATTGAATTTATAACTATAACAACATTACTATACATATAACAATACATTTTAAACATATAAGTATGTATCGAATATATTAATTTTAATGACTTGAGCATAATTAATTGGAAACTGAAGAAATTACAAAATGGATAATAACATTAGAAACAGTTTAGGTGCTTATCCAAAAAATAATAATTAGGTGAAAAACTAAAATTCTCAATGTAACACAAATTCGGGTTAGGGTCATCTTCCCTACCCGGTTTCCGGTAAACGAGTCAGTTTCAATTTTGAATTACACAAATATTAGAAATCATATCAATAAGTAAAAAACGATAAGATAAGTGCAATATGATCACTAATACCGACATTTTTTCAGAAATAGTCCCACGATAGGTGAGTACTCAATCAAGTAAATGTCTCAAAAATCGATCATAAATTACTCAAAAGGGAACCAAAATTTCAGGTTAAGAGTGAATATCATATAGCAAATGAACATAAAAACAGAATATACACAGAAAATAATATTACAAAATCAAATAGCATAATCATTATTACTATTCAATATATTATCAAAATTGAAATTCTAGCCTGAATATACACAGAAAATAAAAACTGACTATTAACTATTATAAGAGACTCTAGCCTGTATGGTTCCTTCAAACTCCGTGAGTAAAGCCACTTACTCGCAACGATTTGGAATTTGCAATAGTAGCACTTTCATTTCCTAAAATATCAACAGATTCAAAAATTGAGTAACATTCAAGTGAATCAAGGCCTGTTTTTGCAGGTACGTATCTCATGAACCCTTCCTTCAATGGTATTTCACTTTCTCTGATTTTAAATAGATGCTTAGGGTATTGTTTATTGTATATGAAGTGGAGAGATGTTATGATGTATCACAGTTTGATGGAATTCTACAAACATAAACATTAGTCACTGAATTTCCAATTTTTCATGTATAGGACCTGGGCAAAGAGGTTGTCGATTGTTCTGTATGTGTATCTTCTGGATATACAACTTCTGGGGACTTAAATTTGTTCGAGAAATGTATTCTAATGCATATGCACAGTACATTATAAATGTGAAAAGGGTGAGACATTTTGGGATAAATAGCTATTGTGATTTTAAACTGTTCCGATCTGGAGCCCCATCGGATATTGGGCAAGGCCCAAATGAACGCCCTCAAGCGCCACACGCCGCTCCCCATCTCTCAAGGGACCGATGGTCAAGATCTATTGCTACGATCCAACGGACAAGACCAGGCACCCTCATCTATAAATAGAGGTGCAGGTCTCCAAATCCAGGTACGTTCTCTCATTCTTGCACATTCCGTCTATTCCACTACTGATTTAGGCATCAGAGTGTCTGTAGGTACCCCCCACCCGACGTGGGAAGGAATGCAACTCGGAGCTCCCTAGAACGACACATCAATGCCGACTACTTCCTTTGAGTCTCGAGAAGCGGGACCACTCAAGCTCCTCGGATAAGGTAACTTTCCTAATTCAGGACCGAACATTGGCGACCACAGTGGGAGTACTTCCATAGTCTCCTACTCGGTCCGCTTCTACGAGCATTACTATGGAACTTGCCGGAGGATTCTCCATTTCATCCAGCATGTCTAGGTGCGTCGTCAAGCGTAAATGGCACAAGATCGTACATGTAGCCGCCGCCCCAGCCCGAGGGGAATTCCCTCGGAGAAAGCCACTCACTTTTTCGGAAGATGATTACCTACTCGGAGAGCCAAACAAATATATCCCCTTGATCATCTCAGCCACGATTTCGGGAGTGGAAATAGAGCGGATCCTCATTGACCAAGGGAGCACGACCGACATCATGTTTCAAGATCTCCTCCCCGCATTCGGCCTTTCGCCCGAAGGCCTGATCCTTTACTTGGGTCACAACCTCACCGTTCTCGGAGTAAAGATTGCCAGGCCCCTCGGCTACTTCAAAACTTTCGTCACTTACGGAGAGAAGAGACTCGCCCGAGCCATAAAACCACCTTCGTGGTAGTGCCCATGCTCTCCCCATATCACTGCATCGTCGAAAGGCCGACGTTAGCGAAGCTCGGGTCGTGGCCTCGACAGTTCATCTCAAGTAAAAATTCCATTCCCTTGATGGTGACGTGGTAACCATACCGGCCAACTTAGACGCTGCGAGACACTGTCATATGCTCACTTTCTTTGGGTTACGGTCTCAGCCACAATAATTGCCGCCTCCTCCGGCGACAGCTCTCGAAGTAAATCTCATCGAGGTCGACGCCAGTTATGACCCGGACATCCCGGAAGAAGAGTCTGACGACGAGTTAGCCAGAGAACTCAAGAAGAAAAACAAACGTCCCGAGCCCTAGGGGCGTTCTTGGAAATTCCCTTGGGCGATGACCCCAGGAAGACCGTCAAAATAGGCGCTAACCTCAGCCCCGATGTAAAAGAAACCTTGATCGCTTACCTACGGCGTAATGCCGACCTTTTCGCATGGTCTGCCTTGGAAATGCCCGGAATCCCTCTCGAGGTTGCATGTCACGACTTGGCCGTAAACCCAAATGCTAAATACGTGGCTCAGCGCCGACGGGTTCAAAACGAAGAGAAAGCCGAAGCTGCTTCCAAAGCAGTCGACGATTTGATCTCGGCAGGTTTCGTCAAAGAAGTCAAATATACCACCTGGTTATCTAACGTCGTCCTGGTAAAAAAGGCAAACGGGAAATGGAGAATGTGTGTCGACTACACAGTTCTAAATAAGGCTTGCCCAAAAGACGCCTTCCCAGTACTGAGTATCGACAGATTGGTTGATATTGCCTCTGGATTCCGACTACTCTCCTTCCTGGATGCTTACTCCGGCTACAACCAGATAGCAATGAATCCTGCCGACCAGGAAAAGACAGCCTTCATGACAGATCGAGGTAACTATTGTTACTGAGTGATGATGCTTTCGAACTTAAAAACGCCGGAGCCACATACCAGCGCATGATGAATAAAGTCTTCCGAGATCAAATCGGACGAGTTGTGGAGGTCTACCTCGATGACATGATTGTTAAAAGTAAATTTGATGAAGGCAACATCGCCGACCTCGAGGAAATCTTCGTCGAGGCAAGGAAGCATAACCTCTGATTCAACCTCGAGAAGCGCACCTTCGACGTAAAGCAAGGAAATTCCTTGGTTTCGGCCTAACCGAGAGGGGAATCGAGGCCAATCCGGACAAATGTCGAGCAAAAAGCGAATATCGCCCAATCGACGACTCAGAAAGAAGTGAAGAAACTAACCGAGATGATCGCGGCCTTATTAAGATTCGTGTCAAAGGCCGCCAACCGATCCCTCTCTTTCTTCAAAGTTCTCAAGAAGGGAGTTGAGTTCCAATGGATTCCGGACTGTGAGAATGCACTTTTTGAACTCAAGCAGATCCTTTCTGAGCCTCCGATATTATTAAGGCCCGAGGAAGGTGAGATTCTGTACCTATACCTCGTCGTGGCCGAGGAGACGGTCAGTGCAGTCTTGATAAGGGAGACGGAGGACAGACAACGACCTGTGTACTTCGTAAGCAAGGTCTTACAAGTGGGAAAATACCAGTATCAGAAGATATAGAAAGTAGCTCTCGCACTAGTCGTTGCGGCCAGAAGATTGAGGCCTTACTTCGCCGCACATCAAATTGTGGTCTGAACCGACCAACCCATCTGTCAACTACTACATCGCCCGGATTTGGCAAGCCGAATAATTAAATGGGCCGTCGAACTATTCGAATTCGGCATAAAGTACGAAGCTCGGACTTCCCTCAAGGCCCAAGTCCTGGCCGTTTCGTGGCTGAGATGACACCCGTACCTACCAGGTCGGAATCGTGACTCTGGACTCTTCATGTCGATGGTTCTTCGAATTCGAAGGGGAGTGGAGCCGGATTAATCTTAGAGAACTCATAAGGCCTTATGATAGAGGTCTCCCTGAGCTTCGCATTCACGACTTCCAACAATCAGGCTGAGTACGAGGCTTGCATCGCCGGATTAAAGTCGGCCTCGAGATTTTGCGCTAACTTCACAAATTAAATACCGACTCCTCTTAGTTGTTTCTCGGGTTAAAGAAGAATTCACCACCAAAGACACGGTACTACAAAGGCTACTTAGGCCGGTCCGAGAACTAATCCAAAGAATTCGAGAAAGTCGAATTGAAACATGTCCCGAGAAACGCAGAATGCCCGGCGACGCGTCTTGGCCAACTTGGTAAGTACCAAACCCTCGGCGATCTCGGGCATTATTCGTAAGAGCCTATCCAAACCCGGTGTAGATTTGTCTCTCCTTTCCATGAACGACGTCAACATCATCGGGCTGAGCGTGATAAATGGATACAAACCAATACAAAAATACATAGAGGCCGGGTTGAACCATCCGATCCCAAGAAGCGCAAAGAATTCGGAAAAGGGCCACTTCATTCACGGTAATAGACGGAAACTCTTCCGTCGGGGGCTTCTCTTCCCGTTGTTGAGGTGTTTGGAAGGAGAAGAGGCCGAGTGCGTGCTCAAGGAGATGCATGAAGGAATGCGTGGACAACACCTCGGTGCGAGCATCACCAAAGAAAGCTAAAGGTACGCCATATCTGTTGAGCCAAGGGCAAACACTCCTTGTTTTGTATGATAACAAATTACAATTCTCACGATGATTTATTTGAGTTTAAGTGCGTGGACTAAATGAAAGCGTAAGGCGATGAACAAGAGCGTGTCGAATTTATCTTGAAGTTATAGAAGATCGGAGACGAAGTCGCTCAAGTCTTGAAGTTGCATGCCGCTTTCACGTAGGACATATGTAAGGTCATTTTACTCACGCTTTTATAACATTAGCAAATTGAGAGATGATGACCAATATTAAAATTGATTTTAGAAAATTGCTTCTCTAAAAATTGTTTTGAAAAATGTTTTGGAAAAATTATTTTTGGCTCATGAGAGCATCAAAAAATGCGCAACATTGCAAGGTCCTTTGTGTCTTTTTTACGCAACACATAAAAGGCTTCTCTTAGGTTTTTTCCAACACACCAACACACTCTCCAAATTACTCATTCAGCCGAAAACTCTCTCAAGCAAACCCCTAGCCGTTTTTCATCATCATCTTGCGAGTTTGAGAGAAAGAAAAAAAAAAAATCCCTTGTGCATGCGATTTTGAGAGAAGAAAAATATCAAACCTTTGTTCTATCTTTTCCTTCTTCTCCCTTGCTAAAAGTGTGTTGATATCAAAAGTCTATTGTGCTGCGTTTTCATCATCATCTTGCGAAAGGAAGTGGTTCCAAAATCATCTTCGGTTTGTGCTTCATAATCCCCTTCTTTTGCGCATCAAGTAAGATCCTTTCATTATCTTGTGCAGCCATATTACTTGTGATTATCTTGAAAACTCTTTTTTAAATTTTCGAAAATCCTTTTCCAATATTGAATACACTTTTTCAATTCGCATATTGTTCCTAATCCTATCCTATTATCTTATGCGATTATAGTTTTGGAAAAAGGAAACCCTAACCTAAATCTTTTCTTCTTGTGCGAATTTTTTAGTGGAAAATTACCTTATCCTTTCTTATTCATATTTGCGAATTATATGTGATTGAAAAGAGAAAAATCAAAGTGCAAAAATCTGGTTTGTTGTGAAGTTCAATTTTTACGAAACATCCTAAACCCTAGTCTTGTGTGTTTGCGATTTTTGGAAAAAGAATAGAAAGCCTAAATTGAATTTTTGTTGATTATTTTTGAGTATCATATCTTGAGAGATACAGCCCTTATTCAAGATTATATTGTGTTTATCTTCTTGAGAAAAAATTGGAAATATCTTAGTGCTAAATCTTTTCTTATTGTGCGTAATCTTATTTTGCGAAAACCAAATCCTAAACGATTGAATCTTGGTTTTGCGAAATATCCATTTAAAAGAAAAGAGAAGCTTTGTCAAATTAGTTAGTCACACTTGCTGGACTTGCATTGAGTTTACTTCAAAAAAAAAAAAAAAAAATCCTTGCCACAAATTGTTTCGGTATAAAACTATTTTACTCTCTTATTAAAGAAGTTGTGGTTTATTAAGTTGGTATTGGATTATCATCTCTCTCATATTGCAAGTGTTATACTAACGTGGGTGATTTGATCATAGTTTGATTTGTATACTTTACTTCACTTGGTGTTGTTTATTGTGTTGAAATCCTGAGATAGGTTTCTTGGGTGATTCGTTCGGGGAGTTCGGATCGTTTGAAATCCTAGGCGGGAGCTCGGGTTCTCAATCGGGAGATTGAGAGGATTGAAGTGTTTGTAACGTGGGTGTGCGTTGTAAAACATTCTCTATTATAAAGGTTATCGTTCCCAAAGTCCGAAGGTTGAAAAGCCGGAGGCCGAGGAGTAGGACTTCAATCCGAACCTCGCTATATCGCGGTGTACTTCTATCCCTATCTCTTTATTTATCTTTTATGCACTTTATTTATATGAATACTTACTGACCTTTAGCGTTCTTGTATCTATATTGAGGAGTGCATTTTGATTATTATTTCTTTTAAACAGGCTTGCAAAACTAGCTAGTTGAAATACCTTTTCCGCAATTATTTTTAAACTAGCAAATCAAACTGTTTACAAAAGTTATTAAAGAATTCTATTTTGGCCAAAAACCTTATTCACCCCCTCTAAGGTTATTCTTTAGTCTAACAAGTGGTATCAGAGCAGGAAACTGCATATAGAGCTTAACATCTCGCATTTTTCTGATCATGGGTTCTTTTATTAAAGAGGGTATGTCTTTTAATAGGCCACCTTTATTTGATGGAACTAACTACGACTCACTTTGGTAGTCGAATGAAATGTCATGTGCAGCTATAGATTTCACACTGTGGAGGATCATTGTAGATGGACCGCTCACTCCTATGAAAATCAAGATTACAAAACCAGGTGATGCAGTTGACAGTGATTCTACTAAAGCAACTGGTAAAGCTGAAGAAGTTCCCATTGAAGACATATACACTATTGAGCTAAGTGAATTGAGGAAGTCCGAACTTGACAAAATCTCATTGAATGCCAAAGCAATGAACATTCTACACCTTGCTCTGTGTGAAGAAAGAATATGGTAGGTAAAAGGTTGTCGATCGCTAAGGAAATCTGGGATTGTTTAGAAGCTACTCATGTAGGTACAAGCCAAGTCAAAGATACAAAAATCCGAGTTCTTACTTCGAGTATGAGGCTTTCAAGATGAAGGAAGGTGAAATCATTTGTTTGCCATGCACCGTGAGGCTGAACTTAATTGTTAACAACTTGAGAGCACTTGGTAAAAGGTATTCTACAAAGGATTTGAATGGAAAGATACTTGCCTCATTGATCGTGACTTTTTCCCAAGAGACATGTGCTATCACCGAAGCTAAGGATATTGGTACTCTACCTACCGAAAGATTTAATTGGGTCTCTTCCGGCATTTGAAGTAGTATTGGGTGCTAAGAAAAATCAAGACAAAGAAGCGGTAAAAGAAAAGAAATCTCTTGCTCTTGTAGTCGCGAAAAGTTCTAAGTCGGGTAAGAAAGTGGTTGAATCGGAAGATGAGTCCGATGAAGAAGACATGGTTATGCTTGCTAGAAAATTTAAAAATTCATGAAGTTCAACAAGTTTAAGAAAGGTGATTATTCCAAGAAATCGGTATAACAAAGGCAACATCATGAGAAAGAAGACGACCAACCAAGATGTTTTGAATGCAACAAACCAGGTCATCTCAAAGTAAATTGTCCTAAGTTAAAGAATAAATACCCAAAAAAGAAAGAAAGCAATGAAGGCTACCTGGGATGACACTGAAACCGAGGGTGAAACGAGAAGAAGAAGAAGAAGAAGTTGCTAATGTTGTTGGTCTTGCAAAGATTATTCTCCCGATGATACTTGGGATAATCTAAGCGAAGGATGATGAAGTAGATGATGAAGTAATCGCTTAAAGCTAGCTTGTCTCATGGCAAGTGACTCGTCAAAGGTAACAAACTCTAACCATTCTTTTTCTGATTCTGATGATTCTTGTGATGATGAAAGTAGTTATCAAGATTTGAATGAAGCTTTTGAAGCTCTTTATTGTAAACATGAAAATCTTTTGATAAAATCTAAGAATCTGAAAGAAAGCAACAAAAGCATGACTACTCAAATCAAGACTCTTGAGAATGAAGTAGCTAAATTGAAAAATGAGCTAAAAAATGCCAAACCCTTCAACCTTGAGTTTCTTGAACTTAAACAAATTTTTGAAAAAATCAAGGTTGAAAATGTGAATTTAAAAGAATCATTAAAAAAATTTGAGGTTGGTGAAAACACCTTAACCAAGTTACTTCACTCTCAACATGAATATACTGGTAGGAGAGGTATTGGTTACAAAGGTGAGTCTAGCTCCTCAAATTTAAAAGGGATATGGTATTTGTAGTCGCTTCTTCAAGCAAGACACCTAGTCCATTCTCTTGCACTTATTGTCAAAAAGGAAATCATAGTACTCTAAAATGCCCTATTCGCAAATTATGTGAGCTTGGTACTCTTATACCGGCTAGCAAGAAACCAAGGTGGATTGTGAAAGCAAACCCTTGAGAACTCACCCCCATGGACCCAACAAAATTTGGGTACCTCGCACTAGTGTTTGATTTTTCTTTTGCAAAGTCGTAGACTATCCAAAAAGGGTAATGTATGGATGGTAGACGGTGGTTGCTCAAGACATATGATGGTGGTGATGCTTCACTATTCTTGAAGTTAAGCAACAAAGCTAGTGGTTCTGTGAAGTTCGCCAACAATGAAACTGCTCGCGTAATAGGTAAAGGTTGTGTGGGTAAGGAAAACACAATCAAAATTAAAAATGCTTTATTAGTTGAAGGTGTTAAATTCAATTTATTAAGTGTAAGTCAACTATGTGATAATGACTTTGATGTTTACTTTTCAAAAACTAAATGCCTTATTATTCATGAAGCTTCTAACTTTAAAATTGTCGGCTTTCGTGAAAACAATGTCTACTATGTTGATTTTGACAATGTTAGTGATGATATAGTATGCATGCCTTCTTTACTTGATGATGTTGACTTGTGGCATAGACGCTTAGGACATGCTAGCATGGAACTTTTATCTAAATTATGTGCAAATGAACATGTTAGAGGTCTACCTAAGCTTAAGTATGAAAAAGGACAGCTATGTGACGCATGTCAATTAGGTAAGATGCATAAAACCTCTTTCAAATCAAAACCTCATTATCTCTACCAAAAATGTGCTTGAATTGTTACATCTTGATTTATTTGGTGAAATTGATGTTGTAAGTCTAGGTGGAGCCAAGTATGTGTTCGTAATTGTTGATGATTATTCTAGATATACTTGGGCTATTTTACTTGCTAATAAAAGTGATGCTTTTAACGAGTTTGCTAAGTCATGCGTGAAAATTACAAAATGAGAAGAACTTAGCTATCAAAGAAATAAGAAGCGATCATGGAGGAGAGTACGAAAACTCTTCATTCAAATCTTGGTGTGAAAAGCATGGTATTCATCACAACTTTTCAGCTCCAAGGACTCCTCAACAAAATGGCGTGGTGGAAAGGAAAACAGGACCATACAAGAGATGTGTAGAACAATGCTAAATGAGCACAATCTTCCTAAATATTTTTGGGGTCACGCAGCTTGATACAAAGACATGCCATGTGCTAAACCGAGTTTATCTAAGGCCTTCTCTCAACAAGACGCCCTATGAATTGTGGAATGGTAGAGCTCCAAACATTTCATACTTCAAAGTTTTTGGAAGTAAGTGCTATATTTTAAACACAAAGGACAAGTTGGGTAAGTTTGATGCAAAATCAATCAAGGTATTTTTATGGGTTATTCTAGTCATAGTAGAGCTTATATTGTTTATAACAAAGTTGATAAATGTATGCAAGAATCTATTCATGTTTCTTTTGATGAGACTAACCCTTTGCTAAGAAAGTTGATGATGAAGATGAAGTTGTCGAAGTTGACAAAAGCGAGAATGCCCGAACCTAACTTGAGAAAAGTGCCAAAGAAAAGGAGGTGGAAGTAGAACCTCAAGAAATAGCTGAATTGGAACGAGAGCCCCAAGACACTAATGATCATCTCCATGGAAGAACACATGATGACTTGCCTAAAGCTTGGAAATCGGTTCGAGATCATCCCATGGAGCAAATTATTGGTAGTCCATCAAAGGGGTAACAACTCGCTTCTTCTCTTAATCTTTTATGCTTTCATAGTGCTTATGTCTCTCAAATAGTTCCTAGTAACATAAAAGAGGCTCTAGGTGATCCGAATGGGTTGTGTCAATGCAAAAAGAACTTGAACAATTTGAACGAAACAAAGTTTGGCATTTAGTCGAAAAACCTGCTGATAGAATCATTATTGGAACTAAATGGGTTTTTCGCAACAAACTTGATGAAAACGGTGTTATTTTATTGAACAAAAGTCGTTTAGTTGTTCAAGGTTATAATCAAATTGAAGGGGTGGATTTTGAAGAAACTTTTGCTCCAAAGGGCTAGATTGGAATCCATTCGTATTATACTAGCCTTTGCTAGCCATATGGATTTCAAACTACACCAAATGGACGTCAAAAGTGCCTTCTCAATGGATTTTTAGAAGAGGAAGTATATGTAAAACAACCCCCTGGTTTTGAAGATTTTAAAAATCCAAATCATGTTTTTAAACTTGACAAAGCCCTTTATGGATTAAAACAAGCCCCTAGAGCTTGGTATGAGAGATTAAGCAAACATTTAATTGCAAATGGTTTCAAAAAGGGTAAGCTTGATTCTACCTTATTCCTTAAAACCAAAGGCAAACATCTCATTGTAGTTCAAATCTATGTTGATGATATTATTTTTGGATCTACTAATGATGAATTGTGCAAGGAGTTTTCTGACATGATGACTAGTGAGTTTGAAATGAGCATGATGGGTGAACTAAACTTCTTTTTGGGACTCCAAGTGAAACAAATGAAAGAGGGAATATTCATAAGTCAAAGCAAATTCTCAAAAGAACTACTCAAGAAATTTGGCATGAGTGATGCAAAGACAATTGGCACTCCAATGGCAACCGCTACAAAATTAGACAAGGATGAACAAGGTAAACCGTAAAATGAAACAATGTATCGAGGTATGATCGGTAGTCTTTTATATTTAACCGCTTCCCGACACGATATTATGTATTACAGTATGCTGTGTGCTCGATTTCAAGCATGTCCAAAAGAATCACATTTCAAAGCTGTAAAACGGATTCTTAGATATGTGAAGGGAACCACAGATTTTGGATTGTGGTACCCGAAATCGAGTCACTTTGATTTGGTCGGATTTTCTGATGCTGATTTTGCTGGTTGTACCTTAGATAGAAAAAGTACTAGTGGAACTTGTCATTTCTTAGGTCCTTGTTTAACTTCTTGGTCTAGTAAGAAGCAGAACAGTGTTGCTTTATCCACCGCTGAAGCCGAATATGTGGCGGCTGGGAATTGCGTCGCACAAGTTCTGTGGATGAAACAAACTTTAGAAGATTTTGGTCTGTTGTATGATAATGTGCCTGTTTTATGTGATAATACCAGTGCTATTAATATTGCTAAGAACCCCATCCAACACTCTAGGACGAAACATATTGAGATTAGACATCACTTTATTAGAGATCATGTTTCTAGGGGGAGCATAGAATTAAAATTTGTAGGCACTGATGACCAACTAGCGGACATCTTCACAAAACCTTTAGCCGAAGCTCAATTTTGTAAAATCCGAAGAGAGCTAGGTATGCTTGATCTTTCTAGTTTGTGATTATGTGCTATGTGGTCCCTTTTTGATGAAAACAAAGGGGGAGAAATTATATGTGTTATATGAAAAATTATATGAGTATATGTGCTATGTGTTTATTCTTTTTGATGCACTTTTATTTATGCTTATGCTTAGGGGGAGCGCATGCTATGTGTATCTTGTCTTTCGCCTCCCTTTGCATAATGTAATTTGTTATCATCAAAAAGGGGGAGTTTGTTGAGCCAAGGGCAAACACTCCTTGTTTTGTATGATAACAAATTACAATTCTACGATGATTTATTTGAGTTTAAGTGCGGGGACTAAATGAAAGCGTAAGGCGATGAACAAGAGCGTATCGGAATTTATCTTGAAGTTATAGAAGATCGGAGACGAAGTCGCTCAAGTCTTGAAGTTGCATGCCGCTTTACGTAGGACATATGTAAGGTCATTTTACTCACGCTTTTATAACATTAGCAAATTGAGAGATGATGACCAATATTAAAATTGATTTTAGAAAATTGCTTCTCTAAAAATTGTTTTGAAAAATGTTTTGGAAAAATTATTTTTGGCTCATGAGAGCATCAAAAATGCGCAACATTGCAAGGTCCTTTGTGTCTTTTTTTAACACACATAAAAGGCTTCTCTTAGGTTTTTTCCAACACACCAACACACTCTCCAAATTACTCATTCAGCCAAAAACTCTCTCTCAAGCAAACCCTAGCCGTTTTTCATCATCATCTTGCGAGTTTGAGAGAAAGAAAAAAAAAAATCCCTTGTGCATGCGATTTTGAGAGAAGAAAATATCAAACCTTTGTTCTATCTTTTCCTTCTTCTCCCTTGCTAAAAGTGTGTTGATATCAAAAGTCTATTGTGCTGCGTTTTCATCATCATCTTGCGAAAGGAAGTGGTTCCAAAATCATCTTCGGTTTGTGCTTCATAATCCCTTCTTTTGCGCATCAAGTAAGATCCTTTCATTATCTTGTGCAGCCATATTACTTGTGATTATCTTGAAAACTCTTTTTTAAATTTTCGAAAATCCTTTTCCAATATTGAATACACTTTTTCAATTCGCATATTGTTCCTAATCCTATCCTATTATCTTATGCGATTATAGTTTTGGAAAAAGGAAACCCTAACCTAAATCTTTTCTTCTTGTGCGAATTTTTAGTGGAAAATTACCTTATCCTTTCTTATTCATATTTGCGAATTATATGTGATTGAAAAGAGAAAAATCAAAGTGCAAAAATCTGGTTTGTTGTGAAGTTCAATTTTTGCGAAACATCCTAAACCCTAGTCTTGTGTGTTTGCGATTTTTTTGGAAAAGAATAGAGAAGCCTAAATTGAATTTTTGTTGATTATTTTTGAGTATCATATCTTGAGAGATACAGCCCTTATTCAGTATTATATTGTGTTTATCTTCTTGAGAAAAAAATTGGAAATATCTTAGTGCTAAATCTTTTCTTATTGTGCGTAATCTTATTTTGCGAAAACCAAATCCTAAACGATTGAATCTTGGTTTTGCGAAATATCCATTTAAAAGAAAAGAGAAGCTTTGTCAAATTAGTTAGTCACACTTGCTGGACTTGCATTGAGTTTACTTCAAAAAAAAAAAAAAATCCTTCCTTGCCACAAATTGTTTCGGTATAAAACTATTTTACTCTCTTATTAAAGAAGTTGTGGTTTATTAAGTTGGTATTGGATTATCATCTCTCTCATATTGCAAGTGTTATACTAACGTGGGTGATTTGATCATAGTTTGATTTGTATACTTTACTTCACTTGGTGTTGTTTATTGTGTTGAAATCCTGAGATAGGTTTCTTGGGTGATTCGTTCGGGGAGTTCGGATCGTTTGAAATCCTAGGCGGGGAGCTCGGGTTCTCAATCGGGGAGATTGAGAGGATTGAAGTGTTTATAACGTGGGTGTGCGTTGTAAAACATTCTCTATTATAAAGGTTATCGTTCCCAAAGTCCGAAGGTTGAAAAGCCGGAGGCCGAGGAGTAGGACTTCAATCCGAACCTCGCTATATCGCGGTGTACTTCTATCCCTATCTCTTTATTTATCTTTTATGCACTTTATTTATATGAATACTTACTGACCTTTAGCGTTCTTGTATCTATATTGGGGAGTGCATTTTGATTATTATTTCTTTTAAACAGGCTTATGCAAAACTAGCTAGTTGAAATACCTTTTCCGCAATTATTTTTAAACTAGCAAATCAAAGCTGTTTTACTCAAAGTTATTAAAGAATTCTATTTTGGCCAAAAACCTTATTCACCCCCCCCTCTAAGGTTATTCTTTAGTCTAACAGTTACTTCTGGCCGACCATGGTCCAAGACTCAACAGACTTAGTAAGGAGGTGCGACACTTGCCAAAGATATGTCATCGTTCACAACGCTCCCCCAGCCGAATCAACTTCTTTGTCGGCGCGCACCTTGGCCTTTCTCTCAATGGGGGATAGACTTACTCGGTCCTTTTCCCTTGGCAAGGGGCGGAGTGGAGTTTCTCATTGTTGCGGTGGATTATTTCACCAAATGAATCGAGGCTGAGCCCCTGGCCCAAATAACAGCCAAAACTGCATCAAGTTCGTCAAAAAGAACATCTTGGCAAGGTTTGGCATTACCACTGTCATCATAACTGGAAATGGAACCCAGTCCGCCGATAGAGGATTTCGACAATGCTTGGCCGATCTGAATATTAAGCAGCACTTCACCTCGGTCGAGCATCCGCAAACCAAAGGCCAAGCTGAAGACGCAAACCGGGTTATGCTGAAAGGACTCAAGAATAGACTGAGGGGCGTCAAGGGAGCATGGCCCGACGAGCTTCCCTATGTCTTCTGGGCATACAGCACTACACCGCATTCAACCATAGGTGAGACTCCTTTCAGACTCACCTATGGCACTGAGGCCGTAATACCGGTGGAACTCGAGGAATCAACTTGGAGGACCCTCTATCCCCTCACCAAGAAAGAAAACGACAGGGTCATCAGAGAAGAGTTGGACATTGTTCAAGAAGTACGCGATCGGGCTCAACTTGTTGAAGTTATCGTCAAAGCTCGGATTGCACGCCGCTATAACCAGCGAGTCATTCCGCGAGAGTTCGACGTCGGCGATCTAGTACTCAGACGAGTCGACGTAGGAAACAAGAATGTGCGGGACGGGAAATTGGCACCAAACTGGGAAGGCCCGTACAGGATCACCTCAAAAACCGGCAAAGGTGCGTATCAGCTTGAGACGCTCTCCAAGGAACCAATCCCAAGGACCTCATCTATAAATAGAGGTGCAGGTCTCCAAAAGCACATTCCGCCTATTCCACTACTGACTTAGGCATCGAAGTGTCTGCCGGTACCCCCACCCGACGGCGTGGGAAGGAATGCAACTTCGGAGCTCCTAGAGCGACGCATCAACGCCGTCTACTTCCTTTGAGTCTCGAGATGCGGGACCAATCAAGTTCCTCGGATAAGGTAACTTCCCGAATTCGGGACCGAACATATACTTTACGATAGATGATTTTATCTTTGCTTCAATTCTTGTATGGAATTTTGGCATATATATCTATTATAATTTTATACCTTCTGATAGATTCTACATTTGTTTTGCTTTAGAAGTTAAGCAAAAACCACTTTTGAACAAGAATTGCATGTGTATCAAGATCCTGCTGCTGCATAAGAAACCAACTTGGATAAAAATCATATGTAAAAAGTAATATGAACTCCTTAATGTGGGAAATATATATAACAGAGTAGTATTGTTTAGTTGGTTTATTTCTTGTTACAGTATTTTATTGCTTGGCATAACTTATATTTATCGATGTGATGATTTGTTGTATGCTGTGATGTGGAATTGTTGGAACCATGACCTAATAGGAGGATATCAATGTTAACTTCATTATTTTATTAGGCTTTTATGATTTTAGAGTTATTTTAGTTTTAATCCTTTCACCCTAAAACAAATAGTAGAG
The DNA here is from genome assembly GCA_020916435.1 of Oxytropis ochrocephala. NCBI lineage: Eukaryota > Viridiplantae > Streptophyta > Magnoliopsida > Fabales > Fabaceae > Oxytropis > Oxytropis ochrocephala. The sequence continues at coordinate 49,042,953 of CM037093.1, forward strand.
AGGCAAATACTTATTTTCTAGGAAGCTAAGAATTAAAAGGTGGTATTCATAAAATCAAAACCACACCTCTTAATCATTAGTAATATGTAACTCTAAACGGGTTATATTGAAGGTTCCCTTGTTATGCTCCCACCAAACACTGATGAGTTCTTGTGGCTTATTTTGCAGGTGATTAACTGATGTGAATTGTTGTTACTAATCCACTTAAATCAACGGATCGTTCCATAATCAAAGGGATAACAAGACAATAAACAAGAAAAGATAAAGAAAAGGGAAGAAAATCGAAAAGATGGAAAAGACCAGAGATGACTATGTGGTGAAGAGAAGCCACATCTTTCATGGAAAGATGATAATCCTCATGTTTGAATCGCCACAAAAACCCTAAGTTCTTGATAAGATCCAAAGACAGTTCAAAGAAGACCCCTAGAGAGAGCACTTGTGCTAATTCCTCTCAAATTAAAATATGGTCAAAGGTCCTTACAACTTGCAAAACCACACCTATTTATAGATAATAGGTTGTGGGCTCACTAAAAATAAAACATGATAACTAGAAGCCCAAATTCAAGCCCAAACTAGGCCTCACACAATTGGACTTCTAAGAAAGGGAAATAACATGCCTAAAAATGTTTGGCTTATTACAAATATAAATTTCTATGAAATTTCAACTACAAGAGCATTTAAAAGACAAGGAACAACTTTGGGACTTTTGCTATCATTAAGCAAATTAAACATTTGAGCTTCCAATTGTTCTTTAATCTTCTTTGCTCTTTCTCTTGTTATTGGTCCAAGTGCTAAGTCTTGAATCTCCATGCTCTTTGTGTTCATAACATTCCCTCCCTCTTGAAAAGAATTCGACCCCGAATTTGAATCTTCAATATCTTCACAGTTCTCATGTGTACCTACATCAAAGGGAGAAAGGTCACTAACATTAAAAGTGGCACTCACATTATACTCACCGGGAAAATCTATCTTGTATGCATTATCATTGTAGCGCTCCAAGACTTGAAAGGGTCCATCACCCCTAGGTTGGAGCTTGGATTTCCTTTGGGAAGGAAACCTTTCCTTCCTAAAGTGAACCCAAACCCAATATCCGGGTTCAAAAACCATTTTTCTCCTTCCTTTGTTGGCACTCCTAGCATAGTGCTCAACCTTTTTCTCAATATTTACCTTGACCTTGGCATCTAGATCTTGCACAAATTTGGCCTTATCTACAGCATCCTTGTGTAGCACCTCATCACTTATAGGCAAAGGAATCAAATCAAGATGGGTTAGTGGATTAAAACTGATCGTACCTTGATCACCAAGTGTAGATGATGTCTTTGCTCCTTCATCCGGTCGATGTAGGATGAGGACCGGTCTTGAGAACATCTCGGGTGGTACACGCAAAGGCACTCGGCCGCTCTAGTCGAGGTGTGCTAACGGGCAGGGTATCACAGGGTAGGAATTGCGTACCTGACAGTATGGATGGAGGTGGCATTTATACCACTGGGGCGACCTGGCCGTTGCGATGAATATGGCTGGTCGCCGAGAATTACGGACCAAGGCACGGTCTTGGGCGTTTTGCTGAGTTGGGCCGCTGGCCCATTGCTAATTGCACCTCCTTGTATTTCTTGTCACGCCGGAGCGATTGCCCCCAAGCCTAGGTCGCTTTAGGGCGGGCTGAGGCTTGAATCGATGCCCCCGGTGGGATGGCGTATTTCTACTTCGCATGAGGCAGGTCGGTCCTGGCTGGAATGTTGCCCGACCGCGCGTGGCGTTTGGGCTTCGACCCTGCCATTAATGCGCAATGATTAAGGTGGCTTTGCGTGTCTCGAGACACCTTTTGAGCTTCCCATGCAGCGGATGGGAGAGAGCGCAGCGGCGAGTCGCGGACGGTTCATCTGGTGGGCCTCTCCTATAAATAGGACATTTGGTCAGCACGACTTCCACACCTGAAACTCACACCTCTGCTGCCGATCGAGCCATCATAGCGACCGGTTGTCGCGAGAGTTTTACATGCTGCTCCTCTCTTCTCTAGTACTCTTCTCGAGGTAGGCCGCCCCTTTAAGCCTTATTTATTTTCTTTAATTTCTGCATTTTATTGCTTTCCTTTAGTTAGTTTCCACGCCTCGTGAAAGAGGAGGCGTCCGGTCGGGGGACGACCACGTCGCCCCCTTCTCTCGAGCGCGCTGGCTCGGTCGACCTGACGTGATGTCCCTTTGTTACCTCAAAATTTCGACAGTACATTAAATGAAGCTTTAAATGGGGTTGACTTCACATTTAATATTTTTTATGTGGGCCATAGGTCAATATTCAAGTCAGTGCACCATGATTTCGACAGGAAAGGCAGACAAGTGCAAGGAGTGCAAGTGAGCTTCGACAAGCTTAACTCTCAGAGCTATGAAGCAAGTAATGCAAGAAACCTTCGACAAGAGAGGACACAATACTTCGACAGAGCTGGGCCCAACATTTCGTCAAGCGGTTGACAACGGGTCAGTCGAAATTGCAGAGCAGCAAGTAGTGGGCGGTTACTCTCCCGTAGTTTTAGGAGGCAGTTACCCTTTCCCCACGATTGTTCCTAGGAGTATAAATACCCCTTTGTAATAGGAAATCAAGGTCACCACATTCTACAAGAACTCTGAGAAACTCAACTTCCAAGTCAAAGCGAAACACGAGTGAAACAGATCCTTTGTACGTGTTGGTGAACCATTTTTCTTTCTTCATTTAATGCAAAGTTTTTACTTTCTTTTTACCTTCGTTGCATTTACTGCTTTTATTCTACTTTCAAACCGTTTCTCTCTACTATTTATTGTTCTTACGTACGTGAAAAACACATAACTCAATGGCAATCGTCAAAGAGATTTTCTAGTTTGATCTCACGGTCTCGATATTGAAAACTAGTGATTGTTTGCTAAAAACACCAGCAAACAAATTGGCACGCCCAGTGGAACATTTGCCATTAACGTTGTGTTGTTTTTATAAGTGTGTGTATTTGTATGCACTTGAGGAGTGGTAGAATGGTGCGTACCAATTCTAACAACGCGCCTCTAGTTCTAACCCCGTGGTATCACAAGGGCAAGGAACAACCGTAGATTCTACAAGTGTCGATGTTGGAAATGTTACGGGGACAATAGCCCCGTGACATCAATAACCGTTCCCACGATGTCAATGACCAATGTTGGGTCGACACAGTCTATGTCTTTGCCACAGAGTATAGGACTTCCTACTAGTCCTTATATGGCACCGAGAGCAGTTTAGAGACACTTTTTGAGAACATGAGTCTACCGCCATATCCTTTTGGCGTATATGGCATGCCTCTTTGAATGCCACACGCGTTTCCACCTTTTCCCCTCTCATGTGTCTTACGAAAGCAGCACCTTTGGTGAAATCCTATTGCATTAACCAATGCGTCCTTGTTGGCATTAAGGCGGCAAGTGGGCGAGAGCAATCACGATATGGTTAATATGCTCACCCAACAAATTGATGCTTTGTTTTCAATCCGTTGATTGAGAATACCAATACAAGTTACCGATGTTAGCAAACCAAATGAGTAGGATAGCAGATTTCTTTGGGGCTCCTACAGGGAATAATAGGCAATCACCCAATGGTGGGAATAATGCGCCTAATACCCCGTAGAGATCGATTCTTCGCGAAGCCAGGCGGTTGTGGGTGAACAACAAGGGATGGGAAACCATGTCCCCGAAGTAGTTATGGTGCATCGAAACGAGCGCTGATGAGGTTGTTCGACAAGTGCAACGAAATAACGTTTGCGCTCAAGACAACATAGCCAATTTGGTAGAAACCATAATGGCACGCAAATGGCCTTAACGTGAGGTTTACATAGGCCTAATTTCATATCACCACCGTGTGAATATGTATTGCGGCGAAATTGCGAGAGGTTGAAAAATTCCTAAATTTACTAAATTTGGGGTGACACCAATGAATCTTTGTCGAACACATTGCTCGCTACATGGTAGGCGGGGATATAGCCCAAAATGAGAGTTTGAAAATGAAATATTTTCCAAATTCTCTAACTAAGAATGCCTTTACGTGGTTTACCACTTTACCCCAGTTCCATGTACACATGGGGGCGATTAGAAAAGGCTTTTCATGAGCGCTTTTATATGGGCGATCGAAGATTAGTCTTAAGAAGCGGCGGTGTTAACGTAAAGTGCTTGAAGCTATCGGCGACTACTGAATAGGTTTAGGCTATTAAAGGCTAGGTGTTTCACACAAGTGCTGAGCATGAGCTTGTCGAAATGGCTGCAGTGGCCTTGATTATTCGATTAGAAAGAAGTTGGATACCTCTCATTTGAGGACATGGCCCAATTAGCCGATAGAGTTTGACAAGTCGAAAGGCTTAAAGAGGAAAAGGCTAGAGTGAATAAGTTCAATAGAAAAGAAAACTCAGTTGGGTTTCATAAGAAAGAGAAAATAGCCTATGTCGATGAGGAATTCGACTTCGCATTTGGTGATGTCGAATCTGAGGAAATAGATGTGGCTGAACTTAAGCCTGGTCCTCCTTATGCTTGTAAATTATTAAGGCTTGCAAATGGGAATAATCCTGTAGAGCCTAAAAACGATAGATTTGTGCCTAAAACATACACTTTTGATGTTACTAATTAAATGTGATGAAATCTTTGATTTGTTAGTAACTGATGGCCAAATCATAGTGCCAAATGGCCTGAAAGTTCCTCCTCTCGAATAGAGGAAGAAAAAGGGTTATTATAAGTTTCATAATTTTTTGGGACATACAACTGACCGTTGTGTTCTTTTCAGGGACATAGTTCAGAAAGCAATCGAAGAAGGGAGACTGAAATTCGGTGAGAAAAAGAACAAAGCTCCCATGCAGATTGATTTTGATCCACTCCATCAGGCAGAGGCAATGTATGCGGAACCGATGGAAATGAACATAAGTATGGTAGATGTGAAAATGGCAGGCTCTCCTAAGCCTGTTGGGCCTTCGACAGACAAAATCAAAAGTGTAGTGCAGAGGGGCGATGTTGTGCAAGAGCTTACTCAAGAGGAGTATGAAGAGAAGGTACAGTTCGTGTACCCCAAAGCTGAAGAAGAGTTAATAGACTTCCTGAATAGGTGCAAGCTGAAGAACTCGAGGTAATGTTATGCCCCGGATGTAGTCTTTGTGTTTGACAAGGAAGCGGCTAAAAGTGTCGAATCTTTGCCAAGTTCGACTGACCTCTAAAAAGGAAATGGCGGAGAAAAAACAGATTCGACTTCAAAGGGGACTTGCCTTATAAGGTCAAGGGTTGAACAGGGCCTTCAACAAGCAAACCACGGTTCTTTGGTAAGAGCGCATGACCAAGAAGGAGTTTGTCTTGTCGTGTCGTCGGCCAAGCCATTTGTTCCAAGAGCAAATCTCCAAAATGAAAAATGGATACATCTTTGGGTGTAAACATTATAAGAGTCTTTGCTTTCTCTACGTCTTTGAGACAGTCAAACCGAATACAGGGGAGGCTGCGAAATATAATTATAAGAATAATTATAAAGGTAAGAATCCCATGACCAAGACCCAATGGCGTCGTTATCGGTATCTCGAAGAAGAAGCGACTCTTCTTTGTTGACGAGAAAAACGCCGGAAGCTCAAAAGCGGCTAAGGATATGACCTCTGAGCCGTGGGAGCGAGCGAAAGTGAACATAGGTCTTTGTCAACCAAGTAAAGGTTGGAAATAAGGCCAAGGGCAAATCTATTGTAATAGATGAGCCAAGGAGGCCTGCGTTGGAAAGAATCTTTCCTCCACTATCATCATTGAGGAAGAAAAGTGTTGACTTCGACATGGATGAAGATGTAACCGGTTTCGAAGACTACGAGGCGATTTGATGTCATTTGCAATGTAGTGTCTATTCTACCCGGCGAATATGACATCATTACGATCCCAAATGATGTCGAAGAAAACTTCACCGAGGATATGGCTAACCACAAGCCGGTTTGTTACTATGTAATGAACAACGGTGTGTCGAAAGAACAAATGGCCACTTTCGAGAGGCCAAACGAAGGCATCGCGACATCATTTGAAGCCTCACATGCGTCCAAGCCAAAGTCAATGGCGTAGGCATCAACAAGATCTGGTAGATGGAGGCGCTGCTTGTTAACTTGATGCCTCAAGCAATGCTAAAGACTATAGGGATGTTCGACCACAGACCTAAAGCCTCATAACATTGTGTTAACCAATTATGAGGCAAGTCCGCCGATCTTTGGGGCCGTCGAAGTGGAGGTGGTGGTAGAGTCTTGTCAGAAGAGAACTACCATGTTCTTTGTAATAGCCTCCAAGGCAAGCTATAACATGCTCCTTGGCAGAGAGTGGATTCATGGAGTAGGCGCTGTGCCTTCAAGCCTACACCAGAAATTGGTGATGTGGAAGGATGATGGTCTGGTAGAGTATGTCGAAGCAGACCAAAGTTACTTCCTTGCTGATGTCAACAACGTCACCAAGGTAAATTTTGAAAAACAAATGGCGAATATTGCGCCATGCACATCTTCTAGTCAGGCATACATATCGTCTGACAATGTGCTTTCCTCTGTTCGACTATACCCAACACATGGCTTTGTTTGGGAAAGGGAAGCGATAGAAGATGGAAGTGTCTATCCTGAGGGTGTTCTACCCCCAACAGGATGGGATACTGACTCTTAGAAGGTTTTAGATGTCAGTACCCAATGCTTGGGATAGAATTACGGCCTATATGGCCGAAACTAAAATAAAAACGGCTTTGGAAGCCGAAATAAATCAACAAACAATGGCTGTCGAAGCCATGCCTTCATCTGAAGAAAATGGTGAAGTCATAGATGACAAGCTTGATTGCATTTATGATGACGAACCATTGGGTTTTGAAAAAGACCCTAAAGATTCGACAAAGCGCATGCAAGCTCAAGATCCAGTGGAAGAGGTGGATTTGGGAGATGGCCTAGTCAAAAGGCCAACATACATTAGTGCACACCTTGATCTTTGCCTTCAAAACCCAAGTTATTTCACTGCGGGAGTTCAAAGATGGCTTTGCTTGGGAGTACAACGAAATGCAGTGTGCGAGTCGAGAAGTGGTGGAACTTCAAATACCTATTCGACCGGGGAAGAAACGATGAAAGCAAACACCAAGAAGATTTGCTCCTCCAATATTGGCTAAGATCAAAGAAGAAATAGAGAGGTGTTCAAAAGCAAATTCATCGAAGCGCGGTATGTTGATTGGCTACCTAATATTGTCGATAATGAAGAAAAAGCGGAAAACTTAGAGTTTGCGTGGACTTTAGGGATCTAAATAATGCAACACCTAAGGATGAATACGCAATGCCATGCGAAAATGCTAATAGATTCAAGACGGGATTTGATTATCTCGATGCGCTAGATGGCTACTCGGGGTATAATCAAATTTTTATTCTTTGAAGAGGGCGTGTCAGCTTGACTTTTCGATGTCCAGGGGCATTGGGTGTTTATGAATGGGTAGTAATGCCCTTTGGCTTAAAGAATCTTTGGTGCTACTTATCGAGGGCAATGAATTCTATGTTTCATGATTTTATTGACGATTTTATGCAAATATACATAGATGATGTGGTGGTTAAGTCATCCTCGAAAATTGGTCATTTAGACCATCTTCGACGTTCGTTTGAGCGAATGAGGAAATATGGATTGAAAATGAATCCAACCAAATGTGCTTTCTACGTATGCGTGCGGTGAATTCTTGGGTTTTTAGTGCACAAGAAAGGCATAGAGATCAACCAAAATAAGACTAAAGCAATTATGGAAACGAAGGCTCCTTCGACCAAGAAAGAACTTGATCCTTTGCTTTGGGAAAAATCAATTTCCTTCGCAGATTTATTTCAAATCTAAGTGGCAAAACACAAGCTTTTTCGCCATTCTTTGAGATCAAGAAAGAAGATGCATTCAAGTGGGAGCATGTTCATCAAGATGCTTTCGACGCAATCAAGTCTTATTTAGTCAATCCACCAATTTTATCGCTGTTGTTAGAAACAAATTGCTAAAGCGTATATAGCGACTTCTCGATAACACAATAGGTAGCATGTTAGCACAAGAGGATGATAGTGGTGTCGAAAGACCCATATATTACCTTAGTAGGGTTTTGATTGATCTTTGAAACAAGGTATAGCCCAATAGAAAAGTTATGCCTTTGCTTGTATTTCTCTTGTACGAAATTGAAGCAATATATAAAGTCAGCAGATGTTCATGTTTATTCGCACTTTGATGTCATTAAACATATGTTGTCAAAACCAATGTTACATAGTCGAATTGGAAAATGGGCTTTGGCTTTGTCAGAATACAACTTAACGTATCAGCCCCTTAAATCAATCAAAGGACAAGTGGTTGCTGATTTCATAGTGGACCACTCTGTTGTCGAACATGAAATACATTCGTTAGACATACGTCCTTGGAAATTATACTTCGACGGCTCAAGCCATAAAAATGGAGTGGGCATTGGAATATTAATTATTTCCCCAGAGAACATTCCAACGAAGTATAACTTTAAAATTCGAAACTTCTGCTCCAATAATGAAGCTGAGTATGAGGCTTTAATAGTAGGCCTCAAAATTCTGCTCGAATTGGGGGCAACTAGTGTCGAAGTAAAAGGTGATTCTCAATTGGTTGTCAAACAGTTGACAAAGGAATATAAATGCATCAATAAACACCTTGTTAAATATTTCGTCGTTGCCAACACTCTATTAAAAAGGTTTGCATATGTACACCTAGAACATTTACCACGAATAGAAAATCACGTGGCGAATGAGTTGGCACAAATTGCTTCAGGCTACAAAGTATCAAAGCAAAGCCTAGAAGAGTTAATTGAGATAAAAGGTAAACTAAACCTCAGAAGACTCTCTTTATAATACCACTCCTTGACGCTATTGTCAACACCAAAAATTGGGGGCAATAAATGCAAATGAAGTGCATCGATCGAAAAACGCCACATTTTTGACGATATTGACTTAGCGAAAATTTTTGCTATTGACAATATGGTGATGATGATTAGCGCAAACCCATTGTAGAGTATTTGCAAAATCCTACGAAAACACTAATAAAAAGTGAAGTCAGGGCTCTAAGCTACGTGTTAGTCGGAAATGAGTTGTTCAAACAAACTCCTGAAGGAGTCTTGTTAAAATGCCTTAGTGAAAGCAGGAGGCATACTTAGCGGTTTCGATACACATGGTGGAGCATGTGGCTCACATCAAGTAGGCCATAAAATGAAATGGTTGTTATTTCGACAAGGAATGTCTTGTGAACCATTTTAAAAGATTGCATAGAGTTTGCTAAAAGTCGCCAAGAATGCCAAAGACATCTTTGGAATCCAAAGATGTACCGCAAATGAATTGCATTCTATAGTGAAACCTTGGCCATTTAGAGGTTGGGCTCTAGATGTAATTGGAGAAATAAAACCAACTTCGTCGAAAGGCCACGATACATCCCGGTAGGAATTGATTACTTTACTAAGTGGGTAGAGGCAATACCTTTAGCCAACGTTGATCAAGAAGCGATAATAAGGTTTATTCAAAACCATATCATTTACTGAGATATGGAATCCCGAAACCATCACTACTGGACCAAGGTACGCTTTTTACCGTCGAAAAATGGTAGATTTTCTTCTTTGAAATTGGTTTCAAGTTGTTGACTTCGACACCATACTATCGCATAAGCCAACGGTCAAGTAGAGACTGCAAATAAAATCATTATTAACTTGATCAAAAGCACATTGGGCGTAAGCCTAAAAGTTGGCACGATTCTCTTGACCAAGTGTTATGGGCTTGTCGAACTTACGCTAAAGAGTCTATAAACACTACTCCTTACGAGTTAACATTTGGACATGATGCGGTGTTACTGTTGAAATTTGTTTACAATCAACAAGGATTCGAAACAATGTGAAATTCCCTTTGATCATTATTGGGATATGATGATTGATGAATTAGTTGATTTAGGCGAAGAAAGGTCATTAGCTTTAGAGATGCTTATTCGACGAAAGAGAGTAGCTAAAGCTTACAACAAAAAGGTTAAGTTAAAAACCTTTGAGGAAGGAGAGTTAGTGTGGAAAGTCCTATTACCTATGGATAAAAAGATAGAGTTTTAGGCAAATGGTCACGGGGTGGGAAGGCCCATTTCGCGTGTTGCAATGCTTTTTCGAATGGCGCTTATGAAGTCGAAGAGCTAGGTGACGAAAATAGAATTTTTAGAATAAATGGCAAGTATTTAAAGCAATACAGGCCAACATTGACCGAAATAAAAATTGAACAAGCATAGACAAAACGGGAATTGTATATAAATGGCAATGTATAATGAAATGTCAAAATTACATAGCCATTTCAAAGGTTCTAAACTATTACAAGACCTTAGAAGTTCGACAAAGTCGACTTATGCCTCTCCAGAATGCTGGCGCTCAAAGAGATAGAAGTGTCAAGAAGGTGCAAATTTTGGTCAAGTTCAGCAAGATTGGCTTGATACTGATCAGCTTTCTCCAGATGTTCTATGGCCGTCATTGCTTTCGTTGTTTTGATTGACGAAGAAGCAGCATTCATTCTTTCGACAATCAAGCCCTTCTGATACTTGGCGTTTGACAACTTAGTTTGGAGTGCTTTGATCTCTTCGTCAATACGCGTAATCTCTGCATCCCATTCAGCAATTGCTTGTTCATCATTGGCTGCTTGGGCTTCGAGCTTCTATGTCGTCTTGATCGACTTTGAGGAGGCAAGCGCGCTTCGCGAGTTGATTTTCTTGAGCCTTTTGCTTGAGAACATTCGGCCGTTGTTTGATCAAGAGGAGAGTTGTTCGAAGAGTGGACCGAACTCCATGAAAAGGTGAGGAGGTCTTGGGGAGGATCCAACTTGGTGATTCTATGAATGAGGATTTCACCTCGAAGGTACACGAGATGGATCACCCTCGATATTCGCCACCAAATCCCCTTCTAAAACCTGCGTCTTGGTGGCGAAGTAGGCTTTCGATTGTTTCTGATTAATGGGCGAGAGAGTTGTTCAAGAGCTGCAAATCAAGCGACTTCGATGAGCTTTTAAGACTCGGCATGATTTTCAAAGTCGCCAGCGGATCTGTCTTCTTATTTCGGCCACTTCGTGATCGCTAATAACGCTGTTGGATGACTCTTTGGCGAAAGCGCCTTGATTTGCGAACTACGCCATTACAGGCTCCTCTTGTTCTTGATTAACCATATTCTCTGCAGAATCTCTCAGCGGTAGCCACCACTTCGGCCTTTCGATTTACGGGATGTTGGGTTACGGAACTTGAACATTCTCTTCGACAACGACCTCTGGTTCCATATTGTCGGCGTTCGAACAAGCTCTTGAAAGTAGGAATCCTGAAGTCGTGAAGTGCTTGAAAAACTTCTTCAGCGATTACACCTTGAGGTGACGAAGGAAAAGGAAGCATTAGGTGACAATTCCCGGTCGGCAACCTCGATCCAAAGACTTCGGCGGCGGGATCATCAACAAGTAACCCACCTACACATTTTACGATGGGTAATACTACTTAAGTTAGAACTGGAAGGTGGAGATCAAAGGGGTTGAAATGACGTCGAAGGAAAGTTACCTCATGTACCTTAAGCCTCTTGATTGGAGGAGAAGAAGCGCGCTTGAAGGCTCGGTGATGGTGATGCCTTGAGCTGCCCTTTGAGATTCAGGTAAGGCCCTTTTCTTCGACCTCCTCGAGTGAGAGGAATGTTGTCATCACTTTCAGTGTCCTGCAAAAGAGATCAAGTTATGGTACAGGTGATGCCACGAGAAAGTGAATGATAAAATCGAAGAGAAATTTCGACATGTAATAAGGTGTATAGAGTACCTTAGAGCTGGAGGGAATAACCAATTTCTTTTTGGCTTTAGGCTTTTGAAGAGTTTTAGCTGTTTGGGTTGTCACCTGGAGGAAATTTCCGACATGAGTAAAAGCCATAGTCAACAGACAACTTAAGATAAGTGGAAAGTGCCATACCTTTTTGGAGTGTTATGCGGAATGGGATTTCTTGCCACTTTTTCATGACTTGGGGAGGAGGTTTTGATGTGGTAGCTTTGCCTACCTTGACCTTCAACTTTGTTGCAGGTTTTTCTAAAAATGTCGAAAACATTGGTAAGCAAATGGAAATGAAGCCAAGTTATAAGTGGTTAAGACCTAGAAAGCTTTGAGTGTCGAAAAGTGTTTACCAGTGTTGTTCGAAGGGAAAGCTGCTACCAATTTCTTCACAATGTTGTCAGCAAAAGTATCAATGGCTTCCCCAGCAGCATTGGTGTAATAACCGGTCCACCATTCATGAAATTTTTCAGTACATGAAAACCTTGGATTGAATTTGAGAGGTTCAAAATTCAAGGCTTTGTAATGAAATCTCTTGAAGGCTTGTTTATAAGCCACCTCTGATTCTGGACTTATAAACTCTCGCCTGTGAAAGCACACTGGTGCAGGGCGAATTTGACAAAGGCCAAACTGCCTAGCAAAATAACTTGGGAAATATCTAGTAATTCCCAAACTATTTTTTGTTTTGCCAGGGGTAAGCCTAGTGGAGAGGACAGAAGGAGAGAGGTAAGCTTGCCAAATTCGGTTAACTTCCTCAGCAGGCTCGACAGAGGAAGAAGGAAATGGTTGTTTAAACCATGCTGGACCACAAGACCTCTGGACAAAGGGAGCCATAGAATCTGTAAAAGTGGCACATTTCAAGAAGATTTCGAAATAGGCTAGAAAGGATTCTTCGGCAGAAAGGGTTGCTTGTTTAGGCCTAAACTGCGCCAATCGAATCCCTTCAGTGCTGCTAGTCTCCACGGTTAGTCGAGCAGACTTGGGGATATACAAGTTTAGTCGAGACTCAAAAGTGGCCAACAGCCACAATTGCAATGACCATAGTGGGCGGGCGAAAAACTTGGTGGCGGTTCATTCTCTTTCAACTCTATAACAGCATTATCAAGTTGCTGGTAGAGAGAGCCTAGAATCAACTTGGCAAGGTTGATGTCTTCTCGTTCATGGAGTTGACATGCCAGGGGGATGTAAGTTTTGGAAACTTGGAGGGCGTGTGCGAGTAAAACGAAAATAGATAACCACCACGAGTTAGAAAGGCTACATGTTCTATAGCGGACACTTCCTCGATGTCAAGCCTATGGTGCTCGGCAAATGTAAGGGGCAAAGGTGGCATTGTTGAATTTGAAACCGTATTCATAGTCGGGGCGTGTGGGATCAAATGTCTCTCCTAAGGGTTTCGGACACAGATGGCAGCCACATCTAGCGAGTGGGGAAAGCATGCCACATTTCAAGTGGAGGCTATGAGTAGCACATCCCGAATTGCATAGCGGCCAAAAGTAGGTGCTATCATATTTGGGCCCATACCTAGACAGTTGGATGAGGTCGAAAATGCCTGTTTTTTCCCGATTTTGGCTTTTTAGCTTCTACTTTGTCAAGCCGATCTATGTAGTTTTGTTGGTCGAGCCTAGGAGCGGACCTAAAAACCACTGGACGGGTTGGTCGAAACTCTAAGTGAAAAGGGGTTTCAAAAAAGATTCTAGGTTGGAGCGAGCGTGGTGGGAAAATCTCGAAACTTGGTATTTTCCAAAGAAAATATCGAGCGCAGGACCCCAAGTAAGCATGGGTATAAACCTCGATGAAGGGATTAGTACCGAGTGCGCCGATGGGTAGATCGTTCGTCGTTGATGTCGGGTTCATCAATGAAGCCATCTAGGGTTTGAGCGTTTACGGGTTAAATCGTTCCTCTTTGAACTCTCGGTCGCGTCACTACGGCGATATGATGAAGCCATAAGTAAGAGAAAGTGAGTGCGAGTTGAAATGCGGGGGTAGATTAAAGGAAAATCACGAAAGTTTGAAACTTTGGTGAAATTTGAGGTTCTTGCAAAACGCAGGGATGAAGAACGCAGAAAGACTTCACAAGGTTTCAAACTGAGTAAAGAGGAATTTGAAGGGTTGTAGCCGTTTATATATGTTTGAAGTAAATTGATTATTGGCACGTTCGCCATAACTTCGCGCGTTCGCGACGTTTGGGAGGCGTGATGGCCCACCAACTACGCGGACGTGTGCCAATAAAGCGGTTCGTTTTACTGCGCAAAAAGTAATGATGACCGTCTTTTCGACCACTGTTGAAGTGCAAAAGGCGGCAAAAGTGACCATTGCACAGTATTCAAAAAATGCCTTTTCTTAACTCCTTTCCTTATTCCGTCAAAATAAATGGGATTGACTTCACATTTAATATTGTTCTGTGGGCCATAGGTCAATATTCAAGTCAGTGCACCATGATTTCGACAGGAAAGGCAGACAAGTGCAAGGAGTGCAAGTGAGCTTCGACAAGCTTAACTCTCAGAGCTATGAAGCAAGTAATGCAAGAAACCTTCGACAAGAGAGACACAACACTTCGGCGTAGTGGGCCCAACATTTCGTCAGCGGTTGACAGCGGGTCGATCGAAAGTGCGAGAGCGACAAGTAGTGGGCGGTTACTCTCCCGTAGTTTTAGGAGGCAGTTACCCTTTCCCCACGATTGTTCCTAGGAGTATAAATACCCCTTTGTAATAGGAAATCAAGGTCACCACATTCTACAAGAACTCTGAGAAACTCAACTTCCAAGTCAAAGCGAAACACGAGTGAAACAGATCCTTTGTACGTGTTGGTGAACCATTTTTCTTTCTTCATTTAATGCAAAGTTTTTACTTTCTTTTTACCTTCGTTGCATTTACTGCTTTTATTCTACTTTCAAACCGTTTCTCTCTACTATTTATTGTTCTTACGTACGTGAAAAACACATAACTCAATGGCAATCGTCAAAGAGATTTTCTAGTTTGATCTCACGGTCTCGATATTGAAAACTAGTGATTGTTTGCTAAAAACACCAGCAAACACCCTTTCATAGGTGGATCTGGCCAGAACAAAGCAGACCGCCTGAATATCCGGTTCCCCCCAGCAGAGTCTTGCACTTATGGCAACGCGGCCTTCACAAGAGCCAGAACGGGCCGAGTCCGTGTCGTCCAGACCTTCACAAATCTTTGAAGTACAAAGGCGTTCTCCTGCGGACGCTTCATCATCAAGCTCTTCTATATCTACCTCGACGGAGTCGACAAAGTCCTGGGTCCCCCCGCCACCACCTGAAACAACTGCGCAAATCGGCGAAGGAAGCGACCAGCTGATCGATGTTGTGGGTGACGAGGAGATGGCCGATGTCACCCAGTCCGCTGCGGGGAGTCTTCACGACGAAGTGATTGATTTAGAAGCCGACCCTCAAGGGCCCGAGCCGATGCATGTTGAAGAACGGGCGGCCGATGGAGAGGATCCCAGCCGGACAGAAAATGCAGGCGACGGTGCCGGCCAGGCCGGCGAACAAGTTGAGGAGAATGTCGGGCCTCATGAAGTTGCCGGCGAACCAGTGGAGGGAGAGGCCGAGCCGGCTACGGTCATTGATCAAAATGACATTTCATGGGTGTCTGAGAAGATGCGAACCTTCAAAAGTTTCATCGGCCAGGAGCATGCTTGCATAGACGACCTGAACGCCCTCTTTACCAAGCCGGGGTGGAATGTGAAAGGCATGCGTGAAGATGAGAACATTGCGACCGTTGCTGCAAAACTAGAGTTCACCATGCATCGTGTTGTTTTCGAGAAGATGGGGATCGTCCCCCCTTTCACCGACTTCCAGCAGGACGTTCTCCAATACTTGGGCGTTGCCCCATCTCAGATCCACCCGAATGGCTGGGGGTTTATGAAGACATTCGAGCATCTGTGCGACCGGCTTGAGCGAAACGTATCGACCAAGCTCTTTCTCGCCTTGTTCGAACTGAGCTGGCATGGTGAATATGGCACCAACATGGCCCGCAAGGAGCAAGTGTCCTTTAAGAATCAGAAGGCGTTCCCCCGCAAATTCGCGTTCCCCCGCAAATTCTTCAGGGCTTACTCGGATTCACTGTCGGGCGGGTGGAAAAACCAATACTTCTGGGTCGTTCCTGATGCGGAGGCTGCCAAAGATATTGCAGAGATTCTTCCGGACGGCACAGCAGGGGCCTATTTCTTCCCAACCTCGTGGCGGGCGGACCACTTTACAAAGAAACCGGGCGAGTACACTTTCGCCGTATCAACCTTGGATGAGGAGGATACTATCACCTTGGGTATGATTACGGAGTTGTCCGCCATGCTGCCGCAGAATCCTGAAGGGGATATTCCCTGCCGACCGTTCTGCCTGTACGAAGGGGACAAGCTGGTGTCCGAGCTCGGTCGGTGAACTTGACTTGTTAATTTTGATTGCTTTAGCTTGATCGGTCGGCTAACGCCCTTATTTCTTTTTGCAGGAAAAGCTTTGAAGATGTCGACCTCGGACTGGCTCAACCTCGAGAAGTACGTCACCAGCAGCGCTCAGAAGAAACCTCCTACTCCCCACTCTCAGCGGCGCCAGAATACTCCTCGAGCTGATAGGAATGCCGGGGGCGGTCCTCAAGATAGAAATGCCTGGGGCGGTCCTCAAGGTAAGGACGGCCGCACCCCATCTAAGCGACCGAGGAGGGAGGAGGATGATCGGGTTGAGTCCCCCATCTTTGAGCTTGAAGACTTCGGTGAGGATGAGGTGGCGCGCTTCAAGAAGGACCCCATGAATTTTTGCGGCGACCTGCTCAAGTCTGCCAATAAGACGCTGAAGGATATGAAGAACAATCAAGCCCGTAAGTTGCTCGTTACGCTAACTTCTCGACCGGATATTTGATGTTCGTCCGTTAACCTTATTTTCCATTTCAGGTGCTGAGGCTGAGCGGGATGCGGCCGAGCGGAAGGTCAAGGAGCTTGAGGCGGCCGAACGGAAACTCAAAGAGCTAGAGCCTGAGATTGCCGCCTCGGGCGGACCAAAATCAAAATTTGGCGGCTGTGAGAAAAACGAGAAAAAGTGGTCGAAGATAGGGGCAAGCTGGCGGCCAGGAATAAAGAGCTTGCTGAACTGGTGAAGACCCTTAAAGCTGAGGTCGCTCGCTTTGAGGAGGTCAAGCAGGCCGCTATCCAGGAGGAAGTTGCTAAGGTAGCTTCTATTGCAAAGGGGGCGGCCCTATACCAGTTTGACAACGCCATGGCTCAAATGAAACTGCTCGCCGCCCGAGATATCCCACATGACGACCGCCTGGTGCAGCCCGATCATGTTGTTGAGGGTGAGGAGATTGTCTTGCCTGCAAGGTTTGATGACGACGGCAAGATGATCCGCAAACGATCGGTGATCCTCGGCCATGCTAAGAAATGATTGACTTTATTTTGCCCGCCTGCGAGCGGTGTACTATTTTGTAATCTTGTTACTATAAATCCGCCTTCGAGCGGTTGAACAACTTGGGCGTCCGGCTTCGTCCGGGCGTCTTTCTTTGTAATGAATTTTAATCAGGTTTAATTTGTTCGTTTGAATTAGTTTCTTTTTATCTTCGCACTTTTCTAAGTTACGAGATGTAGCCCGGTCGTAGGCCGTTCATTTGGGCCTTTCCGAAGGCACTCGCTTTATGCCGATCGTCGGCTAATTTGCGCTTTTTAGAAGCGGTCGGGTCGCTCGGCGCCCAATGGTCACGTTGATCATTACTAAACCCTTGGGTCATTCGATGATTCAACTTGGGCCGTTCAACGACACTCTTTGTAGGTCGGTCGGCGGCCTACCATCGATTGTGGGTTATCACAACCCTTGGCCATTTCGATGACACTCTTTGTAGGTCGCTCGGCGGCCGACGATTGATAGTGGGTCAAAGCTGACCCTCGTTTGTCACTCGGTGACCTTTGATCCGGCCAACTCGGTGGCGCTCGTTGTAGACCGCTCGGGATCTACATTCGTTTGGGTCCACTGGGTGGCCATACGGTCGCTCCGTTATGCGACCGGTCATTCGATATTGCAAAATAATTTAAAACACAAGAATTTAAAGGACGGGCCTCTGTAAAAAACCCCAGTGGGGAAAAAGAGCGCCCGCCTAACATTTATTCATTGAATAGTCGATCGATTACAAGTGAGGTACTAAACATAGTACTGCTTTAGTTTATCACTATTCCATGTCCTGGGGATGATCGCATCTTCCATGGTTTCTAATTCATACGCCCCACGGCCGGTCTTGTTGATGACACGGTACAGGCCTTCCTAATTTGGGGCTAGTTTTCCTTGGCGTGCATTCTTGTTGCCAACGTCCGCCCGCCTGAGGACCAGCTGTCCGATCGGAAAGTCTTTTTTCTGCACACGGGCGTTGTATCTGGCGGCGACCTTCTGTTTGATCAACACTTCTCTAAGGGATGCTTGATTGCGCAGTTCTTCAACCAAGTCTAATTCTTCTCTTACCGCCCGGTCGTTGTCGACCGCTGTTGGAGGGTTGGACGTTCTCCAGTTTAGCTCGTTCATCTCTATGGGAATTAAAGCGTCCATCCCGTAGACAAGTTTGAAAGGTGACTCCCCGGTCAATGAATGAGGGGTCGTCCTATATGCCCAAAGGACGGGCTGCAGCTCTTCGACCCAATTTCCCTTCGCTTCATCAAGTCTTCTTTTCAACCCACGTAGGATGACTCTGTTGGCCACTTCAGCCTGCCCGTTCGTCTGGGGGTGCTCGACCGAAGTGAAACGCTGTTTAACCCCTAAGCCGGCCAACATTTCCCTGAATTTTCTATCTGCAAATTGGGCGCCGTTGTCCGTTATGAGTTGTTGGGAACTCTCGAGCGGCTAAGACATTCGACCAAGAACTTGGCGACCTTTGCCGACGTTATGGTCGCTAGAGGCTCGGCCTCTATCCACTTTGTGAAGTAATCCACTGCCACGATCAGGAATTTGAACTGGCCTGGTGCAGGTGGAAAAGGACCTAGCAAATCCATCCCCCACCAAGCGAACGGCCAAGGTGAGGTGAGGTTTTGCAGTTCCGATGAGGGGGCGACGTGAACATCAGCATGCACCTGACATTTCTTGCATTTCTGCACTAGCTTCTTGGCGTCCTCGTCCATGGTCGGCCAGTAGTAACCAGCTCTGAGCGCTTTTCTCGCTATGGACCGTCCGCCCTGATGGCTGCCACACATCCCCTCATGGATATCTCTTAAGACATGGTCGGCTTCGGCCGACGATAAGCACCTGAGGAGCGGGCAAGAAAATCCTCTTCTATATAGTTTCCCTTCGATCACGGAATACTTGGTAGACCGTAATCTCAAGGTCTTGGCCTTCTTTGGATCGGTCGGCTCCTCACCTAATGTGATGTAGCGCAGGATGGGAGCGATCCAATCATCTTCTGCTTCAATGGTGAGGACGGCCAAGGATTGACTAGGCTTAGTTGAGACGCTCGGCCGAGTCAGGGTTTCTTGAATTAAACTTCTATGATTGCCCGGTATCTTCGTACTGGCTAGCTTTGACAAGATGTCGGCCGGGCGTTTTACGTCGCCAGCACGTGTTTGACCTCTCTCCCGCCTTCGAATTGCCGGAGGAGCTCCCTGACTTTGGCCAAGTAGTTCTTCAACACTTCGTCTTTTGCATCATATAGTTCTTGGATCTGGGAAACGACCAGTAAGGAATCTGAGTGTAGTTCTACTCGGTCGACGTTGAATTCTTTTACGAGCTGCAGCCTGGCTATGCATGCCTCGTACTCAGCCTGATTGTTGGAGGTGTGGAACGCAAATGTCAAAGACACTTCTACTGCAAGTCCTTCTGCATTTTCTAATATAAGGCCCGCCCCACTGCCTTTGCTGTTGGAGGAACCGTCCACATGTAACATCCACATTGTGTCTGCCCGGCCGTCCTGCGTTGGAGTCATTTCTGCAATGAAGTCGGCCAACACTTGAGCCTTAGCGGCCGATCTGGACTCGAACTTGATGTCGAATTCACTAAGTTCCACCGCCCATTTGATCATTCGTCCTGCCAGGTCTGGCCGATGGAGAACCTGTCTTATGGGTTGGTCCGTCCTTACCACGACCTGGTGAGCCACGAAATAAGGTCTCAAACGCCGGGCGGCCACTAGTAGTGCAAGTGCTAGCTTCTCGATCCTCTGGTATCTCAACTCTGGTCCTTGCAACACCTTACTGATGAAGTAGACCGGATTCTGCTTTAGGTCGTTCTCTCTGACTAGGACGGCACTCAATACCTCTTCGGTTATTGCTAAGTACAAATATAGGGTTTCCCTCGGCTCTGGTTTGGTCATGATGGGCGGGTTGGTCAGAGCTTCCTTCAACTTCTCCAGCGCTCGCTGGCACTGGTCGGTCCATTCGAACTCTACTTCCTTCTTTAAAAGCTTGAACAGGGGGAGCGACTTACATGCGGATTTAGGTATGAATCTTGATAGGGCAGCGACCATGCCATTCAACCTTTGGATCTCTCTCTTTGTGGTGGGCGGCCTCATATCGGCGACCGCCCTGCACTTATCAGGGTTAGCCTCTATCCCCCTTTCAGTAAGATGAAAACCCAAAAACTTGTCGGCCCTAACCCCAAAGGTGCACTTCTCTGGGTTAAGCCTTAGGGAATTCCTTCTAGCTTCTTCAAAGACCTCTCTTAGGTCGGCCGCATGATCTTGGTCGGTCTTGCTCTTAATAATCATATCATCAAGATAGACTTCAGCTACTCGACCGATCTGCCCCTTGAAAATCTTGTTCATCATTCGCCGGTAGGTCACCCCAGCATTCTTCAGGCCAAATGGCATAACTTTGTATTGGAAATTGCCACAATCGGTCATGAATGCGGTCTTATGCCGGTCTGGAGGATACATCGTGATCTGATTGTACCCAGAGTAGGCGTCTAGGAATGATAGCAACTTGTAGCCCGATGCTCCATCGACCAGCTTGTCGATGCTCGGCACCGGGAAGGCATCCTTCGGGCATGCCTTGTTCAGATCTGTATAGTCGATGCACATGCGCCACTTTTCGTTCTTCTTCTTCACTAACACAACGTTGGACAGCCAGGTCGTGTACTTTATTTCCTCAATGAAATTGGTCTTGACTAGGTCGTCAACGGCCTGAGATGTCGCTTGAGATTTCTCCAGATTTTGGGTTCGCCTCCTCTGGGCAACCGGTCTAGCCGTTTCATCCACTGCGAGCTGATGACATACAATCTCTGCTGGGATACCGGGCATGTCAGATGCTTGCCATGCAAACAAATCTGCATACTCCTTAAGGCAGGTTATAAGATCCTGCTCGACCTGCTCAGGTAGGCCGCTTCCAAGCTTGACCGTCCTTTCTGGGTCGTCCCCCAGTTGGATGTCAATTAGCTCTCCATGTGGCTCGGGCCTCTTCAACCTATTCTTTAGCTCACGGGCTAATTCATCATCGTCGTCCTCTGGGTCGCTATCAGGATCATACCGGGCGTCCAAGTCAGCAAGATTAACTTGGTGTCTTTGCTCAAGACTCTGTGGGTCAGTATCTCTGTCTTGCTCATCACAGATGTCTTGATACAAATAATGGCTTCTTTTGGCCGCCTCCAGGTCGGCCAACAGAGTCACCACTTGATCGTCCTTGCTGTAGAACTTCATCTTTAGGTGGACTGTGGAAGCCACGACCTCCAGCTTTCCCAGGGTCGGCCGGCCTATGATACACTGATAGCAGGACTTGATGGGTAGGACTAGGAATGTCGCCTTGACCGTCCGATATTTGGTGCTCGCTCCTGAGTCATCTCCAAAAGTAACCCAGAGGTCTATTGTTCCCAAGGGGTATGTGCTGCCCCGTTGAACCCTGTTAAGGGGGTTGGATCGGTCTGTGGAATGATCTCACTCCGATCTACATTAAGTTTGTCGATTAGTTCCTCAAATATAATGTCAGCCGAACTGCCTTGGTCGACCAGAATTCGGCGTACTTTAGTGTTGGCCATGACCGCTCTGACTACCAATGGGACATAGCTATTGGTCCATCAGTCCAGCAAATCTTCATCTCCAAAAGAAATGGGCGGCCTATTCGAGGTCAGGCGTTCTGCAGATGTTGATCCAACCATCATAAACTCGTTCCACTTTCTTTTCATAGCTTTCTTTGAATCCCTTTTCTCTATGGGGTTTCCACCTTGGATGACCATAGCCACTCTCCGGCCGTTGGCCATCCGGGCGTCCTCTTCGGAGGTGTCCTTGTCCGCTATTGCTTCTATGGCTGCTGTAGTCGTTGCTTTGCCTTTTGATTGAGGCTTCTGCCCTCCGGCTTTCTCTTCAAGTCGCTCGGCACCATCAGCTCGGACATATTGCTTCAGCTTCCCCTTTTGGATGAGATCTTCAATGTCATCCTTTAGGGCCATGCAGTCGTTGGTGTCGTGCCCCTTGCTCTTATGGTACCGGCAGTATCTTTTGGTCGCCCGTGCACCCTTCTTGAGTACCAATGGATCGGGCCTCTTGACATCAACAAATTCATTGTTCTGACACTCAGAAAATATTTGGGCTATGGGGGCATTGAGCCTCGTCCGGTGCTCATACTTCTTAGGCCGGAATTCTGGTTTGTTTTCCCGATGATTTTCTTGAGTATTGCCCTGCTTGCTGTCATCTTCTCTAGGTCGCACACGGGCGGCCTTTCTTGCAGCAAGGGTTTCCTCATAAGCCATATGGTCGTCGGCTCTGCGAAGGAACGTACTGAGGTCGTAGATGTGGTTCGACGTGAATTCTTCAACAAATCTGTGGTCCGGCCGGATGCCTCTCTTGAGGTATTTCAGCTTATCCCTATCAGTCAGGTCGCGCACCTGATCGGCCTCAGTATTGAATCCCTCTATGTACTGTCTTAATGATTCATTGTCCCCTTGGATGATCGTATCCAAGTGTTCCTCGTGGCGATACTGGCACCGGTTGGCAGTGTAGTTTGCCAAAAAGATTCTGATCAGCCCTTCCCAAGAGGAAATAGTGTTCGGCCGCAACGACTCCCACCATTCTAGAGCCCGTCTGTCCAGTGACTGAGGGAACAGTCGGCACTTCATTGTGGAACCCAACTCCCTATAGCTACAGTAGTTGTTGAAGTACCTAATGTGTTTGTCAGGATCACCTCGCCCGTCAAATTTGTTGAGGTTGGGCGGCTTCCTGAGGTCCCTGAGAATACGATAGCGCCTAATCTCTCTTGTGAAAGGGCCATGGCCGGTCGGAAAGTCATTCGGCCCGAAGGGCTGCATCGTAAGGTACGTCTCGCCGGTCGGCATTCCGTAGAATCCCCCTCCGGCCGGCTGTCCGTACATAGGAGGCCCTTGGGGCGATCGGCCTCTGCTTCTAATGGAATGATGTCTCCTCGGCCGCCGTGAAACATCTCTAATTTCACCATTTCGATACTCATTCAACTCGTCGTAGGGGTCCCACGAACGGCTTCTAGAGCGCCTGGAGCCGGAGGATTCGCATGAAGAATATCTTGTAGATGAACGGTCCGACTCAGGCCGGTAGAGTGAGTCTGCATAATCATAATCATGCGAAGGGGAACGGCGACTGCGCACGTTCCTGCAAGCGGGCGATCTGCGCGCCCGAACTCTTCGAGCTGGAGAGCGATGAGAGGTACTTCCTCGATGGCGGACGGTCCTTCGAGGTGGAGTTCTGGCTCTTCGCGAAGGGCGAGTTTGGGCGGAGGGCTCTCCATGGTCCATCCCCTGACGAGCTGGCATGGATCCTCTCTCAAGCCGAGATATCAGATCGTCCCGGTCAGCTATGAGTTGATTTTTGCTTTGGAGTAACTGGAGAACGGCCTGGGTGACGTGCTCCGGTAAAGGCTCCAAGATCCCGGCCTCGGCCAGCTCGTTCGGGATTTGCTGATGTGCCGGTTCTAAGGCTGCACCTTGCCCGCCCTGGACTGAAGGCTCCTGGCGAGGATTGTCTTGGGATTCGTCAACAGTTAGAGGCACGCCCTCCGGAGTCTGCTGCGGACGAGCGTCCTGACCGGCAGGGTCGTGTTGTGTGGATGCCCGCATAGTAATTCTCTTCGGGCCCATCTTCAGGGTGGGATAGCGCTCGGGCTCCCACTGTGGTCGCCAAATGATCGTACCTTGATCACCAAGTGTAGATGATGTGTTGCTCCTTCGTCCGGTCGCTGATGTAGGATGAGGACCCGTCTTGAGAACACCTCGGGTGGTACCTGCAAAGGCACTCCGACGCTCTAGACAGAGGTGTGCTAACGGGCAGGGTATCACAGGGTAGGAATTGCGTACCTGACAGTATGGATGGAGGTGGCATTTATACCACTGGGGCGACCTGGCCGTTGCGATGAATACGGCCGGTCGCCGAGAATTACGGACCAAGGCACGGTCTTGGGCCGTTTTGCTGAGTTGGGCCGCTGGCCTATTGCTAACTGCACCTCCTTGTATTTGCTGATACGCCCCGGAACAAAAACCATATGGACCTCAAATGGAGAGTAAGATGTAGTGCTATGAGGCACTCTATTATAAGCAAACTCAATAAAAGGTAGGCATTCCTCCCATGCCCTCAAATTAGATTGTAAAAAGGTCCTAAGCATGGTACCTAAGGTCCTATTGACTACTTCGGTTTGGCCATCCGTTTGGGGGTGGCAAGTAGTAGAGAATAGAAGCTTAGTACCAAGCTTAGTCCATAAGGTTTTCCAAAAATGGCTTAAAAATTTTGAGTCCTTATCCGATACAATGGATTTGGGAACCCCATGTAACTTGACCACTTCCTTGAAAAACAAATTAGCAATGTTACAAGCATCATCAACTTTATGGCAAGCAATAAAGTGGGCCATTTTGGAAAAACAGTCAACCACTTCAAATATAGAATCATGCCCATGCTTGTTCTTAGGGAAACCCAATACAAAATCCATAGACAAATCAAACCAAGGAGAGGATGGTATAGGGAGGGGAGTGTACAAACCATGAGGCATACTTTTGGATTTAGCCTTTTTACAAACAATGCATCTAGAACATATCAAATGCACATCATGCCTCATTTTAGGCCAAAAGAAATGCTCATGCAACATCTCTAAAGTCTTATGCTCCCCAAAATGTCCCATTAATCCCCCTTCATGCACTTCATAGTAAGTAACTCACGCAAAAAAAAAAAAACTTAGGGATACACAATTGATTTCCTTTAAACAAATACCCATCATGTCTATAATAAGAATCATGAGACATAAGTTCACAAGCATCAAAAAGAGAGGCAAAATCATCATCCAAGGAATACAATTCTTTCAAATGGTCAAAACCTAATAACCTTGTTTGAAGGGTGGTTATTAATGCATATCTCCTAGAAAGAGCATCCGCCACTACATTTGCTTTCCCCTTTTTATGTTTAATGACATAGGAAATTGTTCAAGGAATTCTACCCATTTGGCATGTCTCTTGTTAAGCTTTCCTTGGCTCTTTAGATACTTCAAGGATTCATGGTCACTATGGATCACAAATTCTTTGGGAAGTAAATAATGTTACCAAGTGTGTAATGCCCTCACTAACGCATATAACTCTTTGTCATAGGTGGAGTAGTTTAAACTAGCTCCATTCAACTTTTCACTAAAGTAGGCAATAGGATGACCTTCTTGAAGTAGCACGGCTCCTATGCCTATATTGGAGGCATCACATTCAAGTTCAAAAGTCTTTGCAAAATTGGGTAAACCTAAAATTGGGGCATTCATCAATTTTTCTTTGAGAGCATTGAAGGCCTCTTCTTGCTCTCTTCCCCATCTAAAGGACACATTTTTTTTAACAATTTCATTCAAAGGAGCGGCTAATGTGCTAAAGTTAGGCACAAAGCGCCTATAAAAACTAGCTAAGCCATGGAAGCTCCTCACTTCACTTAAACACTTTGGTGTAGGCCAATCCTTGATGGCCTTGATTTTAGCTTCATCAACCTTAACACCTTGTGCACTCACAACAAATCCGAAAAAGGTAAGTTCATCTTTGCAAAAACTACACTTTTCAAGATTAGCATACAACTTCTCACTTCTCAAAACATTAAAGACACTTCTCAAATGGTCAATGTGATCATGCATATTAAGACTATATATGAGAATGTCATCAAAGAACACAACAACAAATTTTGCAATGAAATTTCTTAAGACATGGTTCATCAAACGCATAAAAGTGCTAGGGGCATTAGTCAAGCCAAAAGGCATGACCAACCACTCGTAAAGCCCAAATTTGGTCTTAAAAGCAGTTTTCCATTCATCTCCTTCTTTGATGCTTATTTGATTGTACCCACTCTTTAAGTCAATTTTGGAAAAAATGCAAGCACCATGTAACTCATCAAGCATGTCATCAAGTCTAGGTATTGGGTGCCTATATTTAATGGTGATGTTATTGATG
Organism: Oxytropis ochrocephala; assembly: GCA_020916435.1. Lineage (NCBI taxonomy): Eukaryota > Viridiplantae > Streptophyta > Magnoliopsida > Fabales > Fabaceae > Oxytropis > Oxytropis ochrocephala. The sequence continues at coordinate 49,069,065 of CM037093.1, forward strand.
GCCCTACAATCAGTGCACATACGCCAAGATCCATCTTTTTTAGGGACTAAGATGACCGGCATGGCACAAGGGCTTAGGCTTTCCCTAATCCAACCACTACTCACAAGCTTTTGGACTTGTCTTTCTATTTCCTTTGTTTGTTCCGGATTACTCCTATAAAGAGGCCTATTGGGCAACGAAGCACTTAGAATCAAATCAATTTGGTGCTCAATGCCTCTTAAAGGGGGTAGGCCTTGGGGTATATCCTTAGGGAACACATCATTAAAATCATGCAATAGACAATCCAAAACATTTGAGGAAACCTCATGAGAAGAAGACAAACACAAGTCATTACAATAAAGCAAATATAAAGGTTTTCTTGCCAATAAGGTTTTCCTAACCACATGCTATCTAATAAACAAACTCTCCACTTTTGGAGTGGAATCCGCGGCACAAGATGGAGTGATACTCAAGATGGTTTTTTTTGCACTATTTTTCTCTTGTTCCCTTTTTTGTTTCAAAATGATTTGATCATGACAAACTTCTTTGGGACTAAGAGGTAAAAGAGTCACTTTGTGTTTATTATGCACAAAGGTGAAAGTGTTAGATTTACCATCATGAACTACCATTCTATCAAATTGCCAAGGCCTACCCAAAAGGATATGGGTGGCATCCATAGGCACAACATCACGTAATATTTCATCATGATACTTGCCTATGCTAAAAGAAACCAAAACTTGTTTGTCCACCAAAATTTCCTCATTTTCTGCAAGCCATAGAAGTTTATATGGCCTAGGATAAATAGTTGTTTTTAAAGAAAGTTTATTGACTAATCTAGAGCTAGCCACATTGATACAGCTACCACCATCAATTATTAAAGAGCAAACATTTCCCGCCACAGAGCATCTTGTGTGGAAAATGTTTTCCCTTTGTGTTTCATCATTTTCCTTCACATTGACTCCTAGGAGTCTCCTAATCATTAGGAGGTCTCCTTGCATGGGAGCCAACTCACAACCACTTTCATCATCACTAGAGGAAGATGGTGAGGTGGAGGAATATGATGAGGAATGGGATTCATATGCATATTTTCTTTTAGAAATCATTACTCTTTTGTTTGGACAATTAGATGCAATGTGTCCTCTTCCTAAACATTTAAAACACTTTGATGAATGAGAAGGAGTGGTAGAAGGAAAATAATTTTTTTCTTTAGAAAGGTTAGAAGACTTACCTTCCTTATGCCTCGTGGCCTCTTTGCTTGATTCTCCCTCCCTCTTGTACCTATCCTTCCAAGTTGAGGAGTCTTTATGCTTCCATGATGAGGAATCCATAGATGAGGAGTACTTCTTGTAGTTGCTTTTTCTCTTGATTTGTTGCTCCACCTTTGAGGCTTGGTGGACCACTCTTCTTCTAGGTCCATGAAATGTTGAAGTTCAACTACATCTCTTATGTCATAGCTTAGGCCATTGATGAACCTAGCTATGAGGGCTTCTTCATCCTCCTTTGTGTTGGCTCTTATCCTCAAAGTTTCAAATTCTTTGTGATAGTCTTCCACACTTTTGTTTCCTTGCTTCAATCTTTGGAGCTTTTGTTGTAGCTCCCTAGTGTAGTGTGAAGGTACATATCTTTTTCTCAATATGGTTTTCAACTCCTCCCAATCTTCAAGTGGTCGAGCACGACATCTTATCCTATCTTTAACTAGTTGATCCCACCACAACAAATCATAATCTTTAAATTCCAAAGTTGCAAGCTTCACCCTCCTTGCTTCTTCAATTTCATGGGCCTCAAATAGTTGATCAATTTTGAGTTCCCAATCTAAGTATGTATCGGGGTCATTCTTGCCATGAAAGGATGGAAACTTGATTTTTCCTCCCTCATACACTTCCCTTGGCCTTCTATTATCATCTCCATGGTTTCTATGATGCCTACCATTACCCCTATGCCTTCTTCCATGCCTTTTTTCCCTATCGGTTTCATCATCAAACTCATCATCTTGAGAACGTCTCCCATGATTGTACCTTGTATCTCTTTGATTCAAAAATTCCTCCCTCAATTCATTGACTTGAGTATTGAATGTCATTGTTTGATTGTTCATCATTCTAGTCAAATGATCAATAAGGGCAGCCGTTCTTGGGGAATGAGTTATAGAATCACCCATATTCAAGTATCCAAGATCACAACAATAATAGAAAAAAAAACAAATAACTAAATAAAAAGACCTCTCCACACACCTTAGTGTTTACACTCAATAATGGTCACTCGTGTTTGTCACTCAATTGGCTTTTTTTTTAATGATATACTCTCTTGCCTTTTACCACTCCCTAAAAGTGTCGCTCTTGGGCTCTTAAAAGAACCAATCAAATCGTTTATCAAGCTTGTGGTAAACTTAGAGAAGTTGTGACAAAACAAGTAATAAGAATTCACATACAAGAGGCCAAAAAAAGGAACAACTTGAAACTCTAGGACAAAACTTAAAGAAGTTTAAAGACACCGAAGAAACAAATAACAAAGAGAAAAGAAGACTCAAAAGAATGCCAAAAAGACAAAGACCGACTTACTATATGACGAAAATAGACTAAAAGTCTAATATTTGTGTGTCTAGATAAAAACACCTCAAATGAAATCCAAAAATTCCACTAAAAATTCAGAAGATCAAAAATGAGTTGAGAAATGTAATAGATTTTTTTCAGAATTTTCTGGATTATTTTGGACAATTTTGCCCTTAGTAGCGCCTTTTTATTAAAACACTTTTTTTTCTTTTTTTTTATATTTTTTTTTCTTTCAACTTTTTTTTTAACTTTTTTTTTGCTACTTGGCTTTTTGAATTTCCAGAATATAATTTGAAACAAATTTATAACATCAAAACAGTTCTCAACTCAACTTTGTTTAGATCAAACAACTATAGTGATGAATATAACAACATTTTTTTTTAAACCAGGATCACAGACAGAATGAAATTGATGGATTGGATTTCCAAAGAAACAAGAATGACCTGGAGAACAAACACTACAAAGAATGGAAACCAAAATAAAGTGAATAATAATAGGGGGAAAAAAAGAGTCACCTTGGTTTAGCGCAGTATGAATTATGATGTTGAGATTGAAGGGCACATTCATTCGAACCTAATAATCATCATAAGCACCAGGAGTACAAACACAAAAGTTATAACAAGAACGTTAAACAGGTAATGATTCAAATGTGTGATGCGATCTGATTTTTTTTTATTATTAAAGAATGAAACCCTAAACATTTGATTATGAATGAGGCTCAATGATACCACTTGATGTTAATTGTTGTTACTAATTCACTCAAATCAACGGATCGTTCCATAATCAAAGGGATAACAAGACAATAAACAAGAAAAGATAAAGAAAAGGGAAGAAAAAATCGAAAAGATGGAAAAGACCAGAGATGACTATGTGGTGAAGAGAAGCCACATCTTTCATGGAAAGATAATAATCCTCATGTTTGAATCGCCACAAAAACCCTAAGTTCTTGATAAGATCCAAAGACGGTTCAAAGAAGAACCCTAGAGAGAGCACTTGTACTAATTCCTCTCAAATTAAAATATGGTCAAAGGTCCTTACAACTTGCAAAACCACACCTATTTATAGATAATAGGTTGTGGGCTCACTAAAAATAAAACATGACAACTAGAAGCCCAAATTCAAGCCCAAACTAGGCCTCACACAATTGAACTTCTAAGAAAGGGAAATAACATGCCTAAAAATGTTTGGCTTATTACAAATATAAATTTTTATGAAATTTCAACTACAATAGCATTTAAAAGACAAGGAACAACTTTGGGACTTTTTCTATCATTAAGCAAATTAAACATTTGAGCTTCCAATTGTTCTTTAATCTTCTTTGCTCTTCCTCTTGTTATTGGTCCAAGTGCTAAGTCTTGAATCTCCATGCTCTTTGTGTCCATAACATTATCTCCTTGCTCTGTCAATGAAAAGTGAAAAGCAAGCATTTATGCCTTCTTCTCAAGCAGGCAACATACACTAATTTTGTAGTCATTAATTTTGTTTTTAGAGGAACAAGAGTATGGTTCAACTTTGGAGATAATTTTATGCTAATTTTCATTGTGTATATTTTTTTTTAGGAAATTAGATATGTTATTTTACTTTTGAAGTATTAGAGATCATTAAAATTTAATGTATTTGAATTGAATATTATAAAACCATAAATAAAGATCTAAAAAGGTTTAATTTGTTCCCCATCATGAATTAGGAAAATAATTATAAAAAACAGGGTGTTACACCCCGAAAAATCCGGTTTGGACTTCTCGATGTACAACGTGGGAAAATTTGAAGCCGCCACCAATATTTTAGTTTTGAGACGAAAACATTGAAAAAACGTCTTTTTATACAAGGCGGGTGGTCTTTTCGAAAACAGGAGATGTAGGTTTGGGGGTCGGTTAGGTATGGAGAAGGTATTAGCACCCCACACCTCCTTTCTACCGAAAGGGAACCATTAATTTGATGTGCGGTTTTGAAATGTTTGATTTGAAACGATCGTTCTACTTCTTTTCTTTTCTTTTGTTTCGATTGAGAATTTTTTTATTGGAAACGGGAAAAAAGAATATTTTTGACATCTTTGAAAAGCGGAACAAAACAAAGAATTTTTAAAAGCGTGCTTGACGGGACGTGAACCCGGTCCTACGTATCCCCACTGTGATGAGGAATCAAAGCTACGTAGTTCTTGGTTCTTTTTGCGTCCGAAGACGGCTTTGTGATTTTTTTGAAAGTGTGCTTGACGGGACAGGAACCCGGTCCTACGTATCCCCATTGTGATGAGGAATCAAAGCTATGTAGTTCTTCTTTTTTTTTCTTGCGTCCGAAGACGGCTTTGAGTGTGTGGGTATTTTTTATTGTAGGGGTTCTCGGTCCTAGACTGTACAGTCCAATAGACCTAGAACAAAGACAGCCCCGCCTGTACAGACGACGTGCCCCACTACTTTTTTGAAAAATGATCTTTTTTTATTTTCTTAGGAAAAAGGTTTGTTGCGAGGTTGGTTGCTTTTATTGAGCAAGTATCTTAGGCTCGCACGAACTGTACAGCTCGCTAACCCTAAGACGCTAACCAATATCGAAAGTACATCCGAATCGATACCTTACTCATTCTGGAAAAGGGTTTGAAGTTGTTAATTACTTGCTTTATTTATCATAAGTATCCCAAGACGTTTGAGCTGTACAGCTCCGGTCTTAGGACGTTAGACAACACCGGTCGTACGTCCGACTTGCCTCCTTATGAGTTTTTTAAAAAAGAGATCTCAAGAAAAGATTTGATTAACTTGTGGAAGAAATTTGAAGAGTCTTGACTCTTGGAAAAAGTCCTTGAAAAAGATTGATTAGAAAGGATAAGAAGAGAATTTGGGGGTGGCATTGGCCACAAAGAAAAGAAAGTAGAACATTCAATCACTTTTCAAGTCAAAACCGAGACACAATACTTACCAATTTGCAAGCAAAAGTAATCAACAATTAGAACACAAGCATACTCATTACCATTTACCACGACAATGCACAAGCATGATATTGAATTATCAACAATTAAGCAATTAGCACAAGAATAGAAGATTGAATCCTATTAAGCAATCTTCTCACTTAGGTTAAAGTGCATGAAGCACAAGTGAGCCTCATATTGCCAATCATCAACCAACAACAAATGGCAAGCAAATTAGGTTGAAACAATTTGAAAAAGACATTTTAACACCTACTTCAATTCGGTTTTACAAGTAAAGTCACAAACCCTAGCTCACATCATGATTTGCAAAGCTAAATAACCTTGAAACGGTTTTTATTTTCACAAGACTTAGCAACAATTATTCTTGTGATTCAAGCATATTAAATAGGCATGAAAGGGCCACAAGGCCAAAGCATATTATCATTCAAACCAACATTTTTCATGTATAAATCAAAGGAAAGACAAAGCAACAAAACCCTAAAAATTTGCTTGAGCCTAAGGCCTTATTTACCCTAAAAATCATCAAATTCTTTCATCAAGATTTACCCAATCACATAGATAAGCATGAATACATGATGAATAACAAAAAACAAGCAAGAACCCTAAAATGGGGACCCCAAAACCGAAGCTTAACCCCCCCCAAATTCAAGCTCAAAACATCAAGATTCAACAAGTATAGCTCATCATTCATTCACAAAATTAGCACAATTAATCATGCATTATTAACTTCAAACCATCTAATGAACAAGCACAACACAAGGATCATGAATTAGGCCTAAGGCTAAAGCAAAAAAGAAGAGGAAAACATGTTTTTATTTGGTGAAAATCACATGAGCAAAGAACAAATCACAAGAACAACACATGATCAACACATAGTTATAAGAACAATTTATTTGGTGGGTGAGAGACCAACTCTCACCCACAACAGCCCCTAATCTACATTTAAAATGATGTTATGAGATGCAAATATAAGTTGAAAAGGATTTTGATGCAAGAAAATTGATGAAAATGCAAAGGGTTTTAAGTTATACCTTAATTCCAAACTAACAAGAATAGAAAATGAAGACCAAGAGTAACAAATCACCAACAACCTTCAAAAGTCACCAACAAAAACTACACTACTCTTGAAGAACAGCCCCTTTGATTATGTAAATGTGGAGTTAAGGATGAAAGGAAGAAGATATATGAATATGGAGTGAGTTTAAGGTGATTTGGTGGATGAAAGTTGAAAAGAGAATGGAGGAGGAGGAGGGGAGGATTTTGGCCTTGAGATAGGGAGGAGAGGAGGAAGAGTGTGCTAGGGTAAAAATGAATGAGAGAGTGTTATGGAAAGATATGATGAGATGGAGTGAGGATCTTGTGTAATTTTTAGGTTTTGGGTGATTTTTGGTGAAGAAATGGAGGAAGGAAGTAAGAAATGGCTATGGAGGTTGAGAGGGATGAATGGAGGCCTGGATGAGAGGGATAGATGGAGAGTATTCTGATCTAGGTTAGAAAAATGAGAGTCCCCCCAGCCTCTCCAATTTTGGGCTTTTATGTGAAGGCCATTTTAAGGGTATTTGTGACATTGTGCTCTTTGCAATCCACTAGGATTTGAGATATAATTTGAATGGATGGTTTGGATTGCAATGTCCACTAGGGACATTCAAGAAGCACAAATGAGCTGATTGTGAGCTGTTCCACACGGTTTTGGAGTGGTTTTGAACACAATATATACGTCGTGAACACAATTCCCCCTCACCCTTGTTCTTCCAATGTTTGCAAAGAACATTGTATGATCTATATTGGGTAGTGTTCTTAGATAGAATAATATACACTGATACAACTCGGTTTTACAAGCATGGAGATCTCCTCCAGTATAGAAAGTAAAACTAGTATATCCAGAATGTCCTCCCTATCTCTCTGGCCTAGAGCCTTTTATCTAGTCCTCTAATCTCCTCGGCAGTTATCCTAGCATATCAGTTACCAGCAGTTATCTCGGCTCTCGGTTCTCTGCTTTCCACGTGTCCCTCTTGCGACACCTGTCTTCGTCTCTCCTTCTGCAGCCTATGTCGAGGTTCCGTATGCTAGAGTTCGGTTGGGCCTGTATTGGGCCGAGCTCCAATTCTCTAGCCCAGTCCACAGCCCCCCAAGCTCGAGCTGAGTGAGCTCGGCGAAGAGGTTTGAGCTTTTGAAGATTCGTCTTTATGAATTATCTTTGGCGGTGGGAGTGATTATTGACTTGGGAAGCGCATAATCTCAGCGTTTTGATGGACAGCTGAGTGAAATGAATTCTGATTTGACGTGTCAGCAAAACGTTTTACCTACCTCACGCTTGAATGAGTGCGTGCACTGAAAGCTGGCTTCTGATATTCTCTTTAAAGGCACGTTACCTCTTTCTCCTTTGTGCGCTAGTTAAAATGGTAGAAATTTGGGAAATAGATGAAAACATAAATGAGGTGAGTGAGGTTCCTTCGGCATACCAAGTGATTTTAGATGAATCTCGGCCTCGCTGGGTGTTCTTAGATAGAATTTTATTGATGAACTCGGATTACAACAATGGAGGCCGGATCGCTTTTTGTCTATCTCGGCCTGTCAAGTTTTTACCTCTGTTTCGTGTATCCGAATGTCCCTCTCTTAATGGGCTTAAATGGGCCTCTTCTTGTATTGGGCCGAGATCTTCATGTAAAGTTGGAAGATGTCCTCCTTGCGGTGTGCCGAGCCCAAAAGTTAATGATGGTCCACAGCCCCCCAAGCGCGAGCTCTGTAAGGGTGAAGCGCTTAAGGTTCTCGCTTGCTGTCAAGTTCTTTGGGTGTCTTCGCCGACCTTATTTGATGTTGCGTTTTGAAGTGCACCGTTAAAATCATGAACTCAGGTAGCAGCCGAATCATTGAAGTCAAATTTTAAATAAAAATTTATGAGTAAATTACCCTCCAACCGAATGTCATTGTTATCATTACGGTTACAGAAGGTCGTTGGCCGAGTTGATGACGAACTCAGCGGAGTTGATGAATCCATAAGAATCTAGATGCTCATATTTAATTAATTAAATACTGGTAAGGAGAGATAAAACCTGGTGTTAGTTTGCTCGGTTGTTTCAACTCCCTCCGGTGTGGACGAGTTAGACTTAGCTGGCTCACCAGTAACTTGCTTTAACCTGTGTGGACAAGTGATTTAGCCTTAATGTTGTGTTCTCTGAGTTGACTTCCATATTTGAATTAATCTTCGACTTGACGACGAGCTTTTGAACTGACTGGCGCACTTTTTGTTGATTTGCAACCTTGAAATGTGTGAGTGCCGACTAGGCATTTCCTGTTCTGCATCCCTCTAGGTGTGAGGTCAACATGCCCGAAGTGTCTAAAGAACTTCACCTTATGTGTTCAGTCGATGTTGTGGTTGAGCTCCCTAGCTCGACTTTATTGGCTATAGGTCGGCTTTAGGCTTCTTAATCTTTTGTAGTCGTTGCCGACCTGGTGGTCTTTCTTTTTGCATTTAAAAAATGGTTGCATGGGTGGCTCTTGAGGCGTGAGGTCAATAATGTATTCTTTATGCTCGTTCGACGAGTTGTGGTACGAGCCCCCCAAGGCACGATTTTATTATCGTCAATGGCCCTTAAATGGATGCACTATGTTTGTGTTTAACTCGGTTTCATTTATTTCATGAAAGATGGCCTTGTGTGGATCTCTTCGGTCCTTGACTTCATTATACGTCTCTTCCTTTCCTTAAATAGACTCGGTTCATCCCAGGGGGATTTGACCTCGGTTGTGGTTTGTCTTATGGAAGGTTTTGGTGCATGGCTTACCTCATGGGGGTTCGACACATGGATCACCTCATGTCGGATTAACTCTTGGATCACCTTGTGTAGGTTTGGCTCTTGAGAAGTCTTTGTTGTCTCTTGCCTTTTTGTGGGAAGCTCGTTCTGGTTCGATGTTCCTAGAGCGATTATCTCTTTGTCTCTTGCAGACTTATTTTATCCTTGAAGTAGAATCAAGGTCGGCTTGTCTCGTAGAAACTTGGCCCTATTTGCTGTTGGAGACTTGCTTTCTAATTGAGTAGTACTAAGTTAGCACTCTCATGGAGATTTGGACTTTAATAGTCTTTTACTCGACATGGGCTGAGAAGGAGCATCTCCATGAGATATTTGCGTTGTAAGCTCGAGTTCTCTTGTCGCCCTTGCGTTAGAGCTAGGCCGACTTGTTTACTTTAATCTTCAACTTTATGGGCTTGGAGTTCGTGTACTATCAATGCCTTGTCTCAACAGAGGGCATTAGGTTGTGAGTTTACCTCTAGTTTACCAAGACTTAGAGCAAAAAGAGTTTTGAATTTGCCTCTAGTTTACAAAGACTTAGAGGGGGCTACGGAGCAGCACGTGATTTCATATATGAGTTAAGTTTATAAAGACTTTAGACTTGGTAATTAGGCCTCTCGTTTATTACGACGCAAGGATTAGTAATTTTAGAGTGAACGCCTCGAGTTTATAAGGACTTCGGCGGGAAAACCTCGAGTTTAAAAGGACTTCGAGGGGGTGACTATGTAGTAGAACCTGATCAGTTTGTTCATTCCAAGGGTCCCCTTTTTCTTACTTTAAACCAGCAAGAGGAGGAGTATCTCTTTTTCTTAAGAGTTTTAACCCAAGTGTTCTCCCAAATCGGTTTGACCTTTATTTTTGCTAGGCTGGGGATCTCCGATCATTGTCGCATGGGATTTTGATCAAATCGCTTGTTTTAAGCCTTGCCGAAGTGTTTTGAATTGACCTTGACTAAGGTTTTGGCAGAGGCGAGTTGCTAATTATCTTATTTTGTCTTGACCGAGGTGTTTTAAACTGACCTTGGCCAAGGCTTTGTAAAGAAATTGCATCGTAAAAGGAAATCGTAAATTGTGATGACATAGTTTTTTGCAACTGGCAAGTCTCACCTTCAAGGGTTTTCAAATATATTTGACGGTCTTAAGAAAGGGTTAAACATTTGATAACTTTGAAGTAATGAGATATCACTATTATTAACTTTAAAATAAAATCACATTAAATCCGGCCAAATAGCTCAAGAAAATATGTTTAATTCATGCAAGAATAAAGTTCAGGAGCTCAAACAAAACCTGAGCGCTATCACCATCTAAAAACAAGCCATTTATAATTTATATATATCTATAATTTATAAGATAAACAATAGGTAATTTGTAAAAATTTCCAATAAGGAAGAAAATAAAGCATCGTGATATCGGTTTGATAGACCACTTTAATGTCGTGATACTAAGCATATTTGGGACCAAAATAATCAAACAAATGTCGTTCATGATCGTTAGAAAATGAGCTGGTGATATACTTGAAAACTTAAGCCGTTGCTGGAGAAATAATTTGGGTCGTAAGCTAGAGTAGTGAGACACTACGCCAGAATGGCTAAAAAACAGCGCCACATACCCAGCGTTTTTTAATAAACGCTGCGTATAGAGAGGACAAGATTGCACATACTCAGCGTTTTTTAATAAACGATGCGTATATAGAGGACGAGATAGGAACATACCCAGCGTTTTTTGTGGAAACGCTGCGTATAGAGAGGACGAGTATGCCACATAATCAGCGTTTTTTAGAAAACGTTGCGTATGTTAGAACGAAAAACCACATATTCAGCGTTTTTTAGAAACGATGAGTATTGCTTTAATTTTTGTTTTTTGCCCGTTCGTTTTCTCTCTTATTTTCATTTCCCTTCTTGTTTACGATCCTTTACTCCGACAGCATCTAGGGTTCCTCGAACAATGTGATATCTCACACGGTAAAAATCCTTCACCCTTCCCCTCTTACTAAGACTACGAGAATGTTCTTGTAAATTATGGCCAATACCGGTATATAAGCGGTGATTTCAAATCCGAGAGGTTAAGCGTACTCGCAACTTTACGTAAGCGAGTTTGGTTTTTAGGGGTAATGGTGGAAAAGTTGACAGATAAGTCATCCTTACCGCCACTCTACGAGCAAGTAACGTCAAGCGCCCTCTTTCGCGGTCCGAAAAGTGCATTGTTGGAACTGGATTGGAACGCCAAGTGGCCTTAGATTCAGGAGTTCCCGCTATAGCCGAACACGAGGGAAAGATCATTTCTAACGATACTGACAAGATCATTTTATTTGCAATTTTTTTCATACTAAAGACCTCTTTCCTTCGAATGATTATTCTGAAAGAATGAATTGAGTTCGTATAGGCATAAGGACGCACCTCTGGTGTACCAGTTATCGTGCCAACGGTAAACGCTGGGTAGCCAAGTGCGGAGCGGATAACTGCTGAAAGCATCTAAGTAGTAAGCCCACCCCAAGATGAGTGCTCTCCTATTCCTACTTCCCCAGAGCTTCCGGTAGCACAGCCGAGACAGCGATGGGTTGAATAAATTGAGACCTGTAATAATTTCTAGAAGAAGAAGTTGTTCGTAAAACATTCTTTCTTTCATTGATATTCATGTATTTGATTTCAGCACTGCGTACGTTGTTCTCCCTATCTCTCATCAAAAACCCACACCCACACACAACGAGCTCTCCCTCACTCTGTGAATCCTCAACCCAGAAAAACCCCAAACCCTTGGTCTTCTCATCCCTCACTCTTCTCATCCCTTGGTCCTTCCCTGAATCGGTTCTATCGTGAATCCTCTCAATCCCTCACTCTCGTGAATCCTCTCCAGCACCCTTGGTCTTCTCATTGCTTGTCTTCATCTTCTCTCAAAGGTTAGTTCATTCTCTATTTTGTTTTTTGGTTTTTAGGTTTTTTGATAGGTTGGATAGGAAATATGTTGAATGTGTAAAAAAAAATATTTGATAGGAGAGGAATATGTTGAATGTAGTTGTATGTGTTTGATATGTTTAATATTAGTTGAATGTGTTAAAAAATATTATGCAAATTGTTTGTTAGGTTTTGGGAGTTTTTTTTGTCGGAGCTTCGCGATCGTTGTTCGAGTTTGTCCTGGTTCGAGAGTTCGTTGTAGTTCGAGTTCACAGCTGGTTGGATATTTGTCAGTGTTGCTTCCACTTGTTCAGGTACTTTTTTTTGTTCTTTTGTTTATTTTATATGAAGAATTAATGACTATATAGAAGACATCAAAGTCTTTGATTTGTTTAGTTGAAACTACTAGCTAGTTGATCGAATGTCTTAGCTTCAATAAAATTGTAAATTCTCTTATCCGAATTTATTATAGATATTGAGACATTATGGATAGAAAGTGGATGTCTGCCAATCGTTTGTCCAAGGAATATAGAGATGGAGTGGATTATTTTGTGAATCTATATTGCTCAACGTTTAGGAGATCTAGTAATATGATATGTCCTTGTTTACGTTGTTGCTATGTAAAATCGATTAATGCGCAGCGAGTTGACAGAGGACATTTAAAGGGTAATGGAATTGATCAAACTTACACTTGTTGGACAATGCATGGTGAGGAAAGAGTTGAATCTTCGAATATGGGTAATAGTACTAAGAGATGTGCACCGGTTGACACCGAAATACCTACGTTTGTTGGGGACGAATTTGAAGAGATGGCAAAGGCTTTTGAAGACGATCTTAATGGACCGCCCTCAAATGTTTGAGAAGTTGATAACGGATGCAGAGAGACGCCAGTTGTATGAGGTTGTCTTGAATTCACAAAAATTATTGGTCGTGATAAAGTTGTATAACTTGAAAACTTGCCACGGATGGACGGATAAGAGCTTTCTTGAATTACTCACACTATTGAAAGAAATGTTGCGAAGGATAATGTGCTCCCTTCTCGGACGTATGATGCAAAACAAATGTTAGGGTCCATTGGCTTGAATTATGAGAAGATACACGCTTGTCCCAATGATTGCATTCTATTTCGAATGAACATGCATTTTTAAAGTCGTGTCCTAAATGTAATGCATCGCGGTATAAAAGAAAGATTCTGCTTGAGAAAAGGTGTTGTGGTATTTTTCCCATAATTCCTCGATTTAGGCGTATGTCTGCCGTAGTTCGGAAGATGCAAAACACTTGACATGGCATGAGGATGAAAGGATTAAAGATGGCATGTTACGGCACGGCGGATTCTCCGCAATGGAAAAAATTTTGATATTGATTATCCCGATTTGGGTTGGATCCAAGAAACCTCGACTTGCATTGTCTGCGATGGTTTTAACCCGCACGGTATTCGAGTAGCTCCCACAGTACATGGTCCGTGATATTGGCGATTTATAACTTACCTCCATGGCTTTGCATGAAACGCAAATATATGATGTTGTCTTTGTTAATTTCTAGGCCCAAGCAACCGGAAATGATATTGATGTATACTTGGCTCCTTTAATTGAAGACTTGAAGCTAATGTGGGAGAATGGAGTAGAGGTGTATGATGGGTTCAGAGAAGAAAGTTTCAACTTGAGGGCTATGATTTTTGGCACAATTAATGATTTTCCAGCATACGGCAATCTATCCGGGATGCATGCGAAAAGGTCGATTGTGCACTCCTATATATGTGAAGATAACACCGATTGGATGTGGTTGGAACATGGTAGGAAGAATATCTACCCCGGTCATCGTAGATTTTTGCCATCTACTCAACAAAAGATCGATCGTTGAAAAAGGCATTCAATGGGAATATCGAAACCCGTAAAGCTCTCACGGCTTTGACGGGTGAACAATCGCTTGAAAAGGTGAAAGATTTGAACATTAAATTTGGGAAGCCTTTTGCGGGAGAGAGGTTGCCAAAACGGGGTGGAAGAAAAAGTCGATTTTCTTTGACTTGCCATCTTGGAAGTCATTATATGTAAGACAACTTCATTGATGTGATGCATGTTGAAAAAAGCGTCTTTGAAAGTGTCATTGGTACCTTACTCAATATGCCAGAAAGACTAAAGATACCATCAACTCGAGGTTGGACTTGCTTAGTATGGGGTTGAGACCAGACTGGGTCCGATAAAGAAGGGTACACGTGACATATCTACCTCCTCTCGTGACTCATACTCTATCTAAAAAGGAGAAGATCGTGTTTTGTAAGTTTCTTCATGGAGTAAAAGTTCCAGGGGGTATTCTTCAAATGTTACAAACCTTGTATCCATAAAAGACCTCAAGTTAAAGTCTTTAAAGTCTCATGATTGTCATGTTCTAATGGAGAATTTGCTCCCCATTGGTATACGATCCATTTTGCCTAAGAAAGTGCGCGGGACGCTAACCAAACTTTGTTACTTCTTTAAGGCGATTTGTAGTAGAGTGATTGACCCTAGAAAGTTGCCATCATTGCAAAGAGAAATTACTTGTCACTTTGTGTGAGCTTGAGATGTATTTCCCACCTTCATTTTTGACATAATGATTCATCTACAGTTCATTTGATTAGAGAGACACAATGTGTGGCCCATGTTACATGAGATGGATGTATCCGTTTGAGCGTTACATGAAGATATTAAAAGGATATGTGAAAAACCGATCACGACCCGAGGGTTGTATTGTTGAGCGCTACATAGTTGAAGAAGTTGTTGAGTTCGCACCGCCTATCTATCTAGTCTTGAATATTCTCGGACTTCCAAGGTCTCGCCACTTAGGAAGCATTAGTAAATGGATGTCGGGATATAAAATAGTTATGGTGTCAAGGGAAGAACTACATCAAGCACACTTATATGTTTTGCACAATGATAGTGAGGTTGATTCATATGTTGCCAAGCACATGGACATACTTAAGAGTGATTACCCATATAAGAGTGAAGTTTGGTTAACAAAGGAACACAATCGGAGTTTCATAGTGTGGTTAAAAGACCACATTGATTTCGAGTTTGCTATGAATCCTACTTCGATTTCAAAAAGATTGAGATGGTTAGCAAAAGGTCCAAATATGCATGTTTTCTCTTACACCACTATCTAATTAACGGTTACACATTCTATACAAAAACCCATGATGATCAGAGTAAAATGCAATATAGTGGGGTGACTCTTGTTGCTCAAGCTATGCATACATCAAGTGCCAAAGACAGAAATCCCGTATACGCGAATATGTCATACTTCGGGGTCATTGAACAAATATGGGAGTTGGATTACACCATGTTTCAGGAGTCTGTGTTCCAATGTAAGTGGGTTGACAATAATAATGGTTTACAGATTGATGAGTCGGGGGGTTCATGCGGGTGAATTTCAAGAAGTTGGGATATAAAGATGAGCCTTTTATTTTGGCATCCCAAGCTCAACAAGTGTTTTATGTCACTGATCCAATTGATATCAATTGGTCTATTGTTTTACTGACACAAAAAAAATTAGTGAATTGCATTTATGATCAAGAAACCAATGATGATGGTATCGAGGACGACCCTTTCTTGGGAACATCACTAGAAGAGGAAAGTACTTATAGAGAGGATGTTGTGTATGTTAGAAAGGATCATACTGATGGAATTACGATTCGTCAAAAACAAAGTACCAAGGAGCGAATTGCAAAAAAAATTGTATCGAAGAAAAAGAAAATGTAACCGACATAGATGTTATTTTATAGACATGGATCTTATTTTCATCTTCTTTGACTGATTATTTATTTTTTTGTTGGATGTTTTTTTTAATTGGATAAATATAACAAACAATTATTATGTTTTATTGCAGGTAAGATGGCAGATCATAGTGATGGACATGATAGTGGTGAGGGCAGTGATCATGATGTTGCAAACTATATCAGGAAGCGTGCTTCTCGTGGAATGACAGTAAAAAAGGATATCATCAACCGGATAAGTAAAGGAAAAGAAAAATTAAGTGTAAGTTACTAATTAATTTCTAATTAACTTCATTCAATACTAAGTTTTAATTGTTTGTGATCTAATTTACTATTTACATAATGCAGTCCAATGGAATGTTAAGGGTCCGCCAATTGGAGAAAACAACACTCATTTGATTACTTTCCTTGGTAGTAAGGTAAAACAAATGATACCAATAACAATCACTACTTGGGTTCACACAAAAAATCTCGTTTTGAAGAAACAAAAACATGAGTTGTGGGTAACAATACAAGTATATAATTTTAGATCTTTTTGGTTATCTTATTTAGTAATTTTGTAGTCTCATATATATATATATATATATATATATATATATATATATATATATATATATATATATATATATATATATATATATTTTATTTATATCATTTTCATTGAATGTGCATAAGCGAAATATTTTGATGTGGATGATTTTAAAAGGACTTTGGATAATGAAGGAAGCCGGAAAGTTACATAAAAATTTGAAACGACATTAACAAAAACTTGGTTGAAAGATGGTAATGGAAACATCAATTGGAATCCTCCACCAATATATAGTGGGTTTATTTCAGGAGGAGGATTGGCGGACATTTGTTAGGAGACGACCAAGATCCAAACTTCTTGGTTAGTGCTACTATCTATTAAGTTATAACATAAAATATATTTGACAATTATCTATTATACATTAATGTATACTTATCTCTCTTAATAGAAAGCAAGTGAACAGAATCGAAAGTGTGCTTCTTCTTTGTGAGTATCCTTATAGAGCGGTGCTACTCCATATCAACATATTGAAGAGAGATTGGTAAGACACAATAAGCTTGATTTTTTAGTTTCATGAAACTTTTTATAAATAGTTTCTTAATATTTGGTAAATTTAAATATAGTTGGTGGAGAGTGGGAAAGATCCTACTAAAGAAGGTGTTGAGACATGTTTTGTGGGTAGAGGCTCCTAAACAAAGAAAAGGAGATTGTTGATCCTAAAACTAAGGAGGTGTCCTGAAAGAATTGTAAGTATTTCCTAAATTCAAGCTCACCGATTTTAATTGTAACTTTTATGATTTTTATAATGTATTATACTTTTGTTTTGTGAACCAGAAGCCATATCACGATCGATGTCACGGGGAGAGCTCACCGATTGCTCAAAAAAGGAAATCCTTACACGTGCCTTAGGTAAAGAAGAATACTACTCGGTCGCACAAGAGGGTCTTTGGATTTGGAGTAGCACCAACCGAGTACTTTGGACCAAAACAGAAAGTCTATGATGAGAATCATGACTGTCCACCACTGAGAAAGATGATGGCATTGTATTAAGAATAAATATTCGACGGCATAGTTTTTTGCCATCGAATATTTATATCACAAAAATCAAATTATGAAGATGTCTGCGGAAAAGAATTTTGGTCGAGTATATGTGTTATCAATTAAAATTCAAAGCAGTCCGTCGGTTAGAAAATTAACGGTTGTGTTTTTTGTTTAATCAATAACATAGTCTAATCAAATCATATATATTTATCATTTGAAAAATAATAATAATCCAACCCGGTTATACTATGTCGGTTAATGAACCATGAGTATCAGACATGCTCAGTTTTTTCAACGTGATGGATGCAAATGTCCCACAATCACAATATTTCAAAGAGAATGCAACCGCCTTTAACAGTTTGGATGCAAATGTCCCACAATCACAATATTTCAAGAAAATTCGATTCAATAGTTGGCTATGATTAGTAATAACATGTATCACGAAAACAACATTTTCTCAAAATTTTCCTGGCACTGGGTATAAAAACAGGATTGTAATTATAAGTTCAGTCGTAAGCGAAAACCGTTTTACAATAATAGTTTAATCAAAAACAGTTAATAATAATAATAATGATGATAGACTTATCTGGAAGGTGGTGTCTCATGAGTTTGAAATTAATTATTAAAGGAGGAGAACTGGTGCCGGTGCGAAGGAGCAGTAGTTGGGCTTGCGATGTTCCTCGCTTTGTCGCCGAGCAGCCGAGGTTGTAAGGGTCTCCTTTGCAGTGTGTTTGTTCTGAGAGGAGCCATTGTAGGATGTGGAAATGAGATTTGCCTTTAGGAGCAACACGTTCTTGAGATTTGTCACTTATTCTCCCGCTGAGATAAACACAACTCTAGGATTATTATTGAAGTCATATAGATTGAATGGAAACCCGTGAAGATGAACACGACCCTAGGATTATCCCAGTTGGATTTTGAAGAGCGTAAAATGGTAGGTGTGGCCCGGGAATCGTTTTACTAGGCCCCACAGTGGGCGCTAATGTTCTTAGATAGAATAATATACACTGATAAAACTCGGTTTTACAAGCATGGAGATCTCCTCCAGTATAGAAAGTAAAACTAGTATATCCAGAATGTCCTCCCTATCTCTCTGGCCTAGAGCCTTTTATCTAGTCCTCTAATCTCCTCGGCAGTTATCCTAGCAGATCAGTTACCAGCAGTTATCTCGGCTCTCGGTTATCTGCTTTCCACGTGTCCCTCTTGCAACACCTGTCTTCGTCTCTCCTCCTGCAGCCTATGCCGAGGTTCCGTATCCTAGAGTTCGGTTGTGCCTGTATTGGGCCGAGCTCCAATTCTCTAGCCCAGTCCAGGTAGTGAACATAAAAACACAGCAATAATTAGAATGAAATAGGGGAGCAATTGGAACTTTCTGTCTTGTGTGAAGAAGAAATTGGAATGCAAGAAAAGAGGAGAAGGATATGTCAACGACAGTAATTTGGGTGTTTTAATTTCTAGCCATTGATCTCTCATAAAATAAAATAAAATAGAGGGCCAAGATGACTCCACTTTATTTTCTCCAGTAAATTTCCACTGGAGAGGATCCACTCCACATAGATAACTCATTCGTAGAGTTATTTATGCTTAAGACGCTCATTTGGAATAGTTGTATTCACTTTAACAATATATATTTGGCTAAACTACTCTTTTGGTCCTTTATCTTTGGCTTTGGTTTCACTTTGGTTCTTTATCTTTTTTTTTTCTCGTTTTGGTCCCCCATCTTTCATTTCTGTGTCATTTTGGTCCTTTTTTGGTATTTTCCATCCATTGACTTAACAGATGTCACGCTGGCAGTTAACTGCTGACGTGGCGTCTTAAGTGTCAGAGCTGACATGGAATTCATTAAGTGATGTGGCACATGAGGGACCAAATTGAAACTTAAAAGAAACATAGGGGACCAAATTGATACAAAAACAAAAAACACTAAAACTTCACCTTCTTCCTCCAAACATCATCTCCATCAACTCCGTGAGCCACCACCGCACCACCCTCCCATGAGCCACCACCACCACAGATCAATCACTCATCAACACTTAATCTTTAACCTCTCTCCTAAAATCCAAAACCCCCAATTTCTCAAGCTTAATCCCTAGCCTCTCATCCACCATCACCACCCCCAATTTCTCAAACATACCCATTTACCGTTTCCAGCAAAAAACAAACATAAAAAAGACCCAAAATAAAATCATTCTTCTATATATTTCTATACTTCTATCTGCAACTCTTTTTTTTCTTGTGATAATAAATTAATAAACTTAGCTAGTTTTTTTCAAATGGTTTTTGAACTTTTGAATATGGATTAATAACAGATCCAGATGCAGAAGTTATTGCTCTATCACCAAAAACTCTATCAAACATAAACGCTATGTGAACTGAAATTGACGGAATCAATAAGGAAAAGGGGAAATCGATTTAGGAAACTGAACTGAAATCGATTTTCGCATAGTTACACAAGAGGATTCTGAGAAGAAGAAAACGCAATAAAGCAAGATCCAGATGAGGAAGATGGAGAAATTCACAGCGAGAAGGAGAGATGGTTATGGCGTTTTCTATTTTACGGAGAGGAAAACTGGAAAGCGTAGAGAGAGAATTAGAGGGGAACTGGTTATGGCGTTTTCTTGGTTTTTCTTAGATTAGAGGAGAACTGGAAAGCGTAGAGAGAGAACTGGAAAGCAAGATCCAGATGAGGAAGATGGTTTTTCTAATTTTAATTGTTAAAAAACCTTTAACTTATGTGTAATTTATTTTAGATTTAAATAAAATATTAAAATGCCAACTCAATTAATGAGTCCACATCAGATGGACGCCACGTCGCCAGCTTAAGCGCAACATGCGTCAGTTAAATCATAGACGGAAAATTACAAAAAAAGACCAAATTGACACAAAACTGAAACATAAAGGACCAAAACGAGAAAAAAAAAGATAAAAGACCAAAATGAAATCGAGGCCAAAGATAAAGGACCAAAACAGTAATTTAGCCTATATCTTTTTATGTCCCTTGTATTTTTTGATTAAAATAAACAATATGATTTTAGGCGAGATGTTATATAAGACAACAAATTTAATGGTTGCCTTAAATTACTTATGGTATTGGTTATATTATCAAAATAATGAATAATTGTTGTTGTGAATTTTTTTTAAAGACAAACATAGTAGATAGTAGATATATATAAATAAAGCAGAGCGGATTACTCAGTCCAAATACAAAATAGAGAAACAAAACAAGAAGAAGGGAACAAAAAACAAAAGCCCCTACTGCCTAGATAAACAATCTATAGGGTCTACAAACCACTCATAAAATAAACAAGAATGAAAATTTCCCCTAGCCTGAAACCCTCGTCAAGATAAAGAGAAAATCCTATCGAGATTTGTTTATTGTAATATATATTGTTGTAAAACCGTTTGCAATGAAGTTTATTGTAATTGTAATATAAAGCGACATTTGCTTTTGCTGACAAAACTATTTTTCCAATGAAGCTAAAAATATATCAAATTATAAAAGTTGTTGCAACGTATCTTCTAGTGGGAGGGATTTATTAAAAAAAACTAAACTGATAGACGAAATAAAAAATGGCAACAGAGGCTCAAAGACGGTTGTGGAGAGCTACACATGAATAAACTTAAAAGGTTCGTAAAAGCTATGTCATTAGCTAATAAGTCTTTAAAAAAATAAACTATAAGCAACTTATGGTTTTTTTCTTCTATAATATCACCTCAAATACCTTTATGAATGTTTATGTTAGTAGATAACTTAAATAAATTGTTTATAAATTAATTAATCCAAACATGCCCTAATTAATGAATCAAATTTCTCTCACCTTACAATCAGGTTCCATACGTCGATATACTACCACCCATTCCCTAATTTTTTTTTTGTTAAGAACCCATTCCCTAATTGAATATGCTAACTTGACCCCTCGTCTAGTGAAAAAAACAAAAGTACTTGGCCCTTCATCTCCTTGTATTTCAAAGTAAAATGCACCCCTAAAACAAGTAACGTATTTGTTAGTGTACACAATTTTTTATCTATATATTTTATATATTATTATATTTAGTATGATTAATAATCATAATATTATGTATCAACATTGTTAATGATGATATGTATGTACAAAAATATTAGTATTAAAAAATAACATGTTAAACATTTTATATCATTATATATAAATACAATTTTTGAATATTTTTTATAATTTATTTATTAAATAGTACTATTAAAAAAAATTATATAAATATATTCGTAGAACTATCATTATTAAAAAGTAAGATATATTTTAAATTATCAATATTCAAAAGTTCTTGGTGCCAACAAAAAAATTTAAAAGTTAAATCATATTTAATAATATACTTAAAATATCATATATTTTTTGACCACACTTAAAATATCATATTTAATAATGATAATTTAAACTTATTTATCATTATTAAAAAATGAATTATATTTAGTACCAAAATTTTAAAAAACAGTATATAAAATAAGAATGATATCATAAGTATATACAATCAAGAGTTTTCCACCAAAGCTGTCTAAGTCATCAGCATGAAAAAAGTCGCGTATTATTTCATAGAAATACATGGCAGCAAACTAATCCTAATCACCAACCAGATAAACAATCTTGGCCCCTGATCATGATTAAATCGGATTTACTTGAAAATGGACGGCCCAGATACAAAAATATGGCTTATACAAAAAAACACTCAAACCAAAAGAAAATACATAATTTAAGGGATTTGCCTGGTAGAATAAAATTTGATTGAATGAAACGTTATAAAGAAGTTTGTAACCACTTCAAGGTCAGTGCAAATTTTTAGGCCGAAATTCATGGGTCATAAATTAGGAATCATTCCATTTCAAAAATTCCTATGATTAATTATGGGGCTTGGATGGTCTTTGATCACTACCTTTCTGTACATAAGTGGGATCCGAATTTCAACGCTCTGACGACTACCATTGACGACAAAACGATAGTTTGGGTTAGAATACATTGCTCGAACCTACTTTACTACGATGAGGGTTTGGTAAGGTCCTTGGCTTCTGCAAATGGCAACCCGGTTAAGGTCGACCTTCATACCTACAGATGAAGAGAGGGCGCTTCGCACGGTTGTGCGTTGAAATTGACTTGAATAAATCGATTGTGGGAAGGGTAAGCGTCAATGGTGAATGGTATCAGATCCAATATGAGGGCTTACATATAATTTACCCTCATTGTGGGTGTTACGGTCATTATGCCAATGAATGTTCGGTGAAAGGGCCGAAGCCAAAACAGTGAGTGGGGGAGCACCTAGTGGTGGCGCAATGGTTGGAAGAGGCTCCTAGAAGAGCGGAGGAGACGATCCGACAAACCCTAGTGTAACCACCTCCAATAATTTAGCTAGCCAATGATAACTATCATTTATGATGGTTATTACTTGCTCTTTAACTTGATTTTAGGTAAATTAATAAGCATGCTGTGTGATTTCTTCTGTAATTAAGTATTTAGGTCATAAATAATGGTGCAGGACTGAATTGGTTTTAATTGGGAATTTTGATGCCCTATTGTGTTTAATTGCGTTTTGTTTAAGTGTTGCAGCAACAGGTGCGAGCGCAATTGCAAATTGCATATTGCGAAAGATGTGAGAGAAAGATCAAGGGAAACACGTAAATTAAGGAAATGACAAGTGTCAGAGCTGGAGGAGCACGGAAAGAAATGACCTCATGAGAATCTTCCATAATTATCTTTTACCCTAGGGAATTGTACCTTAATTAGGTCATTTTTAGGGTTGTGTGCCAAAAGACACTATATAAAGGAATTTTACCTTCTTCATTTGTATGCTCTGTCGTCAAGAAGGAAGTATAGAGATAGCTTCCCCTCTTTGCGTGCAAGCTAACCTTTATCTCACAAGGTAATATGGGTAGTGTTCATTAAAAGAGATTTTAATGTTCCTTGCTTAAACCCTAGAGATAGGAGGGCAAAACCATAAGGTGAATACTGTCGGTGCTCAAGCAGCCTAGGAGGTACTTCTTTAGGGTTTAGAGATAAACTCTTGCAAGGAAAACCTAGTGTGAAGTATTTGAGAAAATATGTCTTATTATTGCAGCACCTAATGTTGCAGCATTGAACGTACCTCTAATTGCATCTTAATGAAGCTACTGAAGTGAATGTATCTCAGCTTGTTCTCATCACTGATTCACATTACCCATTTACTTTTATTACTATTTATGCTACCCAAAAACTTGTGTGTCATTTACTTTAGCACTAGATTGTTAGCCAAATTAAACTTTCAAAGTTATACCTAATTCCTCGTGGGAACGATCTCACTTACTCTTTATTACTTGTTGACAGTGTACACTTGCACTACCTACATTTTACACAACACGCAACCACTTCCAATAATTTAACTACCAATAATTTAGCTAGCGCAACCACCTCCAATAGTTTAGCTAGCGCAACCACCTCCAAAAAGTTAGCTAGCGCAACCACCTCCAATAATTTAGCTACTGAGGCCGAATTAGTAGGTAATAAAAGGCATATGAAAGGATACGAATCGAACGTAAAAAAAGCTCTCCAAAAGGCAAACACCCTAATAGTGTGCAAAACACGGGCGCTCAATAACAGATCAGGTGCTCAATACGAGGTGCTCAATACTAATAACACGATCGAGTTGACTTAGCCCATGCAAAAACGCACTAATGCTACTCGCGAAGAGGAGAATAGCACGCCTAAGCTCTGGATAAAGAAGAAGCATTATCGATAAGAAACTCAATAGGTGACCAATGGATGCAAAGATCTCGAGCCTAAGGACACAACCTTTAACACAACAGGTGTCCACCTAGGAGGATTTACAACAACAAGAATTGTGACCTACCCAATGAGCAAATTGGCCAATAACAAGGCTTCCACATCAGCGCCAACAATGCAACCTGATAGGTTGCAAGTGCAAGGTTCTATCGCGTAATAAAAAGTATCGATCCCACAGAGACTTTTGTGATAACCAATTTCTTTTTCAGTGGTAATTAGCTAAAAGGAATGATTTTAGAAGAAGGAGTGATTGTTTAATTTAAAATTCAGAAATAGAAATAATCTCGGGTTATAGTTTCATCACAACAATGAGGAACCAAAATAATTCTTTAGACCATTCACTAAATTATAAGAGTAATGTATTTCAAAGACAAGACAGTAGCTATAACTAATGTCTCCTTTCAGAGTACAAGAGCGTGTTTTGAACTAACAATCAAGCCTATTCTCATGGTTTATTGTCACAAAAATTCATTAAGCATAACACCTGTATAATATTTCAAGAGTTTCAAAACTATTCTCATGTTTTGATTCCCTTGTCTAATTTCATAGTTCCAACATCAATACTTCACCTTTCGGTTCTTCGTTTGATGTTTAAAAAAAGATTTGAAGGACAATGAAATTAGATTGAAATATAGAACAATTTGGAGTGGAGAATAGTCTTGGGATTTACTAGGGACCTATCATTGGATTACTCCCAATAACCCAAGATGTATCTACTCACTCATATTCATAATAGAAATTGCAATAAACGTAAACATGAATATAAATTGCTGGAATGTAAATGATAGAACAATAGAAGTGCAGAAAAATAAAGAGTGAAATGTAAAAGTGCAAGAAGAATAAAAGTGCAGAAAAATAAATAACAAGAATATAAAGATGAAGTAGAGAATTCTATAATTTTGAGGAAGGAATTACAAGTGTGGAATGATGCCTCATACTCAGAATATAGTGTTATTTATAGGCCAAGAGTCATAAAGGGTCATAACCATTCAGATACACAATAGTTATAGTAGTTACAGAATATGAAAGATGAAGGCTTTTGGACTTGCACATAACTCTGCTGATAGAAAAAAAGACAGTTTTTAGAGGCAACTTCCACCAGTGGAAGTTTCGTCCATAATGAGACCAAAACGCAACTGCTTCTATTTTAAGCGCAACTTCCATCAGTGGAAGTTTAGTGCAAAATGCTGCCAGAAATCTGCTGCAGAGTAGCATGCCTCAATACGCTCCAAACTTCACTTCTAGCTTTTAAACTCCTTCTATTGCTCATGAAATGACCTGTAAATCAAAACATAACGAAATATAGTAAAATAGTTCTAGAATGAAACTTAAATACAAAATAACTTATTCAAAACAAATACTAACCCCATACTAGTCAATATGAAAAAGAAAAACAAAGAAGTATTAGTCAAGAACCTCCAAAGAAACAGCCAACACCCAAAGCACCGGACCCAAAGACGGTGAAGGGGGTGCAAATGGGGATAGATAAGAATAACGACATGATTCAAAGAAACTCAAATGGAGATAATGAAATGGAGGGACCTACTGTCTCTGAGGAGAAGAGCCAGAAGGATCATATGCAAATGACGTGACCCTCTGGGGTATTGGTTCCATTAATAACCAATTGTTTCTCAATGATTGTTATTACATGGAATTGTAGAGGTGCCCGGCGGAAATATTTCCAGAGGGCACTTATTAATCATTATAGGAGCACTGGAGCTGATTTAGTTTCTTTGCAAGAGCCACGTTGCAGAGAGACTAGAGCTCATAATACAATACAAAATCTTGGGTTTTCCAAATTTCTATTGTCTGAGGCAAGGGTTACTCAGGTGGCATATGGCTACTGTGCGTGAACAAATAGTCACTTGGACCACCTACCTTAAAAACCTGAAGGAGTATAATACCTCCCTTGATGCCTTTGTTACACTTGAGGAATTGAGGAAGGTGTTGTTTTCTATGGGAGCGCTTAAGGCCCAGGTGCTAACTGTTTACCAGCTCTTTTCTTTCAAAAATACTAGGACATTGTGGCACCAAAATTGTATAGTTTTATTAACCAGGCTTGGGACTCTCCAGAAGTAATTGGCGAAGTAAATAACACTCTCATCGTCCTAATTCCAAAGGTGGAAAAGCCGAATTTCGTTACTCAATTTAGGCCTATATCCCTCTGCAATGTTACTTATAAGCTTCTAACTAAGGTGATTGTCAACCGTATCAAGCTTTTACTCAATGGTATGATCTCTCCCTACCAATCTAGTTTTATCCTAGGTAGAAACATCTATGACAATATTATTATTGCTCTGGAGATGGTTCACGCTATGAATAGAATGAAGGGTAATAAAGTTTTGATGTCTATTAAGATAGATATAAAAAAAGCATATGACAAGTTAAATTGGAACTTTACTATGCAATGCCTTGATGAGTGTAAGTTTCCTCCAAAGTTCATTAATATCATTAAGCATTGTATTACTTCTATTCTCCAAATTTTATGGAATGGTGCAAAGACTAATAGCTTCACCCTCTCCAGAGGTATTCGGCAAGGGGATTCCCTCTCCCCATATCTATTTGTCATTTGCATGTACATTTTGTCTCATATTATTGTAGATCAGGTGGAAGCTAATTACTGGAAGCCAATGAGAGCAGGAAAGAATGGACCTCAGATTTCCCATCTTTTCTTTGTGAATGACCTATTATTATTTGCGAAAACTTCTACTAAACAAGCACATTGCGTTATGTATTGCCTCAATCAATTTTGTGACTCATCTGGGCAGAAGATTAACCCCTAAAAACTCAAATCTTCTTCTCCAAGAACACTAACCAAAGAGTTAAGGAATGACATATTCCAACACACTGGGTTTGTAGAAACAATGGGCATAGGGCGCTATTTGGACGCTAATATCATTAATTGACAAGTTCCAAACTCGTCTATGTGGGGGGAAGCAACATTGTCTCAGTCTAGCAGGGCGAGCAACCCTTACTCAATCAGTGCTAAGCTCGTACTTTCATATGCAATATGCAAGCCTCATGAAGAGCATTTGTCATGAAGTGGAAAATATTCAGAGGGGATTTGTTTGGGGTGACACTGACGACAAAAGAAAGCCTCAACTAGTGAGATGGGACATCTGATGTCTCACTAGAAGCGAATGAGGCCTTGGTATTAAGAGGCCAAGGCAAATGAATGGAACTTTTATTATGAAGTTGTTGTGGAACGTCCTGAATAAACCACAAGACTTGTGGTGTCAAGTGTTGATCAACAAATATGGTAGAAATAACAACTTATTGGAACACACGGAGGCTAAGCCAATGAATTCCCCTTTATGGAAGGCGATGCACTCTACATGGGACAACTTGATGCATAATGTCACTAGGAGAGCAGGTAATGGTAGAAATGTTAATTTTTGATTGGATACCAGGCTTCTAGGAGAACGCCTAGAACCTATGGCCCTTGATGACACTAGTCATGGACACTACTCGTTCTTTGTTCGACCTAATGAACAGTAACGATATTTGGAACATCGGCTCTCTTAGTGGACATCTCCCTATGGACATCATCAACAAAATTAGGTCATTCCCAACGCCTTGGAGGCTGACGGGGCGGATTCTATTGGTTGGAGTGGCACACCAACTCTCGACTTCACAACCAAGAACACCTATGTCTTTTTGTGCAGGGTCCAATATGATATTAACGGAGATTGGAAGCTCATATGGAATTGGAGAGGACCTCATCGCATTCAAACTTTCATTTGGCTTGTCACACATGATAGGCTTCTTACGAACACTAGAAGACACAAGTGGAATAGCTCCACCTCCCCAATTTTTCAAGCATGCGTCCGGGAAGAGGAATCCCAGATGCATGTACTTCGTGATTGCAACTTCACTACCTGCCTTTCGATTCGGGTGCTCCCGTCACATCTTAAACCCAATTCTTTGAAGCGCCACTAGCAGAAATTGGGAATTTGACAATCTATCATCAAAGGAGACTTCAACGCAGGGCCACCCTTGGCTGACAAAAATCATGGTTACTACTTGGTTTCTATGACAGTGGCACAACAAGAGTATATTTGAAGAAAAGTTTCAAAGACCACACAGCAAGGAGGAAAACGTCACCAAATATGTAGCGGACATCTTAACTACATATCGTACACATCATGTTGACCACAAAATGGACACAATATTGGAAAAGGTGGCACAACCCCAATGGCGGATGGCTAAAACTGAATACAGATGGGGCGTGTAGTGGTAATTCTTAGAATGTGGTTTAGGCCTAACTCAACTCCACAAAACCGGCTTGTAAGGTGAGGGTTGCCTCTTCATTATAAACTCTCTTGAGACCTTATCACTAGTCAATGTGGGACTTGGGATTTTCCCAATAGTAATGACAACCGAGCTGGATGTGTAGGAATATTGAGGGATGGTGTTAGTATATGGCTTTGTGAGAAGACTTGACACCTGCACTGCTTTGCAAGCAGAGATGTGGGAATATGGATTAGCATTGAGATGACCCACCAGCTTGGCACCAACAAACTCATCATTGAGTGTGACTCTAAAGTTTTGGTGGATAAGCTTACCAGAGCTAAAGATAACCGAGATATTGGTACTACCATCATCAAGTGCATAAGAAGACTCCTTACTAGCGATTGGGAGGTGAAGATCATTCATACGTGGAGAAAGGGGAAAAATTGTACGCAGATTGGTGAGCCAATTACAACCTACAACTCGATTCCATGGAGATTATTAGTAAGATTATTGATGAAATGTGGGGCGCCCGTGCCTTGAATCATTAGGACTCTCATTTTTAGTTTTTCTTTTCGAGCGTAAATCCTCTTTTTTTACCAAAAAATGAAAATTAGTCTTAAAAATAGAGCATGGAAATTTGTTCCCAAATAATACAAGTTAAATTTTCATTAGTTTCAATCAGCGGACATAATGTAATTTTCTTCTAAATAAGCCAATAGGGTTTCCTTAAATCAGAGTGTCATTCTTTCATACTAATAAATTTTCAATAACATAAAAAGAATGGAATTCTCATTATTTAGTTACTTAATAGGTAAATATATATAAAAATTGGTCAAAAAAAAAGTTAAGTAAAAAATGTAACAAATTTTAAAAAAAAGTTTAGTCAAAGAATACATAAATACAGAAATAAAAGATACTAGTTGTCAACAAAAATTGAATGTAGTATTATTTTCTAAGAAAGTAAAGAAATCGTTTTCTAAAAAAGTAAAGAAATCGTATATAATTTCCCTTTAAAGAAATTAATTAATTTCTGTTTTTCTGACTTTTTTTTTTTTGATCAAATTTCTGTTTTATGGACTCAAACAATTAATTTAATTTCTGTTGTTATTATTATTAAAAAACTAAAAATATAGAGAAAGGGTTTAAGGGCCGAAATACATTCATTCATTCAGTGACAGGAAACGTAAACAGAAGGGCGACGCACAGTAACGCGACGCGTTGAAGGTGAAGAAGTGAGGTAAGTTAACCAAATCAACAATAACAATAATTATTTAACTCTCTGCTTCGAATTCGATCTCATTTCTCTTCTCAATTCTAATCTCTTTCTATTTGGAATCCCTAGGTTTTACTCTACTCTTTCTCTTTCTCTTTCATTTCACTCTTATTGCATGTCTCTCTATAATCCCGATCTCCTTGATTTCACCGCTTTTTCATTTCATACTCCAGTTTTTATCTTTGTTAGGTCAATTTTAAATCCGATTTGCACTTTAATTTTCTGCGCCTGTTTTCCCAATTTTTTGATAATTTTTCTCTGTAATTCTGAATCTATGAACTTATGTTACTGTTGACTCTCTCAACTGTCTGGTATTTTTAACTGTAACTGTTGTTATATGCTGCTTTGTGCGTGTGAATTTGTTTCGCGTTGATATTGTTTTTGATCGGAATTTGATTATTGGCCTATTCACTGGCGACACAAATTGAAGAAAAAAGAATAACCACTTTTTCGAATTCAGATATCCATTTTCTTGTGTTTCTGTTGGTTGTTTTTTAATTGCTGATTTTCTAATACAAGGTTATGTTTTGCGATTGACGGTAGTTGTCTTTGCAGGTTTATTAACTTTGTACGAGGTTGTTGGGTAGTGAAGGAAAACGATGGCAGCTTCTGAGGAGAATAGTGCACTGTTCCCAATATTCATATTGACAATAATGGCTATTCCTATAGTGCCTTATACGATTACAAAGTTATGCCGTGCTGCCTCTAAGAAATCAAAGAGCATCCACTGTCACTGTGCTGAATGCTCAAGATCAGGGAAGTACCGCAAATCCATATTTCAGAGGGTGAGATCATTTTCCCCTTTTTAATTATTGCATAGTTATTTACATTCACTTGTGAGAACATTCGATTCTAATCCTGATGTTTGTCTCATTTCTCTTTCTGTGTTTTGTTTTACTTCCCCTTTGATTTTGCAGATTTCAAATGTCTCGACATGGAGTAACTTTACATTATTACTGCTTTGGGCGCTTATGATTGTTCTGGTGTATTACATAAAGACTATGAGTCAAGAGGTAAACAATTACAAGTAAAAAATGGTTTCATTCATACAAGTAAAAATGGTTTCATTCATACCATTTTATGAGATATGAATTAGTCTTGAGGGGTCTCGTGTTTGTTGTATAACATTTCAGTTTTACTTATTGGCTGCGTGTTAAACTTGTGAATCTTCTGAAATTTATCTTGTAAATGTTATGCAGGTTGAAGTTTTTGATCCATTTAATATTCTTGGATTAGAGCCGGGAGCTGCAGAGTCTGAAATAAAGAAAAAATATAGGAGACTTTCTATTCAATACCATCCAGATAAAAATCCAGATCCAGGTTGATTGTGTTTCTGTTGTTTATATTTTGTAAACTTTGATGTTTGCATGATCGTGGGCTTTTTGCAACTACCCATCTAACGAATTTGGCTCATCAGGCTCCCAGCAGTTTTGGAGGAGTTTTTTTTTTTTTTTTTTTTTTTAAATATTTTTATTTTCAACAGCCATTTAATAAAAAGGATTAAGTATATTTCAATTTGGAGGACAAAGCTGTTTTGAGGAGGGGTGTAGTGTTGGGATGTAGAATAAAGAAGAATTGAATTAGTTAAGTTATGGTTGTTATGGCTGTTGGAGTCGGTTATTGTTTGTTAGAGTTAGTTGTTAGTTAGTTAATTGGTGGTTAGAGGAATATCTTGTTAGAGTCTGTTATAGTTAGTTTTTGTTAGAGTCAGTTGTTAGTTAGTTTATTAGTTAATTAGAGTTTGTTATAGTTTGTTAGAGTTAGTTGTTAGTTAGGTTATTAGTTAATTGGTGGTTAGATAAATAGGAGGTGAATGGGAAAGAAGGAAACAGTTTCTGATTTGTAAAATTCTGTTAATAGAGCAGTGGCTCTATTGTGTAAGTGGAAAACCTTTGGAGGAGAGTTTTCTCTCCTATTCTTTCCATTTTCAAGAAAATTGCTCTTCCTTTTCTACTCTTTCTGGGTTCCTAACAGATTGTTTTTTTATTCTTTTATTTTAGAGGCGCACAAGTACTTTGTTGAGCATATTGCTAAGGCGTACCAAGCTCTGACTGATCCCATAGCTCGTGAAAATTATGAAAAATATGGCCATCCTGATGGCAGACAGGTAGTAAAGCTGAAATGTTATGATGAAGTGATCGGTGGCTTGTTGCCCTTTTGTTTACATGCTGGTGAAATTTGCATGGTTTTTTGTTACAGGGATTTCAAATGGGTATAGCTCTCCCTCAATTCTTGCTAAATATTGACGGGGCATCTGGTGGGATACTTTTGATTTGGATTGTTGGTGTTTGCATTCTCTTGCCATTGGTTGTTGCTGTCGTCTATCTCTCCAGATCGTCAAAGTACACTGGCAACTATGTGATGCATCAAACACTTTCCACTTACTATTACTTCATGAAGCCTTCTTTGGCCCCAAGGTATATTCAATGTTTCTATATGTTTTAGTTTTAAAATCATTTATAGGAGATTGAACAAAGTTACACGCCACACGACAATGTTGATCGAATATTGGTACTTAAAATGATCACTTATCTGAGATTAGAGAAAAAGCTGTAAAATAGTATCTTATTTTCTTTAACCCATTTTATGATACTACTAATAAGGATAATGGTATTTGGAAATGTCATATTGTAATATTGTAATAGGTTGACAACTAACTGAGTCCCTCCCTCTCAATTTATATGACTATTTTGCATACTTTTTACTTTTTAATGTGGCTATTATGTTTTTCAGCAAAGTTATGGATGTCTTCACAAAGGCTGCTGAATACATGGAGATTCCAGTTCGTAGAACTGATGATGAACCTCTTCAGAAGCTTTTTATGTTGGTAAGGAGTGAGTTGAATCTTGACCTCAAGAACATTAAGCAGGAACAGGCTAAGTTTTGGAAACAGCATCCTGCACTGGTTAAGGTATCTTATTGTATGGTTGGCTATGCCAAGTAAAGTATTTTTTCAGTGGTACACAAGTTTCTATTCTGATTCCCCATAGTCCTCTGTGTGCTCACACAACCTATGCTATTCTTTTTAGACGGAGCTGTTAGTTCAAGCTCAGTTGACCCGTGAATTTTCAGCCTTGTCTCCATCTTTACAAAGTGATTTCAGACGGATTTTAGAAACAGCTCCTCGCCTTCTTGAAGAATTAATGAAGGTGAGTTACTGAATATTCAATCTTATGTTTCTCAGAAAACTCAATGTTCATGCTTTCTCTATCATGCTGTTCTTTTCAAGTCTGTACTGTCTTTTCCAAGCTGCAATGATAATTCAGAGAAGTGCTTCAAGAACAAAATTTTGAAACACTAAATTCTAAAAAATTACCCAACAACCAATATCGTCCATTGCATGTACTCATGCTCAGGGTCGTCCAACTAAAAGAGTTATAATTGTTGTGTTTTAGTCACTTACCAAACTTAAAATTTTGTGTGTAAGATGCAAAATATTAGAGGACCTGCCAACAGACAACAATGAAAATGTACTGCTAATAAAATTTGATGACGACGATATGAATGAACTGCTAATAAGTGGTCATACAGTGATATAAGGAAATTCATTGCCAAAGTGGATTTCATTTAAACTCCATGTTGGTAGAAGATAATTTATATGTGAACACGATAAGTAAACATTTGGAAAATATTCAGTTTTCGCTCGCACAAATGTATTGGAACAAAGGTTAGATCATGAAAGAACTAGTAGTGGTGATATTAATTTTAGATTCGTGGTTTATGTGTTTGATAGATTTATGAAAAGAATAATACTTTATGCAATGATATTCACAATTTCAATCACAAATGACTTGGTGAAGCTATAACTTTCACTTAGTCCTGATAAGAATTTTGAAAGTAAATAAATGGAAAGCAACAGACCAAACAGAACTTGTGCAGTTGTGTTAAGCTATTCATGTGTGTTTTGATGAAATATTATAATAGGCGCTGCTAGTATTTTCCTTTTGCAAATAGCCAAATACAAAGAAGATAGAGAGTAGATACATATGTAGAATGATGGGATTACTGAGATTCAGTACGAAAACTAAGATCATACCTACATTTAAAATGAAGCAGTTTTGCACCCTGTGGTCATCTAGTTTTTTTGTTATCATTCTCTTATATAATGGATATGATATTTCTGTTGGATTTTTAGTCATGAATCTGTTATATTGCATTTTGGTACATTCTTTGACGCTCTACTCTCTATAAAAGATGGCAGTGATACCACGCAATGCTCAAGGACACGGGTGGCTGAGACCTGCTATTGGTGTTGTCGAGCTTTCTCAATGTATCATCCAGGTAATGAATCTAAATCGGTGCCAAGTATTACAATTCAATCATTTTATTTCCTCCAATTGCACCTTTAAACATGTTTAATAAGCAACTAATCTTGTGTTAGATTTATGTACATATTGGTCTCTTGACCAAATACTTTGGGACATTATTCGCTTAATGTTATTGTCATTTAGTTGTAAGTTGTAACCATTAATCTGTATCACATGCTCATTTATGCACGCTGATAACCTCCTTAATTCTGTTGAAGTTTTATTCATCGTAAAACTCCTATTGGGTACTTTTGTTTTTTTCCTTCAGCTTGTGGTTTCTTATGGAGGACGCTCTATTTTTTCTTATATTTTCCCTTTTCCTAATAATATTTGAATAACGCAATGAAATAATAACACATACTCTGAAAGTATCGCACTAAGCCCCTAGGTCTGTGGTGATACCTTGACCTAGGAATGGGGAAATGTCTCTTCAGTCTTCAGTTATATTTTTTAAAATATTTTTTATCACAATTAAGAGCTCGTTTGTTATGGATTAAAAAATAAGTGATCTTGTTGTTAAATAATTTAGAGATTTGTTTTCTAATTAATGGCTTACTATGCAGGCTGTTCCTCTCAGTGCTAGAAAGACTACTGGTGGAGCACCCGAAGGCATTGCACCATTTCTGCAGCTGCCACATTTTAGTGAGACTGTTGTTAAGAAGGTGGCCCGCAAGGTGTGTCAAAACATTATACATGACCTCTTATCATTCAATTTTAAATGATCATGGCTCTAAATGTTCATATGGCTATGCTATCACTTGTTACATTGTCTAAAGATCTTGAGGAATGATCGAAGTTAATGTCCTAAAAACCATTTGTGCACATTTTTCCAGGGGATGCCAACTGTAGCTTGTTAGTTACTTGTTGGATCCACTTCACTATAAGTTTGATTTTTGCCAAGTGTTCTCTAGCACGGATACTGTATTGTGACTTCTTTAAGCTATGGAAATTCAAATCTTGGATTTCCTAGTCATATTGAATTTCCAATTTGATCCCGTTCCCATGAATGTTGGACCTAAGCATCATTTTCCTTTTTGATATGCAGAAGGTAAGAACATTCCAGGATCTTTATGACATGGACTCACAGGAGCGGGCTGAGCTACTTATTCAAACAGGAGGTTTATCTTCTGCTGAAGTGGAAGACGTTGAGATAGTGCTTGGTATGATTCCTTCCTTGTCACTTGAGGTAACTTGTGAGACTGAAGGCGAAGAGGGTATGCAAGAGGGCGACATTGTTACTGTCCATGCTTGGGTAAATGTCAAAAGGGGTAATGGCCTGACCGCTGCCCTTCCACACGCCCCCTACTATCCATTCCACAAGGAAGAAAATTTCTGGTTTTTGCTTGCGGATTCTGTTTCGAACAATGTGTGGTTTTTTCAGAAGGTTAGTTTCATGGATGAAGCTGCAGCTATAACTGTTGCATCTAAGGCTACCGAAGAATCTAAGGAGGGTTCTGGAGCAACTTCTAAGGAGACCAGTCGGGCAGTTGCAGAAGCAGTTGAGAAGGTGAAAGGGGGCTCTAGATTAGTAATGGGCAAGTTCCAGGCTCCGGCAGAGGGTAACTATAATTTGACTTGCTATTGTTTGTGTGACTCGTGGTTGGGCTGTGACAAGAAGACAAATTTAAAGCTTAAAATTTTGAAACGGACTCGGGCTGGCACTAGGGTGGCTGCTTTTGCTGAAGAGGGGCCTATCATGGAGGATGGAGTTGAGGAGGACGAGGACAATGAGGACGAAGAATATGATGATGATTATGAGAGTGAGTACAGTGAAGATGAAGAAGATGATCAAAACTCAAATAATAAGCAGCAAACTGCTAATGGAACCAAGAATAAACAGGGTCAAGGTGCTGAAAGTTCAGGCTCTGATGAAGAATGAGATTTTTTTTTTTATTTTAAAAAGAAAAACAATAGAACCATAATCTCATCCTTGTTCCTCTTTTTTTGGAAAAGATCCTTGTTCCTCTTAGGTGGTAGAGGATGAGTTGTAGCACTAGTCATCTATACTGTCCATTTCAGTTTTTCAGTTGGACTACATTGATTCTTGTTTCTTTTGGGTGGTAGAACTTAGAAGATGAGTTTAAGGATTTAATTTTGATTCAATGCTTGTATACAACTTTTCGGAGTTCTGTATTGTAGTTTTTTTTTGGTTTGAGGGGGAATCCTAGCCTCGATTAATCATGCAAAATGATAAAATTGGTTAAAATTCAAACTACCTACTCATTTTGAAAACTGGTTTCGGTTTATGGTTGTAAACTCTAGAAGAGAGACACATAGAAAGGCCGGTGAAGTTCTAGACACAGAAAATTTTGAAACTTGCTATTGTTTGTAATGTCCCATTTTTGAACAATCTAATCTTCCAGTTCATCTTGTGATTAGAGGTGATTAGGCGGTTGGAAATCAGACACAACTCTTGTGATTCCTAAACCCCTTCTTGGCCAAGTAGGTAGCTGCTGTGTAGATTGCATTAGAAAACCTTTGACAGCAACTTCAGTTAGTGTGAAATGTTATATATGTGTACAAGATTAAAGTTATTTTTTTTTACTGTCTGTGGCTATGCATTCATTTCAGTATCTCTTGTATTTGAAATACGAGAGGCCTGTGCATTCATTTCCTTAAGAACTACGTAACCCAATATATTACCTAAACTTCAAGGCATTCAAAGCAAATACATGAAATAATGTCGAGATACTTCAAAAATTACAGTACGTATGTAATTTTACACTTATGTACACTGTCAAAACTATTTTCCAGTCAAGTTCAATGAAAGAATCCTCCTCCAAGTCTTCATCAACATCGTCAGTGGCAGAAGGTGGATCTAATGAAGGACCTCCACATTTCTTCAACAACTGATCCCCACACAGGCCTGGGAGGTTGTTAAATGGCACATTAAAGAACTCCAGAAAGGTGAGTTGCGTCAACTGTTGAGAAATCTTCCCAGTAAGATGGTTGAGAGAAAGGTCCAATGCTTCAAGTTCTGAAAGCTTCTCTAAGGAGGATGGAATGCTTCCAATAAGCAAGTTATTTGACAAGTTGAGGAAAACAAGACGTGTCAAGTCGCCTAGAGAACTCCACTAATTTTGTTGCTTGAAATATCAAATGGCTATCATGTAGTACAACTTTTGAAGACTCGGGGTAAACCATTCCACTCCTTTGTTTGACCTTGTGAACTCATAAGTGGTGCTTTCTACCAAAGATATTACACCTAGAGAACTCTGGTACCTAGTTGTAGTAACCAAGGTCTATAACTGTGAGCTGTGTCAGGTTTCTAAATGAAGAAGGAAGAGAGCCAAAAAAGTTGCAACCTTGAATTGATAGCACATTTAAAGAACTAAGTTCTCCAATGGATGCTGGTATTGTACCATAGAAACCTGTGTTATCAAGTCCTAATACACTCATTGCAACACCTTCCGGACTTGATTGAACATTGTCACTTAGATCAAGAGACAACAACTTTGACAACTGTGAAACTTGTTGTGGGATTTCAGACATATGTTTTATACAATGACTTAATAAGAAAATGTTTTTTATGATAATAAGAAAATATGGTTCCGTTAACTTTTGGTTAAGACTACAATTTTGGGGGTCCTCACACTTTATTTTGTGTCTGTTTGTATATAATTTGAAACACATTTTATACAAGGACTTAAATTTAACATAATTGGATCTCTCTTGTCAATTTCGTCGTGATCAACGCGTTGCAAGAAAATATGGTCCCGAGAACTTTGGTTAAGTCTACAATTTGAGGGTCTTCATACTTTATTTTGTGTATGTGTGTATATAATTTGTATCATACATTTTATACAATGACATAAATCTAGCATTATTGGATCTATGTGGTCAATTTCGTGATCAATACGCTGCAAGGTCTATTTGATGTTTTAACAATTGATAAAGCAAAATTATCATTTTTTTGGTCGAGACAAGGGTATCCACTACCGAACGCAGTGACTAATCCCCATGTTGGATTGAAGGCACCTCGAAGGGTGAGACAGTTGACCCAGAGAACAAAATTATCATTTAGTGAGGCTTTCTTCATTATTTTTATCAAAATTCTCAACATATTCCTAGATTTTGCATTGATTCTATTTTTTCTACAGTTGTTTCTATTGTTTGACTCAATAATGAGTCTTTAAGTACAACTTGAAAGATACCGGAGTGAAACATTTTATGAAGAATGTAAAACAAAAATTATATAAGAAAAAAGAAGGAAAACATTTAGACCAATTTTATTTACAATCTATATATATATATATATATATATATATATATATATTGGCAATAAACATAATCTAGAGGAAGTAATGAGAGAAGATAGGAAGATCGTCTAAATATAAATCAAGAGTAGTAATTAAAAGAAATATAATTTGGAAAATGAATTGATAGTAAGAAAAGCATAAGTTATATATTAACATCATATTCATTTTATTGAAATTATGAAGATCTTACAGAGTAGTTGAAGTCTGAAGATTACAAGGGAGAATGATTTTTGTAAGAGATATATCTAAGGAAATTTTCGGATGCCCTTAGCTTAATGAGGATCCTTCCTTTTATAGATGAAGGAGAGGATTCCAGATACTAAAAACTTACACCTGGCATGCAGTGCCGGTCTAAATAATTTAGTTACATGATTAAAACTGATAGTTGAAACGGACAAAATTTAAAAGTCTAAAAGTGAATAAGCTGTCTGCCACTTTGTCTGCCATAATGCCTATGTCGACTTGAATAATTGATAAAACGCCAAAGTAGTCAAAAGTAGAATAATGCTGGTTGCCACGATAATTATCCCGAATCTTGCTTTGTTGAAAAATGGAGATAATGTTGTCACATATTGTCTTCAATAATGTCTTTCTCCTATAATATGTTCTTTATCAAAATCAAAACATGAAAGTAATGATTGTCATCTGGCAAAAATATGTTTAGAAACTAAATTTTTAACATCTTATAGTCATTAAAATAAAAAGTCATAATGTTTCATTAGAAGCATACCCTCTTAAGTCACCTACAGGAGATAGAGACACTGGAAAAATTCAGTCACAACTGAATTATTCAAACTCTATATTACACACCATAGCGGAGCAGTTGGACAGAGTAGAGATACAAGTCTCTACTACTTCCTCATCAAAGAAAATAGACTCTCATAAAGAATTTAGATTAGATCCTCAACGTCCTATCTATAAACTAATTCATGTCCTTGAAAAAGAATTAAGTGAAGTAAAGCTAAGACTAGATACCGATGATATTATAGAGAAATTAGCTAGGATTACTATTTCAGGACATTCAAATAAACCTCGAGTTAATGTTTTAACAAAAGAAGAAGAGTTAAACATTAATAGGATAGGAAAGCAAAGCAAAGGAATATGGGTTATCAAAGAAAGACTAGGAATTATTATCCTAGACCCAGCTATCCAGATGTCCAATTTGAAGAAGCTAGGGATATGGTTGCTAGTTCTTATAATGGAAGTTCCATCTTAGAATGGAATATAGATGGTCATAGTGAACAAAACATCTTGAATACAATTCAAGAAATGACCATGGCAGCTACAACTTTTAAATCAGTTGGGAATAACACTGATAGAAAAGCAGCTTTATTATTAATCACAGGTTTTACAGGCCAACTAAAAGGTTGGTGGGACAATATTCTTACCCCTGAAGAAAAAACCGCTATTTTAGAGGCTAAAAGGCTAGACCCCAATACGGGTATTGCAATAGATGAAGATGCAATAAATACTTTATTATATGCTATTACCAAATATTTTGTGGGAGATCCTTACCAATTACAAGAAAGAGCTGCAGAACAATTAGCTAATCTTTATTGCCCAACCATGTCTGACTACCGATGGTACAAAGACATGTTTTTATCAAAGCTATGTACTCGTCCAGATGGTGGAGCTGAGTATTGGAAAGAAAGATTTATTGTAGGATTACCTAGATTATTAGCAGAAAATGTTAAGTCAGATTTAAAAACAAAATTAGGAGGAACAATACCTTATTCTACTTTAACCTTTGGACAAATATCTAGTCAGGTAATAGAAACAGGGATTAGTGTTTGAACTGATTTTAAAATTCAAAATAAGATGAGAAATGAATTGGCGCAGAGTAAGAAAGAGTTAGGTTCGTTTTGCGAACAATTCGGATTGGAAACTATTAAAGCTCCTAGCAAGAAAGTTAAGAGAAATAATAGGAAACTTACCAGTTCCTATAAGCCTTATAAGAAGCGTAAGAATTATTCTAAAAATTATAGTCAATTTCCAGCAGGAAAACTTCCTAAAGAAGTTCCTAAAAGAGCTTCGAGGCCTAAGAAAAATATTAGTAAAACTGATGTTAAGTGTTTTAAGTGTGGAAGATTTGGTCATTATGCTAAGAATTGTAGAGTTAAGCAGAAAATCAATGAGATTAGTAAATTAGAAATTTCAGAAGAGTTGAAAGAAAGTCTTATTAATATCTTAGAAGATATTATGATTATAGAAGGTGATAATTCAAGTACATCTGAAGAATCTTCTTATGAAGAAGATTATCTTAATCAAATTATAGATAGTTCAGACTCAGAAATATCTTCTGAAGACAATTATTGTTTAGGGCCAGAATTATGTACTTGTCACCATTGCACTAGGAAGATAAATGTAATTACTAGTGATCAAGCTAATACTTTAATAGATATATTAAAGAAAATGCCTGAATCTCCTCAGAAGGAAGAATTTATGTTACAAATTAAGTCTATCATGGATAGAGAAGAAAAACAAAAGGACGTAGTACATAAGGTAGAATTTAAAGAGATTATGAATAGGTTCCGATCGTACCTGATCACCAAGTGTGTTGTGTGCTGCTCCTTCGTCCGGTCGCTGCTGCTGGTGTGGGGACCGGTCTTCAGAGCACCTCGGGTGGTACCTGCAAAGACACTCCGACGCTCTAGTCAGAGGTGTGCTAACGGCGGGTATCACGCGGGTAGGAATTGCGTGCACTGACGATGTGGACCGAGGTGGTATTTATACCACCGGGGCGACCGACCGCTGCGAAAATGCGCGGCCGCCGAGAATTGCGGACTGCCACGGCCTTGGGCCGATTATGAGTTGGGCGCCGCCCATTGCCGATCGCACCTCCGTGTCCTTGCTAATACGCCCCAGAACAGGTTCAAACCCTCCGTTACCCCACAAATAACTGTGAAAGATTTGCAGAATGAGGTTTCTCTCATCAAGCAAGAAATAGAGTCTTTAAAACAAAAGGATTTAGAATTAGAGGTTAGATATTTAGAGCTGAAAGGCCAAAATATATTAGCTAGTAATAATGATAGCAAAGTTAGTAATGATCTATCTTATATTTTTTTATTAAATAGAATGACTATTCATAAGTGGCATTGTTCTCTTACCATAGTTATTAAAGATCAAAGGTTTGAATTCATAGCATTAATAGATTCCGGGGCAGACATGAATTGCATCCAGGAAGGATTAATTCCTACTAAATATTATGAGAAAACCTTAGAAGGATTAAGTGGCGCAGGAGGTCATAGACTAAGTGTTCAGTATAAATTAACCGATGCTAAAATCTGTAAATATCATGTTTGTTATCGTACTCCTTTTCTGTTAGTAAAGAATTTGCATGAACATGTTATATTAGGAACTCCTTTTTTATCGCTATTATATCCTTTTACAGTTTCTCATACAGCCATTACTACCGAAGCCTGGAAAGAGAGGTTAGTTTTCAGTTTATTGAACCCCCTAGAATTAAAGATTTAAATAATTTACGAGAGGTTTCTACTTCTTCAACTAATCTGATTTCTCAGAAGAAGAAGCATATTACCATGCTTAATAAAGAGGTTCAATATCGCAGAATAGAAGAACAATTACAATCTAAGATTATTCAGGATAGAATTAACCAACTTCAGCAAAAGTTTGAAAAAGAAATATGTGCTGAACATCCCAATGCTTTTTGGGAAAGGAAAAAACACCTTGTCTCTTTACCTTATGAACCAGAATTTGATGAAATGACAATTCCTACTAAAGCTAGGCCCATTCAGATGAATCAGCAATATTTAGAATATTGCAAAAAGGAAATTAACGATTATTTGGATAAAGGACTACTCAGGCCTAGTAGGTCACCTTGGAGTTGTACAAGGTTTTATGTTAATATTCCAGGCGAATTAGAAAGAGGTGCTCCTAGATTAGTAATTAATTATAAGCCATTAAATAAAGTTTTACAATGGATTAGATATCCTATTCCCAATAAAAAAGATCTAATTGGTAGATTACATAGTGCGGTTATATTTTCTAAGTTTGATTTAAAATCCGGTTATTATCAGATTCAACTAGAAGAAAAGGATAAATATAAGACTGCTTTCGTTGTTCCTTTTGGACATTATGAATGGAATGTTATGCCTTTAGGATTGAAGAATGCTCCAAGCGAGTTTCAAC
The DNA here is from genome assembly GCA_020916435.1 of Oxytropis ochrocephala. Taxonomy (NCBI): domain Eukaryota; kingdom Viridiplantae; phylum Streptophyta; class Magnoliopsida; order Fabales; family Fabaceae; genus Oxytropis; species Oxytropis ochrocephala. Next base: position 49,111,503 of record CM037093.1, read on the forward strand.
ATATTATGAATGATATTCTAAATGATTATCAAGATTTTACTATTGTTTATCTGGATGATATTTTAGTTTTTTCAAAATCTCTTAATCAACATTTTGAGCATTTAGAAAAATTCTTTAATATCATTAGAAATAATGGTTTAGTCTTATCAGCTAGAAAAATGAAATTATTTCAAGCAAATATTAGATTTTTAGGTTTTACTATTTATCAGGGAAGTGGAACCATTACTCCCATTAGTAGAGCTATTGAATTCAGTGAAAAATTTCCTGATGAATTAAAGGATAAAACTCAATTACAGAGATTTTTGGGTTGTGTGAATTATGTGGCTGATTTTATTCCTAATCTTCGTTTTATTTGTTTGCCTCTGTTCAAAAGACTCAGGAAGAATCCTCCCCCTTGGGATGAATCTATGAGCCAGAGTATTAGAAAAATTAAGCAAATAGTCAAGAAACTACCCTGTTTAGGAATCCCAGATCCTCAAGCTTTTCTTATAGTAGAAACTGATTCCTCAAATTTAGGATATGGAGGAATATTAAAACAAAACTTACCAGAATCCTCAGTAGAACAAATTGTGAGATATTACTCAGGAACCTGGAATCCGGCACAACTAAAATATAGTACTATTAAAAAAGAAATTTTAGCCATTGTATTATGTATTACTAAATTTCAACATGATTTGTTTTCAAAAATATTTTTATTACGTACTGATTGTAAAGCAGCAAAAGAAGTTTTACAAAAAGATGTTAAAAATTTAGTTTCTAAACATATTTTCGCCAGATGGCAATCATTACTTTCATGTTTTGATTTTGATATAGAACATATTAAAGGAGAAAGGAATTATTTGCCTGACTTTCTTACAAGAGAATTTTTACAGGGAAAAATCAACAATGAGTACCAAGGATAATTATGGACCTCCTCTCGAGGATTCATCAAAAGGAATTAATAATGGAATTACTTCAAAAAGAAAAACTTCTAGGTATTACAATCTCCTTCTACTTCATCACCATATCAAAACCGTTTTACCCCATTAACTCCTCTAGCATTACCTTCATTCTATCCCTCCTCACCTATTTCTCCTAACCCCAGAGCCTTACGCCCACCTATACAATCCAGATTAGTTTCCCCTCTTACTTTTACTTCAAATGATCCTTCTTCACTAAAAAATCCTCAGCCAGAAAAATTACCTTTTTACACTCCCCCTGTTGCATTAAATTGCCCCTTTATAGAAAAAGCCTAGAAGAAAATACTTTTCCTCGTAGAACCTGAATACGACTCAGAGGAATCATTATTAGAAATACCCTCCAAATACTTTCCCTCAGGATTCCATTATTTACCAGCAAGCCCATAAAAAACCAGATTATTTTATGAATTTATCCTAGTAGATTCTGATTCCATTGAATTAACCCATACTTATGATCAGAAAAATAAAAATAAAATTATATTCTCTAAGTTCAAAATTCTTCGAATTTTATCTCCTTCGGATTGGAAAGATCATCCTTCAAAAACAAGGAGTTTTTCAAGAAGATTCTCACCTCAGCATTACTCTTATTATGATTACATGGACACTTGGAGTAACATGATGTATTATGAACCCTATGATCAATCATGGTTTATATGGTTCAAAAAAGATTTCCCATTACAATTCCCTTACTGGTTTATTAAATGGTTCCATGAACGGGGTCCAGAAGCAAGCATTTATCCTGAATTTGCTGAAAAAGCGTTTCAGGTATTTGCTAAAGAAACAAATTTCCTAGATCATATGAAGATATTACTTTTCCATGCAAGTTTTTGAATTTCGTGGATTACCTCCTGGAATTATAAAAAAGACTTATCAATTCCAGATAGCAACATTAATTGGATAGTCAGATGCATTAAGATTAAATGGTGGAATAAATTTAATTCAGAATTAATCAAAGATTCAGTATTAAATTGGTTTACCAAAAATTCAAAGTCTCTCATTAGATCAAAAGAAACTGCTAAAGAATGCAAATTTTTAGCAGAAAAATCCAAGTTTATAGCAGAATTATCTTCTTCTTCCAACAAAAAAGAACTTTTAAAGAAGTTACAAGCAGCAATTTCAGAATCAGACATTAACAATGACGAAGACTCAGTAGGATCATCAAAAAGCATTACCCCACTTAATGAAGATGATTGTTACGGGATCAACAGTGTACCGGAATTATGAAAAAAGCATATTATTGAAAGGCATTATTGAAGACAAGATGTGACAACATTATCTCCATTTTTCAACAAAGCAAGATCCGGGATAATTATCGTGGCAAACAGCATTATTCTACTTTTGACTACTTTGGCGTTTTATCAATTATTCAAGTCGACATAGGCATTATGGCAGACAAAGTGGCAGACAGCTTATTCACTTTTAGACTTTTAAATTTTGTCTGTTTCAATTATTAGTTTTAATCATGTAACTAAATTATTTAGACTGGCACTGCGAGGTGTAAGTTTTTAGTATCTGGAATCCTCTCGTTCATCTATAAAAGGAAGGATCCTCATTAAGCTAAGGGCATCCGAAAATTTCCTTAGATATATCTCTTACAAAAATCATTCTCTCTTGTAATCTTCAGACTTCAACTACTCTGTAAAATCTTCATAATTTCAATAAAATGAATATGATGTTAATATATAACTTATGCTTTTCTTATCATCAATTCGTTTTCCAAATTATATTTCTTTTAATTACTACTCTTGATTCATATATATATATATATATATATATATATATATGAAACTATCGGAGAATTCAGACCTGAGGGGACATTGAAGTTGTTGATTGATAAATCAAGATACGTGAGTGATTTTATATTGCATATGGATGGAGAAATTCTTTCTATCAATGAATTGTTGTGAACACTTAAGAATTGTAGACTTGTTTTTATCCACAACCAGCTGGGTGATGAAGTTATATTATTGTGTGATAAAACAAGATCTCCCAGATCACCAAGATATCTTATAAATGTTGGAAACTCTACTAAATTGCTTGAAGCCAATTCTAACCCAAGAATTCCAGAATCTGACCAATTTGAAGAACTTTTTCTACTAAGCATCAATGACAATTTGTTGAATGAGAGATCCAAATAAAATAGCTTTTTGAACTTCAGAAACATGTCAAGCTCTAGCTTTCCATTCAACGAATTATTGGATTTGTCAAGAAGTTCAAGGTTCTCAAGTCTGAAGTTCAGACTTTTCTGAAGTAAAACTGGTAACACTAAGTTGTTGTCTCTTGATATTGCTGATAATCACTTCAATTACTCTCAAGATCAATCCTATACTGGATGGGATTTGAGAGTAATTGAAGTCATTATCAGCAAGATCAAGCCTTTGAAGGTGCACAAGATAAAATAGGCTACTGTTAGCATCCATTGAACCCTGTAGTTGGCTGCTACTAACATCAATGCCAATCACATAACCTGTGTAGTGAATGAAGCAAATGAAATTGGATAGACAAAGCAAGAGACCTGACAAACCCCATTTTTTCTTAAAATTTTTTAAGCTGAAGCACTCATAAAAAGCTAGACTCAATGAGTGGGTCTTATACCCAAGGAATTGGCTGCATGTACAAACATATCAGTTCACACACAATGACCTTTATAACAAATAAAAGTGTTTTCTAGTGAATATGATACAAGAAAATGTGGTGTCGTGAACTTTGGTTAAGGATACACTACATAAATGTCTTTTAATTTGGCCATTATGGTAGAATGTTTTCTAGTGAATATGATAATAAGAAAAGGTGGTGCAGTGAATTTTGGTTAACACTACACTACAAAAATGTCTTTCAAATTTGGCCATTATAGTAGACTCAACAATTTTAGGTGGTCTTTGTACTTCATTTTGTGTATGTTCGTATATAATTTCAAACATGAATGTTATACAAGGACTTAAAGCTAACATAATATGATCTCTCTAGTCAATTCCGTGATCAATACGATGCAAGGTTTATTCAACGCTTTATCAATTTAAAAATCAAACTTATCACTTAGTGAGGTCTGCCACAAACTTCTCAATCTATTTTAAAAAAATTATCATTTAATGAGGCTTTCGTCATTATCTTCCACGATCTATTTTTCTAGTATATACGATAATAAGAAAATTTGGTGCCGTGAACTTTGGTTAAGACTACAACTTTGGAGGGTCCTCATACTTTATTTTGTGTATGTTCTTATATAATTCAGACATACGTTTTATACAATGACTTAAAAAGAAAAATGTTTTCTATGATAATAAGAAAATATAGTTCTGTGAACTTTGATTAAGACTACAACTTTGGAGGTCTTCATACTTTATTTTGTGTCTGTTCGTATATAATTTGAAACATACATTTTATACAAGGACTTAAATTTAACATAATTAGATCTTTCTAGTGAATTTCGTCGTGATCAACACGTAGCGAGAAAATATGGTTCCGTGAACTATGGTTAAAACTACAATTTTGGTGATCCTCATACTTTATTTTGTGTATGTTCGTATATAATTTGAAACATACATTTTATACAAGGACATAAATCTAGCAGTTTTTGTCCCTACATTATTTATTGTTTGCACTTTTAGTCCCTATCGTTAGTTTTCACTAACAGAGCTGACGTGGCGATGCTTGTATGTCAATTTTTAATGTGTTGACACCCATTACTTATTTCCATGTCATTTTCTTAATTCCACCTCATGCTAGAAAATGAAAAAACAAACTAAAACACTAAAATTAAAAAACAAAGCAGATATCCTCTTCTTCCTCTTGCTCTCTTCACAGAAGAATCAAATCCAGTGACACAAACTGAAATCTGGTAAAGGGGAATGAAATCCAACAAGATCCATGTCGTCATTTCAAATTTCAGCCCCATGATTGCAATTCTCAATAACCCATGAGATGAGTTGTAATCTCCAGATCCCAAAACAAAATAAAGAGGAATATGTGTTTTCTTCATCTAAATTCATTCGCTCACAGTCATAGTAGAATGAGGAACTGATAAAACATTATTTTAGTAAGTTCATTCTATGAATTAGATTTTCTAACACATGATAAAGCTGTCCCTCCATCGTTAACTAGAAATGTTCCAAAACACGATAAAACTCAAATGGGTATTATTAGTGTTAGGAGTTCCAGATTGAGTAGCTAAGGAGACTCAATGTGGTACTTAAGTCATGAGACTCTCCCATCTAATAGATTAGTCTTTTGGGTTGGACTCTCCTCAATTTGGGGTGTACATGGTGATGAACCAAACCAAACCTGACCATATATGTGATTTGGGTTGGTTTGCAAAAACCACATTTGTCAAAATCGGTTTTTTCTTCAAACCAGTTCAAGTTCGATTCAGATCCAGTTCAAAACAGTTTTACCATAAAAGACCGATTTTATGCTAAAGCAGTTTGGGTTGGTTTGCAAAAACCACATTTGTGAAAACCGGTTTTTTCTTCAAACCAATCCAATTCGGTTCAGATCTAGTTCAAAACCGCTTTACCATAAAAAACCGTTTTTTTATGAACCAAATCAAACCAGTTTTGATTTTAATGAACCAGTTTTTTTTGTCCGAACTGGTTTTTACTGAACTACTAAAAATATGTTTTTCCAATAAATCCATTATTTCCCTCTATTATTCCAGTAAGCAACTAGTCGGGCTTCAATTATCAATTCACATTTAATGCATTGAATCTAGGTTGAAATGGAGTCTGGAGATGATCAATTTGTCAGGATCTAGGTTGAAATGCAAACAGATCCGTGGATCATATATAAGTGAGAGAGTTGAGAAAGTACCATCAAAGAGAGAGAGAGAGAGAGAGAGGAGGGTTGTGTGTATTCTAGTAATGGATTTACTTTTTATAACTAAGTTTTTATGGCATTGTTACTTTCACTACGTTTCAATTTGAGTGGTCCAATTTAATCTCTATATATTGTCACTATAGTACATTTATATCTTTTGGTTTATTGGACGACAACGAGGATATGAAAGTAGACAGCTTGGCCAATTGCATTAATCTCACTCCTTCCTGTAAAATCTCACATGCATACCGACCCTTCAGTATTTTCTTTTCCAATAATGTTATTTAGACAAAAACAATTTACACAAAAATAGACAAAAATCAACTTATAATATCAATTAATCAAGTCTTTTAGGGATTATTTAATCAATTTAAATAGTTTAAGGACTAAATTGGAGAGATGATGATACTTAAAAGATCATATTGAGGGTTTACTCACCTAAAAATAGAATATTTGATGTAACATTAAACGTGTCAAAAAAAATATGACAGATAAATAATTATAATTATAATATTTTTAAAAGAAAAATAGTCTGTTCTAATTCGAAGGACGTTTAAGGTTATACGCTAATTAAGAAAGGTAATTAATAGTCTAAAATTCATAGAAATTAAATTGTCTTTTATTTTTCTAATATTCCCATGTTATTGCATCTCTTCTTAATAATTCGGTAGTAACAAAAGAAAATTATATTAATCCTTATAATTTGAAAAAATATTAATACTTCACTAGTATTGTAAAATGATAATCAAAATGAGTTGTTTTTTTTTTTACTAAAATGTCAAATAAAAAGGACACATTTAGTAGCTTATAGAAATTATTGTTTTGATTGATTCACATCTCCAGTATTTCTGTCCAAAGATAGTAGATAACTAAGAGCAAAAAACTTGATTATAATAGTAATAATATATATATATATATTCTTATTCAATATTCAAATTTTAATTTAGTTTATTCTAGTGAAAATAATGAAGCCAGTTCAGATTACTCTGATTTTAAAAAAAATTAAATAAATTTACAGAAATGAGTAGAAGAAATAAACATGTTAGTACTTACCATTAGTGAGAAAAAGGAAGCAACGGCTATAGTTCGGAATCGACCCACATAGGCATCAGAAATGAAGGCTCCAAGCAAGGGTAGAAAATTGGTAACACCACTCCATATATTGAGAATGTTTGATGCAGAAACTTGATCTAAATGAAACTCGGTCTCTTGTTAAATACACCATAAAGTGTGCAAATTAACCAACTGCTGCCAGCCTCTCAAATGATTCATTTCCTGTGTATAAAAGAAAACAATGTTTTAAATTGCGGTCACCGTCGCGACAATAATAGACATTGATTTAAAACTTTGGGAGGAAATTAAAATAGAATGAAAGTAGGGAATATAATAAGACCTAAGATATAAGGCATGGACTTCCATCCTCCAGGCTAGCTTGTTATGGTTTGAGGATTCTGAACAATTTTTGTCAAGTTTTTCATTGTATGGTTTTTCTTCTGCTGTTGAACTTGAAGAAAAGCCATTTCTGCAGCAGATAAGTGACCAAAGAAGAAGGAAAGCTAGAGGCTACCCTTGTTCTCTTATCTTCTGTGCCCGACATTTTCTCACAATTATAATATCTCTCTTCTATGACTTTAGATATATATATATATAACTATATATGAGATGCATGCAGAAATAAATAAATATCTAAGTGCTCTAGATATCACTTCACTTCTCTGAATGTAAAGGGGCTATGTGATTTGAACTAAGAAGCAAAGACAGTAATTTATACAAGACACATACAATGATTGAATGGCTGTGGTTAATTGTATTCTGAATAATAAAATTGAATATTGAATAGTAGAAGAGTACATCCAAAGGAGGACAAAGTTAATTTGAACGTGTTGTGTTTGTAATCTTCAGTGGACGTGTGGGGACCTTGTACTACTTATTATAATTAGTAAAACACAAAATCATTGATATACAAAAGTTATAAAATACACTGCACCAGAAAAAGACTCTAACACTGGTGTTAGGAAATCAATTGAAATTTCCAAGGAAGTGAAAAAGAGTGAAAATTTAATAGGTATATTTATTTTAATGAATGAATGTATCTAGAGTATTGGAAATGTTAGACAATTAATGTCCATTGTGCTAAATATACGAATGGAAGTCATGTTTTGGTCAAAAAAAATGAATGGAAGTCATGCTCTATCCTATAAATAGAGAGATACTTGTGAGGAGATGAGGCACCTCCTATACGGAGAGGTGAGACATTCTTCTTTTGAGTGATCATATGGAGAGGTGAGACGTCTTCATCCTTGGGTGATCATGTAGAGAGTTGAAGGGTTTCCAACCATTCCAAGTGAGAGGAGGGTGTTGGTAATCTCTTGTTGTGTGAGATGCGAGTGCTATCATTCTGCGTATAGGTTCCGTGTTTCAGGTCGTGTGTCCTCCATTAAACTCCGTTTTGAACGATTCTTGTCCCATTAGAAACTATACTCAAATTGCTTTGTTAGGGCTAAAGTTTTGTTCCATTTGGTCAAGTTTAAGTCAGTTTAGAGTGATTTGAAGTGGAAGGACATAATCTGTCTAGTCTGGGAACCATTCGGATTGTTTCAAATAAATGTACTAATAAGCATTAGATGGTCATGGTTGTTGATTGTTTCAAATAAAGTTTTGTTGTTGTGTCAATTAGATGGTCATGGTTGTTGATTGTCTCTGGTGCATTGTTCATGGTGTCGCATACATCTCATAAGCATTATTTTGGTGATTGAAGGCTTCAGCCTTAGAGCTATAGGTGATGATGATGATGCTCAATAAACTTGGTGATGATATAGGTGATGATGCCCTAGTTGGCTATTTTATGGTGATGAATGGTACCGCATGCATATACCCGTTGGTGTGGGTTGCATCTCATTCATTTACTCATGGCATTGGTGATGTTCCTTGATAGTTGTATATTGATGTTGTTGTAAAGTGGTGGATATAGCTGATGTTAGCTTATTGCCTATCATACATGCTATTATATTGTTAGATATCTCACCCCTTCTGTTTGAATGTTACCCCTATGTTGGTAACGTGCAGGTGACTGCGTGTGAAGGCTTGTCTACCTTCGCCAGTCGAGTCGGTGTCGTCGCTATGATAGGTAGCACTCAGGGGGGGGGGACGAACACTAGTCTTATTAGTTGACTTTATTATTTGGTCGCTAGATTTTATTTTGTGATGTCATGATTATTATCTTGAAACCTTTATCTTATTCCGCTGTGTGGTGATAGAGTTACTGTCATGTAGACTAAACAAGTATTTTTGAGGGTTCGTCCCATTTATGACGTGTTACGTATTACGCTATTCTTAATGGTGAATCTTACTATCACCCGTGAATGTTTTATTGGTGAAAAATGTAGCATCCCTTAAGGGTGTAGTGAAAAATGTTTTTGAAACTCTGATTTTTGTTGTTAAATTTTCCGCTTAGAAAAAAGGGGTGTTACACTAGCGAATCTCAATTGGGAGAAGTTAGTGGGTTGGAATAAGGGTCGTCAGTATGGTACGGGGCCCTTGGCTCCATTTATGACCCAGTTTGGGATTGGCAGCAGAGGTTCTAGAAGACGACGACCAACTCCTACTCCTTCACCAAGAAGAAAGAGCGCTCGGACCACCGTGGTGCGAGCTCAACAGAGGAGGCGCATGCTGCTACTGCGGAGTTGCGCACTACTCGGCAGGAGCTGCAGACTCAATCGCAAACCTCTAGTGAGTTCCAGAAAAAGATGCAGAATGACTTTGCGAGGGTGATGCAAAAGCAGGAGCTAATGTATAAGTTTTTTCAAAATATGCAGCAAGCTAAGAAGCAACCTGAGGAGTCTGAGGGGTCTGAGGAGTCCGATGGCGGACCCTATTAGGACATGTTGTATTTGAAATTTCAGTATTTTGTTCTAACATTTGAGTCTAAGTCATGTTGATTCAGATTTTATTTTAATCGAATATTTTTGGAATGTTTATTTAAACTATTTTATCTATTTGAAATTTTATTATTTATTAATGAAAGAAAATAAGCAGGTTTAAAAAACATTTAGCTGGAAATTAGCGAGGGAAGTATGACGTGTGGCAGTCAGATTTGGGACACGTGGCATCCTGATTTAGCGAGGGAAATTTGAGTACCTCGCTAATTAGCGAGGGAATTAGAGAGGGAACTATGCCACTCAAATTAGTGAGGGATTCAATATTCCCTTGCTAAGCAATTAGCGATCAAATAGCCTCGCTAATTCCTCAAGAATACCGCTTAGCAACTAAATTGTTGCTGTTTGCGATGTAAATTTCCCTCGCTAATATTTGTTTTTTATGTAGTGTGGGAATCATTGCATTAGCGTGAAACTCTCCTAAGAAACCCTAAATGTCCTCCTGCAAAGCCCCATCAGGCCCTGGGCTTTTATGCCCATCGCATCCCCACACTTATTCTTTCACCTCCTCAATGAAAGGGCCAATGAGATGAAGGTACTCTTCCTCACTGATCTTACCAAACTCAATACCACTAATAATAGGTCTCTGAAAATGCGACTCGACATAACTTGCTTCAAAAAATAATTTTTCTTCCTTCTTCACCTCCTCCAAATTCATCATGTCCATATTCAAAGAAATGATCTGGTTAGCTCTACTACGATTCTGAGTGCAAGAGTGAAAATACTTAGTGTTGTGATCCCCTTCTCTGATCCACTAGCTCTAGATTTTTGTTAGATCACACACTCTCTGATATGGAGCTGCTTCCAAAAAGACGAGGATATTTCGTTCAGCTAAGTAGAAACGTCTTCCAACACAACCCCTCTAAAAAACCTAGTTAAGTTCATTCATCTCAAACAAAATTGCTAAGACTAAGATCCAACTAACCAAACACCTCCTTATTCCAGACCGTGAGCTTTGCTTTCAACAATTTGAGTTTTTCTTTAATCACATGCCCCTTTTTGCCCTTAATCGAAAACCCCTTCCACCACTGCTCCACTAAGCCTTTGAATCCAAGATGCTCTAACCAAGCGTTAAACAAACGAAAAGGCTTCAGACTCTAATCCTTAGAGGAACGTAGTAACCAAAGAGGGAAATTATCTAAAATGTCTCTGTCACCCACCCTCTAACCATTGATCTTCTTAGTAGAAATCAAACCATCTGAGAGTCTCTACACAAGCTAACTGAACAAAACCTAGTAAACTGCTTCCAATATAAAGGGACATCCACAAATGTGCACTATTAATTTTTCAAGAAAGAAACGCTAGATAGGTCACCACTGGCTTCCATCGGTTGGTTTTTTGTGGGAAACCCTAAGATAGGTCACAACGTGTATTTTCAGGACTACTAAAGGGTAACAAAGACACTTTTCATTAAGTAGGATTTGCATAATGTTTTAACAAGACTCCTATTTTTTTCAAAAAAAAAAATAATTTTTTTAATATGCACTTTTTCATTGTTGAAATTTTTGGGTTCCACTAATTTTATATGATCCCCACATAATTGATGTAACCTATTTGGAGTTGCAGGGAAAGAAAAAATTGTTCCACGAAGATAAACACTAATCAGTGTAGATAAATGTTAACCCAAAAATATTTAGGCCCCGTTCGGGGTAGTTTTCTCTTTTGAAATTTTCAAAAACCAAAACCAGTTTTTGTTTTGAGTTTTAAAAATTTCAAAAACTAAAATCAAAACCAGTTTTCAGTTAAAAAAAATTTCAAAAATCAAAATCACTTTCAAAACCAACTCAGCTCTATTTTATACGAACATGTTTCTGTTTTGAAATTGACTTTCAAAACCAAAAACCAAAAACCCAGTGTTTATCTATACCACATAATTTAGTGTTACCCCACTCGATTTTGGAGTTGCAGGTTTTGTTAGTCAATGCCCCTTAAATACCATTCGTGACTTTAGAACAATGTATATCAATGTTTGAGTGGATATCAATCACAAAAAGTTTTCCATATTCGTATAATGTTGTCTTCACCCATTTGATAATGCGCATTAAGAGACATACATAATCCCACATGAAAAGCCACCCATACAAAAAACGTGAAAGCACAAAATTTTCCAGAGTGAAACAAAACCCAAACTTTCAATATTGTGGTGGTAATATTAAAGTGGTTTTTACCCTATTAGAAACTTGTGAAAAAACTCTACAACTTTTATGAATAACTCAACAACAACGTAGCCTTTGATTTTTTTATTTATTTTAATTTTGCATCTAGAAATAGCTAGGAGCATGAGACTACATTTTTTTTGACAAACATGAGACCACTTTTTTTTTTTGACAAAATGAGACTACTTCTCTCAAGCACAAAACATAACAAACAAATAAATCAAACATTTTAATTGATTTTTCGTTAAAAAAAGACAATAAATATTTTAATTTTAAAGGTAACACATTTCCGTTTAATTAGTTAAAGGTAATATTTTTGAAAAGATCACATGAGGTATTAATATATTTCCTATGCATAATCAAATCCAATTCAAGTTTACAAAGACCACTTTACTTTGTCCCTCACTGTTGGTTGCCTTGACAATTTCAACGACATGGAGATGTCGGATCTCGAGTTCGAATTCAGGTGTGAGTAGTGTTAGTGTGCGTGTGTTGTGTTTATTTGCCATTTGATTTAAGTAGATAAAAAAATACCACTTTACTTTTAAAAGAATGTTTTCAATGTTTTTCCCTAATCAAATAAACTGGTGTCGACTTCATAGTGTTTGAAGAATTCCCAGATCCTTCATTCGTTACAGCCGTACTTAGTGACTATAATTCATATGGTTATTCATTTTTTTTTGGTAAAAAGGAAAGAGTCTCGCTAAAACATTCTGATGCAAACTCTCCTTAGGAATAAATCATCAGAAAGAAAAAGAGCATTATACCTCATTTTATTAAAAAGAAACAAAAGTGAGAAGTACAAGAAAGACCAATGGGGGACTAGGCCTCCTTAGGGATAAATCACCACACGAGTATTCATTTGAAGCAGGTAAGATCGAAATTTTGACAAAAGGGTGTGATAGAAAAAATAGTGTGTAGAAAATAGTAAAAAAGTATTAGTGATAATTAATAAATGTTTCAGCGGGAAACTCAAGATATTGGAGATATTGACGGTTAAAAGTGACATTGATCAATATCTATATAAGAAAAGAAAGTGTTAATTACGCAGGGGCGGATCTAAGTTAGACTAATTGGGGGCATTTGCCCCCACCTAGCCCAATATTTTTAGTCTATATATGCTTAATAAATTTGGTTTTCCCCCATAAAAAAATTAATGTTGCCCCCATGAGATAGTTTTTATAAACAAATACATGTAAAAAGTTATAAGAGATAAAAAAATGCATTTCTATATATTTTCTCTCTTAATTCTTTTAATTTTGACTTCTCTTCTAACATTAAACATACAAATTCACACTAAACACATTAGATTTTGGGATTAAGTTTTTTGTATCACGCAACTATGTATTTTGTCAAAATTTATAGAACTTTTCTTATATAAAAATATTATAGACCAAAATTTTGCCCCTACAAACAAAAATTTCTAGATCCGTCAGTGTAATTACGTCCTCAATATATCAATATTTACAAAAATTAGACTTTTTACTATATTGACACCATCACAATTCTAGGGGAAAATATGTCTTATAATATTTCTCTCAATAACTTTTAATTTTTTCCTCATTCTCTCTCTATTTATTAATCCACTTTTACAACTTTCCAAAAAATTAACTTTTCTTTAATTGTCAAAAAAAAAAACTTTTCATTTTCTCTTTATTTATGAATTCCACTTTTTCCTTCTCACCTATTTCCTCCCCTATTCCCCTCTCTCTCTCACTCTCTTCATTTTTCAACTATCTTTTTTTTCTTCAAAATTTTTATTATTTTAATTACTTTAGAATTTATAAATTTATACTTATATGGATACACTCCCTTTCTAAAATATTCAAATTCCCACCTAGTCTTCTCTATCAATAGGTAAACAATATATGTTGTTGCCTCAACTTTATCACTTTTGATTTATGTTTTTTTAAAAATGATTATAATGCTTTTGAGCTCGACGGAGAAAAATTGGATATTGTTGGTATAATTTTTATTTAGATGAAAAAATACTTCACATTGTCAAAATAATTATTTTTATTAATAATATCTATTAACATTCTTAAATCTCAACGAGAAAACTTGTAATGATTTAATTCAAAGAAACTTATTTGTGTATATTTTATATTTTTTTACCAATATTATATTTCTCTATTATGAATATACATCTATTCACATTTTTAAATCTAAACGAAAAAACATGTAATGATTTAGTTCATTTAAAATCATTAGTTTATTTTTACCAATATATTTGTTTTAATATTATGAATAGATATCTGTTTTATATTGATTAAATAGAATTTGAGCTAACTATCTCAACAGAGAATCATTGCATGTTGTCAATATAAATATTTTTTTATACTTCTTTTATTTATGATATATTTATTGTTATAAAGGAATACTTAGCTTTTGAATCCAACTAGGAAACATTATTTGTCGTCAGTATAATATCATTGTCACGATCAATTTCTAAGAAAACAGACTTCTACAATGTATTTAATCACTTGTAAAAAAAACAATGTGTTATACCCCAATTTTGTCCGAGTTTTTGTATCATTGTAATATTTTATTAAATAGCGTATGTGCAAGTCTCATTGTGAGAAACGATTCTATGCACTCAAGTAAAAGATAAGTAGTTTGTGCATATCAACCATAATTAACATAAAGTTGAACTAAATATGCATGATTTGATTCTCGGTCAATAATCTCACATATCCTTTCCTTTTGACCCTCTTTGAGCAATTGAACAAGCAAGTGAAGCAAAACACAAGAGCTTACAAAATAAGAACAAAAAGATGAATATACCCAAAACTGCAGCTCTAATGCGAAGCCGATTCTCTCACCTCAGACGCCGTTTTGACGATCCGAACGGTGAAAGTGAAGATATATGTACCACAAACTTGCTGTCAAAATGAAGACGATCCTACGGTTAATGAATCCAGAATCGCACTTTTACGGTAACAGGATTGGAAAAAACGCAAATTACTTACTATGAATGGGAATTGCTTTCTCTATATTGTTTTAGTCCCACATCACTTCGGAGAAACAAGAACTCTCTAACAATTGCCTATAAAAGAGGTTGAGAGTTGAACACTAGAGGAGGAGGTCATTGGCGGGTTAAGTGATCTATTGGGTCAAGCCTTTGTGGCCCATTTCACTAAAAGTCTGCCTTTGATTATTTTGTGCGTTTTGAGTCGGCTTTCCGGTTCTCAAAACAATTTTTGCACAAGGCGTTTTTGGGGTAAAAATGGACTAGATAGGAGTCTGGTTCGCGGTTGACCTGGTCAGACTGCTCGATCCAGTTCGGTATTTGTCGTGTCCACGTTAGTTTTGTATTTATTTTGGTTAGTTTTTTTTATGTACATATTTATATATCATTTATTTATTATTTATTTATTTATTTATTGTTTATTTAATAATTTATTTGTTTATTTATTTAATTATGTATATATCTATAAATATTTATTTATTTATGTATATAGTTATCTATTTAGCCTACTCTTTATTAGTTGTTGGTTTTGTCATTTTTTTATGCACAAATTATTTTTTCTCTTCAAGAACCAAAATAAGTGATTAAGCCGATTGTACAATAGGGTTGGTCAGCTTTTTAGGACCACGAATGAGCCGTACAGCTCAGGTCCTAAAATCCCTATTTAAAATAAATAATTTCTAAACTAAAAAATACAAACAAATCTCTTTCCTTTCAAAAAAACAAGTTTTCAAAAATAAAGGATTAAGTCGGCCGGACGGTCGAGTTGGTCATCAATTTAGGATGAATGAGTCGAACGGCTCAGTAATCCTAAAACCCTGTACAAAGTATAAACAAACAAATATTTTTCCCAAAAATAGGGGATTAAGTCAGTTGTACAACTGGGTTAATCATCGTTCTAGAACGAATGAGCCGGATGGCTCAAGAGTCCTAGAATACCTATTCTAAAATCAAACCACCTCAAAAAAAAAATTCAAAAAAGGACGAATGAGCTGTACAGCTCAAGAGTCCTAAAATCTCTACATTAAAAAACACCAACCAACAAAGTTTTCAGGAAGAACTACGTGGCTTTGATTCCTCCATTGCATCTGGAGATACGTAGGAGCAGGGGCTCTCTCCTGTCAAACACAAAAAACCTAAATTTAAATTAAGTCTTCTCTTTTTTTTTCAAATTCAAATAAAGGGTAAAATAATTATGAAATACAACCAATTAGACGGTAACCTTCCTTTGGAAGGATGTTGTGGGGTGCTAATACTTTCCTCACGCATAAATGACTCCCGAACCTTAACCTAGCCTTATCCAAACCTAAAGGGATTTTCTGAATTTTCCCTTAAACTAGAGTTTCGGTGGTGGCTTCCTTTTCGAACTTCGAAGAATCCTTTCCCGCATTTTTCGGTCGCTACAGTTGGCGACACTGGGGACAATTTTAGAGAGTCTAACCTAATCTAGTTAGTTGTTAATTTATTGTTTATTTTTACTCTTCTTGTCTATTATTTTAATTTGTATATTCTTTTATGTGATATGTAAACCCTAGGATAGAAGACGATATATTGTATATGTTTGCCTGTTTGCAACTTTGGGTATTCTAAAAAATTTGCTCCTACACACACTCCACGATTACACTTCTGCACACACATGAGCAGTCCTATACCCGGACTTGAGTGTACCCAAAGTTAGAACGCGGTTGCGTAGTGATGGCCTGCTGGACGTACGTCTTGTTGGGTGGTCACGAAAACTACACCTAGAATTTGATTCCTTTTAAGGATGCTATCCCTTCTATAATAGCTTGCCTTTTGTCGGGGTCAGTGTTCTTGACTGGGCTTCTTGGCTCTAGGAACCATGTGTAGGACTCTTTAGAGCTACCCTTTAAAAGAAGCATTAGACCCACTCCACAGGGAACCTTTCTAAGGTCACAAAGGAGCTTCATTCCCTTGCATTCAATTAAATATTAATGCATACCATCTTTTACCAACAAAAAAAATCAAAAAAACCAAAAATTGTTATTTTCCACAAGCTTTTAGAAACTATACCTCATGCATTTTTCCTTTTCTTTGCAACAAATAAACATCTCATGTTGCATGCATTTTTATGACCGCCTGAGAATTAAAAGCTTTATTTTGAAGAGAATCCATGCATACTAAAGTCAAAATCAAGTTTTGTACTTTACTCTCCAGATGAAAAACTTATAATTCCCCGACGCTATAGATAAATCATACATTCACATTCATCCATTCGCATTCTCATTTCATGCACATTCATCCATTCGCATTCTCATGCACATTCATTCAGTTGCATACTTACATTATGCTTTAAAAAAATGAGCATGATTTTAAAGAAATAATAATAATAAAATAATTCTTAAAAAAACCGTGATGAGAGGTGAGGCGTTTTTGCGAAATAAATTATTCACCATTGGAAAAGTTTAGTTTTACTTAGTTGCAAACTCAAGGTGTTTCAAGGCACTCGGTTTTCCAAATTAACAGTTCGTTCACATTTTTTCAACAAAGCGTTGCATCTCATCCATCCCATAATAAACGACCAAAATGGTCCATCAAAACTTCCATCATGTTTTAACAAACGTTAACTGTCTATGAAGCACTCTTATAGTGACTTGCATGGCAAGTGTAGTTACTCTTGTTTAAGTCAGTTAGTGTCCCTACCTTATCATCATCCCCCCCGTCCATGTCTAATCCCACCCCGACCACTCATAAAGTGCATACTCCCTACATCAGTACCTAGTTGACTATTTGGTTTGTCCTCACTAATGAAATAACACTTTAGGTCCTCCACGCTGGGGCAAAGTTATGATCACTAAAATGCGTTGTCAATATTATATTCTTTTGGTGCAAGTCCTTTACAAAAGAAAATCAAAAAAGGCCTGTTAGGTTGAAAACTCGTAAGAGCGACCTAAGCAAAAGTTAGGGCATAAAAGAAATAAAGAAAAAGAGCAAATATATAAAAATAAGTAAATTGTTGTCCTTGAGTTAATTTTTGAGAAAACGAGCAATAATGATTTGAAATGAAGTTTGACCATCTTCCCATATCCTCGGAAAAAACCCTTTGCCACCCACATTAAGCCAAAAATCAAAAAAAAAAAAAAACCTTTCAATCACCCTAGACAATGATCAATCCCACATCAAAAATGGTGTATCACCTTTATCAAATCACTCAGCTCAACAAAAAAGAGAGAGACAGAAAAATCACAAAAAAAAAGTGAAAAAAGAGAGGATTGAAAAGAAAAAATCTTGAAAGAAGAAGCAAAAGTAGTAGAAATTGTGAGCTGATATTTCATACCTTTAAACACATAAGAGAGCCTTGTCTAAACAAATCCTCAAACACTCCTTTGAGCCTAATAACCCCTTTCATAAACCATTAACCATTAGCCAAATCATACCGCTGAATAAAAAATCATTTGTCCCATCAATCCTCAAACACTTCCTTGGGCCTCAATTATCGCTTCCTTCACAAACCCTAACCATCGGCCACGTAACAACCCTCTAGAGTTCATTCCGATCAATGACTGATTGCTTTTGTTTTCTCAAAGTTTTAATTTTAGGACAAATAAGTATATTTATTTACAATGTGTTTGCTCAAAAATCTCAAAAAAAAAACTAAAAAAATAAAAAAAAAATTCAAAAAAGGCTTGCACTACAAAGATTCATTCAAGTTCCGTTGATATAAAAAGGCAATGTTTAGTGATCACATAATGCATTTTTCATCATAGCAAACTCAAGACTATCAAACTCTGAGAGTCATTCTAAAGATAACCAAAAGGCTTATGCTAGGATCGTCACCTAGATCCCAAAGTGGGGCACTCCTTTCACCATTTGTTCCACTTAAGTTTAGAGAAATGTGTCCAGCGTCCATCCCATACCACACCCAGTCTATACAACCATATTTGACCAGCTCCTAAACTCATTACCCTAACTCTGTCACCTTCCACAACCTCAATTAAAACAACCATTTGAAAATTTCATTCCAAAGTGGGGCGACCCCTTCACCCTTCACTCTCCCTAGAATTGGAGAAATCTGCCCTACGCTCACCTCATCCCCTGTCATATTCACATCCACAAAACCATACCGGGGAAAATTCTCAACTCGCTACCCTAAATGATGCTACTCTAGTTGGGGAAACCTTGTCCTTACCATAAATGGGGAAACACCAAACTCTATGGTTGAGACGAAATCCTTTTGCTTTCCACCCTTCATTCCAAAGTAAAGGTATTCCCAATTCATCATCTTCTCTACGCCCCTAGCTGTTGTCATCACTAGACAGAGGCAAACTATTCACTCACTATCACCGAAAGTCTAAATTGGGGGAGTCCCACATTTGTTGACTAGGGAAAACCTACATTTTATGACTTTTGCAAAAACTTGTCATTCATCCTTTCATGTGCCACACATGTCCATACCCTAGGTCTTTAGAACTCCAAGTTAACTGACTCATTCATCTATACTTGTACTACCATACGTCTTTACTAAACAATGCTTCTGAGAGAGAGAGCACAAGTTGATAATGTGATACTAAAAATCCACGTAGTTAACTTTGATCATCATGGGTAATGGAAGAGGAAAAATAAGCGATCTTTTATTTTTTTTCACATCAATGTCTGTAAATAACGAGCTTGAGGCTGCCGAAGTTTGAATTGAATATAATCTTTCCAAAGAATGATCATATTCATCTCTGCCTCTCGCATATAAAGTCTCACATCTCATCATCACAAAAAAAAAGTTCTTGCACCCAATCATTCATTTCATATCATCGCACCATGCACCAAAGCATTTGCATCCAAGCATTTCATTTGCATCATATTCACATTTGCATTTCATGCATTCATCGTATACCCAAAAAAAGAGAAGCAAAATGTAACACCCTAGTATTTCTAAACAATAGAAATACCAAAACATACATATTAGCTTACATCAGAGTATAAATTTCCTTACTTAGATATGAATCTCTACAAGGAAATCGGAAACCAATAAATAACTTAAACAAATTTAAGTCATAAACTAATACAAAAGTAACAAGGAAAACATAAAGACAGAAGGAAGACTAAATATTCAATCTTCTCATGCGAGCATGCCACCTACTCGTGCCATACAACCTTCTTCTTCCCCTCGTTAATCTGAAAAGCAACAACATTTGTAGGGTGAGATAACAAATCTCGATGAGTCTTACCGTGACCCTCACCTATCACTCGGTCTATTTATAAAACATTTGTTTACTTCGTGATTTAATTAGTAAACCACGCACAATACCGATCGCACACACACGGTGCTAAATACAAATCGCACACACAAGGTTGATCGTCAAATGCACACACAAAGGCATTCATAACGCCCAACAATTGCACAATAGCGAAAGAACCCTATCATCGAGAGCAAATCGCTATGTACAATAATTCATCTGAGCATAACACCGATTGCACATCTGCTAATCCTTGGTGAACCCTATCGTGGCTGAGGCCTAGGTTTGGGGCTCATGACTTCCCGCCTAGTATGCTTTGCGAGCTCGGGTCGTCACCCGCCTCGAATCCTAATTCCGATATTGATCATATACCAAATATCCTCTAATCACAAGACACCCGCATTGGGCCGTCTCATATACACGATATAATATATACATACTGGGATTAAGTCTCACACCATAATATGTTGCAATAACATATTATTATCCACATAGATTCTTAAAAATCCGTTTAGTCAACATTTAAGTTGTAAGCCATTTGGTTCCCACACGTATTTATATTTTACGGTTTTTGAAATACTCATAACATTAATCGTTATTTCAAAACCACTTTGAATTTGTATAAAAATTTCCAACGAAAATTCGATGAGTTTCCTCTGTAATACGGACATCCCAAAAATAATAATCACCAAAAACCAGTCCGGACATCAATTTGTTCAAAAATCATTAATTTTACACCTATACAAAAATTTACGGTTTTCCAATAGCTTTGAAAATTCAACCGAATCACACCAACGACTTTAAAACACATCCCAACAAACAAAGATCCCACATAAATGCTCGGGTGGTTAGGAAAAGGATTTAGAAGAAGTTTGAAGCCGAACGGAGCGTCGAAGCGAAACATTGGATATTGGGAACACATAGGAACTTCTCGACTTAATGCCCAATTCCGCCTCGTTTTAGCTTCTCCGATCGATCCCAAATCAGATTTCAATCCTAAACAACCACGCATGACCATACACACAAATATTCCAAATTGACAATACAATTCAACAATCAAAATCATATTGTTTCGTCTATGTTTCAAAAACACATAATCTCGTAAAAATACTGCTTTTGACTCTAAAATTCTCGAAACTCCGATTTTTGAAAAATCATTCGAACATAACTCAAAAACGATATTTAAATTCCTAAGCGAGTAAAACTCACCTCGTGTGATGAAAATCACACAAAACCGAAACTCTCCGAAGCTCACGATTTGAAACTTCACGTGACACGCTCCGATCCGCTCCAAACCCGGAACCAAACCTCCAATACTCTCTCCCACCGACCCACGTCAAACCAACAAAGAACGGGGTTGAGTTTTCGTGCTTCAACTTCCATTTCTCTCCACTTTAAGCCATATGGTTCAACAATGGTGAAAAGAGATTGAGAAGAAATTAGGGAGTGAAATTGGTATCAATAGATAGAGGAAGAAAAATGGAAGAAAATGAGACGAAGATCACTTACAACCGTTGAGAATCCGCGGAGATCTTCCTTCCTTCTCCTTCTCTTCCTCACGTGTTCTCTGTTCCTTTCTCTTTTACTATTCCTCCCTTTTCTCTTTCTTTCCCTTTTATTCTTTCTTTTCTATTTTCTATTCTTTCACTATTCCCTTCTTTCTTTATTTATCTCTTTGCCGTGTATCACTCCCTCTCTCATTACTTTTCTTTTCTTAATTTTATCACAAGTGTGGAATGAGAGAGTATTTTGGATACTTTTTGTGTACTAGAGATCATTTAACGGAAATGGTATAAATCCTAAAATACCCTTAGAGTACTAATTTCCACTCAGTTATGTATTTAAATTATTTACTCTAGCAATTATAAATTGCTTTCGTAACATCCTCATATCCGTGACTTGATTTATTACCTATTCGAGTAATAAATTATTCGTTAAATTTCTTAATTTGAAATTAACGAAATTGGGGATGTTACAATCACTGAACTTGAAAAATTTTGTCCTCAAAATTTGACAAACATACTTCAAGAGAACATATACGAATATCTAATCCGCATATCGTTCTTCAATTCCCACATAACATCATCGGTCGAAAAACGATTACAAACAACTTAAATAATCGTAATTGTTCTCGTCCGAAGTGTCTACTCTCCATGATCTAAGATATTACTTGGATATGGCTTAAATGACGAATTAATCAAAGATCCATCCATTCTAACTCAACGGTTGACGAAATTCTTACAATACAGATCATCGATTCAACACTACTTGGTTTATTCCTTTTTGCCGACTCGTAGCTATTTCCAATTCTCAAGGCATACACAATAGATCCCTATTTAAAATCATGAGTCGGAGAATCCTTCTCATGAGGCTTCTCTTACGTGAAAGCATAAGCTATCTCTTGTTGATTCAAAGATCACAACACCGCCTAAACTCTTCCCAAGGCGCCACCGAGCATTTGAAATCCCAGGACGATTCGTAAAGATAAAGATTGAAACAGAAATCAACCTGCCTTTCTACTCTAGAAACATTCTTCACCATCGAAATTTCATTCAAACGACTGACCTTTACGAGGTGACCAAATGAGTGAAATAACTACTGTGAGAATTCTTCGGATAACCTACTATACAAACCAATTAGTTTCCCATCCTTTTGTACCCAACCAACACTTTAACCATTGTACCACTTACTTCATTACATGCATTTACGGTCACTCCAATTCCAATACAACTTTTTCTTTTACAGGCTCTCTCTTGCTACACCGATTGGGACACCACATGTTTCGAACTTTCGGTCAGCGCATATCTAGAAATCACACTTCGAAGGATTCGCCTATCATTTCTCCCCTCGGAGTACATTCAGAGTCATACTGAGATGTTGATCATGATCCACAGTGATCTTAGTGTACACCAAATTGTTATCAGTGAACATTTTATCAACTGGTCTAGGTACGGGTGGAAAACTCAGTTCATGTAATTCATGAATACCGTAGGAGCATTAGTTAGACCGAAGGGCATCACTACTCACTCGTAATGTCCATATCTAGTATGGAAAGTCGTCTTCTAATATCTAAAGCCCTAACCTTTAACTAAATATAACCCGATCTTAGACCGATCTTTGAAAACACAGCTGCACCTCGAAGCTGATTGAGCAAATAACTTATTCTTGGCAAGGATACTTATTCTTAACCATAACTTTATCCAACTGGAGGTAATTTATACCCGATCTCCGGCTCCCATCTTTTCTTTCCAACAAGTAACACGGAGCACCCTACTACTGTGGAAAACTAAGTAATATCACGCCCGATTTCATGGGAATATCTGTACTATTAGAACTTCTGTTAAACTCATTACCATCGAGCTCATGACTATCTCACCGATGGGTAACGGTTTTTGTAAAAATTTTCTTGAAAACATTTGGATATGAAATAATTTTCCCACTTACCCATAGGAGTTTGTTTCTTTGCTAACCCGACATACTAATAAGACATATCTTCACTTCGTGACTCATTCTTCGAAACTCGATTCCTAAATCCGGATAGTTTCGCACACATGTATGGCTTTTCCGAACCTATAAGTCGATGACTATTCCAACCAACCATTCCTTGAACTGAAATCTACTATTCATTCACTTGGATTCCATCAACAATAGTGATACAAGGATGCACCCATCTCAAATATCAAAATATTATTTGGATTAGGGACGATTAATAATATTATACAAATGTTACTAACTCAGTAATCATTAACGGTAGTACTGATAACGATAAGAGTTGCTAATGTAGCTTATGAACCGAGAATCTCATGCATTGCGGGATGGATTACGGTCAAAGCCCTTGGACTTTGTTTCATTGAATAGAGACGAGTGAGAGCTGAACCAACTATCTTCCATGCAAAGCAACATTTCTTGACTGATCTGTTTGGAATAGCATCGTCATAAGTTACATTATCTATAGCTAAAGCTTCGTTAAAGTATCACAAACATTCCTTGTACTCTCCTTCAAATTTGCCGCACCATACAGCTTTACGTTATAACTTATTACATACTTCACACCTTTCATTATCATGGTCCTTAAGATCATTAGCTAAGGTATGGATCATATGTCAAACGACTTTTCTAAAGTCAACCATTCTCTTGAATGGAGTCTAATACCCAATTACTCAAGCATAAGAGAATCTAACAACATAGATCCCTCGCTTGATACATACCCGCTTTACTAGCTAAGTAGGATTTACTCTTAGCGGAATGTTTATGTTTGGATTCATCACGGAGTTGAGTTAGTTATTATAACATCAAAGAAATAATCAAAATAGAAGGATTCTTCCACGGAGTTAAACGGGCACAAAATAATGCTTCCAACGTTGATTCCGAGAACAATTCTCACTATGTTACTTATTCCTTTGGTCCCACAACCCTCCATACTCTACAAACCTCCAAACATAACGATAGCCCTAAAGTATCCATTTGGTAAGGAACGTGTCTTGCCTAACGAGAAGTAAGGCATTTAACACTCCGCTGATTCAACCTTCCCCGTAGGACAACAACACGCTCAATACTTTAAGTAATTGAAAGTTCTACTCTTGTAGTACACTAGTGAAATGCCTCAACCTAAGCATCTAGGAATCCATTCTTAACGACCGAAATCCTCTTTCAACTTCCCAAGCCTCAATTGAAGTTTATGGCCTACAACCACTTAGGGTAAGGTAGAAGTATACTTCAGAATACAACGGAACAATTAGTTCACAATCTACTCAGATGTGTAGACATTTTCGTTAGCTTTCCAACGCATCCCTAACATAACATTCGAGTTCCGGATTAGAAGTTATGAATCTAATAAGTTGGTGAACTATCGAAAATTTCTCACAACCGAGACTAGCTTCCACATAATATACATCAATCACTCGAATATATTTTCCTCACATGTGACATCTCATGTTCCTTATCGCAATCATTTCTTAGAAGCAAATAACGGTCCATGAGTGCCATCCACTATCGGTTGCCACGCCCATTGCATAACTCGATTGGAAACAAGTTTTCGTGAATAGATTGAAAAGATGATCCTCAAATTCCTCATCTAAAAGTTTAACAATATAATCCAATATAGGTGCGAGTCTTTCAATAAATGATCACTCTTTCCGAAATATTGTCATAGCGGGAAAATGTTTGAATCCCAAAGACATGTCACCATCAAAGTCACCTCACGATTTCATCTTCATTGGGACTTGGTTCAAAACCGTAATCGGAAACTAACTCCATCAAGATTTGGTTCTCAGAACCAATACGAAGATTCCATTACAACTTAATGTTCGGCTTCATAGCATTTCCAAATATGGTCTTGAGGAAAAGAAATCGGTCAAGACTTGCGCTTATCCGGAGAATGATTCTAATCATGATCTAAGTTGGGGTTTACTCTAACCACAACGTAAATTTAACTATGGAACAATATTTTCCATAATCGCTAGATCGACTAATCGTGGTCGATCTCGGGTGCTCATTAATCTTAACAGATCTTACGATCTCGTTCATTGTTACTGACTAAAGGCTTTTCTTAATTGTAGTTCCCTGCAGACCTACGATAACTTCCACCGCAATTCCACAATTGCACTGGTTCATCGATTGAACATTCGCCCACGCCTTTCTTCGAACACCAATCGTAGCCCTTTTGCTTTCGCCGTGTGCTCGATAAACCGAGAAGGCCGAAATTCCTATGGTGTAGGGTTTGGACATTTTCGGCCGAGGCAACTAATCGTCATAATTCTCGTGAACTCACATGAAACATTGAGTGGATCCTCGACTCAATACTTCACATAATATACTGAAAGGTTCTGACATTTAATTGTCTAAGTCCCTAGCTGACACTATCTAACCTTTTGACCATAAGGTCTCTACGTCCGACGAGGTCGAACCGCTCTGATACCAAAATGTAACACCCTAGTATTTCTAAACAATAGAAATACCAAAACATACATATTAGCTTACATCAGAGTATAAATTTCCTTACTTAGATATGAATCTCTACAAGGAAATCGGAAACCAATAAATAACTTAAACAAATTTAAGTCATAAACTAATACAAAAGTAACAAGGAAAACATAAAGACGTAGGAAGACTAAATATTCAATCTTCTGTCTGAGCATGCCACCTACTCGTGCCATACAACCTTCTTCTTCCCTGTTAATCTGAAAAGCAACAACATTTGTAGGGTGAGATAACAAATCTCAGTGAGTCTTACCGTGACCCCTCACCTATCACTCGGTCTATTTATAAAACATTTGTTTACTTCGTGATTTAATTAGTAAACCACGCACAATACCGACTGCACACACAAGCTAAATACAAATCGCACACACAAGTCTTTGATCGTCAAATGCACACACAAGCATATCATAACGTCCAACAATTGCACAATAGCGATGAACCCTATCATCGAGCAAATCACTATATGTACAATAATTCATCTCGAGCATAACACCGATTGCACATCGCTAATCCCGGTGAACCCTCATCGAAGGCCTAGGTTTAGGGGCTCATGACTTCCCGCCTAGTATGTCATGAGCTCTGGTCGTCACCCGCTCGAATCCTAATTCCGATATTGATCATATACCAAAATATCCTCTAATCACAAGACACCCGCATTGGGCCGTCTCATATACACGATATAATATATACATACCGGATTAAGTCTCACACCATAATATGTTGCAATAACATATTATTATCCACATAGATTCTTAAAAAATCCGTTTAGTCAACATTTAAGTTGTAAGCCATTTGGTTCCCACACGCTTTATATTTTACGGTTTTTCAATACTCATAACATTAATCGTTATTTCAAAACCACTTTGAATTTGTATAAAAATTTCCAACGAAAATTCGACAGAGTTTCCTCTGTAATACGGACATCCCAAAAATAATAATCACCTGAAAAACCAGTCCAGACATCAATTTGTTCAAAAATCATTAATTTTACACCTATACAAAAATTTACGGTTTTTCCAATAGCTTTGAAAATTCAACCGAATCACACCAACGACTTTAAAACACATCCCAACAAACAAGATCCCACATAAATGCTCGGGGTGGTTAGGAAAAGGATTTAGAAGAAGTTTGAAGCGAACGGAGCGTCGAAACGAAACATTGGATATTGGGAACATAGGAACTTCTCGACTTAATGCCCAATTCCGCTCCGCTTTCGTTCTCCGATCGATCCCAAATCAGTATTTCAATCCTAAACAACCACGTGCACCATACACACAAATATTCCAGCCTGTGCAATACAATTCAACAATCAAAATCATATTGTTTCGTCTATGTTTCAAAAACACATAATCTCGTAAAATCTGTTTTGACTCTAAAATTCTCGAAACTCCGATTTTTGAAAAATCATTCGAACATAACTCAAAAACGATATTTAAATTCCCTAAGCGAGTAAAACTCACCTCGTGTGATGAAAATCACACAAAACCGAAACTCTCGGCTCACGATTTGAAACTTCACGTACACGCTCCGGATCCGCTCCAAACCCGAACCAAACCTCCAATACTCTCTCCCACCGACCCACGCCAAACCAACAAAGAACGGGGTTGAGTTTTCGTGCTTCAACTTCCATTTCTCTCCACTTTAAGCCATATGGTTCAACAATGGTGAAAAGAGATTTAGAAGAAATTAGGGAGTGAAATTGGTATCAATAGATAGAGGAAGAAAAATGGAAGAAAATGAGACGCGAAGATCACTTACAACCGTTGAGAATCCGCGGAGATCTTCCTTCCTTCTCCTTCTCTTCCTCACGTGTTCTCTGTTCCTTTCTCTTTTACTATTCCTCCCTTTTCTCTTTCTTTCCCTTTTATTCTTTCTTTTCTATTTTCTATTCTTTCACTATTCCCTTCTTTCTTTATTTATCTCTTTGCCGTGTATCACTCCCTCTCTCATTACTTTTCTTTTCTTAATTTTATCACAAGTGTGGAATGAGAGAGTATTTTGGATACTTTTTGTGTACTAGAGATCATTTAACGGAAATGGTATAAATCCTAAAATACCCTTAGAGTACTAATTTCCACTCAGTTATGTATTTAAATTATTTACTCTAGCAATTATAAATTGCTTTCGTAACATCCTCATATCCGTGACTTGATTTATTACCTATTCGAGTAATAAACCATTCGTTAAATTTCTTAATTTGAAATTAACGAAATTGGGGATGTTACACAAAAAAGCAACAAAGAAAAGCAAAAAAGAAAAAATCATTCCGCATTTCATTAATCACCCCACCATATACCAATCATTGCACGTGCGTACATCACATGCACACATATACCTTTGATTGCATTGTTATATATGCCAAACGTAGATTGCTTTTTCCTTTTTTAGTAAATGCATTCGTTAAGTGTGTTTAGATAGAGACGCCAAGTCCCGATCCCGATATTTTGTTCCTCTAAGATCAATGCTCTAAGCGTTGATCCCATATCATATCACAGATCACCAAGTTGATCCCCAAACCATGAATGGTCCTTTAGAGCACAAACACTCTCAGTACCCTAAGTGGTCCAGATCGCAACGTCGGAGTCCAGCCCGGCGGATCTTTTTAGACCCTGCGTGGTCCTTCAGACTAGCTGTGTCCGCCTAAGACATAGTGGACGCTCGCTCAAATATAGAGGCCCCTACAGACCGTTTAACTAGTACCGTAGCTAGTTGCGCTTCTTCAGACCACGATGGTCCTTCAATTCAGGCCTAGGCAGCCCTTCAGACCCCGAGTGGTCCTTCAGAGCCTTAGTGCTCATTCAGAGCCCCAATGCTCCTTAATTTTTGTTCTCGGCTAATGCGCCAAGTGTTAACCGTTCCTCGTCCATTCTCAAACCTTTCGCTTCCACTTAAACGGACAAATTTGACGTCTATTATATCTTTATTTCTATCTCCACTACGAAAATTTGAATACACTTCACATTTTCTAGTAAAATATAAATAAAGAGGGGCAGCTGTTATACCCCAATTTTTTCCAAGTTCTTGTATCATTGTAATATTTTATTAAGTAGGTGCAAGTCTCATTGTGACAAATGATTCTATGCATTCAAGTAAAAGATAAGTAGTTTGTGCATATCAACCATAATTAACATAAAGTTGAAATAAATATGCATGATTTGATTCTCGGTCAATCATCCCACATATCCTTTCCTTTTGACCCTCTTTGAGCAATTGAACAAGCAAGTGAAGCAAAACACAAGAGCTTACAAAATAAGAACAAGAAGATGAATATACGCAAAACTACAGCTCTAATACGAAGGCGGTTTCTCTCTCCTCAGACCTCGTTTTGACGATCCAAACGGTGAAAATGAAGATATATGTCCCACGAACTTGTT
This sequence comes from Oxytropis ochrocephala, assembly GCA_020916435.1. Classification (NCBI taxonomy): domain Eukaryota; kingdom Viridiplantae; phylum Streptophyta; class Magnoliopsida; order Fabales; family Fabaceae; genus Oxytropis; species Oxytropis ochrocephala. The sequence goes on from CM037093.1 coordinate 49,140,875, forward strand.
GTCACAAAATGAAGATGATCCAACGGTTAACGGATCCGAAATCGCACTTTTACGGTGACAAGGTTGGAAAAAATGCAAATTACTTACTATGAATGGGAATTGCTTTCTCTATATTGTTTTAGTCCCACATCGCTTGGGAGAAACAAGAACTTTCTAAAAATTGCCTATAAAAGAGGTTGAGAGTTGAACACTAGAGAGAGGAAGTCATTGGCGGGTTAAGTGATCTATTGGGTCAAGCCTTTGCGGTCCATTTCACTAAAAGCCTGCCTTTGATTATTTTGTGCGTTTTGAGTCGGCTTTCCGATTCTCAAAACAATTTTTGCACAAGGCGGTTTTGGGGTCAAAATGGACTAGATATGAGTCTGCTTTGCGGTTGACCTGGTCAGACTGCTCGGTCTGGTTCGGTATTCATCGTATCCAAGTTAGTTTTGTATTTATTTTGTTTAGTTTTTTTATGTACATATTTATATATCATTTATTTATTGTTTATTTATTTATTTATTGTTTATTTATTATTTATTATTTATTTATTTATGTATATATCTATTCATATTTATGTATATAGTTATCTATTTAGCCTACTCTTTATTAGTTATTGGTTTTGTCATTTTTTATGCACAAATTATTTTCTCTCTTCAAGAACCAAAATAGAGGATTAAGCCGATTGTACAATCGGGTTAGACAGCTTTTTAGGGCCACGAATGAGCCGTACGGCTCAGATCCTAAAATCCCTATTTAAAATAAATAATTTCTAAATTAAAAAATACAAACAAATCTCTTTCCTTTAAAAAAAACAATTTTTCAAAAATAAAGGATTAAGTCGGCCGGATGGGCGAGTTGGTCATCATATTAGGATGAATGAGTCGGAGGGCTCAGTAATCCTAAAACCCTGTACAAAGTATAAGCAAGCAAATATTTTTCCCAAAAATAGGGGATTAAGTCAGTTGTACAACTGGGTAATCAATCGTTCTAGAACGAATGAGCCGGACGGCTCAAGAGTCCTAGAATACGTATTCTAAAATCAAACCACCTCAACAAAAAAACACTTTTAAAAAAAACTTCAAATAGTAGGGGATTAAGTCAGTTGTACAATTGGGTTAGTCAGCGTTCTAGGACGAATGAGTTGTACAGCTCAAGAGTCTTAAAACCCCTACATTAAAAAACACCAACCAACAAACTTTTCGAGAAGAACTACGTAGCTTTGATTTCTCCATTGCATCTGGAGGTACGTAGGAGCAGGGGCCCACTCCTGTCAAGCACAAAAAACCTAAATTTAAATTAAGTCTTCTCATTTTTATTTTTATTTTCAAATTCAAATAAAGGGTAAAATAATTATGAAATACAACTAATTAGACGGTAACCTTCCTTAGAAAGGATATCGTGGGGTGCTAATACCTTTTCCACGCATAAATAACTCCCGAACCGTAACCTAGCCTTATCCAAACCTAAAGGGATTTTCCTAATTTGCCCTTAAACTAGAATTTCGGTGGCGGCTTCCTTTTCGAACTTCGAAGAATCATTTCCCTGATTTTTCGGTCCCTACACAATGTATTTAATCAAAACACTCAATAATAAAATCTCTATTTTACACATTTCTACTTTTTTCTTTTGAATATTGACGGTTAACGAATACATGTTACTCAAAACACTCAATACTAAAATCCCTATTTTTGTATGGTGACTTCTGATTTCTTATGGTAAATGTAACACATTATTAATATAATTATTTTTTATATTTTGTTTTAATGACTATTTTTATTTTTTAATAATGATCATTTTACTTAGAGTCTCAACAAGAAAATATTAGGTTTTGTCAAATTAATTATTTTTATATTTTGCTTTTGAGTTTCAATGGGAAAACATTTGATGTTGTTGTTAAATGTCCTTTCTTTTGATTCCGATAGCAAAACATTGCACGTTGTTAGAATGAAAATACTTTATTTCATTTTCACAAATGCCTATATTTTTATAAATGATTATTCAACTTTTTTTAGCAGCAAAAATTTGTATTGTATATATAAGTAGTGTTTTTAAGGAACACAAAAACCTATGTACATATGATCAACTCACTAAAAAGTCACAACTTAGAAAGGAAAAAAGCAGGACAAAAACCTCCGACCAAGCAGATTAATCAGGACACCTCAACAAAAAGGTACTCCCTCCGGACCTAAATATAAGCAAAAAAGTGTGTTGTTTTGGTGGACTCAAATATAAGCAAATGTTAACTAACCTACCCATATTTAATGCTATTTTTCCACAACTACCCTTCAATTAGTTCATTAATGTTGTGAAAAGATGACCATTAATTAGGGATAGTTTAGTAAATCTATTTGATTTTTCCATGAATCCAAGAAAAGTAAATGCATAAAACCACTATTCTTAATATGTGTGAAAGTAGGTATTTTTGCTTATAATTAGGTCCGGAGGGAGTACTAGATATCTACATCATTACTCCTAACTACTGGAAATACTCTCCAATGGAGCCACACACCACTTATAGAAGAGGCAATGACTTGACTTAGTCTTAGCCAAAAATAAGTTCCATGAATACATCTTAGCCCCAAATAAAGTCACTACAAGAAAAATTGAAATTTCAGGGGAGGACACTTTTCGGCGGATTTTTGGTATTTTCGGCAGATATCATCCAACAGAAAATTTTCGGCGGATTATTTTACCGTTCCAGCGGATTAAATTTTGACAAATACATTCCGGCGGATTTTTGGTGATTTGCGGTGGAATTAATGTAGAAAAAAAATTTGAAAAAAAAAACCATTTCCGCCGAAAAAATTGTTTCTGACGGATTTTGTAAAAAAGGGGGAATTTGAATTTGAATTTGAATTCCGCCAAAAAAGCGGTCAAATCCGTCGGAAATGCAAAAGGGTCAAAGGGTCAAAACTGGTGTTTTGAATTCCGCCGCAACATGCACAGTTTCCGCCGAAAAGTCACGCAATTCCGCCAAAAATACATGGCATTTTGAATTCCGCAAAAAATGCATCATTTCCGCCGAAAATTCACGGAATTCCGCCAAAAATACATGGCGTTTTGAATTCCGCCAAAAACGCATCGATTACGCCGAAAATACCCTCTCTCGTATTGAATAGAGCAATGACTATTTCTTTCTTTTCTCTCTTCATAAACTCAATTCTCACTCATTCACACTCATTCACACTTCAAATCTTCATTCTTTCTTAACACTTATCAAAACATCTCTCAAATTTATTCTCTCAAACTTCTTAGAAGTTCAGATTTTTTCTTTTCCTCTCTTAAACTTTTGATAGTATGTATTAGTTTATTGTTTGTTTTAGATTATACTTTGTTTTAAACTACTAATTACTAATTGTGGTGTTGTTTGTTTAGGAGTTGTTTGAGTTTGGTGACATCTATTTGGTTGTTCAAATGACTCCGGTTTAGCATCAAGTCAGAGTCTCCTCAGCACCACCGGTTAGTTATTAAAGTTATTAGTTAATATTAGTAGATAAATTAGTACAAAATAAAATTAATGTATTTATTAGAAAATACGAAATCATATGTTAAAAAATTTTTATGTTAATAAAATTACGAAATTTTCCATTATATTTTAAAAAAATAATTTCTAAAAATTTAATTTTTTTTAAATATTATGGTATTTGCGGCGAAAATTGTGTCGTTTGTGGATGAATTTTTTTTTTAAAAAAAAGAAAAATTATAATTTGCGGCGGAAATTGTGTCGTTTGCGGCGGAATTTTTTTAAAAAAAAAAACAGTTTTTTAGCGGCGGAATTTTTTCGACGGATTTTCCGCCAGAACATTTGGCGGATTTTCCCCCGGAAAGTACCGGCAGATTTTTTGGCGGAAAAAATCCGCTGGAAACACGTTGCGACGACATATTTACCGACGAAAAAATCCGCCAGAAATACACGTAATTGCGGCGGATTCGGGTATTTTCTGGCGGAAAAATCCGCCGAAAAACCCATTTTTCTTGTAGTGAGTCCCAGAAAGGTCAATAGTCTTGTTAGAGAAAATCATCCCATTTCTACACTCCCAAATCACCGAGAGGACAGTATGTCGAATCATCAACAGACGCCTCCTACCTTTATTACGACTAACCTTCAAGTAGAGGATCGAGAACAAGGTAGAGAGATCACTCGGAAGCATCACAACTAGATCTAACCACTTAAACACAAGGTACCACAATTTTTTTGCAAAATTACACCTACGAAATAGACGACTCCAACTTCCCCCCAAAATGAACACCAAGTTGGGAGCCTATTCAGAAGGAAGCGCCAAGCAAAAGCAACAACTTTGGGAGGCGCAATACTCATCCATTGTTTATCTAGTACAAAAGCCTCGGTAGGAGTATTATCGATTCTCGAAGGAGAGTTGTGGATTAGCAGATCATACGCCAATTTCACGGAATAAACCCCATCATTTGCAGCCTCCCATATCCACTGATCCTCGTCAATCGAAATGTCCACCGAGGATAACAATGCTAACAGCTCCCTTAGAAGCTATTCCTCGCAAACAAAAAACCTTCTCCTGCAGAATAGATTCCAGACCACCATGTCCTCTCCCAAGCCCCAAACCTCCCAGATACAACAATCATTTTGATTGAAATGGCACATAGCCTTGGGAAAGCAATCATGAGTGGTGTCTCCCCAACCCATGTATCCTGCCAACAACAGGTAGATTCTCCTTCACCCACCTTTCCAACCACTCCATCTGAGAACCAATTCAAACTATTATCTATTCCCACTCCCACCTTGCAGATATCCTTCCACCATAGGGACGAGTAGTATGGAGGGTTTACTGTATTCAACTCCTGATTACTAATAATTTTTCTCCCATACTTTGTTTTTAGAATCCTTATTGAGAGGGAGTCATCACCCGACAAGAGACTCCACCTCCATTTCCCAAGAAGACAAGAGTTGAACAGATTAATGTCCTTAACCCCAAAACCCCATTCCTTTTTTGGCTTACAGACTTTCGTCACTTGACCCACAAGATTTTCTTCCTAGAACTCACGCCACCCCACAAAAAGTCTTGTTGGATTTGAACTACCACCTTCCACACTTTGACTGGCATCTTTAGGAAAGACAAATAAAATATGGGGATACTATTAATTAAGGACGACATTATTCAAGACAATTTGCCCCCCACAGAGTATCAATCATAGGTTGCCATGTTGATAACCGCCTGAAGCTTGCTCCCATGGGTAGATCAAGGTACTTGAAAGGTAGAACACTAATTCTACAATGGAGGAATCCTGCTGCCATATCTAAAAAGGTGGTCGAGACATTTATTCCCATAAGGCCACTTTTCCCAAAAATAACATTAAGTCTAGAAAGGTACTTGAAAGGTAGCACACCAATACTACAATGGAGGAATCCTGTTGCCATATCTAAAAAGGTGGTCGGGACATTCATTCCCAAAAGGCAACTCTTCCAGAAATTAACTTTAAGTCCAGGGACCATTTCAAAGCTCCTCAATATTGACTTTAACCCCCACTAATTAGCAATTGAATCCTCCCCAATCAGGAGGGTATCATCCGCATACTGAAGATGTGATACCTCCATCTAGGGAGACCCCAGCCTGAAGCCCACAAACGTATTCCTTTCAACCTCTGCTCTAACAATTCCCCCAAGGCCTTCGGCCACCAGAAGGAATAAGAAAGGAGCAAGTGGATCCCCTTTTTTAAGCCCCCAAGATATATTAATTTCGTCTGTTGGAGAGCCATTAACTAGGATTGACAGGCTACCATTAAAAACACAAGCTTGGATCCAATCTTTCCATCTCAGGAAAAAACCAAACCTTCCTAACATGTAGTCTAGAAACGCCCAATCCATGGAATCGTATGCTTTCTCAAAGTCAACTTTGAAAATCAAGTAGTCTTTCCCAACTTTCTTTGCATAGTCCAATACCTCATTCACAATGACTACCCCATCTGTCAGATTTCTCCCTTTGATAAAAGCTGATTGATTATTAGCCTCTAAACAATCCACGAGCTTTCCAAGCCGGGCAGCCAACACCTTTGCAACAATCTTATATAAGCAACCTAGCAAGGAAATTAGTCTAAAATCGCCAAGTGACAATGGACAGCTAACGTTCGAGACCAAAGTAAGAAAATAGGAGGTAAATCCCTTCACAAGCCTAACATGTACATGGAATTCACGAAAGAATGTGCCAACTTCACCTTTTATCAACTGTCAATACGTCTTTATGAAGGAGAAATTAAAACCATCAGGCCCCAGGCTCTTATATTAATCCCATCACAGGAGCGAACCACGTCCTCAATCTCGGCATCAGAGAACAAAGTTGTCAGCGAACCCATCCAGGCAAGGGCGGTCCCAAAATTCCTTAGAGTAGTATTGAGAGAAATATGTGATAAGCACAAAGCGAACTATTCTTTCGTCTTTATTTTACTTTTGAGTATAGACGAAAATTAATTAATCAAAACAATTTATAGGATTAGCCTTTTGTAACAATTGATAAACGTATCTTCCAAACTTTTAAATTCTCAATTGCTGAACTTTTATTTTAACACTTTTAAATGTAAAGTGTAACTATTTACTTAGTCATCAAACTATCAAAATATCGCACTCCACGCGACTGAGGATGCACTTTGTGATATCCGCTAGTTTTTATATATAGTTAATAGAATAGAATAAAATAGAAAAATTGATAGATAGATTTGATGTTCAAATATCACAACAGTTACTTTCCAATCTATACTTTACTGTGAGAGAGTGAGAGAGTTGAGAAAGTACTATAGGGTCTAGAGCTATCGTGTACGGTGTGTAGTCATCACATTTAATGCCATCCCATGAGCAGCAATTTGTGCTTGCATTCCAAGATGATGTTTTAGAATAACTCAAAGGATCGGAAGAAGCAAAATTACTAATGACAAAGCCTTCCTTGAATGTGGATGTGAACAGTGGATGAAGCAAAAGAAATTGGATATACAAAGCAAGAGACCTGACAAACCCCATTTAAGCTGAAGCACTCATAAAAAGCTAGACTCAATGAGTGGGTCTTATACCCAAGGAATTGGCTGCATGTACAAACATATCAGTTCACACACAATGACCTTTATAACAAATAAAAGTGTTTTCTAGTGAATATGATAGAAGAAAATGTGGTGTCGTGAACTTTGGTTAAGGATACACTATATAAATGTCTTTTAATTTGGCCATTATGGTAGAATGTTTTCTAGTTAATATGATAATAAGAAAATGTGGTGCAGTGAATTTTGGTTAACACTACACTACAAAAATGTCTTTCAAATTTGGCCATTATAGTAGACTCAACAATTTTAGGTGGTCTTTGTACTTCATTTTGTGTATGTTCGTATATAATTTCAAACATGAATGTTATACAAGGACTTAAAGCTAACACAATATGATCTCTCTAGTCAATTCCGTGATCAATACGATGCAAGGTTTATTCGACGCTTTATCAATTTAAAAATCAAACTTATCACTTAGTGAGGTCTGCCACAAACTTCTCAATCCATTTCAAAAAAATTATCATTTAATGAGGCTTTCGTCATTATCTTCCACGGTTCCACGATCTATTTTTCTAGTATATATGATAATAAGAAAATGTGGTGCCGTGAACTTTGGTTAAGACTACAACTTTGGAGGGTCCTCAAACTTTATTTGATGTTTTAACAATTGAATCTCTCCGGTCAATTTAAAACTTACATTTTATTTGATGTTTTAACAATTGAATCTTATATAATTTAAAACTTACATTTTATACAAGGACTTAATCTAGCATAATTGGATCTCTCCGGTCAATTTCGTGATCAATACGCTGCAAGGTCTATTTGATGTTTTAACAATTGATAAAGCAAAATTATCTTTTAGTGATGCTTTCTTCATTATCTTCCACAAAATTCTCAATATATTCCTAGTTTTTGGATTGATTCTATTTTTTCTACATTTGTCTCTATTATTTGACTCAACAATGAGTCTTCTAGTACAACTTGAAAGATACCCATGGGGAGTGAAACACTTTATTCATGAAGAATGCAAAACAATTATATAAGAAAAAAGAACGTTTCCAATGGGTAAAATTTTCATCGATTAACATATATCCAGAAAAAGATTCTTCAAAAACATTTAAACCAATTTTATTTATAATCTATATGAAACTACCGTAGAATTTTCTATATGATTTTGCAGAGGGGTGACAATTTCTACACTTGTGCAGGGACTCAACATATCTTGTTTTTAAGAATGTGGAGGCGAAAGTTACACCTACGGTTACTCACACTAAAACAAAACTCACTATATTTATAAGAACCAAAATCATATTAAACCCTTTTTACTAATAGTTTGTGCAAGATGACTACTAGGTAGAGCCTTCGCAAAGGATTTTGTAAGCGACGTTGTAAAGAGAAATCGTTTGAAAAGTTTGCATAGAAGAAGCAGCATCAGTTTTAGGAATGAGAGTAACATTTATGTCATAGATGTTAGAAGGAATAATTCCATTATAAAGCAAGAACTGACAAGCAAAGACAACGTCTTTACCATAAGAAGTCCAAATTTTCCCGTAAAAATTGAAGTTCAAACTTTTACTCCACGTAGAAAGGCCATCATGCTGAAGACTCATCTCTCATCTAACCTCTCTCTCATCGTGTCTACCCGAACAGAATGCTTAGTGTGAAAACGCCTTATGAGACAAAGTTGAAAGTTGTTCTCCCAGTCATCATTCGACATTTTGCTTATATATGATTCAATTGAAAGCTTATAAATTTATAAACTTTTTTCAAATTGTTTTTGCTTTCAAACATTAAGCAAAAGAGTTGTACTATCAACACTTTCTTATGGACCGACGGTAGTTCCAATTACGTGTCGGACATGTCGAACTGGTCGAATCAACTGGACTGGTTTTCAGAACATTGAAAAAAAGCTATTGAATTAATTATTTAATTTTTCTAAAAAAAATAACTGTAAACTCACATCATTTGTTAAATAATAATGTAATAAAAAAATCAAAGTAAAGAGTCAAAAGTGACGCAGGAAAAAGATTGGGACTACTCTGGAGTTTAACCTTGGTAATTTTAGTCATGATCATCAGTGTGCAACTCCGGTGAATAATGATTTTAGTTAAATATGAAAACACAAAAACGATTATACTTCCAAAGGAGTTTAGTCTTTTTGACTTTAGTGGAGTGTTGAGAGCTTCTCCAAAAATATCCACAACTCTGTTCCTCTTCATGGGAATGGATGAGAAACATTCAGGATTAAACAATCATGCGAATACATAATTGTGTTCTCTTGATCTTGCTGAGAATTATACATCTCTTTAATAGACAACCACCACCTTATCCAAACAGGTGAGGGTCAAATTGCGTCAGAGGGTTCCCATTACGTGGTAGTTGGAGAGATAAAGCTTTGAGCGCTGTAAAAGCTAACATTTAAGACAAGGGGTCAGAGTTTTATGTTGTCACAATTATCACATGTAACTCACCATCACCAACTTGGACCCATTAGAATCAAGTGACAATTACGTAAAAAGATAGATACATTCTCAACAAGATCTATAGCTATAGTTCTGCTATTGGTGTTACTCACTTAAGAAATTTAATGTTTGATAATGAATGGTTATCATCTCATATTCACATGAAGAGGAGCCAAATAATGGATATTTTCAGGGAAGCTCCTAACATTCATCTAAAGCCAAAGACTATAAACTCCTTTATATGTTTAAAATCATTATACCTTGCAGATTTTCAAGATTTGACCCTTGGGGTTCTAGTCATGATCATCCATGTGTAACTTGGTGAATAAGATCATAGCTCCAATGAATAGATTTGTGCTCCTCGCTTGTAAACTATCATGCAACAATAATCAGCCAAAATGCCTTCAATCTTCCTGCCTTTGAGGATGCTTCGGAGGTTATTTGATATCGCCAAGCAATCATTCAAGTTCGCTGTTCAGTACCACGTTCAGGCAGACCACCATTCACTTTGACAAGGCAACATCATTTATATACCAAAAAATCAAGGGCAATTTTTTCAGATAAAATACCCTCCTGGGATACCATTTCTGCCAATCTATCTTTGCATCATGGGGTTTCACTTGGAGAAGGTGGTACACCAAACACCCAATCAAGAACATTTAAATATTTGGATCTGAAAACTTCCCTCTCCACTGCATAGCAATGCATTATGATGGCGGTTGATAAGCTGAAAACTACCACATCAGCTCTCTTGATCTTTCTAGACTGTGGCAGATATCCAGCATCAGCTATACATGTGAAGAAACTCTCAATAGCCCGGGCGAGGCAGTATAACGATATCTCTATTCGCCTGCTTTTCTTTTCAATAGCCAATCCAATGCCAGTTGGAAACTGCGCAAAAATGCACAGTTCAACTTCATAACAAAATCGTTAATGCAATTTAAATAATTCATTATTTCCATAAATGTAGTGCCTGCACAATTTCTGTGATAAATATAATGCAAATTGAATTACTCCCAATCAAACAGATATAAATAAGGACACAGCAAGCAACGTACCGTTCCCATGGCCACCATTGGTACATTACATCTTTTGAAGAGTCTAAACAGGAAGCACGTCCACATCCTGATAAAGAATAGAGACGTCCATATTATACATGTCACTTACAAGTTTCAACAAAATTGATGCTGTCAAAATAACAATGAGCTGAAGCAATGAAGAATAAGAAAATGAAAAGGCTACCGCATACATAGAAAAAAAATGAACATAAGAAAAGAAGCAAGTATTTAAAATAAATGTTCTTGTTTCCTCTTTTAACATAACCATTAGTCTTAATCTTAGGCTGGGCTATAAAGCAATGATAGAAATCATTTCTAATCAATACTAAATAAAGAACTAAGACGGGACAAATTATCACATAAATCGTATGCCAGTATCTGTTTATATATTGCATACATATTATTTTATTTAAAATAGTAATTGATTAATTTAATGTAAAACAACTGAATTTTGTTTGAGCATATGACATTTATGCTATATGGACAGCATCTTTAAAATTTTAACATTGTTGGAAACTTGAACGACTTAGAAACTAATTTAGCAGTAAGACAGCCAGCAACAAAATAATAGTGACACGAAAAAATTATAGATGCTAACCAGGCAGATGTACAATACACAGACAGAAACAAGCTTGATCTTGCAGTGCCAATAAGACCCTTGGCCAATATCGTCAAAGGGCTGCAGTTAAGCATATTGTTAAAGGATGAGAAAGTGCAAAACAATATAATCTCATAATAACTATACAGCACAAAGCAAGATCTTCATTTTGGGCTAGATTTGAGAGTGCTTAGAGAAATATTAGATGGAATAATTTTATTGTCCAACAAAGCCTTTTTCATGGAAAAATCTACATGTGTCGCGACTAAATGCTAGTGTACTCAATTTGAAAAACCAACACTAACAATAACACTTCAATCAGGTGAATAGATTGGTTGTTAGGTATTCCATCAGATCACCTTTTTAAAAGTCCTTTTCTATGAACTATTAGTGCAGGTATCAGATAAACTGGAAGATAAACAGGTAGCGCTCTTTTGTAGGCTTGAAGGAGAAAAGAAATGACGTGTCCACCACAAGATTGATTCCCATGTACAATCTGCAAAATATCAGTGAATTGAAACACTGAAAGAAGCAGCACAGATTACAAGTTTTATATCACGGATTATAAATTAAATATTGAGCAGAGATACATTAAATGTTTCAAATAGAAACTGCAGTCTTATACTGTCCAATTAAGAAGCATCAGAACAGAATGACATATAGTTGAATTGAACACATTACCGCACCCAAAAAAAATTCAACAGCATAAATATGATTAAACTTATGAATCATTTTGTAAGGGCATATGGGGCAGAAAAGAAAGATCAAAACCAAAGTCCAGACACTTTGAATCATTTTCACCAAAGTCCAGACACTTTGAAGTTTACCTGTGGTCCCAAGTCAAATATGAATCAATATTCATAATAAGAGTCAGGTTTCTCATGATTCAATATAATGAAGAAATAGATGCTAATGTTATGGTTTCCAAATTTGATATTGAAACTGTTTAATAACTATGTTTTCTTTTACTGTATTTATTTCCTATGGATTATTTAATAATTACACTTACTCAGATTGAAAAACAGGACAAGAATAAAAAAAATCCTTATTTCATACCGAGCAGGGGACTTTCATATTTGGATCTAGTTTCACATCGACACCCATGGTCTTGTAGTGTTTCTCTATTGCATCCAAATTAGTAAAAGGCTTGCCACTGGCTATATCTTTTACACCTTGTAAGATAGCTGCATCCTTTCCACCATGTTTATTGAGAAAGGATTTATATGAAGCAGGCAAACTATCTTGCTTTAGTATATAAGCAGACCTGAAATCAAAATATTCTCAGTTATAATCAAATATTCTCAGTTATAATCAATATTTATTTATAAAGTTTCCTTCAATAATTATTAAAAGGGGAAAAGGAGCAGGGGAGGGGGAGGGGGAGGGGGAGGGGGAGGAGGCAAGAGCGATATAAAGTGTTCTTCATGGAAATATGGCCCTAAAATTGAACTATCAAGGGTGCACCTGCATGGGCACAGCCATGATTGTAAAATGGGAGACATAATTTTATTTAAATGAATGTGTTAGAGTTGTGTTACACATATGCATGATGTATTGAAATTTAGTTAAGCACTCTGCTCACCAGTAGTTTAGCTGCTTCTAGCAAGAGTTTGCTGTATGCTGTTATAAAATTAGAATCAATTAATAGATTTAGCTTTAATGTTGCTTTCTATAAATAAAACCGTTGTATATTCTGCAAGTCATCAAAAATTTCAGAATTTCTTTCACAAAAAATATCTCAAAATTTTCTCTTAATTCATCGACTTTCTATTGTTCTCTCGACCTTCTCACTAGCTTGATTTCCAAGAGAACTGTAGGTGGGATCCAAATCTTTCTGACTATTTCAAAATTAACGCATCATTATTCATGAGATAAAATAAAGGGCTATCAAGAAGATGGGCAACATGTTTCCAGTATTAGTTTGTTTCTTGTCACATACTTATTTATCTGGAAGCTTTTAATTGTCATACAATTATACTACCACACCATTTCATTTTATTGTGTTGTCTGCAACAACATGGAGCAAATATATCTGTTGAAGTTATAGGATTTTAAAGAGGGAAGAGAAAAAAAACACTTCTGAGTTTTTAATTGTGATTATGGTCTTCAAAGATTAAGCAGCTACTAATACACTCTAATCAAGACTCCTAATCCTAATCAAGTAAGAAAAGAAATCGTGCAATATAAAGAAATATGAAAACCAATCCAAAGAGATAATCTAAAAAAGCCCAAATTAATCTAAGATACAACTAAATGTTATGAGATATTTTTCATATATTTGAACATCACCCCCCAAGCTCTAGCATACTAAGCTTTGAGCTTGTTACAAATAAACCCTCAAAAAAAGCAAATATAATAGGTGCTTCATGTTGGAGACATTGGAGAGATCGGCATTGCTGGAAACACAACTGAACCGGATGGTTGAAATGATCATGAATCTAAAATTAATGTTGCATAACCAAGGAAACCGGATGGTTGGAATGATCACGAATCTAAAATAAATGTTGCATAACCCAGGAAGAAGATATTCACTGGAATGATCATTAACTGAGTTTCCAGGCAGACAAATTACAACAACTAAAAATTTTCCAAATCTGCCGATAAATATGTATATGGAATCCTTCATCCATAAGAAAATTAAGGAAGCCAAATTAAAAAAATAAAGAAAACTGAGGCTGGTGCGCATCACAACCAAGAATAGTTTGTTACAAGTCTAACGACGTGACTCATCAGTGAGATAGGATTAATTACTATTGGTATACTTCACAATGGGAGGTTGATACAAATCAAAACTAATTCATCACTAATCTAGAATTGCAAGAGCCAAAATGGATAGCCTAAGTCAAACTTTAGCTCAGATAGTCGGAGATTTTCTAAGAGGTCGTCAACACAGGGAGAGATAGATCATAGGCTCCTGAGATGGGGTACAGACACAGCTGACCCAAAATCCATTAACAAAGAGGGAACCATTGTGAGAAAAGGTGGCAAGAATTTGTGCCGGTTAGTGAGAATAAAAAGAACCAGTGAGGTGATAGCATTATTTTAATAGAGCCACAAACTTCCGGGAACTCAAAAAGTAGTGACGAGAGAAGTGACAAATGATGATGTCACTGTGAAACCATGTTGAAGTTATAAGATTTTAGAGAAGGAAGGAGGGAAGAGAACGAATAAATGCTTTTTAGTAGTGATTATGGTTTTATTTATGAAAGGTTACGCAATATCAGTTATTCATAATCATACCAATACTAGGCTCCTAATCCTAATAAAATAAGGAAACAGATCATGGATTAAATAAGATACAACCCAAGACACAGACACACACAATGCAGAGCCCTGCAGCTTCAGTGACTCTTAGCACAGAAAAAACTACCATGGGATGAATAACTAGCAAGAAATTGTGAGTGATCAAATCAAAGTCTATAAGTAAAGGCCCAATGAGTGAAATTGTTCAGCCAGTCAAATTATATGCACAATTTAATTAGACAAGATACGGTTTCACTGGAGCATACACATAAGAATGTTCATATCAACAAAGTATCACATTTGGTATCTATCTATTTTAACACTGGCGTGCTTTATCAGTGAACTGAACATAACAAATGGAATCACATCACGCAACAACTGAAGTTATCAAGTGAAACATACACTATCATTTCTAGAGATCCAAAGGCACTGCCACGAAATTCAGAAGACAAGAAGATAGCTTATTCAAAAGAGAGGCTGAGCTAACATAAGCATTAATATATTTTTTTTAAAAAATACAAAGAAAAGGAACGTAGAATTGTTACATACAGTATTTGGGAAGAGGATAGACACATAAGGAAAATGTCACCGTGCTTCCATGTGAGAGGCTTACAAATTTTCCCAAACCTTTTACTCTTAATCCCACAACGAGATGCCAAAACAGCAGCACGCATGAGAATGTAAATGGCCAAGCTTGTGTGTTGTGCCTCTAAACCTGTCAGAAGCATAGATTGCCCAGCAACCGCCCCTGCAAACAGAGCCCTCCACCTGGCTGTCCTGAACTACAACATATCATAAAACCAATCAGAATCACTCCCACTCCACAATCCCAAGAAAACAAAACAAATTTGATCTATATGCTTTATGAAATACTCACTTCTCTTATCACAAGAGTTGTCACTTGTTTTAGAAAAAGAAAAAATTATTTCTTGTATTTAAAGCAGCAAGACACTCATTCAATTACAGAAAATCATGTGGCTCAAAACAAAGCATTCCAGCATCTCAAAATTACCAAACTACACATTCAAATGGCTTAATTTACACTTCTTCGTATGTTTCTCTATGATTCATGTTATTGAGTTTTGGAGCACTTCAAAAACTGAACAACAGTTACAGAGCTTAGGAACATTTCAGAAACAATAAATCGATTGTCATCAGAATTCAAGAGAAGACATGCCTACGGTGACCTCCAAAAGTAGCTATAAGCTCATCCATTGACACAAACGTTCCGGCGAAGGTTCCAAGAAAAAGACCGTATCTCAAAGTTTCCTTCATAGCCGCAACAATCACTTCACCGTTCGTCAAAACAACCTCCTTCCTGAACAAAAAAAAAACGAAACGAAACGAAATCAATTATCAGAATCACAAATAAGCACTTCTTCGAGTACGAGCCATTTTCCATTTTTCTCACCTTGGCGGCTTCTTTCGCGCGAATCGCGCCAAGATCGCGAAGAGAGCGAGACCACCTTTGATACCAGCTCCGATCGAGAAACCTTTCGCCGAAGCCATAACGACTCTCTTAAGCTTCTCCGGCGGAACCGTAACGACTATTCTACGCAGGGAACGAGGGATCGACGGCACGGTTGAAGGAACGGGCGTTTTAGCGGATGCGACATCGTCATTGTGGAAACCATTGATCTCCTCCGTACGGTACCGGTGGATGTCGTCGGAATCGGTAACGGAGGGTGACATGGCGGCGGAGGAAGGTGAAAGTGAGAGTAGAGCTTGGGGGGGAGTTATTTCAAAGAGACAAGAGAATGAAGATGAGAGTTGCCTAATAGTAATACGATTAAGACCCTTTTTTCCATTTGAGGGCTAAGTAATATCGTGACACGTGTATGGTTGGTTGCTGATTCTAATCATTTTGCGCTACGCCCGCCTCCAGCGTAACGACACGACGGAAGTTAGTTTTTCTCCAGTAATCATGTTTTTGTAAGGAGATTATCTAAAAAAATAAAAAAAATGAGAAATGATATTTGGACAATGAAACATGGACAATGATGGACAAAATACGGTAGGTCCCACACATTACAATGATTAATGTTTCAAAAAAGTTGGGTATCCCCACACATTAACTGAAAGGTAAAACTTTGAAATTTTACTACGTGGTTAATGTTTGAAAAAGTTGGGTATCTATCTCACCTGCGATTGCTAACCTCAAAAGGTAAACTTTGAAATTTTTACTACTACGTGGTTAATGTTTGAAAAGTTGGGTATCTATCATCGCATCGATGGTTAACCTCGTGCAGTAAACTTTGAAATTTTACCACGTAGTAAAATTCGTAAGTTTACTTTTTGAGTTAACCATCGCAAATGCGATATATACCAACTTTTTTAAAACATTAACTCAGAACGTGTGACCCACCGTATTATTTTGTCCTCATCATCACAAGTTTATCATTCAAATAAAGAAGACTGAAAAAAAATAATGTTTTTGTAAGAAAAAAAACCCACAAACTACAACTAGCTGCTACCTTTGGTGTTTGGGGACGGGGATGGATGAGCGGTTTCCGGTTTTTTAGTAGAAACACATTCTCTCCGACAAATACTTTATCCATTTTAGTCTCTGTAAAATTATCTTTTTTAAAATAGTTCTTGCAAAATTTAAAATTATTCATTTTGGTCCCTGTAAAAATTTTCTATTAAACTATTCCTTGCAAAATTTAATAATATTCATTTTTGGTCCCTGCAAATACAGGGAATATTCATTTTCGTCTCTGTAAAATGAATAATTTTAATTTTTTGAAGGGCTATTTTAAATCAAAGAACTTTTTGCAGGGACCAAAATGAATAATTTAAAATTTTACAAGGGTTAATTTAAAAGTAAACCTTTTGCAGGGACTTATTTAAAAAAAAGTTATTTTGCAGGGAGTTATTTAAAAAAAATATTTTCCAGAGACTAATTTAAAAAATAACTATATTTGTAGGGACAAAAAACATATTTAAACCTTCTTTTTTTGTTTTGACAAGGACAAATACTTTTTTTTATGGTAGTAAGATTTAGGCAAAATTACACCAGATGACCTTTAAGTTATTTATTTGTAATAAGTTGGCCGTTTAAGTTTTTTTATAACAAATAGACCATTTTAATGATTACTCTAGCTTATATATTTTGATATAATGCTACTTTATATATTGTGATTACTCTAGCTTATGTATTTTGATGCAACCAATCATATTTTGGTGTATTTTGATGTAATCAACGATATGAAATTTTACTAAAAGGGTCAACGGTGTCAACGTTAAGTAACTTAAAGGTCCTATTTGTTACAAAAAAAACTTAAAGGACCAACTTGTTACAAATAAATAACTTAAAGGTCCTCTAATGTAATTTTGCCTAAGATTTATATGGATTTCACCAAGGAACCATATGATTTAATGTAACCTATTTTACTTTTCACTAATAGAAGAGTGTGTTAAAAAATGTGTTAGAGTCTTGAAAATGGCCATGTTCTGCATTCTCAAGGGCAGGAGGTGAAGGAGTTTAGTGCAGTATTTTTTTATTAGAATTAAATTTTACTATTTAGGAAAGACTTAGGGCCCGTTTGGATCGGTTTATTTGGGCTTATCTACTGCTATAAGCATTTATGAAACTGTTTGGGAGAGCTTATGGAAACAGCTTATGACTTCTTCATAAGTTGTTTCCAGCTAATTTTCATAAGCTCATCGAGATAGCTTATGAAAACAGCTTATGGCTTATAGAAAAATAGTTTTAACATTATTTTATTGTTTATTATATAAACAGCTTATGCATAGACACTTATACGATAAGTACTTATGCCATAAGCTGTCAATTAAGTTGTTTATCCAAACGGACCCTTAGTCTTTAGGAATATTTACTTGTTTCTTCTTAAAATATTTATTAGAATAAAATGTTACTAATGTTGATGTTACTCTCATTCTGAAATGACTCCATGATTCACCACTTGGTGGTCATTCTAGAAGAGCCACCACAGTAGCAAGGGTCAAATCTTTGTTTTATTGGAAGAGTCTCAACAAAGATATTCAATCTTACATTAGGAATGTGGTGCGTGCCAAACCAACAAGCCTGACCAGGCTGCTTCTCCCAATTTGCTTCAACCATTGTCTATTCTTGATCGCATATGGCATGATAACAACTTGGATTTATTGAAGGGTTACCTAATTCTATAGGCAAACAGGTAATCTTTGTGGTAATGGATATAGATTGAGCTAGTATGCTCACTTCATCCCTCTCTCGTACCCCTACACCACTGTTGAAGTTGCTCAATTGTTTATGGATCATGTTTTCAAGTTACACGGTATGCCAGGGGAAGTCCTGCTGTTGTAATAGCTCACACATTGCAAAGCACATCTCTAATTCATAAGGGAAGTCCTGAAGCTATCTTAGAGAGGAAAATGGTCAAACATGGTCATAGCCATGCCGCTAAGGTTCTAGTGAAGTGGAAGAACAAGCCAATTGAGCAAGCTTATTGGGAGTTTTTACCATCCACTCCTCCATCAGTTCCTAGAATTTCACCCATGAGGACATGCAAGCATGGCTGCGAGATTTTCTAGAGCGCAGGCGAAAAATTTCCCCGCCAATTGACATATGACATAATATATAAATAATCATAAAGTGTGCTAAATAGGAGAGATGAAATCTAACCTGTCAATAGAGTGTTAAATAAAATTAGAGCAAAAACCCTAACTCCAAAATACTACCCAAAGAGATGTGGTAATATTAAAAATATGAATAAAATTTATACTCCAAAAATATAGAAAATATCATATATATATATATATATATATATATATATATATATATATATATATATATATATATAGTGTTACATATTACCTATACATTTTAATAAAAATAATATGATGACTCAGAAAATAAAAGTTACCTATACATTAAGTAAAAAAATATTGTTAGTGCATAAAAACATATTTTGTTAATATATGTTTCTATATTAAAGTTGTAAAAGTAAATTAAATAACAATTGTTGGCTTAGTGGTAAAGTGACATTTAGGTAACTTCTTGGTTGTGGGTTCATCACTCATTGTAAACTTTTGGCGAAAAATAAAATAAACTAAACTAAACTTTTTATTTAAAGAAGATAAAACGGAAAAAATAAATAAAACGCTTCCACAGGAATCGAACACGGATTCAATGAGTTAAAAAGAAATTAAACCGCTCACAAACGTTTAAAACAAGTTTTAATCGCGAAATGATGTATATATTTAATAACTTATTTTTAAAAAGAGGTATTATAGAATTTCATGTGTGTGTGTGTTATCCAAGCCCCGACTATTGTCACAGTATTTACTATTGTTGACAGTAAATTGAGCTGAGTTACTGTTTTATTGTTTTTAATTGAATGAAGCACCTTGTGCATTGTCCTTTTTTATCGTTATTTTGTCCTATGGTTCTAGATCTGTAATAGCTGTCATGATATAGCTGTCAGGATCATGGAATATGCCTAGGAATCAATTGTACAATCATTAGCCTATTTATAGGCCAATCATTAATGAGAAAAGACTTCAATCATTACACAATCATATCTCTCTTACCTCATTTATCATTATGCGCCCTAGATTTCAGTGTAGCCTCCGAGTTGTATTCTCAGATTTGCAGCTCCAAGACTCTCTGTTACCGATGCCCTGCACCCTAGCAGTAAGCTATCGTCCTGTGTTTTATCTTCTCCTTCTCTGTCACTTTCTGTAAGATACTAACGTGACAGTGTTGCAGATGTTTCTTTTATAGAGAACATCCCCACCATGTTTATATTACGAGAGACGTGTAAACCCAATATGAAGTATTCTTAGAGGTTAAAGTTTTGAGTTCTATCATGGCTCCTTTGGGTTGTTGTTTGTGAGAGAGTGTCCACAAAATGACTTCTCAGACATGGTTATAGTATCATGAGTGGCTTGTAATTGAATTGGAGTATCGAAGTGGTCCTACTAATACATCTCATCATTACAAAAGATGAATAGAAATATGAAATTTTCAATTTTGAGCTATTTATTAATTTTTATTTAATTTGGATAATTTGTAACAATACTAACTAGTGCAAAGAGACTTCACAAAAAAGTAAAATTCAATTTATCTGATATGCTAAATGACTTCAAAATCCATAAATTCATAACTTTCTTCTAGCACAAAATGTACGGTCAAAAAATTTGTAAATAAATATCAATTGACACAAGTGGTATTCATGAAAGTGAAGTGCTACAAGCTGAAACCCTTCAAGTGTACAAGCCAAGATTAGCAGGCACACCAGTACCATTGATCCATGTTCCTTGTATGAAATTCTCCACAGAATATTTACTAGCTTCATCTCTGTTAATATCTACACGTGTAGACCACTTAACCCTATTATTAGTAGCTGCAGCAGGTCCATTGTTATTGTACTCACCATAATAACATGTGTTTTCATATTTCTCACCTTCCCAAGGTAACCATCCTTCAGGTTGAATCAAACTTTGAATTTCACTTTCCATTATAATAGTTTTTGCATATGCCTTCCATGGTCTTCCTAGGTAATTCTTTGTTGTAGTTGAAAGATCAATATCACCTTTGATAACACATTTTTGAAGAACAAAACCTGTTTCTTCTGACTTGTCAAATTTACCTTGAGCTGTTATAATGTTTTTTTGGTTTTCTAGTGGTTTTCTAACTACTATGTCACAGTTTTGGAACACTGCGGAGGCGTCGCCGAAGATGAAATCGATTGTACCGGAGATGACACAGTCGCGGTAGAATTGTCTGTGGGTTTGAGCATATAATGTGTCTTGGTAACCTTCGAAGTTACAGTTGATAAATATTGCACAATCTGCTTGTACTCTTGCTGCTACTGCTTGCTCCTTTATCGCTCCGGCCGTGTTTCTGTATCCCATGTCTCTTCCTATGAATCCTGCTCCAAGTACCACTATAGGTTGCATATTGAAAATAGAGTTAACCACTAATACATTATGGTCTAGTCAATGTTTGAAAAAAAATGTTCCGCCCTAATCTCAATTGCGATATCATAGTTTTTGACGTGATTCTCTATAATATCAAGAATTGCGACTCGATCCTGATATTTTGGTCGCATATCAGCAATATTGAGGTCACACATCAACAATATTTGGTTGCGGTTATATAAGTTTTGCATGTTCTCAAGAAAACAGAGGCATGCTAGTAAAATCCGTTTATATTTTAATGCAATTAAGAATATTAAATGAATATAAGTAACGTTCTTAAGATGTGTGAAATTAGAATTTATTGCTTATAAATTAGTCCAGAGTAATACTTACCAAAGGATGCGGTTTGGAAGGTCCTGACTCCATCCTTGAAATTTTTGTTGCCAGTAATGATACTTTTTGTACCTCCATCACCATACATGGTAAGGTTTGGCATTTTCTTTGTCACTATAACTGTTTCATCGTATACTCCTTCTTTAACATAAACCACATACCTGCATGTCATATGTCAGAAAAGATATGCTTTGCATGAGCATAGACAACATAACACAAATTAAAATATAATGAATAAATGAATGTGATCAAGTTAGAGGCCTAAGTGTATATGTTTACTATTATTTTATTTTTATTTGGGAAATGCTCTTCCTAGCCACGAGAATTAGCGAAAAGTGACCCACAAACGACGTGTTGGGGTTATGCGGTGCCTTTTTGTTACTGTTATTTTTTCTTAACACCATTGCCATGTGTTATTATTGACAACGGGATTTACATACACATCATTCATTGGTGATTTTAGCGAAAAGTTTTCAATAAGATCACTCGTAAAACTTCAAAAATCATTAAAACAAAGCAAACCAAACATCGACATAGTATATATTCAAATATCTAATGTTGAGTGAAATGAAATATAGTAATGTGTGAATAAAGTAAAGTGAAAGGGATGAAAATTATGACAATTCTAATGTTGTAACATTTTTTATAATGGTCTCATGCCTTAGTCTAAGTAGTTTAGCCAGGGACATTTGAAGAAGTTAGAGAATGAGGTCCAGAGTTCAAATTCCGACACTAACATATAACACTAACAACTAATATTTGTCTATAACTTTTATTTTTATAATGGATGTTCCAAAGTGAGTTATTGAATAAAATGATTCTACCTATATATATTCAAACAATCTATTCAATGAAATGAAATATCTTTATATCATTCCATCCATTCTAATCTATGAAGCACCAAAACATACATAGACACCATACACGACACGGAGGAACACAGTTTTAATTTTAAAAATTGAAGTAATTGAAGTGATGGTATCAGTGTGTGACACGAAAATATCGACACCAGACATGTCTTCAACTCGACGTGTCAGTGTCATAGAGATTCCAATATAACCAAATAAAAAGAGTAACATACCTTCCTTCATATTTTGCTGGGACAGCAGCCAAAGCTGCAGAAATGGTTTTAAAGTCACCACTTCCATCTTTAGCAACAACAACATTAGGTGAAGGTTTCTCATTTATTCCTTGCAACTCAAGAACTTGGGTAGCCCAAGCAGGAGCAGGAGCCAAATCATCAGCCAAATCAGCATCAGGTCCCTCAACAGGAGCACCATCAAGTGCACCAAAAGGATCAGGACCCTCAGCAGGTGCAGCACCAGGTGAACCTTCAGGAGCAGCACTAGGTGAACCAGCAGGAGCACGAGCACGAACACCAGCACGACCCCCACGAGAAACAATAGGAGGAGGTGCAGGTTTAGCAGTTTTACCCCATGGTAATTTAAATCCAGAAACATCTCCTTGGAATATAGTAGCAATTTTGTTCACTTCAGCAACAACAGCAAGTGAGTTACTTAGAAGTTCCCTTGATTCCTTAAAAGTTTTTTCCAATTTTTTCTTGAATTCTCCTTCAGGGAATCCATCAATGCATGTTTCTTGGTAAGATATAACAGCACTAAGCCAATTGTTTAATTCAGGAGCCTTAGAAGAAAGTTTACTCATATCATTTTGTCCAACTTCAGTGATAGATAATCCCATTTCTTCTTTAGCATCAGCAAATAACTGCTTACAATCATCATAAGCACCTTTCTCTTGTTCATTTGCGAATTTCATGTTCTCGGTTTGTTTGAATGCTTTGTTAACTTCATTCTCAGCTAGGATCATTGAAACCTTTAGAACATCCTTTGGTTCAGTTAATTTTGGATCTTTTTTTAAAGCTTCCGTTAGTGTGGATTCACATTTGTTCTTGTATTCTGCATTACTGCACATCATTTTCACAAGTCTTGAGTATTGATCAACACGCGGTGTATTGGATTGTTGTGGTTTGGGCGTAGTTGTTGTTTCTTTTACGTTTCCATTGTCTGGTCCTGTTCTTTTCACAACAGCAAATGTTGCTGCTCCTACAATGCATGCAAGGAGAAGGGTCGATACTACTGCACCGATTAAAATCTTTTTCTTCCTTTGGGTTTTTTGTACGGCTTTTCGCCGGTCTGTTACAAGATCAAAATCTTCAAACGCCATATTCTAAGGCAGAGGGGGATATTTTCCTCTGCCTTAGAATAGAGGTGAATCTGAGAAGAGGACAATGACGATTTTTTAAGTTTGATTGTCCTTTCTCCTTCTTCTTCAATTTTTTCGGAGATTTTATGTTGTTGACACCTACTAGGTGTGGTTGAGAGATATTTCTGGTCTTTCTATTTTTGAAAGGTATGGTTAAGCGCTTAATGGATTAGTATTATGAGTGATTAATTCCAGATTCTACTCCTTTATTTTCATCCGTACGTGTACCAAGTTTTATCAATTTCATAACAATTTTGATGTTGGCAACAACAACATAGTCATTGGCATGACACATTTAATATGTTTGGAACCTTAAACACCTCAATCATTGAAATTAGAAGTGAACTAATGAAACTGTTTATATGTCTGAAATAACAGTTGTATAATACCATGATCACTCTGATCTAACTAGCTTCCAATTTTAGCCTCATAATGTAGGTTTATCCTTGTAATTAGTTGTCCTAAATGACAATGTATGCTAAATATGTAGCGTTTATTAAGGAAGATGTTAATCTAGTAAACACTTCGATATCCTATAGTTTTATTCGATATGGTATCTAGCTAACATCCAATCACATAATTAATGACATATCATTTTTTTTATTTTTTTTATATTTCATTATTATAAACTAAATTTAAATTTTGAATTAATTTTGCGTTCAATAAATGTATGGATACCCAACAAAACTAAAGGGTATGATAGAATTCTCCTTCTTAATTAGCATAACTTTCTATAGATGATAAATGTATGTGTTGCTAAAGAATCGAAGAAGGCTAAACCTTATTTTGATGGGCATGGTGGTGTAATGGAAACCTTATTTTGCAGCTAATCGATAACAATTTGTATATTATAATGTGCAAATGAATGTTGTAAAAAGGATGATTTTTGGATAAATATTACAAGAAAAGTATTTATCATTATAACAAAATGAATCTGAGTTTGTCAAAATAAAAACAAATGAAGTTGAACAGAGTGAAAAGTATGAATGATTGTCATTATTTAGCATGGTGGTGCCTATAATGTCATATATGCTGATGTTATCTGAACACATGTGGGTAGTTATTTATCAGTGTAACAAATTCTGTTAATTCTGTTTTTTCTTATGTATATACAGGCAAGAGCAATGATATATCTAGTGAAGAATAGCTTGTTAAACCATGCCGAATGACAGATGTCACATTATAAAAATACTCAACACTCTGTTTTCTCCACTTTCAACGGAACTTTGAATAAATTCATGGCTAACCCATCCCCGTGGGATCGTGATAATTCACGAAGAGCACTCTCGCGTGAAACACCATTTCTCTAAAGGCAAATACAACTTATAGTTATATTCATATCTTCTCCAAATTCATGAGTGTGAATAAGGAATTAACGAAGTTTGTAAATAGTGGATTTATTTATATGTATTCGGTCCAGGCCGTTAGGTTGTCACATAGAATAGCTTATTTAAACTCATTAGGTTTTGTACTCAAGACACGAAATATACAATCAATAAAACGAAACTACAACTGCTCTGTAGTCGCAGACGTAGGCAAAGATTGGCCGAACTGCGTGAACAATATTGTGTCTGTGATTTCGTTAGGGTTTCGGTCATACTCCTACTTTCGTTCAGAATCGTGACTCCGTTAGCGACACCTCCTTTGGTCGCTCTTGCCTTGGCCTTCGTCGTTTCTCTTGGTTGTTTTTTTTTGTTCGTGGGTATTCGCACCTGGTTCTTCTTGGTTTTCAGCCATCAAAATTGTGTGTTGCTTGCTCCCTTATCGTTCTTCAGCGTCAATTCGAAAGTTGTTGTTTGTAAGCTTTGATTTCTGCTCGCGATTCTTGTGCGTGATCTGTGGTTGATTCCTTGCTCTGGTTGATCGCGTTCATGATCTGTGGTTCGTGATCTGGGTTGCTCGTAATCTGTGGTTTCGTGTTCTGGTTCTGGTTCTGTGTGTTGTTTGCGCTTGGTTCTTTTGCTTCGTGAACTTGTTTTGTTCTGGCTTCTTCAGTTTTGCTTGGTTTTGTGAGTTGTTGACTTTACTAGAGAAGTTGAGTTTTTAAGGTGTATGCTACAGTAACTTGATTGAATTGCTTGCTACCATAAATTGTATCTATTTTTTTCTAGATATCATCACAACTTCGGATAAAGATAATTTTTGTGTCCGCTTTACCGGAAAAAATTATGCTGCTTGGGAATTTCAGTTCAAGATGTATGTCAAAGGGAAAGGATTATGGAGTCACCTTGATGGGATCTCTAAGGCGCCGAAAGATAAAACTGCCTTAGATGCTTGGGAAGTCAAAGATGCTTAGATTATTTCTTGGATCCTCAGTACTATTGATCCTCAGATGATCAATAATTTGCGAGCATTCTCAACTGCTCAAGAAATGTGGAATTATTTGAAGCGTATTTACAACCAGGACAATACAACCAAGCATTTTCAATTGGAGTTAGAAATTGCCAATTACAAACAAGGTAATTTGTCAATTCAAGAATATTATTCTGGTTTTCTGAATTTATGGACAGAACACTCTGCTATTATCTATGCTGCTGTTCCCAAGCCGTCACTTTCAGCCGTTCAAGATGTTTATGATACTAGTAAACATGATCAATTTCTCATGAAACTTCGTCCGGAATTTGAGTCTGTTTGAGGGGCCTTGCTGAATAGGAATCTTGTTCCTTCCTTGGATATATGTGTTGGTGAACTGCTCAGGGAAGAACAACGTCTTCATACTCAAGGAACCATGTCTCATGCTCCCGTCCATTCTAAACCTGTGACAGTTGCATAAGCTGCGCAAAATAGAGGTCAGGGTCGTGATATTCGACAGACTCAATGCTTCTCTTGTAAACAATTTGGACATGTTGCTCGTAGTTGTCCTAAGAAATTTTGCAATTACTACAAGCAGCAGGGTCATATCATCTCTGCATGTCCTACGCATCCTCCACGACCGACTAAGCGTCCGGTGCAGGCATTCCATGCCACTACTAGCTCTATAGTTGATCCTTCAACCACTGGTGCATCTAGCTCTGCCCCTGGTCCTTCCACTGGTGCCTCTGATGGTGGCGCTCTACAGCTTGAATTAATTCAACAAACGGTACTATCTGCTCTTTCTGCCTTGGGGATTACTGGTATGTCTTCTTTCATCTCATGGTTACTTGACTCTGGTGCATCGAATCACATGACGGGTTCCTCTAAACTCTTGCACAATTTACGTTCTTATATTGGTATCAGAAAATTCAAATTGTTGATGGTAGTACCCTTCCTATAACTAATGTTGGTGACATAAATTCTACCTTTCGAAATGTGTTGGTAGCACCTGGGCTTGCCTCAAATTTATTGTCTGTTGGTCAATTAGTGGATGAAGGTTGTGATGTTAATCTCACTCAGGTTGGTTGTCTTGTGCAGGATCGTGTGTCGGGGAGGTGATCGCGAAGGGACCTAAAGTTGGGAGAGTGTTCCCGCTCCAGTTTATTCCAAATCATTTATCTCTTGCTTGTACTAGTGTTTTGAATGTATGTGAGGATTGGCATAGGAAATTAGGCCATCCAAACTCTGTTGTTTTGTCTCACTTATTTAAGACTGGCTTGTTAGGTACTAAATCTATGGATTATAGTGCCTCTATTCCATGTTCTGTTTGCAAATTAGCTAAAAGTAAAACACTTCCCTTTCCGTCTGGTGCTCATCGTGCTTCTACTTGTTTTGAGATGATTCATAGTGATGTTTGGGGAATCTCACCTGTCGCTTCTCATGCTCACTATAAATATTTTGTCACCTTTATCGATGATTATAGTCGTTTTACTTGTATTTAATTTCTTAAATCTAAATCTAAAGTGTTTTCTATGTTTAAGAAATTTCTGATGTATGTTGAAAATCAATTTCAAACCAGTATTAAAATTCTTCGGTCTGATTCTGGTGGTGAGTATATGTCTCATGAGTTTCAGGAGTTTTTACAGCAAAAAGGTATATTGTCTCAACGATCTTGTCCCAATACCCCTCAGCAAAATGGTGTGGCAGAACGTAAGAATCGTCACTTGCTGGATGTGACACGTACCTTACTTCTCCAAGCTTTTGTTCCGTCCAAATTTTGGGTGGAGGCTCTTTCCACAGCTGTATTTTTGATCAAATGTCTTCCTTCACGGTGATTGGGTTTGATTCTCCTTACTTTCGCCTTTTTAAAACTCAGCCTGATTATAGTAGTTTACATACTTTTGGGTGTGTATGTTTTGTTCACCTACCATCCACTGAAAGACATAAGCTTGGAGCACAATCTGTTTGATGTGCATTTATGGGGTATAGTCATTCTCATAAGGGTTTTGTGTGTTATGATGTCTCTAACCATTGTTTTCGCATTTCTAGGAATGTGACATTTTTTGATAATCAGTTTATGTTTTCTTGCCCTTCTTCTGGTCTGAATGATATTGCTATACTTCCCCAATTTTCTACCCCGTGTTCACCTATAGAACGTTTTAAACCAGGACTCGTATATATTAGAAAACACGATTATGCGAGTTCCCACTTTCCCGCGAACGACGATCCGCCACCCGATCCTCGATCTGTCAGATCGCCCACCACCACGACGCACTAGTAGAACGTCTCGAGCACCTGATAGATATTCCCCAGACAGGTTTGATTCCTCACATACTGCTTTAACTGCTTCTCTATCTAGCACATCTATTCCTACTTGTTACTCGCGGGCTGTTAAAGATGTGTCTTGGGTAAATGCCATGAATGAGGAACTTCAGGCCCTTCAGGACAATTTCACTTGGGATATTGTTCCTTGCCCTCCTGGTATCAAACCCATAGGCTGTAAATGGGTTTATTCTGTGAAACTGAATTCTGATGGATCTCTCAATCGTTACAAGGCTCGATTGGTTGCTTTAGGCAACAAGCAGGAATATGGTATTGATTATGATGAGACATTTGCACCAGTTGCTAAAATGACTACTGTTAGAATGGTGCTCTCTATAGCTGCTTCTCATGGGTGGTCTCTCCACCAAATGGATGTGAAGAATGCATTTCTTCATGGCGACCTGACTGAAGATATTTATATGACTCCCCCTCAGGGCCTATTCTCCTCACCTAAGGGGGTGTGCAAGCTCAAACGCTCTCTATATGGATTGAAACAGGCACCTAGAGCTTGGTATGAGAAATTATGTTCCACTCTACTTGGGTTCTCTTTTTCTCAAAGTCAGTATGATTCGTCTTTGTTCATTCACCGCACATCTACGGGCATTGTTCTGCTCCTTCTTTATGTTGATGATATGATCATTACTGGTTCTGATGCAACATCCAAACAGGAAGTTAAACAAAAGCTTCAAGCCTCATTTCAAATGAAATACCTTGGTCTTTTACATTATTTTCTTGGACTCGAGGTTCATTCTACCTCTAAGGGTATATTTCTCCATCAGCATAAGTATGCCACAGACCTTATTGCTATGGCTGGCCTCCAATCCGCTAATCCTGTGGATACTCCTCTTGAAGTTAATGTTAAATACCACCGCGACGAGGGTGAATTTTTGACTGATCCTTTATTGTACCGACAGCTCGTGAGCAGTCTTAA
Organism: Oxytropis ochrocephala; assembly: GCA_020916435.1. Lineage (NCBI taxonomy): Eukaryota > Viridiplantae > Streptophyta > Magnoliopsida > Fabales > Fabaceae > Oxytropis > Oxytropis ochrocephala. The sequence continues at coordinate 49,170,245 of CM037093.1, forward strand.
CTACTTGACCATTACACGACCCGACATTTCGTTTGCTGTTCAGCAAGTAAGTCAGTTCATGCATTCTCCTCGTCATATTCACTTAACAGCGGTTCGTCGTATAATTCGCTACTTAAAAGGTACCTCTCAACGAGGCTTATTCTTTCCTAGTGGGACCCCTCTTAAGTTGATTGCCTATTGTTGAGATTGCAAACCAGAGAAACCAAGGAAGAAGAAAGGAATTGAAACATTGTATTATTCATCTCAACTGATACAAAACTGATTCTGTTAACTATATACAAAGAAGTTAGATCACTATCTAACTAAGCTACCAAAACAGAATTGGTTACACTAACCATAATTAAATAAATGAACTGAACTATAGTAACTAAACTAACTCTAGTTAGTGATATTTACACTAGGTAATAGCCCCCCACAAGCTGGACTATGGATGTTGAGTAGGCCAAGCTTGGAAACCAAAGTAGAAAATGTGGGAAATGATAAAGACTTTGTAAGCACATCACGCTGGGCCGAGATCACCAAGGCAATCGGCGGCCAAGTGAATCAGACCACTTTGGATTCTTTCACGAATAACATGACAGTCGATTTCAATGTGCTTAGTGCGTTCGTGAAAAATGGGGTTGTGGGCAAGATGAATGGCACTCTTGTTATCACAGTAAACCGAAGTAGGACCATCAAGGTTTATGTGCAGATCCTGAAAAAGGTATTTGAGCCACTGAAGTTCACAGGTGAGGCTTGCTAGAGCACGGTATTCTGCCTCAGAACTTGACCGGGAAACAGTAGATTGTTTCTTTGATTTCCAGGACAATAATGAGGTTCCAAGGAACACACAATAACCAGAGATTGATCTGCGGGTGGCTGGACATGTAGCCCAGTCAGAATCTGCGAAGCCAGCAAGCTTCATGGAGGAGTTTGCAGAGTAAAACAGTCCCATTGCTGGAGCATTTTTGATATACTTGAGTACTCGGGTGGCAGCACTCTGATGGACCTGTAATGGCTTGGAAATAAACTGACTAAGTTGTTGAACTATGAATGCCAAATCTGGTCGTGTGGTGGTGAGATATAATAGTCTACCAACCAATCTCCTATAAGAAGAAATATCTTCAAGAGGAGGAGAAGTGGGATCATGCAGCTTCAGAGAGGTATCATAGGGAGTGTTGCAAGACTTAGATGCAAGTAAGCCACTGTCCTCCAATAGTTCTAATGCATACTTACGTTGGTTGAGAAAAATACCTTGTTTGGAACGTGCTACTTCCAAACCAAGGAAAAACCGAAGAGTGCCAAGGTCTTTGATCTTAAACTTGGCATCCGTAAACCTGCTTTTACATGTTGAATTTCAAAGTGAAGGAATCTCCACTAATACTATATCATCAACATAGACCAATAGAAGCGGTGAAATGGTTGTTGTGCGACTTAGTGAACAAAGAATGGTCACCAGTAGATTGAGAGTATCCAAGAGAAATTAAAGCGTGCAGAGAGTTTAGAGTACCATTGTCTCTTGCTGCTTGAGCAGTAGAGATTTGTTCAATTTACATACTTTGATAGAGGAGGAGGGTGAAGTAGAATCACGGAGTCCGGGGGAAGATCCATGTAAACTTCCTCATGGAGATCTCCATGCAAGAAAGCATTATTTACATCCGGTTGTTTTAAGTGCCACCTTAATTGCGGTTGAGAGATGAAGAATGCGTGTATGGTAGTCGACTTTGCAACCGGGGAGAAAGTATCAAAATAATCTACACCTCTAACCGAGTGTACCCTTTGGCAACTAGGCGAGCCTTTATACTGCTCAATAGACCCATCAACATGATGTTTAATTTTGTAAACCCACTTACACAACCAATTGGATGTTTACCTTTTGGTAAATCCACAATTGTCCAAGTATTAGTGGATGCAAGAGCATCCAGTTCAGACTTCATAGCTACCTTCCAACAATCAAGTTTGCTTGCTTGGGTGTAAGTTTTGGGCTCGGTGACAGAACTAATGGTTAAACAGAAATGTTTGTAGGTAGGATTACAGTTATCATAAGACAATACAGAGAGAAAGAGGATCACCGAGAATTACCCGAGGAAGACATCGGCGATTGAGAAGATAGCAAATTGCGGTGGTAATCTAAGAGGTAGGCGGGCGATTCGATTCTTGTAGATGTCTGAAGAAATCTTTGGTTGAGGTGCAGTATGTGAAGTTTGAGTAGTGTTGGGTTGTGTATGTTCTGGTGAGGGAGAGTGAGATGCAGGGGAGGGTGTATGATCAGGTTGAGAGTTTATGGTTGCTGGTGGAGGTAATGGTTGAGGAGAAATGGGAGTAGCAGGAACATTAGGTGGAGTTTCTGGGTGAGAGGTGGTGGTTTCTGGTGGGAGTAGCATAGGAGGGTCACAAGGAAGGTCAGGGATATTAGCTGTAGGTGTGGTAGGAGAAACAGGTTGCTGGTTGTTTGGTGAAATGGTGGAAAATGGGAAAACAGATTCATGAAAGACAACATTTCTTGAAACATAAAATTCATGTGTGTGAATATCATAGAGAAGGTATCCCTTAGTTCCATCTCTATAGCCTAGGAAAATGGATTTTCTAGCACGAGGTTCAAATTTTGTTCTATGGTTATGGAGAGTGGAGGAGAAAGCAAGGCAACCGAAAACTCTAAGGTGAGTGAGGGTAGGAGGAGTGGAATGAAGTAATTCATATGGTGATTTGTTTTTGAGTAGGGGAGTGGGGAGTCTATTGATGATGTGAATGGCTTGTTGAATGGAGAGGTGCCATAGGTTAGAAGGTAGGTGGGATTGGAAGGATAGAGCACGAGCAACATTAAGTATATGTTGATGTTTTCTTTCAACTATACCGTTTTGTTGAGGTGTTTCTACACATGATCTTTGGTGAATGATACCCTTGGATAGAAAATATTTAGTCATGAGAAATTCAGGACCATTGTCACTACGGAGACACTTAAGCTTTTTGTTGAATTGGGTTTCAATGAAAGCAATGAAGTTTGTAAGGTGAGTACGGGTTTCACTCTTAGTTTTCATAAAAATGGTCCAGGTGAACCGGCTATAGTCATCTACCAAAGTTAAAAAGTATTTATGGCCAGAAATGGAGGGAGTAGCAAAGGGCCCCCAAATATCAGCATGAATCAAATCAAAAATAGCAAATGAATGTGTAGTGCTATGTGAAAAAGGTAAATTTCTTTGCTTTGCATAATGACATGTATCACATGGTTTTGTACAAGTATCAAATGAAATAAAGGGAAATTGATTTGCAATACATTTGTGTATGGGTGTAGATAGATGTCCTAGCCTATAATGCCAAATAGTGGCAGGGTTATTTGTGCTAGTATCTAGTAGTGTAGAAACAAAGGTATTACAGGTACCAGGGGTGGAGTGTGAGGCCAATGATGAGGTATCTAACACGTACAATTTGCCAATCCTCTTAGCTGTAAATCCAGTCTTCCTCGGGTGGAATAGCTGCACAATATTGCAACAGTCAGGGTGCAATTGCACATCATATAAAAGGGAATCAAACAAAGTGGTGACAGATATGATATTTACATGAAAGGATGGAAAGTAATATACATTGTGTAGAACTAATGAACCAAATGAAGGACGATGCAGCAGTAGTGGTGGTGGTGACAGTTTCACCATTAGGCATAGTCATGGACTTAGGGGCAATGTTATAGGTGGAAATGAAGTTTGAAAATGTGTGTGTGATGTGATCAGTGGCACCAGTGTCTACTATCCAAAAATGATTCAGTTTACCAGACTCATCTACTGAGTAAAAGACTTTATACTTACCAGAATTGGATGGAGAAACTGAGTTTAGGGAGGATGATGTACTGGCAAATATGGAGTTAACAGAGGATGGTTGGATAGCAGGCGTGCTTGATTGTTGAAGTAGCTGTAAAATCTGTTGGAATTGTTCTTGAATCGTATTAATAGAAGGACCTGTAGATGTAGATGCAGCAGTAGTAGTGATATTTGCAGAAGAATCATTTGTGGTGGCCTGTACAGAATTAGCTGCAGAATTTGTGTTTGAAGCAGAGGCACCTGCAGAAGCATTTCCAGACCCTGGTTTGCGATATTGATAGCCTGGAGGATATCCATGCTTGATGAAGCATGTGTCTATGGTGTGATTAGTGCGACCACAATGCGTGCACAAGCGATTTCCACGGCCACCGTAGGAGGAATTTCTACCACGGCCTCTACCACCGCCGTTGAATGCACGAGATGGAGTCTGAGAAACATGATTGACAGAGGATTGTGTTTCAATTGTTGAATCAGTAGTAGTATTGTGAGCAAATTGCCTTTCTTGTTGGAGGACCATTGAAAAGGCATTATCAAGAGTCGGAAGGGGTGAAATCAGCATGATTTGTGAACGAACTTGAGCGAATTGCTCATTCAATCCTTTGAGAAACTTGATTACACGATCTTGTTCCTTGAATTTCTGAAGGTCGATGTCGCACCACGTGTGCACGGAATTGCACATGTGCAATCGCGTATAGGTCTGAAGTTCTCAATTTCTTCCCAAAATGTAGTTATTTTTGTAAAATAGGAGGAGATGTCGAGATTACCTTGCTGATAGCGAGCCAATTCATCCTGGAGATCGGCAATTCGAAAAATATCCCCCTGCGAGAAGCGTTTCTCGAGACTCTTCCACACGACCGAAGCACGGTCACACCAGAGCAGCGACTTTGCGATGTTTTCCGATATCGACCGTTGTAGCCAAGACAAAACAAGATTGTTACAACGATTCCAAGGATCATAGAGCGGATCAGATACCGGCGGAGGTGGAAGGCTACCGTCAACAAATTTGATTTTCTTCTTCGAAATTAGGGCGACTTTCATGGAGCGAGACCAGATCTGATAATTCTGATTATCAAGAGGAGGTTGAACCAAAACCAGAGAAGGATTTTCGTTTGGATGCATATAGTATGGATTTGAAGGATTTGAAGCGAAATCGGCATACGAAATCGCCATTGAAAGAGAAGAAATTAATCGAGAGTGCAGAAAGGGAAAAAGAAAACGGAAGCGAATGAAGAAGGAAGGAGATGTTTAATCTGATACCATGTTGAGATTGCAAACCAGAGAAACCAAGGAAGAAGAAAGGAATTGAAACATTGTATTATTCATCTCAACTGATACAAAACTGATTCTGTTAACTATATACAAAGAAGTTAGATCACTATCTAACTAAGCTACCAAAACAGAATTGGTTACACTAACCATAATTAAATAAATGAACTGAACTATAGTAACTAAACTAACTCTAGTTAGTGATATTTACACTAGGTAATACCTATAGTGATGCTGATTGGGCTGGGTGTCCTGACACTCGTCGCTCTGTCACTGGTTGGTGCATGTTTCTTGGTTCTTCGTTGATCTCATGGAAAAGTAAGAAGCAAGCAAGAGTCTCTAAGTCCTCAACTGAATCGGAGTATCATGCTATGTCTACGGCATGCTCCGAAATACTTTGGCTTCGTGATCTTTTGGGTGAACTTGGATTTCCTCAAACCGAACCGACATCTCTCTATGCTGACAATACAAGTGCCATTCAGATTGTTGCAAATCCGGTTTTTCATGAGCGTACTAAGCATATTGAAGTTGACTGTCATACTATTCGAGAAGCCTATGATAATCATGTTATATCCATCCCTCGTATCAATACTCAATTGCAAGTTGCTGATATTTTGACCAAAGTTGTTCCTCGTCCGCGCCATCAGTTTCTTATTAGCAAATTGATGCTCCTTGATGACCCGCATCAATTTGAGGGGTGATGTGAATAAGAAATTAACAAAGTTTGTAAATAGTAGATTTATTTATATGTATTCGGCCCAGGCCCGTTAGGTTGTCACATAGAATAGCTTATTTAAACTCATTAGGTTTTGTACTCAAGACACGAAATATACAATCAATAAAACAGAACTACAATTGCTTTGTAGTCGTAGACGTAGGCAAATACTGGCCGAACTACGTGAATAATATTGCGTCTCATATTTCGTGACAAGGAGGAGAATGAGTTTTTCTCTCAACATAGCACGTGCCAAATGCCAATGTATATAACTTCCACAGGTCCTTGATGCGATAATGATTGTCTATAAATGGAAGAACCTTGCACATGGATTTTGAATCAACCAGGGTATGAACCAAAGGTTGTAATCGCCACTCCTAACTAACTTTCATGCTCAGTTAATTGACAATCATTAGAATGGCCTTGAAGTTTTTGAAAAAAACGAAGCATTGACACATACACGAACACATAGACACTGATTTTAATTTAAAAAATACAAGTAATTGAAGTGTCTCAATCGGAAGTGTCAGTGTAACCATGAAGAGGCCCAATTTAATATTAATATATCTGTAAAGTGAAAAATGAGAAACGACATAGCCTTCAGGGAGATATGGTTAAGAGAGAGAACGGTAGTTGTTCCCGTTGTGAGTTTGTAAGTGCTAGCTTTTCCAACCTCGGTCTGTCTTTAGTATCCAACTCACCTAAACTGTGAACCAACTGGAAAACCAATTACAAGCTATCAACAATGTTTGTATTATTGGCCTGCAAAGGCTGCAATGTATTTTTTTTCTCAAAACATTATTGGCTACTCATGGAGTGTCCTAATGCTTTCAATGAAAGACTAATCTTTACTCGTGCTTAGGATCAAATTTCGCACTAGTCAACCCTGAGTTTGTCCAATATGGAAATCAAACCCTAGAGCACCAGGTTGATCCTCCGCGTCTCAGGGTAGATTAAGCCACTGGGCCAATAGTATTGGGTAAAGGCTACAATGTATTTGAAACAGAGTTCTGACTGTAATAGCAATTTTTATATCAAATGTAACAAAAAGAGGTCCCTTCATTCATCACTTTGAAATATAACTACATAATGAAGGATTCTTAGGCACCAATGTGTGTCTCTATTTCACAACATTTTTAATACCATAGTTGAGAATTGAGATCACATACATTGAATTTTTTTTACATTGTTAATCTGGTAAGGGGCCTCAAATCCTTGAGAGTAGTGTACATTAGTAAAAATAAAATGTGACAAACTAAACCTACACTGTCTCTTGTTGTTCAAATCCCATCATTATAAGGAAACGAAGTAGACTGAAGCCAATCATCACCAGTAATGAATTCAGAAACAGTGAAATTATAAGCATCATTATAATCCATTAAATGATAACCAACCCATTCAACTCTATTATCAACCCTTGAACCAGGTCCATAATTCTCATACTCACCATAATACAAACTATCCAAACCATCTTCATTAGACCATTTTGACCAACCCTTTTGATCAATAAAATCATCAATATACGACTCGAGATAAACCGTGCGCGAAAAAAGCCTCCACGGCCTACCGAGAAAGCTTTTGAAGCTACTAGAGTTGTTATAAAGTTCATTTGTTGCTAGAATTGAGCAGTTTTGGATTGAAATGCCAGTGTCCATATCTGGATTATCTCTACCTTGTGCTGTAATAACAGTGAATTGACCATGTAATGGCATTCTTGAAATTATGTTGCATTCTTGTAGAACTACTGCTGCGTTACCAAATATGAAATCTATGGTTCCGTAAATGTCGCATTCTCTGTAGAATTGTCTGAAGGAGTGGACATATAGTGTGTCTTGGTAACCATAAATTGCACACCTGTAAAATGCTGTTAAGTCTGCGTTGACTCTTAATGCTACTGCTTGATGCTTCTCTGGTCCTGCTTTGTTCTCTATTGCTATGTCTCGTGCTAGAAAGCCATCACCAGACACAGCTGAAAAAAACAATGAAAGTGAACCATAAACATAATCATGAACAACTATGATCTGTATGCACCGTCGGTGTAAGAATATTTTACACATGCATCGAATAATGTGTCGCTACATCATTGAATACGTATAACAAATCATGTATTTTGTACTCATTAAGTGAGGTGACAACATACTATCAGATGACTGTGTAAAATATTTTTGGGTGTTTGTTTTCGTACCCCCCTCCTTCCCTATCACACCCCCATAATCCCAAAAATGCCAATAATACCCCTGCATTTTTTAAAAAAAATAAATAAATAAATTTTCGGAATTACCTCAAAATAAGGTAATTCCGGTTCAAAAAAAATTAAAAATTTCGGAATTACCTCTAAAAAAGGTAATTCCGGTTCAAAAAAAATTAAAAATTTCGGAATTACCTCTAAAAAAGGTAATTCCGAAATTTGTAATTTTTTTTTTTTAAAGTTTGTATTTTGGTCTTAAGATTTAAACGCGTTTTATTGGAAATATGATACGAACGATTTACGATTTAATAACAATACGTCAAAATATATAAAATGACCAACATAAAATAGGAGTACAAATACAACTATGGGTCCAAAATGTCTAAAAATGATGAAAATAAGCACGTGAAGTAGGTGAATGAATGACATCTAGGCATCCCGCCAATCCAGGGGCCTTGCGATGCGTATATATACGATTTGTTTTAATTTTTATTACTAAAAGGCTACTAAAAATAGTCAAAACTACTCTAAAAAATATAAAAACACCACTAAAAATCTAACAAAACCAAAATAAGGCTATACAAATTTTTAAGATTTTTGGAGACTATGAAAAATTTAAAAAAATCGTAAAAATAATAAACGATGGAATTTGGGATTTTGAAATTTGTTGTCCCGTAAGAAGTCCCTTCTAAGGAGTCTTGATTCTTGATTTATTTAAACTTCTAATGGTGTGGTTTCATTACGATCCGAGTATGTTGTCCAAAAACCGATTTTTAGCCTAAATTATTCGTTCAAATAAAAAAAAAAATTTAATTTTGAATTACCTCGAAAATAGGTAATTCCGTTCATTAAATGTGAACCGGAATTACCTCATTTCTGAGTAATTCAAAAATCTTTCTAATTACAGGGTAAATCCGAAATTCCATTATTTTTTGAGGTAATTCCGAAATTTTTAGAGGTAATTCCGAAATTTGTAATTTTTTTTTTTTTTAACAAAACCATGTAATTTTTGTAAATTTTCAGGGGTATTTTTGTTCCGTTTGAGATATTATGGGGGTGTGGGTGATGTTGAGGGGGGTACGAAAACAAACACCCAATATTTTTATGCTGACAGTGCATAGAAATTAAACACATCATCCGAATGTAATTTTGGCTACCTCTATTAAAAACATCATATAAAAATCCAATGTTTTAAAAACAAACACTGTATAGACCTACTCACATGACAGTTATCAATTGTTTTTTGTGACTATGACATCAAAATAGTTTACAATAACCTTAAATTTGATATGTATTTCTGAACACATAGGCACGTCCCAATAAAGATTACCTTAAGTAAGTGGCTAGCTGCTTTTGTGAAAAGTAGTTGCTCTCCCAAACAATTTCACAAGTGCTTATGCTAATAAATAAGCCTAAATAAATCGATCCTAACGAGCCCTTAGTATTCTTTAATCCGAAATCAAACACATTCTCAATAGTCTATTAATAAAAAATTACATTTAACACTTTTAGTCAAATATAAGTTTGTAAGCTACATCATTTTGTTCATTTCAATAATAACCAATCATTTATATATTATATTTTGTAAAAATCAATTTTTATATATTCGCTAATCTAAAATCAAAACATATTCTTAATAGTTTAGCATCTGTTGCATGAGCTATACCACTTGTTCTGTTTTGAAAGATACAACACAGAAAACTGAAAAAGTGAGGACTAAACCAAACCAAACCAAGAAAAGGGGTAAAAAAAAACTTACCAAGAGTTGCAGATCTGAAAGTGGTCCATCCATCACCAACACTTCTATTACCAGTTATAACAGTAACATCACTTCCATCACCAAGCATAACAATATTACTCTTATAACTTGGAATCTCCACATTTTCTTCATAAACCCCTTCTTTAACATAAATCACAAACCTATACATACTATTATTTGGAGCAAAATTAATAGCTTCATTAATACTACTAAAATTCCCAGTTCCATCAACTGCCACAACAACCATTTCATTTGAATTATATTCTTCCCCATCTGAGTCTTTCAACCATTTTGATGCACCCTTTGGAGCTCTTATCTCAGGTTTAGAAAGCATAGAGAGAGAATTACTAACATGTTTATAAGTATTAATAACTGAATTAACTAAAACTGGTTTAAGTGTACCAGAAGTTGAATCAAGACCTTCTAAACAAGTGTTCTTGTTTGTAAGTGCTGCACTGAGATAGGTTCTAGTGCTAGCTATTTTTTTTGAGTTGCGGGATCGGATACCGGAGAGCGATTTTTTTAAGGAAGTTAAGGTGGATTGGTGGAGTTCTTTGCAATCTTGTACTGCTCCTTTTTGGTTTTCTATAATGTTTGAGTTTCCTGCATTGTGGAAGAGATTTGTTAGTTTTGTGGCTTCTGATATTGCTACTTGAAGTGATTGAAGGAGGTAGTTGATTATGTTTGGACTTATGTTTATTGATATTGATAGTTTTAATGAATTGAAGCATGTTTCTGGGTGTGGTGTTGTTTTGCAGAAAGATTTTAAGGATGAGAGATTTGTGTTGGAAGCATTGGAGTTGATAGCTGCAGTGAGTGAGAAGAAGATTGTAAGGAGAAGAAGGAGGAAGAGTTTATGAGATGAGGAAGCCATGAAATGTATATGAAAAAAGAAATAAGATAGAAACTATAATGTAAAGTAAGGTGAAAGATTTGGAGTATCTAAGTTTGTTTAAATAAGACACTTCACTATCAACAAGGGGTTGAGTACTAGCGAATAACTAAGTTTAATCTCATCTCAGAGTAGTCTCAGTTTGAATCTTGGGTGTGAAAGATTCGGTTGGGAGAGAAAATATCTGATCAATAAAAACTGGAGATACACGTGGCCAATTAGGTTCTCTGTGTAGATTATTCACCAGCAAAATCGACGGATAGTAAAAAAAATAAGACACTTTACTTGCGGTTGGGAAATTGTGGAGACATTGATTGATTGGTTAGAATCTAATAAAATGTCCAAAGCCAGTGTTGTAAAAATGCAGGGGAATAAGGTGTATGTATAAAAAAGTATGGTGCATGTAGCGGTTAGAGTTAAAGAAAGGGACAACTGCACCTACTGTTTTTAAATTTTAATAACATGGAAAGTTGAAACTAGGAAGTTAGGAATCAGGTGAAGGACATGAGGGTATGGTGTACTAAAATTATGGATTTTGTTTTTTTGGTAATCAGTACAATTTGACCAAAAAAAAGACAATATATGGAAATACTACATGCTTAATAAGTTAATATATACTCGCTGTATAATGATTAATAACAAATAATTAATACTTATTAATGGTTTACATTCTAAATACCGAGTTTGTCAATATCGTTGGCCTAGTGGCATAAACTATCTTGAGACACGGGGGACGACTGGTGCTCCTAAGTTCAATTTCTGCTATGACAAACTCAATATCGTCAGCCAATATGAAATTTGCTTCTAAACATGAAAAGATTTTAGTCTTTCGCTGACACCAAGACACTCTTTGAGTAGACAGTAATAATAAAAAATCAATAACTAATGATGCTTTACACTTATTTTTTTCACACAAATTAAAGAAAATACCATTATAAAATTTTCATCTAAGTAAACCAAAAAACTCCCTCTTTTTACAGAAGTTAAATCTAAATTAAGTAATTAACGTATGACATGCTGAATTTTCTCATTTTTTGATTTGGAGTGCACCACCTATTTTCTTTTTCTTTTGAAAAGGCAACTTTTCATTAGTACTTGAAACAATACGAAGCAAATAATGAGAAAACATTAAAAAGTTGCTATACTTTTTGAGTGAATTGTTGGTACTGGTAGCAAGTTGCTCTGAAAGATAATATAAAGTCATCACGTGTGTCTCTCAAATAGAGTAGTCTTAGACATGAAAGCACATGTAGTGAAAATAATGCAAGGCATGGTGAGCAGTGCAACAGCTTCTAACAAATTGAACTATTTTTGTAGTAGCATTATACAATTGTCAATTTGCCTGCCCTACTATCAGAAATACAGGGGGATTGTAGGAAGAGATGTGACTCATCTAGCCTTAGATATTCTCAACAATAATAGATCTCTGGAAGATATCAACAAAACTTTCATTGTGCTTATTCCAAAGTGCAAGAATTCCACTGATAATGCTCTCATAGCAATAGAATGTTTCCACTGGCTCAAAAAGAAGAAGGGTAAGAAAGGGACAACTCATTTGATCGCATTCAATGGGAATTTGTGGAGAACACCTCATTTGCCATGAGCTTTCCTGTTCATCTGATCCAAGTTATCATGAGGTGCATCTCCTCAGTGTCTTATCAGATTCTCATAAATGGTCAGCCAAATAAAAGCTACAAACCTGAGACGGGTCTAAGACAGGGGACCCCCTCTCTCCGTATCTGTTTATATTGTGTGCGGATGTGTTGTCTGGATTGATTCACAAAGCAATTGGGAATGGTACAATTCATGGCCTTAAAATAGCAAGAAAAAGTGTCCCATCTAATCTTTGTAGATGATAGTCTGATTTTTAGCATGAAAAATACTCATGAAGCTGATGCAATCCTTAACATTCTAGTAGTTTATGAAAGAGCCTCTGGTCAAGTGGTTAACATGGAGAAATCTTAGTGTTCATTTAGTCAAAATGTGCCTCAAAGAGATAGAGAAATTATCTGTATTAAGATGGGAGTAAAGACTGTGGATGCTCTTGCCAGATATCTTGGACTACCAGTGTCTTTTGGTAGGTGTAAGAATATCATCTTCTATTGTGTCATTGAGCAGATATGAAAGAAGCTAAAAGGGTGAAAGGAAAAGTGCCTATTTAGTGTGACAGTATTACCCCTATTTTACAAAGTTACTGTTTCATTGATTGCATTTGTTACTGTTTTACTATTTCAATTAAAATTCCTCAGCTTTCTAGAAGCTGCGTGAGTAGTCTGTAATTCCTAGGGTTTCATTTTCTTTCCTAGGATTTGTTTTGCAAATGATTCGTACATTGATAGTTATCAATTGTACAATCATTTCTTCATCAATTACTGTTGTATTCTTTGCGATTACTATTTATAGTACCAACCTCTTTTTTTAATCAAGCAATCAATATCAATTTCATAAATTCTTCTCTCACCTCTTTCTCTATATACCGTGACCTAGGGTTACTGCATCAACGAGTGTATTCTTCCTCATTCTGACTCCCGAGCTTAATCGAACTTTTTAACGGTGCTTGATTGCACCCTAGAGTTCTTGTGTTCTTAGTCCGGCGATATTTACATCTCATTTGGTATCGATTAGTCACTTTCCTGCTACCTATAATGACTACGCGCTCCATGGTTTGACCGGAAAAGAAGCTTGATGATGGGCAGTGAAGTGAATGCTAGGATTGATCAACTAAACACACAAATGGCGCGCGAACATGTTGGAGATCGAACCTTGTTTCGAGAACAACAAGTCGCCCACAGCAACAACATTCCTCAAAGACAACAGAGGTCCAAATCATCTTGCAACTCGCATTGGAAAGGTAGATTTTCCTAAATTTAATGGCCAAAATGTTAAGGAATGGTTATATAAGTGTACTCGAGTTTTCTCTCCTTGATGAAACACCACCTGAGAATCGGGTTAGAATGGCTTCCATACACTTTGAAGGTCTTGCTTTGCAATGGCACTTGAACTACATGAGGCAAAAGTTTGATATTTACCCTCCATGGCCTCAATATGTACATATGACATTACTACTAGATTTGGTGATCCATTTGAGGACCCTCCAGGTGACCTAGTTCATTTCAAGCAAGGCAACAAACTACAAGACTACATTGACCAATTTGAGCTTGCTCTTACCCAGATTGACTTAATTCCTGAACACTCTCTTAGCATATTCTTAGCTGGCCTTGAACCATCCACCCAAATGCATGTTAGGATGTTCAAACCTACCTCTATTGCAGAAGCTTCTCACCTAGCCAGACTTTATGAAGCCTCCAAACCTCCTAAACAGCAACCTCGTTTCTCTAGACCATTCACAACCTCTTCTAGACCTAACCAAACACCTACCTCTTCTGCTACCACCCTTAATGTCCCCTCCACCTCTAACCTTCCCCCCTCATGCCAAAAACACCTAGACTGTACACTGCTGCAGAACAAGCAGAGAGAAGATCTAAAGGACTCTGCATGTTTTGTGATGAACCCTTCACTCCTGGCCACCAACTCAAACATAGACGTTCCCACATCTTTGTGCTTGAGGCTAGTGATGATGAAGACGACCACCCTCCTGTACCTGAACCAGAAATTCAGCCTGAAACTCACACAGCCACCCCTACACCTTCTGACCTACCCCAACTCTCCTTGCAAGCCTTAACTGGTGTTTCCAACTATAACACGATGAGAGTGACTGCCTTGTATGAAAAGAAGATGATACAGGTCCTCCTTGACAGTGGAAGCACTCATAACTTCTTGGACTTGGATATGGCTCGTAAATTAGGTTGTAAACTTGAGGAAATTACTCCTAAGAGCATTACGGGTGGTGGAGGTCACAAACTCCATGTTTTATATATTTGCAGGGGATTTACTTGGACCTTCCAGCAGACTCAGTTTACTGTTGATGTGTTAGTACTACCACTGGGGTGCTATGATTTAATCTTGGGAATAGAATGGCTAAGATCACTTGGTCCGGTTATGTGGGATTTCTCCAAATTGCAGATGGAATTCACTTATAATAATAAGAAATTTGTGCTCAGGGGTGCCAAATCTCCTGAAGTTAAGCTTATTGGGAACAAATCTTTTGCTAAGGTAGTAGAACAAGGTGCAGAGATGTGTTTTATGTTGCTGAATGACTCGGGTGTGGATTTTTTCATTCCTTCTTGTCACCTATTATACACTGATGAGGTAACTGCTACTGTTCCTAATTCTATAAATCAGTTGATTGCTACTTATAATGATATCTTTGCTGAACCTACTAGTTTACCTCCTCCTAGATTGACTTTTGATCACAAAATTCCTCTTAAGGAGGGCACTATTCCTTTCAATCTTCGACCCTATAGGTATTCGGTTATTCAGAAAGATATAGTGGACAAGTTAGTGTCTGAACTCATGCAGCAGGGCATAATTCAGCATAGCAACAGCCCTTTTGCTTCTCCTACTGTTCTTGTTAGGAAGAAAGATGGTTCTTATAGACTTTGTGTGGATTATCGAAGGTTAAATAGCCACACTATCAAAGATAGATTTCCTATTCCCTTGATTGAAGATCTTATGGATGAATTATGTGGTGCCACTATATTTTCTAAACTTGATCTGAAATCAGGCTACCATCAGGTGAGGATGGCACCTGGGGAGGCATTCAAAACTGCATTTAAGACACATTCAGGCCATTTTGAATACCTTGTTATGCCATTTGGCTTAACTAATGCCCCTGCCACTTTTCAGTCCCTTATGAACTTTGTCTTTGAGTCATTTTTGCAAAAATTCATCATTGTTTTCTTTGATGATATTTTGATTTATAGTAAGACTTTAGAAGATCATATTACTCACCTTACTCTTGCTTTTCAAACCTTGAGAGATCATTCCTTATTTCTCAACAAGTCTAAGTGTTGTTTTGCTACTAACAAAGTGGAGTATCTTGGTCACTTTATCACTGCAGCAGGAATTTCTACTGACCCTTCTAAAATTACTGCTGTTAATTCTTGGCCTGTTCCTACTAATATCAAGCATTTGAGAGGTTTTTTAGGTTTGGCAGGCTATTACCGCAGGTTTATCAAGGATTTTGGTAAAATAGCTAAGCCTCTTACGGATCTTTTGAAGAAGGATTCCTTTATTTGGACTCAGGAGGCTACTACAGCTTTTCAACAACTGAAGATTGCTCTTAGTTCTGCTCCTGTGTTGGCTTTACCTAATTTTTCAGAAACTTTCACTGTGGAGACTGATGCAAGTGGTCGTGGCATAGGTGCTGTTCTGATGCAACATCAACACCCCATTGCTTATATCAGCAAAGCTCTAGGACCAAGACAACAGGCTATGTCCATTTATGAGCGTGAACTCTTAGCAATTGTATATGCGGTTCAGAAATGGGGTGCCTACCTATCTCATGCTCCTTTTATTATCAAGACAGACCAGAAAAGTATCAAGCACATTTTAGAGCAACGTCTCAACACCCCATTCCAGCATGTTTGGGTCACTAAACTTATGGGGTTTGAATTTGAAATACAGTATAAAGAGGGGACTGCCAACAAGGCTGCTGATGCCTTATCCAGGAAGCAAGGGGCAGAGTTACTACCCATGTTACTCAATAGTGCTGAAGAGGGTTTGTTTGAAGCTATTAAACACTCTTGGTTAACTGATGCTTCTCTGCAAACCATTATTGCAGACCTCTCTACCTCTCCTTCTTCACATCCAAAATTTACTTGGGTAAATGGTGAGTTAAGAAGACTTGGTAAGTTGGTGGTTGGTTCTGATCTTAGAATCAAGAAAACTATCCTTTCTTGGCTGCATGATTCTTCCTTGGGTGGACACTCGGGTAAGGATGCTACCTTAGCTCGTGTTAAGTCTCTTTTCTTTTGGAAAGGCATGGCAAATGAAATTTCCAGTTATATTCGGCACTGCACTGTCTGTCAACAAAACAAAACTGATCATGCTGCATATCCAGGGTTGTTACAGCCTTTACCAGTCCCTAATAATGTTTGGCAAGACATTAGTATGGATTTTATTGAAGGGTTACCCACCTCATATGGAAAGCAAGTCATTTGGGTAGTAGTTGATAGACTATCCAAGTATGCTCACTTCATCGCTTTTGCTCATCCCTACACAGCTACTGATGTTGCTCAGGCTTTCCTTGATCATGTTTTTAAGTTGCATGGCATGCCTTCCTCTATCACCACTGACAGAGATCCCATCTTTATTAGTAACTTTTGGAATGAATTCTTTAAGTTACAAGGGGTCGCTTTGCTTAAATCTTCAGCTTACCACCCCCAAACAGATGGCCAGACCGAAGTTGTCAACCAGTGTCTTGAGACTTACTTGCGTTGCATGTGTTCAGATAACCCTTCTCAGTGGTCTAAATGGATCTCACTTGCTGAATGGTGGTATAACACCACCTATCACACCTCTACTAGGCACACTCCATATGAATTGGTCTATGGACAACCACCTCCTATCCATTTACCATATCTGCCTAAGGAATCTCATTCCATTTCAGTTGACAGAACACTCTCAGCTCGCGAGGAGATGATTAAATTGTTGAAGTTTCACCTTCAAAGAGCTCAGAATAGGATGCTTCAGAAGGCTAATAGGCATCGGTCAGACAGGAATTTTGAGATTGGTTCTTATGTGTTTGTCAAGTTGCAGCCCTATAGACAACTCACTGCAAAAACTCACCACCATCATAAGTTACTTCCTAAGTTCTTCGGTCCCTTCAAGGTTCTGGACAAGATTGGCAACACTGCTTACAAATTGCAGCTTCCTCCTACTGCTCAATTCCATAATGTGTTCCATGTGTCACAATTAAAGTTATGTCCTAATCCAAATTCTACTTCTACTATTCCTCTGCCTACTGCTGAACTAGATACTGCTGAAGCTTTCAAACCAGAAGCTATTCTGGGGAGAAAAATGGTTTAGAGAGGCCATACTGCTGCTACTCAAGTCTTGGTTAAATGGCAGAATCGTCCCATTGAAGAAGCTACTTGGGAATTCTACAAGGAGATGCTCAAGAAATATCCTGACTTCCACCCTTGAGGACAAGGGTGTTCTCCATGGAGGGGGTATTGTGACAGTATTACCCCTATTTTACAAAGTTACTGTTTCATTGATTGCATTTGTTACTGTTTTACTATTTCAATTAAAATTCCTCAGCTTTCTAGAAGCTGCGTGAGTAGTCTGTAATTCCTAGGGTTTCATTTTCTTTCCTAGGATTTGTTTTGCAAATGATTCGTACATTGATAGTATCAATTGTACAATCATTTCTTTGTCAATCTACGTTGTATTCTTTGCGATACTATTTATAGTACCACCTCTTTTTAATCAAGCAATCAATATCAATTTCATAAATTCTTCTCTCACCTCTTTCTCTCTATACCTGTGACCTAGGGTTCTGCATCAACGAGCTGTATTCTTCCTCATTACAGCTCCTGAGCTTAATCCAGAACTTTAACGGTGCTTCAGTGCACCCTAGAGTTCTTGTGTTCTTAGTCTGGCAGTATTTCTGTCTCATTTAGAGCGGGGAAGGAAACTCTAATCAAATATATAGCCCAAGATATCCCAAACTATATCATGAGATGCAAGATTTCCCGAGAATTGTTGTAAGGAGATTGAGACAATGTTGTCAAAATTCTGGTGGGGGTCTGAAGAGGGTGATAGGAAGACTCACTGGCTTAGTTGGACTAATCTGGCAAAAAACAAGGAAAATTGAGGCATGGGTTTCAGAGAGTGAGTTCAACAGAGCTCTATTAGGCAAGCATTGTTGGAGACAAATTTCCAAGGAAGGGTCTCTAATGGAATAGATTTTTGTTGCGTTAAAAACACACTTAGAGCAAGTATACTCTTTCGCAGAAGTAGTATAAAAAATTATCGTATCCACAAGCATTAATTAGCAAGTACCAAACTAATCGAGATTATTTAATGTTTAGACGAAGAAATAGCCGATGGTTGTATTAACAAAATAAAAAGAAATAAATAGCGAGAATTAAAATGCAATATTGAATTAATGGAGAAAGGTCTAGGGTCACGGTTTCACTTGCAAGCTTCGATTCCTCTATGTCTAATTTTACCTGAATTCCCTTATTCTATTTAATTACCAATCTCTTTACTAAAACTATTAATTTGTTTGGTCATTCGCGATTAATATTCTTTTTCCTAAACTAACCCTTGTTTGGTCATGCAAGAATTTAATATGGGCACCTTTTGAATCTCTACAAACAACACCCATGAATCCTTTCCCCGTGTTTTGGTCAAAAGCTGCTTCATGAGTTGCATTTTAGCATAGGTTCAATATGTGGTCTCCATCTTTTGGCTACCGTTTCTCTAGGAGATTTAGGATGCAATCTAGTAGTCTCATTTTGAGCAATTAGTTCTGCACTTAGAGCTTTAACTCGCTGAATAGCCTCACTTGGGTTAGGGGATTTACTCTGAAACACAACTTCATTTCTCAGCTTCCATATCACCCACAAAGTTTTGAAAATCATGGCAGTTGTAATGACTTTATCCACTGAGGTTGTAAGTTGTCCTTCTACCCAGTGCACAGTAGATAGACCAATACCATTAGGAGGATCACAAATTTGAAAGCTAAACCATAAAGGCTCAGTCCATGGGTAGAGCAACAAGGTATGCTCTAGGTATCTAGCAGCCCGAGGGTACAGGTTTAGTCACATCCAAAACAACCCTAGCTCTTGCAAAGTTCCTCATTATTTTACCTTCAAAGAATGGATCTTCCGCCTCCACAACTCTATTTTTCAGAGAAGTAGCAACATTTTGTGGATTTAGAAACTCTAAGGGTAAGTTTGAACATCGAGTGTTAAGAGTCCATTTGAAAGGTATCTTTAGGTGTTGTCAAGTACGATATTCCACTGACATGTCATGGCGAGAACTCATATCTCAGTGTCCTGGTGAAACTCGAATCTCAGGGCAGGTTGTCGAATAGCTCGCACTATGATGTGATTAATTTTGCTTCATTAGATGATGGCGAGGCTCATTAGATTAGCTTTCATGAATAATATTGGGTGTGTTAATCTTAGAATATTGTTCTTTTGATGTCTTCAAAGAGCAATCAATGTATTATGTGTGTTAGATAAGACTATGACTATCATATGACTTTTTTTGGTACAAAAAATTTATGGTGATGACGGGATGACACCCCAGTCCAAAGTAGGGAAGACATTCGAGATCTTTGAACACTTACAAAGATAATTTTATTTACCTCACCCTAAAAAGATTAATGTGGATTTGAACTCGAGACTTCCCAAATACAAATCCTATCATGTTCTACTTGGAAACTCTTGGGGTTAAGAGTATCATGTGATTTGTATTTTACTTTCCGAGGACTTTTGTAGTTAGTCTCTATTGATAAATAAACGTCAAATTATCGAAAAAAAGTACCACGTCATTAGTGAATATAATATTTTTCTATGGCACAAGGTGAATATATTATTATCGGTGAAAGTGAATGATTGAATATATAGGCAATATAGCAACCCGTGAACCAGCTACTTATGTCCCACCACAACACAAGCTATGGGCATCCATTAATAAAGTTGGTTGTTTTGCTTCACTTGCTCTATCTTGATCGCAATGTTAATTAATTGATAATTTAGCGTTAGTCCTGTCTGTTATGAAAATTAACGTAAATGTATACTATAATTTATGAAACCATTTATAATTCTTGTTTTTGTCTCAAAAAAAACATCTAGGACTTTTCTCGTGAAGACACAAGTCAGAATATCCGACTCCAAGTAGCCAAGCGTCATACTCTGTCTGTAATTCTGCCATAATCTCACGTGTAAAGATTCCTTTTTGGCATAATACATTACAAATAAAAAAGTTTATTTTTATGAGTCTCTTTATCATGCGCCAGGGCAACCCCTTTACATCTAGTGTTTTTTTTTTTTTTTTTTATGAGTAATGTTATATGGACAAAAGTTTTAAGACAAATATAGTCAAAAATCAATTTATAATATTAATTAACCAAGTTTTTTAGACTATTAACCAATTTGTTTTTTTAGAGTTATTTAGCTATTAACTAAAAACTTAATTAATTGGTTACTTGGTTAATAGCTTAAAAAACTTGGTTAATTGGTGTTGTGAATTGATTTTTGTCTATATTTGTCTGAAATTTTTTGTCTGAATATCATTACTCTTTTTTTATTAACTAGCAGTTTATCTGTATATACGCACAAATACAATAGATTCAGATAGAATTTAGTTAGTGCACAAATACAATAGAAAGATAAGATATTAGATTTCATGTCAAATTAGTAATTTACATGAAGATCAAAATTAATATATATATATATATATATATATATATATATATATATATATATATATATATATATATATATATATATATATATTTATAATTACAATAAATCTTTCAAGTTGATAAGAAATGAAGTTTTATAACTTAGAATATTTGTTTCAATTGACATGTTTTTATTGATAGGTAATCACGAATCATATAGTAATAATGTAACTCTCATGGGGAATAAATATACAAAATATATTAAAAGTTTTAATTCATACAGAATATAAAACCAAAGATTTTGTAACATTTTTTCAGTGATGAAATTATACTAACAACATGTTTCATTTTTCGTTGTAACTAAAAGCAGTGTTGTGAAACAATCCTCTAAATTCATGAACTAGGTCAATTCAGTTATGTAAACTGAGAGAGAGAGAGAGAGAGAATTCTTTGGAAATTGATTGTATTATTCCAAGTGTTAATTCTGTTCTATACACAAGAGTATATATAGGTTCATTAGAGAGCTGTACAATCAGTTACAAGGTGTAACTGTCCTAACTACCTATAAAAGAAACCTCATAACAGAATTAACAGACATGGTGCTGCAACAGGTGCTATAGCACCACAGTGCTGCAGCACTACACGACAACACATAAACCAGCACACACAACTAAGTGCTACAAGTGCTTCTAGGACTCTAACACATTAACTAAAGTCCTAAGCCATATACTCTACAATTCCCAAAATTCCAAGGCAATAGTGCAGAAAAGACATTTAGCATCGGATTTTCAAAAAACCGATGCTAAATGACGTTTCGTTAGTGTTTTTTATGTCTTGAAAACATACTATTAGCATCGATTATTTAAATAACCGATGCTAAATGTCCATTATTTGTGACATTTAGCATCAGTCATCTAAACAACCAATGCTAAAGGATCATTCTTGGTGACTTTTAGCATCAGTCACGTAAATAACCGATGCTAAATGTTCATTCTTTGTACATTTAGCATCGGTCGTCTAAAAAACCGATGCTAAAGATCCATTCTTGGTGACTTCTAGCATCGGTCACCTATATAATCGATGCTAAATGTCCATTTTTTGTACATTTAACATCAGTCATAAAAAACAACCGATGCTAAAAAACAATATGTCATTAAATAACTAGATGTTGGATATCAACTCAACTTTATCAGACCTTTTCAAAAGCTTTCTCACTAGATATTTCTACAAATATTTGTAAATCTAATTATTTCATTCATTATTAAAGAACTGTAAACCATTGTGATATAGAAGTATCCTCAATAAGCATACCTTCTGCTCAAAAATTGAAGGAATTGCAATTCTTTCTATATTTACTATAAATATTAAATAAATGTTTCATCAACATAACTCTCTCACCAAGAGGAATAGCAAGCCCAAAAAAAATCATTCCTTAAACTTGATCTGTAATTGTTTGACTTTATATCTCTATATCAGAACAAAATAAAACTATATATAAGTAACTCCACAATGAAGTAGAGGATATGATGAGCAACCCTATTCTCTATGACCTTGGTCTCCAAAAGCTCTTCCTACCAATAAGAAACTGATTTTGATACAATGTTACAGACCAATGAAGTGAACGCAGGATTGGACAGAGCTTTTTAATTGTTTCTAATTGTTATGGAGAAATCACACGCCTACTATTCACACCCCCCACTTCTTCAGTCAAACTGATTGGGCCTTCAACAGTCCAAGCCCATATCTACTCATCAAATGGCCCAGATTGCACCTCCACAACGAACGGACCAGATCAACACAATTGAATGCCTCCAAAGCCTATAAATACCACATTTATCATAAGAAGGAGGTACGGATTAAATACTACTCATTTGCATTAACTCCACAGCTACTGACTTTAGCATCGGAGTGTTTGTGCAGGTACACCCCACCTCAGCTCGGAACATCAACTCGGACGTAACTCTAGATTGATCAAAACCTCATTATCTACCAACTATCTCGGATATACTTATCCCTAGATACGGTACAGAACATTGGCGACCACAGTGGGAGCTTTTCCCGAACTCATAAAAAACTTTATCTATTTTTCTTTGATCACCATGGACCCGAATTACGAGCGGTGTGTACGGATAGCAAGTATCATCCGGTCACGGAAAGAGGAACCCCTGAGGGTATTGCGATAACTCAATCATTCTTGGCCGAAATGTCAATAACAGAGAGTCAACCTCAAATCGAGTTCCTTCACCTCCTACGGTTATTCCGTTCCCAAAGAAACACTTTACAACGGCTAGTTCAAATTTTAAATCAGCATAATGAAGCATCTCAAGCTAGGAGTCTCCGTATCTCCGAATTAGAAGCCGAGATCGCTGGATATCAAGCCCGAGATATTGCAGATCGGGGTTCTCCGCAGCGATATGATCCGGATTATCCCGGCGAAGAGCCCGAGCAACCCGGCAGAACTACTCAGCCCCGAAGACGACATCGTTCTCCCCCAAGGCGACGTCATTATCATCGCTCTCCCCCGAGAAGACGAGGAAGAGAAGATCCAAGGGCGACTCTTAGAAATGTAGACGACTCTGGCGAAGAAGATTCATCTTACGCATCATCCTCACCACGCAGACAACGATCTAGGAGCAGAGAAAGTCCTCCAAAACGAGAACATCACTACCATAAAGAGAGGGCCCCGGAACTTAAACAACATCGCTCCAGATACCAACCTCGCAAGACTCGGAACCAGGAGAAAAAACAGGAAGTACAACCACCGAGAAAAGGGCCGTTTACTTCGGAAATAGATTATTTCCCTGTTCCCAGAGGTTTAGAGAAACCTCCTGAGCACTTGAAAATTTATGACGGACTCGGAGACCCAGACGTTCATTTAGAATACTATGAGACCATGATGCAATATCGGAATGCTCCAGGTGAGATCATGTGTAGACTTTTTTCCCTCACCCTTGATAATCTGCAGGTTTATGGTTCAGAGACATCCCGGCGAATTCAATCTCATCCTAGGAACAACTTTCCAAGTTATTCTCGGCGAGCTTCGCACATTCGAAAGTAAGGCCGAAATCATGGATGGTGTTGCATGCAATCCACCAAGCCGATGATGAATCTATCCGGTCTTATATTGCAAGATTCAACACCGAGGCCTAAAAGTGCATGGATTAAATGAGGAATTTCGTCTCAGTATTTCCTATCCCGTGGTTTACGCAGAGGCACTTTATTCCAGATTGACGTTAGCATCAACCAACCCTCAACCTTGGGGGAGTTCCTCCGACTTTCAGAAAAGTACATAGATCACGAGGAAGGCGATGAAGCTAGGAAGTTCTTTGTGAAAAGCGTAGCAAACCAAACCAAAGAGAACAGACCTCGAATCGAGAAATCAAATCCAAATGCTGAAAATCCTCGAAGATTCCAGACCGGCGGCCCATCTAGGGAATTCAAACCTCGGCAAGGGCGACATCGAGACTACACCGAACTCATATGTGGAAAGGAGAAGATCTTGCAAGAATGTCAGAACAATGAATTCAAACATATAAGGTATCCCGATCCTATTCCCCAAGACCGGCATGAGGAACAACAAGTCTTGCTGTTATCACCAAAGCGCCGCCCATGAAACAAATCGGTGCAACGCCTTAAAGACGATATTAATTGAAGACCTTATCAAAAAAGGAAAACTCGGGCAGTATGTCAGAAAGCCATTCAAACAGGAGAAAAACATCAAACAGGCAAGAGGTTGACAAGTAAGAGGAAAGAAATCGTAGATTATAAGGAAGAGCCGGACACTCGAAGGAGTAGAGGCGCACTGTTGTGATGGTAATCTCGGTGGTGAAGTCCAAGGAGCAACAACAAGAACAATCAAAAGAAAGTGGAAGGAAATTCAATGTGTAGCATCTACATCATCGCCCAACCATGAGCTTCGTCCCCTCTGTCATTTGGGGATGACGATCTACTAAACGGGAGTAAACGAAGACATTCCACTTTGTTAATCTCAAAGATAATGGCCGAGAAAGAGATAAGAAGAATCTTAATTGACCAAGGCACTTCTTGTGACATTATGTTTTTCGATGTCTTCGGAGAAAATTGGAATTACACCAAGGAACTTTTCCCTATCACGGCACGGACCTCTCCGGTTTCAATGGGTCCCGAACTAGACCGATGGGTTACATAGACTTAAGAGTCACTTTTGGAGAGGAACCTTTATCTCGGACAATTTTGGTCAAATTCATGGTGCTACCTTGCTCGTCAATCTACAATTGCATCATTGGAAGACCGACTTTGGGGAAACTCGGGGCGGTGACTTCCACTGTACATCTGAAAATGAAGTTTCACTCTCAAAGCAATGAGGTAATAACTATCAATGCCGATCTAGAATCATCCGAAAGATGCTATTACCTCCTTCTCAAAGCTGAAATTTCTGCAAGAGACAAGGCCGAGCTTGCATCAAAGAGTACATCTGCGAAAGAAGGAAAAGTGAAGTTTTCCGAGGTAAATGTGATGGATTTAGACGCACGCTTCGATCCTGAGAGCTCGGACGAAGAGAAAGATAGCGTTCAAAGATCCGCATTCGGAGAAAATGCCCGAACGAACGAAAAACCGGACGGGAATTCATCGAGTGATATTGGGAGATGATCCAACAAAAAGCATCAAGATCGGCGCGGACCTACGGACGAAATAAAAAGAATTAACCCGATGCACGAGGAACACGCCGATCTTTTTGCTTGGTCGGCTGAAGACATGCCCGGCATACCACCTGAAATTGCCTGCCATCACTTGTCAATATATCCTGATGCGAAGTGGGTTGCCCAACGCAAAAGGGTGCAAAATATCGAGAAGACTGAAGCGACAGCCAAGGCGCGTGAGCGACTTAGTAAAAGCTAATTTTGTAATCGAGCTCAAATATACTACTTGGTCACAAACCACAGTACTTGTTAAAAATCAAATGGAAAATGACGCATGTGCATTGATTACACCGATCTCAATAGGTCATGTCCTAAAGATGCTTTTCCGGTTCCAAATATTGATCGACTAGTCGATCACGCATCGGGATTTTGTTTATTATCGTTCATGGACGCATATTCAGGATATAACCAAATCCCAATGTTTCCCCCCGATCAAGAGAGAACTACTTTTATGACTGAAAACGGAAATTTCTGTTACCGAGTTATGCCTTTTGGTCTTAAAAATGCAGGAGCAACCTATCAGAGAATGATGAACAGAGTTTTCAAAGACCAGATCGGGAGAAATGTAGAAGTATACTTAGATGATATGATTGCAAAAAGTGAGCGAGCAGATCGTCATGTTACCGATCTCAAAGAAATTTTTGCAGAGATAAGGAAAAACAGAATGAGATTAAATCTGGAGAAATGCACATTCGGAGTCAAAGCCGGAAAATTCCTGGGATTCTATCTCACTGAAAGAGGAATTGAGGCAAATCCAGACAAATGCAAATCGGTGACCGAGATGAAAACCCCAAACACGAAGAAGGAAATTCAGAAACTAAATGGCATGATTGCGACTCTATCTCGGTTCATCTCAAATGCCGCGTTTAAATCACTACCCCTTTTTAAACTTTTGAAAAAGGAATCTGAATTTATCTGGACCACAGAACGGGATGAGGCGCTCACCCAGCTAAAAAAGATATTATCAGAACCTCCGATACTAACCCGACCTGAGCCAGGTGAAGTATTATATTTATATCTCTCAATATCTCGAGGAAGCATTAGAGCAAGACCGTCCGAGAAACAAAAGAGGCGAGCAGGTTTACTTTGTGAGCAAAGCTTTACAAGGGCCAGAACTTCGATATCAGAAAATAGAGAAAATAGCTATGGCTTTAGTAATAGCTACTCGGCGACTCCGACATTATTTTGTATCTCATCAAGTAGTGGTTCGAACAAACCACCCGATCAGACAAATCCTACACCGTCCAGACCTTTCAGGAAGAATAATAAAATGGGCGTGAGAGTCATCCGAATTCGGTATCAAATATGAATCAAGATCGGCAATGAAAGCTCAAGTGTTAGCCGACTTTGTAGCAGAAATGACTTCGGCAGAAACCGAGAATGAGGTATGGACAATCCATGTCGATGGCTCTTCCAATCCCAAAGGGAGTGGGGCTGGAATTATTCTTGAAAGTCCTTCTGGAGTGGTTATAGAATTGTCACTCACTTTCAAATTCACAACATCAAATAATCAAGCTGAATACGAAGCATGCATTGCAGGACTACGTTTGGCCTTAGATCTCCGTATCACTCGGTTAAATCTCCATACCGATTCACTCCTCGTGGTTTCCCAGATCGGGGGACAGTACGAAGCAAAAGAGCCAATCCTCCAAAAATATCTGAATCATGTGAAGAGACTACTCACCGAATTTGAGTTCGCCGAGGTTAAACATGTCCCAAGAACAAACAACATTCGGGCCGATGTTCTTTCCAAATTAGCAAGTACCAAAATCATGGAAATCACCGGCGATTATACAAGAGATCCTCAGCAAACCTAGTTTTGAAGATGACTTACACTCGATTTCATCAGTGTACGTTATAAGTGAAGACCAAACATGGATTGCTCCTATCTTGAATTACATCATGTCGGGCGCAGAACCTTCCGATCCTGAGAAAGCCAAGATCATCCGAAGAAAAGCAGCATCTTTTGCAGTGTTCAATGAGCAGCTTTACAAGAAGGCACTCTATTCACCGTTATTGAAATGTCTAGAACATACAGAGGCCGACTATGTGTTAATGGAAATTCATGAAGGAATATGTGGCCAACATTTAGGTGGTAGATCCTTAGCCAGGAAGGTGTTAAGGGCAGGATACTTTTGGCCAACCATTGAAGCTGATGCAAGAAACTATGTGAAGAAATGTCCGAATTGCCAGATTCACGCAAACGTTCACATTGCACCTCCTACCGGTCTCACAACTCTCTCCTCCCCATGGCCTTTTGCATGGTGGGGGATAGACCTTCTAGGACCTTTTCCAAAAGCCCCCGGGAGGAATAAGTTCTTAATTGTGGCAGTTGATTATTTCACTAAATGGATTGAGGCCAAACCACTATCTGTTATTAAGGCAAAGAACTGCATCTCTTCCGGGTATCGACTCGCTACTGACTCTGGAAATCGATATTAGCAATTATTCAAAGAGGCTCCCATATGATGCCTCCAAAGCCTATAAATACCACATTTATCATAAGAAGGAGGTACAGATTAAATACTACTCATTTGCATTAACTCCATAGCTACTGACTTTAGCATCAGAGTGTTTGTGCAGGTACACCCCACCTCAGCTCAGAACATCAACTCGGACGTAACTCTAGATTGATCAAAACCTCATTATCTACCAACTATCTCGGATATACTTATCCCTAGATACGGTACAGAATACTAATGAATCCTGAACTAGTAGATACCCATCTGGCAACAAAGCTATATAGACATATATTTTTAGACAAAAATCGACAAAAATCAACTTACAACACCAATTAACCAAGTTTTTTAGACTATTAGCCAAATGATCAATTAACCAAGTTTTTTAACAACGCCTCGAAAACTGTGAAAAAGCAGGTTGGCTAATAGTCTAAAAAACTTGGTTAATTGGTGTTGTAAGTTGGTTTATGTCGATTTTTGTCTAAAAACCTATGTCCAAATATCATTTTTGCCCATCTGGTCTTAGTATGCGATCTATCTCCACAACCACATCTACAATGTCACATCTGACAAAGATTATAGTAAACTGTGAGAAACATACTCAGCACATATTCATGCTACATATATTAGAACTAAACTAACACAGTTCTATCCCCTACTGTTAGTATTGATAATTTCAGCGACATAGAGACCCTAGCTTCGAAGTTCGAACTTGGGTGTGAACTGTGGTAGTGTGTGTAAACGTAGTGTTTATTTGTCCTTTCATTTCAGCTGACTACAAAAAACTAATACAGTTCTAAACAATAAGATAAGCATAGTATACCTTTTCCCATGGTTTTTGAAGAGAAAGCTAGAATGAAGAAGATCATATGTGCGAGGGTAGGTGTTTAAGGACTCGCACCAATCATGATATATTCCTATAAACCCTCTGTCAAATATAACAGTAAGTGTATCTGGCATATCAGTAGGTACTACATTCATCACCCAAACTGGTAGATCAATAAGAGCAGCGGGAAAACCTGAAAAAAAAAGTACTTGGTTTTAGTTCAAAGAGAATATGTGTTGATGTAGGAGAATGGCTTAAATTATAAAGGTGTATATATACTTTACCCTCCAAAACCAGCATTCATGTCCATGATATTTCTAACACTTGACCAATTTATAGAAAGAGCATTCATATAAACAGTTGAAACTAGTTCAGACCAGTGTTTATTGTCCTCATAGAACATTTCGCCGCCATTTAATTCAGTAGATAAACTAGGAGGTAGACTGGTAAGCCTTTGGGGCCAAGACATGGGCCAGCTCTGAATGTTACCAGCACCATCCAAAGAACAAACACCTTTGTCAAAGATCAAATAAAATATAAGGCAATCATAGAAGGCTTGAGAAGAGAATAAGCAGTAGTACCATTGCATCCCAATGCACCTTACACCGCGCACAATGGATCAGATCAAATCCATTATGAGGAAATGTCAGCTTTTGTGTTCCAATGACAGAAAGTGTTGCTGGAATTCCTCGTTCTAAAGCAAATTGTATCTGAGCTTCATGCTCATCCTTTGGTGCAAATGACATGGTAATAACATTTTTGTCAAGAAGATAGCCACCAAAGCTAGCAACTCCACAACCAGCATCAAGCACAACCCTTATATTCTTTCCCCATTCAATTGTCGGTAGTGTCTGTCATAAAAGCATACTAAGTACATCAAAATCTAGTTATAAATACTAATCAAGTAATGCATCAATAAAAGTGATCATTGCTTGTATCATTTTTTATAGCTTCTAGCTAGTTCTTCCTAGTGATTGCAAAATAAAACATATGTAGGCAAATTAAGAGAAGTAATTCCATGATATACCCTTGATAGATGGTTAAGCAGCCGAAGTATCTACCACTTGTGCTATACCATTCGTAAAAGCAATGATTTCATTACATCAGGAGTTTGTATAAGAATTCCATGATATACCCAAAACTATTCAAATTCATAATTTTTGCGCAATAATATTCTAAATTCATCAATCTACTCCCCAAAAATATTCAAATTTATCAATATATGCCCCTAAACTATTGTAAACTCATGAATTTCTAACCTAAGGTATTCAAGTTCATCAACTGTGTCTGTCAACCAATTCACCTCTATGAATTTAGACCGAAAACTATTCAATTCATAATTTTTGCGCAAGAATTTTCTAAATTCATCAATTTACTCCCCAAACATATTCTAAATTATCAATATATGCCCCTAAACTATTGTAAACTCATTAATTTCTAACCTTGAGGAACTTCATGCAGTTTCTGGATGTGATATTGTCCAAGGGCTCGGCCTCAACCCACTTCATAAATTAGTCCACAGCCATGATCAGGTATTTCAGTTGTCCTAGAGCGGTGGGAAACGGGCCTAGAAGATCTATCCCCCACCAACCAAAGGGCCAAAGGGGAGTCGCTGACACTTGTCACACTTCTAGACTAGTTTTCTAGCGTCTTCGCCCATTGTGGACCAGTAGTAGCCCGCCTTGAGTGCCTTCTTACATAGTTATCTCCCTCCAGGGTGGTGTCCACATATTCCTTTGTGTATTTCCCGGAGGACATAATCGGCCTCATATTGCCACAAACACTTTAAGAGAGGCATGGAGAACCCTCTGCAAAATAGTTTTCCATCAACAACCGAGTAGGATGTCGCTCGCCTTCTGTTTAGGGATGCTTCTTTGGGATCGTCAGGCTCCACTCCTTCCGAGGTGTACTTGAGAATTGGGTTCATCCAACATTCTCTAGGTCCGATGACACAATTGTCGTCCACCAGTCCGACGTTGAGTTGGAAGCTTGGATGGGACAAGGTTGCATGGATCACATTTTGGTGATTTCCTGGATTCATTGTGCTGGCAAGCTTCGATAGGATGTCCGCCCTGGTATTCTCGAACCGGCGGACGTGTTTTATCTTGGCGTGCTCAAATAGATTGAGTAGTTCTCTCACCTTGCTAAGTATCTCTGAAGGATTGGGTCCTTGGCATCAAACAACTGCCTTATTTGTGAAACCACTAGGAGAGAATCTGAGTGGAGTTCTACCCGGGTGACACTGAATTCCCGGGATAATAGGAGACCCGCAATGTAAGCTTCGTACTCTGACTGATGTTGGATGTAGTGAAGGAGAGCGTAATTGACACACTTCCACTATAAAACCTTCCTAGTTCTCGAGGATGAAGCTGGCGCTAGTGCCTTTTCTATTCGAGGAGCCATCAACATTTAGGGTCTAGTATAGAATAGGCCCTTTCTCAAGAGAGGGGGATTCATATCATCAATGATGTCAGCCAAGACATGCACTTTAGCCGCCGATCGGGCATCATATCTGTTGCTGAGTTCTAGTAGCTCGACTGAACACTTTATCATCCGTCCAACCACTTTATCACCAAAGAGGGAGTGGCGTATTGGCCGCCCTTGCAATGAAATGAGATAAGGCTACAATCATTCCGGTCAACTTTTGGATTTCCTTTTTTGTAGTGGGCGGTCTCATGTCGGTCGCTGCTTTATATTTCTCTGGCTTGGCTTCGATCCCGTTCTCAATTAGGTAGAAAATTAAAAACTTCCTGACCCTAGCACCGAATCTGCACTTCTCAGGATTTAGTTTGAGAGAGTTCTTTTGAGCCTCGGCAAATACTTCAGTTAGGTCGGCCGGGTGGTCTGTGTCCTCCTTGCTCTTTACTCTCATGTCGTCCAGATAGACTTCGAATCTCTTCGCTTTATCTTCTTTTTGGACACGTCGCCTTTGGGCGGCCCACTTTACTTGCGGATCCACCGCCAAGTGGCAGAAAGCTACTTCTGGCGGGAATCCAGACATGTCAGCTACACTCCATGCGAATAGATTATCATGTACCAGGTAGCGAGTGAGTTTCTCCTTAACACTTTAAGGGAGGTCATCCCCTATCTTGACTACCTTCGAGGGATCATCCCCTAATTGCACCTGTATGAATTCTCCGTCGTCATCTTTTTGAGTTCTCTGGCTAAGGCGTAATTGCCTTCTTCTTCCTCACTATCGGGATCGTATTGGGAATCCAGGTCCGCCACATTAATTTGATTGACTCTTCTTGGCGTGCTCACACATTCTGTTTTGTTTTCGGCTTGCTTATTTTTAAGGATCACGTAATGCCACCTCCAGGCCTAATGGAGGTTCGCATGCAGCGTAAAAATTTCATCTGTCATCGAGTAAAATTTCATTTTAAGGTGGACGATCGAAGCGACCACCCCAATCCTGCCGAGAGTTGGTCTATCGAAGATACACTAATAAATCAATTTACATGGGAGAACCAAGAAAGGAGTCTTCACCTTCCTGAATAGTGGTTTTTCGACGTTGTTGTCACTGATTGTCACCATCAGTTCTAGGTATCCTAAGGGAGTCATGGTTGATCTGTTAAAGCATGATAGATCTGTTCCCTGGTACAGAGTGAGGTCATCTCATGAAATATTCAATACATCTAGGAGGTCGACGAAGATAATGTTGGTGAAACTTCTTTGATCGACGAGGATCCTTCATACCTCGATGTTGGCCATTTCGGCAGTGATAAACAATGGAACATACTTGTTCAGTTTCCCATCGAGCAAATCCAAGGCTCCAAATGATAGAGCGGGTTTGATGGATGCCACTTTGGGGGCGAATGTGGATGCAACACTCATGATCTCCTTCCAACAATGTTTCATTGACTTATTGGTTTCCCCCTTCTTTTGGGCAGCCACCTGAGATGACCATTGCCACTGGATGGCCTTTGGACTTCCTGGTGTCAACCTCTTCATCAGAGTCAGTATCATCTTCTCTGGGTGCCTTGGTTACTTCGTTCACAACCTCCTTTGCATTTCGAGGAGAGCGTGTTTGTTTTTTGTCCTCCCGAGTATTGGCCGAGGCCTTCTTCTCATACTGGGTCAGCTTACCCTTCCGGATAAATTCTTTGATGTCATCTTTTAGCACCATGAAGTTATTCGTTTCGTTTCCAATGTTGGGATGGTATCGACAATACTTGCGTCAGGGGTTCTGGCCCTCCTCTAGGACGAGCGGTTTGGGCCTCTTGGCGCATTTAGAGAGAATCTGGGCTCGAGAAGTATTCAGCTTGGTATGCCCGGTGAACCTTTGTGGCCAAAACTCACAAGAAAGCCCCCTTGTATATTTCTTCTGATTTTGACCTTGGGGGTTCAATTTCCTTCTCAGTACTTTGATTTTTGATAGCTCGGATGGTGGTATCAGCCTCCTCGTAGTCCATGTACTTTTGTGATTTGCGGAGGAAATCCCCCAAGTCACGTGGCTTGTTCACCCCGACTCCTACCTGGAATAGGTTTCAGTGCCTGAGGCCGTTTGTCAAGAAGTACAACCTCATCTTGTCGCCTAAGTTCCTGACGTTGGCGGCTTCTTGTTAAACTGTTCTACATATTCTCGTAGTGTCTCATTTTCTCCTTGTCTTACCGCCTTGAGGGCCTCCTATTTGGTCAACTGTTCTACCTATTTGAATTTCCAGCCAAAGTAAAAATTTCAATTTCAATTTCGGTTTCGGTTTCAAAAAATAATATCTATGTTTTAAAATTTTGTACCAAAACTTGTATTTCAATCGGTTTATGTTTTTGGCCAAAACATTATTTGGTAGAAGGTTTGTATTTTTTCATTAATAACAATTAAAAATATAATATTATTAACATTAACTTGAGGTATGAGAGCATTAAGTTTAGTTTTAATTATTTATTTATTTAAGTTGATATTAAATGTTTGATATTTTTGAAGTGAGTTGGCAGAGGTAGTGTTCCACTTTGGTGGTTTTTTAATGAGGTGGACCAATAGGAGTGCAAAATTTGTGGTTGTGTTGAAGGAGTTTATTCGTGAATGTATTATATATAGAATATAGAATATAGAATATAGATATAGATATAGATTTATAGATAGATATAGATATAGATATGCAAAGTCATAGATATAGATATTTTTTTAAAAAAAAATTGGGGAAGGGGAAACTTTTATTAATCAAAGTCATAGATATAGATATTGTTAAAAATGCATTCTTGCACGGTAAGCTCCAAGAAATTGTATACATGCATCAACCGATGGGTTTTCGCGACCAGATTCATCCCGATTATGTGTGCTTATTGAAAAAATCTCTCTATGGACTCAAACAAGCCCCTCGTGCTTGGTACCAACGGTTTGTTGATTATGTTTTAACTATCGGTTTCTCCCATAGCAAATCTGATCACTCATTGTTCATCTATCACAAAGGAGCTGGCACTGCATACATTCTACTTTATGTTGATGACATAATCCTTACAACATCTTCTACTGCTCTTCATAATTCTTTTATGTCACTCCTTGCTTCTGAATTTGCTATGAAAGACTTGGGTCCTTTGAGCTATTTTCTGGGAATTGCAGCTACACGACACACATGTGGGTTGTTTCTTTCTCAACGCAAATATGCAGAAGAAATTATCGAGCGAGCTGGCATGAGCTCTTGTAATCCATCCACAACACCGGTGGACACTAAGGCCAAACTCAGTTCATCTTCGGGTCCTCCGTACTCCAACCCCATCCATTATCGAAGTTTGGCAGGCGCTCTACAATATCTCACCTTCACGAGATCGGATATATCCTATGTTGTGCAACAAGTTTGTTTACACATGCATGAGCCAAAAGATGCACACATGCATGCTCTTAAAAGAATAGTGCGCTATATTCAAGGGACTCTTGACCATGGCTTACATCTTGACAAATCTTCCATCTCAAGTCTTATTTCCTACACGGATGCTGACTGGGGTGGATGCCCAGACACTAGGCGCTCCACCTCTGGCTATTGTGTTTTCTTTGGAGACAATCTGATCTCCTGGTCCTCTAAGCGTCAACCAACTTTGTCTCGATCAAGTGCTGAAGCAGAATATAGAGGAGTAGCTAACGTGGTGTCTGAATCTTGCTGGCTCCGGAATCTTCTTTTCGAATTACACCACCCGATCCATAAAGCCACTTTAGTCTATTGTGACAATGTCAGCGCAATCTATCTCTCAGGTAATACTATTCAACATCAGCGCACCAAACACATTCAGATGGACATTCAATTCGTTCGCGAGAAAGTGGCTCGTGGACAAGTTCGAGTTCTTCATGTCCCATCCCGCTACCAAATTGCCGACATCTTCACCAAAGGACTTCCGCTCATACTCTTTGAAGATTTTAGAGACAGTCTCAACGTACGACAACCTCCCGCTTCGACTGCGGGGGTGTGTTAGACAACAATATTATTCTCTAGAATATTCTCCATAATATTCTCATTGTAAATAATTAGTATAGCATTAATACGCATTAATAGTCATTATTACACATTATTGTATAGTTGACCATATGATGTATATATTGATACATATCAATGAGAATAAGGCAAGCATTATTTCTTACACATTTTTCTGAGAGTATTGTTGTTGCAAACAACCTTTTATCTTGTAGTGTATATACTTATACCTCTCTCACTATTCACTACTAATACTAACAAAAATCCCACCGTGTTTTTTTGGGTATTATTTGTGATTGGTAGGGATATACAGTTCTATCACCCCTTATAACAAATTAATGTATTTATATGTATTCAATCTTCTACCTTTTTACAGTTAAATACCCAATTGGCGTTATAAAAGATAGATAGATAGATAACAGAAGGAACTGAAAATGGTGGAAAATTATTATTGCATTGATTGATCTGAGTGTATTTGTACAAATTGTGTTTAACTAAGTTTGGGCTAAACAATAACAGAAGGCACACAAGCCCATTACCAAACGCCCAATACTAGACTATGATTATTACAGTTACATGTTTTACAAATACAGCCACTATTTATACATTTCTTCCCTTAAACTCAACACACAGTGTTTAGTTTATCCATTCTTCACATCAGCCAATCATGTTATATCAGCATTTTCCACAGCAACATTCTTCATATAAGTAATTCCTGTTATACCAGTATTATTTGCAACAACAGGATATGTACTCTTCACAGCAACAGTCTTCATATTAGTCATTCCTGTCATACCAGTACTTCTCACAGCGGCAAGATCTGTCATGCCAATATTCTTCTTTAGCTTGTCAAAACATTCAAGTTTCAGAGCCTTTGTTAATATATCTTATAGTGGCTCTTGTGTGGGGCAGAATTTCAATTCAATGAGTTTTGAATTGCTGAAGTCTCTGAGAAAATGGAAGCGCACATCAATATGCTTACTTCTACCATGTAGAACTGGGTTCCTATATAGCTTAATTGTGAAATTATTGTCACACATAATAGTGAGACGGTTGCTCTGTTTTTGCCCCAACACGTCAACGATGTGCCAGATCTATATACCTTGACATGTATAATATGAAGCAGCCACAAATGTAGCAACATTCTCTAAAAGTTATGTTAGGCTCACATGATAAATGTTATCTATCCGTAGCTTATAGACACATTTTTTTCGAAAATGTTGCTAGAAAGTACGAAAAAATGCTGCCTTAGACAATAAGTAACACTGAGTTAGGCAACATTTTTTTGCAGTTTTGACCACAATTTTTACCTGTTGCCAAAGACCAAAAATGGTGTAGCATGGTGCGAAAATGAAAGGTGTTAGAGGGAGAGAAGGTAAAAAAAAAGGGCCATGAAATAAAGTAGGTGTCATGTCTTTGAGAATTGATCTATAATTTTATTAGAAGAAGTGATCATTATTTGATGAAAACAATACAATCTCACTCTTAAATGGTGTTGCTATCCATGCTCATAAGAATATGCTCAAAATCCAATATTATTAATTACTAAATTAATAAATATGAATAATTTTAATTTCAAAAATAAAATTTAAACAACCGCCATTTGAAATTTACTATAAATAAAATTAGTAATTGGTTTAAAAAAAAATTAGTAATTATGAAGGTTTCCTGATCACCAAAATGTTAGTATGTTTAAATGCCAATTAATATGGAAAAAATCATTTATTAAATTTATTGGTATTGTAAAAAGAATATGAAATTTGTTGGAAAAATAAACTCATAACTATAGTTTTAATTATTAATATAAATAAAAAATATTAATTTTGTTTTGATGAGAAATGAATTATTTTAATCAGTTAAGTCAATCACTATATTGCAGGGACTTTGGTTGTTGAGATAAACTAACTAAGACAATAATTATACTCATTTCCACATCTTACTTATGACAACGACAAAATACTCAAATGCCAGAGATAATTATCATGCGAAAACATTAGTAAGAACAACGATATTAGATGTTGTTGCAAAACTCTTCACAAAGGAACTTAAAGCAGCAACATGCAGCGATTTTTTCCTTGTAAAAAACAATTTTCTTAACAACTTTTGATGTACTTTTTGTTAGACAACAATATTATTCTCTAGAATATTCTCCATAATATTCTCATTGTAAATAATTAGTATAGTGTAACACCCCCTTACTTCTAATACTACTTAGCAATTAAATCAGAGTTTTCAAAAACCACTCAAGGAGTGCTACATTTTTCTACATGAACTTAACCAAGCTAAACAATAAAACATTTGCGCAGCTAAAACAGTGGTAGTGTAATGCACATACATCACCTCAGCCTAGAAGGAACCGAGTTCATCAAGTAACAAGATATTAGTTCCAAAAGACATAGGTTTACAACACAAAATAACCTACATACAGACTACTACACTACTCGGCCCCCAGTGTTACACTACCAGAGCAAAATGACGACGCCAACGACACTGAGTGAGAACTGACCTCTACTCAGGGATACCTGCAAGTTGCCACATGAGAGCAACATAAAAGCAGTAGGGTGAGTCTCTAAACACATATAATAAGGTTTATGACAAGCATTATGCTAAGCAACACATATAAACACCTCGGCACAGCACACAAATAACAATTATTCAGTGCATGAGTTATATGCATGATGCAGACCCATACTTCCAGGGCATATGCATGATGGATCCATTAAGACCGAAGTCTTCTTATCACCTTAGGACCAAGTCCTCCTCTGCTATCACCTTAGGACCGAAGTCCTCTGCTATCACCTTATGCTTATGATTTATGCGACGCCATGAACAATGCATATCACACAACATACACATTATTCAATTAAGTCATAACATAATTCCAGTAACTCACCCAACTAGACCGCACCTTTTATTCATAAATAGGACCTAAGTCCTCTGCTTTCTCCATAGGACCGAAGTCCTCTGCATTCACCATTTTCATTTATTTAATGCCTCTCAGGGACTTCAACATTTATTTAATCCTCTACTCGTAGCCATAAGGCCAACAAACACACATATATCATCTTCTGGGTTAAGGCCGACGTCTCTACATCGGCCCACAGCGCTAAGGCTGTCGCCCTCAACTCACCAACCACCTCGGCGCCTAGTAGTGG
Source organism: Oxytropis ochrocephala (assembly GCA_020916435.1). Lineage (NCBI taxonomy): Eukaryota > Viridiplantae > Streptophyta > Magnoliopsida > Fabales > Fabaceae > Oxytropis > Oxytropis ochrocephala. The sequence continues at coordinate 49,208,643 of CM037093.1, forward strand.
ACCAATCGGTCACTACGGGGCTACCATGTCCCTTAGGACTAAAACATCAATTAGGGACTAAAATGACTACACCATTTAACCCCTCACGCACTTGGCACTCCAAAACGGCACTCACAGTCGCGCCCAGCAATAACCCGCGCTACACTAGCGTTAAAACCACGCCTCGGCACCTATAGCACCTCAGCACACTCGGCACCTCAGCACACTTGGCACCTCGGCATACCTACACTCTGCTTCACTCCTAGTCACTCCACTTCACACGAACGTACATCTCACCTCGTCAAGTGCACCTAGGTATGATATACTCTACGTCTCGGCCATAACACCTCGGTTACTACACGCTACGCGTTCAACGGCGACTTCAAAGACCCAAGCCTAAGTACTTTACCTCGGCCTAAGCATCTCGGCCTACTTACTCTACACCTCAGCAAGCACAAACCGATCCTTATACCTAGTCTTATGTACTCATACACTTAGATATCGGTGCTCTATCACTCATCTCGGCTTCTATGCCTCATTACCTACGTTTTAACTTACGATCATCACTTAAGTTTCACGTACACCGCGGGTAGGTAGATGCACCTCTACTACCCCAAGTCAACCCCTTCGCTTAAGCCCAGACACACGTTCTCTTTGTTATGAACACTCAACTCCCAACCTACACCTCGGTAGTCTAGCGTTCTACTCCATAAGAACCTCACACTCTCACGTCTCTCACTTTAGCTCACTGGGACTGAGAGTTTTCTCAGCTCCCATTTCACTCCTTAGTCTCTCACGACCATCACCTCATCATCTCAACACAAGCTCACTGAAACGAGCTAAACATAGCGTTAAGCAAAACGTCAGAAAAACACACAAACACATGCAACACAACTCAAGAAAACACAGCTACAACTACTCACACATAACACTCATCATACTACAAAATTATACGTGAGAAGAGAGCCCCCTAACCTTGACCAGTTGAGTAAACGACCCTCTCTTCACCGATTCCTCCAGTTAACACTCGCAACAACTCTTCTCCCTTGAGCTTGAGCTTCTTCCACGCCAAAAGCTCTCCCTTCTCTCTAGAAACCGATCTCACCTACCAACTTCTCTCTCTTACTTCTCCTTGACTTTTCTTAGATCCCTTTGTGGCAAACACACTTCCTTTCCTTCGACACTCTCACTTAAAGCATACACTTGGGCTTCTAATGGCTCATGGGCCTCCAATGGCTCATGGGCCTCTACGCCCACCTTCTCCATTCACTTAAGCATCTCCTAAATGAAATAAACTCCTAATTTAAGTCAATTGCCCTATTATCCTTTTAATATGACCAACCAAAATACCTCCTAATACCATAAGAATCTCACATTAATCTTATGACCTAATAAAATGTTGCAAGCTTTTAAATAACCCAATTGAATAAATAATTGAACTATTTTTGGGGCGTTACATATAGCATTAAGACTCATTAATAGTCATTATTACACATTATTGTATAGTTGACCATATGATGTATATATTGATACATATCAATGAGAATAAGGCAAGCATTATTTCTTACATGGTATCAGTAGTCAGTCTCTGATTCTAAGAAAACCCTACCTGCCCTCCCCAGACAGCGCCGCCCTCCTTCCCTTCTCCTACCTTCCCTTTTCGATCTCCTCTCCCTTTCTCACATCAACGGCTGACCAAACCAAATTCCACCCCGCACTTGCTGTCAACAACATCAAGAATTTCATCCCCATCACTTTAGAGATGGAAAAGAGTCATTACTCTTCTTGGGCAGAGTTGTTCAAAATCCACTGCCGAGCCTACCAAGTGATCGACCACATCATCCCACCCACTTCCAAATCCTCTAACACCGAAAAAGAAAAGACCGATGAAGTCGATCCAAAACTTCTTGCTCGCTTGGACGCTATCGTCCTTCAATGGATTTACGGCACCATATCCAACGTTCTCTTGCACACCATTTTGCAACCAGATTCGATCGCACAACAAGCATGGGAGCGACTGCAGAGCATTTTCCAGGACAATAAAAACTCACACGCTCTCTACCTGGAAAATCAATTCACCCACGTCCATATGGATGACTACCCAAACATCTCGGCATACTGCCAAGAACTCAAGATGCTTTCTGATAAGCTTTCCAATGTTGGTGCCCTGGTCTCCAATCAGCGCCTAGTTCTTCAACTAATTGCGGGTTTAAATGAGAACTATGATGGTGTTGCTACTTTCATTCAGCAGAGTGATCCTTTACCCCCCTTCTATGAGGCACGATCGAGGTTAATCCTTGAATAAACTCGCAAAGAAAAGCAGGCTGCCTCCGCCGCCAACAATGCTGGCACCGCTCTTCTAGCAACCAACCATACCACTGACGATGCACCTAGTGCCGGCCGCGGTCACAACTCTCGTGTTTCCTCGCGCCGTGCAACAACAATGGCCCGGCAGCGCCAAAAACCGTGGATGAGGACGCCACGGTGGAAATAGAGGTAGAGGCCGAAACAACAACAACAATGGACACCAACATGGTGGAACACAACAGCAGCGCCAATGGCAACAATACCCGTCCCAGTGGATGTCGTACCCACCTTGGGGACCTTGGGGTCAACAACCATGGGCCACTCCTCCTTGCCCTTACCCCACATCATCATGGACTCCGCCTCCTCTCGCACGTCAGCCCGGAATCCTTGGCAATCGTCCCCAACAAGCTTTCAGCGCTTATGGGCCTCCTTCCCAGCATGCCCCCACCGACATTGATGCGGCAATGCAAAGTTTATCTCTGAATGTTCCTGATGAGACTTGGAACATGGACACAGGTGCAACATCAACTATGTCAGCATCCCGAGGTACTCTATCGTCTTATTCTAATTTGAGCAATAAAAATATTACTGTTGGCAGTGGTCATGAAATTCCAATTCATGGGTATGGACAATCAACTTTAAAACCTCCTCACCCACCCTTCGTTTTAAAAAATGTCTTGCATGCCCCTAAACTTATTAAAAATTTAATCTCTGTTCGTCGTTTCACAACTGATAACTGGGTGTCTGTTGAGTTTGATCCTTTTGGATTTTTTGTGAAGGATTTACAGACGGGGATGCCACTAATGAGATGTGATAGCACTGGGGATCTATATCCAATCACCAACACTCCATCAACCACCACACCATCAACTTTTGCAGCTCTTTCACCTATTTTATGGCATAACCGTTTGGGACACCCGGGAGCACCTGTTTTACGCTCCCTTACCAATAATAAATTTATTGACTACAAACACTCTTTGTGTTCTTCTGTTTGTCAATCTTGTGTTTTTGGGAAACATGTTAAGTTGCCATTTTATGTTTCAAATTCTTCCACTACCAGACCTTTTGATATAATACATAGTGATTTGTGGGCATCTCCAATTTTAAGTTCCGCCGGTCATAAGTACTATATTCTTTTCTTGGATGATTACACTAATTTCTTATGGACTTTTCCTATTGGAAGAAAATCACAAGTTTATTCCATTTTCTTGTCCTTTAGTGCATTCATTCAAACTCAATTTCAAATGAATATCAAATGTTTTCAATGTGATAATGGGAAAGAGTTCGATAATGAGGCTTTTAACAAATTTTGTCACACTCATGGTATGACATTTCGCCTTTCTTGCCCATATACCTCTCCACAAAATGGCAAAGCCGAACGCAAAATAAGAGCCATAAACAACTTGATCCGAACTCTCCTTGCCCATTCATCCATGCCACAGTCATTTTGGCATCATGCACTTCACATGGCAACTTACCTCTTAAGCATCCTTCCAACCAAACTCATGTCAAATTATTCCCCCACTCAAATCCTCTATCATAGAGACCCATCCTACACACATTTACGAGTCTTTGGGTGTTTGTGTTATCCTCTTTTCCCCTCCACTAAAATACACAAACTACAACCTCGTTCCACCCCTTGTGTTTTCTTGGGATACCCTACTCATCATAGAGGATACAAATGTTATGATTTGTCAAATGGAAAAATAATCATTTGTAGACATGTCATTTTTGATGAGTCCAAATTTCCCTTTGCCAATGTACATCCCACCCCATCTCACACCTATGATTTTTTAAATGAAGGTTTACATCCCTTATGGCATCACCACTTATATACTCAACCAACCTCACCACCTCAACCACAAACAGAGACAAATACCTCACCACAAATACCACCAGCCTACGAACCAAACTTGCCCACATCCCCACGGCTTACTACACCACCGCCAGCCGCACCACCAGCCCTCTCACCTCAAGAGCCTCAAATGCCACCTAGCCCAGTCCCTATCCAAACAAATCTTCCCCTAACTCGGACCATCGCAACACGCAGTATGCATGGTATTCACAAGCCCAAACGTCAATTCAATTTGACCGCCGCTATTACACCATCACCCCTTCTCCGTAACCCAAAAGTTGCTTTGTCCGACCCAAATTGGAAAATGGCCATGCTAGACGAATTTGATGCTCTTATTAAAAATAAGACGTGGGAGTTGGTTCCCCGTCCTTCTGATACTAATATTATTAGTTCAATGTGGGTTTTCCGTCATAAAAAGAAATCTGACGGTTCTTTTGAGAGGCACAAAGCCCGTCTTGTTTGTGATGGCAGGTCTCAACAGGTTGGTGTGGATTGTGATGAAACATTTAGCCCAGTGGTGAAACCGGCAACTATCCGGACAGTTCTTAGCATTGCTCTATCAAAATCTTGGTCCATTCATCAGTTAGATGTTAAAAATGCATTCTTGCACGGTAAGCTCCAAGAAATTGTATACATGCATCAACCGATGGGTTTTCGCGACCAGATTCATCCCGATTATGTGTGCTTATTGAAAAAATCTCTCTATGGACTCAAACAAGCCCCTCGTGCTTGGTACCAACGGTTTGTTGATTATGTTTTAACTATCGGTTTCTCCCATAGCAAATCTGATCACTCATTGTTCATCTATCACAAAGGAGCTGGCACTGCATACATTCTACTTTATGTTGATGACATAATCCTTACAACATCTTCTACTGCTCTTCATAATTCTTTTATGTCACTCCTTGCTTCTGAATTTGCTATGAAAGACTTGGGTCCTTTGAGCTATTTTCTGGGAATTGCAGCTACACGACACACATGTGGGTTGTTTCTTTCTCAACGCAAATATGCAGAAGAAATTATCGAGCGAGCTGGCATGAGCTCTTGTAATCCATCCACAACACCGGTGGACACTAAGGCCAAACTCAGTTCATCTTCGGGTCCTCCGTACTCCAACCCCATCCATTATCGAAGTTTGGCAGGCGCTCTACAATATCTCACCTTCACGAGATCGGATATATCCTATGCTGTGCAACAAGTTTGTTTACACATGCATGAGCCAAAAGATGCACACATGCATGCTCTTAAAAGAATAGTGCGCTATATTCAAGGGACTCTTGACCATGGCTTACATCTTGACAAATCTTCCATCTCAAGTCTTATTTCCTACACGGATGCTGACTGGGGTGGATGCCCAGACACTAGGCGCTCCACCTCTGGCTATTGTGTTTTCTTTGGAGACAATCTGATCTCCTGGTCCTCTAAGCGTCAACCAACTTTGTCTCGATCAAGTGCTGAAGCAGAATATAGAGGAGTAGCTAACGTGGTGTCTGAATCTTGCTGGCTCGGAATCTTCTTTTTTTCGATTACACCACCCGATCCATAAAGCCACTTTAGTCTATTGTGACAATGTCGGTAGCAATCTATCTCTCGGGTAATACTATTCAACATCAACAAGCACTAAACACATTCGATGGACATTCAATTCGTTCGCGAGAAAGTGGCTCGTGGACAAGTTCGAGTTCTTCATGTCCCATCCCGCTACCAAATTGCCGACATCTTCACCAAAGGACTTCCGCCATACTCTTTGAAGATTTTAGAGACGGTCTCTCAACGTCACGACAACCTCCCGCTGATCATGGGGGTGTGTTAGACAACAATATTATTCTCTAGAATATTCTCCATAATATTCTCATTGTAAATAATTAGTATAGCATTAATACGCATTAATAGTCATTATTACACATTATTGTATAGTTGACCATATGATGTATATATTGATACATATCAATGAGAATAAGGCAAGCATTATTTCTTACACATTTTTCTGAGAGTATTGTTGTTGCAAACAACCTTTTATCTTGTAGTGTATATACTTATACCTCTCTCACTATTCACTACTAATACTAACAAAAATCCCACCGTGTTTTTTTGGGTATTATTTGTGATTGGTAGGGATATACAGTTCTATCACCCCTTATAACAAATTAATGTATTTATATGTATTCAATCTTCTACCTTTTTACAGTTAAATACCCAATTGGCGTTATAAAAGATAGATAGATAGATAAATGTATGAAGGCGAAAATGGTGGAAAATTATTATTGCATTGATTGATCCGAGTGTATTTGTACAAATTGTGTTTAACTAAGTTTGGGCTAAACAATAACGAGAATGCACACAAGCCCATTACCAAACGCCCAATACTAGACTATGATTATTACAGTTACATGTTTTACAAATACAGCCACTATTTATACATTTCTTCCCTTAAACTCAACACACAGTGTTTAGTTTATCCATTCTTCACATCAGCCAATCATGTTATATCAAAGATTTTCCACAAAGAACATTCTTCATATAAGTAATTCCTGTTATACCAGTATTATTTGCAACAACAGGATATGTACTCTTCACAAAGAATGATCTTCATATTAGTCATTCTGTCATACCAAGATTTCTCACAATGCAAGATCTGTCATGCCAATATTCTTCTTTAGCTTGTCAAAACATTCAAGTTTCAGCCTTTGTTAATATATCTTATAGTGGCTCTTGTGTGGGTGTAATTTCAATTCAATGAGTTTTGAATTGTTTGAAGTCTCTGAGAAAATGGAAGCGCACATCAATATGCTTACTTCTACCATGTAGAACTGGGTTCCTATATAGCTTAATTGTGAAATTATTGTCACACATAATAGTGAGACGGTTGCTGCTTTTTGCCCCAACACGTCAACGATGTGCGGATCTATATACCTTGACATGTATAATATGAAGCAGCCACAAATGTAGCAACATTCTCTAAAAGTTATGTTAGGCTCACATGATAAATGTTATCTATCCGTAGCTTATAGACACATTTTTTCCGAAAATGTTGCTAGAAAGTACGAAAAATGCTTTGCTTTAGACAATAAGTAACACTGAGTTAGGCAACATTTTTTTGCAGTTTTGACCACAATTTTTACCTGTTGCCAAAGACCAAAAATGGTGTAGCATGGTGCGAAAATGAAAGGTGTTAGAGGGAGAGAAGGTAAAAAAAAAGGGCCATGAAATAAAGTAGGTGTCATGTCTTTGAGAATTGATCTATAATTTTATTAGAAGAAGTGATCATTATTTGATGAAAACAATACAATCTCACTCTTAAATGGTGTTGCTATCCATGCTCATAAGAATATGCTCAAAATCCAATATTATTAATTACTAAATTAATAAATATGAATAATTTTAATTTCAAAAATAAAATTTAAACAACCGCCATTTGAAATTTACTATAAATAAAATTAGTAATTGGTTTAAAAAAAAATTAGTAATTATGAAGGTTTCCTGATCACCAAAATGTTAGTATGTTTAAATGCCAATTAATATGGAAAAAATCATTTATTAAATTTATTGGTATTGTAAAAGAATATGAAATTTGTTGGAAAAATAAACTCATAACTATAGTTTTAATTATTAATATAAATAAAAATATTAATTTTGTTTTGATGAGAAATGAATTATTTTAATCGATTAAGTCAATCACTATATTGCGTGGACTTTGGTTGTTGAGATAAACTAACTAAGACAATAATTATACTCATTTCCACATCTTACTTATGACAACGACAAAATACTCAAATGCCAGAGATAATTATCATGCGAAAACATTAGTAAGAACAACGATATTAGATGTTGTTGCAAAACTCTTCACAAAGGAACTTAAAGCGAAGAACATGCAAATGATTTTTTCCTTGTAAAAACAATTTTCTTAACAACTTTTGATGTACTTTTGTTAGACAACAATATTATTCTCTAGAATATTCTCCATAATATTCTCATTGTAAATAATTAGTATAGTGTAACACCCCCTTACTTCTAATACTACTTAGCAATTAAATCAGAGTTTTCAAAAACCACTCAAGGAGTGCTACATTTTTCTACATGAACTTAACCAAGCTAAACAATAAAACATTTGCGCAGCTAAAACAGTGGTAGTGTAATGCACATACATCACCTCAGCCTAGAAGGAACCGAGTTCATCAAGTAACAAGATATTAGTTCCAAAAGACATAGGTTTACAACACAAAATAACCTACATACAGACTACTACACTACTCGGCCCCCAGTGTTACACTACCAGAGCAAAATGACGACGCCAACGACACTGAGTGAGAACTGACCTCTACTCAGGGATACCTGCAAGTTGCCACATGAGAGCAACATAAAAGCAGTAGGGTGAGTCTCTAAACACATATAATAAGGTTTATGACAAGCATTATGCTAAGCAACACATATAAACACCTCGGCACAGCACACAAATAACAATTATTCAAAGGCATGAGTTATATGCATGATGCACTCCATACTTCCAGGGCATATGCATGATGGATCCATTAAGACCAAGTCTTCTGCTATCACCTTAGGACCAAGTCCTCTGCTATCACCTTAGGACCAAGTCCTCTGCTATCACCTTATGCTTATGATTTATGCGACGCCATGAACAATGCATATCACACAACATACACATTATTCAATTAAGTCATAACATAATTCCAAAGAACTCACCAACTAGACCGCACCTTTTATTCATAAATAGGACCTAAGTCCTCTGCTTTCTCCATAGGACCAAGTCCTCTGCATTCACCATTTTCATTTATTTAATGCCTCTCGTGGACTTCAACATTTATTTAATCCTCTACTCGTAGCCATAAGGCCAACAAACACACATATATCATCTTCTCGGGTTAAGGCCGACGTCTCTACATCGGCCCACAGCGCTAAGGCTGTCGCCCTCAACTCACCAACCACCTCGGCGCCTAGTAGTGGACCAATCGGTCACTACGGGGCTACCATGTCCCTTAGGACTAAAACATCAATTAGGGACTAAAATGACTACACCATTTAACCCCTCACGCACTTGGCACTCCAAAACGGCACTCACAGTCGCGCCCAGCAATAACCCGCGCTACACTAGCGTTAAAACCACGCCTCGGCACCTATAGCACCTCGGCCACTCACTCGGCACCTCAAAGACACTTGGCACCTCGGCATACCTACACTCTGCTTCACTCCTAGTCACTCCACTTCACACGAACGTACATCTCACCTCGTCAAGTGCACCTAGGTATGATATACTCTACGTCTCGGCCATAACACCTCGGTTACTACACGCTACACGTTATCAACGGCACTTCAGCAGCCAAGCCTAAGTACTTTACCTCGGCCTAAGCATCTCGGCCTACTTACTCTACACCTCAGCAAGCACAAACCGATCCTTATACCTAGTCTTATGTACTCATACACTTAGATATCGGTGCTCTATCACTCATCCCGGCTTCTATGCCTCATTACCTACGTTTTAACTTACGATCATCACTTAAGTTTCGTTACACCAGTGGTAGGTAGATGCACCTCTACTACCCCAAGTCAACCCCTTCGCTTAAGCCCAGACACACGTTCTCTTTGTTATGAACACTCAACTCCCAACCTACACCTCGGTAGTCTAGCGTTCTACTCCATAAGAACCTCACACTCTCACGCCTCTCACACTTTAGCTCACTGGGACTGAGAGTTTTCTCAGCTCCCATTTCACTCCTTAGTCTCTCACGACCATCACCTCATCATCTCAACACAAGCTCACTGAAACGAGCTAAACATAGCGTTAAGCAAAACGTCAGAAAAACACACAAACACATGCAACACAACTCAAGAAAACACAGCTACAACTACTCACACATAACACTCATCATACTACAAAATTATACGTGAGAAGAGAGCCCCCTAACCTTGACCAGTTGAGTAAACGACCCTCTCTTCACCGATTCCTCCAGTTAACACTCGCAACAACTCTTCTCCCTTGAGCTTGAGCTTCTTCCACGCCAAAAGCTCTCCCTTCTCTCTAGAAACCGATCTCACCTACCAACTTCTCTCTCTTACTTCTCCTTGACTTTTCTTAGATCCCTTTGTGGCAAACACACTTCCTTTCCTTCGACACTCTCACTTAAAGCATACACTTGGGCTTCTAATGGCTCATGGGCCTCCAATGGCTCATGGGCCTCTACGCCCACCTTCTCCATTCACTTAAGCATCTCCTAAATGAAATAAACTCCTAATTTAAGTCAATTGCCCTATTATCCTTTTAATATGACCAACCAAAATACCTCCTATACCATAAGAATCTCACATTAATCTTATGACCTAATAAAATGTTGCAAGCTTTTAAATAACCCAATTGAATAAATAATTGAACTATTTTTGGGGCGTTACATATAGCATTAAGACTCATTAATAGTCATTATTACACATTATTGTATAGTTGACCATATGATGTATATATTGATACATATCAATGAGAATAAGGCAAGCATTATTTCTTACATGGTATCAGTAGTCAGTCTCTGATTCTAAGAAAACCCTACCTGCCCTCCCCAGACAGCGCCGCCCTCCTTCCCTTCTCCTACCTTCCCTTTTCGATCTCCTCTCCCTTTCTCACATCAACGGCTGACCAAACCAAATTCCACCCGCGCTTCTTTGTCAACAACAACATCAAGAATTTCATCCCCATCACTTTAGAGATGGAAAAGAGTCATTACTCTTCTTGGGCAGAGTTGTTCAAAATCCACTGCCGAGCCTACCAAGTGATCGACCACATCATCCCACCCACTTCCAAATCCTCTAACACCGAAAAAGAAAAGACCGATGAAGTCGATCCAAAACTTCTTGCTCGCTTGGACGCTATCGTCCTTCAATGGATTTACGGCACCATATCCAACGTTCTCTTGCACACCATTTTGCAACCAGATTCGATCGCCTGAACAAGCATGGGAGCGACTGCAGAGCATTTTCCAGGACAATAAAAACTCACACGCTCTCTACCTGGAAAATCAATTCACCCACGTCCATATGGATGACTACCCAAACATCTCGGCATACTGCCAAGAACTCAAGATGCTTTCTGATAAGCTTTCCAATGTTGGTGCCCTGGTCTCCAATCAGCGCCTAGTTCTTCAACTAATTGCGGGTTTAAATGAGAACTATGATGGTGTTGCTACTTTCATTCAGCAGAGTGATCCTTTACCCCCCTTCTATGAGGCACGATCGAGGTTAATCCTTGAATAAACTCGCAAAGAAAAGCAGGCTGCCTCCGCCGCCAACAATGCTGGCACCGCTCTTCTAGCAACCAACCATACCACTGACGATGCACCTAGTGCCGGCCGCGGTCACAACTCTCAGGTTTCCTCTGGCCGTGGCAACAATGGCCCGAAACGCGGCCAAAACCGTGGATGAGGACGCCACGGTGGAAATAGAGGTAGAGGCCGAAACAACAACAACAATGGACACCAACATGGTGGAACACAACAGCAGCGCCAATGGCAACAATACCCGTCCCAGTGGATGTCGTACCCACCTTGGGGACCTTGGGGTCAACAACCATGGGCCACTCCTCCTTGCCCTTACCCCACATCATCATGGACTCCGCCTCCTCTCGCACGCGTCGGCCGGAATCCTTGGCAATCGTCCCCAACAAGCTTTCAGCGCTTATGGGCCTCCTTCCCAGCATGCCCCCACCGACATTGATGCGGCAATGCAAAGTTTATCTCTGAATGTTCCTGATGAGACTTGGAACATGGACACAGGTGCAACATCAACTATGTCAGCATCCCGAGGTACTCTATCGTCTTATTCTAATTTGAGCAATAAAAATATTACTGTTGGCAGTGGTCATGAAATTCCAATTCATGGGTATGGACAATCAACTTTAAAACCTCCTCACCCACCCTTCGTTTTAAAAATGTCTTGCATGCCCCTAAACTTATTAAAAATTTAATCTCTGCTCGTGCTTTTCAACCGATAATCGGGTGTCTGTTGAGTTTGATCCTTTTGGATTTTCGTGAAGGATTTGACGACGGGGATGCCACTAATGAGATGTGATAGCACTGGGGATCTATATCCAATCACCAACACTCCATCAACCACCACACCATCAACTTTTGCAGCTCTTTCACCTATTTTATGGCATAACCGTTTGGGACACCCGGGAGCACCTGTTTTACGCTCCCTTACCAATAATAAATTTATTGACTACAAACACTCTTTGTGTTCTTACATTTGTCAATCTTGTGTTTTTGGGAAACATGTTAAGTTGCCATTTTATGTTTCAAATTCTTCCACTACCAGACCTTTTGATATAATACATAGTGATTTGTGGGCATCTCCAATTTTAAGTTCCGCCGGTCATAAGTACTATATTCTTTTCTTGGATGATTACACTAATTTCTTATGGACTTTTCCTATTGGAAGAAAATCACAAGTTTATTCCATTTTCTTGTCCTTTAGTGCATTCATTCAAACTCAATTTCAAATGAATATCAAATGTTTTCAATGTGATAATGGGAAAGAGTTCGATAATGAGGCTTTTAACAAATTTTGTCACACTCATGGTATGACATTTCGCCTTTCTTGCCCATATACCTCTCCACAAAATGGCAAAGCCGAACGCAAAATAAGAGCCATAAACAACTTGATCCGAACTCTCCTTGCCCATTCATCCATGCCACACTCATTTTGGCATCATGCACTTCACATGGCAACTTACCTCTTAAGCATCCTTCCAACCAAACTCATGTCAAATTATTCCCCCACTCAAATCCTCTATCATAGAGACCCATCCTACACACATTTACGAGTCTTTGGGTGTTTGTGTTATCCTCTTTTCCCCTCCACTAAAATACACAAACTACAACCTCGTTCCACCCCTTGTGTTTTCTTGGGATACCCTACTCATCATAGAGGATACAAATGTTATGATTTGTCAAATGGAAAAATAATCATTTGTAGACATGTCATTTTTGATGAGTCCAAATTTCCCTTTGCCAATGTACATCCCACCCCATCTCACACCTATGATTTTTTAAATGAAGGTTTACATCCCTTATGGCATCACCACTTATATACTCAACCAACCTCACCACCTCAACCACAAACAGAGACAAATACCTCACCACAAATACCACCAGCCTACGAACCAAACTTGCCCACATCCCCACGGCTTACTACACCACCGCCAGCCGCACCACCAGCCCTCTCACCTCAAGAGCCTCAAATGCCACCTAGCCCAGTCCCTATCCAAACAAATCTTCCCCTAACTCGGACCATCGCAACACGCAGTATGCATGGTATTCACAAGCCCAAACGTCAATTCAATTTGACCGCTATTTACACCATCACCCCTTCTCCGTAACCCAAAAGTTGCTTTGTCCGACCCAAATTGGAAAATGGCCATGCTAGACGAATTTGATGCTCTTATTAAAAATAAGACGTGGGAGTTGGTTCCCCGTCCTTCTGATACTAATATTATTAGTTCAATGTGGGTTTTCCGTCATAAAAAGAAATCTGACGGTTCTTTTGAGAGGCACAAAGCCCGTCTTGTTTGTGATGGCAGGTCTCAACAGGTTGGTGTGGATTGTGATGAAACATTTAGCCCAGCAGGTGAAACCGCAACTATCCTGGGACAGCTTCTTAGCATTGCTCTATCAAAATCTTGGTCCATTCATCGCTTTAGATGTTAAAAATGCATTCTTGCACGGTAAGCTCCAAGAAATTGTATACATGCATCAACCGATGGGTTTTCGCGACCAGATTCATCCCGATTATGTGTGCTTATTGAAAAAATCTCTCTATGGACTCAAACAAGCCCCTCGTGCTTGGTACCAACGGTTTGTTGATTATGTTTTAACTATCGGTTTCTCCCATAGCAAATCTGATCACTCATTGTTCATCTATCACAAAGGAGCTGGCACTGCATACATTCTACTTTATGTTGATGACATAATCCTTACAACATCTTCTACTGCTCTTCATAATTCTTTTATGTCACTCCTTGCTTCTGAATTTGCTATGAAAGACTTGGGTCCTTTGAGCTATTTTCTGGGAATTGCAGCTACACGACACACATGTGGGTTGTTTCTTTCTCAACGCAAATATGCAGAAGAAATTATCGAGCGAGCTGGCATGAGCTCTTGTAATCCATCCACAACACCGGTGGACACTAAGGCCAAACTCGGTTCATCTTCGGTCCTCCGTACTCCACCCCATCCATTATCGAAGTTTGGCAGCGCTCTACAATATCTCACCTTCACGAGATCGGATATATCCTATCTTTGTGCAACAAGTTTGTTTACACATGCATGAGCCAAAAGATGCACACATGCATGCTCTTAAAAGAATAGTGCGCTATATTCAAGGACTCTTGACCATGGCTTACATCTTGACAAATCTTCCATCTCAAGTCTTATTTCCTACACGGATCTTGTCGACCGGGTGGATGCCCGCACACTAGGCGCTCCACCTCTGCTATTGTGTTTTCTTTGGAGACAATCTGATCTCCCGGTCCTCTAAGCGTCAACCAACTTTGTCTCGATCAAGTCTTTGAGCGAGAATATAGAGGAGTAGCTAACGTGGTGTCCGAATCTTGCGGCTCGGAATCTTCTTTTCGAATTACACCACCCGATCCATAAAGCCACTTTAGTCTATTGTGACAATGTCGGTATGATCTATCTCTCGGGTAATACTATTCAACATCAAATAAGACTAAACACATTCGGATGGACATTCAATTGCTTCGCGAGAAAGTGGCTCGTGGACAAGTTCGAGTTCTTCATGTCCCATCCCGCTACCAAATTGCCGACATCTTCACCAAAGGACTTCCGCTCATACTCTTTGAAGATTTTAGAGACAGGTCTCAACGTCGACAACCTCCCGCTTGATCATGGGGTGTGTTAGAACAACAATATTATTCTCTAGAATATTCTCCATAATATTCTCATTGTAAATAATTAGTATAGCATTAATACGCATTAATAGTCATTATTACACATTATTGTATAGTTGACCATATGATGTATATATTGATACATATCAATGAGAATAAGGCAAGCATTATTTCTTACACATTTTTCTGAGAGTATTGTTGTTGCAAACAACCTTTTATCTTGTAGTGTATATACTTATACCTCTCTCACTATTCACTACTAATACTAACAAAAATCCCACCGTGTTTTTTTGGGTATTATTTGTGATTGGTAGGGATATACAGTTCTATCACCCCTTATAACAAATTAATGTATTTATATGTATTCAATCTTCTACCTTTTTACAGTTAAATACCCAATTGGCGTTATAAAAGATAGATAGATAGATAACAGAAGGAACTGAAAATGGTGGAAAATTATTATTGCATTGATTGATCTGAGTGTATTTGTACAAATTGTGTTTAACTAAGTTTGGGCTAAACAATAACAGAAGGCACACAAGCCCATTACCAAACGCCCAATACTAGACTATGATTATTACAGTTACATGTTTTACAAATACAGCCACTATTTATACATTTCTTCCCTTAAACTCAACACACAGTGTTTAGTTTATCCATTCTTCACATCAGCCAATCATGTTATATCAGCATTTTCCACAGCAACATTCTTCATATAAGTAATTCTGTTATACCAAAAGATATTATTTGCAAAGAATGGATATGTACTCTTCACAAAGATAGCTTCATATTAGTCATTCTGTCATACCAAGATTTCTCACAATGGCAAGATCTGTCATGCCAATATTCTTCTTTAGCTTGTCAAAACATTCAAGTTTCAGCCTTTGTTAATATATCTTATAGTGGCTCTTGTGTGTAAGTGCAATTTCAATTCAATGAGTTTTGAATTGTCAAGTCTCTGAGAAAATGGAAGCGCACATCAATATGCTTACTTCTACCATGTAGAACTGGGTTCCTATATAGCTTAATTGTGAAATTATTGTCACACATAATAGTGAGACGGTTGCTCTGTTTTT
The DNA here is from genome assembly GCA_020916435.1 of Oxytropis ochrocephala. Classification (NCBI taxonomy): domain Eukaryota; kingdom Viridiplantae; phylum Streptophyta; class Magnoliopsida; order Fabales; family Fabaceae; genus Oxytropis; species Oxytropis ochrocephala. Next base: position 49,224,766 of record CM037093.1, read on the forward strand.
GCCCCAACACGTCAACGATGTGCCAGATCTATATACCTTGACATGTATAATATGAAGCAGCCACAAATTCAGCCTCTGTGGTAGACAAAGTGAATAGGTTGTTTCTTTGAGGACCAAGATACAACACCACCATTCAACATAAAGATGTGCCCACTGGTACTCTTTCTATTATCCAAACTGCCAGCATAATCATTGTCACAGAAACCTATCAGACCCTATTTCACATTTCTTCTATACATCATTCCTGTTTCTGCAGATCCCCTTAGATACCTCATCACTCTCTTAGCTGCCACAAGGTGTTGAGTAGTAGGATTTTCCATGAACTTGGCAATTAAACTCACAGCAAATGACATCTGGTCTTGTAGCATTGAGATACATAAGCCTACCCACAATCTGTTTCAACACGGTGGAATCCACACTGTCTCCTTCACTAGGTTTGGAGAGCTTACAACCAGTGGTAATTGGGATACTTACTGCCTTGCGGTCATTCATACTAAATCTATCCAGGATGTCCTTGGTGTATTTTTATCGAGTGAATTAGATGCCAAGTGATTCTAGATTACTTCCACACCTAGGAAGTATCTCATTTTTCCCAAGTCTGACATATCAAACTCTTCCTTCATAGAGTTCCTGAAATTATCAATCATCATGCTATCATTGCCAGTATATACTAAATCATCAACATAGAGACTGACTATGAGTATCTTTCCTTTCTCATCATCTCTTTTGGCAAAGAGTGTGTGTTCATGAGGACATTTCTTGAATCCTTTATTGGTAAAGTAGGAGTAAATTCTACTATACCATTCCGTAGGTGCTTGCCTAAGGCCATACAAGGCCTTCTTCAACCTATATACCTTGTTCTCCATACACTTCTTCACAAAACCTTGAGGTTGTTCTATGTAAACAACTTCTTCTAACTCTCCATGTAGAAAGGCAGATTTTACATCTAATTGGAACACACTCCAATTCTCACCAGCAACCATGGCAAGAATACACCTTATAGTGTCCCATCTTGCCACAGGAGCAAACACTTCCTCAAAGTCAATCCCAACCTTTTGTGAGTTTCCTTTGGCCATTAACCTGACCTTCAGCTTATCTATCTTCCCTTCCTCATTGAATTTCGTTTTATAGACCCACTTGACTCCAATTGTCTTACCATTTGGAGGTAAATCTTCCAATTGCCATGTGTGATTCTTTTCTATAGATTGAATATCATTATTCATTGCTTCTTCCCATTTCTCATTCTAAATAGATTCATTTAAGGTCAAAGGGTCTGAGGGATTCTCAAAGACAACCAAACTATGCAAATCATGGTCATCAATCAAGATTTTTCTATCAGATGTCAAATTATTGACAACAAAGTCTTTTTTACCACACTGGGTCTCTTCTAATTCTAGGTTGCAAGGAGTTAGGATCATCATCATCATCCTCAGAATCATCAAGGCATGTTTCTTCTCCCCTCCCTTGATCCATGTTTGGGGAGGACTCAGAATCTGGTTCATTAGATACCACATTCTAGTTTACAGCAATGGAGTATCATTCTATGTTGGTTTCTCAGTTTCTTCTAGGTCACATTCTGGTTCACAAGTTCTTTCTTCCTTATTCTCCCAATTCCATCTCTTAGATTCATCAAAATTAACATCTCTACTTATCATTACTTTCTTGGTGAGGGGATTTTAAAGCCTATAACCCTTAGAATCATCACTAACTCCAAGAAAAATGCATCTTTTACTCTTATCGTCTAGCTTTTTCCTTAGATTATTAGGGGTATGCATGTAAGTAAACAACCAAACACCCTAAGATGACCAATATAAGGTTTGATATCACTCCAATCCTCTTCAGGAGTGATATCCTTTACAGACATGGTAGGACACCTATTCAACACATACACACTCCATCTAGCTGCCTCAGGTAAAAAAAAATCGCAATTTGGAGTCACTTAATAAACATCTAACCATGTTCATTATAGTCCTATTCTTTCTCCCTACTACACCATTTTGTTGAGGTGTAAAGGATGATGTTAATTGTCTCCTAATACCATTCATAGAACAGAATTCAACAAACTCACTTGAGTTAAATTCCCCTCCCCTATCACTTCTTAAGCAACTAATAGTGCATTGCCTCCCCTTTTCAACCATGATTTTAAAATGTTTAAATGTTTCAAAAGCCTCAGACTTATGACTAAGAAAGTATATCCAACCCCTTCTACTAAAATCATCAATGAAGGTTATGAAATACCTCTTTTTCTTGTTTGACTCTGGTGTGATAGGCCCACATATGTTTGAATGCTTTAGTTTCAATCTCCTTGAAGCTCTCCAGTTGCTTTGCTTTGGAATGTTGTCTCTGTGTTGCTTCCCAAGTTGACATTCTGCACATGCCCTTTCACTTTGCACCAGTGTAGGGAGCCCCTTCACCATTTCTTTCTGTTTGAGTAATAGGAGTCCCTTATGGCTCAAATGGCCGTGCCATAATTCAGCAATGTCCTCAGCAGTAATTTGCATACAACTTTCTGTGGCTTCAATAGGTTTGCATTGATTGCAAACATCCTATTGTTTGCCATGTAGGAGGTTATAATCAATCCCTTCTCTTTATGGTATACCAAACATTTATCTTCTTCAAAGACCACCTTCAATTTCTTTTGCTGTAATTGGCCAATGCTCAAAAGATTACTCTTCAAACTTGGAACATAGAAGACATCAGTCATAATCTATATCCTTCCCTTTATCTTCAACCTTACACTACCTTTCCCTTCAACATCTTACCTTCTGCCATTCCCAACCTTCACTGTTTCTTTGAAATTCCCATCAAAATTGATGAACCACTTATTGTGTCCACACATATGCGTGCTGCAGCCCGAATCCAAGAACCATATGCATTCTTTACACATTTCTTGGTCATCACAGTAAGCCATTAGAAGCATTCCCTCCTCTTCCTCAAATCCTGCATAATTTGCCTCATTGCCCTTAAGATTTGGGCATTCATACTGATAATGCCCAAGCTTGCGGCACTTATAGCATTCAATTTGTTTTTTGACCTACCCCTTCCTCTTCATGTTCCACGCCCTCGTCCTCTTCCTCTTTTGGAACTATTCACCTTTAGCACTTGTTCCTTTTCCTTATGCCCCTTCATGCGTTGTACCTCGATCAAGATGCTGCTCCATAGACCGTCGATTGAGAGTTTTTCAACATCATTTGATTGCACAATCGAGCACACCACATAGTTGAACTTCGCCGTCATCAACCTCAAGATCTTCTCTACTGCAACAGTTTTGCTTATCAATTCTCCAAGACTCTTCATTCACCATTTCCCCCTCTTTCATCGCCAAGACTTCAAATTTGCGTCTCAAGACTTGAAGTTGTGCATGTTTCACCTTCGTGGATCCCAAGTACTTCTGCTTGAGGGAATCCTAGATATCCTTAGCTGAATCATATTTCACGATCGTTTCAAGCGTATTGCGATCGATTGCTTGAAAGAGATAATTTTTAGCTTTTAGATCTTTCAATTTCGCATCATCACACGTCTTCTTCTGTTCTGGTGTAGCATTCGCCACCAATTGTGTAATTCCTCCCTCAACAACTTCCCAATAGTCTTTCGATCGAAGGAGATTTTCCATCAACGTCTTCCAATGTTCGTAGTAGCTGTCGAGCTTTGGTATTGCTGGTTGAACGTAGTTCCCGTTTTCCTTCTCCTTGCCCCCCATTGACACCGGAATTCGTCGTCGTCAAGAATTGCGATCTTGGTTTTCACTTCCAGGTTCCTTTCGAGCTATGGTACCACATGTAACAGAAAGAACTGAAAATGGTGGAAAATCATTATTGCATTGATTGATCTGAGTGTATTTGTACAAATTGTGTTTAACTAAGTTTGGGCTAAACAATAACAGAAGGCACACAAGCACATTACAAAAGGCCCAATACTAGACTATGATAATTACAGTTACAAGTTTTACAAATACACCCTCTATTTCTACAAGATATGCTTCTATAGTGTATATTTTTTGCCAGTCCAGCTAGAAAATTACCTTATGAAATAGCAATACCAGCTGGTTTGCTATTTTTGCATGCATGCATTAGCATTATTTGTTGTGCAGTTTTAAGTCAATTTCACTCTTAAATATCACCTTCACCTTAACATTCAGTTCTTGAAGGTCAGTTTTATGACCTTTTGCTGAAAACCTTGTGCAGCTTTGTGTATCTCTTCATGGTGTAGATGGCTTTCATGTGAGAACGTAATGTAGCTGGAAAAAAAATCAGATTCCATTTTTTGAAAACATTGCATGCATTATATTTGTCTTATTTTGCTTGTTATTTATTTCCCTTCCATTTACAGTAGCTGTATCCGATTTTTTGCAATAATATCACAGTGATATATCAAAACGGAAACAAATACTAAGTATATATCCAATTCTCCGATTTTTTCTTAATACGTATTTCTTGTTCCAGAATTTCTTTAACATCTTTATTCTCATATTTAGACCAAGTTTCTATGTTTATTCTCGGTTTCTCTAATGTTGAAAATGTTTAATAAAATTTCTAAATCACTTTGGATTATCGTGTTATGCAACCAAAGAAATAGTGTTATGTATCTGTTGCGGATTCCGTCCTTATATTAACCACACATATCATCAATATAAATATAGTTTTGCAAAATGAAAAATCTTGCACTTCTATTTCTTAAGCAAGATAGTCTCACATCTCTGCTTCACTTTTTTCAGCAAAACAGACAACTCCAATGGCTATAATTACCCTCATCTTTTTCTTTATCTTCTTCTACTTCACCGCACATGGCTATGACCAATTTCCATCATGGATGCAATCATCAGACCAAAATCTTCTTCAAACAAAAGGAGCGCACATTGATGTTGTAGTTGCTGCTGATGGGACTGGCAATTATACAAAAGTGATTGATGCTGTGCAAGCCGCCCCTGAACGTAGTCTGAATCGCTTTATCATACACATAAAGGGAGGTGTTTATTATGAAAATGTTGTGATTGATAAGAACAAGTGGAACATAGTGATGATTGGAGATGGAATAAATGCTACTATTATCTCCGGTAACTTGAGTGCTGGTCAAAACAAATTGAATACATACGACACGGCAACATTTAGTAAGGCCACACTATAACTCTAATCACACTATTCTTTTATAGATTTTGTTTTTGCACAACCACTTTTGTGCAAAGTTTTTGTAATTATGTTCTTTATGTTTGTTTTGTAGACGCACTGAAAAGGGTAGACTTAGTTTATTATTTCATTTCTAGATAATATGTTTTCTCGTGAATAGTTATTATGACTTGTGTATTTGTCCAATAGATTGTTTATTGTTTTTATGTTAGTTGACTTTGTAATAGGTTGGAATACTACTTATACTCCCTTAAATATGATTGTTCATTGCTGATAAAAAAAAAGTGTGTAATAACAGTATCCAAGTAGGGTAAAAGATCTCCTCCGGTGACATTATTATTCTGTGAGATCTCCACCCTTGATTTATGTTGAATGGTCAAGCGAGGTGAGAACCCACTCTTAGCTTGTTTTTAGAGTGTTTTCCAAAACTATAGTACTTCTAGAGTTCTAGTGTTTGTTTAAGCTTATGTTTAGAGGCTATCCTATCCCATTTTTCCTTTTCTTTTTTGAAATAAATACTACTAGTAGTCTTGTAGCTTTATTTGAACTTGTTGCTTGTTTGGATTTCTTCTTTTAATTTAACTCAAATTATATGTCCAAGTTTGCATCGTATATTATAGTTTGTAATTTGTGTTGAAGCTGTATGACACACTTTCAATATCGTATGTCCAATTTATTGAGTTGCATTCATAGATCATTTATTAAATAACTACAACACCTTTTTGTGCTTTTATTCTGTTTCATTAGTGTTTAGTGAAACTCTTATATTTTTTTAAAAATTAAAACATCTGACCCAAATTTTATGTACATATTTCATGAAGCTGTCAGAGGCCGTGGATTTATGGCCCAAGGCATATCTTTTCAAAACACCGCAGGTCCGGAAAATTTGCAGGCTGTGGCAGTGTTATCAGACTCTGATTTCTCAGTCTTTTACCAATGTGGATTTTTTGGTTACCAAGACACCTTAGGTGCCAACAGTCGTCGACAATTCTATAGAGAATGCGTAATAACTGGCACAGTGGACATCATATTTGGGTATGCCACCGCAGTATTTCAAAAATGTCAAATACTGGTAAAAAAAGGACTGTCTGGACAAGAAAACACCATCACTGCACAAGCAGGAAAATATGATCTAACCTCATATGGTTTCTCCTTCCAATACTGCAACATCTCTGCAGATTCAGATCTTCTTCCAGTATTAAACTCCACACAGACCTTTCTTGGAAGACCATGGAAGCCATACTCAACAACAATTTTTATGCAATCCTACATCAGCGAGGTGTTGAGTCCAGAAGGGTGGTTAGAGTGGAATGGAACCCTATATTTGGACACATTAAACTATGTTGAGTATAATAACTATGGACCGGGGGCAGGGGTACAAAATAGAGTGAAATGGACAAATTACCATGTACTCAATGATTCAAGTCAGGCTAGTAAGTTCACGGTTGCCCAATTCATTTTGGGGAACCAATGGTTACCATCAACTAGCGTACCTTACAATGCTGGACTTACCCAATAAATATAATGAGAATTGTCACGATAAAATAACGGTAGAAAAGATAGTTTGGTGTTCACTTTAATTAATCTCTGCTTGATTATTTGAAATTCTACATGTTTTTGCAAAGGAACTTAAACAAGGTTTAAACAATAATTAAGAGCTGTCTTTTTCCATTGGCGAACAATAAGGTTTTAGACCAATACTTTCTTCCAAACTTCAGAATCATGTCTCCCTTATATATTTTACTCATGCAACCAAACTATTGTATATAATTAGTAAACCTATTTGAAGCAAACTCGGGTAGAGTTTATGATTTGATTTCTTTATGCAAGATACAAATAAAGTACTCTTCTGAGGAGCGCTGGCTGATATTGAATTTTTTTTATAGACAAATATTAGTGGTTAGTAATTAATTAGGGAGTAGAGAAAATGTTAGTGTCCAAGATTGAAACCCTAAACCTTCTTCAAACTCTTTCATGTCCCTTAACTCGCCAACGGAGCTACATTGTTTGGATAGTTGATATTGATAATGAATAAATTAGAGAAAAAAATTGAGACAACTTTGGACTTTTATAACTTTCACGATGGTTGTTTATTGAATATTTTTAGTAGTCTTTCTTTAGGATATAGTAAGTATCCATCCAACATGAGAGCGTATCGAGTGAGAACTTTTGTTCAATGTGAGAAAATAGAACTCCTAATTATAACTGTTAGATTAAAATTAACAGTTCAGATTACATCGTTAATTACAATATTATGTATTTGTTTCTATTTTAACTAAAGATTACAGGAGATCTTGTAGTTAATAATGTAATCTGAGTCGCTAATTTAATTTAACAGTTATAATTAAGAGTTCTTACTTAAAAACCAACGCAATGTGAATAACATAAATTAAAAAGCAACACAATGATAGGGTAATCTGAGCCACTAATTTAATTTAACGATAGTTCTCACATGATACACTCTCTCTATGTCTAACATTATTTAAAAAGCAACACAATGTAAATAACATAAAGTTTGTATATTATTAAATGCATTCATCTTTAATTTTATTAGATATATGATAAAGATGTCTCTTAATGATTTTTCATTTCTGTGGTTATAGAGTAACAATGATATATGGTAATATTTTTTTTATTACGGTAATATTAGAATTGTTTGTCTATTGGTTGATTTCATTTGGGATTTTCTAGAGTCTATGTACTATTTTTCTCAACATATATTGTTTTCCCAACCTTTTATATATATATATATATATATATATATATATATATATATATATAGGGGAGATAATTTCTACCGATGTATGGGGATCATCCTCACCGGGGATTGCCCCGTTAGAGGGGCCTAGGTGGGAATATGTGGAGACGGTGATAGAGGAGAAAATCTCTATGTGGCAATGTGGTAATGGAGATTGGGATCATGTCCCCGCCATGCATATATTACAAATATGTCCTTACTTTAATTTTTTTTTGACAATAATATCCTTATAGATAGATAGTATATTATAACTAATTGATATAGTTTAGTTTATTCATATGCTTTTGGTAATGTCAAAAAATTATTAATCTCACATTAGTCGAATTTGCATTCAAATGTGCAGTAAATATAGTGTGTGCATTTATGAATTATGGTTTTGACTTACAAATCTGTAATTGTATACCCGTATTTATGTATCTATTGTATGCAGTAGCCGATATGCATTATTATATATTATTTGTGAAGTTTTAACTAATTATTTTATATATAATGACCTATGACTTATATCCTCTTAATAGACTGATTTTTATGTAGTAATAGTTACTTTGAAATGCAATATTATATATTATCAAATATTTTAAAATTCTGTTTTTATTATTAGCCTTGAGAAGGACTAATATGTCGTCTAAAACTTGAGATAACTGTGGACAAATATCAAAGCAAGTGTTGCTACTATTGGCATAACACTCACTAATATGTTATTACACTCTATTTGAATAAATTTGCACGTAATTTATTAATTTGCTTTCATAGTAACATTTTTATTTCTCCATGTTGGTAAATTACACCATCGGCGTTCAACTCTATTGACAGAATCACGCAATAAATAGTGCAAACAACACTAAAGTGGGAAAAAAATTATTTCAGATCAAAGAGAATAATAGAACCAAGAACATAAGATAAACACAAATTCACATATAATATAGTGAAATGAGAGCATGTTAGGCTTCGTAAATTCAAATTCCAAAGCATCATTTTTATTGGTCACATTGTAAACATATTATGGAAAATATAACTTTGAAGTTATATGATTTAGGTGTGGTAGAAGCGAGTACCGTAGGTGGCGCGGTTAGCCATAGGTGATGCTTGAAATGAACAATGGGAGTGATAAAGAGATAGAGCAGAACAAATTTTGTGAATATTTGAAGAATAAGAGAGAACACATGCGGTTGAAGCTTGATTGAAGAAACCATAAATCAAAATAAAATAGATAAAAATGCAAAACATAATAGGACATCATATGAAGCTTGAGTATTTCTCGTTAGTAGATGGGACCAAATAAACTCATCCAAGTGGGTCGTCGAGGTTGACCTATCAAACAAACTTCAGTCTAGTTTATTCTGTAAGAAAGTACATTTGGAAAGGAAGAATCAATAGGAAATAAGCATGTGAGTCAAATCTCACTTGAAGAGGTGTAACTGAAATTAAACCTAGCCGCAACAAAAGTAGAGAGCATAACCTATGTTCTTACCCAAAGTTGTACATCTCTATCAACATCAAAGTCCAACTTTCCTGTATGCACAGAAAATAAATTGTGATTTAAAATGAAGAATGAAATAACAACTCAGTTAAAACGAAGAACTATTCCCTACTCAGAAAATTGGGATGAGCATTAGATATTTAATCTTTCCACCATAAAAAACAACATATCTATGACAAAATATTTATGTGCATCAATGAAAAAAAATGAAATTTAGAAAGAATTAGATGAGTGAAGTGAAAAACATTTGAGTAGGAGTTTTTGTTGTTTTGGTGGTCTCTGAGTAGAGACCGTTTGAAAACAGCATATACACCAACATGTCCAACACTTTCCTTTAATGTAATTTTGATTTTAAAAAAACTTCACATGTCAAAATACTTGAGAAATAGAATAAGAACCCAAAAATCGAAAGAAAACCATAAATAAAATTCTAAATTTTACCTCTACACCAATATTGAACTGGTTTTTTTATTTGATATTTTTAGTAGTCTTTCTTTAGGAGATAGTAACACTATAAAAAAAAGGGGATTAGCGAGGGACATATCTGTCGCTAACAGGCCCAATTCGGTCGCTAATGTCCATTTGCGAGGGAATTAGCAAGGGACAGGTTCGGTCGCTAATATCCTCCTCGCTAATTCCCTTTAGTGAGGGAAATTGTGTTAGTCACTAATTTGATAGGGACCATTCTGTTCGGTCCTGAACTCAGAAGTTACCTCGCCCGAGGAGCTAGTAGGGTTCCGCTTCTCGGGAGTCGTCAACTGTCGGAATGAGAGAAGCGTCCTCGGATGTCTGAGTAGCAATTCGTCCCACGTTAAGTGGGGGTGTACCTGCAGACACTCCGATGCCTAAGTCAGTGAGGAGGAGACCGGGTTCTCTATTTATAGACGAGGGCGCCTGGCTCTAGCCGTCGGATCTTTATAGTAAATCTGGGCCGTCGGCTCTTGGTCAGGTGTGACTGCTGATAACTCATATTTATATGAGTTATTTATGCCTCTAATCATTGAATTAAGTAAGTTCTCAAGTAATATTAGTATAGTATATATTGTATTTCTGTTTATATTAGGTTAGGAAGGGCTAAACACTGCTTTGCTATGAAATTGGCACATTTGGTGCCCTTGTGATTATTTTGATGTATTTTGTGAAGTAGTGCAGTGTTTAGCGCTATAGCGTCTAACGCTATAGCGTCAAGAGGGCGGCATGAGCTTGAGCATCTAAAGGAAAAGTGAAATTTTGGCGCCAAGCTCATTAATCCATGTTCCATATCTTGTGTCCACAGTACTTGCTGACATGTGCGGATTTTATTGGATTTGTGTGGACACTTGTCATTGCATGAGTAAAGGAATAGTGGAGTTGGTGAAAAAGCAAACATCACCTTTCTTGACTTTTGAAGGAGAGTTGTACCTCATGATAGATATACTAGAGATGCTGATTTCCCTTCCCATACCTTAGGACTTCCAACGGATATAGAGAGAGTATTGGTAGAGAGAGAAAGTGTGACACTTCTTCTTCTCCATTGATACACCTTTGAAGCTTTTGCTATTTTACTTTCTTCTTTTGTATTTTTCTGTAGTCTTTTCTCATGGTGTAAGGCTGATGATGAGCCATCTTTGCGTGGATGATTAGGAGACTTCAAGCTTGTATCTTTTGCACTTGTATTTTCCTTCTTACCTACGGTAATGCAAGTAGTTATATTTGTGTTATTTTGATGATGCTCAACATGAGCTAAACTCTTTGAGTTGGGTTGCTATAGCTTGTAATGAACCTTTAATACTACGTATATAATTTCTCACGTTTTGTGTTTTAATCCTTGTGTGATAACTCTTCCAAACTTGTTTTATATTTGGCCACGTAAAACTAGTACCTCTGTGGATTTAGACATGAACCATAGAAAGAACTCAAGGATTAATATAAATGATAAGGTTGGTTGAAGACATTTAATCAATTTTTGCTTCCTCTAGACATAGAAGTTGCAATAGTTTATAAAGCATAAGTCATGGGATCTTGATTATACAGGTGGTGAACCTATTTAGAACCTAGACATAGGCATCTTGTAGTGAAACCCTGGCGCTAGTGACTGAAAGGCACAAAATATTTGCAACAGCGCTTAACGCTATAGCGTGTGACGTTATAGCGTCTTGTTTCTGGGAATTTACATAGTGAAAGCAATCCAACTTATTTCTCTTATATTTTAACTCACTGTTAACTTGTTACTTTTACAACCTTTGTGCAACTGAAACTTTGTTACTCAACCTATTTGCTACTTGTTCCTCTAAAGTGTAATTCCTTTTTAAACTCTAAAATTAATACCAATCCCTGTGGAGACGAATTCTACTTATCAGTATATTACTTGTTGCGATTGTGTACACTTGCACAACTACTTTTCGCACAACAACTGCGTACTTTGCTGTTGGACCGGCTTGCTGGGCCGAGTTTCCTGAAGGATAATTGGGCCAGGCCTGTTCGATACGGTTTGCAACCCAAGTCGGAACAATAATGTTCGGTCCTGAACTCAGAAGTTACCTCGTCCGAGGAGCTAGTAGGGTTCCGCTTCTCGAGACTCGTCATGCTGGCTTCAGAATGAGAGAAGCGTCGTCGGATGTCCGAGTAGCAATCCGTCCCACGTCGGGTAGGGGTGTACCTACAGACACTCCGATGCCTAAGTCAGTGAGGGAATAGGCAAAATGTGCAAGAATGAGAGTGTACCTGAAATAGGAGACCGGGTGCTCTATTAATAGATGAGGGTGCCTGGCTCTAGTCGTCGGATCTTTATAGTAAATCTGGGTCGTCGGCTCTTGGTCAAGTGTGACTGCGTACTTTGCTGTTGGACCGGCTTGCTGGGCCGAGTTTCCTGAAGGATAATTGGGCCAGACCCAAGTGTTTGATGGGTTTGCAACCCAGGTCGGGACAGTGGCCCCCTAAGTCGAGGGCGGGCGAGTGATGAGATCGGCCTCGGCTTATCGGTCAGCAGATCAAAAAGCACAAGTTCTCTATTCTGCAGATCGCGTTTGTCCTTTGCTGGACTCCGGGGATGTCGCACGGGCGCGTACCTGAAAAAGCTTGACAGAGCATTTAAGCTCGGAATTAAGTAAACCTTGACTGAGCATTGAAGCTCGGAGCCATTTGTCGCTCGAAAGAGCATTTAAGCTCAGAATCGAGGTCTCGACAGAGGATTCAAGCTCGGAATCGAGAGGGGTGAAGCCGCTGAGAGCTTCTTCCTTCAGTCGCGTATTCGGACACGGAGTCCTTAATACGTGAGAAGGCTGTGCCGATTAGAGCACGGGTCAAAGTCTACCTTGGACTTCTTCCCCCGGCCTTCCAATTTGGTGCCAGCTTCCCATCACGGGCATTCTTGTTTCCGACGTCGGCTCTTCTGAGTACCAGGTCGCCGATGTCGAATTCCCTTGGTATGACGTGCTGATTGTACCGCCGTGCTACTCGGGCTTTGACGATAGCTTCTGTCAGTCGTGCCCGATCTCTGGTTTCTTGGATAGTGTCCAATTCTTTCCAGATTGCCTTGTCGTTTTCCTCCTCGGTGAGGGGATAGAAGGTTCTCCAAGTTGACTCCCCGAGTTCGACTGGGATGACAGCCTCGGTACCGTAAGTGAATCTGAATGGGGTTTCGCCCGTGGTTGAGTGGGGAGTGGTACGATAAGTCCACAAGACATAGGGGAGTTCGTCGGGCCATGCGCCTTTGGCGCCCTTTAGTCTCTTCTTGAGTCCTTTCAGCATCACTCGGTTTGCGGCCTCGGCCTGCCCGTTGGTGTAGGGGGTGCTCGACCGAGGTGAAGTGTTGCTTAATATTTAAGTCAGCTAGGCATTGCCTGAAGCCCCTATCTGCGAACTGGGTCCTATTATCCGTGATAATGGTGGCAGGGACATCGAATCTCGCTAGGATATTCTTTTTGACGAACTTAATACAATTTTTAGCGGTTATCTGGGCTAGAGGCTCGGCTTCAATCCACTTAGTAAAGTAATCAACGGTAACAATGAGCTTTACTCCCCCCTTGGCTATGGGGAATGGACCGAGCAGATCGATCCCCCACTGGGCGAATGGCCACGGGGCTGACAGGGACGTCAAGTCTGTCGGGGGAGCGTTATGAACATCGGCATACCTCTGGCAGGCGTCGCATCTTTTGACCAAGTCGACAGAATCTTTGACCATGGTGGGCCAAAAGTATCCGGTGCAGAGGGCCTTTTTAGATAGCGCTCGGGCCCCCAGATGTTGTCCGCAGATTCCCTCATGTATCTCCTTGAGTACGTATTCGACTTCCTCTCCTTTTACACGTCTCAACAGCGGGGAGGAGAAACCTCGTCGGAACAGTTTGCTGTCTATTACTGTGAAAGAGGCGCCCCTCTTGCGGATTGCTGCCGCTGCTTTATGGTCGGAAGGCTCGGTTCCGGATTCGATGTAGCGTTTTATTGGCTGGATCCAGCTCTCTCGCTCGGCAATGAGGTTCACATCGGGGAGCAAAATAGGGGAGAGATCAACGCTGTGCTTTGTCAAGCTTTTCTGGATGATGCTTCGGAGACCGCCTAAAGGTTTGGTGCTTGCCAACTTGGCCAGGACGTCCGCCCGAGCATTCTCGAACCTCGGAACGTGTTTCAACTCTACCCTCTCAAAGTGTTGGAGCAATTCCCGGACCCGACTCAAATAACGCTGCATGACCGTATCTTTCGCGATGAATTCCTCCTTTACCTGAGAGACAACCAGTAGAGAGTCGGTGTTCAATTCAATGGTCTTAGCACCGAAATCGACAGCTAACTTTAACCCTGCGATGCAGGCTTTGTACTCGGCCTGATTGTTGGAGGTGGTGAAAGTGAAACTCAGAGAAACTTCGATCATTAATCCTTCCGAGTTTTTCAGAATCAATCCAGCTCCACTCCCCTTCGAATTGGAGGAACCGTCGACGTGGAGAGTCCAATGCAAATCCGAGTGTTGAGGAGTGGGTGTCATTTCCGCTATGAAGTTAGCAAGGACCTGGGCCTTGAGTGAAGTCTGAGCTTCATACTTTATGCCGAATTTGGACAGTTCGACTGCACACTTAATTATCCTTCCTGCCAAGTCGGGGTGATGCAGCAGCTGGCGAATGGGTTGGTCGGTTCGCACCACGATCTGGTGTGCGACGAAGTAGGGCCTCAATCTTCTGGCGGCGATTACCAATGCGAGGGCGACCTTTTCTATCCTATGGTACCAAGACTCGGCCCCCTGTAAAACAGGTGATAACTCTATTTTATATAGAGTTATTCATATTTTTAAACTTGGTAAATTGCTCTCTTTCAAGTAAAGATAAGGAGTTTATATAGTATTTTGTGTGATATATGATAACTTGAGTGAATCACATGGTTATAGTTGTTAATAGGTCATTCTGGATATATTGTGGTATGTTTGATGTTTTTGTTCAGTGCAGTCTACAAATGCTCCTGCATCAATGTTCCTACATCAATGCTCCTGCATCAATGCAACAGCATTGATCCTGCACTACATCTGCATTACTTGGAAAGTGAAGCTATCCACTTGCACATCCACTTGCATTGCTGACCTCATGCTTGGTCTTCTAAAGCAAGGCCAGTTTATATTTCGGCGCCTACTATTCCCAAATAGCTTTATAGAGTCATCAACATAGGGACACATGTTCATATCTCATTGGACCTCCCTACACACTTGATTAAAGATCTCAACTTGGGGAACAACTTCTGAAAAGTAACCATGGTTCCACCTCTAGTTTACTTCATCAACAAGTAAAGAAGCACCTCTCATGAAGACTAGAAAAGGACCTCACTTCTTCACTTAGAAATATATCACAATCCATAAGTTAGATTCAAATTTCAATAGACATAGTTAGTTTCTATTTTGTAAGAAGGAAAGGAAGGAATTGACAAATCCCCCTTACTTCAATTTTATAGTTTTTGTATAGTGCTAAGGAGTGATGCAATTGCATTGCTAGTTGAATTCATGCAAAAAGCTGCAACTCGTGTAATCTCTATCTTGTTGTTTCTCTTTTGTGATTTCAATTATATAAACATGTTCTATCCAGTTTATATTTGCCTTGCAATGTCCATGTTGAGCTAAATCTCTCTTAGTTGGAATGTTCTAACCATTTAATGAGTTTTTAAGAAAGTATGATGCATGTATGTAATGTGTGCACTTTAGTTCTTGCTTGATAATACTTTCAACACTTATTTTGAGATTGATCACTTAGAATAAGTAGATTTGTAAAAGCAGACATGGTTTACAATTAAGAACTCAAGAACTAATATGGGTGAGTGTTTTACATAAAGGAAACTTATTGAAAACCATACTAAGTCCTAGACATAGGATAGTATAGTCCATAGGGTGATACTGTGGGTACTTTAAAAGGCAAGAGTGAACTTATTTAGCAAGACTAGACATAGGAAGCTTGTAATGAAACTCTGAAGAAAGTGACTGAAAGGCACATAGCTAAGGCAATAGCATTCAGTGCAACTGCATCACATACTGCATTAAACACTTAAAGATGAATTACTTGGGGAAGACATTCCAACTAGCTTTTCTCATTTGCATTACAAATACTTGCACTTTGATTTTTACTAACTTGATTGTGATAGCACCAACTCCACTATAATTGTTATTTGGTTACCTTGCACTATATTACTTTGTATTGAAGTTTCAAAAAGAGTTTCTCAATCCCTGTGGGTTCGATCTTTTATACTACTGGTTTAGGACTGTGTATACTTGCACATTCTTTCCACACACCAACGGGCCTCTGTCCGTCTTCAGTTTCCTTGATTAAGACTGCACTGACCGTTTCCTCGCCACCGCAAGGTTGAGGTAGAGTATTTCCCCTTCTTCAGGTTTCACTAGTATCGGGGGGTCGGAAAGGATCTTTTTGAGTTCGGCAAGAGCGTTTTCGCAGTCCGAGGTCCACTGGAACTCCACTCCCTTTTTAAGAACTTTGAAAAACGGAAGGGACCTGTTTGCGGCCTTCGAGACGAACTTGGACAGAGCTGCGATCATTCTTGTCAGTTTCTGCACCTCCTTCTTGGTCGTTGGCGGGCGCATACCATTCACCGCCCGACAGTTGTCCGTATTGGCCTCGATTCCCCTTTCAGTCAGGCAGAATCCGAGGAACTTCCCGGACCTGACCCCGAAGGTACACTTCTCAGGATTAAAACGGAGGTTGTTCTTTCTCGCCTCGGCGAAGATTTCCTCAAGGTCGGCGATATGAGCGTCGTCGACCTTGCTTTTGACAATCATGTCGTCCAGGTAGGACTCTACAACACGTCTGATCTGGTTTCGGAAGACCTTGTTCATCATGCGTTGATAGGTGGCGCCGGCATTTTTGAGGCCGAAAGGCATTACCTTGTAGCAGTAGTTCCCCCGATCGGTGATGAAAGCCGTATTTTCCTGATCGGCCGGATTCATCGCTATCTGATTGTAGTCGGAGTATGCATCAAGGAAGGAAAGCAATAGGAACCCTGAAGCATTGTCCACCAATCGATACTCGGCACTAGAAAGGCGTTTTTTGGACAGGCCCTGTTAAGATCGGTGTAGTCGACGCACATCCTCCATTTTCCATTGGCCTTTTTTACCAAGACGATGTTTGACAGCCAGGTAGTGTACTTGATTTCCTTAATAAACCCCGCTGCGATAAGATCGTCAACCGCTTTTGATGCTTTCCACCTTTTCTTCGCTTTGAACCCGTCGGCGTTGGGCTACGTACTTAGCATTCGGGTTCACCGCTAGGTGGTGGCAAGCTACTTCGAGTTAGGCATGGCAACGGGGCGGGGCGGGGCCGGTTTTTACTCCCCCCGTCCCCGACCCTGACAAACTACCCGATCCCCAACCCCGACCCCAAAACCCGCCGAGCATGAAATACGCATCCCCATCCCCGCCCCCGATGGGGATCGGGTTTCCCCGCCCGTCCCCGTCCCCGCTCCTATGTTGAGTAAAAAGCAAAATTTTCATCCCACTGGGAAGAAACCCGACCTCAAACCCGATTTCATTGGGAAAAGTATTTTTTCCAAACCTAATTATAAGTACCTATTTCCAAATTATTGAAACATAATCATTAAAGGTGTTCAAAGTAAGATGAAGACTTTTTGGTTACAAAATAAGTTCATACTAATTTTTCACCATACAACCAAACCAAGTTCTAAATTTTTTTAAAACAACCAACATTACAAAATACGGACTAACAAGTAAACAAGTGTTACAAATTAACATCTTCAAAAAGAAAATCATCACTTAACAAGACATCTATCGATCATCTTCATTCTTCAAAATGGGTTATAAAAGAGCTTGCAAGTTCACCTGTATTATGATTAAGACAAAACAAATGTTAAAATATAAAAATTAAATCTTATAAATTTTAAAGCAAATAAAGTAGAGAATACTTCATCATCAGAACCAACTTCTGGCGCACATAACCTATTTGCTTCTCTCCACAATCTTTTTTTGAACACATATATTCATGTGTGTATGCAAGTGTTTCGTTCCATTTCTTGAACTTCCACCAAGCAGATTCTTGCAATAATTACATTGAGCTTTGTCTTGTTCGTTAACTTTTATCAATGTGAAATGTTTCCATACAATACTTTCGCGCAGTGCGGAATTACCAGCAGCATCCATCCTTTTTATATTCTATGGCATGAACAAACAAGAAAAATCAATCAATCTAACTATCTAATATACTAGGCATTCCTTAATTGATAAAAATCCATCAAGTACTCCAAAACAACATAGTTAGCACAATCACTTGCATCAGTTATCATGCAAGCTGAGTAATCATGGAACACACCATCAAAGATATCCTAGCCATTCTTGAGATAAAATAATGGTCTAGTTTTGGCTGCATTTTGTTCATAAAACCAAAAAAAAGGAGTTAAGAGTAAAACATGGACAAAACATATAGGCCTATCACATTGAACATTTTTTTAAAAACAGTGAAGAGTCAAAGAATCCTTGCTTTGAAAACCCAATTATGAAAATATTTTACATTATAACAGACCAGGAAATTACTAACTGGCTCATGAATATCTAAACTCAAACTGAAAAGGATTCCATAAGCTCTTCCACTCCTACATAGAGCATGCAACAAACAGGCAAGACATAAAAAATTTCAAAGAGCTCCCAAGAACAAACAGTATAGGATCAATTAGAAACTAAATGAAGGTTAAATTTCCTAATAACACAAACACAATTCCAGTTTTTACCGATAAGTGACCTAGGGTTCGTGTAGAAAGGGGGAGAAGGAAGTAAAGTTTCTTTCTCCGGTTTCTTGTTATTTTCTTCAGAATTACAGTTCAGCCCTTTTTTCCTCTTTCACTCATAAGTGAAACATAGAATTCTTCCCCATATTCACAACCAGCCATAGTCCCCCAAAATATTTTACTGGCTTTCACAGGAAACTAAACCATATTTACAACAATCCAAATTATCTATCAATCCCAGCCATAGTGGATACATGATATTTCATTCCTCAAAGAGTCACAATCCGAGCCCCATTTGCTTTGTTCCAAAGCAAGGTGAACCGAACAATCAACGAAAGGCATAAAAATGAACAGTCAAAGCTTAGGGCATATAAATGAACAATCCAATCCCCATTTCATACCAGCAATAGTCATTCAAAGCTTAGGGCATAAAGATTAATGCCATAAAAAGAAAGGGAAACTGAACTATCAAAGATAAACAAACGAACACTCAGTTATAAGAAGAAAGGGGAAAGGAGGTTACCACAACACCGTGATACTGTTCAGTTGAAGGGGCGACGGCACTGTGAAGTTCGAGGGTCGACGATGCTTCTCATTCCTCCGCTCTTCTCAGTTGCTTCGTCTGCAACTAGAAAGGGAAGAGGAGAGGCGGAGAGGCTAAGAGGGAGAGAGGCGCTGGAACTAGCGTTTCTACTATATATATATATATATATATATATATATATATATATTTGCGTATTTAAGTAATTTAACAATGTCAGCAAAAAAGTAGTTGTACACCTAGCGGGCGGGTTCGGGCTCGGGCTGGGTATCACACTCCCCATCCCCATCCCCGACTCAGTAAATCGGGGAAAACCCATCCCCGTCCCCGAACCCGTTCACAACGGGTTTTCCCCGCAAAAATCGGGACGGGTTCGGGCGGTTACCCACGGGTTCGGGTTTGACTGCCATGTCTACTTCGAGTGGGATACCGGGCATCTCCGAGGTGGACCAAGCGAACAAATTCGCATTGCGCTGGAGGTAGACAATCAAGGCCTCTTTTACTTCAGGGCCGAGGCCGGCCCATATCTTGACAGTTTTGCTTGGGTCACTCCCGAGTTGAATTTCAAGGAATGCGCCCTGTGGTTCTGGGCGTTTGTTCTTTTTCTTGAGCTCTCGGGCTAACTCGTCATCAGACTCTTCCGCGGGGCTAACAGGGTCGTAACGCGCGTCCACAAAGCGAGGTTCACCTCAAGGGCCGTGTCTGGAGGATTTGGCAGCTCGAGTGGTCTGGGCCGAACTGAGGAAGGTAAGCAAATGGCACTGTTTGGCGACTCTTAAGTCGGCTGGTATGGTTACTACGTCGCCATCGAGGGAATGAAACTTCAATTTGAGATGGACCACCGAGGCTATGGCTCCAAGCTTTGCCAACGTCGGCCTCCCAATGATGCAACGGTACGGGGAGATCATGGGCACTACCATGAAAACAGTTTTTATCGCCCGGACGAGCCTTTTTTCCCTGTAGGTGACGAACGTCTTGAAGTATCCCAACGGTTTTGGAATCCTTTCGCCAAGGATGGTAAGGTCGGGACCTAAGTAGGGAATCAAGCCCTCGGGTGAGAGTCTGAATGTGACACCCTTTTCCCCGAAGTAACTATAAGTGAAAATTACGAAAAACGAGTAAATTTACTTTTCGAATAAATTTTCCAATTCAATTTCTAAAATACTTTTCGCAAGTAAAGAATGTCAACAAAATCTCGAAATCATATAAACATCATTTATCATAATATAAAAGACTAAAGATATTAAACTTTTGTCAATACAATAATAAGGATGACATCAAATGTAATATTAAGAGTACAACCTGAATCCCGATGTCACATGACCAGAGCATTTAACCATTAATCCAACTAACTCAAAAGAGAGTAACATCAACGTATAGAATCATACAACAAGTTACTGGGTGATCTGTAGTGATCACATCTCCCCCGCTGCACAGTCGTAGACGGCTACTTCGACGACACCTGGAACTCAATCTAAAAAAGTGGTGCACGGGTGAGAAAGAGCATCCAAACCATATAAGGAACATAAGACCGAAACTAAAACAGCAAAGACTATCACATAACAAGGAAACAATCATCAATATTGGTTACAATTTTCATAGCACGCATGCACAAATAATCCTTAATTAATCTCCAGCTAATACTAGTGTTACGACCTCACGTATGGTCCTAAGACTACAAGCAACAACAACGGGATCATGATACCTTACTAGATACTGCCTTACAAGCATCATCAACGACAACAACAACTACAACAACAACTACTATAGGACCAGGATACCTTGCCTGAACGGGATACCTTGCCCGATAAAGCCTTATAGGGAATATCGATAGGACCGGGATACCTTTCCCGAACGGGATACCTTGCCCGATAACGCCCTACGAAGAACAACGGCGAGTGTAACGCCCAAAATAATTTAATTATTTAATTAATTAAGTTATTTAAGGCTTGCAACATTTAATTAAGTTAATTAAATAGTTAAAGTTTATTTTATCTAAAAGGGGTCTAATCTATTTTAAATAGGATACTTAAGTTGGATTTACTTTTATTTCAGGAGGTGGAATAAATTAATTGTAGGAGTGGGAATAAGGCCCAAGGGCAATTATTGGGCCCAATGGTAGTCATAAAACTTAGGGGTCCCTAAACTAGGGTCTCATTACCCTCATTTTGAAAGAAAGAAAAACAAAAGAATAGAGAGGAGAAGAATAGGGAGCTGACGACGTGAGGAAGGAAAGGGAAAGGAAGGAACTTTCTTGAAGTTCTTGGCTTGGTAAGTGAATCCTTGGTCATTCTTCACCATTTTTCCTTCTCTTTTAGGTGTTGTCACTACAAGAAAATCGTTGATTTGCCACGGACATTTCCGTCGCAAATGTACAAATTTCCGTGGCAAAACAACATTTGCCACGGACCAAAATTGGTGGCAAAAACGCTCGTCGCAAATCGTTTGCCACAGACTTTTCCGTGGCAAATTTTTCCGTCGCAAACCCGTGGCAAATCCGTCGCAAATATCCGTGGCAAAGTCGTCGCAAATTTCATCGCAAATCCGTCGCAAAAATTAAAAAAAAATTAAAAAAATTAAATCATCATTTTAATTCTTCAACCCATTCATTAGTCAATGTTATCATCACAATTATTTAGAATCAAACTCCCTACACTTGAAATTTAGCTAGGAGATATTAAAAAAAATTAAGGATAATATGATTTATAAGACTATAAAATCATTTCACACAAAACTAATGGAACTGTGGCTGAGTATTCATTAACAAATTTATTACAAGACTATCAAAAAGCATAGTATACTAAGGAATAAATGTAGCTGTTTGTTTAAGCTTACATTGATAGTGGAAAGTTGCAGCCAAAGAAAGAGTGCAAACTTTAAGTCTTAAAAGGAAAAATAACAGTTAAAAGATATTAATTCTATAACCTCATCTTCACTAAATCGACCAGCAATGCATATCCTCTCAAAGAGCTCACCACCTGAAGCATACTCCAAGACAATAGCTTAATGAGTAGGAGTCAGTAAGACCTGCAGAAAAGATATCTTATTCAAAGATTCTGCTCATTATATGTAACTTTCGAAATTTCCGATTACAACAAAATGAAAGTGTGCTCCAATAATCTTCCCATTGCAGTAACTTATTTTAGTATCTGGATCAGATTCACATTTTCCTCTATACTTTGCAACTGGACCATATGCACCCTATAGCACCTCCCTTTCTCTCCACCAAATACATTTTCAACTAATCAGTACATAAAATGCTCTTAGAAATTGAAGCAAACAAGAGAACATGATAATTGTGCTTCCTAGCACTTTCTCTATTACCCTATCTTATCTTACAATTCACACAAGTTTTTACATCAACAAGAGATCTACAATCTTCAAATTTTTAATGATTTATTATTCTTACTCATTTTGTTCCCCAAGTGCTTTTTTCAATGGGTTGGTGGAGGGAGAATGAGAAGAATACAACATAAAGAGAAAGGTGGCACTTACAAAGACAACTAGGCAGACAAATGGGATTACCATAAGAACAATAAACAAATTAATGGGTGTAATTACCTCTAGTGTGTCCCACAAACTCCTTTATTGGCGTCATTATATTCCTCATATCCCAAAGCTGCATCAATAGACTCATATAAAGTCAATACACATTATCCTCAAAAAAAAAAAAACAGAATCTGCAGTGACTATACCCGTATAGAAGGGGAACCGTCTTCATCTGATGCAATGACGAGTTGTGTAGCAACATCAGGATTCCACTGCAAAACTGAGCACCACCTTCTAACTGAATCAGCAAAGCTAGACATATAAGATTATAATGAGTTTACTTTTTGCAATATAATATCAGATTTCTTCAAAACCAAAAGGCAAAAGATGATCAAGTTACCTTATCACTGGCTTTTGCTTCTTTAGGTCCCAGACCACTAGAAAATAAAAACCAAAATAAAAAATTGAACAAAAATCCAGCATTCTACCAATCAATGCAACATTGAGAACAAACTATAAAAGTTAGTTTTAACCCCTTCCTTACCAGTGGTCCCATTATATGAAGTAGGCACTAATATGTGCTGCACTTTACTATTCCAAGATAAGAATGAAATTTCCCCACAGGATGCAGAGCCGCTACCCCCGCACAATGATCATATACACTAAATGTGTAAAATTTAGTGTGTTTCTCACACCCTTTGCCGAAAGCTAGCGATAATGCTCACAGACAAAGAACTAGTAGTGTGTTTCTCCATTTTCAAGAAAACCATAGAAGTGCTATAATTTAAGGGAATTTGAAAATAAGTTAACAAAGATAGTAAATTAGATAATCCTTCACATGCATCAACACACTACCAAAGATCCACCGATTGTCAAATCGAAAATTCGAAAGGAAAAAGTCTCCTGTAATTACGGATACATGACAATGAATTCACAAAAAAACAAAATTAGAGGAACTCGCACGCAAGGGTGCAAAGTTCGAGACTCATATCATCGTGAAATATTCATTGGGAAAGCATCATCCCATTATTTTCTTCTCGCAACGACCACTACCCTCATTCACAAGGGCGCGATGTAGGCCCAAGAACACATAAAATGAAAAGCACTATAAAGGATTACCAAAAGAATGAGCAACATCATATCCATTTCACGATTAACGATGCTTTAGGAGGATACATTACCACCTCATTTGTCCCATCTTTGCCTTCCAAATAGAATTTTTTCCGCCAAATTAAAAACAAAAAGCAAAACAAACTGTACCACCAAGTAGCAACATTTATATTTATATGGACCAAAATTCATATCCTAACTCAAAACATCAAAGCATTAAGCACTATATGAAAATTGCACTGTACTATATTAAAAAATAACCAGCAATTCGGAGTTGAATTAGATTTGCATAAAGATCACATTATCCGATAATCATTTCTACTTCTCATTCCCTGAATCACTGATATATAATCCTAACTCAAATCCACATGCATTTAAAAATGCACTACTAATCATTTCATAATAATCCATTAAATCAAACACAAGCCATTCTACATATCAAACCATTCAAAACAACCAATTTCAAGCATTTAATCACTCAATCAAACCACATTAAGATCAAACAACATGCAAGTCATCAAATCAAAGAATACAACTCCTTTTACCAAATTTCAGCAACTCAACATCAAGTACAACTCTAATTTCAGTTCAAATTTCATAACAAGGTTTCAAACACAAATTAGGGTTTATACAGATCATACAGTTATTTGGTGACCGATATACTACGCTTTTCATTCATGATGCAATAGGAAAAGCATCTAAAGTATAACTAGGCCAGAAAAATCAATTCATTATGTGTTGCCAGTTTCCAAGACATTCTAGTATGTTTCCAAATCACTTAACAATTGATGAAAATGAGAGCGTAATTGGAGCACTTTTGAGCAAGTAAGTAAATGTGATATGATTTTAATTTGCTGAAAACATGGATTAGATTGTATATATGGCAGAGAGAAGAGTTAAAGGACAGACCGAATAGATGGCAAAAGAATGCTCCACCGAATAATAGCTGATGGACATAATTGAAAGATGAAAAAAGGCATCCTCTGGAAGAGATCTTGATTGCCTTGATGATACTGACAAGAAAAGAAACACAACATTTCAGTAATAGCCTACAAATCTTCATCAAGTAACTAACAAATTTTGGAATAACGTCTCAGAAAATGCATAACAATTTGAAGTATCATACATTCCAATAGATGCATTACTTAGAGTGATTTTGCACCTCTCCGTAGAGAAAATTTCACTGCTCAAAGGAAACAAGATATCAAGGAAAGCGAGGGATTTCAGAGCATGTTTTAGAAACAAAGAATCAGGACAGATAATGTTTTAGATCGACTAATCAGGAAGAATTAATTGTATAGAACCGAGTTATTATCAATACAACTATAAGTATTAAATAGTGTTTCTGACTAAAATCCAAAACTAAATATCATAAACTTGAAACCTCTGCACCGAAAAGACAAAGGGAAAATGCAAATTGCTTCGACATAATAGTAGCATTCTAGTTGAGCTTATACCTTGATTCTTCTCCGAACCTTTCTAAAGTGAGCCTTAAGTTTTTTTATTATTCAGGACCAACTCAAAGTGAAATTTGAAGAATACACAATCAATGACAGAAGCGTTTAATTCAAAATTATTTTCCCGGTCATGACATATGTAATATGTAAACATATGCGATCGACATCATGCTTCCAAAATTATCTTAATAGGATTTATTATCCTTACCATTCTGTGAAACCTCTTTCACTCCCTAGGAGAATGGATGTGCCCGACTCACCAACATAGAGGTTATCGACGCGTCGGACCAAATAGTTGTCGAATCGCCCCATGAGAACTTCAAAAAGCCACGGAGGTCTGTTTGCTTTCATATGTATGCTACAATTGCTCAAAGATGAGAATTAATGAAATCAACAACAATCTTTGAAACCTAAATCAAACCCTCACAACTATTGATTCCTAAATCAAACCCTAACAACAACAGGCTCTTCATAATGTTAACCATTATATTCCAGAATTGACAACAACAACTAATCAAACCTAAATCAAACCCTAACAACTATTGATTCCTACCAAAAATGATTGTTAGGGTTTCGATTCAAAAATGGAGGGGTTACGGTTGAATGCTAGAAAATTGGGGGATAGGGTTTCGATTCAACAAAAGAATGGAGGTATTTCTGTAAAATAGGAGTAGAGAATAAGAAAATACAATACCATTTAAGAAGAAGAAGAAGAAGAGAGGAGAGCTAGCGACTGAGAAAGGAGATACGACTGAGAGAGGAGACTCACTTGTCAATGGTGGTGGTGGTGGTGCTTCGAGTAAGACCGAAGGTGAGGCGGACGTAACCCTGGAGGGATGGTGGAGGTGAGGGGCGGTGGTGGTTGAGAGAGAGAGAAGGGTCGCTGATTGAGAGAGAAGAAAGAGAAAGAAGAAGGAAAGTGATGATATGAAGAACGCGTTCTCGCATATTTGGTTTTTTAACTTAAAGATCATTTGCCACGGACTTGCGACGGCAAATCGGTGGCAAATTAACGTGCTTTGTTTGCTTAACGTTTGCGACGGCAAATCGGTGGCAAATCCGTC
Source organism: Oxytropis ochrocephala (assembly GCA_020916435.1). Lineage (NCBI taxonomy): Eukaryota > Viridiplantae > Streptophyta > Magnoliopsida > Fabales > Fabaceae > Oxytropis > Oxytropis ochrocephala. The sequence continues at coordinate 49,250,977 of CM037093.1, forward strand.
GCAATTTAGCGATGGACTATGTCCGTGGCAAGCTTTTGTGGCAAATCGAGGTTATTCTTGTAGTGTGTAGCCTCCATGTCCTAACCTTTGATATTTTGAATTTTCCATGGTTACCCAAAGTGAGAGTACCCACGGTTTCAGCTTGAAGAGGGAGGAAGGATATTTCTTTTGGCTAGTTTGTGGTGTTGGAGTGAAATCCTAGCTCACCCAAGGTTAGGGGATTCTCTACTACATTTATAATAAGTTGTAGGATATGTATTATGTGTGGAATAGCTCTAGGAATGACTTGTTTGTGTGAATTTGATGTTAATTATATGTTGATTGTTGTATTTGATGATTAAGTTGGTGATTCCATGTTGCTTGTTGTTAGAAATGAATGTCTTGTTGATTATGCATGCCAAGTGTTTGTTTAAATGCTTCAATATGAGAATTTATGAGATTGGGTGAATTAATGATGTTGAGTAATTGTCTAGATGAGTGTTGGTAAATGGAGAATTGATTTGTTGAATCAAAATATGGTTGAGTTGTTTTGATTAGGTGAGTTTGAAAGGGGGGGCGCCAAATGCACATGAAATGGCGCCTAGTCTATGGGGTTCACGGTTTGAGGTCATTCTTTGGATGGGGCGCCATTTGCTAGGCAAGCCGCGCTGCAGTTCACCGCTTTGAGGTTACAGGTATGCGTCTTTGTCAGGCGCCAATTCCACAAATTTGGCGCCCGTGTGTGTCTGGGAGTGGCCGCACGTGTGGGCGGCGCCAATTCCACAGGAATTTGGCGCCTAGTGTGCGTGTGTGCGCGTTGCCTGCGTGCATATGGTGTGGCGCGGCGCCAAGTGAGGCGCCATTTTGCGCCTGGGTGCGTGTCTTGCTGGTGCGTGTGTGTTGCTGGGATGTGGCACGGTAGGGGGCGCCAAAATGGCTGCCCCTGGCGCCTAGTTGTGCGCCTTGTGCTTGGTGGTGTGCTAGGTGGGGCGCCAAAATGGCTGCCCCTTGGCGCCTTAGTGCCCAAAATGTGTCTAAGTGATGGTTTAGTCCCTAAGAATTAATTTAATCCTTGGTGTGACAAAATAGTCCCTAAGAATTAAATTAATCCTTGGCGTGACAAAATAATCCCTTAGTGTCTAATTAATCCCAATATGCCAATATAAGTTCCAAAGTACCAAATTAATTCATAAAGTGTCAAATAATCTTTAAGTACTAAATTAATCTTTGGTGTGTTAAAATGGTCCTTAGGTGGGATTTAGTCCATGGGTGAGATTTAATTTAATAAATAAGTTGTGTTGGTGAGGTGATAACAAAGAGGTGATGTGTGCTTCGGCCAAAGTGGTGGGTTAATACTTGATGTGATGAATTTATGAATGATGTGGGCTTCGGCCAAAAGCGGTGGGGGCTTCGGCCAAAGAGGTGAGTTGATAATTGATGTGATAAATTTATTGTGTGGTGATGCATTGTCATGGTGTCACATAAATCATATGCATATAAAAGCGGTGGGTGCCCGACGGGGTTATTGAGGTGGTTATGGATCCACATGCATATTGCATACATGCATATACTCATACATTCGTAGAATTCTTGTTGATGCTTAATTAATTCATTATTGTTGTTTGTTGGAATTCTAATTGAATGGTAAATGCCTTGACCTCTGTGGATTGTTATTGCTAGATGTTTTCCTAATATAATGCTTATCTTACTTGTTATTATTTATGTAAAGAGACTCACCCTAGCATTTTTATGTTGCCTGCTCTCGTGGCGACAAACAGGTGATTCTTAGTGAAGGTGCCATGCCTTCTTGAGTCTTCGAGTCAACTCTGATTAGTGACACCCGGGGCGGGATCGTAGTGTAGTTATTTTATATTATGTATTTGAACTGATTTGGATTATGTACTGCGCATATTGAACTTGTTTTATTTCCGCTGTGCTGTGAAACCATTTCTGGATAATTGTAAACTCTAAACAGGTTTTGAGGGTTTCAACCCACGTGGCTATGTTATGTATTTCACGCACTAGATGCGTTTGGATTTAATACTCTTACATTATGTTTTTATTAAATGTAGCACTCTCTTTGAGGTGCGTGGAAAAGTTTTTGAAAACTCTGATTTTTATTTAAGTTAATTAGCAAATATAGAATGGGGTGTTACATTAGTGGTATCAGAGCAGTTCGGTCCGTCCGGCCAAGTCTGTCTGTCGTAGTATCTATGACAATTAGGTAGTGTTGGCTTGTTTCTTAATGGATGTTAATGCTGCAGAGTTAGGTTGAATGGCTCGAAGAATTGATGCTGCACTTGCTGAGGCTCTGCAAGCCATAGCTCAGGCTATGGGGGAGCAGAGGGGTGGAAGGGAAGATGCTGAGGATCGCAAGTTAGCTACATTTCAACGTGAGAACCCACCTACCTTCAAGGGTAGGTATGATCCAGATGGAGCATTGACCTGGCTGAGGGAGATAGAGCGAATCTTCCGTGTTATGGCGTGTACCCCAGCGCAGAAGGTGAGATTTGGGACTCATATGCTGAAAGAAGAAGCTGATGATTGGTGGATAAGGAAGAAGAAGAGGTTAGAGGCTGCGGGTGAAGAGATCACCTGGGGTGTATTCAAGGAGGAGTTCACAAGGAAGTACTATCCTGAAGACGTGCGGGCCAAGAAAGAGGTGGAGTTTCTAGAGTCAAAAGCAGGAAACAAGTCTCAGAGTCAAATATGCACCTAAGTTTGAGGAGTTGGTCAAGTTCTGCCCTTATTATGATAACCAAGCCGATTCAGAATTCTCTAAGTGTGTTAAATTTGAGAATGGTCTGCAGCCAGAGATTAAGAAAGCAATTGGGTACCAAGAGATACGAGACTTTGCTAAGTTGGTTGACAAGTGTAGGATTTATGAGGAAGACAGTGCTGTTGCGTACAAGATGGTGAGAGAGAAGAAGAATGCTCAATTTCGGGGAAAACCATATGATGTTAGTGGAGGTAAAGGAAAGTGGAAGGCAAGTGCGGGTAAAGGTTCAAGTGGGGGAGGTGAATCTGCAGGTGTTGTGTGTTTTGCTTGCAAGAAACCTGGTCATAAGAGTATTGAGTGCACTGAGATCCGTTGCTACAAGTGTGGTCAGAAGGGCCATAAGTCTATTAATTGTGAGAAGAAAGAGATAGTTTGCTACAACTGTGATGAAGTGGGACATGTCAGTGCTAAGTGTCCTAAGCCCAAGAGGGAGAGAGCTAAAGGGAAGGTGTTTGTTTTGGCGGGATCCGAGGATGCTAACGAGATTAGAGGTACTTGTTTTATTAACGGTACTCCTTTGATTGCTATAGTAGATACTGGTGCTACTCATTCTTTCATTGCTGCATTGTGTGCTGAGAAATTGGGTCTTGTTTTGTCTACTATGAGAAGGGACATGGTTATTGATACCCCAGCTAAAGGTTCAGTAACTACTTCCCTAATGTGTGCTAGGTGCCCTCTGTCAGTTTTTGGCAGAGAGTTTCTTGTTGATCTTATTTGCTTGCCTTTAGGAGGTTTGGACATCATTCTTGGTATGGACTGGTTAGTTGATAACCAAGTGCATATTAATTGTGCTAGTAGATCCGTGAGCTTTCCTTCGACTAAGGGGGGAGAATCTGCATTGTTGCATTCCGGTCAATTGCATAGAGCCATGAAGGAGGAAGTTAAGCTATTTACATTGATGGCATCCTTGTCCGTTGAGAGCCTAGCCAAGATTGAAGAGTTGCCAATAGTTCGTGAATTTCCCGAAGTGTTTCCCGATGAAATTCCTGATGTGCCACGAAAGAAAGAGAAGTAGAGTTTGGTATTGATCTAGTGCACGGCACTAGACCCGTGTCTATGGCTCCCTATAGGATGTCTGCATCCGAATTATCTGAGTTGAAGAGTCAGCTAGAGGACTTGCTTGAGAAGAAGTTCATAAGGCCTAGTGTGTCGCCTTGGGGAGCGCCGGTGCTGTTGGTGAAGAAGAAAGATGGGAGTATGCGGCTTTGTATTGATTATAGACAGCCGAACAAAGTGACAATCAAGAACAAGTATCCACTTCCGAAATTGACGATCCGATGGACCACTAGTAGGTGCGAAGGTGTTTAGCAAAATTGATTTGAGGTCGAGTTATCATCAGACAAAGTGAAAGACGAGGATATTCGAAGACAAATGTTCAGACGAGATATGGGCATTATGAGTATTCTGTAATGCCGTTTGGTGTCACTAATGCACCAGGGGTGTTTATGGAGTACATGAACCGTATTTTCCATAACTACTTGGATCGGTTTGTGGTGGTCTTTATAGATGACATTCTGGTATATTCTAAGTCCGAAGAGGAGCATGCAGAGCACTTGAGATTAGTGCTAGAGGTGTTGAAAGAGAAAAAGTTGTATGCTAAATTGTCAAAGTGTGACTTTTGGTTGAAGGAAGTGAGCTTTCTAGGTCATATTATTTCTGGTGATGGGATTGCAGTAGATCCATCTAAGGTTGATGCGGTGATGCAGTGGGAGGCTCCTAAGTCAGTTACGAAGATTAGAAGTTTTCTTGGGTTGGCCGGGTATTATAGAAGGTTTATTGAGGGGTTTTCTAAGTTGGCACTCCCGCTAACTCAGTTAACTTGTAAAGGAAAGGTGTTTGTGTGGGATTCCAAATGTGAAGAAAGTTTCCAATAATTGAAGAGAAGGTTGACCACTGTTGCGCCCGAAAAAGTCCCTGAGGGGATCTTTCTTCGTTTACAACTTTTTAAAACAATGAAGTCGCCACCAATATTTTTTATAAGGAAAATATTGAAGAAAAACCTTTTTGGAAAGCGAATGGCCTTTTTAGAAACCGGAAAATTTGGGTTCGGGGGTCGGTTAGGCATGGGGAAGGTATTAGCACCCCACATCTCCTTTCTATCGAAAGGGAACCTTTAATTAAATGTGTGGTTTTAAGTGTTGATTTGGGAAATACTTAAATTTGCTTCTTTATTGAAAAAGGAATGAAAAGACTTAATGAAAATTTTTATTTTTGGCGCTTGACGAGAGTTAGCCTCTCGCTCCTACGTATCTCCCGATGCGATGGAGAATTCAAAGCTACGTAGTTCTTGTTTATCCTGAAAAAGGTTTTTGTTTTTTTTTTGTTTTTATCTTTTTAGAGTTTTTCGCAAAAGGGGTTGAGCGTTCGCGGTGACCAAACAACAACGGTTTAGAGTGGCCGCGCTACTAACTCTTTTTGAAAATGGGATCATCACTAACAATCAAACGGCAACGGCGCGAGTGATTATTGATGACAACCGGTTTTTATTTTAAGCATTGAAAAGGTTTTCGCAATTAAAGGGGAGCGTTCGTGAAGACCAAACAACAACGGTTTAGAGTGGCCACACTACTAGCTCCCACGAGAATGAAATTATCACCCACAATCAAACGGCAACGGCGCGAGTGATCATCAATGACAATTATTAACGATGATAATAGTAATAACAATAAATAATAACAAAGGTAAAAAAAATAAATGAAAAGGGGTGGGTGGTGAACAGAGATAAAAGGAGTGTAACTAGCATATTTATTAGAAAAAACGTGGGGGGTTCTGGATTAGTAACACTGGGGGTGTTATTAGCAATCCGATTTTTTAAAAAGGAAACTAAAAAGAGGAATGGCCCATGATGCTAATGCACAGTTGCTGAAAGAGGAACCCTACATTTTCCTTTACCCCAGCGCCGTTCCATTTTAATTTTTAGAAAGAGAGAGAGTGAGTTTTCAAGAGAGAGAAAGAGAGAAAGAAAGAGAGAAAGGAGGCGAACCAGAGAGAAGGAGGGCGTACGGCGAGAGAGCGCGAAGGTGAGGGAGAGTGGCTCGCCGGAGAGACAGGCTGCGGTGGCTTCTGGGTTTTTGCGACGCTGGTTTCTACGGCGGTGACGACGGAGACTCGCGACGGCTCGCAGTGGTGTTGTTCTGAGTATGGTTCTACACTGTTTTCGTTTTCCTCCTGTTTTCGTTTCTGAGTATGATTTTTTGTTCTCCGCGTGTATTTGTGGGTTTGTGTTTACTGTTTTTCTCCCTTGCTTGCTCTGTGAAGCTGTGTGTGTGTTTTTTTTCTGTTTTCTCTATGTGTGTTGCTGTGTTTTTTCTTGCTCTGAGTGTGTGTTTTTATGTTGAGTTTTTGTGTGTTTTTCCTCTGTTGTGTTTTTGTTCAGTGCTGCATTTTTTTCTCCCCCTCTGATTTTCGGATTCCTCTCTTTTATAGAGGATTCAAATTTGTTTCATTTGCTATTGCAAGCTGTGAGCTCTTGAAATGTCCCTTTCCATCTCTAAATCTATGATGCTCAGTTTTCTCCCTTTTTCACTTTGTCTCTGAATTCTGCTTATTTACTTGGTTTGTGTTTGTAGGTAGCAGCTGTGATAGAGACATGAGAGGGAGCATAGGTGGGTGTTGGTCAAGAGCTAGGAATGGGTAAGGAGAAATCTGAGCAAGCTGAAATGGTCATTGTCTTGAGCTCTAAATGGGAGAGGGAGAGGGCTTCACGTGAGGCAGTGAAGAAAAAAAAAGCAATCTGCCTAAATTTTTTTAATTTTGTTGTAAAAACTTTAGTTTCATATTTTGTGTTTATTTCTTTGTGTAATTAAATTCTAATCTTATATTGAACTTCAATGGATATTAATACTAATACCAAATTATTTCTAGATCTGAGTTTTCTTGCAATCAAATAAAAAAAGAGTAAGTTCTACTAATAACAACATAAACGACACGAAATCATTAACGACTATAAAAACAATATATTCTTGATCGCTAACAACATACACGACGCGAAATTGCTAACGACTACGAAACCTTTTAAATTTGACTCTTGTATGACAAACGATATACTTTCGAAAATAGAGAAATATCGACTAGAATCAAATGTTCACAACAACACATTTTTATTTGATTTTCAAATTAGGCGGACAAAATTGGTTTATGACAGCTGCCCCTCTTTATTTGGATTTTATCAAGAAATATGAATTGGCCGAGACATATTTCGAAGATAAAATAGAAATAAAGAATTCAGAAATTATACCGATTTTGTCCGCTTGGGAAAATCCGAATTTTTGGATAGGTGTCAGCCTTCGGCCAACAACAGCGGAAAATAAGCTTGGTACCAGCCCTCAGTAAGCTGGCAAAAACGATAAAGAAAGCGGGAAATCAATGGGTGCTAGCCCTCAGGCAGCAAAGGCAGGAAGTAAAGCAGTAAAGAAAGTGAGAAAGAAAACAGTAAAGAAGGTACCGCCCTCTCGATGGCCGACATCGAGGTCGCTTAAAGCCTTTTAACGAACCGCGAACGATTCGAGTTTGCACTTGGGCATGGTGGTCTTCAAGAGCGACCGGGGGGAACAATATCGAGTCTAGATCTCGATACCTCCCTAGGATTGCGCCACGTCTTAGGCCAACACAGCTATCCTTTTTGACTGGACCCAATGGGGTCGAAGGACTTACTCGCAGCTCAAATACGAGGTTAAGTCTGCTTTTTTTTGCTTTTCTCAATATGCAGATTGTTTCGTCTAATGAAAAACAACAATACCAATAAATACGCGTATACGATAAGAACTAAAACACGCACATTAGAATAAAACGGCGCGAGATCATTAAAACATGTGTTTGCGGTTAAAAATAACACGCACTCACAACAAGAATAAAAAAATAGTGCAAGATCATTAAAAACTAACACGCGTACGCGATTAGAAATAATGTGCGAGCAAAATGAAACATATTTTTGAGCTTTTTGAAAACGAGAAAAATACCCATTAAAATTGGGTGTTTACACAAAATATATTTTTTGTTTTTTTATAAACTAGTCGGACAAAATTGGGGTATTACAACCACGTCACCTGTTTTGACATTGCCTAAATCTGGAGAGCCTTTTGTGGTATATTGCGATGCGTCTAAGATGGGGCTAGGAGGTGTTTTGATGCAAAATGGTAAGGTAGTGGCTTACGCCTCAAGACAGTTGAGGATTCATGAAAAGAATTACCCCACTCATGACTTGGAGCTTGCGGCAATTGTTTTTGCTTTGATGATTTGGAGACATTATTTGTATGGTTCTAAGTTTGAGGTATTCAGTGACCATAAAGGGTTGAGGAATTGAACATGAGGCAAAGGAGATGGTTGGAATTGTTGAAAGACTATGACTTTAGCTTGAACTATCACCCGGGGAAAGCTAATGTGGTAGCTGATGCTTTGAGTAGGAAGTCCTTACATGTATCTGCAATGATGGTGAAAGAACTTGAATTAATTGAACAGTTTCGAGATTTGAGTTTAGTCTGCGAAGTGACACCTAAGAGTGTGAGATTGGGTGTGTTGAAGATCCACAATGAATTTTTGAATGTTATTCGAGAAGCTCAAAAGAAGGACATTAAGCTAGTTGAAGTAGTAGTTGGGATTGACCACTCCCAGAGTGAAGATTATGAAATAGATACACAAGATGTGTTAAGGTACCATGGAAGGATTTGTATTCCTAGTGATGATGAGATCAAGAAGGCAATTCTAGAAGAGGGTCATCGAAGTAAGTTGAGTATCCACCCGGGAGCCACTAAAATGTATCAAGATTTGAAGAAACTGTTTTGGTGGCCTGGTATGAAGCGAGATGTGGCTCAGTTTGTGTATGCGTGCTTGACGTGTCAGAAATCGAAGGTAGAACATCAGAAGCCAGCAGGATTGATGCAACCATTGGATATCCCGGAATGGAAATGGGATAGTATCTCTATGGATTTTGTGACTGGTTTGCCGACTACAGCGAGAGGATTTGATACTATATGGGTAGTTGTTGATAGGTTGACGAAATCTGCTCACTTTTTACCGATTAATATTACTTATCCAGTTCCGAAGTTGGCAGATATCTATGTTAAGACGATTGTGAAGCTGCATGGTGTGCCTCTGAGTATTGTGTCTGATAGCGATCCTAGGTTCACTTCTGAGTTTTGGAGGAGTTTGCAAGAGGCTTTGGGTTCCAAATTGAGATTGAGTTCAGCATATCATCCCCAGACAGATGGGCAGACAGAGAGAACTATTCAGTCACTGGAGGATTTGTTGAGAGCATGTGTGCTTGAGCAAGGAGGTTCATGGGATTCTCATTTGCCACTGATTGAATTCACTTACAATAATAGTTTTCATTTGAGTATCGGGATGGCGCCTTTTGAGGCATTATATGGGAGGAGGTGTAGGACTCCGTTATGTTGGTATGAAACTGGTGAAAGTGTGGTGCTGGGTCCTGAGCTTGTGCGTGAGACCACAGAGAAGGTGAAAATGATCCGGGAGAAGATGAAAGCTTCGCAGAGTAGACAGAAGAGTTACCATGATAAGAGAAGGAATGATCTAGAGTTTCAAGCTGGTGATCATTTATTTTTGAGAGTTACTCCAACGACAGGTGTAGGTCGTGCATTGAAGTCTAAGAAGTTAACCCCACGTTTCATCGGACCATATCAGATTTCAGAGAGAGTTGGGAAAGTTGCTTATTGGGTGGCCTTGCCACCTAATCTTTCTAATCTACATGATGTATTCCATGTGTCCCAGTTGCAGAAGTATGTTCCTGACCCTTCGCATGTAGTTCAGATGGATGATGTGGAGGTGAGGGAGAACCTTACGGTGGAGACTATGCCAGTTAGGATTGAGGACCGTGAGGTGAAGGTCTTAAGAGGCAAAGAGATCAATTTGGTGAAGGTAGTTTGGTTAGGAGCTGTGGGCGAGAGCATGACTTGGGAGTTGGAAAGCAAGATGAAGGAGGCTTACCTAGAGTTGTTCGATTTAGGTAATTTCGAGGACGAAATTCTTTAAGTGGGGGAGAGTTGTAACGCCAAAAATAATTTAATTATTTAATTAATTAAGTTATTTAAGGCTTCCAACATTTAATTAAGTTAATTAAATAGTTAAAGTTTATTTTATCTAAAAGGGGTCTAATCTATTTTAAATAGGATACTTAAGTTGGATTTACTTTTATTTCAGGAGGTGGAATAAATTAATTGTAGGAGTGGGAATAAGGCCCAAGGGCCATTATTGGGCCCAATGGTAGTCATAAAACTTAGGGGTCCCTAACTTAGGGTTTCATTACCCTCATTTTGAAAGAAAGAAAAACAAAAGAATAGAGAGGAGAAGAATAGGGAGCTGACGGCGTGAGGAAGGAAAGGGAAAGGAAGGAACTTTCTTGAAGTTCTTGGCTTGGTAAGTGAATCCTTGGTCATTCTTCACCATTCTTCACCATTCTTCACCCACGGTTTCAGCTTGAAGAGGGAGGAAGGATATTTCTTTTGGCTAGTTTGTGGTGTTGGAGTGAAATCCTAGCTCACCCAAGGTTAGGGGATTCTCTACTACATTTATAATAAGTTGTAGGATATGTATTATGTGTGGAATAGCTCTAGGAATGACTTGTTTGTGTGAATTTGATGTTAATTATATGTTGATTGTTGTATTTGATGATTAAGTTGGTGATTCCATGTTGCTTGTTGTTAGAAATGAATGTCTTGTTGATTATGCATGCCAAGTGTTTGTTTAAATGCTTCAATATGAGAATTTATGAGATTGGGTGAATTAATGATGTTGAGTAATTGTCTAGATGAGTGTTGGTAAATGGAGAATTGATTTGTTGAATCAAAATATGGTTGAGTTGTTTTGATTAGGTGAGTTTGAGAAGGGGCGCGCAAATGCACATGAAATGGCGCCTAGTCTATGTGGTTCACGGTTTGGGCTGTTGCTTCTTCTTTGGATGGGCGCCATTTGCTAGGCAAACTGGCGCCAGGTTCACTGTTTGAGGTTACAGGTATGCGTCTTTGTCTGGCGCCAATTCCACGAATTTGGCGCTGTGTGTGTGTCTGGGAGTGGCTGGCACGGTGTGCAGGGGGGCGCCAATTCCCTAGGAATTTGGCGCCTGGTGTGTGCGTGTGTGCGCGCGTTACTGCGTGCATATGGTGTGGCGCGCGCCAAGTGAGCGCCATTTTGCGCTGGTGTGCGTCTTCTTTGCGGTGCGTGTGTGTTCTTTGGGATGTGGCACGGTAGGGGGTGCCAAAATGGCTGCCCCTGGCGCCTAGTTGTGCGCCCTGTGCTTGGTGGTGTGCTAGGTGGGGCGCCAAAATGGCTGCCCCTTGGCGCCTTAGTGCCCAAAATGTGTCTAAGTGATGGTTTAGTCCCTATGAATTAATTTAATCCTTGGTGTGACAAAATAGTCCCTAAGAATTAAATTAATCCTTGGCGTGACAAAATAATCCCTTAGTGTCTAATTAATCCCAATATGCCAATATAAGTTCCAAAGTACCAAATTAATTCATAAAGTGTCAAATAATCTTTAAGTACTAAATTAATCTTTGGTGTGTTAAAATGGTCCTTAGGTGGGATTTAGTCTATGGGTGAGATTTAATTTAATAAATAAGTTGTGTTGGTGAGGTGATAACAAAGAGGTGATGTGGGCTTCGGCCAAAGTGGTGGGTTAATAGTTGATGTGATGAATTTATGAATGATGTGGGCTTCGGCCAAAAGCGGTGGGGGCTTCGGCCAAAGAGGTGAGTTGATAATTGATGTGATAAATTTATTGTGTGGTGATGCATTGTCATGGTGTCACATAAATCATATGCATATAAAAGCGGTGGTATGGCTTCGGCCAAAAGCGGTGGGGGCTTCGGCCAAAAGCGGTGGGTGCCCGACGGGGTTATTGAGGTGGTTATGGATCCACATGCATATTGCATACATGCATATACTCATACATTCGTAGAATTCTTGTTGATGCTTAATTAATTCATTATTGTTGTTTGTTGGAATTCTAATTGAATGGTAAATGCCTTGACCTCTGTGGATTGTTATTGCTAGATGTTTTCCTAATATAATGCTTATCTTACTTGTTATTATTTATGTAAAGAGACTCACCCTAGCATTTTTATGTTGCCTGCTCTCGTGGCGACAAACAGGTGATTCTGAGTGAAGGTGCCATGCCTTCTTGAGTCTTCGAGTCAGCTCTGATTAGTGACACCCGGGGCGGGATCGTAGTGTAGTTATTTTATATTATGTATTTGAACTGATTTGGATTATGTACTGCGAAAATTGACTTGTTTTATTTCCGCTGTCTCTGTGAAACCATTTCTGGATAATTGTAAACTCTAAACAGGTTTTGAGGGTTTCAACCCACGTGGCTATGTTATGTATTTCACGCACTAGATGCGTTTGGATTTTTAATACTCTTACATGATGTTTTTATTAAATGTAGCACTCTCTTTGAGGTGCGTGGAAAAGTTTTTGAAAACTCTGATTTTTATTTAAGTTAATTAGCAAATATAGAATGGGGTGTTACAGCAGAGGACTCAGAGGACCGGGATACCTTTCCCGAACGGGATACCTTGCCCGATAATGCCCTACAAGAACAACAGGACTGAGACACTCGAACGGGATACCTTGCCCGATAATGCCCTGAAGAACACCCAAGAGGACTATTAGGACCGGGATACCTTGCCCGATAATGCCCTTACAACGACAACAACGACAACAACTATTGAGGTACAACTCGTCCATACTGCGACGAGTCCTTGCCCATACTGCGACAAGGTTCCTCCTACAACTTAAATTACTAAGGTACAACTCGTCAATACTGCAACGAGTCCTTGCCCATACTGCGACAAGGTTCCTTAAACATCATCATCATCAACTATTCCTTGCCCATACTGCGATAAGGTTCCTTAAACATGATCATCATCAACTATCATTTCACTATTTTAACTAACTCCTCCTTCTCACTTAAGTTATTAAACTTAATTAGGAGTAATTCTCACGATATATCCATGTTATATCTAGTCATCTATGTCTGAGCGTCGTCATCTATAGTCTATAACTTAATTAACTTCGTTAAGCTATAAAGTGTTCTTCAGCTAACTAGCACTAAGTCATTAGTCATTAATTAGCTATTGACACCTCACTCATCTATTGTCTTATGATACTCATGATTTGCGATTATCTCGACCTGTCCTTCTATCACTAAGAAACATTTCTGAAAGTCATTTATCATGTTTTCGTTGCCAGAATGTAATTACTTATTATTACTGACTAGTCATGTCTCCAAGTTCTCTCATACTCTCAATCTTCTTTAACCATTTACTACTATTCATCAATACATCACACATTAACTTTAGACACTAATCCTTATAGTTACTATGTTTTAACTCTAAGTTCACCTCGACTATCAACTTAACTCTATGGTCATATGTCGACTCTGCGTTCCTCACAGTTTAATTAAATTGCGTCATTTAACATACAAGTGGCTTCATTCCCTAAACTCGGTATATTATCTACAATTTGAATCATATAGTTACAGTCATCCAATTCATATAGCTACAGTCATATGAATTATTTACCGTCATCCAAATTGAATAATTTACAGTAATCCATAATAGTTACTGTCATCTGAATTATCTACCGTAATTCAGAATAAAACAAGTAAGCACAAACAAATATGGATAGAGACAATCATATAGAAAAGAAACCCTTTCCTCCGTACCTGATAATGAGTTGTGTTCTGATAGCGAATCGAGAAAGGCAAGTCATGAGTTCTAGAGCGAAATCTGAACTTGGTGGCGTGACAATTATTATTTGGACTTGAGGATGACAACAGCTCGGAAGTGGCAACAAGAAACCCAAATATTAAGAACCAAGTGCAATAGACAGATTGTGGAAGGTTTGACCGATGACTGCTTGCTAGTTAGAGACATAATGAAACAATTTGGACTTGACAAAGTTGAGGAAAGTAGAGCAATCAAGATGGGAAAAAGTATGGTTTTGAGAAGCTATCTTCTACACATCGATCGCTAATACGACTATTTTCTTGAAATCAAATCGGATTCCATTACGGTAACGAGAATCGGCTCAATACACAAAATCAAGGCAGATGCTGTTTGCATAATCAATTAAGATTCCATAACCATGACGTAAAGAAGAGGGTTCACAATGGAGGTTTGAAACTGTCATGAACCAAGGATGGAGAAGGAGGGTGAATCTGTTCATGACGAGAACAGTAGCAACTAAGCAACCTCCGGTAGCGGCAATCTGGACAGGTTCACAGGGAGAGTGCGAGTTCGCATGTGAGGATTCATGGGCGCTTCAATGGCCTCAAAAGGTAAAATTCGAATATGGAGGGGAGTAGTGGAACATGAGATGGAGGCTTCAAACGTTGCAATTGATGCTGAAATTAGAATCAATTCGTTGCAGAGTTTTCACCGTTGAGGAAGAAGAGGGACAGATGGGTTGGGTTACGGGTCAGGCTTGTGGGTTGCCAGTTGGGCTGTGCTAGCTGGTAGAAATTGATTTAAAACATGGGAGCAGTTAACAGATTAAGGGGTGTATGCGAGTAAAACAGTCCGAAAACCCATTTTAAATACTTTTAAAGCCTAATATCACTATAACTATTATTTTAACACTTCAATAGACCAAAATAAATTTCTAAAGAAATAATATCTCAAACACTAATATTTTATAAAAATAAAATGAATATATAATAATAATAATAATAATAATCATATACTACCAATAGCATATAAAAATACATATTAAAGTAATTTCAACTAATTTTCATACTCACACACACAATAAATTAAAATAATTTAATCTTATCAATATAAAATAATTCATAAAAGAAGTGCATCTTAAAGAACCACAGCACACGAAAATTGGGGTGTTACACCGAAGGCGGGAAGAAGCTCTTGGAACATAATGTCTGCCGTACTCCTTTGATCGACCAGGATTCGTTCTATTTCCACTCCGGAGATTGAGACCGAGATGATCAAGGGGATGTGCTCGTTGGGTTCCCCGAGTAGATAATCTTCTTCGGAGAAGCATAGTGGCCTCCTCGGTGGGAGAGTCCCTCGCGGGAACGCAGCCACTTGTGAAATCTCGCGCCACTTGCAGTTTACGGCACGCCTTGACATGTCGGACGAAAATGGGCATACTCTGCCTAGTTCCATAGTAGGCGCGCCCGTGGAAGTGGTTAGAGTAAGAATACGTTAAATTACTCCCATTGTGGTCGCCAATGTTCGGTCCTGAACTCAGAAGTTACCTTGTCCGAGGAGCTAGTAGGGTTCCGCTTCTCGGGACTCGTCGGCTGGCTTCGGA
This sequence comes from Oxytropis ochrocephala, assembly GCA_020916435.1. Taxonomy (NCBI): domain Eukaryota; kingdom Viridiplantae; phylum Streptophyta; class Magnoliopsida; order Fabales; family Fabaceae; genus Oxytropis; species Oxytropis ochrocephala. Next base: position 49,266,023 of record CM037093.1, read on the forward strand.
ATGTGACTGTGTACTTTGCTGTTCGACCGGCTTGCTGGGCCGAGTTTCCTGAAGGATAGTTGGGCCAGGCCCAAGTGTTCGATGGGGTTTGCAACCCAAGTCGGAACACATTCCGTGGCTAAATTCCCTCGCTAAGTCTGACAGCACACTTCCCAAATCTGATAGGCACGCTTCTCAATCTGAGTGGATTATTATTATTATTATTATTGTTATTATCATTATTATGACTATTTTTTTTTGACAAGAATCATTATTATTACTATTGTTATTGTTATTATTGTTGTTATTATTATTATTATTATTATTGTTAAATAATAATAATAATTATTATTATTATTATTATCATCACCAAACATTTCAGAGAGAGAGAGGAGTGGGAGTGGTGGTGGTGTGGTGGTGGTGGTGGTGTGGTGGTAAATGGTGGTGGTGGTGGTAGCAGTAGTGTGGTGGTGGTGGTGGTGGTGGTAGAGAGAGAAGGAGAATAGTAAGGGAGAAAGAGAGTGAGAGAGATCTATGTGGTGGTAAATGGTTGTGGTGGTGGTAGTGTGGTGGTGGTCGTAGAGAGAGAAGGAGACGAGTAAGGGAGAAAGAGAGTGAGATCTATGTGGTGGTGGTGGTGGTAGTGTGGTAGTGGTGTGGAAGAAAGAGAGAGCTATGTGTTGGTGGTGTGAAAGAAAGAGAGAGTGAATGCTCGTAGGAGAGAGAGAGGAGTGAGAGGGTAACTACTTTGGTGGTTTGGTGGTGGAAGTAAAAATTGGGAAAGTGGAAGAGAAAAAGAGAGTAGAGTCAAGAGGGGAGAGAAGAAAAGAGAATAAATGAGAGAGAGTGTGTTTGGTTCGGATTGTTATAAAAAAAATGACAGTTTGCTACGGATTTAGCGAGGGAACTTCCATCGCTAATCCTCGTGTTTCCCAAGACCACCTGCAACGGTCAGATCATTTGCAAGACGTGACAGGCTGTGTCAGACATTTAGCGAGGGATTCCTCATTCCGTCGCTAACTTCCATAGGTTTGCGTGCCCAAAATTTCAAATTGGCGCCCTTGCACTTAGCCACTGACATTTCCTCGCTAATTGCCTATATTCTGTCGCTAAATGTCAGGTTTTACGAGGGCACTATTTCCCTAGCAAAGTCTGTTGCTAATATGTGTTTTTGTAAGGGAAAATATTTCACTCGCTAATTCCCTCGCTGATTTGCCACGGACATTTCTGTGGCAAATGTACAAATTTCTGTGGCAAAACAACATTTGCCACGGACAAAAATTGGTGGCAAAAACGCTTGTCGCAAATCGTTTGCCACAGAATTTCCGTGGCAAATTTTTCCGTCGCAAATCCGTGGCAAATTTTCATCGCAAATCCGTGGCAAATTTCATCGCAAATCCGTCGCAAATTTTTAAAATAAATTAAAAAAAATAAATGGAGCAGTAGTTTCCTACTACTCCAACTTGCAAAGGCTCATTCATCACCGTTTTAATTACTGATCAGTTTAAAATTGAAACTTTTATCTTTTCATCCCCATTATACAAAGCTTTGTTATCCTTCTTCACTCATTCAATTAGTCAAATACTTAAAATACCCCATAAGACTATTCTATTTGTCAACTTCATCAGGAGACAAGCAAGAAACTTCGTGTGAACTACTTTATCAATAACTTAAAAATATAGTTTCAACTCATTGAAAATTTATCAACTCAAAAGATAAGGTCTACACGATAGAGGTATAGAATATACACTAATCAGAAAGTTGTTTATAGCACTTGCAAGTTAAGGGGGACACCACAAATTAAAATTATACAATTCTACATACACTAGCCAGACATTCATCAATCTATTAACAAAGGTATATCATATTTCAACCCAATTCTCTAACTTCCAGAAAAAATGCACTTCAAAACACTCCAAAGAATTACTCCATCACATTGAAGTATTCATGTTGCTGCTAATAAATACAGTCAATTTTAATTAGCCTCACCCATAGGCGTCAACAATTTCCTGATATGGATTTGTGAAAGTGTTGGTCTTAAAATATGTAGGAGGGGAGTCCACTGCATCCAAAGGATGGAAGATTATGCCGACTTGAGAGTTGCTATCAAAAGTTGCACGTTGCCATGCCTCCTGCATCTGAAAAATCATTAAATAGTAAATAAGGTATTGTTTTAAGAGAATATATATCAATGATGTTTTCAGTTGCTCAAAACATATAGGAAATATAAAGTTACCTGTGCTTTAGCAATCATAGGGCACCATCCCTCTCCAACAAGACATTTTTTTGTGACATCAAAATTTAACATGTTCAGGGTATCATACACGGCCTTCTCTCTTCTTACCTAGGACAAGGTGATAAGGATGAAATATATCAGTTCAAAATAGATAACGAATAATTGTGTACGCTGATCAGATAATAGGATTGATTTGCAGTGATGTACAGAAGCCAACTCTTACCAGGTTCATCCATTTTGCTAGATGTTCAAAGAATGCGAAGCCGAGCCTTGTTCCGTGCCTAATCCCAAAGATCCAAAGTTGCCTCTAAGTCGATAAGTCGTGAAGAAACCTGTACCCAAATATAAACTTTTCAACCATTAACCTCACAAAACTTTGCAAATCTGTAATCCCCAAAGCTGAAACATAAATCAATATCAAGATCACATGCGCAGGGTATAGTTGATTTCAATTCAATGTAAAAACTATTTCCCTAATGAATGGTATTTGCTAAAAAAGACCCAACAAAAATTATGACACTAAATACTGATAAACCAAAGACTTAAAGAGAATCTGAACAAAACATATTGGACTGCAGAACCAAATAACTAAATATTTTGGCATAGGTGCCTAATAAAAAACGAAGATGTAGTCTAAGAGCAAAGATAATCACATTGAAGGGGAATCCGAGTATAACTCATCATATGCACTGATATATCACATTGAACATAAACTTTGAAATGAAAATTAATAACAGGTCTGGAAAGACAAAACAAAATTTGAGAAGCTAAAAGCAAAACATGAAATTTAACCAAACATGAAAATTTGAGAAACTAAAAGTAAAACATCAAAATTAATAAAAAAAACATGAAATTTAAAACGTAACCATAATGTTAATAATGTTAGTACGCTTCTTCGCCATATTAACCAAGTCACAACCACTTCTGTGAGAGAACTCTACTGCATACACAACTCCTGTCTATATAAACACAACATAATCTAATCAGTCTTTGATACCACATATGTAAAGATTAAGCAAATTTAAGTTAGTACTCTAAAGTTAACTAACATTTTCAACCTTGTGCTTTTATAAAGGGGAGAGAATGAAAAAAATTTCCAGATTTAGAAACAGAACAAGAGTTTGGTTAGGGACATTTGAAACAGCTGAAGATGCTTTGCTATTGCTTATGATACAGCAGCATATATATTAAGAGGTGAATGTGCACCGTTAAATTTTCCAGATTTAAAACATGTTATTCAGGCTAATTCTTTGAATGGAACTACTGCTTCACTTGTTGAAGCTAAACTACAAGCTATATCACAAGGTGGTGTTTCTAATTTTTCTTCTTCTCATAGTAAGAATGGAAACAGATTTGCTGAGAAAAGCCATGCACATATGCAAGCCCCATAGATTCACACAAGTAAGAAAAATCACCATCAATATCGCATAATTAGCTTAGATGTGTTTATTTTTCTTTTTGCATTTAACTTTATGCACTTTTTCTACAAGTGCCTTAGAATTAGATAACCAAAGGAAAAAGCATAAAACAACTGTACCTCATGTATATAGGTTTTCAACCAACTCGTCCATGCTTCTTTACGCTCCTGACCATTGTCAAGGTCATGGAACAATGCAGAAACATCGTCAAAGAGCTTGTCACGAACTTCACGTCCCAACAGACACCTACTAGTCATTAAGAAGATGATGAGATGCTCAAGCTCGTACTTCAAATCGACCTCACCGCTTGACCCCCACTTTGAGAAATATTCCTGCAAATTTGGTTCATGTTTGGGAAAGAACACAAACACAGCCAAAGAAAATTAAAATTAAGGAAACAGGGAAATCATTCAGCTCCCTAAATAAAGAAAATAAGGGAGAATTCCATAAAGAAGATACGAGGAATTAACCTCTAGTTTCCGTATTGCTGCCTCAGCTTTTGCCTTCTGCAAGTTCTCCCATGCAGTGATTTTAGCTTCCTCTCTTGTATTACAAGACAGTGCAAATACAAAATAGTACTAGCTTATTCTTGTGCTGTCTTGTATTACAATTATTTCCTGCATGTACAAAATGAGTTTTATTGCCATCAAAATCTAACTTTTACTACTCTGATGATAACTTTAAATGTATAAAACTTTTGTTTTCACTTAGCAAGTCAAGATAACAGTTGACTTTTCACATACATCCAAATTTGTTGCCAATAAGATTGTAAAATTATTAGGCAAAACCACATGTCCTAGCTACTAGTAACTTAGGATTGCTACTTTGACAAATTGCAGATAACACTTAAAGCATGGTTTTGCTCTTCTATCGAAAATAAATTTTGGACATCATCCAACAAAATGAAATATATAACATTTAAGGTATGGTTTTCAAATTGCTCATTCAACAGTTTACTCCTTTCTGAACTGAACATTATCCAACAAAATGAAATATATAACATTTAAGGTTTATTTACGCAGCATATTTACATCATTCAATTACACAAAGGAAAACATCTAGGGAAGAAAAAAAAATCTAGGGATAAATCAGCTATTTGAAAATTCAGATAAATAAAACGTATCAAGACTCAAGACAATGTCAAGGAACAGGCTAAGCATTTCATCACCCTTCAATTCTTAACCAATGATCAAAAATCAAGAATCATAGAAGTCAAATGTGAAAACTACTTAGTTCAACCATTCCATTATTGTTTCAGGAACTCTGGCATCATTTACTTACCAGATGAACCATTTGTTAGTTCCACCACACTTTTGGCATCTGAGCTTTGCTTCTCTTCAATGCCAACAACACCTTTTGTTGCCCAGTTGCAGCGTATTTGTCTACTTCCAAGCCACTTACCCGAAAGACATAGGCAAGGGATCATTATGTATTTAATGTATACAGTGAACATGAAATAAAATGAGCTTCATAGAATCAATTAAACAAAGCATATACGAGTAATAGTACTTGAAAAGTCTATAAGACACTTGTTACCATGAATTTTGAAATAGCTAAACATATCATACGTAAGAATGTGAATGCACATCTTTGAGTTGAGACATTAATTTTGTTTTAAGTGATATTAATGATGAAAATTCAATGTAGAAATACCCAAATTTCACTACTTAAATAAAATTTTCTTTGAGCTAATGACAAATTTCTTACCACCAAATCATTTATAGAACTTTGAGCATCCTGTAAAAACAAGAAAAATGCAAGTTTAAAAATCATAGTTTTCTTACACCCAAAAAAACAAAAGATTTCAAAAATTAAATTGGACCTGCTGAGTACGGAATGAAACAAACCCAAATCCCCTTGAACATAAATATCTTATATTTAACTCGAACGAACTCGATGTATCTTCTCTCTCGACCACCGGCATATGCCCGCTTAACTTTGATAGGCTGCCCAAATCTACAAACCATGAACTAAACATTGAGTGCAAATCCAAACCAATCGAACACAACAATAAAAGAACTTCACTTACAGGTGCCTTCCATTGAGAGATAATATGGCAAGAGTAGCAGATCTACGATCAAAGTAATGAATGAATCCATAGGATGACTGCATAATACATGCACAAGATGTCAAACATAAATCTCCAATGGAGTCTAGTAAATTAAATCAATATCAATATATAAGACAAAACTACTATATCGTAAACATACCTTCTCCTTTCTAAAGAGTTTACAACCTCAATCAGGCAAGACTGCTGCGAAGACTTCTTGCGAAGCGGTTCGGTTACACTGTATGGATATTGCCCACATACCGCATTTTCTCAAAGATACCGAGGGTGGAGGCCGAGTTGGGTTGGGGTTTGGGAAATCGGAGGTTAGGGTTTGGGAAATGAGGTTAGGGTTTCGCGAAAATTGGGGAGAAAGTGAGGGCGAGAGGAGAGGGAGAGTGGAAGGCGTCGGAGGAGGGCGGACGTTGAAGCCGTGGAGGGTGGAAGAAGGCGGAGGTTGAGGGTGGCGGAGAGTAAGAGTGAGAGTGTGAGCGTAGAGAGTGCGATGGTGGAGGACGATTAGAAGAGGGCGACAGTGGGAGGAGGGAGGAGGGCAACGGTGGGTGGAGGGAGGAGGGCGATGGGGTGGAGGGAGCCGGTGAGGGTGAGAGTGAGAGTGAGAAGGAACGTTTTTGTGAGAGAGTGAGAACGATATGAGAGGATCGGGGGTTGTTTACTTTTATCAATACGTTGCCACGGACTTGCCACGGCATGTCCGTCGCAAATGTTTGTCCTTTCACATGTCCGTGGCAAACCCGTGGCAAACACCAGCGGGAAATTTCGCGCTCACATAATTTGCACTTGCCGTCACAAATCTGTGGCAAATTACTGACGGAATAAGTTCCGTGGCAACTGCTGGTGGCTAAAACAAGGTTTTCTTGTAGTGGTAAGTATCTGGACCGTCATGGACTTTTGGGCTCGGCACACCGCAAGGTAGACCATCCTCTAACTCTACATGAAGACCTCGGCCCAATGCAAGAAGAGACCCGATTAAGCCCATCCGGAGAGAAGATAAAGAAACCACCCTCAGTAACCGCTAGGGGGGGACTCAGACTCTATATATAGAATGCCTAGAGTAGAGATAAAAGGACAGACACATTCTGATATAGGAAACACATGTAAACTTGACAGGCCGAGATAGACAAAAAGCTATCCGGCCTCCATTGTTGTAATCCGAGTTCATCAATAAAATTCTATCTAAGAACATTGGCGCCCACCGTGAGGCTCGGTAAAACTTTGCCCGGCCACACATCCTTCTCCAACAAATTTTCATGTCTATCAAAGAAGTCATGATTCACGATCGATTCATTTCTGGAAAAGAAACCACCATACAGATCGTTGGTATCTCCATTTATCCTGCAACAAATTCACAGCCTGAACATTGCAACCAAAGTATATTCAATTGGCAAAGCGTTTCGAAGTATGTGACAGTTTTGTTGATTAAATTTTGTTGCTCCTTGAATTTTTATGCACACATCCCAACCATCGGTAGGATTTTTCCTTCATAAATACTTTAACTATGATCATGAGTCAATTCCATACAAATCATCAATTTTGTTTCCGAGAACGCTGGGGGGAGTTTCTTGAAAAATTGGACGGTTACCAATCCAACATAACCGTCAAGTATGAACAATCTCGATTAATCACAATGGCTAAAGTTGAAAGCAAAGAAAGTTCACGGCATACATGGTGAAGAAATCAACGATAACCTCTGTGGAACTAACCTAGATAAAACTACGCATTCGGCGACAAAGCATAGGGAAACTATTGTCAGAGCTGAATTAATATCTCTATAACCGCTCTGCCTCATCTCGACAGTGGGTTAATTTATCCGATTTTCAACTTAAGTTTGGAAGAAGGTACTTCAGCATGTTTATTTTTTTAACTCTTTATCTATTATTTGATTAATTAATTGCAAATAGATAGTAATGAGGCTTTACATTTTCACATAGGCAAGCACCAACCCAATTATCCTCATTAACAATTTTCATGCACAACTGCAGTAACTACATGACTTTCTTTTATAAATTAGTCAAGATTGTAAGTCTCATTATGCTTTATCCAATTAATAGTTAGACTTACAAAGCCAATACTCATCCAAATGCTCTTGATTTTTACTCATAACCTTTCAACTACTTTACATTTCGTTTGCGACAAAACAATTTTGTTAAGTCGGACACTTTCCTTTTACTCGTTTCCATCGACTATTCATGCACAACATTGAATTTCCAAAAATACATTAACGGACGAGTTGATAAATTGAATTCGACTCTTACTTGATTTGTTCTATAACTATTCACTTAATCCTTTTTGGACCACACCATATATCCACAATACGTAATACTCATACTGTTACGAGTTTTTTATATATATTAATTAGTTGCTCAAGTTTCATTTAGAAACCTCTGTCTGTTATAGACCTCTCATGCCTTTATATGCAAGCATGCATGATCACACAGCTATTAAAATAAAGTCTATGATGCCACATTCTTTCGCTCCTGCATGTAATTAAACATAGCTTCCGAACAGTTTGAACGATTTCAACATCTTTGAACGTTATCCAATATTGGATAAAGTCTTATTTGCTTATATCAAATCCCTTTAAAAACCTTTTTAAAGCAAATTGCACATTAAAAGTCAAATCTCTATGAGAGTTTTTTAACAGAAAAAGGGTTGGTTTGCATCGTGTTGTATGTTTTTTCTCAAAAGCGACCAACCACTCTTTTTGTTGTGCTCGCTTATTATTATTATTACCAGTGTCTTCCATTGCTAAACATTTTGTATACAAATTGCTTCGAAAAGAGTCTCCAAATAAGACAATCTGGGTTAAAACTCTTAGCCAAAAAAAGAGATACTCCCTCTTGCTGCATCTAAAGTAAGAAAAATGGAACTTGTGGACAAAACAAGTGGATCATGTTTCTTAATAAACTCGAGGTAAAATTAAACCTCTGAGTCTTAATAAACTCGGCCAAAATTCTTTTACTAGCCGCAGTGATAACATAGACACTCGGCCAAAATTCTTTTACTATTGAGCAGACAAAATAAGATAATTAGCAACTCGCCTCTGCCAAAACCTTAGTCAAGGTCAATTCAAAACACCTCGGCAAGGCTTAAGACAAGCGATTTGATCAAAATCCCATGCGACAATGATCGGAGATCCTCGGCCTAGCAAAAATAAAGGCCAAACCGATTTGGGAGAACACTTGGGTTAAAACTCTTAAGAAAAAGAGATACTCACTCTTGCTGGTTTAAAGTAAGAAAAAGAAGACCCTTGGAATGAACAAACTGATCAGGTTCTACTCCATAGTCACCCCCTCGAAGTCCTTGTAAACTCGAGGTTTTCCCGCCGAAGTCCTTATAAACTCGAGGCGATCACTCTAAAATTCTTTTACTATTAAGCCGCAGTGATAACACAAACGCTCGGCCAAAAAAGAAGAGATGCTCCCACTTACTATTTCTAAAGTAAGTAAAAGATAATTCTTGGACAAAACACTTAGATCAGGTTTTACTCCATGGTTACTCCCTCCAAGTCTTTTTAAACTGGAGATAAACTCAAACTCGATGTCCGCTATTCAAACAAGGCATTCCAGTTTGCCTAAATCATCATTTCCTCTCCCCAAATTCATGTCAGAGATCTTGGTTATAAAGAAATTAAAACCCAAACCGATCTGGGGAACATTTGGGTTAAAACTCCTTCTCTAAGGAGATACTCCCGCTAACGACCATGGATCAAAGACCCGAGCAAATGCAATGACTTGACAAGGAAAAAGTCAAGAAATTTACTAAAGGTCAAATCTCAAGGAGATGCTCCTTCTTGGCCCATGTCGAGTAAAAGACTATTAAAGTCCAAATCTCCATGAGAGTGCTAACTTAGTGCTACTCAATTAGAAAGCAAATAAGGCCAAGTTAATTTCTACGAGAAAAGCCGGCCTTCAAACCTCTAAGGAGTGAGCCACAGTGGATGACCCCCCGTTATTTCTAGTGGGTTTTTTCCCGTCCGGGACCATTCAGCCAAACCTTCGTGAGGTGAGCCAAGAGCCAAACCTCCATGAGGTGAGCCGAGAGCCAAACCTCCACAAGGTGATCCAAGAGTTAATCCGACATGAGGTAAGCCACACACCGAACCTTCCATAAGACAAACCTCAACCAAGGTCAAGTCCCCCTGGGATGAACCGAGACTATTTAAGCAAAGGAAGGGACGTATAATGACGTCAAGGGCGAAAGAAATCCACACAAGACCATCTTTCATTAAATAAAGGAAACCGAACTAAACGCAAACATAGCGCATCCACTTAAAAGCCATGGATGACAATAAAATCATGCCTTGATGGCTTGTGCCACAACTCGTTAAACGAGCGTAAAGAATACCTTATTGACCTCATGCCTCAAGAGTCACCCATGCAACCATTTTGTAAAAAGGAAATAGGTCGGCAACCACTACAAATACTTAAGAAGCCTAAGGCTGACCTATAGCCAACAAAGCCGAACTAGGGGGCTCAACCACAACATCGACCGGACACAAAGCTGAAATTCTTTAGACGCTTTGGGCATGTTGACCTCACACATAGAGGGATGCACAATAGGCAATACCTAGTCGACACTCACTCAATTCAAGGTCGCGAATGTGCGAGAATCATGCAAGTCAGTTCAAAAGCTCGTCATAACGCCAAAGGCTGACTCAAATACGGAAGTCAGCTTAGAGAACACAACATTAAGGCTAAATTACTTGTTCAACAGGTTACAACAAGTTACTAGTGAACTATGTAACACCCCCTTACTCTTAATACTTTAATTTATAAAATCAGAGTTCAAAAATCGTTTTTCTTTTCAAAGATACATCCTCAAGGGAATGCTACGTTCATCAAACATCACTTTCACTTAGAATATATTACTTTTCAGTTAATAAAATATAATTGCGTGATACATAGCACGACTTAAATGGGCGAACCTCAAATTCTAATACATCAATCTATTACGGCCCCACACTAATCTTAAACAACTAATAGACTACCCGGCTCCCGGGTTCGACGTCACAGAGCAACGCCACAACTAGGTGAGGAAGAAAGGACCTTCACTCAGATCACCGCACATCACCCGCTTGTCGCCACGAGAGCAGCAACATAAAAATGCTAGGGTGAGTCTCTTTTCATAAATAATAAAATGTATGATAAATCTTATGATAGAAAACACCACACACACCTCAAAACAACTCTGGCTAAGACAACAACCCACCACTTAGCAACTCGGCCAAGACCACAAGCATACCTCACCAAGGTAGGACACTTCAACTCATAAACAACAAGAACATCATCACAACTGTATATGTTTATGCATGAATGCAACCCAACAACAAGGGTATAATGCATGTGGTACCAATCAACGTAACAAGCCTTTGTGGCTTCAACTTTCAACGAAAGCAAAGCTCTAGGACCGCACCCCACAACAACGTAATATGCTTATGTCATTCATGAGGACTCTATGAACATCAACCCAGAAACATCAACACATACAATGCGACATGCGCAACAACGTTCAACACCAACATCATCAACGTGCAGTCTTAATTGACTAACCTCAACAACATCAACACATACAATGCGACATGCGCAACAACGTTCAACACCAACATCATCAACGTACTCGGTCTGTAGCCCTATGGCTAACCTCAACACATAGGTCTATCCACCTTTTGTCACGAGACCCACCACGCTCAACATCACCCACGCAACACTGGGCGCACCCTGAATTCGACAGTAGCGCCTCCGAGTTCAACACCCAAACTAGCCTAGTAGCCCCTGCGTTATTCTGGCATTAGCGCAACACCTCGGCACCCTCACTGAACTTCGGCGCGCACCAACTTCACCTCACCTCGCCACGTATTCACCTCACCTCGTCACGTACTCTATTACTACACTGGCGTCGACATGTATACCTCTCAACTCGGCCACTACACCTCGGTATCCCTACTCTACGCCTCGGCAATTACAAATCGACTCCCACGCACGCTTTCACACGCCTAAACGACGACACTTAAACTCCAATACCTCCACACCTCAACCCATACGCCTCGGTTCATCTACCCTACACCTCAGCCACTACAATTCAACTCAACCCCCTACCATACAACACACCTACACTTGACGAACACTACCTTGGTATATATACATACGCTACACCTCATCACATCCACACTTACGCTTCCTCACTTAGCCATTACTCACCTAGGTACTAACCACCTCGGTTACTCTTGGGGACAACACCTTATCACACTTCAACTCACCTACTACTCTTGGTCACTCGTGAATGACAACACCTCGTCACCATCCATCTCGGCTACTACCTCGCCATCTAGGAAACCACATTCCTTCGTCATTCACCTCTCCCATTTCACCTTTGGTTGATGGCTACAAATGACACCACACTTCTACGTACACTCCTTCGACTCATGTATATGTCGACACACACATCTCTCGGCACTTACATACTTCGACACACACACTTCTCTCGACACTTACATACTTCGACACACACATCTCTCGACACTTACATACTTCGACACACACACTTCTCTCGACACTTACATACTTCGACACACACATCTCTCGACACTTACATACTTTGACACACACTGAGTTTAGATACACTTGTAGATAGGCATCTACACCTCGACCATTAGGTCTCTCTCTACACGCCTAGTATACCTCTTCCTTCCCTTCTCTAGTTCTCACGCTATGATCATACTTAGGCCAACTACTAAACACTTTCCCTTCACAACTAGTCCAACACTCATTAAGGACTTCATGAAGGTTACAACACCCACCCAAGCTCACTGGGACTGAGAGTTTCTCAGCTCCCGTTCCTCTCCGTTGTCTCTCATAGGATCTACTTCAACATCAATACATCACAACTCCACTGGAGTGGAACTAAGACACAACTTCAAACACATCAAACACACAAAACATACCAGGCAGCTCGGAAATCATTCCTAGAGTCTACTCACACATAACACATATCATATACTCTATTATAGACGAAAGAGAGCCCTCTAACCTTAGATTTGGAGCAACGAGCGCTCTTACTACTCCACGCTTCAAGATCCCTACCACCTAGCTCTCTTCTCCCTCGGATTTGAGCTTCCCACGCCAAGCTTCTTCTTCTTCTCTCTAAAGAAGATCTCACCTACCACTTCTCTCTCTTACTTTACTTTTTCTTTGAATTATGGTAGAAATGGTCTCCTTTCCTACGGCATGTCCCTTATATTAAAGACTTGGGCCAGCCTAAGGATAATGGGCCTCTAATCTCACCTTATCCATTACTTACACACCTCTTAAAAGAAAAGAAACTCCCAATACTCATTTGACTTAATTACAATGTCGTAAACCATAAATACCCAATTACATAAATAATTGAATTATTTTGGGGTGTTACAACTCTCCCCACTTAGAACATTTTCGTCCTCGAAAATCACACCAATCACATGAACACACCTACTCCATCTATCTTATTTCTGTCCCTAACTATCAACAACTCCTCCCTGCACACTAAGGACTAGGACATACACACCTCTCTACACCTTTACTTTGTACCAAACTCTATAAATTTATCGTTAGGAAACTACACCATAGCAATCATTTAAGGTACTAATGCTCCTATCATACGTCAATCTATATCCAAACCACAAACAATGCCTTCCTCAGCTCGACATTCCTATTCTTCGTACCGAATTCTAATCCTTTAATCATCAAAGTTACACACTATCATCCAGATCCTATATAGGTACTCCCTCGACTACCATACTTTAAAGAACAATTTTTCTGCCTTAGGCTTTCCAGAACCCCTATTTCTAAACTTTTTCCAAAAAGGCATGCTCTATTTTCTTTGCATGACTTCAAACCCAAAGTGTCAATCCTTATTTTGACATCTCCCTACTATCAACCCCCAAATCAAACTCAAACATCCATAAGGCACCCATTTATCTAAAAGTTAATAGTCAATCAAACTTGCACACACCACTCAATCAATCAAGTTGTAATTAGTACATATTCAAAATTTATAATAATTACGAGTTATTGTCACCTCTTTAATTGGGAATGAGTTATCGGGGTGATCACCCCTCCTACTCACGCATCCAATTTAGTTAAGGTCACAAAACTACGCCTTTTCAAAAGTTACACCTTTCACATTGAAGGACTTTTAACGCAGTCCAGAGTACGAAGGCGTCGTCACGACTCCTACTCCTTTGACGTCGTTAAAATGCTCTTCTAATCTCACATACCTCACTTAATACTAACAACAGTCACAAGCAACTACAAGCAATGCTACAATCAACAAACCGCAAACAACCAAACAAAATCTACAACAAAGTCTCTCGTTGGAGATCGACAAGAGGATCTCTCGAGACACTACGATCGACAAACTTGGCCTGACAGCACCGAACTTTTGCTCGATACCAACATGTAACACCCCTTACTCTTAATACTTTAATTTATAAAATCGAGTTCAAAAATCGTTTTTCTTTTCAAAGATACATCCTCGAGGAATGCTACGTTCATCAAACATCACTTTCACTTAGAATATATTACTTTTCGCTTAATAAAATATAATTGCGTGATACATAGCACGACTTAAATGGGGCGAACCCTCAAATTCTAATACATCAATCTATTACAGTTCCACACTAATCTTAAACAACTAATAGACTACCCAGCTCCCCAGTTCGACGTCACAGAGCAAGACGCCACAACTAGGCTGAGGGAAGAAAGGACCTTCACTCAGGATCACCTACACATCACCTGTTTGTCGCCACGAGAGCAGGCAACATAAAAATGCTAGGGTGAGTCTCTTTTCATAAATAATAAAATGTATGATAAATCTTATGATAGAGAAAACACCACACACACCTCAAAACAACTCGGCTAAGACAACAACCCACCACTTAGCAACTCGGCCAAGACCACAAACATACCTCACCAAGGTAGGACACTTCAACTCATAAACAACAAGAACATCATCACAACTGTATATGTTTATGCATGAATGCAACCCAACAACAAGGGTATAATGCATGTGGTACCAATCAACGTAACAAGCCTTTGTGGCTTCAACTTTCAACGCTGAGCAAAGCTCTAGGACCGCAGCCCACAACAACGTAATATGCTTATGTCATTCATGAGGACTCTATGAACATCAACCCAGAAACATCAACACATACAATGCGACATGCGCAACAACGTTCAACACCAACATCATCAACGTGCAGTCTTAATTGACTTACCTCAACAACATCAACACATACAATGCGACATGCGCAACAACGTTCAACACCAACATCATCAACGTACTCGGTCTGTAGCCCTATGGCTAACCTCAACACATAGGTCTATCCACCTTTTGTCACGAGACCCACCACGCTCAACATCACCCACGCAACACTGGGCGCACTCGATTCGGCGACGAGAGCGCCCGAGTTCAACACCCAAACTAGCCTAGTAGCCCCTGCGTTATTCTGGCATTAGCGCAACACCTCGGCACCCTCACTGAACTTCGGCGCGCACCAACTTCACCTCACCTCGCCACGTATTCACCTCACCTCACCTCGTCACGTACTCTATTACTACACTGGCGTCGACATGTATACCTCTCAACTCGGCCACTACACCTCGGTATCCCTACTCTACGCTTCGGCAATTACACATCGACTCCCACGTTTACGTTTCGTCACGTCTAAACAACGACACTTAAACTCCAATACCTCCACACCTCAACCTATACGCCTCGGTTCATCTACCCTACACCTCAGCCACTACAATTCAACTCAACCCCCTACCATACAACACACCTACACTTGACGAACCCTACCTTGGTATATATACATACGCTACACCTCATCACATCCACACTTACGCTTCCTCACTTAGCCATTACTCACCTAGGTACTAACCACCTCGGTTACTCTTAGGGACAGCACCTTATCACACTTCAACTCAGCTACTACTCTTGGTCACTCGTAATGACAACACCTTGTCACCATCCATCTCGGCTACTACCTCAGTTACTCTAGGAAACCACATTCCTTCGTCATTAACCTCTCCCATTTCACCTTTGGTTGATGGCTACAGCTGACACCACACTTCTACGTACACTCCTTCGACTCATGTATATGTCGACACACACATCTCTCGGCACTTACATACTTCGACACACACACTTCTCTCGACACTTACATACTTCGACACACACATCTCTCGACACTTACATACTTCGACACACACACTTCTCTCGACACTTACATACTTCGACACACACTGTGTTTAGATTCACTTGTAGATAGACATCTACACCTCGACCATTAGGTCTCTCTCTCTACACGCCTAGTCTACCTCTTCCTTCCCTTCTCTAGTTCTCACGCTATGATCATACTTAGGCCAACTACTAAACACTTTCCCTTCACAACTAGTCCAACACTCATTAAGGACTTCATGAAGGTTACAACACCCACCCAAGCTCACTGGGACTGAGAGTTTCTCAGCTCCCGTTCCTCTCCGTTGTCTCTCATAGGATCTACTTCAACATCAATACATCACAACTCCACTGGAGTGGAACTAAGACACAACTTCAAACACATCAACACACACAAAACATACCAGCAAATTTCGAAATCATTCCTAGAGTCTACTCACACATAACACATATCATATACTCTATTATAGACGAAAGAGAGCCCTCTAACCTTAGATTTGGAGCAACGAGCGCTCTTACTACTCCACGCTTCAAGATCCCCTACCAGCTAGCTCTTCTCCCTCGGATTTGAGCTTCCCACGCCAAGCTTCTTCTTCTTCTCTCTAAAGAAGATCTCACCTACCACTTCTCTCTCTTACTTTACTTTTTCTTTGAATTATGGTAGAAATGGTCTCCTTTCCTACGACATGTCCCTTATATTAAAGACTTGGGCCAGCCTAAGGATAATGGGCCTCTAATCTCACCTTATCCATTACTTACACACCTCTTAAAAGAAAAGAAACTCCCAATACTCATTTGACTTAATTACAATGTCGTAAACCATAAATACCCAATTACATAAATAATTGAATTATTTTGGGGTGTTACAAACTATCTGAGTCGAACTCGCGCACACTAGAAGGAGCTGAAACAATCAAGTTACAAAGGAACTCGGAAACATATTATATACTTGAGACAATATCAAGAATAACCGAACAAACTAACACCAGGTTTATTCTCTCCTTATCAATATTTAATTAATTATAATATGAGCATCTAGTTTCTTATGGACTCATGAAAACCGCCGAGTTCGTCATCAACTCGGCCAAAGACCTCCCATAACCGCAATGATAACGATGACATTCGGTTAGAGGGTAATTTATTCACCCATTTTTATTTAAATTTAACTTCGATGATTTGGATACTACTTGAGTTCATGATTTTAACGATATGACCAAGTCGAATTGAATATCAATGTATATGCATGTGCACTGGTTAAGTCAAATAGACTACTGCTCTTCTTCTAATATTATTGCAGGTGACTTCAAGATTAAGTCGAATGGACTACTGCTCTTCTTCTCATATGATTGTAGGAGCACTTCAAGATGCAATGTCAAATAATGTTTGGCGAAGACTCCGAAAGAACTCGACAACAATCAAGAACTTTAAGCGCTTCACCCTTACAGAGCTCGCGCTTGGGGGGCTGTGGACCGTCATGAACTTTTGGGCTCGGCACACCGCAATGTAGACCATCCTCTAACTCTACATGAAGACCTCGGCCCAATGCAAGAAGAGGCCCGATTAAGCCCATCCGGAGAGAAGATAAAGAAACCACCCTCAGTAACCGCTAGGGGGGACTCAAACTCTATATATAGAATGCCTAGAGTAGAGATAAAAGGAAAGACACATTCTGATATAGGAAACACATGTAAACTTGACAGACCGAGATAGACAAAAAGGTATCCGACCTCCATTGTTGTAATCCGAGTTCATCAATAAAATTCTATCCAAGAACAGTTTCCATCCAACATGAGAGCGTATCGAGTGAGAACTCTTGTTCATTGTGAGAAAAGAGAACTCCTAATTATAACTGTTAGATTAAAATTAGCAGTTCAGATTACATCGTTAATTACAATATCACGTATTTGTTTCTGTTTTAACTAAAGATTACATGAGATCTTGTAGTTAATAATGTAATCTGAGCCGCTAATTATGTTTAACAGTTATAATTAAGAGTTCTTATTTAAAAACCAACGCAATGTGAATAATTAACATAAATTAAAAAGCTACACAATGATATGGTAATCTGAGCCACTAATTTAATTTAACGAGAGTTCTCACATGATACACTCTCTCTATGTCTAACATTATTTAAAAAGCAACACAATGTGAAAAACATAAAGTTTGTATATTATTAAATGCATTCATCTTTAATTTTATTAGATATATGATAAAGATGTCTCTTAATGATTTTCATTTCTGTGGTTATAGAGTAACAATGATATATGGTAATATTTTTTTTATTACGGTAATATTAGAATTGTTTGTCTATTGGTTGATATCATTTGGGATTTTCTAGAGTCTATGTACTATTTTTCTCAACATATATTGTTTTCCCAACCTATATATATATATATATAGGGAGTGTATCAGGTGAGAACTAGTTCTTACCGTGATAAATGAGAACTAATCATTATAACCATTAGATTAAAATCAACGATTGAGATTAACTCCACAATTATAGGATATTGTGTAGTTGATATTGCTAATGAACAATAATTAATTATAAGATCTCATATTATTGTTTCCTTATTAATTAAAAATCACACAAGATTTTGTAATTAATGATACAATCTGAATCGTGATTTTATTCAAATGGTTATAATTAAGAGTTCTCATTTACCACGGTAAGGACTAGTTCTCACCCGATATGCTCCCTATATATATATATATATATATATATAGAGAGAGAGAGAGAGAGAAATGAATTTGTGAATACTCTATGTTAAGAATGTCACAGATGTCATCCATTGATTGGTGTGAATGGTAATGAGAAAGATCAATTATTCATTGAGAAAATTAAAGAAATGGAAGCTAGGGACAAGGATGCAAAAAAGAAGTTGGTGAACCTCAATGGTTCTACATGAAGATTATGATTCTTAATATACGAGGGATTGGCAACAATGCCAAACAAAGGAGGATTAGAAGCCTTGTCACTAGAGAAAAATTTGATATGTGTTTCCTTCAAGAAACTAAGAGAAAGAAGATTGATGTTTCAGTGGTTACTCGTTTGTGGGGGGGGGGGGGAGATGATGTGGTTTGGTGTTTCCTACCATCTAGTGGTCTATCAGGGGGAATTTTCTCTTTTTGGCGAAGAGGTTTGCTCGATGTTCTTCATACTTTCTCTCAGTCCGGTTTTGTTGGTGTTGCAGCTCAGTTAGATAATAGGGTGTGCTATTTTATAAATGTGTATTCTGGGTGTTTAGTGAGAATCAAAAGGGATTTGTGGGCAAGATTGAATAGGGAAAAGGAAAGGACGAGTGAGGGATTATGGGTTATAGGGGGGATTTCAATACGGTTATGAGTAGGACTAGAAGGAGGGGGAAAGGCATAAGATATAGTGAGAAAGAGAGTCAAGATTTCAAGTTCTTCTTAGAGGAAATGGGGGTGGTGGAACCAGTTAGCTTGGGGAAGAAGTACACGTGGTTTCAACCTTGGGTGGATTGGATTCAAGAAAGAGATGGTAATACTAAATTCTTTCATCAAGCTATCAAGACAAGGATAAGAAGGAATCAAATTGAAATGTTAAAGGTAGGAGAGGAGTGGTTGCAAGACGTAGGGGAGACTAAAGAAGAGGTAAAGAGGCACTTTCAACAACAATTTGCCGAAGCGTCACATTGTAGGCCAACCCTTGATGGAATCGGTTTTAAGAGTATCTCATCGGGGGAGGTGCAAAATATGATGTCACCTTTCACCATAGAGGAAGTAGAGGAGGCTATTTGGAGTTGTGAAGGAAAAAAGAGTCCGGGACCCGACAGTTTCAACTTCAATTTTCTCAAGTCTTGTTGGGATACTATATAAGGGGAGGTAATGGGAGTTATGAATCAATTCCACACAAATTCTAGGTTGCCTAAAGGTTTCACTTCATCATTTGTAGCTTTAATTGGAAAGAATAAGAATCCGCAAGAATTAGGAGACTTTATGCCTATCTCTCTCATAGGATGTATGTATAAGATTATATCTAAGGTGTTGGCAAGGAGACTTAAAGAGGTGCTTCGCGGTGTTATCTCGGATACGCAAACAGCCTTTTTAAAAGGAAGACAAATACTTGATGGTGTTTTGGTGACAAATGAGATAATAAACTTCGCAAAGAAAAAGAAGAAGAAACCATTGGTTCTATTTAAGGTAGATTTTGAGAAGGCGTACGACTCAGTGGCTTGGAGCTTTATGGCATATATGATTGTGAGAATGGGATTTTGTGAAACTTGGAGATTGTGGATGAAAGCATGCATATTCACGGTCAATGTGTCGGTTTTGGTTAATGGAAGTCCAACCAGTGAATTTACTATGGAGCGGGGATTAAGACAAGGGGATCCGTTGGCACCTTTTCTATTCTTAATGGTTGCAGAACGACTTTCGAGTTTGGTAAAGAATTGTGTTGACCAAGGTTTGTTTGAGGCATTCTCGCTAATAGAGGGTTTATCATATCTGATTCTTCAATTTGCGGATGACACCTTGTTTATGGGATCGAAGTCAAAGGAGAATTTGTGGTGTCTAAAAGCGGTATTGAGGATTTTTGAGCTAGTATCAGGACTTCGTGTGAATTTTCATAAAAGTTGTTTGATGGGGATTAATATGGAGGAGGAGCTAAACTTAGGAGCTAGATTTTTGTATTGCAACACGGGAAGTATTCCATTCAAGTTCTTAGGGGTACCGGTGGGGGCAAATCCTAGAGTGAGTAGTACTTGGCAACCGGTGATTAAGAAGATGAAGAATAAGTTATCAACTTGGAGAAGTAGACAACTTTCAATGGGAGGGAGGGTGACATTAATCAATTCGGTATTGGCTAGCCTCCCACTCTACTACTTTTTATTTTTTAAGGCTCCCAAGAAAGTAGTCAAAGAAGTGGTGGCAATACAAAGAAATTTTCTTTGGGGGGGAAGTGGAGAGGTGAAGAAGATGGTGTGGGTTGTAACACCCCTTTTTTCTAAGCGGAAAATTTAACACCAAAAATCAGAGTTTCAAAACATTTTTCACTACACCCTAAAGGGATGCTACATTTTTCACCAATAAAACATTCACGGGTGATAGTAAGATTCACCATTAGGAATAGCGTAATACGTAACACGTCATAAATGGGACGAACCCTCAAAACACCTGTTTATTCTACATGACAGTAACTCTATCACCACGCAGCGGAATAAGATAAAGGTTTTAAGATAATAATCATGACATCACAAAATAAAATCCAGCGATCAAATAATAAAGACAACTAATAAGACTAGCGTTCTTTTCCCCTCCCTCGGAGTGCTACATATCAGAGCGACGACCCGACTCAACTAGCGAAGGTAAACAAGCCTTCACACGCGATTACCTGCACGTTACCAACATAGGGGTAACATTCAAACAGAAGGGGTGAGATATCTAACAATATAATAGCATGTATGATAAGTAATATGCTAGATTTAGGGCAACTATATTAACCACTTCATAACAACAGCAATATACAACTACCAAGGAACATCACTGATGACATGAATAAATGAATGAGATGCAACCCACACCAACGGGTATATGCATGTGTTACCATTCATCACCAATAAGTTTAGCCACTATGAGCATCATCACCAAGTTTGTTGAGCATCATCATCATCACCTATAGCTCGAAGGCCGAAGCCTTATATCACCAAATAATGCATATGAGTTGCATGCGACACCATGAACGATACACCAGAGACAATCAACAATCATGGTCATGTAATTAAACACCAACAACAACAAATGGTCATAGACCCATCACCTATCACCTTAGCCAATAACATAGGCACATCACCGGTTATAACATCACCACTAACACCAACGACGCCCAAAGGTTTACAAAGTCAATAACAACACGCAACAACGAACCAGGCAGTGTAACACCCCGAAAAATAAAATAATTTAATTGGTTTAATTAAATTGATTAGTGGAATAATTAATTTTAGTTGAAGTGTGAGATAATTAAAATTAAAGGGGAATATCATGATTTGTGTAGGAGTGGGATCGAGTAGTAGTGGGGGGTGTAGCTGTGAGCCCAATGCGTGAAAGGCCCACAGCTTAACCCCAAGGGTTATGCGAAACCCTCATTCCCAATTCATTCAGAGAGAAAAACGAAAATTTAGAGAGAGCAAGGGAGGAGGAGGTGGCGTGGCGCTAAGAGAAGGAGGGAGAAGAGAAATTTCGCAAGTTCTCAAGCTTTGCTTCGTGTGTTGCTGTGGTTACGGGTGGTGTCTTCAATCATCTTCCACGGAGCGTACGTTAAGAGGTAAGGGTGAGCGTTTCGGTTAAACATAATTGGGTATGTGGTGGGTTGTGGGGTTTTGATGTTATTGTGATGTGATTTGATGGTTATTGACGTTGTTGATCGTTGTTGATGAATTATTAATGTTGTTCGATGAATTTTGATGTTATTGTGAGGTGATTTGATGGTTATTGACATTGTTGATGAATTTTGATGTTGTTGTGAATTTGAGATGAATATGTGCAAAATTGATGAAGGATTGAATTAATTGTGATTTTATTGTTGTTTTGATGTATGATTGAAATGTATAATGAAATGATGTTTCTATGCGTTGTATGTGATTGATTGATGAGTGTGTCTGGATGATTCTGAACTGTTATGTTTGTAATTGTGATTCTTACACAAATAGAAGAATCGATTATCTTTTTCTCCAAAGTGAAGCTTGAAATCGATTCTGGGCTCTATACAGAAGCCAGAAATCGATTTCCTCCTTTAGACACATGAGCAAGAAATCGATTCCCTCTTTAGAAAATGGAAGCAAGAAATCGATTTCCCACTTCAAAATGGAAGTAAGGAATCGATTTCCCACTTCAAAATGGAAGTAAGGAATCGATTTCCCACTTCAAAATGGAAGTAAGGAATCGATTTCCCACTTCAAAATGGAAGCAAGGAATCGATTCCCCCTTTAAACTAAAAACAAGGAATCGATTTCCCTCTTTGAAAATGAAAGCTATGAATCGATTTCCCATTTTAAAAATGAAAGCTATGAATCAATTCCTCTTTTGAAAACAAGTAGCTATAAATCGATTACTCTTTTGAACGTCCTAGGTGTTTTTCCCGAATTGAAACGCGTGATTTATCTTAACAAAAAATTTGTGATACTATGTTATATAAATGAGTCTCGGTGAAATGTTATACTACTAGTGTGCTAATTGACTATGGCTAGACCGTGGTTTACCACTAAGGTAAGAATTTCTTTCATTGTGTATTTACAAGGGCATCAGAGTCTTGCAAAGGTGGCCAATGCTCATTGCAAGTAGTATCGCTTACTGAGTAATCCCATAGTCAATCAAGACACTATTTTATAGCACCCTAAACCAAAGGATAATCAAATATATATATATATATATATATATATATATATATATATATATATATATATATATATATATATATATCCTCTATAATGATGTTGGTGTGTACGATTATGATGAATTGCGGTGAATGTTCACTATGAGTATAATTATGATGATGTTGTAGTATGAATTGTGTGAAATGTGACGAGTTCACTCTATGAGTGATTAGGACGATGTGATATCTATGAGTGATGAATTGTGAAGAATATACTCTATGAGTATAGTTTTAATAATGCTGTGGTGTGATTGTGATGAATTGCGAAGAATACACTCTATTAGTGTTTTATGATGATGATGGTGAGTATTTGGATGAAATGCACATGTGTAAGTAGAATCTCATGGCATGTGCATAATTGTGAAGAATAGGCTTCGGCATCCAGTGAAGAATAGGCTTCGGCCTCTTAATTGTGATGAATATGGTACCATCATGCATATGCCCTTGTGTGGGTTGCATTTTCATACATAAGCACGACTGTGAATTGTTGCTGTTGTGATTGGAGCTGGTGTTGTGTGATTATGATGTGGTGATGATGATGATACCGTGTGATTGCCTGCTCTCATTTTTCTATTATGTATCTGATTATATTTTATTGAAATTCTCACCCCTTCTGCTTGGAATGTTGCTCTATTGTGGCAACGCTGCAGGTAACCCCGAATGAAGGTCCTGCTGCCTTCTTTGATAGCCGTTGGGATGTCTGTCGAGTCGCTCTCTGAAACTGTAGCACCTAGGGGGCGTAGTTTAGGTTTGTTAGTTTATTAATTAACTGCTTAATGATTTTATGGTTGATGTGAGACGTTCGAGTGGTTTTAGCGGCGATGATTTTTATTCCGCCGTGACGTAAAATTCCTTTTGTTTTGGAGTTTAATTTTTATGACGATGGTTTCTTTGCACAAACTTTAATGAGTGCAAATGATGAGTTTTTATGACGAGGTAGCATTTCTTTTCTACCAATTAAATTAATATTTTTGAAAAGGAAATTACTCGATAATGACATGTAAATTGAGGGGTAGAAAAGGGTGTTACATTAGTGGTATCGTGAGCGATTCGGTCTGTCCAGACCAAGTTTTCCTGGTCGTAGAGTCTTTTAGTCCTAATCGTTGTTTATCTTTGTAGAAGGCAGGTCGGTCCTAACCGGATCGTTGTATTGTCTATTGTGTTTCGATTGGTGAACTCGAGTAGAGTTTCATGCTTTGCTTGTTTGATTGTTGATAGTTTGTGAGACCAGACCCAGTTAGTTGGTTACGTTCTCAAGGTAATAGGACGAATGATAGGTACTCTTAGCTGGGAAGGATCATCAATGTTACCGTTGTTAGTGAGGTTTAAAATCCAAGTGACTTTCATAGAGCTCAATATTCCCTTTAGACCGTGTGTTGTGGGCCAATCGAGTGTTTTCTGTGTGAACCTTGTATTTAGGCCTTATTTTGTGACTTTGTTGTTTCGTGATCTTTGAATTCATACAATCTGTAATTTTGTTTAGTAACTGTTCTATGAATTCTAACTTTACTAGTCTGTGCTTCTATGACTTGGCTTTGTTGTGGTTGGTTGCATTATGTTGTTTTGGAGAGTGAAAATTAAAATGTTTATTGACTCTACGGGTACTCTTGTGTTAAACCACTATTTTATGGAATACTCAAAATGTGTTTATCTTATTTAAGTAAACATTACTATGTCGTATTCAAAGTTGAGCGTCTCGCCAGTCATTATTAATGTGTTAACTTGTTTTAGCTTGTTATTCAATTTGCCTGAATTTTCTCTGTACACATGATTGCGAACTTCGTATTTTGTTTGGTTATTTTTAAAAAATTTTGTTCGTGAACAAATTTCTTGTGTAATCTGATTTTGTGATTTGAGAATAAAATGTTGATTGAGACCGCTTTGTCAATTTCGATTAAAACTAGTTTATTTGAGGATGATGAGAATTTGACTAGTCGATTTTATGTGTTAAATTAATACTAAGCTGTGTGTTGACACATTCACTATAGCACGTTTGTAATTGTGTATTGATGCTTCTGAATGAGTGCCTTGCGGTGATCGTTTTGTCACTTATTTTAAGTTGTTGCTTTAATAGTAACATGACGTCATGCTAATCCTTAAGTATTAATTTTCTTGCTTAAAAGCTAGAACGATCATTTTCTCTAATTCGTATAGTCATAAGGTATCATTTACAAATTTTTCTTTCTCTTTCCATGAAATTTCTTTAGATTCTCGATATGACGAATTTTAGATCGATGAGCAATCGAGAGTTCTTGGGTTTAGTGGGTTGCGGTGAGTCTCAACATACATATATAAGGGTGGCTTCGAAGGGTTGACTTTGTTGATGTGCGATTCCTATGTAAACACTCTTCTTTGGTTGTGGCGATCTTTTGTGTGCTTGGCTGCTCACTATATATACTGAGGAATCATTTTGATATGAGTTGAACAAACACCACGCACCTAATATATCAAACGATGCGTAGGTATTAGTTAGTATCTTTTATGGGTTTTGCTTACATGGGGAAAAGGCGGATAAACAATATATAGCCTAAATATTTTTGAGTGGGTTGTATGAAGTATGAAGTTTTTGAATGTTAATTATTGGTACTTTGTAGTCAATGAGCTTATTTTAATATTTCACCCATGTAGAGATAGTATTCAGATTTTACTGCGCAAACTAGCTTGCCCTTTTTCTACAAATTAATAATGATTCTAGCCGTTGACTAACATGTCATGTCATTACTACTTTCATTTCTTTTATTTGTGTTGTTATATTTGTCTAATTATTCTCAACATTGCGAACTCTAAGTCTTTGAGAACTGTTTCATGACTTTCATCCTATAGTATCTGACTGTGAACTCCAAACGTGAAAAGTCTTCAAGTTTTATGATTTAATTGTGATACTAATATTTTCTAAAGAATGATGTTACGTGGTTTTGTGGTGTAAAAATAAATATGTACTCAAACTGCTTATAAACTTCTATTTAACTAGCTTTAAGGTTGGATGCTTATGTATTAAGTTTGTTTTGATGGATAAATACTAAGTCTTGTATAATTTATTATTATTTTAGATTTTGGATATGCACTAAGTTTAAATGGATTAAATAAGGAGCGTGCTCAGCCTTAATTTTAACTTATGGGTTTTATTTATGTTAATCAATTGTTCTCTATATGTTATGTTGTGAATTTGTCAGATTGTGAAATAGTGTGTACTACACACGTAAAACATTTGAAATTTGTTTTATCCTATATAATTTAAATTATACTAAGTGAATGCTAGCGAAATTAATTGTTTAATTAATTTTCCGATTTTTTTTAAGTGAGTTAAATAAATTAAATATTGCACTTAAAAGTGTATATGAATGACTGTTGTTCCCTTCTAATGAGAGTCTAAAAAGCTGTTTCTTGGGTTTTACCATGGATCAACTTGATGTGTCAAGAACTTCTAAAGTAAGTTATAATTTATGAGTGTTTTACGCGTGGGCTTAATTATATTTCGTGGGGTGCCACTAACTGTCTTAGTAGATTTATTTACACATTCCATTTTAATTTTTCTTAAAAATAGCAAAGCCACATGTTAATTGGATGAGAGGGTTAGAGACAATATGCTTTATAGCCTCCTTGTTATATTATGATTATGTGTATGTTGATTCCTAACTCCTAGATAATTGTGTCCGTTATAAATGTTTATGTACTTTGCATGTATTGTAAAATGAGAATTCATCTCAACCTTATCTTTGTTCTGATGTTCTTATTGGAGTTTTGGCAGCGTTTTGTGCATAGACTAAAAGTACATAGTTTTGTGAGGTAAGAGATGAGAATACATACCTTAAGTTGAGACTTAGGAGCAGTAGTAAACCATGCCTTGTTGGGAACATTCAGAAATGTTGCTTCTATAAAGCCTACTATATAATGATTAGTAATTGTGAAAAGTAGCTTAATTATTTGTATGAGATACGACTTGGCTTTCAAGCTTATAGAGTGAGCTTTAGATTATGGGGTTTTCATTGAACGAACTCATGGTGATTGCCACTGAGACTATCTTATCCTAATAGCAGATTGATTGTGTTGGGTAGTCGAGTTAAACTTTGGTGACTTCGAGATAACAGTTTTAGTACAGAGTTAGAGTGTAGAGATGTGTGCATTGCTCTAGGGAACTCTATTTGATTTCGGGAATTCGAGACAGAATATAGAATAACGGATAACAACCTTTAGAACAACAAGGACTTCTAGTGTAGGAATACCTTTTTGTTGTTGGCTAGGAATCGTTGGAATTTCGAGGACTAAATTTTTTATATGGGGGAGAGTTGTAACACCCCGAAAAATAAAATAAAATAATTTAATTGGTTTAATTAAATTGATTAGTGGAATAATTAATTTTAGTTGAAGTGTGAGATAATTAAAATTAAAGGGGAATATCATGATTTGTGTAGGAGTGGGATCGAGTAGTAGTGGGGGTGTAGTGCAGAGCCCAATGCGTGAAAGGCCCACAGCTTAAACCCCAAGGGTTATGCGAAACCCTCATTCCCAATTCATTCAGAGAGAAAAACGAAAATTTAGAGAGAGGAAGGGAGGAGGAGGTGGCGCGGCGCTAAAAGAAGGAGGGAGAAGAGAAATTTCGCAAGTTCTCAAGCTTTGTTTCGTGTGTTGCTGTGGTTATGGGTGGTGTCTTCAATCATCTTCCACGGAGCGTACGTTAAGAGGTAAGGGTGAGCGTTTCGGTTAAACATAATTGGGTATGTGGTGGATTGTGGGGTTTTGATGTTATTGTGATGTGATTTGATGGTTATTGACGTTGTTGATCGTTGTTGATGAATTATTGATGTTGTTCGATGAATTTTGATGTTATTGTGAGGTGATTTGATGGTTATTGACGTTGTTGATGAATTTTGATGTTGTTGTGAATTTGAGATGAATATGTGCAAAATTGATGAAGGATTGAATTAATTGTGATTTTATTGTTATTTTGATGTATGATTGAAATGTATAATGAAATGATGTTTCTATGCGTTGTATGTGATTGATTGATGAGTGTGTCTGGATGATTATAAACTGTTATGTTTGTAATTGTGATTCTTACACAAATAGAAGAATCGATTATCTTTTTCTCCAAAGTGAAGCTTGAAATTGATTCTGGGCTCTATACAGAAGCCAGAAATCGATTTCCTCCTTTAGACACATGAGCAAGAAATCGATTCCCTCTTTAGAAAATGGAAGCAAGAAATCGATTTCCCACTTCAAAATGGAAGTAAGGAATCGATTTCCCACTTCAAAATGGAAGTAAGGAATCGATTTCCCACTTCAAAATGGAAGTAAGGAATCGATTTCCCACTTCAAAATGGAAGTAAGGAATCGATTTCCCTCTTTGAAAATGAAAGCCATGAATCGATTTCCCATTTTAAAAATGAAAGCTATGAATCAATTCCTCTTTTGAAAACAAGTAGCTATAAATCGATTACTCTTTTGAACGTCCTAGGTGTTTTTCCCGAATTGAAACGTGACGATTCTTAACAAAAAATTTGTGATGCTATGTTATATAAATGAGTCTCGGTGAAATGTTATACTACTAGTGTGCTAATTGACTATGGCTAGACTGTGGTTTACCACTAAGGTCAGAATTTCTTTCACGTGTATTTACAAGGGCATCATCGAGAGTCTTGCAAAGGTGGCCAATGCACATGCAAGTAGTATCGATTACTGAGTAATCCCATAGTCAATCAAGACACTATTTTATAACACCCTAAACCAAAGGATAATCTGAAATATATATATATATATATATATATATATATATATATATATATATATATATATATATATATATATATATATATATATATCCTCTATAATGATGTTGGTGTATACGATTATGATGAATTGCGGTGAATGTTCACTATGAGTATAATTATGATGATGTTGTAGTATGAATTGTGTGAAATGTGACGAGTTCACTCTATGAGTGATTAGGGCGATGTGATATCTATGAGTGATGAATTGTGAAGAATATACTCTATGAGTATAGTTTTAATAATCTTTGTGGTGTGATTGTGATGAATTATAAGAATACACTCTATGAGTGTTTTATGATGATGATGGTGAGTATTTGGATGAAATGCACATGTGTAAGTAGAATCTCATGGCATGTGCATAATTGTGAAGAATAGGCTTCGGCCTCCAGTGAAGAATAGGCTTCGGCCTCCAGTGAAGAATAGGCTTCGGCCTCTTAATTGTGATGAATATGGTACCATCATGCATATGCCCTTGTGTGGGTTGCATTTTCATACTTAAGAACGACTGTGAATTGTTGCTGTTGTGATTGGAGCTGGTGTTGTGTGATTATGATGTGGTGATGATGATGATACCGTGTGATTGCCTGCTCTCATTTTTCTATTATGTATCTGATTATGTTTTATTGAAATTCTCACCCTTCTGCTTGGAATGTTGCTCTATTGTGGCAACGCTGCAGGTAACCCCGAATGAAGGTCCTGCTGCCTTCTTTGATAGCCGTTGGGATGTCTGTCGAGTCGCTCTTTGATACTGTAGCACCTAGGGGGCGTAGTTTAAGTTTGTTAGTTTATTAATTAACTGCTTAATGATTTTATGGTTGATGTGAGTCGTGTCTGAGTGGTTTTGGCGAGCGATGATTTTTATTCCGCTGTGACGTAAAATTCCTTTTGTTTTGGAGTTTAATTTTTATGACGATGGTTTTGCTGCACAAACTTTAATGAGTGCAAATGATGAGTTTTTATGACGAGGTAGCATTTCTTTTCTACCAATTAAATTAATATTTTTGAAAAGGAAATTACTCTGATAATGACGTTTAAATTGAGGGGTAGAAAAGGGGTGTTACAGACGAAGACAAAAATGGCGCCAAAGAAGAACACAAAATGCAACACAAAGATCGAGCAACACGAAAATGGTGCCCAAAGAAGAACACAAAGACCAGCAAAGACAAAATGGCGCCCAGGAGCAACACAGACACCCACAGGGCGCACAAAACACAAAAAATGGCGCCTAGTGGCAACACAAGCACACACAGGGCGCACAAAACCCAGAAAATGGCGCCTAGTGGTAACACAGGCACACACAGGGTGCACAGAACACAGAAAATGGCGCCTAGTGGCAACACAGGCACACACAGGGCGCACAGAACACAGAAAATGGCGCCTAGTGGAAACACAGGCACACACATGGCGCACAGAACACGGAAAATGGCGCCTAGTGGCAACACAGGCACACACAGGGCGCACAGAACACAGAAAATGGCGCCTAGTGGCAACACAGGCACACACAAGGCGCACAAAACACAGAAAATGGCGCCTAGTGGCAACACAGGCACACACAGGGCGCATAAAACACAGAAAATGGCGCTGGTAGCAACACAGCGCATATAGGCGCACACAACACGTAAAATCGCGCCTGCAAAGAACATACACGCGCCGCATTGAAACATTGGCGCCCGGGCGCAAATGAATCTGAGAAAATGGCGCCCTAGGCGCCTAGAAGCCACTTTCTTTATCTCTATTAGCTTTTCATCATGATCAACCATCAAACACCATCAAAAGACAATATAGAGCCTATTTCCCACATAACCCCATCATACAACCCATTATAGAGATAGAACCCCACCCTTACCTTAGATTTTCTCCGAATTACGAGATTCCTTCCACGAAACTCCAAAGAACCACAGCAACAAGCTTCTTCTCCTTCTCCTTCTCCTTGAGCGCCGCTCCCTCTTCTCTCTTTCGCGATCTTCTTCGTTTTCTTTCTTTCTCTTTCTTTTTCTCTCTAAATGAGCAAGTGACACTAACCCTAGCGCCTAATCCATGGGCTCTTGGGTCACGGGCCTCTTTTTACCGCTTACTTAATTACTATACACCACTCCCTGATTTAAATGAAATACCATATTTTTATTTTAATATAACTATACCAATAAAATACCTAAATAATTTAATTAAATAAATAATTAAATTATTTGGGCGTTACATGGGTGAAGTGGAGTAGAATTTGTTTACCCAAGGAAAAGGGGGGACTTGGTATTAGGGATATGGAAGCCTTCAATAGAGCACTCTTGGGTAAGTGGAGATGGAGAATATTAGTAGGACAAGAAAATGTGTGGAAACAATTAGTAGAAGGTTTATATGGTACGGGTGGGTTGTTCTCTCAATCACAACGATCGGTTTGGTGGAAAGATATACAATTGATTGACAAATGATTAGTGGATGGTGATAATTGGTTTGATGATATGGTAAGGATAAAATTGAGTAGCGGTTCTGCTTCGGTTCAGAGGAGGATTCTGCTCACCTCTTTTTTCAGTGCAGTGTTTCGGTCCAGTTATGGGAGAGGATTTTCGAATGGCTTGGAATATCTAGGATGGATTGTAGTGGAACTTGGGATCATAATATTACCTTTCCAAAGCATAGTTGGCCTCTTTGTCATTTATTAAATGAGCAGCTGACAGTGTTGTTGTGAACTGTGCAAGATTCCATAAAACAATGTCGGGCTGGTTTGCAAAACAGTATCTTCTACCAGGAAGATCTGTGGTATTTGGGGTAAATTTAGGATCAAAAGCATCCAAAAATCCAACTAATGTTTTCTCATTGTACACAGCTTCACCAGGAACAAGATTCTTAGTAACAAGAGCATCTTCCTTACCCTTAGCAATGAAAATACCCTCATGTCTGTGAAGCTCAACAACAACTCTGCTCCCTCCCTTCATTCCACCACCACGGCCATCCCTGCCACCACGGCCTCCACCGTGAGGTCCTCCTCTACCACCACCTCTAGGCTTGAAAGGAGTACCTCTATCTCCTCCTCCTCCTCCAAAACCTCTTCCTCCACCACCTCTTCCTCTTCCACCATCACTTCTTCCCCTAAAACCTCCACCAGAACCACCACGACCTACACAAATTCAAACACCATCAACACATTTCCACAAACAAAACCAAAAAAAATCTTGAAAAACTACAGTTCATCAATAACCACCAAAAATCATTTCTTCTAGCATAAACAATAAACTTGAAAATTTCTTTGAGCATTACAAATTCTCGACCAATTAAATCAAAAATCTTCAAAGACTACAGTTCATCAACAACCACCGAAAATCATTCCTATGTTCCTAATAATGCAAACCTATTATTAATTATTAAAAACAAAATAACAAACATAAACAATGAACTCCGAAATTTCTTGCAAACTCAAACAATAAAATGTGAAGATTGTTAACGAATCTGAAAACCCCTAACTGCAAACAAATCAACAAATTAAAACCTCAATTTCGAGAAGATTGAAATTAGGGTTTGAATAGGGACACATTCACAGCACAAGGAAAATCAATTTGGGGACAAATACATTATTAGGGTTTGAATCGGGAAATACCTAAGTTGTAGATGAGGAAGATGAACCAAAGGAGCTCAGAATGACGGAGAGGAATGGACGACGTGAGCTTGGCGTGAGCCGAGGCTTCGTGGTCTCCGATTCACCTTGGATTGTTGCTTCTCTCAGTTCCGTTGAAAACAAACTCTCTCATCGTCACTAACGTTTTGAGTTCTCCAAACCCTATCTCCAAAGGTTTTGATTTGAGAGTTCGAGAGAGAGTTGAGCGAGAAGGTTCGGAGAAGAGAGATGAGGTTGAGAGAAGAGACATGAGAAGAGAAGAGAGATGAACGGCGAGAATGGCGGTGAGTGAAGCTTTGCTTCGTGCGTGAGGAAGATGAAGATTTCAGAGTGAGGGAGCGTTCTGCGTTGTGTTGTGTTCGTGAGTGAGAGAGCGTTGTGTAATGTGGTGAGGCGTTTGGAAAATTAGATGACCTTTAGTATCGGTTGTCTAATAACCTGATACTAAATGTGTTAGAGACACACATTTAGTATCGGTTGTTTAAACAACCGATACTAAATGTAAGCGTGAAAATTGAAAACTTCAATTTAATTTCAAAATTGCCACCGCGCCTACATTTAGTATCGGTTGTTTAAACAACCGATACTAAATGGTGCTGTCTAAAGTCATTTTTGCACTAGTGATATGTGGCAGCATCGAATCACCGTGGGAGGAAAGAAACATAAAAGGCTTTGGTTTTTGGTCTGGGTTGCTGGTTTATGGGTCATTTGGATTAACCGGAATAGAGTGATCTTTAGAGGGGGTACCAAATGAACCACAAATGTTACATCATGTAAAAGGACTTTCTTGGGGGTGGCTAGCACATAGATTGGAAACCAATGCATCTTAGAATTTGAGGAGTAGAACAATGACCCTCAAAATTGTATGAACCGGCTACATTAACTATAAGTGGGTTGAGGCACCCCTAGTGCCCCCATCTTAATAAACCTTTTGACTTATCAAAAAAAAAGATAAGTGGGACCTTATATTGCTAATTAATATGTTTTTCATAGTAGCATGCTATTTGGCAATGCATTAATGGAGATGCATCAAATGTTTAAGTATAGATATAGATATAGATATAGATATAGATATAAAAATTTTGGTCAAAGAAATGAAAAACATATTTAATCTTTTTTAGATGAGCAATGAAAAAGATATTTAATGTATTGTCAAAAGGAAAAACATATTTACCAACACAATGTGGCACAAGTGTTAGATATTTGGTCCTTTAACCATCTAGCCTTGAGTTCGATTCGTGGCTGGTGTGTATATAGAAAACCATTTGTTGGGAGATGTGAACCCTTAAATGGTTCTTCGATACATCGAGGGATTAGTCTCCACAGTCACCGTGCAGGATACATTGGTTTTAAAAAATGGAAAAACATAATTTAATGTATTGTGAAAAGGAAAAAAAATTAGTATGTCCATAATTTTTGTTTTCTAAAAAACAAAGTCGTATTCAATGCAAAAGAAAAACGAACATTGAACCCAAGAGCTCTTCGATGAGATGGTAGGGTTTGTTTCAGCTTAACCAAGGTCTTGTGTTCGAATCTAGCGTTGGTATGCAGTGTTAAATCTCTTGAGGGAGAGCTTCTTGAGAAGTTAAATGACTCATAATAATACATGTATTTTTTCGTTACAAAAAAAACATTTTTTTAAAACTAGTCTCTGTTTCTCCTTTTTTAAGCTGGTAATTATGTTTGTTGTTTCAAATAGATATCTTAATTAACTAACAATTTACTAATTATATGGTTTTCAAAAAATAATATAATATCAGTCAAAAAAAATATAATACTTTTTATAATATCAAAAAAGGGACCCAATCCCTTTGGTCAAAGAAAAAAAGGACCATCCCAACAATTAAAAATATAATGGAAAGATTTACCAAAAAAATAAAATAAGGGTAAGAAAATGCTCCCTCCATCTCATATCAGTTTTCGGTTTTTTAGAAGAAATTAAATTGTTTTTTTTAGTTGTCATGTTGACATTTTAAAGTTATATTAATTACTTATTTTTCAATTTTCGAATACCCATAGTTTTTAACTATGGAGAGAGCAATAAATGTTAAACAATCAACGAAATGTAATTAATACTCCCTTTGGAATCAATTATAAGAAAAAAAGTGTTTAGTTTTGCTGGACTAAAACATAAACAAAAGTCATTAATCTACCCATATTTAAATTCATTTTTCCATAACTACCCTTAAATCAACTCATTAATATTGTGAGAAGATGACTATTTATTATGGATAGTTTAGCAAATTTCTTTAATTTTTTCATGAATCAAAGAAAATTAAATACTCAAAACTACTATCTTTAATATGTGCGAAAGTAGTTATTTTTTCCTTAAAATTAGATCCGGAGGGAGTATACTATATTCACCCACAGAAAAAAGTTCATGTAATTGTTTCAGTCAAAATTAAAGTCAAAATCATTAATAAATGCTTAATTAGTAAAACAACTAATTTGTAAATTTCATCAATGAATAAATGCTTAATTTGTGAAATCATCAACTGACTGGGGAACTCTATATAAACGGTACTAAGGTGTGAAACTAACGGAAATCAAGTAGAAAAAGAGAATTCCGAAAAAGAAAACAAAATGAGTACTCATTCCTCTTCCCTTCTGATAGTTTTTATTTTATGTGTTACATCCTCCTCCTATGCAACCAAGCTTGTAGACGAAGATACCATTTGCAAAAAAGCTAAAAACCCTTCATTTTGTTTAGCTCTTCTCAAGTCAAATCCCAATTCAAGTAAAGATCTTGTTAGCGTATTAGAATACACGCTAGACGTGGTTCGTGCCAACATAACCAACACTAGCAATCTAATCAAAAAGCTACTTGCACAAAGTGGTAATAATGATGTGGCAAAACATTATTACACACTGTGCTTATTTCATTTTGGTAAACTGGGTGCCCTCAATCCGGTTTATGAAATTGAACGAGATTTGAAATTGGGAATTTATGAAGATTTGGATCAATATCCAGGTGATATCTGGATTCAGGTTGATGAGTGTCTTACAGGAGAAAGCCCATCTGATCCTCTTTATCATGATACCTCTATGCTCCCGAAATATGCTGAAGTTGTAAAACAAGTTGCTAATATTATTGGTATTTTAATATCTTATCTGGTAAAGATTTGATATTTCTCCAGAGAATCAACCAATAATTATATATATTGATTAAAGTCTACTTTTTTTTAAGCATGTGTTAGTCTATCTATTATAAATAAATATATACCATCAACCCACCACCAAAATTATTATATTATCCCTTTCACTTTTTTACTCTCACTCACTTTTATCTTTAATGGGTCTCACTCTTATATCGTCTTTTAATTTTTTTATTTCACTTTAAAACCTACTCTTCTCTTTCATCTCTCTCACTTTTTCACTTTTCTTTACTATCAACATAATCAAATACTCACTACCCAAATTTTTTTAGAAAATTAATTTTTTTGTTAAAAACAGTAATTACATAAAATTAATTAAATTATGTAGAATTTACTATTTACTATAATCTACTCAAACTACTAAACCCAATTAATTTAACCACTACTATTTGTCAAAAAAAGCGATACCGCTTGCAAAAATTCTAAAATAATTTTTTCTAAAAAAATCAATAATTAAATTTCATCCAATTTTTTCATGAGCTACAGGGGAGTAGCAACGACAATGTCAACGAAAGTGCCAATAGGAGTGCCAACGGGAGCAACAGGAGTGCAAACGAGAGCACCAAATAGCAACAAAAGTTGTGTGCCGCCTGCCGCACTAACGAGCGCAGTCAATTTTTTTTTTAGAAAAACACTTTATTTTTAAATTTATTTCTTCTACAAAATCAGTAATTAAATAAACTTAATAAAATTAATATTAAATCATTTAAAATTTATTATTTACTTTAATCTACTCTAAACTACTAAAATCAATTAATTTAATCACTACCGATAGTCAAAATAAGCGATATCGTTAGCAAAAATTCCAAAATTGTTTTTCCTAACAAAATCAATAATTAAATCCATCCACTTTTTTCGTGAGGAGCACGGGAGCAGCCACTACAAGAATAAGTCAATTTACAAGGCATAATGTTCTGGCGGATTTTAATCCCCCAGAAATGTTCTGGCGGATTTTTGTAGTTTGTGGGGGATTTAATCCCCCAGAAACTTCCGGGGGAATTTGTGATATTTTTGGCGGATTCTGATGCATTTCTGGCGGATTATAAAATAGTAATTAAGCCTCGGACAAAAAAAAAATTATTCCGCCGAAAACGAGGAGACCGTCCGCCGGAAACGCTTAAAATAAAACAGGCGGGAGATTTGATTTTTGAAATCCGCCGGAAATGACAGCCATTCCGCCGAAAATGGGTGCCTCGTTGGACGCGTAACAAATCCGCCGGAAATGACAGACATTCCGCCGAAAATGACAGTCTCGGATAACGCAATTAATCCGCCGAAAATGTATTTTTTCCGCCGAAAATAACAAGCTCGGTTAACGGCTATTTTCATTCCCCTTATTTATTCTGATTCATTTCATTCATTTCATCCTTCACTCTCTCTTAAACTTCTATCAAATTCTCCAATCTCTTAAACTTCTATCAAATTCTCCACTCTCTTAAACCTTAGCATTTCTTCACTCAATCTTATATCAAATTCAGTTTTTTCTTCTCTTCTCTCAACTTTTTGAAGGTTTGTTTTAGTTTAATTTTTATTTTAGCTTATGCTTTGTTATAAACTATTAGTTACTAATTGTTGTGTTGTTTGTTTAGGAGTTATTTGAGTTTGGTGAGCTCTGTTCGTTTATTGGAAGGACTCCGGTTTAGCATCAAGTAAGAGTCTTCTCAGCACCACCGGTTAGTTATTGAAGTTATTAGTTTTTTCTAATATTTTTTTATGATAATGTAAGTACGAAATTAGTGATTAATCAAATCATATATTAATTTTTTTTTAAAAAATACATAAAAACGAAATAAAATAAATAAAATATTTATTAAATTTTAATTTCTATTTAGAAAATACGAAATATAATGATAGAGTAGTTAAAAAATAAATTTAATGTATCATTATATTATCATTTTTTTGAAAATCATTATATTATCATTATAGTTAGAAAATACAACAATATATTAAATTTTCGAAAATTTATTGTATAATCCTTCTTTTTAATAATTTGTTAAAGTTTATATTTTTGAAAATCATTATATTATCATTTTTTTGATTAAATTGTTAAATTTTATTATATTTTCGACAATCATGATAATTTATTGTTAATAAAAAAATGAATAAATTTTTTGATAGACTTGTTAGTTAAAATGAATAAAAATTTATTGTTAAAATGTTATTTATGTTTGTTAGTTAATAGAGTGTTAAAATGAATAATATTTACGTTATTTATAACATATTATATAAAATGTTTGAAATTTTTTTAATTCTATTTATGTTATAATTAATTAATGTAATGTTTAAATTGTTAGTGTATTTAAATTGTTAATGTATTTAAAAAAAATTTGTTTACTTTTAAACTTTTGTTAATATTTTTTTAATAAAAAATAGATATGTTAATATTTTTTTAATAAAAAATAGATAAATCCGAAATAAAATAATTAATATATTTATTAAATTTTAATTTTTGTTAATATTTTAGAGGAAATACGAATTATATAGTTAAAGAATAAATTATATCTATTTTTTAATTATTAATTTATGTTTTTAATACATTTTAACTAACACTCTATTAACTAAACAAGAATATATTAGTTTTTCGAAAATTCATTGTACAATCATGATTTTGTTTAAGTTGTTAAAATCTATTATATTTTTGAAAATTCATTATTTATATTATAATTAATTAATGTAATGTTTACATTGTTAGTGCATGTATGTAAATATTTGTATGTGTATATGTGTATGTGTATGTATACGATCATATGATATTTGTATATGTGTATGTGTATATGTGTATGAATATGTAAGTAAGAAAATATAAATTTTGATTTATTATTTATGAAATGAAAAGTAATTAGTTATTGTTTATGATAATTTTTATTGTAGCACACGTAGTACTAGGATTTAGAAAACATGGATCGTAGTTGGATGTATGATCGATTATATCCTGGAAGAAGCGGTTTAAAGAGACGATTTGCAGAAGGAGTAGAAGAGTTTATTTTTTGTGCTAAGCGTGACGAAGGATTTGCGCGAGAAGGGGGAATTAGATGTCCGTGCGCGAAATGTTCAATTCGATTTATAAAAAATGAAGATGAAGTCAGAATGCATTTGTACAATAATGGGTTTAGGCCAGATTATTGGATATGGAGTCGTCACGGCGAAGTAGCACCTGGGGTACCTGCGGTAGCTGTTCCTGCGGTTAATGTTCCGGTTGAAGTATATTCCGGTTGAAGAAGTAGCTTCCACATCTGGATCTGGCCAAATCATGCAACCCGCGTTAGATGTTTATCAGGGAATGATATCTCATGCCGTTGGAGTAAATTTGGATTTTGAAGAACCGGAATATGATGCTGAAGAAGTTCCAAATGAGGAAGCGCAATTGTTTTACACGTATTTGAGTGAGACAAATAAACCATTATTTGAAGGATCTAAAGACTCAAAATTATCAATGTGTGTTCGGTTGTTGGGTCTTAAGTCTCAATTTAATGTTGCCGAGTTGTGCATGGAATATATGACCAAAATGATGTTGGATGCAACCCCTATTAAGGGACTTTTGCCGCAGAGTTATTATGATGCTAAAAGACTGGTATCGAAGCTTGGCTTAAAATCTAAAAGAATTGATTGTTGTGTGTCCGGTTGCATGCTCTATTATAATAATGAGTTTGGCATAAATGATGGAAATTTGACGGAATGCAAGTTGTGTGGAGAGCCACGCTACCGTGCCAGCAGGAAAGGGACGAGCAGAGGCACCAACGGGAGAGCCAACGAGAGCGCCAACAGAAGCGCCAACGGGAAGCGCCAATGGGAGCGCCACTATTATAGAAAGATACAACCATTATTACATAACATTTTCTTTTTTCCTTATTTTTACTCTATTATTAATATTATAACATGATATCTACTTTTTTTAAAAACTTTTTGCAACGCAACTATTTTAATAAATTTTAAATATCGTCTTTTGTGGAGTTTTCCCTCTTTCTTTTATTATATTTTGCAACTTTTAATGTGTTAATAATTTCATAGATAATTATAATAAATACACGGGTAAAATATTAGTCTCAACAAATATATGAAATAAACATCAGGTGACCCTCCGTTTTACATTTTATCATTCCGCTTTTTGTGACTCACATTTATTACCATGGATTTAAAATCAATTAAAAATATATGAGATTATCAATCAACTATATCTTTTATATCTTTTATCAAAACACCCACTACTAAAAATACCAACTATCCTTCTATTAAACTAATATCTTTCTTCCTCAAACTCTGTCTCATTTTTCTATTTTTCACAATATATATACTTTAATTTCATATTAATATATCCCTTTTCTCTATCAATAAGTTTTATTTAATCTCTACTTTGAAAATTTGAAATTTAATAAAATTAGGTTTTCTAATCTCTACGGGAAATATTACATATTGCTGTTAAATGTTCACGGGGTAGTGTTCAGACTAACTTAATTACAATTTGAAACATTTTGTTTATCTACTTTAAATTATGTCTAAATCCATTAATAAAAATAACGCGAAAACACCCGTGCGTATGCACGGGTATACTGCTAGTTTCTATTCAAACAAATTATTAAAAAAAGTGTCAAGACTACTTTTTTATATGGGTAATGAAAATGATACAAAAGAAAGAAAAGGTGGTGCTTGTTGTAACACCCCCTTTTTCTTAATGGTAATTTAATTTAAAATCAGAGTTCAAAAATCGTTTTTCTTTTTAAAAAGATACATCCTCAAGGGAATGCTACGTTCACCAAAACATCACTTTAATCTAATCAACAATACTTTTCACTAATAATTATAATTGCGTGATACATAGCACAACTTAATGGGGCGAACCCTCAAAACACCAGTTCCTTAAGTAAGTCATACATCATCAACTTACAGTTCAACAACTTAAATTAAAACATCTAATAACTACTCGCCCTCCCAGTGCTACGTATCAGAGCAAGACATCAAAACCAGACTGAGGAAGGAAGAACCTTCACTCGGGATCACCTGCACGTTGCCGACATAAGAAGCAACATACAAAGCAGAAGGGTGAGTCTCTAACACATATAATAAAATGTATGATAAACATTATGTTAGAGAAAAGCAACTAGAAACACCCCTACTCACTAGACAAACACACATCATCAAGTTATAACACCTCAACTCCTAATCATCAAGAACATCACCAATATGCATGAGTGTATGCATGAATGCAACCCAACACCAAAGGTATAATGCATGAGTACCATCACCGGCTTAATGGTACCGTCTCCGTCATTAATGATATGAAGACCGAAGTCTACAATATCGAGGCCGAAGACTATATCCGTCACTGGTGATATGCAGGCCGAAGCCCCCAATATCCGTCACTGGTGATACGCAGGCCGAAGCCCCCAATATCCGTCACTGGTGATATGCAGGTCGAAGCCCCCAATATCTGTCGCTTTGATGCATATGAGGCATGAGACTCCATGAACAATGCATCAACCACAAACAATCACATCATGTATGAATTGACACCGTCCTTTTGATACAATGGCCGAAGCCCATATCCGTCGTGTTGATACCATGGCCGAAGCCCATATCCGTCGTTACACCGTCATTTAATTCACCAACACCTCATCACTAGCTCTATGGCTAACATCAACACATCAGTCACTAGCTCTATGGCTTACATCAACACATCGGTCACTAGCTCTATGGCTAACATCAATACCTCAATCAATAGCTCTATGGCTAACGTCAACTCACCGGACACCTCGACACCAAAATAAATAGCTCTATGGCTAACGTCAACCTCACCGTCACATAGAGACCAAAGCGTCACCTAAGGACCAAACGTCACCTAAGGACTAAACGTCACCTAAGGACTAAACGTCACCTAATGACTAAACCGGCTTCACCATTCAGCAACTTAGACGCACTCGGCATCAAACATCACTCAAAGCTGCGCCTGGTAGCAACCTGCGCTACACTGGCGTCAACTTTGGAAGCTCATGCAAAAGATCTCTCCTTTGTGTAATCTCTATCCTTTTGAGTTGTTTTGTTATATTACTCATTTGATTATGCTCTTTGCAGATTCTTTCTATTATATTATGAGTAATATGAGCTAAATTCCTTTAGTTGAGATGTTGTAGCCTTGTAATGAACTTCTAAGTAAGTAAATGTGATTTATGTAGTTTGTGCATTTTAACTCTTGTGTAATACTTCTTTCAAAGCTTATTCTGAACTTCACTTTAGAATAGGTAGACTTGTAGCAGCAGACATGAGTTACATTTAAGAAATCAAGAGTTAATAAGAATGAGTGTTTGTAACAACATCTTTGTTAAACTAGCTTTAATAAGGAATTGATTGTTAAAACCGTGTTATGTCCTAGACATAGGATAACATAGTTCTTAGGGTGATACAGTGGATGCTTAAGAGACATGAGTGAACCTATTTAGAATGCCTAGACATAGAAAGCTTGTAATGAAACTCTGATGAAAGTGACTGAAAGACACATACTATTGCAGCTGCATGCACTGTACCTACACTGCATACTCCACTAAAACTCTTAGAAGTGATTTACTTGGTGAAAA
The DNA here is from genome assembly GCA_020916435.1 of Oxytropis ochrocephala. NCBI lineage: Eukaryota > Viridiplantae > Streptophyta > Magnoliopsida > Fabales > Fabaceae > Oxytropis > Oxytropis ochrocephala. The sequence continues at coordinate 49,308,428 of CM037093.1, forward strand.
CATCTCAACTACTTTATATCACTGATTCCTTACACACATTTATTGTTTATATTGTTTTTAATTCAACTTGTACACTCCAACCAACTGTGAATAGTGTAGACACACTAAGTGTACACTCTAAACTCTCACTACGCCAGAATTGTAAAAAGAGATCGCCGCCTTTGGTAGCGTTTATAAAAAACGCTACCCATTTTAATAACACGCTACACCATTACTAGCGTTTTAAGGTAAAACGCTACCCATTAGGTAACACACTAGACAGATCCCTAGCGCTTTTATTCAAAACGCTAGCCAATTAGAAAACGCACTAGACAGATCCCTAGCGCTTTTATTCAAAATGCTAGCCAATTAGAAAACACGCTAGATAGATCCCTAGCGTTTTTTAAAAAGCGCTAGGTATTTAGAAAACACGCTAGACAGATCCCTAGCGCTTTTATCAAAACGCTAGCCAATTAGAAAACACGCTAGATAGATCCCTAGCGTTTTTTAGAAAGCGCTAGTTATTTAGTAAACACTCTAGACAGATCCCTAGCGCTTTTATTCAAAACGCTAGCTATTTAGAAAACGCGCTAGATAGATCCCTAGACTTTTTCATAAAACGCTAGGTATGGTTAAATAATTTTTTTTCGTTTCCCATTGAGCTACTTCCCTCTCTCAGCGAACACTCTCACCCAGAAACGCAAAATCACTCACCCAGAAACGCAAAACCCTAACACCCTAACGCAAATTAAGATCATCTCTCTCAACGAAAATCATCTCTCTCAGTGAACATCATCTTTCTCAATCTCTCACTCAGACAACATTGGTGAGTTTTCTGTTCCTTTCTCTGTTTCTTGTTAGATATTAATTGTGGGTTCTAGTTTAGAAATATATTAGTTTTGTCACTTGTGCACACTAGACTCTTTTTTTTTTTTACCACTAGCCTCTTCTTGTTACACATAAATTAATTAAGTTCATTAATTATTTGGAAGACTAGACTATGGTTCCTTTGTCTTGACCAAAGGACCGAGAATAGAAATAGAATATGAGATAGATATAGCTTGGGAAAATAAGGAGTGGAATTGAAAAAATTTTAAAATAGGAATTTTGTTTGTTTTTTTTTTATATATGAATTGATTCTTCATTATATTCGAATTGCTTGATGGGTCATATGTTAAAGTTCTCTTCTCACGATTTTATTATAAATATTTGGAAATTATGGATAGAAATTGGATGTCTGCCAATCGTCTGTCCAAGGAGTATCTTACCGAGTGGATTATTTTGTGAGTTTGTCTTTGTTGAACGTTTAGGGACTTCTAGTGGTATGAAATGTCCTTGTTTAAGGTGTTGTTATGTAAAATCGCCATTCGCAGAGGAGTTGGCACGACATTTAAAGGCGAATGGAATTGATCAAAGTTACACTTGTTGGATAATGCACGGTGAGAAAAAAAGGTGAATCTTCAAATATGAATGATATTAGTAAGAGATATATACCACGGTTGACACCGGAACACATTCATTTGATGCGAACGAATTTGAAGAGATGGCAAAGGTGGTTGAAGAGGATCTTAATGATTGTCCCGAATGTTTGAGAAGTTGATAAGCGATGCAGAGAGACACCATTGTATGCGGGTTGTACTCATGAATTCACAAAATTATTGGTCGTGATCAAGTTGTATAACTTGAAAACTTCGCCAGGATGGACGGATAAGAGCTTTACCGATTTACTCGCACTTCTGAAAGAAATGTTGCCGAATGATAATGTGCTTCCTTCTCGGACGTATGATGCAAAGAAAATGTTGGGGTCTATTGGCTTGAACTATGAGAAGATACACGCTTGTCCGAATGATTGCATTTTATTTCGGAATGAACATTTGTTGTTAAAGTCGTGTCCTAAATGTAATGCACCGCGGTATAAGAAGAAAGAGTCTGCTCCAGAAAAGGTGTTGTGGTATTTTCCTATAATTCCTCGATTTAGGCGCATGTATCGTAGTTCAGAAGATGCAAAACACTTGACATGGAATGAGGATGAAAGGATTAAAGATGGTATGCTACGACACACCTACAGATTCTCCGCAATGGAAAAAAATTAATATTGAGTATCCTAATTTCGGGGATGACCCGAGAAACCTACGCCTTGCATTGTCTGCTGATGGATTTAACCCGCACGGTATCCAGAGTAGCTCCCACAGTACATGGCTCGTGATTTTGGCGATTTATAACTTACCGCAGTGGCTTTGCATGACACGCAAATATATGATGTTTTTTTTGTTAATTTACAGGCCCAAACAACCAGAAATGATATTGATGTATACTTGGCTCCTTTAATTGAAGACTTGAAGCAAATGTGGGAGACTGGGGTAGAGGTGTATGATGGGTTCAGAGAAAGAAAGTTTCACCACGAGGGCTATGATCTTTGGCACAATTAACGACTTTCCTACATACGGCAATCTATCTGGGTACAGTAACAAAGGGCAGTGTGCATGCCCTATATGTGAAGATAACACAGATTAGATGTGGTTGGAACATGGTAAGAAGAATATCTATTTTGGTCATCGTAGATTTTTGCCATCAACTCATCACTATCGATTGTGGAGAAAGGCATTTGATGGGAATACGAAACACGTAGAGCTCCCCACCTTTGACGCGAGCAATGTATTTGAAAAGGTGGAAGATTTGAACATTAAATTTGGGAAGCCTTTTGCGGGAGAGCTTGCCAAACGGGGTGGAAGAAAAAGTCGATTTTCTTTGAGTTGCCATACTGGAAGTCATTATATGTAAGGCATTTCATTGATGTGATGCATGTTGAAAAGAATGTCTTCGAAAGTGTCATTGGCACCTTACTCAATATGCCGGGTAAGACTAAAGATACCATCAACTCAAGGTTGGATTTGGTTAGTATGGGTTTGAGACCTGAATTGGGTCCTAGTAAAGAAGGGTACACGTACATATCTACCTCCTATGCACTCATACTCTATCTAGAAAGGAGAAGATTGTCTTTTGTGAGTTTCTTCATGGAGTTAAAGTTCCAGAGGGATACTCTTCAAATGTGGCGACTCTTGTATCGATTAAAGACCTCAAGTTAAAGTCTCTAAAGTCCCACGATTGTCATGTTCTCATGGAGCATTTGCTACCCATTGGTATACGATCCATTTTGCCTAAGAAAGTGCGTCAGACCTTAACCAAACTTTGTTTCTTCTTTAAGGCGATTTGTAGTAGAGTGATTGACCACTGAAAGTTGCCAACATTGCAAAGAGAAATTATCATCACTTTGTGTGAGCTTGAGATGTATTTCCCACCTTCCTTTTTTGACATAATGATTCATCTAATAGTTCATCCGTTAGAGAGACACAATTGTGTGGCCCATGTTACCCGAGATGGATGTATCCGTTTGAGCGTTACATGAAGATATTAAAAGGATATGTGAAAAATCGATCACGACTGAGGTTGTATTGTTGAGCGCTACATAGTTGAAGAGGCTATTGAGTTTTGCACGGCTATCTATCTAGTCTTGAATATTCGTGGGACCGCCAAGGTCTCGTCATGTAGGAAGGATTAGTAAAGGGATGACAGAAACTAAATTAGTGATGGTATCAAGGAAAGAACTAGAGCAAGCACCCTTGTACGTTCTTCACAATGATAGTGAGGTTGATTCATATGTTGCCAAGCACAAGAAGATTCTTAAGAGTCAATTCCCGGGAAAGAAGCAAGTTTGATTAGCAAAAGAACACAATAGGAGTTTCATAGTGTGGCTAAAACATCACATTGATGGTGAGTGTGTTTCAATCCTACTTCGATTTCAAAAAGATTGAGATGGTTAGCAAAAGGTCCAAATATACATGTCTTCTCTTACAACAGCTATCTAAGGAACGAGTGCACTTTCTATACAAAAGAACAAGATGATCAGAGTAAAATGCAAAATAGTGGGGTGACTCTTGTAGCTCATTCTATGCATGCATCCAGTGCCAAAGACAGAAATCCCATATATGTGAATATGTCTTACTTTGGCTTCATTGAACACATATGGGAGTTGGATTACAATATGTTTCAGGAGCCTGTGTTCAAATGTGAATGGGTTGACAATAATACTGGTTTACAGATTGATGAATCAGGGTTCATGCGGGTGAATTTCAACAAGTTAGGATATAAAGATGAACCTTTTATTTTAGCATCGCAAGCTCAACAAGTGTTTTATGTCACTGATCCAGTTAATATCAATTGGTCTATTGTTCTATTGACTGACAAAAAATTTGTGTATAACAACGATGATGATGAAGCACCCGATGATGTTGGTGTTGAGGACGGCCCTTTCTTCAGAACATTGTTGCGCCCGAAAAAGTCCCCGAGGGGTTTTTATTCGTTTACAACCTTTTAAAACAATGAAGTCGCCACCAATATTTTTTATAAGGAAAATATTGAAAAAAACCTTTTTGGGAAGGCAGATGGTCTTTTGGAAAACTGGAAGATTTGGGTTCGGGGGTCGGTTAGGCATTGGGAAGGTATTAGCGCCCACACCTCCTCTTTCTATCGAAAGGAACCTTTAATTAATCGTGTGATTTTAAGTGTTGATTTGAAAAATGCTTAAATTTGCCTCTCGGTTTAATGAAAGTTTTATTTATGCTACTGACGGCGAGAGTTAGCCGCTTTAGTTTTTTGAAGGGAAAAATGTTTTTAGTTTATTGTGCTTGACGGAGGGGATCCGCTCCTACGTATCTCCAGGTGCGATGGAGAATTCAAAGCTACGTAGTTCTAGGTTTTTAGTTTTATTTGGTATCTTGTTTAATTGTGAAATTGAGCTTTCACGATGATCAATTGAGCGAAGGCTCCAAGTGACCACCATTAGTACTCCATTGTTAATGATCATGTAAGCAAAGGCTTCACAAGACCAATAACAAAGTTTTTTGATTTAACGAAAAGTTTTTTAGGAAAATTAGGCATTCATGATGATCAATTGAGCAAAGGCTCCAAGTGATCACCACTAGTTCCTCATTGTTAATGATTATGCAAGCAGAGGCTTCGCAAAACCATTAACAAAGTTTTTGATTTATTGAGAGTCTTTCGAAAAATTAGACGTTCATGATAATCAATTGAGCAAAGGCTCCAAGTGATCATCACTAGGTCTTCCTTGTTAATGATCATGCAAGCAAAGGCTTCGCATGACCGCTAACAAAGTTTGATTTAATGAGAAATTGTTTGGGTTGGAAAAGAATTAAAAAGAACGAGAAAAAGGTGAAAAATTTCGAAATGGGGGTGTTATTAGCTGCAGGGGGGTTGTGCAACTGAACAGGGAGTGTAAACAGCAAGCCCAGTTCGCATAGGAGGGCCCAATTAGCAAAACTGGGCATAAGTGAGAAGGGGGGTTTGCGCATGAATCAAGGGGGTGTGAGTAATATTCTGAATATTAAAAAAAAGAAAATAAAATAGATTTTAGGAGACACTATAAATGGGCCAACCCTAAAAACAAAAACCCTAATTTTCATTTCTCTCCTTCCTCTTCTTCACAATGCTGCCATGACAACCTTTCATTTATGAGAGAGAGATTCGCGGAGCTGAGAGAGAGAGATTTACGGAGCTGGGTTCACGGCGTGGTTTACGGCTGCAGTTTCCACAGCGATGCGACGGTGATAGAGAGAGAGAGGGTTTCTAGTGGTGGTGCGACGGTGATAGAGAGGGAGAGAGAGAGAGCTACGGGTTCCTGGTGGTGGTGACGGCCGGGGTTTTTTTACGGCGGTGGTGGGTTCGGTTTTGGGGGGAAGCTTACGACGGTGGGGCTTCTGGTGGAGGGGGTGGTTATGCCGGAGGCGACACCGACGAGAGGAGACACCGGAGATGGGGATACCGCCGGTGAGTTCCCTTTTTTCTGCGTTTTTTTGCTTCTGATAATGTTTTTTTTGGGTTCTTCTCTTCACCTCTATCTATTATTTGGATTTCTGGTTCTGGTTATATTTATTTCTTGCTCTATTCTACTCTTTGAACTGATTTTATCCTCTCAAATCATCCTTTTATCACATTTTTTTTTGTTTTAGAGCTTGTTTAAATGAAAACAAGAAACTGATCCTAAGCTGCGTTTTTTTTTGGAAAAGCCATACCATTAGTTCTATATTCATTTCGTTTTTCTTTGCCCAAGAATGGATCTTCTGCTGTCCTCACTTTTATTGCTCACAGAGAAACCATTAAACGCATATGAACAATAATATCACAGCATCTTGACTTATGGATTAGTTCAACAACAAACGAAAAAAACCTAGATCATGTGTCTATGGATAAAACAAACCAACCTGATCTTAATCTGTTTTGAAAGAAAGGATAAAAAAGAGATCCAAGTTGTCGTTTGCCTGACTGATGTTGTTGTTGTGACTCTGTTGTTGTTGCAGTTGGTTTTTCTTGACTGCTACTGCTCACCTTTTTTTTTTGACTGCTCAGATCTAAACAATCTGTTTAGGTGATTAGGGTTTCGGTGTAAAACCCTAATCGTTTCTTTTTTGTGCTGTTTTATCTCGAAAATTCTGTGTCTTTGACTGGCCATTGACAGCTCTTTTATATTAAAATATTAGGTTTCTGCATTAATTGTTTTGACTGGGCTTTGACTCTTTTCAGGTCTAAATCCAAGCCCAAAGACTTGGAGAGCAAATTCTTTGGAACCCCAAATCTGCTTATTCTTCTTTTTTTTTATTATTTTTTTGTATTTTCGAATTTATTTATTTTTGTATATTTTGTATTATTATTTTTTGTATTTTTTGGACATTTGGACATTTGGACTCTCCTAAGTTGTAATAAAAATTAAATAGTATTTTTTTTGACATTTTTGGACTATATATATATGCTCAAAATAAATTAACTGCACAAAAAGGAATAATAATAATAAAAAGAGTCTGGCCAAACACAAAGACGAGAACGGGCCAGACTAGACGAATACGCTAAAACGAGACTCAAATAGAAGAAATGAGCTCATTAACTAAAAACACTACTTATGTACGACTAAACCCAAATACGAAGATTAAATTGAAGAACGCACGAAAAGATCGATCATTCGCGTGCACCTTAATTTAAACAAATGGTTTTCGATTTAGTTGAGTTCCATGATTGGAATTGGCTTAAGTTAAGGGACGGACAAAATTAGGGTATTACAAACATCAGAACCAATAATAGGGGAAAATACTTCTATAGAGGATGTTGTATATTTTAGAAAAGATCATAATGATGGAATTACTATTCGTCGGAAAAAAATGCCAAGACGCGAATTGCAAACAAAATTTTATCTAGGAAAAGGAAAAGGTAATATAGAGTTAATGATATATCGTTATTTTTTATTAATAGATAATTATATTGTTTTTGTAAATTTAACAATAACATGGATTATGTTATATTGCAGGTCAGATGGCATCACTTAGTGATCATGAGAGTGGTCAAGACAGTAGTCATGAGGGTTGTGCTGTTATGTTTCTAGCTTTAATTTGTAGCTACTTTTGAGTTTCATAATGTTAGTTAGTTATTATGTTGTATGATTTGGATATATATTAATTATGTTGTAAGTACTTGTTAGTTTAATATGGTCTTTTGGTGATATGTACATATGTGTGTATCTATATTGGATTGTAATGATATTGGCTGAATTTTGTTGGAATGATATTTGATGAATTTTGTTGGAAGGGAATAAATTTATAGGTTGTAATTAAAAGGGAGAATAAAGAAAAATAAAAAAAAATATTTAAAAAAAAATCAGTCAATAGGTAGCGTTTTAAAAAAAACGCTACAAATGAAATTAAAAAAAATCAGTCAATACATAGCGTTTTAAGGAGAAAACGCTAGAAATGATATTAAAAAAATCATTCAATACCTAGCGTTTTATAGAAAACGCTAGGAATTGTAAAGAGGAGCTAGAGGATCCCTAGCGTTTTACAGAAAACGCTAGGAATGGTAAAGAGGAGCTAGAGGATCCCTAGCGTTTTATAGAAAACACTAGGAATGGTAAAGAGGCGCTAGAGGATCCCTAGCGTTTTACAGAAAACGCTAGGAATGGTAAAGGGGCGCTAGAGGATCTCTAGCGTTTTACAGAAAACGCTAGGAATGGTAAAAAGGCGCTAGAGGATCCCTAGCGTTTTAAAGAAAACGCTAGGAATTGTAATTATAATTCCTAGGCTTCCCTAGCGTTTTACAGAAAACGCTAGGAATTGTAATTATAATTCCTAGGCTTCCCTAGCGTTTTTGCGAGAAAGCGCTAGGCATTGTTATTATAATTTTCACAAGGCGCGCTCTCTCACACAAACTCACCCAGCAAGTACGTCTCTTCATCTACCTACCAAACTTGCGAAAACCCAAAAACCCTCTTCGTTCATCCCTTGCAAACTCTCTCTCCCTTGCGAACTCTCTCTCCCTTGCGAACAACCCAGAAACCTCCACCTCTTCGTTCATCCCTTGCGAACTCTCTCTCCCTTGCGAACAACCCAGAAACGCGCGACCCAGGAAACCAAAACCCAGAAACCCCAAACGTCGTACTAGCTCTCCCTCTCTCTCGTTGGTGCTATCTTACCACGCAGCTCCCTCCCATTTGTCTCCTTTTTCTGCACTCTCTCTCCCTTTCAAAAGGTATTTCTGCACTCACATACTCTCACTGGTTTTTTAATGGTTTGTTATGTAGTTCTCTTTTGTATGGCTTTCTCTGTTACTTAGTGCATGGCTTTCCTATATATGTTTACTCTAGGTTCTTAGTGCATGGCTTTCCTATATATGTTTACTCTAGGTTCTTACAGCTTGACTAGTTGACTCTGATGTTATATGGTTGTGTAGTGGAAAAGTACAGTACTAATTTACATGCATGGCATGCATTTCATTGAAACTAAATCAATAATCATCAACAAATTAAAGACTATGATTGCAAAGACCCTTATTGACTAGTTTGACTCTGTAAGAATGTTAATAGACCAAAGGAATTTTAGAGGAGAAAAGAGGAGAGGTTCTTATTTTGTTTTTCAGAAAGTTGCTTCATTTGCAATTGCCTTAGCTAGAAAGCATTGTTTTTCATAACATTTATATAGCTACTAGTAACTTCCAATATTTCAGTTTCTGTTTATATATGTATTTATAGGTGAGGCGTATGCTTGTTCTATATTTTGTTAAGTGTTTGTTGGTTCTAAACAATTAGAAAGCTAAAACTCACTGAGTCTATTTAATTTGGGCCATTGCAAGTCAGATGGCATCACTTTGTGATCATGAGAGTAGTCATGAGGGTGGTGATGGGGGTGGTCATAGAAACACAAAGAAGTTCACTCCCGTGGAATGACAAATAAAAAGAATATCGTCCATCTGGATAAGTAAAGGACACGAGAAATATAGGGTAAGTTAATTACTAATTATTAATGTTGTTCTCTACCTTTCAAAGTTATCTAATTATTTAATGATTTAATTAATGCAGGTCAGATGGAGTGTTAAAGGTTTGCCTATTGGAGAGAACGACACAAATTTGATTAGTTTTATTGGTACTAAGGTGAAGCAAATGTTTCCAATTTCGATTAAAAGTTGGAATGAGAAAGATAATAGAGTTTTGCCTAAACTGAAAGATGATTTCTGGTCCTTAATACAGGTATATAATTTTAGACCTCTTTAATAATCTTATTTAGTGATTTTTTAGTTATATTAATTTAATCCATTTTTATGTATAAGTAGAAACACTTAGATGTGGATAATCCCCGAAGAGATTGGATACTCAAGGAAGCTGGAAGGTTGCATCGGGCTTATAGAACTGATGTAGGAAAAAAGTATCTGAAACTTCCTGATGGGACCATCAGACAGGAGCCTCCAGCATTGTATTCCGGAATTATAAGTAAGGAGGATTGGAGCAAATTTTTACATATACGCACTACAGATCCGGATTTCTTGGTTAGTATATTAATTATTTAAGTTATATATAATATATATATATATATATATATATATATATATATATATATATATATATATATATATATATATATATATATATATATATATATATATATATATATTTTCACAACTAGATATCATCCATTAATGTATACTTATCTTTTTAAATAGAAAAAGAGCAAAGCCAATAAAGAAAGAGCTTCTAATCCCGAGTACCCTTATAGAGGAGGTTCTAGTGGATATCAAATTCTCGAAGAAAGATTGGTAAGACACAATTAGTTTAATTTATTATGATTTAATGAATCTTTTAATTTACAGTTGATTAACAATTATTAAACTTAAATAGTTACTGCAAGAGGTGAAAGATCCAACTCAAGAATCCCTTGATCGTTATACTGTCTGGTTAGAGGCCCGACAAAACAAAGATGGGGACATTGTGGATCCGAAAACTAAGGAGGTCAAGGACAAAATTGTAAGTATTATTTCTATCCGTTACTCGATTTTTTTTGACACGTGGACATATTTTTTATTGTCGATTAAATTTTTTTGACACTTCTTTTTTGACACGTGGACATATTTTTTATTGTCGATTAAATTTCTTTGACACTGCTTGTTTATTATTTCTATCCGTTACTCGATTTTTTTTGACACGTGGACATATTTTTTATCGTCGATTAAATTTCTTTGACACTTGTTTATTATTTCTATCCGTTACTCGATTTTTTTTGACACGTGGACATATTTTTTATCGTCGATTAAATTTCTTTGACACTTGTTTATTATTTCTAACCGTTACTTATGTGTGTGCATCAACAAAGCATATCACAATCTGTATCACAAGGAGATTTAACAGATTGTGATGGCGAACAAGATGTCCTTGCTCGTGCCTTGGGAAGGGAAGAGTATAAGGGTCGGATAAGAGGTTATGGATATGACATTCCTCCTACGACTGTGTTTGGGCCAAAGAGCCATAGCAGGGGGTGCGGGGAATGTAAAGTCATGGCGGCAAAGTATGACGAGCTATCCAAGAATGTTGTTGTATTAATGGAAGAGAGACAGATGTATAAGCAGCTCTTGGCACAATCCATTGGTGCACAATCCATTGGTGCACCATCCCCTGCTGCACCACCCCCTGCTGAACCTATATTACCTGGTGCACCCTCACTTGCCCAACATAGCGCATTTGAGATAGCTGCACCATCCCTTCAACACAGGTATTTATTATTACTCGACCTGTTTTTTGTACATATGTATTTGATCAAATTATCATGTATATTTATTTTTCTTTATAATTGATTTAGGATAACTGTGATTGTGAGCTATATATTGCAAACCCACATCGAAAGGTTGCAGTGGGCATGTTATGTAACCAATTCAGTGCCACAATGCACAATTTACCCATGCCTGAAAACCATTTGAGAGTTAGGGTAGACTATTCAATTGAGGGGTCTGCACCATTGCTTTTTTCAATTGTTAATGCTGATATATTTACTGTGGATCAAGCACTTAGTATTTTTGTTAATAAGTTAATGACTCATTGTTATATATAATGTGTGTTAACTAACTAATTAATCATTTTTTTAATATATACTAGGTACCCCAAGTGTCCCGACCGTCTCCTTCTATAAAAGTGTCCCGACCTTCCCCTTCCACTACCAAAGTGTCCCAACCATCTCCTTCTATTAAAGGAAAGGAAATACAGCCAGTCCAACATGTTGTTAAATCTCCCAATGATGAATTCGAGAAATTCATCACTTATGTAAAGGTCCACGTAACTCAAAAAATGAAGCCGATGACCTTATTATGTTACCGACCGATCAAATTGTGGGAGTGGAACAGGATATTATGCTCAACATTGAGGATCTGAAAGCTGTATATGACATGGAATGGGCCACTGTGGTTGTTATTAGAGTATACCAGAGGTATGTATTAAATTATTTGTACACAATAGTTTTATATATTAGAGTATATATTAGAGTATATATATGAGGATCTGAAAGTTGTATATATATTATTTATAGGTTTTTGTACAATGAGTTTCTGGTCCCTTCGCAACGGACAGAAAAGTTTTTGTTCTTGTGCCCAGAGTGTATCATTGTGTGGGATCAAGGTAAACCAGAGGATATTATGGCTAGGAAGAGTCAAATAGAAAGTTATATCCTTTCACGCTTCAGGGATGCCAAGCATTTTGATCACGAATCTTTATTTTTGGCACCACTCAATATAAGCTGAGAAATTTAGTCTTCAATCACTTGGTTATTTATTTTGAGGATTGTATTATAGTGTAAATGTGTACTCATTCGTGATTCATTTACTTGCAGGGAACATTGGGTACTCTTTGCAATAAACCCTAAGCGAAATGTTGTCTACTATCTGGATTCACTTCAAGGCCATTACAAAGTCTACGAGACTTCGTGATGATGAGATAGTTGATGTGGGGTGTATGTGTAACCCTCTCATTTTGTATAATTTGATATATGTATTTTGTTCAACTTAACGTTATATATATGTATGACGTTACAGTGTTTGGCAAAAATACTGGGGATTATCTACGAGTAAAACAAGATGGTTATCCATAACTGTAAGTTTTTTAAAAATCATTCTTATAATTTTAATTGAATTTTTGGTCATAAAAATGTGACAATTAATTAACTAATCTTTTGCTTTGTAGTGTCCTAAACAACCAAATAATAATGATTGTGGGTACTACACTATGAGGTATATGAGAGAGATTATCACTCAGGACAGAGTAGTAATCCCAATCAAGGTAACTACTTAGATTTCTTTTTTATATTGATATTATAATATTTACTCACATTTAATAAACATTTTAATTCTAATTTTATTTCATTTTATTTTTCAAGATTTTCCCCATCAGTGTAAAGACATCCAAAGATTACTCGATGAACAACTTACAACAAAGTAAAGGGGAGTGGTGCCGTTTTGTTTCTAGATTTTTGTAGCAAGTTTTGAGTTTCATAATAGTTAGTTATTATATATGTTGTATATATTGGATATATATTATGTTGTAATAAGTACTTCTTAGAATGATATTGGATTGGAATATTTGATGAATTTTGTTGACTGAATTTTGTTTGAATGATATTGGATTGGAATGATATTTGATGAATTTTGTTGGAAGGGAATGAATTTATAGGTTGTAATTAAAATGGAGAACAAACAAAAATAAAAAAATATTTAAAAAAAAATTCAGTCAATAGGTAGCATTTTAGAGAGAAAACGCTAGAAATGATATTAAAAAATTCATTCAATACCTAGCGTTTTATAGAAAAAACGCTAGCTATGGACAAAATGCACTAGAGGATCCCTAGCGTTTTGTAGAAAACGCTAGGTATGGACAAAATGCACTAGAGGATCCCTAGCGTTTTAAAGAAAACGCTAGGAATTGTAAAAAGGCGCTAGAGGATCCCTAGCGTTTTACAGAAAACGCTAGGAATTGTAAAAAGACGCTAGAAGATCCCTAGCGTTTTATAGAAAACGCTAGGAATTGTAAAAAGGCGCTATAGGATCCCTAGCGTTTTACAGAAAACGCTAGGAATTGTAAAAAGGCGCTGGGTCAATGGCTAGCGTTTTTTATAAAACGCTACGTATGTCCAAAACACGCTGGGTCAATGGCTAGCGTTTTTTAAAACGCTACTAATGGGGTGTACGCATTTGTAGCGCCAGCTTCTCTAGAGTTTTAAAACGCTACCAATGCCCAAAAAAAACGCTGCAAATCCTTAAATCTGGCGTAGTGTCTACAAAGCTTTACATAATCCCTGTGGGTTCGACCTTTTCTTATCATTATATTACTTGTGTGACTATGTATACTTGCATACTATTTTCCACACCAAGTTTTTGGCGTCATTGCCGGGGATTATAGTAAAATTTTGTTGTTTAGATTGTTAATTTAGTGTTTATTTTGTTACTATTAGTATTCTGTTTTCTGTGCAGAAACATTTAGTGCAGACACACCTAGTGCACTAGCATATGCCCAGAAATAGAACACCAGAATTTGATTGTGATCCAGAAATTGAAAGAAGATTTAGGAGATTGCTAAGACAACAAAGGCAAAGACAACAAGGCTGCAGAATTATGTCTCACCACAGTGAGGGAGTCTTAGTTAGAGGAGGACCTAACTCACAACAAGAACAACCTGAAGGTGAAGCAGATCACAGGCAACAATTCATTCAAATGAGACCAATAGGTATGATAAATGATAGGGATAGGCCTATGAGGGACTATGCCCAATATGATCAGCAACATATACAAACTAGTATTGCTAGACCTCGTATTGATGCTGTCCATTTTGAATTTAAACCTATGATGTTTCAAATGTTGCAAACAATTGGTCAATTTGGTGGATCTCCATGTGAGGATCCCCATGAGCATTTAAAGCAATTCATAGTGATCTCCACATGAGGATCCCCTATGATGTTTGTAGTAACTTTATCATTCCTGGTGATAGTGAGGATGCATTTAGACTTAAGTTATTTCCATACTCATTGAAAGATAGGGCTAAATCATGGTTAAATTCTTTGGAGCCCAATTCTATTCATACATGGAATGAAATGGCTGAAAAATTCTTAGGTAAATATTTTCCTCCAATTAAAAATGCTAGGATGAGACATGATATTACATCTTTTAGGAAAAAAGAATTTGAATCATTGTTTGAAGCATGGGAAAGGTGGAAAGAGCTTTTAAGAAAATGTCCACATCATGGTTTACCTGTCATTATACAGATGGAAACTTTTTATAATGTCATGAACCCCAAACTAGAGTGATGCTTGATGCATCAGCTGGTGGTGTTCTTTGGAATATGTCTTATAATGAAGCATGTGATCACATTGATAAAATTGCTACAAATAGTTCTAGTTGGTCTACTGAGAGGGTGAGTGCCCAAAAGAAAACCTCTGGGGTACATGAGATTAATGACATATCAGCCCTATCTGCTCAAGTAGCCACTTTAACTAACATGTTCAAAAATTTCACTTCAACTAGTGCACCTAGTGCAGCTACACCTAAGGAAAACACTGCAGCAGCCATAAAACAAGCCCCTTCAGGAACTACAAGTTGTGTCTATTGTGGGGGAGGCCATCTGTATGAAGAGTGTCCTAGCAACCCTGTCTCTGTCAATTATGTAGGTTACAATAGGAATAACAACCCTTACTCTAATACCTACAATCCAAGATGGAAGAACCACCCAAACTTTAGGTGGAACAATTCCAATGCACCTGCACCAAGTGCACCTGCACCAGCTATACTTCATGTATTCCAACCTCAAAACCAACAAAGACCAAACCCACCTGCCAATGATAATTCTCTAGAAGGATTGCTTAGATAATTCATTAGTGAAACTAGAACTGCTAGGCAATCCCAAGATGCATCAATTAAGAACCTAGAGAACCAAGTGGGGCAATTAGCAACTGCTTTGTATCAAAGACCAACAGGTACTTTCACTACAAGAAATTCACGTAATACCGGCGAATTTTTTCCGGCGGATTTTTTCCGCCGGTAAATTTCCGGCGGATTTGGTGCATTCCGGCGGATTTTTCCGCCGTGAAATTCCGCGATTTTGCATTCCGCCGTGATTTTTCCGCGTAAATTTCCGCGAAAAAGAGTGTTTCCGCGATTTTTTCCACGGTAATATTTCCGTGGATTTTTAAACATTACCGCGGATTTTGAAAAAAAAAAAAAAAAAAATTTTTTTTTTTAAAAAAATCGCCGGAATGTTCAAAAATCCGCCGAATTTATCGCGATTTTTTGAACATTACCGCGGATTTTTGAACACATACCGCGGATTTTAAAAATAAAAAAAAAAAAAAAAAAATTTTTTTTTTTTTTTTTTTTTAAAAATCCGCGTGTAATGTTTAAAAATCACGCCGAACTACCTACGATTTTTAAACATTACCGGCGGATTTTTTTTTAAAAAAAAAGAAAAATTTTTTTTTAAAAAAAATCATGGTAATGTTCAAAAATCCGCCGGAACTGTTCAAAATGTCTATAAATAAAATTTTCTCCTACACTCTTCTCATTTCTTTCCTTCTCATTCTCTTCTACATTTCCTCTTTCTTCTTCCTTCTCTTTCATTCATATTTCTTCTACACTTCTTAATATTCATTCTCATTCTCTCCTATATTCTTACTTCTCATACTCTTCTTCATTCTCATTCTCTCCTATATTCTTACTTCTTCTACACTTCTTAATCTTCATTCTCATTCTCTCCTAAATATCTTTCTTCTACATTTCCTCTTTCTTCTTCCTTCTCATTCATTCATATTTCTTCTACACTTCTTCATCTTCATTCTCATTCTCTCCTATATTCTTACTTCTCATACTCTTCTTCATTTTTATTCATTCATATTCTACTACATTTTTTTACTTACTTCTTAATAAATAAATAATTCAAATAATTTTAAAAAAATTAAAAAACTAATTCGAAAATAGTTTTTTCGTTGAAATAAAAATTAATAAAATAATTTAAAATGATTTTTCATTTTTAAAAATATTAAAAAAAATTAAAAATTCTAAAACGATTTTTTTAAATAAATAAAATAAATTACCAGCCGTAAAAAAATTAAAAATTAAAAACAATTTTTTTTTAAAAAAATAAAACAAATTACCGCGCTTTTTTACATTACCGGCTTTTTTTTTTTTTTTTTTTTTTTT
This sequence comes from Oxytropis ochrocephala, assembly GCA_020916435.1. NCBI lineage: Eukaryota > Viridiplantae > Streptophyta > Magnoliopsida > Fabales > Fabaceae > Oxytropis > Oxytropis ochrocephala. The sequence continues at coordinate 49,324,955 of CM037093.1, forward strand.
TTCCGCGAATTTGTGTCATTACCGGCGGTTTTTTTTAAATTACCGGCGGATTTTTTAAATTACCGGCGGCTTTTTTACATTACCGGCGGCTTTTTTTTTTTTTTTTTTTTTTTTTTTTTTTTTTATTTCCGCGGAATTTGTGTCATTACCGCGCTTTTTTCAAATTACCATGGATTTTTAAATTACCGCGCTTTTTTACATTACCGCGCTTTTTTTTTTTTTTTTTTTTTTTTAAATTTCCATGAATTTGTGTCATTACCGCGCTTTTTTCAAATTACCGCGGATTTTTTTTTTTTTTTTTTTTTAAATTTCCGCGAATTTGTGTCTTTCGGCGGCTTTTCACGGCAATTACCGGCGGATGTTTCGGGGAAAAATCCGCGAAATTACCGGCGCAAAAGCCGCCGGTAAACATTACGTACGACGTTTTTACCGGCGGAAAAAATCCGCCGGTAATGACATTTTTCCTGCGGCTTTTTGTTATTACCGGCGGATTCCGGCCGCCGGTAAATCACAAATTTCTTGTAGTGTTTGCCATCAAACACAGAAGCTTCAACCTCACAAAGGCAAGGTAAGGAACAAGTCAAAGCCATTTCTTTGAGAAGTGGCAAGGATTTAACAAAACCATATGAGATTGAAGGTACAGATAAGGGAGAAAAAAATAAAAATGAAAAAAATTCTCAAGATGCAGCAGCACCTGATGCATCTGCATCTCATGAAGTTCCAACTCCAAGGTTAGTTCCTAAATACCCTCCTCCTCCTTTTCCTCAAAGATTGAAAAAAGCACATGAGGAGAAGCAATTCAGTAAGTTTTTAGATGTTTTAAAACAATTGCATATCAATGTTCCCTTAATTGAAGCACTTCAACAAATGCCTAATTATGCTAAATTCATGAAATATGTGCTCTCTAAAAGAAAAAGACTAGGGGAATTTGAAATTGTTGCTATGTCAAAAGAATATAGTATGATCTTGCAAAATAAATTTCCAAGGAAACTAAAAGATCCAGGTAGTTTTACAATTCCTTTTTCAATAGGCAAGTTCTATACAGGTAGAGCATAGTGTGATTTAGGTGCAAGCATCAACTTGATGCCTAAGTATATTTTCACAAAGCTAGGAATTGGAAATGCTAAGCCTACCACTTTGACACTGTCTCTTGCAGATAGATCAATAGAATACCCAGAAGGAATCTTTGAGGATATTTTGGTACAGGTTGACAAATTTGTGTTTCCTGCAAATTTTGTTATCCTTGATTTCATTGCAGATGAGGAAGTACCTGTTATACTTGGAAGACCATTCTTGGCAACAGGAAAGACATTGATAGATGTGAAGTAAGGAGAGCTAAGCATGAGAGTAAATGATCAAGACGTGAAGTTCAATGTATTGAATGCTTTGAAGTATCCTACTGAGGAGAGTGTAAAGTGTTCAGCAATTTCTTTTGACTATTTGGTGGAGAAGCAATTCCAAAAGCAATATGATCACCTTGCTAGTGCACTAGCACCTGATGCAGCTGCACTGCCTGCAGAAGAATTTATTGAAGAAAGCATTCTGCCTAAGGAAGAAACTACACCTAAGGTATGGGCTAGAACTTATGAATCTCTTAATTTAGAATATCCCAATCTCAAAAAGAATCTACCTTCTATAGAACAACCTTCTAAGCTAGAATTAAAAGAATTGCCTAAACACTAAAAATATGTTTTTCTAGGTGAAGATAATGAACTTCCTGTAATCATAGCTTCTGATCTATCACTAGAACAAGAGCTAGATTTAATTAACACCTTGAAAAGACATAAAAGAGCTATAGGTTGGCAAATGGCAGATATTAAAGGGATTAGCCCCTCCATATGCATGCATAGGATAATTTTAGAAGAAAATTCTAAAAATAGCATAGAAGGGAAAAGAAGATTAAATCCCATCTTGAAAGAGGTTGTTAAGAAAGAAATAATAAAATGGCTAGATGCTGGTATTATCTACCCTATTTCAGATAGTTCATGGGTTAGTCTTGTGCAATGTGTACCTAAGAAGGGGGAGTAACAGTAATAGCTAATGAGAATAATGAATTATTTCCTACAAGAACTGTAACAGGGTGGAGAATTTGTATGGATTATAGAAAACTCAATAAGGCCACCAAGAAAGATCATTTCCCCTTACCCTTTATAGATCAAATGTTAGATAAGTTAGCAGGAAAGGAGTTCTATTGCTTCTAAGATGGTTATTCAGGATACAATCAAATAGCAATTGAACCTGAGGGTCAACAGAAAATTACCTTTACTTGTCCCTATGGCACCTTTGCATTTAGAAGGATGCCTTTTGGACTTTGTAATGCACCTGCTACCTTTCAAAGATGTGTGATGTCAATCTTTCCTGACTTCATTGAGCAATCAATGGAAGTCTTCATGGATGATTTTTCCTGTTTTTGGAGAAACATTTCCATTGTGTGTATCAAACTTAGAAAAAATTCTCCAAAGATGTGAAGACACTAATTTAGTGCTCAATTGGGAAAAATGTCATTTTATGGTGAAAGAAGGCATTGTGCTTGGTCATAAAATATCTAAAAAAGGTCTTGAAGTGGATAGGGCAAAAATTGAGGTAATTGAGAAACTACCACCTCCATCAACAATCAAAGGGATTAGGAGTTTCTTAGGTCATGCAGGTTTCTATAGGAGATTTATCAAAGACTTTTCAAAATTTTCAAAACCATTGTGTATGTTGTTGCAACATGATGTGCCTTTTAATTTTAATGAATCTTGTATGGAAGCTTTTCAAAAACTTAAAAAGGCATTAGTGACAGCACCAGTAGTTGTAACTCCAGATTGGAGTAACCCTTTTGAACTTATGTTTGTTGCTAGTGACTTTGCAGTAGGAGCAGTCCTAGGGCAAAGATATAACAAAGTTTTTCATTCTATATACTATGCTAGCAAAACACTAATTGAAGCTCAAATGAACTACACTATAACAGAGAAAGAGTTATTAGCAGTGGTTTTTGCTTTTGAATAATTCATATCATACTTGGTTGGCACCAAAGTGATTATATATACAGATCATTCTGCTAACAAGTATTTGATTTCAAAAAAAGATGCAAAACCAAGGCTAATAAGATGGGTTCTCCTCCTTCAAGAATTTGATCTTGAAATTAGAGATAAGAAGGGGGTGGAGAACCAAGTGGTTGATCATCTCTCTAGACTTGAAAGTGAAAATGCAGGTAAAAATGAAGAAATCAAGGAAAGTTTCCCTAATGAGAAATTGCAGCAATTACCTTGAATGCAGCTAGTGTTTCTGCACTCAGTGTAGCTACACCTCATGCATCAACACTATGGTATGCAGATATAGTAAACTTCCTTGTAAGCATAATTGTACCAAGTGACAAGAACTGCCAACAGAAAAGGAGATTCTTCTATATAGTCAAGCAATACTATTGGGATGATCATTATCTTAACAAGATGTGTCCAGATCAAATCATGAGAAAATGCCTCTCTGAGGAGGAACAACAAGCAGTGCTTATGCATTGCCATGCTGCACCTTATGGAGGGTACTTTGGAAGCCAAAGAATAGCAGCTAAGGTACTTCAATCAGGTTATTTCTAGCCTACTCTATTTAAAGATGCTTATTATATGGTCAAAACCTGTGATAAAATGTCAAAGAAGTGGTAACATATCTATTAGACATGAAATGCCTAGGACTAATATTCTAGAAATAGAACTCTTTGATGTTTGGGGCATGGATTTCATGGGACATTTTCCACCTTCTTTTGGCAATGAGTACATCTTAGTAGCTGTAGACTATGTGTCCAAATGGGTTGAGGCTGTAGCACTCCCAAATAATGATGCCAAATCAATTAGTAAATTTCTTCAAAGAAACATTTTTTCAAGGTTTGGTACTCCAAGAGCAATCATCAATGATGAAGGCTCACAATTTTGCAATAAACTCATTTAAAATCTTTTTGCAGAATATGGGATAAAACACAAGATTGCTACTGTCTATCACCCACAAACTAGTGGGCAAGCTGAACTTTCAAATAGGGAAATAAAAAGAATGCTTGAGAAAATGGTTGGACCAAATAGGAAAGATTGGTCATTGCACTTAGATGAAGCATTATGGGCATATAGAACTGCATTTAAAACTCCATTAGGTATGTCCCCCTATAGGTTAGTTTATGGCAAGACGTGTCATCTTCCTGTTGAATTAGAGAACAAGTCATATTGGGCTATTAAAAAGCTAAATTTTGATCTCAAAAAGGCAGGTGAGCAAAGGTTTTTAGAGGTTAATGAATTAGAGGAATTTAGGCAATTCTCTTATTAGAATGCAGAAATTTATAAAGCAAAAACCAAAGAATGGCAAGACAGAAAAATCCAAAGGAGAGAGCTTAAAGAAGGAGGAATGGTTTTGTTATACAACTCTAGGTTGAAATTGTTCCCTGAAAAATTGAGATCAAGATGGTCAGGACCATTCCAATTAGTCAAAATTTACCCCCATGGTGCAGTTGATCTGTATGATGCAGCCACTGATACCACTTTCAAAGTTAATGGCCAAAGGGTAAAAATGTACTATGGAGAGCAAGTGGTGAGAGATAAAGTTACCACTCAGTTTGAAAATCTCTAATTCAAAGAGATAGTCAGGCTGTAAGACTCTTAAAACAAGCACTTGAGGGAGGTAACCCATCATTTTATATAATTAATGCTATTATTATGTGAAATTTTATGTTTTAAGTGTTTTATAGGAAAACAGGGTAACAGAGCAGCTAGTGTGGCTACACTTGAAGTACTTACACCTAATGCCGCCACACTGCCTACACCAATGTTCCTTCCTCAAAATTGTGAAAGACTTGGGTGAAATTTTTTCACTTGCCAGCTCATCAAATTAGTGGAGAAATCTGATTAAAGGCTACATAATGAGTTGTTAAAGCTAAATGACAACACGTGTTGGCTTGCATGTTAGTCCACATAGCCTAACAGCTATATTTCTCAACTAACTTCTCCACTAACTCCCTCATTCTTTCATAAAACCGTTCACATTCTTTCAAGTTACCTTTCTCACTTTCTCTTGCGAAACTGATCAAATTCAAAAAATACTCACCTTCAACCTCTCACCAAATCAATCAAAACTCTCAATTTCAAAGTTCAACAATGGCGAAAAAGCAATCAGCAACCAAAACCCCTGGGAAAGCTTCTGGTGCAGGAACACCAACTCAATCAAAGAAATCAAAAGCACCTGCATCAATGATTGTGATCCCAAGAAGCGAGCATTTCTGGAACATGAAGTTTCTACCAGAACGTGGTTTCAACTTTGCAAAGGCATGCCACTCCTTCCTATCCATGGCAAGATTTGTGCAACAAAGAGCCTACTACTTAGAGCAACTAGTTCGTGAATTCTACTTAGGAATTCAGAACACAAGAGGAGGTACCATTTTCTATTCCATGGTCAGAGGTAAGAAAGTATTCTTTGATCCTACTAGGATAAACAAGCACTTTGATTTAACTTATCATGGTGATGCTTTTGAAGAAAAATTAGAAACATATGGAAAGAAACAAATGACAAAGATTAAGGATAGAGTAGCAATAGAAAGAGGCTCAATGGGAAAAATTCTCAAACACACAGTTTAAGCTTAAAAGTGGTGATTTAATTCCTGAATTAGGACTGGCACTTGTTTATATTGATGCATCAATTCTCCCCACCTCACACACATCCACATTATCTAAGGAAAGATTGATCCTCATAGATGCAATCTTAACTGAAGATAATGTTGACATAGGGAAATTGATCACTAGGGAGATTTTAGATTGCCAAACTAAGGGCTCTGGATTTCTGTATTTTCCTTGTTTGATTACTGAGCTATGCCAAAAGCAAGGAGTTATTGCTACTTCGATAGAGAAAATACAAAGAAAGACACCACCTAGTGGTTTATCTGTAGAAGTAAAGGAAATAATAAGGTCTGTAAGAATTAGAAATACGGTAGAGCAGGAAGTGCAGGAACACTTAATGCAGAAACTCCAAGCAGTGTGGAAATTTCAGAAAGAACGGCATGAATGGTTGCAATTGAAATTGAGTGACCCTGAGGCACAACTAGAGACCCCAATTTTCCCTAATTGGGTAATTGATGCTGAGGAGGAAGAAGAAAAAGAGGAAGAGATAGTTGAGAAAGAAAGAAGGTCAAACAGGAAGAGAGACACTCAGAAAGACAAGAAGGGTAAGAAACCAAGAGTGGAGGAAGAACTAGAAATACTGAGTGAAAGATATTGACAAGGAAGTAGATGAAGATGATTCTGAGTCAATGGAGGAAAGTGAAGATGAAGGTAATGGAAGTGACAACATGGAGGCAAGTGAAAGGCAGACATATGAGATTAGAAAGAAGTCAACTAATCAATCTCAACCACAATCACCCCCATCATAACAACAATCCAATATCCCTTCACCACCACCACAAAAATCACCCACCATTCACCAATTACCCATTCATTCATCACCACAGACTCAAAAATCACCAACACCTCAACCAATCACTTAGTCATCACCACCACAAAAACAACCCACCCCTTCACCAGAAAAAAATCCACAAACAGAGAACACAACCCAATTCACTAGAGAATCTACCCCATTCCCATTCCACTCTCCACAGGAAAAATCTCCCACACCTACCACAGAACCAATTATTGAGCCTACTAACCCTGTTGTTGAAAAAGATCATTTTGCAGGTAATCAACGAAGAGCTTGAGAAAGAAGGAGGCCAAGAAAGTTCTGAACATGAGGATCAAGGAGAGCCTACAAAAGAAGCAGTTGGTGTGCCCACACCTAGTGTAGAAACAACAAAGAAACAATCCAAGGTGATGTGAACCAGCCCTGCAGCAACAATCCATGCAGTATTGAAGGCTTTGGATGAGAAGAAGGAGAAGTTGGGATATACTAGAAGAACTATGAGACCAACCCCAACAAAAGGAATGTGGACAATGAGCTCACTCTATGGTGTACATGGTACAGGAACACAATCTGGTGCAAAGGAAGCAATTGAGAAAGAAAAGCTAACAGAAGGAGTCAAAGAGGCCGAGAAGGAAGCAGAACAACAGCCAGAGCAAGTGGTGCAACAACCTGAACAAACTACAGTGCAGAGTAATAAACCTGCACCTGAAGTTCCTACACAGGCTACACCTGAGGTAACTACACAAGTTACACTTGTTGCAGAAATGCCTGAAGCAATAGTTGAGAACCCTAATGAGCCTACTGCTACTGTTGCAACTGCCACCAAAGCAAAGCCAAAGAAGATGAGAGCCAAGTGTGTTCCTGCTATGAGGGCCAGTCCCAGATTCAAGAAGAAAGATTAAAAAGACCTTTTTAATGTTGTTTCAGTTTTATAATATGCTTAAGTAGTTTATTATATGTTTTAAATACTATGTGTTAAGTTTGATACTAGGTTAAAATTACTTTTGAGTAATCTCCCTCACTTTTGGAACTCTATGTTTTGTTTACTCAACTTAGAGCAGTGAGGACACTGCTCATATTTAAGTTTGGGGGGAGAAATAGTTATGTGTTTTGAAGTAAGTATCATACACTATGTTTCAGTACTGATATATGCTATGTGTGTTTAAGTAAATTATTTGGTGTTTAAGTAAAGTGTTAATGTTATGTTAATATGAAATATTAGTATTTTAGATGTACTTAACAAAGCATGTGATAACATGATCAATTGTTTCAAACAGTGGAAAAATTAAGTACATCATGTGTGTTAGACATAAATGATTATGAAGTATGATCAATTCATATTGCTTTTCTCAAAATTTATTTTCAAAGTGTATCAAATGAGCTAAGTTTTAAAGATGAAAAGGAAAAGAAAAAAGCCTTGTCTTCTAGAAATGATCAATTTTATAAATTCTTTGACACAAAAAAATTGAGTTTTTGAAAAGAACCATGTTAGATGGAAAGCTATCTAAAGCTAAGGAATTTTTGGAAAACTAAGGTCAAAAATAGATTTTTACTAAAAATATAGAAGTGCATAAAAAATTAAGTTTGGGGGAATTTCCATGAATACAAAGGCAAAAAGTGTGAGAGCTTGGAGAGTTAATGTCATTGGGTGTCAAAAATACTCAAAAAGTATCACAAAGTTTCAAAAAGCTACACTTGCCTGAGTCATATAACTGAACTTGTCCCTTAAATGCAAATAAGTTGAAAATGAACAAAAAGTTCAAAGAAATGCATGTGGAGGTCAGTGAGGAGGGCAGTGTGCGTTACAAAAGAAAATTCTCAAAGAGTTACAAAAGCAGCTACAAAATGTGTACCTGCACCACCTACATCAAAAGCACCTTCACTAAAAAAAGGTGTACCTAAACTACCAACATCAAATGCACCTACACTAAAATAAGGTGTACTCACACTCTAGAAAAAATGATGTATTTGCACTCACTGCATTGCATCAACAAAAAACAAACACCAAAAGTAGATATAAGGCAATTGGCTCAACAAGTTTGAAACACAAAAAGCCCTTTGTTGTGCTTAAGAGTCCCCCAAATCTTGAAGAATTTGTTAGTCTCGACTATATTTTGAAAAATCTCTAAAGGTGACCAAAAGTGTTCCACATTTTTCAAAAGCCAAAGAAAAACTTTTTATTTAGTTATGGAACCAATTGAGACTCAATGGGTTACACACTCACACAAATGAGTTTTTACAACTCTGAATGTTTTAAGAAAGCAAAGGCATAGAAAAATTCCTAAAACATGAAGCTCATCAAAGTATACACTTCAACCACTCTTTTTGAAAAGCATGAGTTGAGATGTCTTCATTAACGAAGTATGGTATTAACCTCCTGGGTGCCACCACCAGGGCAAGAGCCATCGTTTCTATTCTTTGGTATCTTGACTCGGCCCCCTGTAACACTTTGCTTACGAAGTAAACGGGACATTGTCCGTCTTCTGTTTCTCGGATCAGAACTGCACTGACTGTTTCTTCGGCCACGGCGAGGTAGAGATACAGAGTTTCCCCTTCTTCTGGTTTCAACAATATCGGTGGTTCTGACAGTATCTGCTTGAGTTCGGACAATGTGTTTTCACAGTCTGGCGTCCACTGGAATTCTACTCCTTTCTTTAGAGTTCTAAAGAAAGGGAGAGATCGGTTAATCGCCTTTGAGAAGAATCTGGATAGGGCCGCTATCATCCCGGTCAGTTTCTGGACTTCTTTCTTGGTAGTCGGGGGACGCATGTTGGTCACAACCCTACATTTGTCAGGATTTGCCTAAATCCCTCTCTCGGTGAGACAGAAACCGAGAAACTTTCCTGCCCTGACTCTAAAAATGCATTTGTCAAGACTAAACCTGAGGTTGTTCTTCCTGGCCTCGGCGAGGATCTCCTCGAGGCCGGCCACATGGCCCTCGTCTTGTTTGCTTTTAACAATCATGTCGTCGAGGTAAACTTCGACGACCCTGCCGATTTGATCTCGAAAAACTTTGTTCATCATTCGCTGGTACGTTGCCCCGCCATTCTTCAATCCAAAAGGCATGACCCTATCACAACAGTTTCCCCGGTCGGTCATGAAGGTAGTCTTTTCCTGGTCTGGTGGATTCATCGCGATTTGGTTGTAGCTGGAATAGGCGTCCAAAAAGGAAAGCAGTCGAAAGCCCGAGGCATTATCCACCTATTTGTCGATACTCGACACCAGGAAAGAGTCTTTAAGGCACGCCTTATTCAGGTCGGTGTAGTCAACACACATCCTCCCCTTACCGTTGCACTTTTTCACTAGGACAACGTTTGAGAGCCAAGTAGTGTACTTCACTTCTTTGACGAAACCTGCCGAGATTAGATCGTCGACCGCTTTAGAGGCGGATTCTGCATTCTCTTCGCTTTGTACTCTTTGCCGCTAAGCCACGTATTTAGCATTGGGGTTGACTGCCAAGTGGTGACAGGCTACTTCAAGAGGGATGCCCGGCATTTCGGAAGCAGACCACGCAAAGAGGTCGGCGTTACGACGTAGGCACGCAGTTAGTGCTTCCCTTACCGCATCGTCGAGATCAGCGCCTATCTTGACGGTCTTGTTGGGATCCTCGCCGAGGGGGACCTCGAGGAAAGTCCCCTGAGGTTCGGGGCGTTTGTTCCTCTTTTTGAGCTCTTTTGCTAGTTCATCATCAGATTCGTCTTCAGAGCTGTCGGGGTCGTAACGGGCGTCTACCTCGGAGAGGTTTACTTCGAGAGCCGTCGGCGAGGTGTTGTGTGAAAACAATATGTGCAAGTATACACAATCGTAACAAGTAATAAAGAGTAAGTAGAGATCGTTCCCACGATGATTGTTGAGTTCTTTTCTATATTTAATTAGCAAGTAAGCTAGTGAGTAAAAGCAAAGTAAAATAACAAGTTGTAGAACCAAGTTTTATCAACAAACAGTAAGTAAAATAAAGGATTAGTAGAAATTCAGAAAGAGTGTAAGCTGGAATGCCTTTCACTATGCAATGTCATCATAATGTATTAATGTTGTATCTAATGCTACAACATTAGGTGCTGCAGCAATAAGACGTTATTCTCTCGAATACTTCACACTAGGTTTCCTTGCAAGAGTTTATCTCTAAACCCTAAAGAAGTACCTCCTAGGTTGCTTGAGCACCGGTAGTGTTCACCTTATGGGTTATGCCCTCCTATCTCTAGGGTTTAAGCAAGGAACATCAAGATCTCTCGTTAATGATCACTACCCATATTATCCTTTGAGATCAATTTATAAACCATCTCTGAATTTATAAATGGTACTTATATTAGGTGATCAATTCTAAAATAATTTTGGAAATAGTATCACACAAAGGATGAAATGCTAAAACATCAAATACATGCATTAAACATACTAAGACTTCATTACATAGTTACTAGCATCCCAACTCAGAGTATTTAGCTCATAATGAGCAAAACACAAGAAATAAAGCATAGATGCAAAATCTAAAGCCATAAAACTGAAATTACAAGGAAGAAATATACTAAGAAGAGGTAGACTGAAGTTTGGCTCCAAGAACAGTGATAATGGAGGTACAAAAAACTCCCAAATATTCAAGTAAGTCAGCTCCTGTATTGCTGCAGCATCACTCTCAGCACTGTTGTGCAGAATTTCTACTTTTATTGTGAAAGTGGAGCTTGGAACGAAAATGGAGAGAAAGGCTATCTCTAAACCTAGCCTCCTTTTTGAACCAGCCTCCTAAATGAGGAAGATGAGCCTCCTTAAATAGTACTAGGGTTTAGTGATCCAAGAAATATCCTTTGGAGGTTACTTTTGTCATTCCATGTGCCAATGTACCCACAAAATGGAATATTCTGAGCATATGACAGTCTGGTACCAGCAATAGGGCGTGTTGTCCTTTTTTGATAGTTTGCCTCAGCAATTTCTCTCTCATCTTTCGCAGGAACACAATTGTTGCGGCACCTGATGCTGCAGCAATAAAATACACACATAAAAGCACAAAATGGGGCACCAAAGTGCCAAAATGACTTCAAACCATAATTAAATCTTCTTTTACACTAAACAACCTATTTTAATTAATTAAACACAATATTACTTTAGAACTCTCAATAATTTAAGCTAAAAAAGCATAAATAACTCTTATAAATGACAGTGCTTCGCAGCCTCCAAGTCCGCTGGTATGGTCGCGACTTCGTCGTCGAGGGCATGGAATCTTAGCTTCAGGTGAACAACCGAGGTGACGACACTGAGTTTCTCCAAAGTTGGTCTTCCAACGACACAGTGGTAGGCAGAAACCATAGGTATTACTAAGAACGTGGTTTTGACTGCTCGGGCGAGCTTCTTTTCTCCATAAGTAACGAAAGTTTCGAGATAGCCCAAGGGTCGCGCGATCTTTTCGCCGAAAACTGTATGGTTTGGCTCGGAGTAGGGGTTCAGACTGTCAGGGGATAGGCCGAAGGTGGGGAGAAGGTCCTCGAACATGAGGTCGGTAGCGCTCCCTTGGTCGATGAGGACCCACCCTACTTCGACGCCGGATATGGTTGCCGATATGATCAAAGGAATGTGTTTGTTAGGCTCCCCGAGGAGATAGTCCTCGTCAGAAAAGAACAGTGGTTGTCTTGGAGGAAATGTCCTGCGGTGGGAAGTAGAAGTCAACTGGGCAATCTCGCGCCATTTCCGTTTCACCGCGCGCCTGGATATGTCGGATGAGAAGAAGTAGCCTCCCGCTAGTTCCATGTCGAAGTGGAAGCAAGTGATTTGACTCCCACTGTGGTCGCCAATGTTCGGTCCTGGAATTCGGATATACCTTGTCCGAGGAGCTCGAGGATCTTTCTTCGTGTGCCTTGAAGATTTTCGTCGGCTCCTTGAAGATTGAGCTCGGGAGGTCCGAGTTGGTCTTCGTCCCACGTCGGGAGGGGTGTACCTGGATTCCCGGTACGCGCGCTGTGCCGCATTCTGAAATGCGTTTTGGTTTGTACCTCTAAAGCTAGATCGAGTCAGGCTCAGTTCCTTAAGGGTTTTTGGCCCAGGTCGGAACAATAAGAAAACCCCATGAGAAGAAAATTCATTTTCACAATTGCTGTCTTAACGATATAAATGAGAAAAATAAAAAGTCATGCTTTTAATTTTTTAAAGTGCATCATACAATTACGCCATCGATTTATATACCTCCAAGAAATGATATTGATGGAAGTAAGATCAAAATAATCAATTGAAATTCCAATTAGAGTAATAGCTATACTAACCTATCTCATAAAATATTTCAGTAGTCCACTGTCCACATAAGACCAATTACTTTGGCATCCAAAAAATAAGTGCTATATAAGTTCATGGAGAAGCAACCAAACATTGTGGTACTACGTTATAAAAAATATCCCCTAATCAACTTGCCCCAACTTCATACAACCCCTTTCATACTTACTACACACCCCCTCCTCTTATGAAAAGATAATAATACCCCTACCAATATTTTAAAACTCAATTCTATCCTTCTTCCTTCTTCACCTCTCCTCCAACACCCCCTTCTCCTAAACTCCTAAACCTCTCATCGTTCTCACCTAATTTGCTCAAATTGATCTCCCATTGTGAAGTATATTATGGTATGTAGCATATTCCTTCATTATTTTCCTTTATTTTCACGCATTTCACTTCGTTTGCTTTTTTTTTTTCCAGAAATTGCGTTTAGTTCAGACCAAAAAGTTTGAATTGGTTCGAAACTGTAAGTCTGAACTTGTTAAAGGGGGTGTCTATTGAAGGGTGGTTCGGCTCTGAAGTTTCGAACTGGTTCGATATTTTGGGGCCAAACCATGCTGTTTGACATATTATGACAGATTAATAAGAAATTCTATTTTTAACATTCTGTTTTTGACTTTTTTAGGTCCTAAAATGGCTGAAAGTGATTTGCTCGTATATGTATGTTCTATTGTGTGGACTCTTGGGATGGTGATTGTCATATCCCCCGATCTGACAACGGGTGGAGGTCAGGCAAAGAATATTGTGTATTGGTTTGTGAAAAGGTAGGAAAATACAAGTATGCTCATTTGGTTCCAATCGGGAATAGAAAATGTTGTTGCAAGTTTAGGCTAAAAGGAAAGTTAATCAAAAAACGTGGTGGTTGTATATTGACTGTGATGTGTGGAATACATAACCATGCATTGATGACTTACGGTGAAGGTCATCCATTGAATAACATGTTTTAGGCACATCTAGACTCGATTGAGCTTCTGAATACATTTTCCAACCGATTTAGGTATCCATTAGTTGAGATTGTCGGAGTTGCATCAATTGAGCTGACTTTCTCCATTGCATTTGCTTATGTCAAAATGCTCCCGAGTCCAGGACGAAGGAAAATGTCCCTTGGACAACTTCCCGTCCTCGAAGTCAGCAATTGACCGCTTTGCCGCATTATTCAAAGCTTGAACAAAGAAGAAAACAGACTTGTAACCCTTGTTCGAATCATTGGAAAACTTGTAACCCTTGTAGGCCGGTGAAAAATGGACTCGGCACGGTTGTCGGAGGGAAACGAATTTTCAGATCACTCAGAGCTCTCAAAAGAAACTGAATTCGAAAATATGGCGAAGTGAAGAATATGAATCTTCGAACTTGGCTTATATAGGCCTCAGGGGGCGAGATGCAAATCGACGTGTCCCATCAATGCGTCCCATCAATGCATAACTCTAACAATATGACAAGACAACTTTGGTTCCTCAAGCGTCACCTCGATTTTCCAAAACATCGCATTCTTGCTCCTCCACACACAGGGTGACACGTGGCGCGATATCATTGCTCTCTCCCATCAAAGGCACTTGGTAACTCAAGCTGAGGTCGGCCTCATCCTCTGCCCGACCTCGACTTGGGGGGGCACTGTTCTAGACTGGGCCTAACCCCATAAAACTTGGGCCATGCCAAATCCAGCGCTTGGAAACGGCCCAACGGCCGCCGTTCTGCAAGGAACGCTCTTCAACGGTCCAGATTGTTACGGCCGCATCCAATGCTTCAAATATGACACATCTGTAGGTACCACCCCTTGGCGAGCTCAAGACAAGCTACCTCGACAGCAACCTCGGCTTGTCCAAACTACTTCTTCAACCATCCAAAGCACATATCCAAATACCCCGTGGTCCAACCTTCATTCGAGATCCAGGTACTGAACACTAGGTATATATATATATATATATATATATATATATATAGGGCACACCATATATCACTACAACATTTTGACCCTACGGCAACGCCTAAAATTCCAACACTTAAAAAACCGTTGCCTTAGATCACAATGGCAACGGTTTTTTTGACCCGTTGTTGTTTCATTTTTTTTTAAAATTTTTTTCCCTAGCAACGGTTCAAAACCGTTCCCAAAAGGTCAAGGACAACGGTTTTTTTCTGGAGCTTTATCCAACGCTTTAAAACCGTTCCCAAAATATCAAGGACAACGGTTTTTTCTGGAACTTTAGCCAACGCTTTAAAACCGTTGCTATATGTACAATAATAAAAAATAAATTAAAAAATTGAAGCGCTAAATAGTACTGCTCCAGCGATTCACTTATGCTCCTAAATCTGAGTTTGCTATATCTCACAAAAAAATTCAATCACCAATAACCAAAATTCCCTTCTCAGCGATTCACTTATGCTCCTCTAACCCAAAAATCAGCCACTTCTCCGCGATTCCCTTCTCAGCGAGTTCACCCTCCCTTCCTTCTCTAACCCTAAAATCAGAACTCACTCAAGACAAGTTCGGATTTCAGAAATCAGCGAAACAAAAGACTTCAGAGAAAGAGGTTCTTCCTCAGCGAAACAAAACCTAGAACTCAGATTTCAGAAATCAGCGAGCAAGTTCAAGTAGCGTTCAATCGAACTCGAATTTCAGAAATCAGCGAGCAAGTTCAAACATCGATTCACTTCAGGTTCTTCCCCTCATTACACGCACCAAACTCAGATTTCAGAAAGCATATTTCGTGTGATTCATATCGCAACTTCAGGTTCTTCCTCACCGACTCTCTCTCTCTCTCTTCCTGGTTTTCCTCTTTCTCTGTATCTATGCTATTCCTTTGCTTCATAAAGTGGTTGAAGTTATAACATTTTCATTTGTATGAGCTGAGATTGGTAGATCGATAAATCTTTCCAATTACCATATTTTCTGATTAAAGATGGTTATATTCACATTTAGATTTTTTGTTATTAATTTAAATTTGATTTTGAAGAAATTAATAATAGTTATTAAGTCACTTCATGTTATTGTGTTTGCCGAGTTCTGTGTTTAATGAAGAGATGTTAATATATAAAATTTCAGTGTGCTACTAAGCTGCAAAGAGGTTTTAATAGCTTTTTGTGTCTTATGTTAATATATGCTTATAGAAGTGGTTATTGACTGGATTTAGATCTGCTACAGTTAATTTCACTGCAGTTTGCTGAAGTAGTTATCGACGCTGCATCCAAAAGCAACAAGGCGCTGCTGCGGCGCTGCATCCGAAAGTCACTAAGCAGTAAGCACCCGTACATCCCACCGCAAGCCGTGGGTTTCGCTCGGCGATTAGGTTTGACCACTTTTTGTAATCTAATCTAAGTTCCATATGAAAATTCTTTTCTGATAATGTAGCATCCCACACGTGCATATGATGATTTTGATTAATTCTATATATGTTATACATTGTGATATGTTCATACATGCATGCCAACACAAAACAATAAAAAGGACAAGCTACAAATACAAAAACGGTCCATTCAAATTGACAGCAAGAATTTGAAATTCTACAGCTCACTCAGAACTGGTTTCAGTGCAGTGATTGGTTGAGAGTGAATTAATAAAGATATACTATATAGATATATTCCTTTCCTAGCTTTCATGATTAATTACGCAAAAGGGGACTGTGCAAGATAGCATGGTGGGTTGTTCTGTTACTGTTATGGTGGGTTTTTATAACTTACAACATGTTTATCTTCTTTCTTTTACTGTCTATGATTGTCTTTTAATCTTTATCATTTATGATCATACTGTATCTTCTACCTTCAAATTTGCAGATAGTAAATTGGAGAACTCATTTAAAATTTCCAGAGGAAGCTAAACTATCAGCAGAGGCAAAGGATCTTATTAGTAGACTCCTATGCAATGTGGAACAGAGGCTTGGAACCAAAGGGGCTGATGAAATAAAGGTGTTTTGGTCTGCTCTCTTCTAAATTCTGTAATTTTGTTGGGTTACAGTAGAATATTAACAAAACTGGTCTTTTATTTCCAGGCTCACCCATGGTTCACAGGTATTGAATGGGATAAATTGTACCAAATGAAAGCTGCTTTTATTCCTGAGGTCAATGATGAGTTGGATACTCAAAATTTTGAAAAGTTCGAAGAGGTACATTCTTATTATTATATGCTTATTTTCAAGGATATGAAAGGTTTTTTTTGTTTTTGCAATTGCAAACCAGTACACACTCTTGATGATGTGTAGGTGGACAACCAAACTCAATCTTCCTCAAAATCAGGCCCATGGAGAAAGGTTTGTTCTCGTTTGAGTTTTCCTGCATCATTCTGTCGATAAAATCTTTAGTTTGAAGATAGTTATTTTAACTTAGATGCAAATACAAGTACCTCTTTGTTGAATTGTTGATGAGGAAATGGGCTCTCTTAAATCTGAGTTTGTAACTTTGACTTGTTATTTGCTGCAGATGCTGTCATCTAAAGATGTCAACTTTGTTGGTTATACATACAAGAACTATGAAATCGTGAATGATGATCAACTACCTGGAATTGGTTTGTAGTTTATGCATTCTTTGTTTTTATTCTCTGTTTCCTAGTTGATTCATCATTGTAGAAAAATTACTGTTATAGATATATTCCTTTCCTAGCTTTCTTGAAAGTATTGAGATTTGTGGTAAATCCTAGGACAAAAAGAAATATAGTATGTAAAACATGATTTATGCCTTATACTGTTATAAGTTATAACCTAATTGAAGTGATTTTCAACGGAGCATGAAAAGTGTCAGTTGAGATTTAGAAGTGTGCATTTATATATGTAGTTCTCGTTAGCTAATGGCAAGGAGTGTGAAGCTAATGTATTCAGTTGTGTCGCTTTGGCAGGGGAGTGAAGCTAATGTGTTCTAAAAACAAAATAAACAGCTAGTTGCTTCTGTTTCATATTTTCAAACTACTGGTTTGTTATATACTAAATTCATTGGTTCAGATGGTCTGCAGTAAATAGATTAGTTTGGTGATATGATATTTTAATTATATTGCACACTATTAGATGATAGTAATTAATTGATTATTTACATGGTATGCTTTCTACAGGATTTTTACGCATTCAGGGGATTGGACAATAAGGAATTGTGTTCAAAAGGTTCGTATCTGATATTAAGTAGTATCCATGTGATATATTACTATTATTTGTCAATTACATGTGACACACTTATATTTTACCATAATGGTAGTATAAAGGTTTTTTTTTAATATTCCATATTCTCTCATGATGAATTAATGTATTGCTATAATTTGAATTAATTTGGGTATACTGGTATAGTTTTTGGTCATATTTATTTCATAATATTCAGTTACCTTGTATGTCTCACTACAGAAGTAGAATGAAGACTTGGTGGATGAAAAGAGTACCTCTTGGAAGAGATTGAAAGAATTCTATATGTAATTTTTTTGTAGAGTTTTGATTGAGGCTTAAGAGCTTTCTAGAGTTTTGTTGCTAATTCTGTTCTTAGCTAGTTGTAATTGATCCAAGTGTTTTTTTCACCAAAAAGAAAAAACGACTTGAGTGTAAGTAGCTATGTATAAACATGTATTTTTTGGCTTGTAATAGTGACATTTTGACTCACTAAATTAGTGATCTCACTCTTTCAATTATGTAATTTTTTTTTATTTTTCTATTCTCAAGGGCAACGGTTTTAAAGTGTTGCAGATGTGATTGTAGACAACGGTTTTATTATAGGGAACGGTTAAAAATCGTTGCCATCTAATGCAACGGTTTTATGTTGTTGGCATAGTTTCTAGCAAAAACCGTTGTCGTTGCCATCACAACAGGAACGGTTTATTGTAAGTGTTGCTTTTTCTCACAAATAACCGTTGCCATAAGTATAGGCAACGCCCGCAACAACAACGGTTTCAAAACCGTTGCCAAAGGCAAAGGCAACGGTTTTTTGGCTTTACGCAACAGTTTTCAAGCGTTGCCGTAGGGTCAAAATGTTGTAGTGTATGTTAAACAACCAGAATTTTAGTCAAGAATCACTTTATGTGAAATTAAGAGGTATTTTCTCTTTGGTTCTGAATTGGACCATTATCCGGGATATAAGTAGCGCTCCATTCCTTGTTTTCCACCATTTATTTTAATTCTTGTGTAAAACCAACTATGTCACAAGGAAACCAATGTTCTGCGAATCATATCATTTTAAATCCATATTTCTTTCATCCCAATCACAACTGTACGAAAATAATTAGTAACATCCAGGAAATTTCCAAAAATCAAAGAAGTGTCCAAACTAGTTGGTCATCAATTTCAAGTTTAGTTTACCCTTTTTATTGCTTTTGAGTTTTTAAATTTTTTTTTAAAAAAAATGCATATAAAAATATAGAAATTCTCATGGTTGTGTAACTTGTGATTTTAAAAAATACAAGAAAACTATTGCTGTCACACTCTAGTTCACTTTATATTCTTAGTTGTTTAATGTTTTTTCTTTGACTGGCTTCATTGCTTCTGGTCTCACAATTTTTATCTTAAAAATTAGAGTCTTTGTTTTCTTCTTTCCCTTTCAATTCCAAGCTTAGTGTGCGTGTTTTTACCATTTGAGTGTTTAAAATTGAGTGAAGAGGGTAATCCAAACAATAGATTTTTGTTAGAGGCTCTTATGGCTCAAATGAGAACAATGTTGAGGGCACAATTACAGGGACTACATGAGAGATTTGATCAATTTGAAAATTGACAAAATCATAGTGATGAGGAGTAAAAGAGGAGAAGAAGGAGGGAGGAATGATCCAAAAACATATTCAGAGGAAAAATTGAGTGGCATAAGGATCGAAGAGCCATCCCTTTTAGGGAAGAATGATCCAAAAATATATTTAGAGTTGGAACAAAAATAAAAAATAAATATTTGTAACAATTACACTGATGTTTAAAAAAGGAATTGCTTTCAGTGAATTTACATATTATGCATTGATGTGGTGGGATAAATTGGAGAAAGATAGAAGCAGGTACAATGAATCAGCCATTGACACATGGGAAGATATGAAGAGTCTAAAGACTCACTCAATATGAAGGAAGATAATGAAGAAACTATGGCGAGGATTTGGTACATCAAGCTATAAAGGTGGAACAACAACTTAAGAGGAAAGGTAAAATAAGAAAAAGAACTTCCACTTTTAATTATCAAAGTTGGGTGTTTCATCATCATCATCATCATCATCATCTAAAAAAGTCACAAGGTGAAATTGTTACAACTAATCCTTCTCAAATTGTTTAAACTAACTGGGTTGTTAAGTGTTTCAAGTTTCAATGCCAAGGACATATTGCTTCTGAATATCCCACAGAGAGAACCATGACTGTATAGGAGGTTGAGGAAGGTAATGTTGTAGAGGTTGAGGGGTATGATGAGGAATATGAAGAGGAGGAGAAGAAATTTCTAGTGGTGAACTACTCATCGTGATGACGTTGATGGGACATTTAGTGAAAGGGGATAATACAATTAAAAGAGAGAATATCTTTCTTACAAGATGCTTAGTGCAAGGAAATGTATGTTCTCTCATTATTGATGGAGGAAGTTGTACTAATGTAGCTAGTACACGATTAATTTCTAAATTTCATTTGGAAACTAAGCCTCACCCAAAGCCTTACAAACTTCAATGGCTTACGAATAGTGTTAAAAATATTGTGAATGAACAAGTTGAGGTGTGTTTTACAATCGGTAGGTATGAGAATGTAGTGGTGTGTGATGTGGTACCCAGTAGCGGAGCTTGACTGAAAAGGTTGGGCGGGCCGCTAAACCAACCTTAATATATAAATTAAATACGCAAATAATATTGCCGACAAAAAAATTAAGTTGTAATAAGTACAAATTTGATCATCAAAAATTAGGCTACATACCTTAAAGTAATGATCTACACATTCCAAGTGACTTGAAATCATCAATAATAGACTCAGAACTAATAGTTTCACTAATTTCCCTTTCAATCTAAACTTTCATGCTATCAGCTAGAAACCCATTTTCCATCTTGCTTCTCAACCTAGTCTTGATGATTTGCATTGCCGACGAGCAGTTGTGGCGGTAGAAACTGGAAGAGTCATGATAAGGCAGAGCAGTCTATCAATCAAGAAGTACATTTCATTCTTGTTTCTTTCAACCAAACATGAGCATAATTCTTGTATAGTTGATAAATTCTTCAAACATGACTCTTAACGGCGAATAGCCGAAGTTGAAATTTCATACTCATATAATCCTTCGTATTTCATCGATTTGATTTGGTGGATATGTCCATATTTGAGATCGCTTTCCCGAATCACGTTCTAAAGAAATCAAAAAATCATCTGTGTTATTCACTTCTTCAATTGTTAGAACTTCAACGGTTTGAGACATAGAAGTTATCACTTCTTCAATTCTTGTAATTTTAATCAATTGAGATGTACGAAGTTATCACTTGTTCATCTCTTTCATTCTCACAAGCTTTCTTCTTAAAAAAATGATCAATTGTTCTACTCTTCATTTTTACAATCTAATATCAACAAAAATTAATATTAATTAGCTCATTGTATTAGCAACACTGCCTACACAATCAATTGAAACACCCTAAAATCAATTCAAAAAAACATTGATAAAGCAATGACAGTGTTGCAAGTTGCAATTGCAAGACATTGATAAAGCAATTCACAATAAAATCAATTCAATTGAGTGAGCATATATTGCAAGACATTGATAAATCAATTCACAAACTTTTCAAGTCAGTGGCTTCCAATGAATTATTCAGATACATGGATTTCAAGTCAGTGGCTTCCAATGAATTATTCAATTCACAAACTTTTCAATTCCAGTCACAAACATTGATAAACCTACCAATGAATTTCAGATACAGTGGTGACATTGACAATGATAAAGCAATAAAATCATATCAACAATAAAATCAATTCAATTTAGTTGTCAAAAAAATAAAATAAATAAAATCAATTCAATTTAGTGTTTGTCTTACCAGAGAGAGTAATCACAAACTAACAATAAGAAACAATTAATGTGAACAGCGACGCCGACGAGCAAGAAGAAGAAAAGATGAACGGCAACGAACTGAGGTGAGATGGTGAGCGATGAACGACGACAAACGAACACAAACTGAGATGGTGAATGAAGAACAACTTAGAACGATGAACAGATGATGCGTGAGAAGAATGAGAAGTGAGAACCCATGATCAGTAATCGCGAGATGATTTGTGATGAACAAACGATGAACAACTGATAAGTGAGAAACAAAACGATAACTGAGCAAGCTGAAGAATGACAAACTCAGAAAGAGATTAGGCGTTGTCAATCTTTGAGAGGATGAGGAGTTGTGTCTTTTTTTTAAAACTTATGGGTAATTTAGTAGTTTTCCCTGTACGATAAAAAAAATTACTGGGTGGGCCGCGGCCCTGCGGGTCCCATAGGAAGCTTCGCTGTAACACCCAAAATAATTTAATTAATTATTTAATTAAATTATTTAAGTGTTGAATTAATATTGTATATTAAAATATTAATATATTGGTTTATTTTAAAAATGAAGGAAGTGGTGTCGGTAATTCCGGGGTGGTAAGGAATGGCCCAAGAGCCCAAACCCATTGACTTAGGCTCCTAGGCGCTAGGGTTGAATGCATTTTTTCGCATCAATTGAGAAAGAAATAAAGAAAACTTGCGAAGTGAGAAGGGAGAAGTGAGAAGGGAGAAGAGAGAAAGAAAATCGGCGCACAAGAGAGAGAAGAGGGAGATCGCGTGAGAGAGAGAAGAAGAAGGAAGAGGAAGCTTTGTTGCTGCGGTTACTTCGGTGCGTTCGTAGAGGGGTCTTCATCTTCGGCATAACCAAGGTAAGGGTGGGTCTTTCCTTATAATGGGGTTTATAATGGGATGTATGTGGGTTTAGGGCTTATATCGCTATTTCTAAGATTTTTGATGATGTTGTGATGTGTGAAAGTGTTGAAGATGAATTGATGCACACTAGGTGCTTGTTGAAAAGTATATGACTTGTTAGGTGTATGTGATGATTGAAAATGCATGCTAAGTACTTGATGAAATGTGTGTTTGAATGATTTAGGAATATATATGTTGCCTCTTGATTTCGTTTTGATGATTGATCATAGTGATTGCATTTGATGTTAATTTGTGTTTTTGTGAGTTGATCATGGGAAAAACCAAGAGAAAGAAAGAAAGGGGTCTGTGTATAATTTTTGGGGTTGCAGTGAGTGTGTGCCGAGGTGAAGTGAGTGTATGTCGAGGTGAAGTGAGTTTGTGCCGAGGTGAAGTGAGTGTGTGTCGAGGCGAAGTGAGTGTGTGACGAAGTGAAGTGAGTGTGTGTCGAAGTGCAGGGTGTCAAAGTGCAGGGTGAGTCGAAGTGTAGGGTGTGCCGAGGTGCTATTAGTGTGCCGATGTGTTGTTAGTGTGCCTATGTGTTGTTAGTGTGCCGAGGTGCTGTTAGTGTGCCGAGGTGCTGTTAGTGTTGTGTTTTGGGTGTTGTGTGGTGTTGTAAGTGATGTTAGGTGCCAATTTTAGTGCTGTTATGCTAATGATGTGGTGATGTGCCTTTGGCTACCTTTCTATACTAAAATTGATGTGGTTATTGACGATGGGTCTAAAGACCAAAATGACGATGATGATATGGAAGACGTTGTTGTTGTGGTGATTATGTTTTGACGGTTGTTCATGAAGTCACATGCATACATGTGCATATTTTGACGATGTAAGGCTGCGGTCTCGAGCTAGTGACGATGAATAGGGCTCAAATAGTGACGATGTGCCCAATTGGCAAAATTAAGGACGATGATGGTACCACATGCATGTTTGGACTTCATACATTCATACTCATCATTGACGGTTATTTTTGGATTGATAGGTAATATATGTGTGTGGCAAATGTAAATATAGATGTGGTTGTGTAGTGAGTGATATATATATATATATATATATATATATATATATATATATATATATATATATATATATATATATATATATATATATATATATATATATATACTAGTGCAGAAAAGGCTTTTTGTATCGGTTGTTTTGCACTTTTAGTATCGGTTATCTGTCGATACTAATTCGACCGATACTAAATGACGTTTTTTTTGGTGATTTTTATGTCTTGAAAACGTACTATTAGTATCAGTTATTTAAATAACCGATACTAAATGTCACTAAAGCATTGTGTTTCTGTCTAAAAAATGACATTTAGTATCGGTTATTTAAATAACCGATACTAAATGTCACTTTTAGCATCGGTTATTTAAATAACCGATACTAAATGTCACTAAAGCATTGTGTTTGCTGTCTAAAAAATGACATTTAGTATCGGTTATTTAAATAACCGATACTAAATGTCTATTTTTTTTAAAAAAAAATTAATTGGCTAATTTGATCATTACTATGGCAACATAAATAAAGTTGAAAAATAAAATTTCACCAATGACAAATACTACTCATCATGCACCAACTAATATCAACAGTTTATGGAAAGCTACAATCCAATAACAATATTTATCGTGAAGCATCACACTTGATCATATTTACAATCTTTTGAATGAGACAACAATTTTCTTTTAAGTTTTGTTCAAAAGGATAGTGAAAATACATTGTTACTTATATCACAAGAGACCACACAAGCGAGGCCTTGAAACGAAATTGCCTCCCATTAGCTTTAACAATGGCCATAACCTCAAAGATTATTCCAAAGCCAGAGTCACGATGCCATATCTTTGCTTTGCATTTGCGCCCGCTATAACATAAACAAGAAAAAATTTAAAAAAATGAAAATATAAGAAAAGAAAGCATCAAGGATAAGAACCCTTTATTCATATGGAAGAAACAGATAAATAAAAATACCTTCTTTGAAGAGTGAAGGTTGTTCTTTGTCAAACCACCAATTATCAATGCCGATGCCACAGGAGATATTGCATGTTTACGATTTTCTATAAAACTTGTCAATTCCACATATAAATTGTTTCTTAAGCTATTTTGAAAGATTTAATGTAATGCAATCATCTATGTCCACAAACAGAATTTAAATTTATGTGTGCCTAAATATAATGTAATAAACTTTGTTATGCACTCAAATTAGAACTAGCTCCTTAGGTTCGAAGCTACTTACAGTTAAAGGTTCAAGCTAATGGGCTGGAAGGAGAAGAAGCGTTTCTTCTGACGGTATAGTGACCGCTTATTAGATCCAGGGCATCCTGTAAAAGACATAAAACTTATTAAACATTTTAGGATCAAGTGCACGTTATTTAAATGAGTGGAAAGAAAAAAAGAACGTGAGTGAACTCGCCTGTCGAATCCCATCATGGAAGTTATTTAAGTAATAGCGCGAAAGTGCACTCATCCCATCTTTAATTTTTCCAGTTATTGTTTGTTTTCCATATCTGCACCATAAATCGAAAATTTACCACTATCATAAAAGGAAAGATAGCTTGGTCCGTGATCTAAGGCCTAAGGGACACCGAAGGAGTTTGAAGCGAGAAGTTCAGGGTTCAGAAGGAAAAATAGAAACATGATTACCCAAAAGTTCATACCTAACTAAGTCCCCTTTAAGGGCATTAGTACCAGCATAGTGAGATGACAAGCAGGAATCCAAGTCCAATCTCAGCATGTGATGTTAGTATATTGAGGGTAGTACTGTTTGACTCCACCCAAACACAGGACTCTTCCAAGTACTTCCTATTCAAGCAAAAATGCTACTTATATGTTAATGCATATTAAAAAATAGTGTCCTAAGTAGGTAGCTCGGCTAGTGAGCTTAGGGACACCGAAAGAGTTTAAAGCAGGGCGTCCAGGATTCGAATCTTGTAACTTGTAAATTAACATTTCCTCCTCCCTCCTAACTAATTAACCACTAACATTTTCTTATCGAAACAATATAAAAAAATAGTATCTTTAAACAAAACATCTTGTCAAATCCATTATTTAGAGTTGAGCTAGGTCAAAGCCGGCAAAATTATCAGCAAAAGCAATAAACAATTATGCCTACTGATCTTAAAATAATCACTCAGGTTGCAATTTGGTATGAAGTAAATCACGTGCTTTGGGCATCCAGAGATCAAAATATAATTCCAGAAAACAAATTGAAATTGAATAAGAAATACTATGCTTGGCTTTGGCCATTAAATTTTAATGAAAAACCAAATATCAGAATTATCATCGGTATGGTTTCTTCACGCCACAGACTGATATGTTCTTTTAACTGATAGTACATTATGAAAACTATGTATCAATGAATCACAGATAAAGAAGAAGGTAGAAATAATAGAGAAAGTGAAAGCCAAGTATAATATACAGATAGAAGATAATAATGCGGTGATGCTATTTTTAGCAAAGATTATATTTTTACTAGTATAAACTTTCAAAAGCTTATTACCTGTACAAGGTAGAGCGGCTGAAATTACGTCTAATGAACTTGGCAACATGTTCAAATGACCAACATAAGATAGGGATCAAAGCAACTGCAACATAATGAAAACATGTTATAGCAGGCAGGACGTGGCGGTGAGATTAAGGAATTATAATACGAGAAGCAAGCAAGAGTGTAATAGAATTAGACCAAGGAGTTCACATTTAAGGCAAAGATGTGATGTAACAAATGTAAAGCGCGAAAGATCGAAGTATATAAAATCCTTGAAGCAATTATAGACTGGAAGTAAACTTGCAAGGCCTGCATATTCCATGCTCTTGGTTTCTACAATTTACAAGAAACATGTATTAAAGATAGAAGAATAAGAACATCAAGAAGATACTGTTAACTGTAACTCCAGAATAAAAACTTACCCCGTATTGCGAGTACAATGAGTACAGAGAAGAGACAGTAGTGCCCATAAAAGATAGTCGATAAGCCCTATTAGAAAGATGCTTAGGTATCAATGGAAAAGTTGCAAGGAATGCCACAACAAACACCTGCAGTAAGTATTTGAATGCATCAGCAAAAGAAGTTATTCAGAACAGCACGCAGACAATCTAAGGATATTAAAAAATTGATTTATAAAAATAAAAGGATGCAAAAAACAAATGTACAAGGGGCCAGAAATAAGAATTTTAATAGGCAAATGATTTAAAATTTCACCATCTTTGTCACAGAATAAATAATTTGGCTCCAGAAAAACAACTTGCTGATTCAGACATGTCCTAGAGGTAACAAATTTGGCTCCATCTAAAGGGACGGACTCGGCTAGTACCCGGTTCGATCCCCGGATGGAACAAATTCAAGTAGCGATCAATCGCATACGTGCGGCCATCGAATCCCATTTAACGCAAGGCCGGCAAACTTCAACCACTTCCAAAGCGAGTTCAGTCGGTTTAATGCACCATAACCAGTTCCATATGCCAAAGCTCCAATGACCACCGCTCTCCATGGCGAGTTTTTATGTTCAGCAAAGCGCAGAGACAAACAAAGCAACTTTCCACTAGTGATGCAACTAACTCCTCCCTAAATATACTTTTACTTGTAATGCTATTAAGATCATCATTCATTCCGGCATCCTCAAATAGGAAGCAATATCAGTTCCGGCAAGAGGTTTCGACCTCTTCTGACGCTTTCCTTGGCAAATAGGTCCACGCAAAGAGTCGTTTCTACAAATACACGCTAAAGCATGCATGCGATCTGATTCTGCTCTCGGGTTTCTCACCATCAAAAGTAGTCTCTTGAATAAAGTGATACCTACAAGTAGCCATTTATAGACAATAGACAATAATAAGTATTGCTACATCAAGCACAAGCCATTTTGTGTAGCCAAACATCTAATGTTGTTTGTATATGCTTCAGTATCACACAAGATACAGAACAAAACATGTTTGAAGCACAAGACTGCACTAACGACAATAGATCAAAGTAATAACAAACAAGTAATATAAAGTTAAGAAACCGGATCAAAAGTCTGCAAATTTGAAGGCTCACTTCACCCATTAGCATGAGGAATACGAATAAGATTGGTAAAATTACGATTCCACTCACAATTCAAAGATCAAGATCCAACTTCACAATTTAAGAAATGCATAACCTAATGAAGAAAAGAAATACACTAATCAAGGTTTCAAATCTCACAACCCAGATCAATATTGTGAAAATTGTGGGTAAGTGAGTGATGTGATGAGACCACACTTGTGGTTGCAATTTGGTCATAGGGACTAAAAAAAACCATGACAATGAGGATTCCAATTTAAAACCTTGAAACCAATATGTAATTCATGGATTTAAATGAGGCTAGGTCTAGGGGCACTACCTGCATGTTAAGATCAAGGAGATGAAGATTGGTAACAACAACCCTAACACAATACTCTCTGGCGGAGAGAAAATTCCTGCCTATCCCACAATGTGAGAATGGCAATAATGGACTGCAATGCCCATTCCGTCTTCCCTCCAGGCACATCATCTAGATACAGCATATTAATCCCCACTTCATAAATCAATGCCGGTTCCAACGAATAAGTGATTTTCAACCTCGAAATCAAAACGAATCAGTCATTTTCGTTGTTAAACAAGAAAAACAAAAACAAAAACATTGATTCTCAGAGATGTTTACCTAAGATTTCTTTGGGTTTGAAGATGAAAACTTAGGGTTTGAATATTTCTTTGCACTGAGTAACTAGGCGGCGAGAGAGAACGTATGCGCGACGGCGAGCAAAGAAACGGTGATTTGATGGTTGTCTCTTCACGTTCTTCTCCTTTCTTTGTGAGGCTAGGGTTTTGCATTTGTGAGTGCAGAGAGAGGAGCAGAGATAGGATCGAACTTAGGGAAACCTTGTGAGGAAGATGGAGAGAGTTGAGAGTGAGATTTGAGAAAGAGAGTTGAGAGTGAGATTTGAGAAAGAGAGTTGAGAGCGAGATCCAAGCTTCTGAGAACGAGAGCCAGAGTTGAGAACGTGAGAGAGTGTTTGTGAGTCATCGTGAGTGAGAGAGTGAATCAGAGAGAACGCCTCTTGGAGGAAAATTAAATGTGACCTGTAGTACCGGTTATCCAAAAGACCGATACTAAATGTGTTAAATTAGATGACATTTAGTATCGGTTGACTAAAAACCCGATACTAAATGTGTTAGAGACACACATTTAGTATCGGTTGTTTAAACAACCGATACTAAATGTAAGCGTGTAAATTGAAAACTTCAATTTAATTTCAAAATTGCCACCGCGTCTACATTTAGTATTGGCTGTTTAAACAACCGATACTAAATGGTGCTGTCTAAAGTCATTTTTACACTAGTGATATATATATATATATATATAGGTATATGTTAATACGGTTGATATAAATATAAATTGTGGAAGTTGTTATATATGTAAATTGTGAAAATTGTTACGTATATATAAATGTTTATATATGTATTTCTATAGTTGTTATGTATATAAATAAATTGTAAACGTTGTTATATATGTATTTATAAATGTATGTAAATGTAATGCTGTGACTGGTATAGTTCTGTACTCTTACATACCACTTATTATAAGCTTTATTATACGGTCGAGACTCACCCCTTATGTTGATTATTACTACAGGTAACCGTGAGTGAAGGCTCTTAATCCTTCATCCCTCGAGTCGGTCATGCTCTGATACGTAGCACCTGGGGGGCGAATATTAGTTATTTTAGTCTTATTTTATTTGACACTGTTGGATGTTGTGTTGATGTTGTTACAACAATGTTATAGAACTATTTCCTTTTTATTCCGCTGCGTGTTGATGAATCATACTTTGTAAACTTTTTGAGTTACTTGGGGGGTTCGCCCAACTTATTGAGGAGCTACGTATTATGTTCCTTTTCTTTGAATGATGAATTTTATTATCAATTGTGTATGTTGGAATTGAAGCAAATGTAGCATCCCGTTTGGATGAATTGAAAAAAATAAATTAAACTCTAATATTTTTAATTTAAATTGTCGGCTAGTTATATATTGTTAGGGGAGCCTTGGAAATTTGATAAGAAGGCTAGTCATGAAGGACATACAAACAAATATTTTTATTTATATCATGGCCAATGGATTGTACTTGTTCCTTTGGTTCCTAGCGAGGTGAGAGATGATCAAAAGGAAATGAGAGAAAAACTGAAGAAAAAAAAAACAATGAAAAAAAAACGAAAAAGAAAAGTAAAAGACCAAGAGAAAAAAGGATGATGAATAAGAAAAGAAAGAGAGTCTAATGGCAAAGAAAGAGAGAATAAAAATGCCATGTTACTAATAATCCTCATACTTGCTTTATTGCAAAGAGGTGGCATTGCTTGATAACACTCCTAACACACAAAATTTCCTTAGTTGTGTTGATTCTCTTTTGCAGGAATTTCAGGACTTGTTTCATAAGGAGGTACCAAGAGGTTTAGCACCTTTGAGAGGAATTGCTTTAATTTGGGTGCATCTTTAATTTGACGCTTATAAACGCGGTGTTATCAAGTCTACTGTTGTCTTTCTTCTCCTTCTTTAAAGTTCCGAAGAAGGTTCTTGGTGAAATGATTCGATTGCAAAGACGCTTTTTATGGGGAGGAGATGACGAGCATAGAAAAATTGCTTGGATCAAATGGGATTTAATCTGCCAACATAAAAATAAAGGAGGTTTGGGTGTGAAAAACGTAGAGGCTTTTAATATAGCACTTGTTAGTAAGTGGAGATGGAGGTTGGTGAATGAAAGCGAGCAATTGTGGTGCAAGGACGTGTGTGCAGCAGATATGGAACTGAAAGTGAAGGATTTCGGGGCTGTTGTGGATGGTGTTTTGCGGTGGGAATTTGCTTGGGGTGAGGCTTGCGTAGGAGCTGCAGCAGCTCAATTGGATGAGTTGAAAACAATTCTTTTCTATGTTAATATATGTTCTGAGGCCGATGACAGATGGTTATGGCTGGCCGATACTTCGAGACATTTCTCAGTACCAAGTCTTATTATTCGTGGCTGGTTGAGAACCGTAAGGGAGAGGAGCATCAGGTGGTGGAAGAATACAGATCGACCTGCTCAATGATTTGGAGTTGTGATGTCCCGTCAAAGGCTGCTTTCTTGGCGTGGAGATTGATATTAAATCGGTTACCCACCAGGGATGCGCTTATTGCACGTGCAGTGCTGAATATTAACCATGAATCAAGTTGTGTATTCTGTTTCAGGGAGTTAGAGACTGTTGAACATATGTTCTTTGGTTGCAAGAAGGCGCTGATGGTGTGGAGGGCAAGTTAAATCGTGGCTGCAAATGGATTTCAACGCTGAGATACAACCTATGAATCACTTCTTTGTGTTTGGGGAAGCTTTGAAAGGAAAGAAGATGAAGAAAGTGAAGCACTTGGTGTGGATTGCTTCGGTTTGGGCTCTATGGCAGGCAAGAAATAAAATTGTGTTTGAAGGAGCAGTTTGTAATGTTGAAAATATTGTAATGCATATTAAGCTAGTATCCTGGGGTTGGTTTATTTATAGGAAGGGTAGGAGAACAAGTGTTAGCTTTGGTGATTGGTTAAATTGCCCTTTGGGTTGTATGTTATCCATTTAGACTGGGCACTCTTTTTCCTCTCAGGGTCTTTTTCTCACTAGGTTTTGGCTCTGGGAGGTTTTAATGAGACCCTAGGAGGGTCCCTTGCGGGTCCCCTCCAAGCTTTGTATATGGGTTTGGAGCACCCCTTGTGCTCCCATAGTGAACTCCCTTGCTTATCAAAAAAAAAAACAAATCATGTAATTTTTCTAGGTTCCATTGTAAGTTCTAAAGAAATGCATGTAGATGAAGAAAAGGTGAAAATAATTTATGAGTAGCCCGAGCCCAAAAAAGTGAGGTA
Source organism: Oxytropis ochrocephala (assembly GCA_020916435.1). Taxonomy (NCBI): domain Eukaryota; kingdom Viridiplantae; phylum Streptophyta; class Magnoliopsida; order Fabales; family Fabaceae; genus Oxytropis; species Oxytropis ochrocephala. The sequence continues at coordinate 49,356,301 of CM037093.1, forward strand.
AGAAGCTTTCATGGTTTAGCAAGTTTGTATAGGAGGTTTGTAAAATATTTTAGCATCATTGTTGGACCCGTTAATTAAATTTTTTAAAATGAAGTTGGTTTTAAACGGGGTGAGAAACAAGAGCAAGCCTTTGCCGCACTTAAGGAAAAAATCACCCAAGTAGCAATTCTAGCATTAACAAATTTTGTAAATCTTTTGAAATTGAGTGTGATTCTTCTAATGTGGAATTGGGGCTGTTTTGATTCAAGAAGACCATCTAATTACTTATTTTAGTGAGAAGTCAAAATGGGATACCCTAAATTACTCTATTTATAATAAGGAATTGTATGCCTTAGTTAGAGAAATGCAAACTTCGCAACACTACCTACTACTCAAAGAATTTGTCATCCATAGTGGTCATGAATCATTGAAGTATATTTTTTTTTGATAAGTCAAATTGAATCATTGAAGCATTTAAAAGGACAAGGTGAGTTGAACAAGACACGTGCCAACAAAGGTATTTGTTAGCTATTATTATTACTTTTATTATTAGTTAAATCAATAGTTTATTATTAGCGGTACATATTCCCATTCCACACCTATTCCCATTCCACCTTTTCCTTTTCTTGTAATTATTATTTTTAAGCCTCTTCTTTGTACTATATATATATATAGGACCTGTTACCTATCAATAAAATTGTAGAATTATATTTTACCAATTAATATGGTATCAGAAGAAAATATACTCTCTTTCTAATTAGTGTATTGCTAATTATTCAGAAACATCCAAACACTGCAGTACTCCTCTTCTCCAAACGGCGCGATTCTTCATTTGGTTCTGTGCGTCCCTCTCCTTCCCAACACATCCGATCTGCAACATTTTTTTCTCCTGGATTGCGTTTTGATTCTGAATCGCGCCCGTTCGCTCTCCATTCATCGTTCTCGGTTCGCGCCTCCAGCAGCGCTCCTCTCCTTCAACGCTCTCTGTTCGGTTAACCTTCGTTTCCGGATCGTGTGATTGTTGTGCTTCAGAACCGATTCAGGTTCCTTCTTTCCTCTGACCCTGATCCTGAAATTTCTTGACCCCCGCATTATCAGGCCCGTGGCAAAGAGACTCGAGGCCGACCTCCACAGCGAGGCACTCGTTTCTGCACTCACTGCAATCGCACCAATCACACAGTGGACACTTGCTTCATCAAACATGGTTATCCTCCGGGGATCAAATACAAGAAAGCGGTCAATCATGTAGCCATTGAGACTCCAGGCACCTCCGACTCCCCTCTTGGTTTCACCAAAGACCAGATTCAGAGCCTTCTTACCTTGCTCCCTTCCACATCACCTACTGCAACTGCTACGACTTCTTTTGCCAGTGCTCATCACTTTGCCACCGACTCATCTAATCCAGGTACTTCCCTTTCTTTATGGCTTGTAGATTCCGGTGCTACTGATCACATAACATCCTCCCTACATTTTTTTGCAACCTACAAAGCCATTCGACCCGTAAGTGTATCTCTCCCTAATGGTACTAAGACCATTGCTCACTATAGTGGTACTATATTCCGTACCCCTGACCTTGTTTTATATGATGTGTTGTATATACCTGGTTTTTCCAAAAATATTATCTCTGTTGCTAGACTTCAAGCCTCTAAATATTGTCAGGTACTGTTTGTTGACGATGAATGTTTGATACAGGAATGACCTTCTATGAGGACGATTGGAAACGCTAGGTTGGATGGCATGCTATTCTCGATGGTAATTGACTTCAAGCCTACCTCTAGCTCTGTTTCAGCCATCCACTGTACTGGCCCGGCCAACCCTGCAGTTAACATTGATCTTTGGCACCATAGACTAGGGCACCCCTCCCCCGACTAATTTACTCTTGTACACAAACAAAATCCCAACATACCAAGATGTACTCACAATGCATGTGATGCTTGCCATTTTGCTAAACAAAAGAAATCTCCTTTTCCCTTAAGTTCTACTGTTTCTGATAATATTTTTGACATAATACATGTTGATATATAGGGTCCTTACAGTGTTCCATCCATTCTTGGCAACAGATACTTTCTTACAATTGTTGATGACAAATCTCGTTTTACTTGGGTTAGACTAATGAAAACCAAAGCCGAAGCCCGTACACACCTCATGAATTTCATCATCATGATACACACTCAATTTGGCATTAGTGTTAAAATTGCCAGGTCTGACAATGGTCCTGAATTCCACATACCTGACTACTACCATTCTAAAGGCATCATACACCAACGCTCTTGTACCGAAACTCCACAACAAAACGGAGTAGTTGAGCGAAAACACCAACACGTACATCCTAAATGTTGTCAGGTCTCTAATGTTTCAATCCAAATTGCCTCTTCCGTTTTGGGAATTTGCCATTTCCTAAGCTGTCCACATCATCAACCTTCTTCCCTCACACTCCCTAAACAACCAAGCTCCCTCCCACATATTGCACAACATCACTCCTGACCTCTCACACCTTCGGGTGTTTGGTCCCTATGTTATGCCACTACTCATGTTGCTGACCAGACCAAATTTCAACCTAGGGCCCGAAAATCTGTCCACATTGGCCACGCCATTGGTGTAAAAGGATACCTCCTCTACAACTTAAACAACCATGAAATCTTTTACTCTAGACACATATCCTTTTATGAGAATATATTCCATTTTGCCACTCCTCACTCCCCTTCCCCGATTTTCAACCCATTTCCCTCCTCTCCCCCTCAAACACCCTTACCCAACGTTACTGACCTTCTTCTACCTTCAACCTCTACACCTCCAAAAACCCTCCACATCCTAACATTACAACAGAACCTGTCTCACCTATACAAACTCTCTCTCCCCCTATTACCACCTCACCTCCTACCTCCTCTCCAGATATACCTCCCCCCCCCCCTCTTAGACGCTCTACTCGACCCCATAACCCCCCCAATTACCTTCAAGAATATCATTGTAACTCAATCCATTCAACTAATGCTGCCAACTCGTCTTCAGGTATTGTTTTTCCTATCTCTCATTTTTGTCATATGATCATGTATCACCCTCCCACAAAACATTTGTTTCAACGGATCTAGCCGTTGAACCAACCTCATACTCTCAAGACATTAAGCACGCATCATTGGAAGGAAGCCATGAATAAAGAAATCCGGCCTTAGAAGAAAACAACACCGGATCATCACTCAACTACCTCCCAGAAGAAACCTATTGGATGCAAATGGGTTTACAAGACCAAACTTAGAGTGATGGCTCCTAGAAAGACATAAGGCACGTCTTGTGGCAAAGGGGTTTACAAAACTTGAAGGTGTTGACTACTCAAAACTTTTCTCCTGGTTGTTAAAATTACCACTTTGTGAGATCGGTATTGGCTCTTGCCATGACTTGCAATTGGCATTTACATCAGTTGGATGTTAATAATGCATTCCTTCATGGTGACTTGCATGAAGAGGTCTATATGCGGGTTCCTCAAGGGTTTGACACTTCTGCACCTAATCAGGTTTGCAAACTTCACAAATCTCTCTATGGGTTGAAACAAGCTAGTAGGCAATGGAACTTCAAATTGGTTTCTCATCTTACTTCTCTTGGATTTGTACAATCCAAATTAGATTACTCTCTCATGGTCAAAACCAATGGTTCACAAGTCACAGTACTCCTCATATATGTTGATGACCTCATTCTCACAGGAAACAATTTAGCTGAAATCCAGTATGTGAAGCTTTCTCTTGATACTGCTTTTAAAATCAAGGATTTGGGCCTTCTCAAATTTTTTCTTGGCTTAGAAGTAGCCCGGTCTACAAAAGGAATCATCCTCTCACAACGGAAATATGCCCTTGAGCTTCTAGCTGATGCCGGCCTTCTTACTTGCAAACTGGCCTCTACCCCTATGCCCGCTGGCCTCAAGCTATCTACTACCAGTGGGACACCTTTGGATGACCCTTCTAGTTACAGAAGACTCATTGGTCGCCTTATATATCTCACCAACACCAGACCAGACATCTGCTTTGCTGTTCATAAGCTTAGTCAATTCATTTCCGCTCCTCGACAGGCCCACATGGATGCTGCTCTTCATGTCCTCAAGTACATTAAGGGGCAACCCGGCTCTGGTCTCTTCTTTGCAGCTGACTCCAATCTAAAACTTACAGACTTCAGTGATTCGGACTAGGCCGCCTGTCCCGATACTCGACGCTCCGTCATAGGTTTTTGTATATTCCTTGGTAACTCCCTAATTTCATGGAAATCCAAGAAACAGAGCACGATCTCCAAGTCCTCCTCTGAGGCTGAATATCGGGCTCTTTCTTCTACTGCTTGTGAACTCCAGTGGCTACTATACTTATTGACAGATTTACATGTATCTCACACAGATTCGGTTCCACTCTATTGTGATAACCGGTCTGCTATTCAAATAGCTCAGAATCCCACATTTCACGAGCGAACTAAACATATTGAGCTCGATTGTCATTTGGTTCGTGACAAGGTCCAAGCTGGCATCATACATCTCATGCACATTCCTACGGCTGCACAACTTGCTGACATCCACACCAAACCCCTTCATCCGGCTTTGTTTCACAACCTATTATACAAGCTGAACATGCACAACATTTACAGTCCAGCTTGAGGAGGGTTGTTAGCTATTATTATTACTTTTATTATTAGTTAAATCAATAGTTTATTATTAGCCGTACCTATTCCCATTCCACACCTATTCCCATTCCACCTTTTCCTCTTCTTGTAATTATTATTTTTAAGCCTCTTCTTTGTACTATATTTTACCAATTAACAGTATTGATCCTTGCGTGGAAAAGAATTGTCAACAGAATGCCCACTTGTGACTTGCTGTAACACCCCTTTTCTACCCTTATTTTACGTGTCATTTATCAGAGTAATTCTTTTTCAAAAATAAAAATTGTTTTAATTGATAGAAAAGAAATGCTACAGCTTCCTTAAAACTCATCGAATATGCACTCTTCAAATTTGTGCAATCAAACATCAGTTATGGAAAATCCCATCCTCATAAAACACAATCGCAGCGGCATAAACACCGACTCACCAAATACTCTCAAACACGTCTCAATGTAACAATAGAAATCAGTATACAACTCTTAAACGAATTATCCAACTCTACCCACGCCCTAGGTGTTACAATGTCGAGAGCGACTCAACAACATCCCAACAAAGAAATAAAGAAGGCGTGAAGACCTTCACTCACGGTTACCTGCAGCGTTGCCACAATAGAGCAACATTCCAAGCAGAAGGGGTGAGAATTTCAATAAAACATAATCAGATACATAATAGAGAAATAAGAGCAGGCAATCACACAGTATCAACATCTTCACCACATCATAATCACACAACACCAGCTCCAATCACAAACAGCAACAATTCACAGTTATGATTATGTATGAAAATGCAACCCACACTCGGGCATATGCATGATGGTACCATATCATCTTTAAAAACCACTCAAGGCATATCTCATCATAGGAGAAAAACCACTCAAGGCATAACATCATCAATATTAGTCATAGTATGCACATGCCATGAGACTCTATAACACATGTGCAACTCAATCAACACTCACTCGGAGTACCCATCATCATCATCATGAAAGAAATAACCACTCAAGGCATGTCATCACAAAACACTCGTAGAGTGTATTCGTCGCAATTCATCACAATCACACAACAGCATTATTAAAACTATACTCATAGAGTATATTCTTCACAAAACATCACAAGTCATATCACAACATCATAATCACTCATAGAGTGAACTCATCTCACTCCACACAATTCATACTACACATCATCATAATCACTCATAGAGTGAACTCGTCACATTTCACACAATTCATATACATGTCACATCATCATCATCATAAACGTCATAATCGAAGCACAGCACCTCATCATCACCAACATCATACATATAAGACTCCCAGAAATTCAGCATACTTAGTTATATACCCAATATCCCCCTAATCATTCACGACCACTTTTGGAAATATTCAACAACATACAATTGCCCTTTATTTATATTCGGGGTTATAAAATAGTAAACTAATTGACTATGGGATTTCTCAGATATCTGATCTCGCTCACAATGTAACATTTGTGAGGCTCCCGGAGATGTCCTTGAAATTACACCATGAACCGCTTCGAACAAAGGCTAGCCATAGTCAAAGAGTACACTAGTAGTATAACACTTAGAGTTTAGAAAAACATCCCGTATTTAGTTTAGGAAGCGTCACATTTTAAATTAAGGAAAACACCACATTTGTAAGGTTAGAAAACATCACGTTTAATTGTGGAAACAACTCACTTGAAATGACAATTAAACCACAAAAGAACAACATAACACAAGTAGGGTTTATACGCCAAAACCGCAACCTCTTACGCGCCCAAAAAACAGCAGAATTTTTAATTTGTATAAACGGCAACACAAAACAGTTTACTCTGCCTTAAAAATAGAATATTCAGTTAGGCCTCTGAATAAGCTTTCCAACGCATCTTAGAACACCTCAATCGGGTTCCCGGTTCGAAAGATATAGTGAAAACATAACAAGGGGCATTTTGAAATGAAACGATCGATTGTTGGAGGCCAAAGAACCGATTTCCCTCTCTTAAAATACAAGGGGAAAATCGATTCTTGACCTAAATAACACAAAGGGAATCGATTCTTGGCTTCAAAAACATAAGAGTGAATCGATTCTGGCTTCAAAAACATAAGAGTGAATCGATTCTTGACTTTAAAAACATAAGAGTGAATCGATTCTTGGCTTCTAACAATACGAGATACCATCACACGATCAACACAAAGAACAATGCAATTCTCAATCATCTCACGCTCAAACAATATCATCAACAATTATCAATTATCTCCATTCAATCATCTCAAGGAAAAACACCAACTACTCATCAAGCAAAATATCAACGATTCACATAACATCAACAATTTTAGGATCATCAAGATATCACATACAACAACAATATATCATCAAACTCACCAACGATCTCTAATCCCACAAAACCCCATAAACCCTAACTACACCCGATTATGTTAAACGAAACGCTCACCCTTACCTCTTAAACGTAAGCTCGTGAGGACGCGAATGAAAGCACGTCTAAACCACAACAAACCCACGAACCCAGCCTTCTCTTCTTCCTTCCCTCTTCTCTTCTTCGCGATCTCCTTCCCTTTTCTTCTTTCTTTCCTTTGCGCTTCTCTCTTTCTCACAAATAGCGCACCCTTTCTTTCTTTTTTCTTCTTTTTCTCTCAAATGCATAAAATGAGCCAACCCTAGGCAAAACCCCATCACTCATGCGCCTAACCTTGGGCCCTTGGGTCCTGGGCCTCTTTCTATCACTAAATTAATTATTAACACCACCCCCTCTTTTAATTAATTGCCACTCACTTCTTTACTATCCACTATTCCTCATTTAAATCAAACACCCTATTATTATTTTAATACAACCCACCAAACACCACTTAATTAAATTAATTAAATAAACACTCGAATTATTTTTGGGGCGTTACAACTCTCCCCACTTAGAATATTTTCGTCCTCGAAAATCACGCTAATCCCAACAACAAGATGAATCTAGTTCACACTTAATCTCTTCAAAGTTTACATGATTTAAATCCTAATTTTAACCTCGGTACACCCGCTTACAACCCTCTCAAGGTTCTATTCTTGATCTGTGAAACACTAAAGTTTGCTTTTACTCCTCCTCCTCATGAGTCTCAACTTAACATATTGACTCCATCTCTTATGTCACATAACTGTGTACTTTCATTCTAAGCATAAATCTCCACCAAAGGATCAAGAATGACACACCACTAAAATAAGGTATAAGCAAATTCCTACCCTCAAGGACTACACATAGAAGAACGCATAAGCATTTACAACACACATAAGCATCCGTAATTTACTAGTCAACACTCGCATCGTCATGCAATTCAAGAAAACAATCTTTATAACATTTCATAATTAAATTGTATCACACCATAATTCATATCTCAATCAAAAATGGCATCACCCATGACTCATATCTCAATCACTCGATCACATACTCTTATCATCATACAACATGAATTCAACATCAACTCTCAGTATAAATCACTTCATAAATATCCCGTGTTGTAGCATCACCTTTTAAAGTGGAAAAACTTCACATTTAAATTGCAAGGACAATAATAAAAACAACACCTTTTTATTAAAAAGGACAACATTACCGCACCCTTTTTATTTATAAAAACAAAGCAGAATATTCGGTTCAAAAAACAAAATCATTAAGTCACAAAACAAAGAAAAAAACCAAGTGAAAAAGCAGGGGCATATGGGCGTATAACAATTTCAAAAACAGCAACATATATGCGCTAGGGACAAGAGTATATATACGCTACTAAAACAACACTTTTTCAACATCAAAACAAAGAACTCCTTCTTTATAAGACAACAACATATTTTTATGGAAACAACAACATCTTTTTGTGAAAAAGCAAGAACATTTTTATGTGATACAAAGATTTTTTTTTTTTATTTTATTTTTTTTTTTATTTTATTTTATTTTTTTATTCTCACTCTCATGGTGTCCTTCCAACAATTATGAACATACAAGGCAATCACCACTTAAGTCTCGACACCCAATTTAAACCAAAACACACCACACATCACACCTTAAGTCAATTTCAAATTACTCGGTCACATGCTCTCATCCATATATATATGAAAGATCGATCCTAACTTCACCAAATCACCCAATTCAAATTCAACTCATCCTATCATAAAATCAACCACATGACAACACGTCACCCATAAGTAAACAAAGACATTTACAACACAAAAACGCGACAACTTAAACAACATAAGGACAACGGCTTTACAAAGAACATCACAACATAAAACGGCACGGCACCATTTATTTGAGAAGATAGCAACATATTCTAGTGCGTAACAACACTACTATTTTCAAAAGAAAAGCAACATGTTCTATTATAAAACAACAATAATACAACATGAAAACAAAGTGACATTAAGTTGCAAAAGAAAAAAAACAACATTTATTCTTTACAAAAACAAAGAAGGTATTTTTCTTATAAAAATAGTAGCACATTTTCTTATAAAAACCGCAAATTTACAATACACCAATATCTTTAGACATTAACAAAAACTTGCTCGTTATCATGTACAACAAGGAAACCATTACATCTTAATGCACTCGAAGGAAAACCAAATGAAATCAATGGTCATAGCATCTAACAAGGAATCGGTCATTTATGGTTATCAAGACATTGCACCGCCTTAAAATTATTTTACACGCCAATTTCATAAAACACTTAATCAAAGAGCATCAATTAGCACGGAATAAAATCATGTTCTATCAAAAGATTTTACACAAGGCGTGGTTTGACTATTTTCTCGAAACTCTTAACTCAAGGTATGGATTCTGACTCGTAAGTCGCATAACTATTTACTTCAGTCTAAGCACAACCACTACCAAACGTTCAGTGAAGACACAAAATTAAATTAGCATTTAAGACAACTCCTACCATCACGACTACACGTAGAAGGACACATAAACTTGTACAGACATGTAAGCATCTAGAAATTAAAAATCAACAATCACATCGTCATATAAAACGAGGAAGCAACTTTTAGATAGAACCTCATAATTAACTTGTAGTTCCTCCTAATTTACTCATAGTCCTAGAACCTAAAGATCAAACATTCAGTTGAGGCAACTCGATTAAACAAACACGTAAGAAAAGAACCAAACATGTACATGAAACACTTGATTAAACAAGCCCCATAGAGCAAAACTAAGACACAAGTATCAAACACTCTTTAAGCCTAGCTCACTCTAGTTCGATATATCAAGTTCATTTCTAGTAAATTCCTATAAGAGTTCTAGACTCATTAGAAGATACAAACACCATTCATATACACTTACGCATGCAATATATAATTTAGTAACCCACCAAAAATTCACAAGACTAATTAAACTATTAGCTCTATTTGCATATACTTAGTATAGTGTAAATTGTAAAAGATAGAACAATTTCAAATATTCTACTTATGCAAAACAATTTCATATTCATGCTAATCCACTACAAAGACCTTGAATAAAGTAATAGGAGTGCACAAAAGTCTCATCGCACATTTTCATTATTAGATTTAAAAGCCACATAAGACAAATCAAGAAATTAGAAATAATAATAATAATAGTAATATTAATAATAACAACCGCCAACATCAAATTATAAGCAAGGCATGCAACTCTACTCGAGTCCATGCATCCAAGCACACTTGGAACACACATACAAATCCGGTTAGGGCCCGAGCCACAAAAGACACAACAATCGACTACTCACCGACGCATCAATCGCTCTGATACCACTAATGTAACACCCCTTTTTCTACCCTTATTTTACGTGTCATTTATCAGAGTAATTCTTTTTCAAAAATAAAAATTGTTTTAATTGATAGAAAAGAAATGCTACAGCTTCCTTAAAACTCATCGAATATGCACTCTTCAAATTTGTGCAATCAAACATCGATTATGGAAAATCCCATCCTCATAAAACACAATCGCAAATGCATAAAACACCGACTCACCAAATACTCTCAAACACGTCTCAATGTAACAATAGAAATCGAGTATACAACTCTTAAACGAATTATCCAACTCTACCCACGCCCCTAGGTGTTACAATGATCGAGAGCGACTCAACAACATCCCAACAAAGAATAAAGAAGGCGTAAGACCTTCACTCGCGGTTACTGCAGCAGCGTTGCTGCAATAGAGCAACATTCCAAGCGTAAGGGTTGAGAATTTCAATAAAACATAATCGGATACATAATAGAGAAATAAGAGCGAGCAATCACACAATCAACATCTTCACCACATCATAATCACACAACACCACCTCCAATCACAAACAAAGAACAATTCACGCTTATGATTATGTATGAAAATGCAACCCACACTCGGGCATATGCATGATGGTACCATATCATCTTTAAAAACCACTCAAGGCATATCTCGTCATAGGAGAAAAAACCACTCAAGGCATAACCACTCAAGGCATAACATCATCAATATTAGTCATAGTATGCACATGCCATGAGACTCTATAACACATGTGCAACTCAATCAACACTCACTCGAGTACCCATCATCATCATCATGAAAGAAATAACCACTCAAGGCATGTCATCACAAAACACTCGTAGAGTGTATTCGCGTCATAATTCATCACAATCACACAACAAAGATTATTAAAACTATACTCATAGAGTATATTCTTCACAAAACATCACAAGTCATATCACAACATCATAATCACTCATAGAGTGAACTCATCTCACTCCACACAATTCATACTACACATCATCATAATCACTCATAGAGTGAACTCGTCACATTTCACACAATTCATATACATGTCACATCATCATCATCATAAACGCCATAATCGAAGCACAAAGACACCTCATCATCACCAACATCATACATATAAGACTCCCGAGAATTCCGCGTGCTTAGTTATATACCCAATATCCCCTAATCATTCACGACCACTTTTGGAAATATTCAACAACATACAATTGCCCTTTATTTATATTCGGGTTATAAAATAGTAAACTAATTGACTATGGGATTTCTCGGATATCCGCATTGCTCACAACAACATTTGTGAGGCTCCCGCAGATGTCCTTGAAATTACACCATGAACCGCCCTGAACAAAGGCTAGCCATAGTCAAAGAGTACACTAGTAGTATAACACTTAGAGTTTAGAAAAACATCCCGTATTTAGTTTAGGAAGCGTCACATTTTAAATTAAGGAAAACACCACATTTGTAAGGTTAGAAAACATCACGTTTAATTGTGGAAACAACTCACTTGAAATGACAATTAAACCACAAAGAAGAACAACATAACACAAGAGGGTTTATACGCCAAAACCGCAACCTCTTACGCGCCCAAAACAGCAGAATTTTTATTTGTATAAACGGCAACACAAAACAGTTTACTCTGCCTTAAAAATAGAATATTCAGTTAGGCCTCTGAATAAGCTTTCCAACGCATCTTAGAACACCTCAATCGGGTTCCCGCTCGAAAGATATAGCGAAAACATAACAAGGGCATTTTGAAATGAAACGATCGATTGTTGGAGGCCAACCAACCGATTTCCCTCTCTTAAAATACAAGGGGAAATCGATTCTTGACCTAAATAACACAAAGGGAATCGATTCTTGGCTTCAAAAACATAAGAGTGAATCGACTGGGCTTCAAAAACATAAGAGTGAATCGATTCTTGACTTTAAAAACATAAGAGTGAATCGATTCTTGGCTTCTAACAATACGAGATACCATCACACGATCAACACAAAGAACAATGCAATTCTCAATCATCTCACGCTCAAACAATATCATCAACAATTATCAATTATCTCCATTCAATCATCTCAAGGAAAAACACCAACTACTCATCAAGCAAAATATCAACGATTCACATAACATCAACAATTTTAGGATCATCAAGATATCACATACAACAACAATATATCATCAAACTCACCAACGATCTCTAATCCCACAAAACCCCATAAACCCTAACTACACCCGATTATGTTAAACGAAACGCTCACCCTTACCTCTTAAACGTAAGCTCTGTGAGGGACGAATGAAAGCACGTCATTTAAACCACAACAACCTACACTAACCCAGCCTTCTCTTCTTCCTTCCCTCTTCTCTTCGCGATCTCCTTCCCTTTTCTTCTTTCTTTCCTTGCGCTTCTCTCTTTCTCACAGCGCACCCTTCTTTCTTTTTCTCTTCTTTTTCTCTCAAATGCATAAAATGAGCCAACCCTAGGCAAAACCCCATCACTCATGCGCCTAACCTTGGGCCCTTGGGTCCTGGGCCTCTTTCTATCACTAAATTAATTATTAACACCACCCCCTCTTTTAATTAATTGCCACTCACTTCTTTACTATCCACTATTCCTCATTTAAATCAAACACCCTATTATTATTTTAATACAACCCACCAAACACCACTTAATTAAATTAATTAAATAAACACTCGAATTATTTTTGGGGCGTTACACTTGCTAGCAAGGAAGGGAATTATCACAAATGACCACGAGAAATGCTGTGTTTTGTGTTTCAGAGAGGAGGAGACCGTAAATCATATTTTCTGCTACTGCAGTGTTGCGCAGGGTGTCTGGCGTGCTGGGAGGTTTTATGAGACCCCAGGAGGGTCCCTTGCGATTCCCCTCCAAGCTTTGTATATGGGTTTGGAGCACCCCTTGTGCTCCCATAGTGAACTCCCTTGCTTATCAAAAAAAAAAACAAATCATGTAATTTTTCTAGGTTCCATTGTAAGTTCTAAAGAAATGCATGTAGATGAAGAAAAGGTGAAAATAATTTATGAGTAGCCCGAGCCCAAAAAAGTGAGGTAAGAAGCTTTCATGGTTTAGCAAGTTTGTATAGGAGGTTTGTAAAATATTTTAGCATCATTGTTGGACCCGTTAATTAAATTTTTTAAAATGAAGTTGGTTTTAAACGGGGTGAGAAACAAGAGCAAGCCTTTGCCGCACTTAAGGAAAAAATCACCCAAGTAGCAATTCTAGCATTAACAAATTTTGTAAATCTTTTGAAATTGAGTGTGATTCTTCTAATGTGGAATTGGGGCTGTTTTGATTCAAGAAGACCATCTAATTACTTATTTTAGTGAGAAGTCAAAATGGGATACCCTAAATTACTCTATTTATAATAAGGAATTGTATGCCTTAGTTAGAGAAATGCAAACTTCGCAACACTACCTACTACTCAAAGAATTTGTCATCCATAGTGGTCATGAATCATTGAAGTATATTTTTTTTTGATAAGTCAAATTGAATCATTGAAGCATTTAAAAGGACAAGGTGAGTTGAACAAGACACGTGCCAACAAAGGTATTTGCTAGCTATTATTATTACTTTTATTATTAGTTAAATCAATAGTTTATTATTAGCCGTACCTATTCTCATTCCACACCTATTCCCATTCCACCTTTTCCTCTTCTTGTAATTATTATTTTTAACCCTCTTCTTTGTACTATATTTTACCAATTAACAGTATTGATCCTTGCGTGGAAAAGAATTATCAACAGAATGGCCACTTGTGACTTGCTAGCAAGGAAGGGAATTATCACAAATGACCACGAGAAATGCTGTGTTTTGTGTTTCAGAGAGGAAGGAGACCGTAAATCATATTTTCTGCTACTTTTTGCGCAGGGTGTCTAGCGTGCTGTTTTTTGCTGGCTGGGACAGAACTTGATCATGGAGCGAGAGATAAATGCCCACTTCAGAGCTTTTGGAGCATGCTTGACAGGATGGAAATTAAAGAGGGCGAATATATAATTTGGATGGCGTCAAATTGGGCTATTTGGCAAGCTAGAAATCGGATTCTTTTTGAAGGAATTCTGGCAAATGAAAGAGCAATTGTAAATTGTGTCACACAAGTATCTTGGGGATGGTTTATTGCTAGAAGGGGTAGGAAAACAAGCTATAATTTAATTGATTGGATGAACTGTTCAGTGAGTTGCTTATCATTAGCGTGACCACAATTTGGGGGTACTCTTTTCTCTTTGGGTCTTTTTCCCAATGGGTTTTGGCTCTTGGAGTTTTTAATGAGGCCCCCCGGATGTAACACCCCCTTTCTAAATCAACTATTATTTAATAAGCCTTGTGGGCTACACACCGCTTTGGACCGAGGTCCCACACCGCTTTTACATCAACAATTATTAACATATAATTAAACTCACCGCCTTAATTTATTATACTACACAACAATTATTAAACTCACCGCTTTTACATCTCCGCTTAATTACAACTCCGCTGGTACCTTTAGATTAGTCGTTTAACTCAACAATCACACTAACCCGCATTTATTGGACTAAACAGTCACCCCAAGGACCAACTTACCACACCGGGGACTAAGCTAACACACAGGGACCAAATCGTCCCATAAGGGCTAAACTGACTCGCGGGGACCAAAACAGCACCTAGACACCACTAGGCCCACACAGGCGCCATGGGGCAGCCACTTTGGCGCCCCAGCCTGCACGCACCGCAACACAAACTTAGACACAGGCGCACGGGGCTGCCGCATTTGGCGCCCCTGCCCTGCACGCACCCACGGCACTAGGCTGCCTCGGTTTGGCGCCTGTGCCTTGCCACCACGCATACACGACACACGCAGGGCAGCCACATTTTGGCGCCCTGCTCACGCACACCAGCCACAATTGGGGCGGCCAAGACTTGGCGCCCCTACGTACACAACACCAGGAAAACACAAGCACGGGGCGGCCGTAGTTGGCGCCCCTACGCAACACGCACGCACACACCCACGGGCAGGCCATTTGGCGCCCACTCCCTCGGCACACTCACAATTCTCACACGCAGGCAGCCACTCGGCGCCTGCTCCCAAAGACACGCACGCACTGCACCACGCACACACACACGACACGGCGCCAGATTGCTAGGCAATTGGCGCCTAGCCGTAGTACATTTTCTCACACCCTCCACAATGCTTCTAGCACCTCAACAACACCAATTACCCAACATCTTTCACACTTAATCCACACCATTCCAATAATAATCATTGAGCATTTCATCAAACATCTCACAACTAACATATCTCATTTTTCACTTAATTGAGGGATTTTCACAAACAATTAGCATGCACAATTCAACCACAAACACATTTCCAATCATCAAGAAAACATAGCACTCCAATTAGGCATAAAAACACAACAACAATCAATCACTCACACTCCCAACACCTAGCCTACATATAATACAAATCCTAAGGGTTATTATAGGTATAGAAAGAGCCCCATACCTCAAATAAATCGAAATGTGAGCTCTCTCTCACTGAGTCACCAACAAAACCACAAAGAATCGAGCTCCTCCCTTCCTTCTTTCTTCCTTTTGACACAGTGCAAGGACGAGTCACGAACTCTCGAGCGGGATCTAATTTCAACGGCAGAACGTTTGACTATCGGAAAGTACCCTGAAGGACAACACAAATGACAACAGCTTGAAGGTATGGATTTGAACGCCATACAGAGGGGCTGGAATTCACTGAGGATGGTGAGGGATACCAGAATCACGGTTCAAAAGTCCTTACAGTACCAAAACGTGAAAGCAGGGACGGTTCATGAAGGAGCAGCAACGTGCACAGGGATAGAACGGGGAAATGAACTACTATTCCTGGGAGAGGAAAGGAACTCCGATGCTGCTCTGGCGAAGGCTTGGTGATGGCGAGTTTTGGTGGAATAGCGAACCGAGGGAGGGATTAAATCGTGGGATAGGGACTGTAATGTATGAAATAAATGATAGAATTGAACTTAGATGGTGATTTCGAGTTGATATGTTCCATTTGGGGCCTCGCCGTCGCGTAACGATGAAAACCGAGTGGGAGGGTGAGAGCTGCGCAAGGTTTTCCGTTTTCCTGCGTGTTGCAGCGTAAGGAGGAAGATAGGCAGCTGGGTCGGGTTATGGGCGTGGGCTGGAACGCTGGGAGGTGCGCTGGGCTTAAGTGAGTTGCAGTGGGGGTGCGTCCAGCAGGCAACAGGGGGTGTGTGCAAGTAAAACAGCCCAAAACTCATTTTTAAATATTTTTAGAGCCCAATATCGCTATAACTATTATTTTAACACCTCAATAGACCAAAAATAATCTTCTAAAGAAATAATATCTCAAACACTAATATTTTATAAAAAATAAAATAAATAAATAAATATATATATATATATATATATATAATGATAATAATCATATATTACCAATAGCGTATTAAGATATAAGTCAACGTGATTTCAACTAAATTTCAAACTCAAACCACTATAACTTAAAATAGTTTAATCTCATCAATATAAAATAGTTCATAAAACAAATACATATTAAAAGAACTGACACACGAAAATCGGGGTGTTACAACCTCCCCCACTTAGAATATTTTCGTCCTCGAAAATCACGCTAATCCCAACAACGAGATGAATCTAGTTCGCACTTAATCTCTTCAAAATTTGCACGATTTAAATCCTAATGTTAACCTCGGTACACCCCGCCGCAATCCTTTCAACGCCCTATTCTTTGGTCTCGTGAAAACACTAACGTATCGTGTACTTCTCATCATGGGTCTCAACCTAATATATTGACTCCACCTCTTAGGTCACATAACTGTGCATCTTCATTCTAAGCGTAAATCGCCACCACAGGTTCAAGAACGACACACCAACTAAAATAAGGTATGAGATGAATTCCTACCCTCTAGGACTACACATGGAATAACACATACGCATTTGCAACACACACCAGTATCTAGAATTTGCTAATCAACTCTCGCATCATCGTGCAATTCAAGAGAACAATCTTTTTAACATATCATAATTAAATTAGGGGTATCTGCTAAACAACACATAGTCCTGAAACCCAATGATCTAATCATATTAAACAATGAAACCTCAAAAACAATAATCACATAATAAAAAAATAAAAATAAAAAATTAATTAAATACTCAGGCATCGTTTTAATCTATTTATCAGAAGGCAGTAGTTAGCATGTGGTTTGACTATTCTTCACGGAAGTTAAATGAAACATATGCTCCTACCAGGACAAGTTATCGCACACGTAGTGTAAAATCAAGACACAAGTAAGCTTACTTCAGTCCTATATATCAAGTTTATTTCTAGTAAGCCCCTATAAGAGTTCTAGACTCGTTAGAAGATACAAGCACAATTCACATATGTACTTATAGATTCAATTCTTAAGTTCGTAAACTCATTTAGAAAAACTTACAACATTAGACAATTATCTTAAGCCTCGTTAGCACACACTTAGCACAATTCAAGACACATAGATAAAATAACTTCCAATCATATTACTTGTTTAGAAAACATGCATCTTCACAGCGAAACACGTTCACCACATCGTATATATATAGAGAAAATTTTGGACAAGTGAAATAAATGAAACAACATAGGGTGAAGATGCCCCTTAACACATCCAAATCAAATAGTACTCAAAACAAAACCATTAGTTCTCGTCGCCTCTTTCATCGGTGGTGAGTACTTGGGGTGATCAGTCCCTCCCACTCACGTAACCAATTAGTGAAGGTAACAGAATTACAATTCAATCTATTTACGCAATTGCACAACAATAGCGACTCAAGCAACATATAACCAACACTTTAAATTATTATTTATTTATTTTTTTTTTTTTTTGTAAACATCCTCATAAAATTTTGGGTAAACCGTGTGCTTAAAATCGAGTATACAGTACATTCGAGTTGCAAGAACAAAGGCAACCAAATCTTCTTACTTATGACACAACAACAAACCATACCCTTTTTATTTATAAAACAACGAGAAAATTTCATTCAAAACTACGGCATCAAGACAGAGTGAAAAACAACAACCCTTTAGCGCAAAAACATCATCAAACAACAAAGAAAAACACTGAGTGAAAATAATACTTCTTTTTAGCGCATAACGGCGAAGTTGAAAAACAAAGACGTTTACAACATAAAAACAGTAGCTTCATTTTCATAAAACAAAGAATACGATTATTTCATAAAAATAGCAACTCATTTTTTTAAGCAAAACCATGACATTCTTATGTAGCAAACAAGCGAAGAATGGTATTCTTTTCAAAACAAAGAACAGCATACAATTTAAGTCACTACACATAGCATTCTCTCAATTTATTCCCAATTTTGTTTATCATCTAAACACGCAATTCAAACTCTACAAAGTCTCTCTAAATTACTAGTGATTAAGTTCCATGAAGTCTCTCTAACAAATCTCGAATTCAATTTACAAGTATTAATATTCCTATACGACAACTTTATACTTATCACCTTTATAATACTAAGTTCTACACAAAATGAGACAACTATAATTATAGACTATCTACTTATTATATTTGAACCTAAACCTCTATTCCACATTATTTTTCCATCTCAAGGTACCATAAATCATAAATCTTAAATACAATATAGCAATCAATTAAAATACATCAAATCAATTCAATACAATACACTCAATTAGGTAAATTACGGTCAATGAGATATTACACATAATTCAAATAATACATAGAGCATACATAATTTCATAGCCAAATTCAACGTCATGGAGCACACAAAGTTTCATAGCCAAATATACCTAAAACCAAAATTTAGACAAAAATGGGGTCTAAGATCAACTATCATCCTAGAGAAAACACATAAAGCAGTCAAGCATCCTTTAAACACATGACATTTTTTTGGAATTTGAGAGTCAACAAACACAAAATCATAGTGAAGCGAGAAAACTACTTTCAGATAGCATTCCATAATTAAATCCGTAGCTAAAAAAAAATAATCGACATATAACAGCTTACACAAAGTACTCGAGCAAACACACACATAGCAAAGAATAAAACAATAAGCGGCGCTAGTATCAACAATAGCAATCCTACCGTCTCGCCAATTCAAATAATCAACGCAACACAAGTCATGGTTAGAACGAGTACTAAGACTCGAGGGACAACTAGACTCGACACTGGACGACTTGGCCGGACAGACCAAACTTCAGCTTTGATACCACTAATGTAACACCCCCTTTCTAAATCAATTATTATTTAATATTTATTATCAGAGTTCTCAAATTAAAAAAAATTTCGAAAGAAAGTGTCACATTTCACCGCTTATAAAAACCACTAACTTATAATTCAAGCGACATAAAGTCAATAAATCAAGCATGATATATAGCACGCATACAGCTTTAGGGACGGGCCCCACAAACATCCTGCTTTAGTTTACAAACACCAAAATAAAATAAACGTCTCAACACAATGGAAGAATCACTAAGTTTAACATTATACTTAGTACCTCACCAATAATAATCTAAAACATCAAAATAACAAATAAAAGACGACTAAGCCACTCCCGGTGCTACATATCGAGTGACTCGACCATACTAGAAGAAAGACATAAGAATGCCCTCACTCGCGGGTACTGCGGGTTCTTGACATACGAAGCAACACGACGCAAAGATGGGTGAGTCTTTTATACAAATAATAATAATTAGAATAAGCATTATATATTGGTAAGGCATCAAGAACATCTATTTCACCACATTAGCAAAGACATCAACATTAAATTCATTGACATATGTATGGGTTTATGCATGTATGCAACATGCATGAGGATCCATCATCACCGCAATTTGCCTTGAGGGCACCCACCGCTGGGCCGAGTCCCACACCGCTTTGGCCAAAGCCTACACACCGCTTTATGCACATGCAATATGTGACTCTATGTCAATGCACCACAACAACAACACAATGCCACAATATTTATTAGGCTCACCACTTTAATTATTTTCTCAACTCAACTCACCAACAATTTAAGCCTTGTGGGCTACACACCGCTTTGGACCGAGGTCCCACACCGCTTTTACATCAACAATTATTAACATATAATTAAACTCACCGCCTTAATTTATTATACTACACAACAATTATTAAACTCACCGCTTTTACATCTCCGCTTAATTACAACTCCGTTGGTACCTTTAGATTAGTCGTTTAACTCAACAATCACACTAACCCGCATTTATTGGACTAAACAGTCACCCCAAGGACCAACTTACCACACCGGGACTAAGCTAACACACGGGGACCAAATCGTCCCATAAGGGCTAAACCCGACTCATGGGACCAAAACAAAGACCTAGACACCACTAGGCCCACACAGCGCCATGGGGCACCACTTTGGCGCCCGGCACCCACACGCACCGCAACACAAACTTAGACACGGCGCACGGGGCTGCCGATTTGGCACCCCCCGCCCGCGCGCACTCACCCACTAGACTAGGTCGCTTCGCTTGGGCGCTGTGTGCTTTGCCACCACGCATACACGACACACGCAGGCAGCCACATTTTGCGCCGCTCACGCACACACCACCCACAATTGGGCGGCCAAGACTTGGCGCCCTACGTACACACCACCAGAAAACACAAGCACGGGCGGCGTAGTTGGCGCCCTACGCAACACGCACGCACACCCCACGGGCAGGCCATTTGGCGCCCACTCCTCACACACTCACAATTCTCACACGCAGGGGCAGCCACTCGCGCCGCTCCAAAGACACGCACGCACTGCGCCCACGCACACACATCGACACGGCGCCCAGTTGCTGGGCAATTGGCGCCAGCCGTAGTACATTTTCTCACACCCTCCACAATGCTTCTAGCACCTCAACAACACCAATTACCCAACATCTTTCACACTTAATCCACACCATTCCAATAATAATCATTGAGCATTTCATCAAACATCTCACAACTAACATATCTCATTTTTCACTTAATTGAGGGATTTTCACAAACAATTAGCATGCACAATTCAACCACAAACACATTTCCAATCATCAAGAAAACATAGCACTCCAATTAGGCATAAAAACACAACAACAATCAATCACTCACACTCCCAACACCTAGCCTACATATAATACAAATCCTAAGGGTTATTATAGGTATAGAAAGAGCCCCCATACCTCAAATAAATCGAAAACAGAGCTCTCTCTACGGAGTCACCAACAGAACCACAGCAACTGAGCTCCTCCCTTCCTTCTTTCTTCCTTTTGACACAGTGCAAGGACGAGTCACGAACTCTCGAGCGGGATCTAATTTCAACGGTAGAACGTTTGACTATCGGAAAGTACCCGGAAGGACAACACAGCGACAACAGTTGAAGGTATGGATTTGAACGCCATACAGAGGGGCTGGAATTCACTGAGGATGGTGAGGGATACCAGAATCACGGTTCAAAAGTCCTTACAGTACCAAAACGTGAAAGCAGGGACGGTTCATGAAGGAGCAGCAACGTGCACAGGGATAGAACGGGAAACGAACTACTATTCCCGGGAGAGGAAAGGAACTCCGATCTTTGCTCTGGCGAAGGCTTGGTGATGGCGAGTTTGGGTGGAATAAGCGAACCGAGGAGGGATTAAATCGTGGGATAGGGACTCGTAATGTATGAAATAAATGATAGAATTGAACTTAGATGGTGATTTCGAGTTGATATGTTCCATTTGGGGCCTCGCGTCGCGTAACGATGAAAACCGAGTGGGAGGGTGAGAGCTGCGCAAGGTTTTCCGCTTTTCTGCGTGTTGCAGCTGTAAGGAGGAAGATAGGCACTGGTGGGTGGGTTATGGGCGTGGCTGGAACACTGGAGGTGCTTGCTGGCTTAAGTGAGTTGCGTTGCGGTGGGGGTCCCAAAGTAAACAGGGGGTGTGTGCAAGTAAAATGTTTTTCAAAACTCATTTTTAAATATTTTTAGAGCCCAATATCGCTATAACTATTATTTTAACACCTCAATAGACCAAAAATAATCTTCTAAAGAAATAATATCTCAAACACTAATATTTTATAAAAAATAAAATAAATAAATAAATATATATATATAATGATAATAATCATATATTACCAATAGCGTATTAAGATATAAGTCAACGTGATTTCAACTAAATTTCAAACTCAAACCACTATAACTTAAAATAGTTTAATCTCATCAATATAAAATAGTTCATAAAACAAATACATATTAAAAGAACTGACACACGAAAATCGGGGTGTTACACCGGACACCATATGTAAGGGTTGCGGCACCCCTTGTGCCTACTATTAATCCCAATACTATTGCTTATCAAAAAAAAAAAAACATGCCAAATGGGTTGAGTTTCTTGAACAATTTCCATTTGTGATCAAACATAAGAAAGGTAAAGCTAATGTTGTTGTAGATTCACTTTCAAGAAGGTATGTCTTCTCGATTTTGAGCAAATTAAGGAGCTATATATTTTTCTTCCAAATTCTTAGCTTGTGAACATGCTTCCCTAAATGGATACAACAGATCTAGTAGATGGGCAGCGTTTTTTTTCAACAATGGGCAGCGTTTTTGAGCGCTGCTGAAGGTGGCGCTGGCTATTCACTCCAACAATGGGTAGCGTTTCCTAAAAAACGCCACCCATTGCAAAACACGTCCTCCCAAATACTTAGCGCTTTTTAAAAAGCGCTGAATATATCCAAAGCGTCCTCCCAAATACTTAGCGCTTTTTAAAAAGCGCTGAATATATCCTAAGCGTCCTCCCAGATACTTAGCGCTTTTTAAAAAGCGCTGAATATTACCCCCTTATACGCAGCGCTTCATTAAAAGCGCTGAATATTGCCTATTTGTGTTACTAAATACCCAGCACGCTTTATTAAAAGCGCTGAGTATTGCCTATTTGTGTTACTAAATACCAGTAGCTTTATTAAAAGCGCTGAGTATTGCCTAAATTTTTTTTTTTTTTTTTTGTTTTGTGTTTTCCTTTTTATATTTACAAATTACCTGCATGTACCAATCCAATCCAATACATAATGAATCAATTTGCTAAGAGGAACACAAATTACATAAGAGGAACCAAAACAAAATAGCTAAGAAGTTTCATTATCTAATTCATATGTATCCAAAACAAGCTATCAAGTTACAATATTATGAACCAAAAACTAGCTAAGCTAACTTATATGTATCCAAATGAAACTTTAAAAAAAACGGGAGAGATGACTGCACCATTCTCCCCTAATCTCAAAATCACAGTCAACAGAGTATGTGTTGCTTTGACAATCGCTAAAATACTGAAATTATATAAATAAATAAAATTAGAATTGAAATGGTTAAATATTGGAAAGAACCACTATTAAATCGAAATCATATAAAAATATATTAGAAGTAGATACCTTGTTTGGGGATAGTCGTTTTCTTTCGGGTAATTATATCCTTCATATATTGCATGACGTAATACCCACAATCAATGTTATTCAATTGTTTAGGACACTACAAAACATAATTAGATTAGTTAATTGTTAGATTGAGTTGAATATAGTTTTTGACAAAATAATGTAATGTATAAGTTAGAAACTTACAACTATTGGTAACCATCCGACTGTTAATTTATTCACTCCCAATATGTCCTTAAACCGCTGAATAGAATGTCATATAACTATATTAATAACAATATATACATATATAAGTAAAAGTAAGAAATGCAGAATGACACAAAATAAACACACTGTTAAAAAGCTCCACAAACTCCATGTGGTTTCGTAATGATTTTGAAGTGAGTCAAGGTAATACGGTTTTTTTACTAGGATTAATTGCATACAAAACCCAATGTCTCCTACAAAAAAATTTAGGAATAAGTAATTGACGACTATTAAAAAAATGCATGTTATATAAGAAATAATGAGTAAAAATTCTTACCCTAGATTAACTTAGGTGCTAGAAGTAAGACATCATCATCACTTCTATTTTGAGCTTCCTTGAAGCGGTCATTGACATAATCAAGAACAAAGAGTCTGGGTTTTGTTCCACAAGTGATTGATAATTTCGCAGTCGGGATTCACTTGATGAAAGGTTGTACTTTCCTGGACACAAGAACAAATATCTATGTGTCTGCATTCGGAAGGACCACAATGTCCTCGTACAAGTACCTACATTTAGATATATAAATATATATATATATATAAATTAAATTAACGATATAATAAAATTAAATCGACAATGTCAAATAATAAATTACATAGTACCGACATATATATTCATAGCCATACCGGTTGCCTCATCCGCATCACATACAAAGACGGATATCCTCACGTCCGACTATATGAGGCAAGTCACCTCAAAAATTTCTTCCTCAAAATTTATGGTAAGCAATTTGTCTTTCATGATGTATTTCTCAGACGCTGCGTCGGCCTCACCAATCTTCATATAAGCTTCAATGGAAGAGGAAGAGGCGGTGAGACACAATTGGAGAAGGGGTGGGATGAGTCACTTGGCGAGAAGAGGAGGGCGATCACCACACTTTGGAGGAGAGGCGGTGTGAAACTTCTACATAAGGGGTGGTGAGAGACACTTTTGTAGAAGGGGTGGATCGAGACACTTTCTTGCCAATAGATGTTTCCTTGCCAAAGACTTTTCAAAGGAGATCTTTTCTTGCCTGGTAGACACTTTCTTAGATTTTTCATTTTGGCGCATCTATGTTTAAACAAAAATAATTACTTAGTTAGCACAAATTATATGACAAAAACTATAATTAGTTAGTTACAAATATATTGTCACTTACAACGACAAGGGCGGATGGCCATGCCACAAAGGTACCAATCTGCTTGTGACACCGTCGGTATATCAATATCACAATCGGAACAGACAATGGTGCATCCTCCTAAATGGTACCGCAACTCGACTCTAACATGATTTGGAGGTAGGGGTACATTGTGCATCAAGGGACCCAATTGTTACATGTGTAGCCAATTGCAACCATTTCATGTGGGTTTGAGATATACAATTCACACTCACACTCATTGTTGTCCTAAATCAATTATAAACCACAAAATAATAAAGACATTATTTGATGTTATATATATATATATATATATATATATATATATATATATATATATATATATATATATATATATATATATATGTACAATAAATCAATTATAAACCACAAAATAATAAAAACAATTAATACCTTAGTTGACGGCATGGTGCAAATTATCTCGCAGTAATCGCTATGTGTAGCAGGGGTTGGTGCTTTGAGTGGCATAACATGGCCATAAAGTGATCGCATATCATTAAGTTGAGCTTGCAAACTTTCATACAATGCCATCATCTTTCTCGGTGGTGGGCAATCATGATTCTCATCATAGACTTTCTGCTTTGGTCCAAAGTACTCGGTTGGTGCTACTCCAAATCCAACACCCTTGTGCGACCAGTATTCTTCTTTACCTAAGGCACGTGTAAGGATTTCTTTTTCGAGCAATCGGTGAGCTCTCCTGTGACACCGATCGTGATATGGCTTCCCGATTCACAAAACAAAAGTATAATACATTATAAAAATCATAAAAGTTACAATTAAAATCAAGTGAGCTTGAATTTAGGAAATACTTACAATTCTTTCCGACACCTCCTTAGTTTTAGGATCAACAATCTCCTTTTCTTTGTTTAGTCGAGCCTCTACCCACAAAACATGTCGCTCAACACCTTCTTTAGTAGGATCTTTCCCACTCTCCACCAACTATATTTAAATTTACCAAATATTAAGAAACTATTTATAAAAAGTTTCATGAAACTAAAAAAATCAAGCTTATTGTGCCTTACCAATCTCTCTTCAATATGTTGATATGGAGTAGCACCGCCTCTATAAGGATACTCACAAATTAAGCACACTTTCGATTCACCTCACTTGCTTTCTATTAAGAGAGATAAGTATACATTAATGTATAATAGATAATTGTCAAATATAAAAATATGTTATAACTTAATAGATAGTAGCACTAACCAAGAATTTTGGATCTTGATGCGTCTCTAACAAATGTCCGCCAATCCTCCTCCTCAAATAAACCCACTATATATTGGTGGAGGATTCCAATTGATGTTTCCATTATCATCTTTAAGCCAATTTTTTGTTAATGTCGTTCAAATTTTTATGACACTTTCCGGCTTCCTTCATTATCCAAATTTTTTAGAATCATCCACATCAAAATATTTACGCTTATGCACATTAAATGAAAATCATATAAATAAATTTATATATATATATATGGGACTACAAAATTACTAAATAAGATTACCAAAAGATCTAAAATTATATACCCGTATTGTTACCCACAACTCATGTTTTTGTTTCTCCAAAACGGGATTCTTTGTGCTCACCCAAGTAGTGATTGTTATTGGTATCATTTGTTTTACCTTACTACCAAGGAAAGTAATCAAATGAGTGTTTGTTTTCTCCAATTGGCGGACCATTAACATTCCATTGGACTGCATTATGTAAATAGTAAATTAGATCACAAACAATTAAAACTTAGTATTGAATGAAGTTAATTAGCAATTAATTAGTATCTTACACTTAATTTTTCTTTTCCTTTACTTAACCGGTTGATGATATCCTTTTTAATCTGTCATTCCACGAGGAGCACGCTTCGATATAGTTTGTAACATCATGATCACTTTGCCTCACGGTGTCATGCCCACTATCACTATGATCTCGCCATCTTACCCGCAATAAAACATAATCATTGTTTGTTATATTTATCCATTTAAAAAAACATCCAACAAAAAAAAAAATAATCAGTCAAAGAAGATGAAAATAAGATCCATGTCTATAAAATAACATCTATGTCGGTTACCTTTTCCTTTTTTCGATACAATTTTTTTGCAATTCGCTCCTTGGTACTTTGTTTTTGACGAATCGTAATTCCATCGAGATGATCCTTTCTAACATACACAACATCCTCTCTATAAGTACTTTCCTCTTCTAGTGATGTCCCCAAGAAAGGGTCGTCCTCGATACCATCATCATTGGTTTCTTGATCATAAATGTAATTCACTAATTTTTTTGTGTCAAGAAAAACAATAGACCAATTGATATCAATCGGATCGACATACATAAAACACTTGTTGAGCTTGGGATGCCAAAATAAAAGGCTCATCTTTATATCCCAACTTCTTGAAATTCACCCGCATGAACCCCGACTCATCAATCAGAAACCATTATTATTGTCAACCCACTTACATTGGAACACGGACTCTGAAACATGGTGTAATCCAACTCCCATATTTGTTCAATGACCCCGAAGTATGACATATTCGCAGTATACGGGATTTCTCGTCTTTGGCACTTGATGTATGCATAGCTTGAGCAACAAGAGTCACCCCACTATTTTGCATTTTACTCGATCATCATGGGTTTTTGTATAGAACGTGTAACCGTTAATTAGATAGCTGGTGTAAGAGAAAACATGCATATTTGGACCTTTTGCTAACCATCTCAATCTTTTTGAAATCGAAGTAGGATTCATAACAAACTCGAAATCAATGTGGTCTTTTAACCACACTATGAAACTCCGATTGTGTTCCTTTGTTAACCAAACTTCACTCTTATATGGGTAATCACTCTTAAGTATGTCCATGTGCTTGGCAACATATGAATCAACCTCACTATCATTGTGCAAAACATATAAGTGTGCTTGATGTAGTTCTTCCTTGACACCATAACTATTTTATATCCTGACATCCCTTTAGTAATGCTTCCTAAGTGACGAGACCTTGGAAGTCCCGCAGAATATTCAAGACTAGATAGATAGGCGGTGCAGAACTCAACAGCTTCTTCAACTATGTAGCGCTCAACAATACAACCTCGGTCGTGATCGGTTTTTCACATATCCTTTTAATATCTTCATGTAACGCTCAAACGGATACATCCATCTCATGTAACATGGGCCACACAATTGTGTCTCTCTAATCAAATGAACTGTTAGATGAATCATTATGTCAAAAAATGAAGGTGGGAAATACATCTCAAGCTCACACAAAGTGACAAGTAATTTCTCTTTGCAATGATGGCAACTTTCTAGGGTCAATCACTCTACTACAAATCGCCTTAAAGAAGTAACAAAGTTTGGTTAGCGTCGACGCACTTTCTTAGGCAAAATGGATCGTATACCAATTGGGAGCAAATTCTCCATTAGAACATGACAATCATGGGACTTTAAAGACTTTAACTTAAGGTCTTTCATGGATACAAGGTTTGTAACATTTGAAGAATACCCTCTGGAACTTTTACTCCATGAAGAAACTTACAAAACACGGTCTTCTCCTTTTTAGATAGAGTATGAGTCACGGAGGTAGATATGTACGTGTACCCTTCTTTATCGGACCCACTTCGGGTCTCAACCCCATACTAAGCCAAGTCCAACCTCGAGTTGATGGTATCTTTAGTCTTTCCCGGCATATTGAGTAAGGTACCAATGACACTTTCAAAGACATTTTTTCAACATGCATCACATCAATGAAGTGTCTTACATATAATGACTTCCAAAGATGGCAAGTCAAAGAAAATCGACTTTTTCTTCCACCCTGTTTGGCAACCTCTCCTGCAAATGGCTTCCCAAATTTAATGTTCAAATCTTTCACCTTTTCAAACAGTTGTTCACCCGTCAAAAGCCGTGGGAGCTTTACGGGTTTCGGTATTCCCATTGAATGCCTTTTTCAACGATCGATCTTGATGAGTAGATGGCAAAAATCTACGATGACCGGGTAGATATTCTTCCTACCATGTTCCAACCACATCCAATCGGTGTTATCTTCACATATAGGGCATGCACACCGACCTTTCGTCATCGCACTACCGGATAGATTGCCGTATCTTTGGAAAGTCATTAATTGTGCCAAAAATCATAGCCCTCAAGTTGAAACTTTCTTCCCCGAACCCATCATACACCTCTACTCCATTCTCCCACATTAGCTTCAAGTCTTCAATTAAAGGAGCCAAGTATACATCAATATCATTTCCGGTTGCTTGGGCCTAAAATTAACAAAGACAACATCATATATTTGCGTTTCATGCAAAGCCATGGAGGTAAGTTATAAATCGCTAATATCACGGGCCATGTACTGTGGGAGCTACTCACGAATACCGTGCGGGTTAAAACCATCGGCGAGACAATGCAAGTCGTAGGTTTCTTGGATCAACCCAAAATCGGGATAATCAATATCAAATTTTTTCCATTGCGGAGAATCTGCCGGGTGTCGTAACATGCCATCTTTAATCCTTTCATCCTCATGCCATGTCAAGTGTTTTGCATCTTCGAACTACGGTATACGCCTAAATCGAGAGAATTATGGGAAAATACCACAACACCTTTTCTCGAGCGAATCTTTCTTTTTATACCGCGATGCATTACATTTAGGACATGACTTTAAAAATGCATGTTCATTCCGAATAGAATGCAATCATTGGGACAAGCGTGTATCTTCTCATAGTTCAAGCCAATGGACCCTAACATTTGTTTTGCATCATACGTCCGAGAAGGGAGCACATTATCCTTCGCAACATTTCTTTCAATAGTGTGAGTAATTCAAGAAAGCTCTTATCCGTCCATCCGTGGCAAGTTTTCAAGTTATACAACTTTATCACAACACCAATAATTTTGTGAATTCAAGTACAACCTCATACAACGGCGTCTCTCGTGCATCCGTTATCAACTTCTCAAACATTTGAGGACGGTCATTAAGATCGTCTTCAAAAGCCTTTGCCATCTCTTCAAATTCATCCCCAACAAACGTAGGTATTTCGGTGTCAACCGGTGCACATCTCTCGATCACTTATTACCCATATTCAAGATTCAACTCTTTCCTCACCATGCATTGTCCAACAAGTGTAAGTTTGATCAATTCCATTACCCTTTAAATGTCCCCAACTCGCTCTGCGCATTAATCGATTTTACATAGCAACAACGTAAACAGGGACATATCATATTACTAGATCTCCTAAACGTTGAACAAAGACAAATCACAAAATAATCCACTCCATCTCTATATTCCTTGGACGCATTTATTGGCGGACATCCACTTTCTATCCATAATGTCCCAATATCTATAATAAATTCGGATAAGAGAATTTACAATTTTATTGAAGCTAAGACATTCAATCAACTAGCTAGCTAGTTTCAACTAAACAAATCAAAGACTTTGGTGTCTTCTATATAGTCATTAATTCTTCATAGAAAATAAACAAAAGAACAAAAAAGTACCCGAACAAGTGGAAGCAACACTCGACAAATATCCAACCGATTGTGAACAACGATCGCGAAGCTCAGACAAAAAAACTCCCAAAACCCTAACAAACAATTTGCATATTCGATTTAGGCATATTTGATTTTACTAATATAGATGACACACACTTTGCTTAAAAAACTCTATCATTTGAGAATCAAAATCTCAACAAAACCAAGCAACAAACACATATCAACTAATTTCTCTCCTATCAAACACATTCAACTAATTTTACACATATCAAACACATACAAATACATTCAACATATTCCTCTCTTATCAAATATTTTTTTTTCACACATTCAACATATTCCAATCAAACTACATATTCATCTCCAACCTAACAAAAAACCTAAAAAACAAAAAACAAAAAACAAAATAGAGAACTAACCTTTGAGAGAAGATGAGGACAAGCAATGAGGACTATGGGTGGGGTGCTAGAGAGAACGAGAATGAGGGAAAGTTGAGAGAGGAAGAGAGAACGAGAATGAGGTTTATGGGTTTATGGGTTTATGGGTTTATGGGTTTATGGGTTTGTGGGTTTGGGGGATTGTGGGTTTGGGGGATTGTGGGTGGTGCTAGGGAGAACGAGAATGAGGGAAAGTTGAGAGAGGAAGAGCTAATGAGAGTGAGGGAGAGAAGAGGTTTGTGGGTTTTTGGGTGTGGAGAAGAGAAGAGAACGTACGCAGAGAGAGAGAGGAGAAGAGAAGCGCGAATGGAAATGAGAAAAAGAGAGAAAACGAACGGGCAAAAAAAATTTTATTGAAGCAATACTCAGCGTTTTTAAAGAAACGCTGAGTATATGATGACGAGAAAGGGGAATATTCAGCGTTGTGTAAAAACGCTGATTATATGTGAGAACGAGCAACAAGATGCGCAGCGCTTTCTTTAAAAACGCTGAGTATTACCTTTCTCGTCATCCATATACTCGCTTTCTTTTTAAAACGCTGATTATTACCCTTTCGCATCATCCATATACTCGCGTTTTTTTAAAACGCTGATTATTACCCTTTCTCGTCATCCATATACTCAGCGTTTCTTTAAAAACGCTGATTATTACCCTTTCTCGTCATCCATATACTCAGCGTTTCTTTAAAAACGCTGAATATTCCCTATGCTTTTTCATCTATAGGTGGCGTTTATTAAAAAACGCTGCTTATGGTGGCACACAATGGTTATTTGTTAAATGAAAAAAGACAATGCGTGGCCAAAAGCTTTATTAGAGAATTGTTTGTGAAAGAGGCGCATGAAGGGGGTTAATGGGTCATTTTGGGGTTTCTAAGACTTTAAAATTTTTGGAAGAATATTTTTATTGGCCTCATAATAAAATATATGTTCAAAAGTTTGTGAAGAATGCATTGTTTGCAAGAAGGGTAAATCCAAATTATGCCTCATGGGTTGTATTGTCTTTTGAATGTTCCTTATTTCGGGGACTTCTAATAAAATTGGAATGCAACGTGATTGTTCACTTGGTTAGTAGGTGCAGCTAGAACCGAGAAGGACTCACTGAGATTTTATATCTCACCCCGTGTATTGTGGAATATTTTCGAATGTAAGAAGCAAGCAAAGAAAAGAAAGATACTAATACTTAGCATAGATTAGGAGAATTTGGATTATGAAATTTCATGGTTATATTTATTCAAGTTAAGGTTTAACTACATTTACAAGTTCTAACGGTAGTCTATATTGACACATGAGTGGTTAACTTGGTGTGTTGTTCAAGTTTTAGAATTGCCACACTTTCTATTTTTGATGTATACCAAAAGTCAATGTTCTACATTTATGGTATCAGAGCCAGGTTTCGATACTAGGACCTGTAAGTTATGAGCCCGTCATATTTTTGTAGGTTAATTACATTTCCTTTGACTTTGTTATGGGGCTGTCTAGAACAAAGATTGGAAAATATTCGATTTTTGTTGATGTTGACAGGTATTCAAAATTAGTGAATACTTCTGTTGTCAAACTCTCTTTTAAGCCGTGGATCGGCCAACAACTTGAAATTTTGATTTGTTGTTCTTCAAGTGGTTTCGCTAAGGAAGAAACTATGTTCCTTAGGTATGGGTTTCCTAACCCCTACAAAGAGTTCTTAGGTTAGGTGAGAGGGACTTAAAATTGGACTACCTATGATTAAACTGATTGCAGGTAAAAAGTAAAGAAAGTAAAGACTGATGAAAAAATGTAGATTTTGTATTGATGTGTGTCTTTTCCCAGATCTATAGTACATATATAGGTCACCGTTGGCCACTATCCCTAGCCTACAACAAACTACATTGGATCGGCTAAGATCAACGCACAATATTGTGCAATGCGCCCTAGATTCTAGGAACTCCACCCCATAACGTCCACTTGCACAAAGAGTGGGACCAATCTGTCCTCACGCCTATTTTTATTGCACCTTTCCATGTTTCCCTTGGTTGCATGTTTTAACGCTTTAGAGTGTCTACGTGCATTGAATACTTACTTCCCACGCAATCTCCTTGCCTCGACCTAGAACCTCCTCAGTTACGCACCCGTTCTATCCCCGATAACTAGCTCCTCGGCTAAGTTGTTTCCTAGCTGAGTTCTTCCTTGGCAAAGTTGCTACTGCTCAGCAAGTACCATCATCTTTGATATTTTAGCTCAAGAATCACCTTTAAGCACACTTCTCTAAGCTCTTTGTCCTAAGTTATTTGCCTACCATTGACAGCTTCTATTTGTAGGAAATTATTTGATCCACGTATATCCCTTAACCCCTTACAATCCAGCGAGGCTACCACTATAAGATACATGACTGCTCTCACTATAGATAATAAGAAAGATTAAGGGAGATAAGGTAAATTGGCCCCCACCATTCCTCTTGTTCCATATGTAAGGAGTTCAGCCTATTTTTATTTTTTTTTGATAAGGACTTCAGCTTATGTTCACTCGGCGAGACCTATAATTCGGCTGGGTTCTTCTTCGTCCAACAGTTTAGCAGATTTTGGATGTTAACAACTTCACACCTATAACATGGTAAAATATCCCTCGAAAAAAGATTCTTGCACTTGAAACTCCGACGGTCTCAAAAACCTCCGCAAATTAATCTGCCCGCTATTTGATACATAATTTGTAGTGATTTAATAATTAAAACTACATTAAGAATTAAATATTTTAACACAATAGTTTTTTTTGATAATCCAAACTATATATTAATAAAACTCCATTGTTTATAGACAATATATCAACACCATAACCATCTATCTATATCTATATCTATATAAATATAAATATCTAAAGGAAGCTTTTTTCCAAGCTCTAGGATGCTCCACATCACTTTCCTTTGTTTTTCAATTAGATTTTTAACTATATTAATATTTATTCATAATTTCCACATAAATGAGACTTCATTTCATGATAACCACTAACTTATTAAATGATACTCTTAGTAAAATAGTATTTAACTATTATTTATGTGAAACCCATCCCTTTAAATGCATAATTGTAGCATGAAAAATAATTTTAAAGGTCAACTAATAATTTCTTATTTCATCTAACCTATTATAATTGGTAAATATAAATAAAAAAAACTCATGTAAAATAAGCTTTTTATATTTATATAAGCTTTTTATTTCTATATCTATCTATCTATACATACATACATACATACATACATCTAAAAGAATCCCCAAAGGAGGCTCCACAATTTTACTCAAGATTTTTGTGTATTAAAATATTAATTTATAATACAGATATAATTAATTTTAATGAAAGAAATAAATTGCCACTAACTTATTAAATGATTCTCTTAGTGGAAGATCAATTAACTATTTTATATTAATATTAAAATGATGCTATTCTTTTATAAATATAGAATTTTTTCTTCACAAAAAATTATAGCAATTGATAAGAATAATTGCCGACACGTATAATATGATATAATGTATTATATAATAGAATATTATATGTTGTGTTACAATAGAATATAATATAATATGTAAAAAAGTTTCTATATGTTAATAAAATATGCCTACGTTTTCTTTAACTTATATTGCATATATTTAAATGTATAATATAAATCAAACTTAGTCTATTATATTATTATAAAGTTAATCTTTATTCAACGTATTTGTTATTTTATTCATTGTTTAAATCCCTACTTAATATCTCTAATTAATTATAATAAAATTTAATCTAAATTTATTTGAAATAAAAAAATAGTGGGTTCTTTGAAATTCTTTTTGTGTAACTATATGCATTGAAAGGGAAGAGTTTATTATTAATATTTTAATAAACTATGCCAATGTTTTCTTTAAATTATATTTCATAAATTTAAATGTATAATACAAATCAAACTTGGCCTATTATAATATATATATATATATATATATATATATATATATATATATATATATATATATTTAATCTAAATTTATTTCAAATAAAAAAATTAGTGGGTCTTTGAAATTCTTTTTGTGTAACATATATATGCATTGAAAGGAAAGAGTTTCTTATTAATATGACTTACTACTCCTTTAATTACAAAAATAAACTCATGAGTTAGTGTAATATGAGTGGAAGAGGTATAGTTTTAATTAATTCATCATATATTTAATTGTTGAATTTCATTATGACATAGTTAACTTATGTATTTGCTTATTTTTCTGATCAATTAAATATTTTTAACTTATGTTTCATAAGTTTAATTGTATTATTTATTTAAATGTATAAATATTTACATATATTGTTGTAAACACATTTCCCAATCAATATATATATATATTTTGAAAAATAACACTATTTGTAACTTAAAAATATGTTTTTATGGCTCTCATTAATTCCATTCATTTAACTTAACTTCATGTATTTCATGTGTTGAACTTGGTTTGCTAAACAATAGTATGTCATAATTGGAACATTGTGAATCAATGCTTTCAATTTTGAAGGTTATAACTATTGCTCTTCCCATTAATATTTTATGAGAGTGTCTTATGATTGTCACTTGCTCTTCTCCTATTCCTTCATTGTCACCATGACAGTTTTTCATTTGTACTTCACTTGCTATTCCTCATCATATATAAATAGGTGTTCCAAAGACAAACCAATTTCATCATCTCTACCTCATCTTTTAATTTGCTTCTTATTGTCTAATTTCAACATAAACAAAGGAGTTCTTCCTTTTTGAAATACATGTGCCCATTTCCAATTTTATTTGCCTATTTTCCTCCCTCGATAGTATGTATCTTTATTTATGTTTCATCTTATATGTATCTTCATTGCCTTTGTAAAAACCTCTATTTACACATAGCCTATATATTATAAATGTGGTTGTTAATATTATGTTTCAAATAAGGAGAATATTAAGGTGAGGTGTAGAAAATAGTACTAATACGCTTTGGGTTAAAAAAATGTAAGTTGCTGACAAAACAATCCTTAATTTTTCAAGTTACAGGATGATGAAGAATCAAGTAATATGCAAGAAAAAGAAGTAATCAAAAAAAAAAGGAAGAAAGGGAAATTCTAAAAGATCTACATGAGTGAAAAAAGAGATCCTATTTCAACAAATTTACGGTATTTCTTCAATAAATTGACAGCATCACATATTTTTATTTTTATGTTGAAAGATCTATATTTGATTTTTGATCATTTAAGCTTTATTATTTTTGACCAATAATGTATTAATTTTTTTAATGAGTTTACAATTACCATTATATTTGATGGTAATTTGACTTTTGAAAAGTGTTCACTTGATTGTTAGTGATGTTAGAGAGCAGTTTTACTCACGAAAAGTGATTATAAACTTGACATGTGATAATTAATTTGGCTTCCACTTCCCAAGTCAAAACTATGAAATGACTAAGTTAGTGAAAGGACTAATTTAGTACTTTTCTAAATATGAGGACCAAAAGTTGATGAATATTTTTTTGAAACTAAAACCAGAATGTAACCTAATTTAAAGGACTTGAATCATCTTTAAATTTCATATCTTTTATTATTTATTTATTATAATATACAATTAAGAGTTGAAGAAGTTTAAACTTTTAGCACACAACTTAGTTTTTATGGTATGGCCAAGTTTTTTATGGTACGGCCAACTCTTAAGGAAGCCATGTAAATATGTGTTAGTGATTCAAATATGGTAAAACCACACAACTTGGTTTATTTATTTTTATATTTTTATTTTCCTCTAATTAAGACTAAAATTTGAATTATTCTTTGCTTTCTACATCATCACGATGCCACCAACTCAATTTCTGATTAAATCCAACATCGAGATTTTACATATTTCTATATTTTAGATGGTGGGCATTTGTCACTCTGAATGAAAAAGGTAGGAGAAACTTGAGAATGTAAATCAAAGAACGATGAGAGCAAAAATATATAAGAAAAAGAACCAAAGATCAAAAAAAAATTAAAACATTATTTATTCATTATAGAAAGACACTTCTTATCTTCTTATCGGGTAAGATAATTCTATAATTTTTCAAAAATATTCAATGTCACTTTTTTGACAAAAAAATATTCAATATCATATTATTACTTTTATTATATTTTATTTAATAGAATGATTCTTACATAATTTTCTTTTAAGTCCCGTGTTAAGTCATCAAGACAAAAATAAATTTTGTATCGAGACTATTCTACATTAAGCGGGATGCGCTTAAAATTAACACAGGAGTAAATAAGTCATTTTGCATTTTTCTATAACCAAAGAATAATAATAACTACCAAAGAGGGATTTCCATTTTTCTATAACTAAGATGTGGGCACACTAAAAAAATAAAAATAATTAATAACATTTTTCAATGATAGACTTACTAAAAACTGAGTAAATAAGTCATTTTGTATAAATTCCAATATAATTACATTTAACTATTAAATGTTTCATCACTTAATAAAGTTTTATGAATCAAATAAAAACAATTAGTTAAGAAACTCTAATAAAATATAAATTATTTTATACATTTGACATTCTAATATTTTAAAGAATTATATAAAAATTTTGCTTCAAAAAAAAAAATATATATATATATATATCGATTTTTTTTCATATTATAGTATTAATGAAGTTTCTAACTTTTGTAAAACTTTATTTCAAAAATTAATCTAATTAAAATTTTTGTCAATTAATTATATCAAAAACTTCATACACTATATAAGAATGTTGCCTAATTAAAATGAATAATTTTATATATAAATTGCCAATACATAATACTATATTTTTAATATACGTATACATAATCTATATAAAAATATTATATGTTTTAATATATAAAGTTTATTAAATTAAATAAACAAAATATAACAACCCGTGCATCGCACGGGTATTCACCTAGTAAATCTCTAAAGGAAGCTTTTTTCCAAGCTCTAGGATGCTCCATATCATCTTCATTTATTTTTCAATTAGATTTTTATACTACAAATATTATACTTGAATTAGTTTGCATTTGGTCTAGCTATTTTAAATAATGTTATGAATAATTTGTTTACGTTGGCCCAAGCTATTTTTTTAACATCAGGCTTAGCTATTTTAAATATGTTACTAATTATTTTTTTGACCAAAAATAAAGTTATTATTAAATTGTGTGAGTTCCATCTATTAACAATTGTCAGTTTCCATTTTTAATGATTATATAATTGGTATAATTAAATTCATGTTAAATAACCAAAACTTGAGTAGGATATAACCATTATAGTAGATTATAGATGAAGAAGAAATATGCAAATAGAAGAAGATAATGAGAGAAGAAGAGAAGTTGAGAGTCTTTGTATTTCACAATCGTATCCATACATAGGAGTGAACCCTATTTATAGGGTGAGAAAAGGTAAATGAAAGATCAATCTTAAAGTTCCACTAACAACGCATTACATAAAAGAAAGTGGAAGTCTAATAGGAGTGGACATCCATTATCATATTATTCATAACAATTCAATTTATGTTATGAAAACGGATAGAAAGCCAAAGGGTGCATTTTTCTACAACCTTTTGGATGCTCATGTCCAAACAATCCATCTATAAATAGTTCACAAACAATTCAATTGATGCCATGGATGTCTAATCAATTTGTAAATAATAGAAGTCGTATCTGGTAGTTTAGTGAAAGTTTGATGCAATAGCTAATTACAAAGTGTAGATCCATTGGAGGTTTGTCTGTCCATGAAACACAATTTTTGTTACTGCTATTTAGTTTCTTTCAAATACCTCCCACTTATCTAGAAAATCTTAAATCAAAAGAGTTTATTATTAGTCTAATCAACAATTCTCTAAATTTAATTTTAATTCTTCTGTACCTTAGCATTATTGTGATTTTTTGGCTAATATTTTCTTGCTTCAATCTATTGTTTGTTTCTTTTTACCACTTCCAACATCAAATTTGTTCGAATTGGCATATTTGAATATTCACTTAAAAATGTTATGTTAGTTTGGTCAAAATAAATAAATTATGTTAGTTGTTTCTACTATGTGATTATTTTTGTTTCACAATTTAACCCAAATCTCAATGTTTGTGAAGTAGTCAATTTAAGTTTTAGTAGATATGATGAATTGAGGCATACAGTTGCAGGGTTGTAGATTGTTAATGCATCGTCATGGAAGAATGTGATATGAAAAAATATAATCAATATGTCGCTATTTTTTTTTTTGTTGCTTATGACATTCATCAAAAGGCGTTCATTTCATATAGTTTTTTGAATTCCTTGAAATATTTGCATTAGAAGGTTTGGTTACAAAAAAAAATATTGAGATACCTATTATTGTGACACTTGAGCCATTATTTTAATGCTAAATTAAAGTCTAACTCATCTAAAACCTTTCTATATTCTTTCAGTTTTCTACAATAAATTAAGTTCAAGGGTTAATGTATACAGTAATTGTTAAAATTTTAATTGAACAATAATTGATTCTTTTAATCTTTTATAATTATTATTATTTTTAATATATTAAAAGGATATTATACTTTTTTAAAACAAAAATAATATTATACATGGTAGATAGACACACCTAAGAAATTACTATAACGTAAACTGAGAATGCTAAAGTTATAAATTAACTTCTAAAAAAAAATCAAATTTCAAGATTTTAGAAAATCATATGGTAATACAATATTCTATTCTTTATATATATATATATATATATATATATATATATATTATATATAAATAGCCTTTTTAGAAAATAGACAAAACACATTTTTCCCCTCAATCCAAACGTTAAATTATTTGAAGACCTTTGTTAAGTTTTAATAAAAAAAACTTATTAGCGTGAGGGAGTTGTTACATTATTTTGAGATGGTTGGGTTTCCATGTAACAATTAATTTTATATTAAAAATGATACTAATAATAAATACGTATAACTGATGTAAGGTTATTATATATGTCCTTTAAAAAATCCTTTTGAGTATTTTTTTTTTGACAGCACTGATATACAATATCCTTATATAGTTAAAAAAAACTTACATTGTTATTGCATAAGGAGTTATAAAGAGATATTATGATTTGAAAAGAGTATATATAGTTCCTTCAATTCATTTACATATATTATTATAAATTATAAAGAAAATATTTTATACGGTTTTCTTTTTCTAAATTTAATAAAGTTAAGTTTCTTAAGTTCATTTTTATTTTTAATTTCATTTTAAGTATAAATTAATAATTGATGATGAAATTAAAAGCAACAAAATAATAAATAAAACTACTTTTTTTTTACCAAAATAAAGGCCCACCAATGGATATTTTTTAGAGGCCCATATATAATTCATATTAACAATTTATAATTTTTATATATAAACTAAAGAAAATTTAATAAAAATAATTAGAAAAACCTGTGCAAAGCACGGGTATTCCTCTAGTTGAATCTATAAGAACCCCAAAAAAATGAGGAAAATGATGACGGAAAAACTATGAGAAGCACAACTTGATAAGAATCACATGTACATCTTTGTATAATAGTATTCTATTATGTATAACTTAAGGAATGACACATAAAGAAAAAACTATTGAATTAAATACTTTTACCTTTTCTTCAATTTTATGACCTTTATTAAGTTTTGTAAATGACCCAAAAAAAGTTTATGACTCTAACATTATAGACATACACTTAAGGAGAGAGTATACCAAAAAAAATACACATAAGGAGAGATTCTTATAACACTCTCACTATTAATACTTTGCAGAGAACAATTTTTGCAACTACATTAAATTATTAAATGTGTGGACCACCTGAACTACTATCTATTTAATTACCTTAGGAAATACCTATGATCATATATCAATTTGTTAGTTATTTGCATGCATGCATTGATATTACTTAGGTATGGTTGTGAGTCACAAAGCCATCCCTACCAAAAACTGAATTCTTGATGTGTGCTTCTAACCTAACTGAGCAGAAGAATGTTGTCTTGTGCAATCCAACAATATTTTTCCTCATTAAGTGATTGTTCTCATTACAATACCATTAAAATGATATTTTGTCTTTACTTCTCATTAAAATAATATATACCAACAAACTTGTTTGCTATTTTTGCATGAATTGGTATCAGCTACTCAATTCATAAGGTGCACCAGTTTTAACAAAGGTGTTAACCTCAGCACATGCATACGTTAATTATTTACATCTACTCACATGCTAGTAGCACTCAAAACTACTATAATCCATTGCTACAGCAGATGTAGAAAACCAAAAGAAAAACATCAATATCACATCAGATTAATTTGCATGCAGAATTCTAATTAGTTTCTCTTTCTTGATCAACTCCTATAACCCTAGCATGGACACATCACACAAGGATACACTACACATTATATATATTCACCATGACATAAGCTTCATTCTCAATGACACACGCATTTTTTTTACTTATCAATTTAAAATTATTTAAATTACTAAAAGTGAATCCTCTAAAATTATTCCTACACATAATATAGTATTTAATTTTTTTGACAGACCACATATCAAAATCACTTTTCTTTAATAGTTTGTTTGGAATTTATTAACTGAAATTAAATCACATGTGCATCTGCATATAATTATTTCAACAAGCACATCACTGCTACATATATACCTATACAGCTAGCAGCTAGTTTTCTGTTTTTGCATTAGTATAATTGATTTGCAGTTTTGAGTCAATATCGTTGCTGTCACCTAAACTCAATTCTTGCAATGCAGTTTTTGGTGCTACTAATTAAAGTTGTGAAACAGAAATAAATCAATCATAGAAAAGTTTTGCAACTAGTTTCTTTTAAGGAAACTTTTTCAACTAGATTAATTCAAGATAAAATTTGAAACTATTTCTAATCTTCAATTTTAATGCAAATATGAATTTTTTCTCATTATATCATTAGAAAAACACCAAATTAATTTCTATTGGTCACACAACCTCAAAGAGAAGTTAATAATAATAATAATACAAGCTAAAACTAAAATATCAGTCCAAACATAGATTCCAATAATTAAAAATATTTGAGTAAGCTAGGTAGGTAGAAAAAAATTTATTTTCTATGATTCGAATAATTTAAACAAGTAAAATTAAGCAACTAGTAAGTAGGTAGTTCTTATTTTTCATTCCTAGGTTGGATAATGTGATAAGGTGCTAGCTAACATTGCCCAAACGGCTCCCTGAACCAATTGATAATGGGCTTGTTGGGGGCGCAGCCCAACCCACCATATCAAAGGATAATGCAAACGGCCCTTTGGCAGATTTTGCTGAGTTTATTGCTGAGTTATCAAAGCCAGGGAATAAAGGAGAGCATGAGGAACAAGCACGTTTAAAAAAGAAAAAAAAGAAAGGAAAGAAGAAGTTGAAGCCTCAAGAAAATTCAAAAAATTGTATTACGATTGGGGTAGTAAATGAGGAAGCCAGAAAGTTAATCCCTGCTCTTTCGGGTTCACAACCATGTTCTTCAAATGTAAACAAAGTCTTTGTGGTACAACGTAACTCACCCAAGCCAGGCGTGTCGTTCTCTATCAATTGTGAAGGTGAGTGGTTGGAGATGTGTCAGTTGGTGACTCCGGGATTCAGTTTTGCAACGAGAGGTTTTTAAAGGAACACGAAATCTCCATTGGTAACAAAATGTGGAGCTTTGCAAAAGAACAACTTGGTGTGGTAGGACAGAATAATGATGAAGTGTATCTTTGTGAGTTCGAGCAAATGGAGGCCAGGGATCAGAGTGTTAAAGATAGGAAGGAGAATAACATGGGGTCTTCATGAAGATCGCAACATTTAACATGAGAGGGTGGGGGGGCGCGGCTAAGAGGAGACGCCTCAGGAAAATGATTGTGGAAGAAAAAATAGATTTCTGTATGATCCAAGAAACAAAGTGTGGGAGGCACACAAAGAGAGCAATTGCGAGTATATGGGGGGATGTAAACTTTGATTGGTTATGCAAAAGTGCTTCTGGACTATCGGGAGGGATGGTGAGTGTCTGGAAAAATGATATACTTGATGTAATATTTTCTTTTTCAGGTGAAAGCTTTGCAGGCATTTGTGCTAGAGTGGATGGTCAAATTTGCTACTTAGTCAATGTGTACTCGGCGTGCAACTTGTCGGGGAAAAGAAGATTATGGGAGAATTTGAAGGTCTTAAAAAGTCAATTTGAGGATGGAGAGTGGTGTGTGGCAGGTGATTTTAATGCAGTGGCTTCAAGAGGGGAGAGAAGTGGGTGCATTACAAATTTCAATCAAGCAGAAGCCAGAGAGTTCTGTGGGTTCATGGAAGATTTGTCACTGGTTGATGTGCCGGCACAAGGTAAGAAGTTTACTTGTTTTGGGTCTGATGGGAGGGCTAGTAGGTTGGACAGAATACTTCTCACTGACGGTTTGGTGGAGAAATGGAATGTAAGCACACAGTGGATAGGCGATAGAGAAATTTCGGACCACTGCCCCGTTTGGCTGGTATCTTCAGCCATAAAAAATTGGGGGCCAAAGCCATTCAGATTTAATAACTGCTGGTTGGAACATGGGGAATTTAGAAATTTTGTCACACAGTGTTGGTCTTCCTTCCAAGTGAGAGGGAATAGCTCTTTTGTCCTGAAGGAGAAACTAAAAATGTTGAAAGAGAAACTTAAAGTATGGAATAGGGAGGTGTTCGGGTACAAGGAATTAAAGATTGAAAGGATAGTGAAGGACCTAAATGAAATCGAGAGGGTGGCAACAGACGGAGGTGGAGCTGACGATGATCAAAGGAGACGCCTAACTGAAGAATTTTGGCAAGATCTGCATGCAAAGGAAAGCCTTATTGCTCAGAAGTCACGTGTTAGGTGGTTGAAGGAGGGGATTCTAATAGTCGATATTTTCATGCATGTATGAAAGGCAACGAAGGCGTACTCAACTATCAAAACTATTGGTGGATGGAGTTTGGGTGGAAGACGTAACCGGGGTAAAGATGGCGAAGAAGAATCATTTTGAAGGAAAATTTAAGGAGGAAAACTACCATAGGCCCACTTTAGATGGGATCCAATTTAATAACATAACCGGAGTAGATAATGAATTTCTCTTGATGCCGCTATTTGAGGAGGAGGTAAAGGAGGTGGTGTGGGAGTGCGACGTGGCAACAAGAGTCCAGGCAGACGGGTTTAATTTTAATTTTATAAAGTCATGTTGGGATATATTGGCTCCAGAGGTATTGAGCTTCTTTGAAGAATTCCACAGTGTGCTAGGTCGCTTAAAGCAATTAGTGCCTCCTTTCTTGCACTTATTCCCAAAACAAAGAATCCTCAAGGTTAGGTGAGTATCGGCCGATCTCCCTAATTGGATGTCTATATAAAATGCTTGCAAAGGTCTTGGCGGGGAGAATGAAGAAGGTATTGAGAGGGGTCATATCGGATTGTCAAAATGCTTTTCTAGCAGGTAGGAACATCTTGGATGGAGTGGTTG
This sequence comes from Oxytropis ochrocephala, assembly GCA_020916435.1. Classification (NCBI taxonomy): domain Eukaryota; kingdom Viridiplantae; phylum Streptophyta; class Magnoliopsida; order Fabales; family Fabaceae; genus Oxytropis; species Oxytropis ochrocephala. The sequence continues at coordinate 49,400,815 of CM037093.1, forward strand.
TGGTGAACGAAGTAATAGATATGGCAAAAAGGAAGAAACAAACATGTGTAATTTTAAAAGCGGACTTTGAAAAGGCTTATGACTCAGTGAGTTGGGCTTATCTTGAGTACATGTTGGGGAGGATGGGTTTTAACGAAAAATGGAGACAATGGATGAGAGTTTGCTTTTCCTCCAATTCAATATCGGTTTTAGTTAATGGTAGTCCGACGGAGGAGTTTGTGGCCCAAAAGGGATTGAAACAAGGTGATCCACTAGCACCGTTCCTTTTCCTAGTAGCGGCGGAAGGCCTAGCGGGACTTGTAAGGAAAGGGGTGGAGACCGGGAACTTGAACGGCTTCAAGGTAAGTAATTCTCTCTCAGTTGAGTTATTACAATTTGCGGATGATACGATATTTTTTTGTGATGGAGGTGATAAGAGTATATGGTGTTGGAAAGCAATACTCAGATCTTTTGAACTAGCATCGGGGTTAAAGGTAAATTTTTCTAAAAGTAACGTAGTTGGTCTCAATGTTGAAGAGAGGATATTGGCGGGAATATCACAATTCCTTGCGTGTAGGGTAGGTAAGGACTCTTTCAAATTCCTTGGGATCCCAGTAGGTGCAAACCCAAGAAGAGTGGCAACGTGGCAACCGATTATTGAGGTGCTAAAAACCAGGCTAAATAGCTGGAAGAGTAGACAATTGTCCATAGGGGGAAGAGTAACTCTTATCAACTCGGTGTTAGCCTCCCTTCCTTTGTACCTCTTCTCATTCTATAAGGCTCCGAGGAAGATTATTGAAGAAATTACAAAATTGCAAAGAAGGTTCTTGTGGGGAGGGGATGAAGAATCTAAAAAGATGGCTTGGGTGAGATGGAATATTATTTGTACCCCAAAGGATAAAGGGGGACTGGGAATTAAAAATCTAGAAGCCTTCAATATAGCTTTGTTAACAAAATGGAGGTGGAGGTTGTTGGTGGAGGAAGGTAGTCAATTATGGCGCAAGTTGTTAGTGGAAAGATATGGATTAAATGGTAGGTGGCCAAGAGCATCGGAATACACAAGGGGATGGGGGAAACTATCTATTTGGTGGAGAGATCTTTGCATCTTGGGGGAAGGTAGTATTCTAAATGAAGATTGGTTTGAGGGGTTAGTTAAACTAAAAATGGGAAGAGGGAATTTGGTAAAGTTCTGGACCGATTCTTGGTGGGAGGGGATCGATTGCGCACTTTTCCCTCGGTTATTTGACAGTTGTTGTGAGCAAAATGCGGTGGTGGAAGAGATGGGGTTATGGACGGGTAATGGCTGGAAGTGGACAGTGAATATGGCCTCGGTTTCTGAAGAAACCGAACAAAGCGGAACTTGATTATTTGATGCAAATGCTACTGCCAGTCACGCCAAATTGTGGCAGCAGCGATGGTCAGTGCTTGTGCTGGACTTTGGATCCGGCAAAGGGTTTCACGGTGAAAGGTTGTTACGATTGGTTGATTGGTTTTTTTGCAGGTGATAGTGAGCAATTTACGGATAGCATGATCAACGCTTGCAAGAAGCTATGGAGGAACGATGTCCCGTCAAAGATAATTATTTTTGCTTGGCGTGTTTTACACAATAGGATTGCGACGCGGGAGCTTTGTTTAGAAGAGGAGTAACTCACTCGCAACAACACGACAAGTGCTGCGTTTTTGCTTCATGGAAGACGAAGCGGTATCTCATTTATTTTTGAATTGTCATATTATTAAAAATATCCGCAAATTTGGTCTTTTCTTGGTTAGGGGAGCCTTATTATGATGAAGAGGATGTTTTGACGCACTTTATGGAGTTCGGAAGGATGCTTAAAGGCAAGAAACAAATACGAGTCAAACATCTCATATGGTTGGCGGTCATTTGGAATGTTTGGATGGCGAGAAACAGAGTGGTATTTAAGGGCGAGGTGATATCAATTCCTTCAATACTCTTGGGCATTAAAGACACGGCATGGTGTTGGTTCAAAGCTAGGAAAGGGAAAAGCTGTCAAGCAGGATGGGCGGAGTGGTACAATAGTCCGTTGGGTGTAATATCTACATTGTAATTCACTGTCAGGGAGAAACAGGGAGGGTGCTTAGCTATGTTGTAAATCCATGTATGATTAAAGAATAATTCTGTTCTTATTGTAGGAAGGGGAGAAGCAATGGGTTAGGATATTTTTCCCATTGTTGCACATTCTGTTTTGTGTGAGGTACTCTTTTTCCTCCCAGAGTCTTTTTCCCAAGGGGGTTTTGGCTCTGGGAGGTTTTGAGGAGGCCCTCCCCTTACCATTGTAACTGTTGGGCACAATTTGTGCTCGGTTTCAATGAATGTCTTGCTTATCTAAAAAAAAAATATATCAAATTATTTGTTATAGCCAAAAACTGAATTCTTGATGTGTGCTTCTAACCTAACTCAGTAGAAGAGATGCTCTCTGTAATGGTGTGTACAAATTTATTGTAAATCCAACAATATTTCTTCTCATTAAGTGATTATTCTCATTACAATACCATTAAAATGATATTTTGTCTTTACTTCTCATTAAAATAATATATACCTTAACAAGTTGGTTTGCTCTTTTTGCATGAATTGGTATCAACTATTCAATTCTTAAAGTGCACCAGTTTTAACAAAGATGTTAACGTCAGCATATGCATATGTTAATTAATTACACCTACTCCCATCACTAGTGCAGAAAAGACTTTTAGCATCGGTTATTTTGCACATTTAGCATTGGTTATCTGTCGATGCTAATTCGACCGATACTAAATGTCTGACATTTAGTATCGGTTAAATAACTGATGCTAAATGTGGCATTTAGCATCAGATTTTCAAAAAACCGATGCTAAATGACTTTTTTAGTGTTTTTTATGTCTTGAAAACATATTATTAGTATCGGTTATTTAAATAACCGAAGCTAAAGGTCCATCTTGGTGACTTTTAGCAACGGTCATCCTTAATAACCGTTGCTAAAAGTCTATCTTGGTGACTTTTAGCAACGGTCATCCTTAATAATCGATGCTAAAAGTCCATTTTTGGTGACTTTTAGCAACAGTCATCATACATAACCGATGCTAAAGGTCCATTTTTGGTGACTTTTAGCAACGGTCATTTTACATAACCGATGCTAAAGGTCTATCAATTGACCAATTTATAATATCCTGATATACAAAAATATTTCCAAACAACAACACATAATAAAATCATAAAAATTCTTCAAATTCCATTGAAATTAATATCTTACAATACAATTTATGAAACTTAAAATTTCTATAAGTTTCTAAAACAAAAACGTCAAACTAAGGTAAGGTAAGGTAAGGTAAGGTCCTAAGATGAACTACTTCCTTTTGCACTGGTCCAAAAATACTCTCCTAAGCACTGGTTACTTTTGTTCCAGCTTAGCAGAGCTGGAAGAAGGAAGAAGAACAAAACCTATGAAAGAAGGAACAAACAACAAATTAGCATCAAAACTTCAATCAAAAGAGCTATTTGATTCTTTTTGAAATACTTAGCACTTAGATTCTAGGATACTTAGTAAACTTATACAAAACCCATTCTTAAAGTAGCAAGTTAACTAGAATATTCACAAGAAAATATTAGCAATTCCTCTAACAAACGACAAGATACTGATCACAAGCCACACCAACTAGGTTGGTTATATAAGGCTTCCGAGTGTGTGCTTCTACTGCCTCATTCATGATCACATGTCTCCCCTCATTTAAAGTTGTCACTAGCAGAGATGTTGCAACATCAATGGAATAAATTAACCCACCCTGTTTGTCTGGGTTTAGAGCAGGTAACATACAGCTTGTTTGTCTGGGTTTTCTAGGTTGATATTAGGATGAACCCACACTGTTCTAATTGCCTATATATATATATATATAATATATAAAGGCAAAAAACAAACCTCAGAAATTTATAATTGTATACTTTAGCCCATTATTAAGTGACTCGTTAATTTTCACCTGTATTGTTGCTACAACTTCTATACCGCCTGCTGCTGCACCTAGTAGATTACATGTCATTGATTTCATAGAATTCACTTTAAGCAGTATAGTATAAATAAACAAGACATCATTTTTGGTAAGCTGAATTTGGTAGCAACGTGCATTTATGTAATTCACATCCTTTTTTGAAACTCCTGACTGAGCTAATGCCTTTTCAATGAAAAGTATTAAACCAGCCCCTATTTGAGATGGATACAAGTCTATTGATAAAAGCTTCTGGATAACAGCACCAGCTCCTCTCATATCCTTCACAGTTTCAAATAGTGGGACCGCACGCAACCTATTGTAAGCATGTAATAAGATTCAAACACTCAAGAGAAGAATACAGTCATGTTATAAGATGGATACGTTCCACCTAAGGTTTCATAGGACCCGCTCTTCCTAACTCCCCAATAGCAACAAGTTGTGCATCCTTCTGTAAAAGCTCCACTGCCAAGATATCACTTGCCTGATAATCAAGCAAAAGAACACTGGTAATCGCCAGTAGTAATAGGTTTTCACAGCTGCAGAGTTAAAATCCTAATAAAATACTTGATACAATTTTTTTTATCAAAACCAGCTTAACAGATTATAGGTAAAACAATATGTTCAGATAAAATGGGCTCCAAGTTTATTCATAATTTGAGAATGGTAGCTGCTAGTAATACATTTGAGGCCATGGAGATCACATAGGCTCTAAGTGAATCGCTCCCTAGCTCATCTGCAATTCGGAATGTATCCAAGACTTATTCGACATCAGCAGGAACCTAAAAGAAATCAAGATACCAATAAAAGAAATTTTCAATTGATTCTTTAATGCAAGTAATGGGGATCACTTCGTTTCTATTCATGCAATTAGAAAAACCATGAAACATTTAAACCAAAATTGAACATGAATAGTAGAAATCATATTCAAAACAGGGGATACAACTAAACCAACTTTGGTGAAGGTTTAGCGATTTGAAATCCACTAAGTACCCCTTCCTAAAAGCTGAGCTGCAAATCCATAATACCCATAATGCATATACTTTTTAGCATGAAGTATAAACAAAAAAAGATGCAAGCCAAGAAAGGAACCAAGTAATGCATATACTTTTTAGCATAAAGTGTTAACAAAAGAAACCCTATCACGGCAACAACGTGGCACGTCTAAGGAGCTTAAAATAGAGTAATAAGAAACCAATGAGACAAAGCATATTGTAGTACTGTAATTGGAAGTATCATGCAAGAATAGAAATATGAGAAGATGGGAAGAATGGCAATGATTTGGCGCAGGAGAAACGATAAATTGTGGGAAAATAATTGTGATTATCCACACGCAGCTATCAAGCGCTCCATTGAGTATTTACATGACTGGGAACAAGTTGTAAAACAAAGTGGGGACTGAGACACAGAACATGTACAAGCAGGTGAGGTGAAATGAATACGTCCCCAAATGGGAGAGCTCAAATGTAACATTGATGCATTATTTTTTGAGCAAGAAGGCCTCTTTGGTATGGGATATTTTATTCGAGATGACAAGGAGTATTTTGTCAATGCAATATCCAGCCTCTTCAGTGCGCTTCCAACACCCCCTGAGGCTGAAGCATAGGCACTACTCAATTGCCTTAAGTGGCTAATTCGTGAGGGGTACATGCAGATGAACATTGAAACTGGCTTTCAAGTGCTGGTGTTGGAATTAAAGAGCACTTAACAAACACACAACCACAGAACTAGACTCAATAGTTTTCTAATGTTTTGAGATATTAGAAAATACACCAAGCTTTAAGGTAAGTTTCATCAGGAGAGAAGCTAACCATATTCATCTAGGTGTTATGCTAGCTCTCATGTTTTTAATTATATATTGAGTTGTACTATGAGACACTATTTGACTGAAATGAATTAAGCATTTTCCCTTAAAAAAGTATAACATTTTCTTTTTAGTAAAGCCATTTGAAAACCAGTTTGTCATACTCAGACATCAAAAACCAAAGAAAAACAAGACAATATATATATATATATATATATATATATACTCCTCTTATAAGAAATTAGTAGTACTGACCACATTGGGCAATTCGAAGCAAGCACTGGCGAATGAAAGGATGTTGATCCAAAACCCATCTATCACTAAAAAACTTGAAGAAATCCCACAATGCCAAACATGATATCAACCCAACAAGAGCAACTGGCATCTTATACCTGTAACAATCCAACCAAAAAGCAATTTAACAAACAAGTATAAACCATCATAATAATAAAAGATACAAAGAAATTAATAAATAAAAAAGCATTATTTTACCAAGCACACTAAAGAAATTATCTAATTAATATATGAAAACAATAATTCTCAAAAAAATAAATATCTGAAAACAATAAAGAGATTGTTAAGTAGAAATCCAAAGTTGCAGAATTGAAAAGGGAAAGAAGGAACATACAGAGCGGAAGCGAAGAAAACGATGAAGAGATAAGCGTAGTTACGAGCATAGCGCTTGAAGAGTGACGAGCAGAGACTTTGGACGATGAACACGAACCCTCCAAGCTCAGCGATGAGCAGCTACGAGCGTAACTGTTGCGTTCGTGTTGTAGTCGCAATATCAGTGCAAGTATACACGTCGTACAAGTAATAAAGTGGATAAAAAGTAAGAGATCGTTCCCACGAGGATTGGTTTTACTCTCAAAGTTCAAGTTTCAAAACACAAGTGAAACAAGTAACAAATCGGCACTAAAAGTTGGTTTTAATACTAAGAACATAAATAGAACAAGTAAACAAGAAGTTGTTGTGAATATGGATGAGAATGAGTTGGATTGCTGCATGCAAGTAAATCCTCTCTAGTCAGACGTTATAACGTTTACACGCTATTACGCACAAATGCTATTCTGTATAGACGTTATAACGTTTGAACGCTGTTGCAAAAGAGCTGTGCCTTTCAGTCACAAAACGTCAGAGCTTCAAGTACAAAGAGGTCCTATGTCTAGGTTCTAAGTAGGCCTACTCCTGTATTTTAAATACCCACAGCAATGTCCTATGAACTATTATCCATTCTATGTCTAGACTTAGATAAAAATGCCTAAATGTCTTTAGTACACCTTTTCGTTCATATAAATCTTTGAGTTCTTTTCATAGACCATGTATGTACCTATGAATCTACCTATTTTAAGTGACCAGTTTCAAAACAAGTTTGGAAATATTATCATGCAAAGATTTAAAACATATAAGCGTCAATACTTCATAACATTTAACTAGAAATTCATTACATGCAAAACAACAACCCAACTACAAAATATTTAGCTCATGTTGAGCATCTTTACAGAAAGATAAGGAGTTAAAATCCAAATACCATACATAAAGGAAAAGATACTAAGTGCAAAAGATACACCTAAGTAACCTTCCTGCATGCACGCTGTAGAGACGTTACAACGTCTGAGCCTCACGGTCGTGGTTTGCGAAGAAAATAAAAATGGAGTCTGAGAAAAGCTAAGATGAAGAAGTCTGTGTCCAGAACTTCTTTAAAACAACTTTCTCTGAAATGGAGGAAGATAGATGATGAAGGGATTGAATGGTGTGAAGTGGGAGTGTAAGTGTGTGTCCTTTGAGAGAGATGAGTCTTCATTATATAGCCAAATGGGTCACATGTTTGCTGATGTCACTTGCCCACCTACCAAGCCTGCTTGCACTTCGAATCGACATCAGCGATGCTACTACAAAGGCGTCATCATCGTCACACACAAGAGAGAGAAGATCTTCTGACTTGTTGAATCTTTGACCATCATTGCTAGCGCGCCAAAACTGAGATCTTTCACTCTTGCTCTGCTGCCCTTCTACAGACGTGATGAGGGACATGGCCACGTTCAGCTCTTTACTGCACAAACACAAGAAGAATCAAAACGCTCTCAAAGGCACCGATTGGTGCCAAAATGCACAGATCTAGCAATTTAGCCCCTAGCTAACTAAGAAACAAGAAATTAGCAGAAAACTAATAAAATCAACCTAATATTGCTAGAGAACTTGCATGATTTATCTTTGAATAAGTATAAATAACTCATATAAATATGAGTTATCAGTAACCAACAGAAAGAGAGAAACAGAACGATTGTGCGCTAATTAGATAGGGCAAACACGAAATAAAACAAGAACAGATCTGTTCCGGGGTGTATCAAAAACAACAGGAGGTGCGATTAGAAACAGGCCAGCGACCCAGTCCAACGAAACGGCCCAAGCCCGTGGCTTGGAGCGCAATTCTCGGCGACCGACCGGATTTATCGCAACGGCCAGGTCGCTCCAACAGCATAAATACGCCACTCGCATGTGGCTTCAGGTACGTTTTCCTACCCAATGATACCTCACTCGCTTGCACACCTCTGACTAGAGCGTTGGAGTGTCTTTGCAGGTACCACCCGAGGTGCTCTCAAGACCGGTCCTAACTCCTCATCAACGACCTGACGAAGGAGCAGTGAACGACATATACACTTGGTGATCAAGGTACGATCATTTGGTGACCACAGTGGGAGGCCCGAGCGCTATCCTACCATCAAGATGGCCCCGAAGAGAATTACTACGCGGGCATCCACACAACACGACCCTGTCGGCCAAGACGCTCGCTCGCAGCACACCCCGGAGGGCGTGCCTGTAACTGTTAAGGAATCCCAAGACAATCCTCGCCAAGAGCCCTCGGTTCAAGGCGGTCGAGGTGCAGTCTTGGAACAAGCACATCAGCTGGTGCCGCATCAGCAAATTCCGGCCGTGCTGGCTGAAGTCGGGATCATGGAGCCCCTACCGGAGCACGTTACCCAGGCTGTTCTCCAATTGCTCCAGAGTAAAAATCAGCTCATAGCTGACCGTGACGATCTGATATCTCGGCTCGAGAGAGGGTCTGTGCCGGCTCGCCAGCGGACGGACCACGGAGAACCCTCCGCCCAAACTCGCCCTTCGCGAAGAGCCAGAACTCCCCCTCGAAGGAACATTCGCCATCGAGGAAGCACCTCTCGTCACTCTCCAGCTCGAAGAGTTCGGGCACGAAGATCGCCCGCTCGCAGGAACGTGCACAATCGTCGTTCCCCCTCACACGACTATGATTATTCAGACTCACTCTACCACCCTGAGTCGGATCATTCGTCTACAAGGTATTCTTCGTGCAAATCCTCCGGCTCCAGGCGTTCTAGAAGTCGTTCGTGGGACCCCTATGACGAGTTGAATGAGTATCGAAATGGGAAAATTAGAGATGTTTCACGGCGGGCGAGGAGACATCACTTCATTCGAAGCAGAGGCCGATCGCCCCAAGCACCTCCTATGTACGGACATCCGGTCGGCGGAGGATTTTATGGGCTGCCGACCGGTGAGGTGTACCTCACCATGCAGCCCTTCGGGCCAAGTGACTTTCCGATAGGCCATGGCCCCTTCACAAGGGAGATTAGGCGCTATCGTATTCCTAGGGACATCAGGTACTTCAACAACTACTGTAGCTACAGGGAGTTGGGTTCCACAATGAAGTGCCGTTTGTTTCCTCAGTCGCTCGACGGACGGGCGCTAGAATGGTGGGAGTCATTGCGGCCGAACACTATTTCCTCTTGGGAAGGCCTGATCAGAGTCTTCCTAGCAAACTACACTGCCAACCGGTGCCAGTACCGCTACGAGGAACACTTGAACACAGTCATCCAAGGCGACAACGAACCGTTGAGGCAATACATAGACCGCTTCAATACTGAGGCCGACACTATTCGCGACCTAACGGACAAGGACAAGCTGAAGTACCTCAAGCGGGGCATCAGGCCGGACCACAGGTTCGCTGAAGAGTTCACGTTGAACCACTACTCCGACCTCAGCACATTACTTCGCAGAGCCAACGACCACATGGCTTACGAGGAAACTCTTGCTGCAAGAAAGGCCGCCCGAGTGCGACCTAGGGAAGACCAAAGCAAACCATTCAAGGCTCAAGAAAATCACCGTGACAGCAAGCCGGAGTTCCGGCCTAAGAAGTATGAGCACCGGACGAGGCTCAATGCTCCCATAGCCCAAATATTTTCTGAGTGTCAAAACAATGAATTCATTGATGTCAAGCGGCCCGATCCATTGGTACTCAAGAAGGGTGCCCGGGCGACCAAGAGGTATTGCCGGTATCACAAGAGCAAGGGGCACGACACGAATGACTGCATGGCCCTAAAGGATGACATAGAAGATCTCATCCAAAAGGGAAAGTTAAAGCAATATGTCCGGGCTGAAGGTGCCGAGCGAACTGAAGAAAAAACCGGGGGAAAACCCCCCCAATCAAAAGGCAAAGCCACCACTGCAGCAAACATAGAAGCGATCGCGGACAAGGACACCTCCGAAGAGGACGTCCGGATGTCCAAAGGCCGCAGGGTGGCCATGGTTATACAAGGTGGGAACCCTTTGGAGAAAAGGGAATCAAAGAAGGCTATGAAGAGAAAGTGGAACGATCTTATGATGGTTGGATCGACATCTGCAGAACGACCGGCTTCGAATAGGCCGCCCATTTCTTTTGGAGATGAAGATTTGCTGGATGGGAGGACCAATAGCTACGTTCCGTTGGTAGTCAGGGCGGTTATGGCCAACACTGAAGTACGCCGAATTCTGGTCGATCAAGGCAGTTCGGCCGATATTATGTTCGAAGAACTAATTGACAAACTTAATGTAGATCGGAGTGAGATCATCCCACAAGCCGATCCAACCCCACTAACAGGATTTATCGGGGCAGTCACCTACCCCTTGGGAACAATAGAACTCTTGGTTACCTTTGGAGATGACTTAGGAGCGAGCACCAAATATCGGACGGTCAAGACGACGTTCCTAGTCCTTCCCATCAAGTCCTGCTATCAGTGCATCATAGGTTGGCCGACCCTGGGAAAATTGGAGGCCGTGGCCTCCACAGCCCATCTAAAGATGAAGTTCTACAGCAAGGACGGTCAAGTTGTGACCCTGATGGCCGACATGGAGGCGGCCAAGCGGAGCCATTATTTATACCAAGACATCTGCGATGAGCAAGATAAAGATACCGACACGCGGAGTCTTGAGGAAAGACACCAAGTTAACCTTGCTGACCTGGACGCCCGGTATGACCCTGATAGCGACCCAGAGGCACTACTAGAAAACAGTAATTTAGCGTCCACTTTGTAGCGTCTGCCACGACTCCGACGCTAGTAGCGTCGCTATAGCGTCCGCTAGGCTCACGCTAAGCTACCAATTTTATTTGTTTGGTAAAATAATTATTAGAGTCGGCCACACCGACGCTAAACGGCGACGAAGTTTTTTTTTGAAATATTAGCGTCCGCTTAGCCCACGCTACCTTCAAAACTCTTTTTTGGAATAAACCCTAAAATTACTTTTCATTTCCCCAAACATTTCCCTAATTTTCCCTCTCACACTCTCACTCCGTCTCTCAGTCATTTCACTCTCACACTCTCACTGCAACCATCCATCTCCATCTCACACTCTCACTCCGTCTCTTCTCCATTTCACTCATTCCATCCATTTCACTCATTCCATTTCACGCAGGCGTCCTCTATTTCTTCTCCATTTCTTCTCTATTTTTAGAAACATATCAAAAAGGGGAGGTACTAGAAGAGGAGCGCCCTAATTTCTTCTGGTTATTCCTAATTTCTTCTCTATTTCTTCTCCATTTCTTCTCTATTTTAAGTTTTTCCTAATTTTTGCCCTAGAATTAAACACTATTTCTTCTCTATTTTCGATTTTCCTAATTTACACACCTTAATTTGATTTTTGTTCTTTGCAATTTCAGGGAGGTACTTGGTTGATTGGTGCTTGCTTGAGGTCCTTGTTGAGAGGTACTTGCTGAGAGCTACTTGTTTTTGTTGAGAGGTACTTGTTTGATTTTCCTAGAGTTGTTTTGTTATATTACGACTTTTACTTGAATTTGGAATTGGGTCTATAGTTATAATGTGATTAATTTGAAGTGTTTGACTTAAGTAGTTTGTATTTTGCTTTTAGTTTTGTATTTTGCTGTGTATTTTATTGAGCATTTGGGGCATATATGTTGCATAAAGCATTTGGTTGCTGTTCAGATTATTTTAGATTATTGATTTGTGAGAAAATATTGTTTTTATGTTCTGAGTTTAAAACATTGTTAACAGTTTAAGAGTAGGGTTAACTTCAATCATCTTAGAAAGTTCCTCTGAATCTCTTGATCTTATTGAATCTTCCCATATTTGAAGCTCTTCTAAACTATGATTTACCATAAGAGAAGAAGCGATAAGTCCAAATTCAACAGATCCTATACATGATTACAAATCATAACTTCTTTTATCACTTTATTTTCCTTCAGAATGTTGATAAACTTTTCACATTGAATCTGTTTCTTTTAAAAACAAGTTGTTGTATTGTTTGGTTATTACTTAAAAAGATGCTAAGGTGCAAATCATCTTAATGGTGTTGAGTAAAAGAATATAATTTAGGTTTTGATATACATATATTTGTTTTTCTCTATTTTTTTGTTATGGTCTCAACTTTGAGCTGCACAAGGAGTAGTTTTTTAACATTCTGATTTTTGTAGATTGTTGACATTTATATTCCGTTGACATTAGCGTCGGACAGGCGGACGCTAACATTAAGTAGTTGACTTTTTCAAGAGTTGACTCTAGCGTCGGCCTGGCCTACGCTAATATTGCGTCGGCCTGATTTTCTGGGACGCTATGATTTAGCTTCGACCCCTTTAGCGTCCGCACGACACCGACGCTAATCCGACTCTAAATCATGATTAGCGTCTGTTTCTATTGTTTTAGCGTGGGTTTCTGGCCTACGCTAAATCACTGTTTTCTAGTAGTGAGGACGATGATGATAATTTAGCCCGTGAGCTAAAGAATAGATTAAAGAGACCCGAGCCACACAGAGATCTGATTGACGTCCAACTGGGGGACGACCCAGAAAAGACGGTCAAACTTGGAAGCGGCCTTCCTGAGCAAGTCGAGCAAGATCTCATAGTTTGTCTCAAGGACTACGCAGATTTTTTTGCATGGTAGGCATCGGACATGCCTGGGATTCCAATAGAGATTGCTTGTCATCAACTCTCAGTGGATGAAACAGCTAGACCGATCGCCCAGAGGAGGCGAACTCAGAATTTGGAGAAAGCTCAAGCAGCAGCTCAGGCCATTGACGACCTGATCAAGGCCAATTTTATTGAAGAAATAAAGTACACGACCTGGCTGTCCAACGTGGTGTTAGTAAAGAAGAAAAACGGCAAGTGGCACATGTGCGTCGACTACACAGATCTGAACAAGGCATGCCCGAAGGATGCCTTCCCGGTGCCGAGCATCGACAAGCTGGTCGATGGAGCATCGGGCTACAAGTTGCTATCATTCCTGGACGCCTATTCTGGGTGCAACCAAATCACAATGTATCCTCCAGACCGGCATAAGACTACATTCATGACCGACCAGGGGAATTTCCAATACAAGGTGATGCCATTCGGCCTGAAGAACGCTGGGGCGACCTACCAGCGAATGGTGAACAAGATTTTCAAAGAGCAGATCGGTCGGGTAGCTGAAGTCTATCTTGACGATATGATTATCAAGAGCAAGGCCGACCAAGACCATGCGACCGACCTGAGAGCGGTCTTTGAAGAAGCAAGAAGAAATTCTCTAAGGCTGAACCCAGAGAAGTGCACCTTTGGAGTTAGGGCAGGCAAGTTTCTGGGGTTCCATCTTACTGAAAGGGGAATAGAGGCTAACCCGGATAAATGCAGGGCGGTCGCCGAGATGAGGCCGCCCACTACGAAGAAAGAAATCCAACGGTTGAACGGCATGGTCGCTGCCCTGTCAAGGTTCATACCTAAGTCTGCTTGCAAATCGCTTCCCCTATTCAAATTGTTAAAGAAGGAGGTAGAATTTGAGTGGACCGACCAATGCCAGCGTGCATTGGAGGAGTTGAAGGAAGCTCTAACCAATCCGCCCATAATGACCAAGCCGCTGCCGGGGGAAACCCTATATCTATACTTGGAGATTACAGAGGAAGTTTTGAGTGCCGTCCTAGTCAGGGAGAACGACCTGAAACAAAACCCGGTCTACTTCATCAGCAAAGTGTTACAAAGGCCAGAGTTAAGATACCAAAGGATATAGAAGTTAGCCCTTGCGCTACTTGTGGCCGCTCGGCGATTAAGACCTTACTTTGTGGCTCACCAGGTCGTGGTACGAACGGACCAGCCAATAAGGAATGTCCTTCATCTACCAGACTTGGCGGGTCGTATGATCAAATGGGCAGTGGAACTCAGTGAGTTCGGCATCAAGTTTGAATCCAGGTCGGCCGCGAAAGCTCAAGTGTTGGCCGACTTCATTGCTGAAATGACTTCTACCCAAGAAGGCCAACCTAGAACGACCTGGACATTGCATGTGGACGGCTCTTCCAACAGCAAAGGCCGTGGAGATGGAGAAATGAGTGAGTGACTTCAGAGAGAAAAGGAGAGAAGAGAACGCGTTATGCTAAATTAAACGGGCCTTTTAGTATCGGTGGTAATGAAGACCGATACTAAATGTGTTTGAAGAGAAGGAGATAACACGTTTACAAAAAGTAAACGGACTTTTAGTATCGGTTGTTTAAACAACCGATACTAAATGTAAGCGTGAAAATTGAAAACTTCCATTTAATTTCAAAATTGCCACCGCGTCTACATTTTGCATCGGCTGTTTAAACAACTGATACTAAATGGTGCTTTCTAAAGTCATTTTTGCACTAGTGCATGCTAGTAGCAATTAAAATTTAAAACGACTTATCAAAAAAAAAAATTAAAACTACTATATAATCTACCAACATGGTATATCACAAGTGATAGATACTTGAGCTCCTTACACATTTGGTCAATGTTTTGATCTCTGATCAATGCGTATGGAAAAAAAATACCTGGTGAGAGAGGTGAACCCCTTAAATGGATCTCAGTAGCTCGGGGGATTAACTATAGTTGCGCGCGTGGATACCTTAGTTTTTAAAAAAAACTACTATAATACATTTACTACTGCAAATGCAGAAAACCATGTGCCACTCCAAAAAAAACACCAATATCACATCACATTAACTTATCTTAAAAAAAAAAAAAAGAATACAAATTAATTAAGTTTTTTTTTTTTTTTTTATAAGCAATTTCATTGATAGAAAGCACAAGAAGTGCCCAACTATTACAATGGGAAGGAGGAGGGCCTCCTCAAAACCTCCCAGAGCCAAAACCCTATGGGAAAAAGACTCCAGGAGGAAAAAGAGTACCCCGCACAAATAATTGCACAACAGTGGGAAAAACCGTCCTAGCCCACTGCTTCTCCCCCTTCTAAATTCATGAATGATTTGAATACAATACAGTCAATAACTGATTACAATAGAAGAAAACAACCCAAAGGATTGTTGTACCAATCTGACCACGTCGCCAAGCAATTCCTCCCCTTCCTAGCCTTAAACCAACTCCACGCCGCGTCCTTTATACCCGAGACCATGTTAGGAACCGAAGCCACCTCCCCATTGAAGACAATTTTATTCCTCATAATCCAAAGGTTCCATACAACCGATAACCATATAAGATGCCTAACCCTTTTGAGTTTCCTTCCCTTCGTTAATTTTCCAAATTCCAAAAAGTGATTCACCACATCCACAGAATCCGTAATGCTTTCCCAATCCACAAACACACTTGCTGCCAAACTGCTTTACTTACTCTACATCCCATAAACAAATGTCCCGTAGACTCATCCTCCTCGAAACAAAAAACGCAGCACTTATCCAAATTGGAATGAAGAATACCTCTATCATACAATTTCTCCCGAGTAGCCAATCTATTCAACATTAGTCTCCACCCAAAAATTAATACTTTTGAAGGCACGTCGTTTTCCCACAATTGTTTCCAATGTGTCCCAACCCCTGTCTCTCCTTCAACACCAACTTCCGGAAGAACCGAACCTTCCAACCCATCAACGACACTCCTACCCTCTGCACCAGCCACTCCACTTAAGCCAAACGCAAAGAATCTCAAAGAAGAAAATAGTTCTTGCCGTCTGCACGTACTAATTCCAAAGAACCATGCCGTCCGGACCTCCACGTCCGGCGCGGCGAATTCTGTGTCCCATATTGCACCGAAACCTCGCCGCAAAACCGCCCCACCCTCCTCCTCGGTTGCACCGAACTGCTGCGATGCAATGCTTAAAGATCAATTTGCTGTCTGTTCTTTGCCAAATCACCATTCCTACCGACCAGAATTGCTTGCCCTTCGCCTCCTCCCCTAACCGAGCTCACAGCATCAGATACAGCTAATAAATCGCACAATTTAGCATAGCAACTCTTCACCGTGAAACCATTTATTGAATCAAGAAGGCATATCCATCTATCCGGTGATGAATCATTTAATTGGGCCGATTGTAACAGCTGCACAAAATAATGTACATTATGTTCATCCTCCGAGCGTAACTCCTCCAACCATAGACAATTCCATCTCCACACATTATCCTCCCATACACCCATATCTTCCACCACATTGTTCTTATTATTACTTCTATCATATATTGACGGAAAAAGTTCTGCAAAACTATTTCTCCCAAACCACTTGTCCCCCCAAAATTTCACCAAATTACCTCTCCCCAATTTAATTCTTACTATTTCCCCGAACCATCCTTCCTTCAAATTAGTTCCATTACCCAATTGGCATAAATCCCGCCACCAAATAGATTTCTTCCCCCAACCTCTTCTATACTCCTCCTCATTTGGCCATCTCCCTTCCAATCCATATCTAGACTCTAATACTTGTTTCCACAACGGATTTCCCTCCTCCGTTAAAATCCTCCACCTCCACTTGGCCAATAGTGCAATGTTGAACACCTCCAAATTTTTCACTCCAAGTCCTCCCTTTTCCTGCGATTTACAGATAGTTTCCCAACTTACCCAAGCCATTTTCCTTATCTCTCCATCACCACCCCATAAGAATCTTCTTTGTACCTTTATAATCTCCTCTATTATTTTTTTCGGCGCTTTATAGAAAGAGAATAGATACAAAGGTAGAGAAGCAAGTACCGAGTTAATAAGGGTAACACGCCCACCTATGGATAATTGTTTACTTTTCCAACTGTTTAACCTTGCCTTGATGGAATCCAAAACCGGTTGCCAGGTACTTGTTAACCTCGGATTTGACCCTACCGGAACACCAAGAAATTTAAACAAAGACGATCCCCTACTACATGCAAGAAATTGGGATATCCCCTCCATTGTTCTATTCTCCATGCTAATACCGACCACATTACTCTTTGAAAAGTTCACTCTCAATCCTGATGCAAGTTCAAAACTCCTTAAAATATCTTTTAAACACCACACACTCCTATCACTTCCATCACAAAAGAAAATAGTGTCATCTGCGAATTGTAAAACTTCCACAGTTAGAGATTCACTCACTTTAAATCCCGTCAAGTTGTGTGATTCTACCCCTTTCCTTACAAGCCCCGCTAATCCTTCCGCTGCCACAAGAAACAAGAACGGCGCCAGGGGATCGCCCTGTTTCAACCCCTTCTGCGCAACAAACTCCTGTGAAGGGCTGCCATTAACTAGTACAGAGATAGAATTAGATGAGTAGCATGTTCGCATCCAACCCCTCCACTTCGTACCAAAGCCTAACCTGCTTAACATATTGTCCAAGTATGACCAGCTTACCGAGTCATAGGCCTTCTCAAAGTTAGCCTTCAAGACCACACACTTCTGTTTTCTTCTCTTGGCCATATCCATGATCTCATTTACTACCACCACACCATCCAATATGTTCCTTCCTGCTAAGAATGCACTTTGACACCCCGATATTACCCCTTTTAGAACTTTCTTAAATCTGCCCGCTAACACCTTAGCCAGCATTTTATACAAGCACCCAATCAGATAAATAGGTCTATACTCCCCCAGCCCATTAGGATTTCTACATTTGGGGATTAGTGCCAGAAATGATGCACAAATTGCCTTAGGTAATTTTGCTTGCCTATGAAACTCCTCAAAAAACCTCATTATCTCCGGAGAGATTAGATCCCAACAATTCTTAATAAAAGTAAAATTAAACCCATCCGGCCCCGGGCTTTTGTTGCCGTCGCACTCCCAAACCGCTTCCTTCACCTTCCAGAGAGAATGGCATCACTAACAACTCATTATCAGCATCACTAATATGATTGAAATTTACTCCGTCAAGTGTTGGACGGACAAATTCCTCCTCCTTGAATTTCTCTTCAAAGTGGTCCCTAACCGCTCTTTTCACACCATCTACATCCTCCACCCATTCCTCATTCACTTTCACCTTCAGAAGTTGTGTCCTCCTCCTGTTGTTTTCATGCAAGCATGAAAATACCTGCTATTTGAATCTCCCTGAGATAACCACTTTACCCTGGACTTTTGGGCAATAAGACTTTCCTTCGCGTGAATTTCTCCCCAAAATTCATTGTTTAATTTTCTTCTCAACTCAACATCCACATTTCCTCCCTCCACAGACAGCCTTTCAACTTCATTCAAATCCTTGACTATTTTTTCAATGTTTAAGTCTTTAATACCGAAAACCTCTCTATTCCATATCTTAAGCTTCTCTTTCAACATTCTCATTTTCTCCTTTATCACATATGACCCTCTACCTTCAACTTTGAAGGAAGCCCAACACTCCTATACAAACTGATTAAACTCCTTATGATCCACCCAGCAATTGTTGAATCTAAACTTTGGTCCCCAATTCAATTCTGAAGAGATTAACCAAGGATACTACAATTCGGATTGTGATCGGGTTACTCGGCGGGTTAAGTCTCTCTCTTGGGAATAGTATGTTCCTAGTCTTTCCCACTCTCTTTATATACTAGTATAGAAGTATAGATTATTAGTATAGATAACACTTAAGTCATGGCTTTGACCCTTCACTTAATTTCTCCGCTCGTTGATGCCGAAATAGGAGAGATGTCTTTGATCGTCCGAGTAGGTCCGCGTCCCACGTCGGGTGGGGGTGTACCTGCAGACACTCCGATGCCTATGTCAGTGAGAGAATAGACAGGATGTGCAAGAATGAGGACGTACCTGGAAATGGAGGCCGGGTGCTCTATTTATAGACGAGGCGCTCGGCGCGAGCCGTTGGATCTACGCAGCGAATCTGGGCAGTCGGTCCTCTGTGATGCGTGGCTTAGCCGCCTCGCTGTTGGACTGGCTTATTGGGCCTAGTCTACTGCTGGATAATGGGCCAGGCCCAAGTGCGCGATGGGATTTGCAACCCAGGTCGGAACACAACTAAATTAATTCATTAAAATGTGTGGACCACCTGACATCTATCTAATAAACCTTATTCCCAAGGGAGTTTTGGCTCTGGGAGGTTTTGAGGAGACCCTCCCCTTACCATTGTAACTGTTGGGCACGTTTTGTGCTCGGTTTCAATGAATGTCTTGCTTATCTAAAAAAAAATAACAACCCATATGTAGGAGAAGGTTTGTTTTTTATTCAAAACAAGGGCTCTTCAGAGTGGTTAGAACTCGGATATATAGATCAACTCACCACTTGGCTAACATGTATTAATCATATATAATTACAAATATATATATATATATATATATATATATATATATATATATATATTTATATATTTCTTATCAAATACAAATATATCATTTAGCTTAGTGTCATTTTACATTTCTATGGTCTAAAGAATTATAAATATTATCTATATTTCTACGTAATTACTTCTAGCGAGACCTATTTTAATATACTCGCATGCTAGTAGCACTTAAAACAACAATAATCCACATACTGCTGCAGAATTCTTGTAAAACTAAAATGTACTATTGTCTTTTAGTGATATAAATTTAATAGTTATTGGAAGACCTCACTATTATATAATAGGTAGGTTTAATTTTATTTTGTCATCAATCCATTTGTTTCATTGTTCAGAAAAAAGAAAGAAAATTTAAGTTTTGCATGTTTAAAAAAGTGGGAATATTACTGAAATGGTGCCCATGGCCATCACCATCACTATAATAATTTCCTTGTAAATTATACCTAAACAAGTTGGTTTGCTTGTAAATAATACCTAAATAATTTCCTTGTTATTTTTGCATGCATACCCTATTAATATTACTGCCATTTATCATGTGCAGAAAATTTGAATATTGGAGGAAATTCGTTTGCTTGTTACAGGGAGTAGCAGTCACACTAATTTGGGTACTAGATGTACAGAAGAGAAGAAGGTGGTGTCTGGGCTGGTTTTATCTCTCTCTCTCTCATCGCCAATTATATAATTTCCTTATATTAAATACCTCTCACTAATTTGGCCACCTACCATTTCAGGATACTCACAGAATACGTATTCGGAAGTATCCGACACGTATCGGTATCGGATACGGGTACGTGGTCTATTTTGGAGTATCGGAACTTCATAGCCCTCTATCCATACCAACAAAGAAACCACAACTTGATCAGAATCACATGTACATCTTTATATAATAGTATTCTATTATGTATAATTTAAGGAATGCCATATCAAAAAAAGACTATTAAATTAAATACATTTATCTTTTCTTCAATTTTATGACCTTTATTAAGTTTTGTAAATGACTAAAAAAAAGCTTATGACTCTAACATTATAGGCATGCACTTAATGAGAGATTCTTTTAACTCTCTCACTATTAATAATTTGCAGAGAACAATTTTTGCAACTACATTAAATTATTAAATGCGTGGACCACCTGACCTATTATCTATTTACCTTAGGAAATACTTATGATAATATATCAAATTATTTGTTATAGCCAAAAACTGAATTCTTGATGTGTGCTTCTAACCTAACTCAGCAAAAGAGATGCTCTCTGTAGTGGTGTGTACTAATTTATTGTAAATCCAACAATATTTCCTCTCATTAAGTGATTATTCTCATTACAATACCATTAAATGATATTTTGTCTTTACTTCTCATTAAAATAATATATACCCTAAAAAGCTGGTTTGTTATTTTTGCATGAATTGGTATCAACTACTCAATTCTTAAAGTGCACCAGTTTTAACAAAGATGTTAACGTCAGCACATGCATATGTTAATTAATTACACCTACTCACATGCTGGTAGCAACTAAACCTACTATAATCTACCAACATGGTATATCACAAGTGGTAGTTACTTGGGCTCTTTAAATATTTGGTTAATGGTTTGATCACTGATCGATGCATATGGAAAAATTACCTGATGGGACAAGTGAACCCTTTAAATAGATTTTAGCAACTCGGAGGATTAGTTGTAGTTACGCACACAGGGAATACCTTAGTTTTTAAAAAAACTACTCTAATCCATTTACGGATGCAGAAAACCATGTGCCGCTCCAAAAAAAACATCAATATCACATCACATAAACTTATTTAAAAAAAAGAATTCAAATTAATTAAGTTTCTCTTTCTTGATCAACTCCTATAACCCTGGCATGGACACAAGGATACACTACAATCATATTTATTCAGCATGACATGCACAAAAGATTATAATAATATAATACAATTATATGCCACAAGCTTCATTCTCGATGACACACGCATTTTCAACATTTAAATTACTAAAAATGATTTGGTCAAAAAAAAAATACTAAAAATAAACCCTCTAAAATTATTCCTTCACGTATTTATGGCTTCTTTAGGATATGCGGAATGGATGCATTTTCCACCCCAAAGTTTCGGATTGTGATTGGGTTACTCAGTGGTTTAAGTCTCCCTCGTGGCAATGATTTCTTGCTCGATCGACGGGACCTCGATGTTTTTATTATGAGTGGCATGTTGAACCTCTTTTGTGTATTAGTAGCAAGTAGTTTTGTGTTTTTTTGTTTGTCTTCTCTGTTGTTTTTTCTTTTTGAGTGTGCTCTTTTTTCTCCTTGGGTCTTTTGTTTTTCCATTGGATTTTACCATAATATTTTCTATATTTCTACGTAATTACTTTTAGCCAGACCTATTTTAATATCCTCACATGCTAGTAGCACTTAAAACTACAATAATCCATATACTGCTGCAGAATTCTTGTAAAACAAAAATGTACTACTGTCTTTTAGGGATAAAAATTTAATAGTTATTGGAGGACGTACCTAACTATTATATAATAGGTAGGCTTAATTTTATTTTGACATGAATAGGTAAATTTAATTGGAAAATGCAAACTTGTGAAAGCAAATTCTTAGAAATACAAACGAAGTCACTGTTGGAAGACTTCATCCACGTCATCAATCCATTTGTCTCATTGTTCAAAAAAAAGAGAGAAAATTTAAGTTTTGCATGTTTAAAAAAGTGGGAATATTACTGAAATGGTGCCCATGGCCATCACCATCGATCACTATAATAATTTCCTTGTAAATTATACCTAAACAAGTTGGTTTGCTTGTAAATTATACCTAAATAAATTCCTTTTTTTTAATGCATACCCTATTAATATTACTGCCATTTATCATATGCAGAAAAGTAATTTGAATACTGAAGGAAATTCGTTTGCTTGTTACAGGGAGTAGCAGTCGCACCAATTTGGGTACTTTTATCTCTCTCTCTCTCTCTCTAAGTGTACAGAAGAGAAGGTGGTGTTCTTTTATCTCTCTCTCTCTCTCTCTCTCATTACTAATATAATTACAGAAGAGTAGAACTTTGATTTTTAATTTTTAATTTTGCAAGGGGACCATTGCCAACTATACAATTTCCTTATATTAAATACCTATCGCTAGTTTGCTATTTTTGCATGCATGCACTATTAGTATTATTTGATATGTAGTTATGAGTCAATATCATTGTTTATATAATAGCAGATTTTATGATTTTATTTCCATATGACTGAAACAAATAATATAATATTTTGAGTCAATCTCACTTTATTTAAACAGCGATTACACTATCACAAAAGTGATGTAATACTTAACAAGATCATCTTCAAACAATAGAGGATAAAAATGTCTAGAGAAGTAATTTCCTTCCTTCTGAATACATTTTATCACAACCTACCCTCTCTTATATTTAGAGACTACACTATTTTTTTCTTATGTGTACTGATTGATACCCATGTGCAAGCCTCATCGTATCACTTATTTTCTTCAATTTTATGACCTTTATTAAGTTTTGTAAATGACCAAAAAAAAGCTTATGACTCTAACATTATAGGCATGCGCACTTAATGAGATATTGTTTTAACTCTCTCACTATTAATACTTTGCTGAGAACAATTTTTGCAACTACATTAAATTATTAAATGCGTGGACCACCTGACCTATTATCTATTTACCTTAGAAAATACTAATGATAATATATCAAATTATTTGTTATAGCAAAAAACTGAATTCTTGATGTGTGCTTCTAACCTAAGTCTGTAGAAGAGATGCTCTCTGTAGTGGTGTGTACTAATTTATTGTAAATCCAACAATATTTGTTCTCATTAAGTGCTTATTCTCATTACAATACCATTAAAATGATATTTTGTCTTTACTTCTCATTAAAATAAAATATACCTTAACAAGCTGGTTTGCTATTTTTGCATGAATTGGTATCAACTACTCAATTCATAAAGTACACTAGTTTTAACAAAGATGTTAACGTCAGCACATGCATATATTAATTAATTACACCTACTGACATGCTAGTAGCAATTAAAACTACTATAATCTACCAACATCGTATATCACAAGTGGTAGATACTTGGGTTCGTTAAACATTTGGTCAATGGTTTGATCTCTGATTGGTGCATATGGAAAAAATACTTGGTGAGAAAGGTGAACTCCTTAGTAGCTCGAGAGATTAGCTGTAGTTGCGCGCGCAGTGGATACTTAGTTTTAAAAAACTGCTATAATCCATTTACTACTGCAGATGCAGAAAATCATGTGCCACTCCAAAAAAAATACACCAATATCACATCCCATTAACTTATCTTGAAAAAAAAAGAATTCAAATTAATTAAGTTTCTCTTTCTTGATCAACTCCTATATTGTTCGGATTGAGTATACCCCTTGTATTGTTCGGATTGAGTATACCCCTTGCCTTTCAAATAAATAAATAAATAAATAAATAAATAAATAATAACAATAATAATAATATAGTATTTAATTTTTTTGACAGGCCACATATCAAAATCACTTTTCTTACTTTGAAAAAACAAAGGGAGAACATAATAATAATAATAATAATAATAATAATAATAATAGTTAGTTTGGAATTAATTAATTTAAATTAAGTAATTAAATCACATCACGTGTACGCATCTGCATATAACTATTTCTACAAGCACATCACTGCTACATATACAGCTAGATAATTTTCTAATTTTGCATTAGTATAATTGATTTGCAGTTGAGTCAATATCATTGCTATCACCTAAACTCAATTCTCTCAATGCAGTTTTTGGTGCTACTAATTAAAGTTGTGAAAGAGAAATAATTAAATCAATCACAGAAAAGTTTTTTTTATTCCAATATTTTTTTTAATAAGTCAAAGTTTTATTCATCTTGGGTACAAGGGATACCACAACCCGTTACAATCTATTTTACCAATGCTATTTCTATAGTTAATCTCACAACGTCAATTAATTTCCTGATAATTCGCTTTGATATGCTTCATACTAATTAATTTATAAAACCTATCTGAATTGAACTCAAAGAGCTAGAGATTATTAATTTGATTTTCCATATGAAAGATACAAATAAAGCATTCTTTGGAGGAAAACTTGTAACTCTTGCAACTAGTTTCTTTTAAGGAAACTTTTGCAACTAGATTAATTCAAGATAAAATTTGAAACTATTTCTAATCTTCAATTTTTATGCAAATATGAATTTTTTACTAGTGTTTTTGAAAGAGAAATTAAGTAACATTATTCAAACGGAAATACTATCACAAAAGTGATGTAATACGTAGTTAACAAAACTGATGAGTGGAGAGTGAATTGAAAACTAGGACAAGAGTTTGTTAAATCACTAGAAAAACACCAAATTAATTTCTAATGGTCACACAACCTCAAAGAGAAGTTACACCCTATAATAATAATAATAATAATAATAATAATAATAATAATAATAATAATAATAATAATAATAATACAAGCTAAAACTAAGATATCACTCCAAACATAGATTGCAATAATTTAAAATATTTTACTAAGCTAGGTAGCTCGACAAAAATTTCCTTTGTATGATTCCAATAATTCAAACAAGTAAAAGCAACTAGTAAGTAGGTAATTCTTAATTTTCATTCCTAGATTGGGTAATGTGTTAAGGTGCCAACTAACATTGCCCAAATGGCTCCCTGAACCAATTGCTAATTTATTACAAATTTGTGGAAAAATTCCTTTCCTTTAGTCCTTCAGATTCCCTTCGTTTTTGTTTACATCATGAAAACATTCAATGCTAAGTAAGTTTCCCTTCATACTCCTATCCTATATTTAGAACCTACACTTGTTTGCTTCTAAATTACACCCTCAAACCCATGTGCATTCTTCAGCTTATGATGTGTATCACTTATTTTTATTTCTCAATATTAAATTAAATTAGTACACCAATATTAATGAAAAATAAGTTCCTTCTTGAAGGAGGTGTGTGTGTGGTTGAAAGGGGGTGTGGAAAGCAACAAACATATATCACTATATATATAGTAACACTACTACTTCTTTGCTACAACACTTCTTCTCAATATCTTCCTCTCGGTCTCAAAATCTCTACTATCTTTTAGTATCTTCATCTCCATTTCATAGAGCCTCACTTTTGTAGCTTCCCCTTCAACTTTAAAAACCATTAATACCATAGAAATTTCATCTCTGTGTCTTTCCTCAACTAGCCAGCTACTAAATGGCGTTTGATTGTATAACTTTGAAAGTGTTTCTCATCCTTTTCTTCTTTAACACATATAGTACTATTGGTTTCTCTATCATGAATAGAGACATTCGTAGTGATGTTGTAGTAGCAAAGGATGGCTCTGGTAATTTTACTACTGTGATGAGTGCCGTCCATGCAGCTCCCAACAATAACTCACAGCGTTTTGTGATATATGTCAAAGCTGGGACATATTTTGAGAGGGTTTTGGTCAATGGAAATAAGACGAACATTGTACTAATTGGAGAAGGGATGGACACAACAAAAATCTCGTATAATGTGGGTGTTGGAAAGACTAATATGTCTAGCTATGATACATATACATTTGGTAAGAATAAAACTACTCCAAATTCTCCCTTTTACTTTGCTTTCCCCCTTAATTTTTACATAATAATCTCTGTGTGGTTGTCTTTAATACTTTTGTTATTTGCAGCTAGCTAGGATTTTTTTTATTTTTTGCTGCGGTAGATGCTTTTACATGTTTTATGATATATATTTGTTACGTATAAGATGTAAAAAAATATTGTTAAAAAAGGTAAAAAAATATAGAAATTTTCTTTTGTTATTTGATAATTTTCTAAAAGAAATTTCAATCTTCTAAAATGATAGACAACTAAATATCTCTTGAGAAAAAATATGACTAAGATAATGACTTTTTTTTATCAGTAAATGATTTTTTTTATCAGGTACTAAGATAAAATTCCTAGAAATTTAGTCATAATTGTAGAAAACTATTATTTTAAAATGCTCGTCATTCTTTTCTTACTGTATAGAAACTTTTACAGGTTTTATGAAATTTTAATATTTTTGAAGTATAATGTACAAAAAATAGAAATTTGATTATAGTGTTTTAAGATGCTTTTGTTTTTTTATCTTTTTGTAGTATGGTGGCAGTGAGTAGTCCTTTCCTTTTGTTCTAGATCAAAACTTTTACAGGTATATATATATAGTGAAGAATCATGTAATTAAATATAGAAATTAGTTTGTAAAAACTAGAGATTTGATAATTGCTAAAAGAAATATCAGTCTCCGTTATATATATAATTTGACTATTTTGAGCCCTCAACAAAATATCTCTATCTCCACAACTTAGTAGAACATTAGACTCTACTGGTTGACAGAAGATGTCTATATTATTTGTTATGTTATATTAATTATTTGATATTTTTAATTAAGTTTTTCCTCTTCTCTTATTTAATGCTCAAATCTCATGAGCCAATTCTCATAAATTTTTTCTTTTATATATGAAGCTGTTTTTGGCAATGGGTTCATTGCAAAGAACATTTCTTTTTGCAACACTGCGGGGGCCATAAATCATCAGGCAGTTGCATTATATTCTACGTCTAATCGCTCTGTTTTCTACCGTTGCGGGATTTTCGGTTTTCAAGATAGCTTACTTGCTGACAGAAATCTACAGTTTTACAGAGAGTGCAATATAAGTGGGACCGTTGACTTTGTTTTTGGACAAGCCGCTGCTGTGTTTCAAAATTGCCATATTCTTGTGAGAAAAGGGTTACGGGATCAGAAGAATGTCATAGCAGCACAAGGAGGAGGAGTACCTGAGAAACCATTTGGTTTCTCCTTTCAGTTTTGTACAATCACTGCTGATTGGGACCTTATTCCTTTCCTTAAATCCACCCAAACCTTCCTTGGAAGGCCTTGGAAACCGCACTCACGCGTCATATTCATGCAATCGTATTTGAGCCAAGTGCTGAGTCCCGAAGGCTGGCTGAAGTGGAACGACGGGACTGAAAACTTGGATACATTATACTTTGCCGAATACCAAAACTATGGACCTGGAGCCACACTTACAAATAGAGTGAAATGGCCAACCTTTCATATTCTGAATGCTTCAAGCCAGGCTGTTAAGTTCACAGTGGAAGAATTAATTTTTGGAAAAGAATGGCTACCTTTAACAGGGGTGCCATTCACTCTTGGATTTGGTAGGGGTGGATATAGGTGAGTGCATAGGTTAAAAGTTCCAAGTTTGTAAGGTTATACATGAGTGGATTCATATTTGTTAGTTATGATAAGATTATGTAAACTGATGTGAGTTTTTCCGCTTTTAATAGCAATTGTTGCAAAATATGAGGATTTGACCATTTACTCTATAAGACATTTTTCTCCGCAATATCTTTTTTATTGGAAAAAGTATTATCCTAACAAAAAAAAGACCAAAAAAAAACAAAAAAAAAACTGAAAACAAACAATTCGTTTTTTTTACATGAATTTTTTTTTGTTTTTCTTAAAGCACTTCTCCACTTGATTTTTGTGTTTTTATATAGAATGACTACACGTTTTAAGTCTTTTTATAATATTTAAAAATTTAGTTTTTGTTGTGAATTTGAAGCTTGTAATTATTACAAAATAAAAGATAGTTTTATAAAATATAAATTTAAAAAAATATTATTGAATTAAGATTAACATTACGTACTTCTATTTAATTTATCAAATTCAATTTATTTTACGTGAGTTCTTGTTTCTAAAGATTTGATAGAAATAATGTACGATAAGAAACTTGACAAAATAATATAACTTAAAAAGGCAGTTTTTCTTGTCAAAACTCACTTCATTTCATTTAAATAAGGTAGTGTAATACAATTTGGAAGAAAAATAAAATCCTTGAAGCAAGCGAAAAAATCTAAGTGCAGTTGAAAGACAATGAACTATATGGTTAGCTTGTGTCTGAATAAGCATTTTTATTTTTTATTTTTTTTAGAATGGTAAACATATATTATTAAAAAATGGTACAAGAAGTACCGGAACCCATACAAAAACTCTAAGATACAGAAAATATCAAAAAAATAGAAACAACTAACAAAGATAACTACTTTTTTTTTTTTTGATCCAAAGATAACTACTTTGAAATACACAAAAAAACCTCTGTCCACCACTCATAGTAAAGGTAAGGATCAACTTCGCATTTTGCTAGAAATCATCTCCAAGACAACACTTTAATCCTCTCTATAGCCCGGGCACCATCGGCTGGTGTACCTGCAAATATATAGTTGTTCCGCTCCTCCCAAATGACCCATATAACTGCATGCCAGATCAAAGCCAACCGCTGCTTGCACTTGGCCCCATAACCAAAAGAGCAAAAAAGAAGGAAAAGTTGAGAGAGGTCACTAGGTACAACCCAAACCCACCCCACCCATTTTGCTATTGCATACCAAATCAAGAGGGAAAACTGACAAGTGAGAAATAAGTGTATAGAAGACTCCTGAAACTCAGCACAAAAGACACATGTAGTAGCCCTAACATCTTTAATCCTATTTTTTTGCAAGATACAAAGAATATCTCTATATTGAGTAATGATTTGATCATATATAGCCCCTGTTTGCTTATCAAAAAAAAATAGTCCGTGTTCATAAAGCTATTTCATTTAATCTTTGTTGAGACATTGTTGATCTCAAGTAAGATTTTATTAATTGTTGATCTTAACAAGAGACTAGAACAATAAGCCTAGTGGCTAATTGTCGAAGAGAGAATTAGGCGTGCAGACGCCACACAACACCGTTCAAGAGACATAGCACATCAAAACTCCGCTCCAAAGAAATTGAATTTGATATACTAATAACGAGACCATATAAAATGCAATTAAGATAAAGTTTGTTCACATACTTTTTTAATTATTACTTGTACAACGTATTTTCACAACTTAACATACTTTGAATTGCACATGAATCTAGTAATCTCTAGTTTAATTGGAAATGCACAAAAAAAACACATTGTGGACTATGTACGTTGCAAAAAAAAAATAGCAATTATAATTTAAATAGCAGCAATTTTTTTACAGTAAAAAGAGTACCTTTTTTAAAAGAAATGACAAAAAAGAAAGATATTAGGCTCAATGGGACTTGAACCTTGCAAGTAAGTGATAAATAAACTGGTATTGACATTTGCCATTTCGGCTAAAATGTATTGTTGTCTTATGACCGCTTTGCGACCTAACTAAACTAAAGTCGAGGCCTTTTTCCTTAATAAAAAACAGTTTTTTTTACCCCCACAGTTTCCCCCATACCCCCACACACCCAGTGAAAGTACCAAAAAACCCCTGCATTTTTACAAAATCCCAATTTCTTCATTGATTTGGTCATATCTACGATCGATTGACCAACCTTTCCCAGCCTTCTCAGTACCATTCCCAGCCTCCTCAGTACCATTCCCCGCCTCCCTGTCATACCCTGATTTTGTCCGCCTAGGGTCAAAACCCTAATTTCCCACAAAAAATAAATAGATTGAGGAGTGAAGAGCATTTTGCATGTATTTTAGGGTTTTTAGGGTAAAGGGTATTTTGGTCATTTTTCACAATAGGATGATCTTCCCGTCAAAAATATGCATCCACAAAAAGTACATTTTATTCTATCAAGGATAATTTTTGTACAATTTTTAGAAAGAAAATCATAGTCCAAAATAATTAAGAATGTTTTTTCCCATTTTTATTGCATAAAAAAAACCTAAAAGACCATTAAATATTCCCCAATTACTAAATAACAATTTTGGTTGTCTAGAATAATTGGGGAGGCTATTTTATGGTGCCCAAAAACATGTAACACATTTTCAATAGGTGCACTCTCATTTGCATGCTCAAAAATTTAAAATTCAAAATTCAAAAAAAGAAGGAAGTGTCCTCTCAATAAGACAAAAGACCAAAAAGAGGCATTTCTCCCCATTTTTCAGCCCATTTTCGCCTCTCTCTCTCTCTCTCTCTCTCTCTCTCTCTTCCCCCAAAATCTTCTACACTCTTCTATTTCTTATTCCCTAAGATAAGATTTGATGTTATCCTCAACTTTGCCCCTTTTGGTAAATAAACCCACTCACCTACACTCACCTCTTCACCAAAAAATGTAGAATTTCCTCTTTAATAACATTTCCTCACAAGTATACCCTTAACCCTATCTCACATGAGCCTCCATTCTCAAATTAGATTTTTTTTGTCACACAAACTTTCCCTCTCCTTTTTTTTTATTTTTTGCGCCCCCACTCTCATTCCTCACTCACTTGTGTTTTCTCATTGCCCCTAATCCATGTGCATTGCAATCCTAGCCTTTGATTCAAATTCTATCTCAAATCTCAATGGTTTGCAAAAACACAATGTCCTATATACCCTTAATTTTGCATCTCATATAAAACTCAAAATAAGAGACCATGATGGGGACTCTCTCATTTTTACCCTAGCACACAATACTCTCCTCTCCTCTCTCTCTCAAGGCCGTAGCCTATCCTTCATCCTCCTCACCCAATTTCTTCAAAAATCAAACACCAAAGCTTGATAATCCTTCATCTATTCCATAAATCCCCTTCTAAGCTTCCATAATCATCCAAGTTTCATCAAAATCCACCAAGAGAAGAAGATTTGCGTGAGGGTCTAGCTTGTTGGAGGCGTTCTTCAAGTGTTCTTGCTCCTATTTTGCATTCTTCTTCTTTTTCTAGTAGGATCTAGAGGTAAGCCTAATATCTTTTGCATTTTCTTTAGTTTTTAGCATGTAGATCTTTCTTCTACTCTGTAGCGACCGAAAAATCCGAGAAAGGATTCTTCGAAAGGTTCTTAGGAAGCCGCCACCGAAATTCTAGTTTAAGGGCAAATTCGGAAAATCCCTTTAGGTTTAAGATAAGGCTTAGTTTAGGGTTCGGGAGTCGTTATGCGTGGGGAAGGTATTAGCACCCCACGACATCCTTTGTCTAATTATTTATGCTTTATTAATATTTACCCTTATTATTTATAATGAAAAAGACTTAATTAAATTTTTAATTTTTAGTGCTTGACAAGAGTTGAGTCTTGCTCCTACGTACCTCCGGATGCAATGGAGGAATCAAAGCTACGTAGTTCTTCCTGAAAAAGGTTTGATGGTTGGTGTTTTTAGTGTGTAGGGTCCTAGGATTCCTTGAACTGCATACTCATCGATTCTAGGGCCGCCGACTAACCCGATTGTACAACCGACATAGTCCCCTACTTTTTGAAAATGATTTTCGAGTTTTTTGAAAGAAATTGGTTTGATGTGAGGTGGGTCAGTTTTAGAATAGGTATTCTAGAACTCCTGAACTGTACAGCCCATTAGTTCTAGAACGCTGACTAACCTTGTTGTTGTACAACCGACTCAATCCCTATTTTTAGGAAAAATATATTTATTTATATTTTATTAAGTTTTTGCAGATTACTTGGCAGTATGTACTCATTGGTCTCGAATGATGACTAACCCGGTTGTACAACCGACTTAGCCGTTTATTTAATTTTAAGAGAAAAAAGCATTTATATTTGTTTTCAGGGTTACTGAACTGTACAGCTCATTGGCCCTAAAATAATGACTAACCCGGTTGTACAACCGACTTAGCCGTTTATTTAATTTCGAGAGAAAAAA
The DNA here is from genome assembly GCA_020916435.1 of Oxytropis ochrocephala. NCBI lineage: Eukaryota > Viridiplantae > Streptophyta > Magnoliopsida > Fabales > Fabaceae > Oxytropis > Oxytropis ochrocephala. The sequence continues at coordinate 49,432,908 of CM037093.1, forward strand.
ATATTTATATTTGAGTTAGAAAAGAATTAAAAGAGAAACAGGGGTGAAAATTGTAAATTAGGGTTTTATTAGTCGCAGGGGTCTGTATAAATAATAAGGGGTGTAAAAAGGAGAGCCCAGTTCGCATCTGGGGGCCCAGGATGTGGAACTGGGCTTAAGTGGGTGAGGGGTACGCGTATGAACGAAGGGAGTGTGATTAGTATTCAGAATAAGTAAAAAAATTAGAAAAATAACAAGGCCCATATATGACCTTAACCCTAAAACTAGGAAACCTAAAAAATCCCTTTCTTCTTCATTCCCAATGCTTTGCAGCAAATCAAAGAAGAGAGGAGGAGAAATCCGGCGGAAAATCCGCCTGTTTCCTGATGAGGCGTTGGTGTAGGCGAAAAACGTCGCGGTTCTTTCAGTGAGAGGCGAGGTAGAGAGAGAAGAAAAGGGATCGGTCTCGGTTTTGGGTGGTAATGGTGGCGCCGGCGACGGGAATCCCGCCGGCGAGAGCACGGTGAGTTTCGTTTATTTTTGGAATTGATGGGTGAACATGATGAAGAGCTGGAGGAACTTCGTGCGGATATTGTTGATTTAAAGGAAATGTACAGAGAACAAGTCAACTTGCTTGTGAATAAGATCCAGATAATGAGTTCATCAATGGGAAATGGCTAATTTGGCAAAAGAAGGGACTGGGGAAACTAAAAGGTGAGTGTCTAGCAACCATTTTGTGATGGTCGTATCTCTGAGCCGTGTATGGTGTCAATTGGCACAATGGATGCGATATTGGTGACTAGTGCATCAAGTCTCTGGAGAATGATTCCTGCGCAGTCATTCAAGATTAATACCGCTTTGTCCGAGAAAATGTATTATGATTTGGGGATTGTTGTATAGTTCGTCTTTTACGTGTCTTCTGAGATAGTTCACAATATAGGAATTCTTTCTGAGTGTCATGATCCAAATAAAAAGAATATATATATATATATATATATTGAATCCTTGACCATGTAACGTTATCCTCATGACAATTGATAGGATATATTTTTCATTGCTTGGTCTGATCAAAATAGTATTCATTTGTGAATGAATTTTGGGGTTGTTTATGTATGAGAGTTCAAAGATTATACACCGATGTCATAGAATTTTTTACAGTCATTTAATCATATGTACATATTTGTTGAGATATTTTAAGAAAATGTATAATAAAAGTGCGCTATAGAAAACAAAAAAAACAGATCCATTGACACATATTGTTACATCAGTTTTAGAGTTAGAGACGTTTGACAAACCTACCTTTTCTCCAGCCTTAGATTAGACTCCTAAACGTTGTTGTTTGTAACTACAACAACTGCTATTGTGCCCTCCTTGAACTGCCACTGCTGCTACCCAAATCTTCAAATCTCAGATTTTTGAAAGAACCGTGTTTAGTGGATTAGGGTTTCGGTGCGAAACTCTAATCCTTTTTTTGGGTGATTTTCGCAGTCTTTTTCTGCCCTGATTTCTGTGTCTTTGACTGCTGATTGACTGTTTATTTATAGTTAAAAATTAGGTTAGGGCATTTATTATTTTTGACTGGGTTTTGGATAATTTTTCAGGTCTTGATCCAAGCCCAACAGCAGCTGCAGCAGCTTGGAATGTTGCTTGGAAACCCTAATTTGTTATTTATTGTGTATTTTCGGATTTGGTCTTTTTTGATTTTTTTGGATATATGTTTTTTGTATTTTTGGACTTTTTGGACTCTTTACAGCTTTTAAACTGTAAAATTAAACTAAATACAATTTTTTTTGACATTTTTGGACTTATTTGACTCTTAAACACTTTTAAAATAAGTAGAACTTTTGACATTTTTGAACTATTAAGTGCTTAAATAAATTAAATAAACAAAAATAAAAATAACAATAAGAAAAAAGGAGTCCGGCCAAATACAAAGACGAGAACGGCCGGATTCGACAAACTGCGCTAAAACGAGACCAAAAATAAAAGAAATGGGCGCGTTAACAAAAACCCCAAAATTAACTCGGAATCGCATTATTAAATCTGAATTTAAACCAACTTTTTGTGAAAAAGACTTTAGGTAGACCTGCTTACGTACGACTAAACTCGAATACGGACGTTAAATTGAAGAACGCGCGAAAAGATCGATCATTCGCGTGCGTGCCTAATTTAAACAACGGCGTTTCGATTTAGTTGAACGGAGTGATTGAAATTAGTAACCGAGACTCTACACTAATAATTCTCGTAATCATGCGACTCCGAAACACGCCCTTACTAAAAAATAAACGACTAAAGCGAGAAAAAGAAGACGGACAAAATTGGGGTATAACAGCTGCCCCTCTTTATTAATATTTTACTAGAAAGTGCTGAGCTCTAGAACTTTCGTAGTAGAAATAGGAATAAAGATAAGATAGACGCTAATTTTGTCCGTTTAAGGGGGAAGTGGAATGTTTGAGAGATAAGAGGGAATGGTTAATGCTTGGCGCATTAACCGAGAGTTGAATGAAGGGTCAACAAGGACCTGAAGGAGCACTAAGGCTCTGAAGGACCACTCAGGGTCTGAAGGAGCGATAAGGCTCTGAAGGACCTCTCAGGGTCTGGAAGGCTGCCTAAGCCTTAATTGAAGGACCATCGTGGTCTGAAGGAGCGCAACTAGCTACGGTACTAGTAAAACGGTCTGAAGGGGCCTTTATATTCGAGCGGCCATGATGGGTCAAGATCAGGTCTAGAACTGATATGTTGACCATGAAGGACGTCCACTGTGTCTTAGGCTGACACAACTAGTCTGAAGGACCACGCGGGGTCTGGAAGGTCCGTCGGGCTCGACTACGACGTTTGCGACCTGGGCCACTTAGGGCATTGAAGGAGCGTAGTGCTCTGAAGGACCACTCGGGGTCTGGGATCAGCTTGGTGATCTGTGATACGATACGGGATCAACGCTTAGAGCTTTGATCTTAGAGGAACAAAATATGGGTATCGACACTTGAAGTCGATTCAGAAGCAATACATCATGTAATGGACATACAACGCCAATAATACATGCACATGCAACAGGTGATTTTTGGTGGGGTGATGGATGAAATAGGTGATTCCTTTCTCTTTTTGCTTTTTTTCTTTTTGCTTTTTTTGCTTGCTTTTTTATTTATTTATCTGATGGATGCATGAAGTATGAATGTTAATATGATGCAAATGAAATGTTTGAATGCAAATGCTATGGTGCATGGTGTGATGATATGAAATGACTGATTGAGTGCAGAAACATTTTTTGTGATGATGAGATGTGAGACTTTGGATGCGTGAGGCGGAGATGAATATTGATAATTCTTTGGAAAGATTAGATTTGATTCAAACTTCGGCAATCTCAAGGTTGTTATTTACAAACACTGATGTGAAAAAGTACTTGCAAGCTCGCTTCTTTTTTTCTCTTCCATTATGATGCCCCCGATGACCGAAATTTAGGTCCACAAAGTTAACTAAGTGGATTTTCGTGATCACATTATCTCTCTCAAGCATTGTTAAGAAAACATGTATAGTAATGCAAACATAGATGAATGAGTCGATTAACTTGGTTCAAGGTTATGGACGAATCGACGCATGAAAGGAAGAATGACTGGTCTTCGTCAATGTCATGAAAGGTAGGTTTTTCCAAGCCAAGAAATACGAGATTGCCCCAATTTAGATTTGATGATTGTGAGTGAATAACTTGCCCCTGTCTAGTGCTAACAAGCTAGAGGTGTAGAAAATGATGAATGGGGAATGCATTGGCTTTGGAATGAAAGGCGGAGAGCAAGAGATTTTGTCTCGACCCATAGAGTTTGGTGCTGCCCCATTTATGGCAAGGACGAGATTGCCCTGACTAGAGTAGTAGCATTTTGGGTAACGAGTTGAGAAATTGCCCCGGTATGGTTTTATGGATGGGAGTATAACGGAGATGAGATGGGCATACGGTGAATGTCCCTATTTGTAGGTGGAGTGAAGAGCGACAGGGTTGCCCACTTGGAATGGTATTTCGAATGGTTGCCTTTTGTGAGATTGGAAAAGGTGACGGAGTTAGGGTTATGGGTTTTTGGAGTTTGTCTGGTATGGCTATAGGCTAGGTGTGGTATGGGATGGACACTGTCCAAATTTTCCAAAGTTCAAATGGAATAGATGGTGAAAGGGATGCCTCACTTTAGGATCTAGGTGACGATCCTAGTATAAACTTTTGAATGACTCTCACGCTATGATAGTCTTGAGCTTGCTATGATGAAAACTACACTTGGTGATCACTAGACCTTGTCTTAGTATAACTGTAACTTGAATGAATCTTGTGGTGCAAGCCTTTTTTTTTTTTTTTTTTTTAGATATATTTTTTTTTGAGCAACCATATTATAAATAAATAAACTTACTTGTCTTGAAATTAAAACTTTGAGAAAACAAAAAGCAATCAGTCATTGATCGGAATGAACTCTAGAGGGTAGTAATGTGGCCGATGGTTTAGTGATTTATGAGGGAAATGATAATTGGGCTCAAGGTAGTGTTTGGGGATTGATGGGACGGATGATTTTTTTTTTTTGAGCGGTATGATTTGGCTAATGGTTAATGGTTTGTGAAAGAAGGGGTTATTAGGCTCAATGAAGTGTTTGAGGTTTTATTGAGACAAGATGGTGATGTGTCTCATAGTAGGATGGACTTGTTTAGGGATGTGACTTAGCCCAGGGTTTATGAAGGATAGGATATTGAGGACAAGGGAAGTGTTTGGGGGTTTATTTCAGACAAAGATCTCTTATGCATTTAATGGCAAGAAGTATCAGCTCATAATTGTACCACTTTTGCTTTTTCGTGGTTTTTCGATCCTCTTTTTTGATTTCACTTTCTTTTTTGATTTTGATTTTTTCTTTTTCTTTCTTTCGAGCTGAGTGACTTGATAAAATGATACACCATTTTTGATGTGCAATTGATCCTTGTCTAGGGTGATTGAAAGGTTTTTACATTTTGGCTTAAGGTGGGTAGCAAAGGTTTTTTTCGGGGACATGGGAAGATGGTCAGAGATGGTCAAACTTCATTTCAAATCATGATTGCTCGATTTCTCAAAAATTAACTCAAGGACAATAATTTACTTATTTTATATACTTGCTCTTTTTCTTTATTTCTTTTCTTGCTCTAAATTTTGCTTAGGCTGCTCTTACGAGTTTTCAACCTAACGAGCTTCTTTTGATTTTTTTTTTTGGAAAGGACTTGCACCAAGGGAATACAACGTCGACAAGGTTTTTAGAGATCACACATTTGCCCCAGTATGGAGGGCCTAAAGTGTTATTTCACTAGGGGAACCAACCAGAAACGTCAACTATGTACTAATGTGGGGAGTATGGGTGGTCGGGGTGGGATTAGACTTTGACAGGGGATGATGGTAGGGGACGCTTAACCGACTCGGACAAAATGAACACACATGTTACCCAAGTCACTACACAAATGCTTCGCAGAGAGTTAACATTTAAAACATGATAGAAAAATTTTTTATGGGCATTTCGGTGATTTATCATGGGATGGAAGAGATGCAACGTTTGGTTAAAAAATGTGAGCAAGCTAAAAATTTGAAAAACGGAGTGACTTGAAACACCTTGAGCTTGCAACGAAGTATGGCTAAACTTTTTCAAAAAGAATTATTTATCTCACAAGAATGCCTCACCTCTCATCACAATCTTTCTCTCAAAATTATGTTTTTTTTCGTTTTTATAATGCATGATGTAAGTATGCAAATGAATGAATGCGCATGAAATGAGAATGCGAATGAACGAGTGAATGTATGTGAAATGCGAATGTGATGTGTGTGTATGAAATGATAATATATGATTTTATTCGTCATGTCGGGGAATTATAAACTTTTCATTGGAGAGTAAAGTACAAAATTTAATTTTGACCTCAGCGTGCACGGCTTCTCTCCAAGGTAAAGATTTTAATTCCCTAACGGTCATAAAAGTGCATGCAACAGTAGATGTTTATTTGCTGTATGCATGTGGTATCTTTTCTGAAAAAGTAGTAAAAAAAAAAATTGATTTTTGGTTGTTTTTGATTTTTTTGATAAAAGACAGTATGCATAAATATTTGTTTGAATGCAAGGGTATAAAGCTCCTTTGTGACCCTAGAAAGGTATCCTATGGAGTGGGTCTAAGGTTTCTTTTATAGTGAACCTCACAAGGATGGTTCTAAAGAATCCTACACATGGTCCCTAGAGCCAAGGACCCCAGTCAATAATACTGACCCCAACAATAGGCAAGCTATTAGAAGGGATAGCATTCTTAAGAGGAATCAAACTCTAGGTGAGATTTTCATAACCACCCAACGAGACGTACGTCCCGCAGGCCATCACTACGCAATCCCGTTCTAACTTAGGGTACACTCAAGTCCGGGTAGAGGACTTTTCTCACGTGTGTGAAGTGTAGAAGTGAAGTGTGTGTAGGAGCGATCTAAAAAAACAACCCAAAAAGCTGCAAACAGACAAACAAACGTATATACAAATATCGTCTTCTATCCTAGAGTTTATATATAACATAAAAATATAATATGCAAAGAATAATAATAATAAATAAACAAATAAATAAAGGGAAGGGTAAAAATTAAGTTAATGCTAAATAATTAGACTAGGTTTTGACTCTCTAAAAAATTAAGTCCCCAGTGAAGTCGCCAGCTGTAGCGACCGAAAAATCCGAGAAAGGATTCTTCGAAAGGTTCTTAGGAAGCCGCCACCGAAATTCTAGTTTAAGGGCAAATTCGGAAAATCCCTTTAGGTTTAAGATAAGGCTTAGTTTAGGGTTCGGGAGTCGTTATGCGTGGGGAAGGTATTAACACCCCACGACATCCTTTGTCTAATTATTTATGCTTTATTAATATTTACCCTTATTATTTATAATGAAAAAGACTTAATTAAATTTTTAATTTTTAGTGCTTGACAAGAGTTGAGTCTTGCTCCTACGTACCTCCGGATGCAATGGAGGAATCAAAGCTACGTAGTTCTTCCTGAAAAAGGTTTGATGGATGGTGTTTTTTAGTGTAGGGGTCCTAGGATTCCTTGAACTGTAGAGCTCACTGATTCCTAGGACGCCGACTAACCCGATTGTACAACCGACATAGTCCCCTACTTTTTGAAAATGATTTTCGAGTTTTTTGAAAGAAATTGGTTTGATGTGAGGTGGGTCAGTTTTAGAATAGGTATTCTAGAACTCCTGAACTGTACAGCCCATTAGTTCTAGAACGCTGACTAACCCGGTTGTACAACCGACTCAATCCCCTATTTTTAGGAAAAATATATTTATTTATATTTTATTAAGTTTTTGCAGGATTACTGAACTGTACAGCTCATTGGTCCTGAAATGATGACTAACCCGGTTGTACAACCGACTTAGCCGTTTATTTAATTTTAAGAGAAAAAAGCATTTATATTTGTTTTCGTGGTTCTTTGAATCTATGCAGACTCATTGGCCCTAAAATAATGACTAACCCGGTTGTACAACCGACTTAGCCGTTTATTTAATTTCGAGAGAAAAAATATTTATATTTGAGTTAGAAAAGAATTAAAAGAGAAACAGGGGGTGAAAATTGTAAATTAGGGTTTTATTAGTCGCAGGGGTCTGTATAAATAATAAGGGGTGTAAAAAGGAGAGCCCAGGTTCAGCATCTGGGGCCTGGATGTGGAACCCAGGCTTAAGTGGGTGAGGAATGCAGCGTATGAACGAAGGGAGTGTGATTAGTATTCAGAATAAGTAAAAAAATTAGAAAAATAACAAGGCCCATATATGACCTTAACCCTAAAACTAGGAAACCTAAAAAATCCCTTCCTTCTTCATTCCCAGCTGCTGCGGCGCAGCCAGCAAGAGGGAGGAGAAATCCGGCGGAAAATCCGCCCTGTTTCACGGTGAGGGCGTTGGTGTAGGCGAAAACGTCGCCGGTTTCCGGTGAGAGGGCGAGGTAGAGAGAGAAGGAAAGGGATCGGTCTCGGTTTTGGGTGGTAATGGTGGCGCCGGCGACGGGAATCCCGCCGGCGAGAGCACGGTGAGTTTCGTTTATTTTTGGAATTGATGGGTGAACATGATGAAGAGCTGGAGGAACTTCGTGCGGATATTGTTGATTTAAAGGAAATGTACAGAGAACAAGTCAACTTGCTTGTGAATAAGATCCAGATAATGAGTTCATCAATGGGAAATGGCTAATTTGGCAAAAGAAGGGACTGGGGAAACTAAAAGGTGAGTGTCTAGCAACCATTTTGTGATGGTCGTATCTCTGAGCCGTGTATGGTGTCAATTGGCACAGTGACAGTATATTGGTGACTAGTGCATCAAGTCTCTGGAGAATGATTCCTGCAGGTCATTCAAGATTAATCTTTGCTTATCCGAGAAAATGTATTATGATTTGGGGATTGTTGTATAGTTCGTCTTTTACGTGTCTTCTGAGATAGTTCACAATATAGGAATTCTTTCTGAGTGTCATGATCCAAATAAAAAGAATATATATATATATATATATATATATTGAATCCTTGACCATGTAACGTTATCCTCATGACAATTGATAGGATATATTTTTCATTGCTTGGTCTGATCAAAATAGTATTCATTTGTGAATGAATTTTGGGGTTGTTTATGTATGAGAGTTCAAAGATTATACACCGATGTCATAGAATTTTTTACAGTCATTTAATCATATGTACATATTTGTTGAGATATTTTAAGAAAATGTATAATAAAAGTGCGCTAGAAAACAAAAAAAACAGATCCATTGACACATATTGTTAAATCAGTTTTAGAGTTAGAGACGTTTGACAAACCTACCTTTTCTCCAAATTTCAGTTAGACTCCTAAACGTTGTTGTTTGTAACTACAAAGAATCGCTATTGTGCCCTCCTTGAACTGCCATCGCTTTGCTACTCAAATCTTCAAATCTCGATTTTTGAAAGAACCGTGTTTAGTGGATTAGGGTTTCGGTGCGAAACTCTAATCCTTTTTTTGGGTGATTTTCGCAGTCTTTTTCTGCCCTGATTTCTGTGTCTTTGACTGCTGATTGACTGTTTATTTATAATTAAAAATTAGGTTAGGGCATTTATTATTTTTGACTGGGTTTTGGATAATTTTTCAGGTCTTGATCCAAGCCTGAATAAAGAAATTGCAGCACTTGGAATGTTGCTTGGAAACCCTAATTTGTTATTTATTGTGTATTTTCGGATTTGGTCTTTTTGATTTTTTTGGATATATGTTTTTGTATTTTTGGACTTTTTGGACTCTTTACTGACTTTTTAAATCAGTAAATTAAACTAAATACAATTTTTTTGACATTTTTGGACTTATTTGACTCTTAAACACTTTTAAAATAAGTAGAACTTTTGACATTTTTGAACTATTAAGTGCTTAAATAAATTAAATAAACAAAAATAAAAATAACAATAAGAAAAAGGAGTCCGGCCAAATACAAAGACGAAACGGCGGATTCGACAAATCTAGCGCTAAAAAACGAGACCAAAAATAAAAGAAATGGGCGCGTTAACTAAAACCCCAAAATTAACTCGGAATCGCATTATTAAATCTGAATTTAAACCAACTTTTTGTGAAAAAGACTTTAGGTAGACCTGCTTACGTACGACTAAACTCGAATACGGACGTTAAATTGAAGAACGCGCGAAATGATCGATCATTCGCGTGCGTGCCTAATTTAAACAACGGCGTTTCGATTTAGTTGAACGGAGTGATTGAAATTAGTAACCGAGACTCTACACTAATAATTCTCGTAATCATGCGACTCCGAAACACGCCCTTACTAAAAAATAAACGACTAAAGCGAGAAAAAGAAGACGGACAAAATTGGGGTATAACATACTCCTCTTTCCTTTCTCAAAAAGGCTTAGAGGGCTCATTTCAAACATTATGACAAGGACATTGGGAGCCTTTGGTGTTTGAGATGAGTCCTTGGCCTTGATGGGAGTATTATTGTGTTTTAACCATGTGGTTTGCATTTTCACACTCATTTTCTCATTTTTTTCATTAAATAAACCATCATTTTATAAATAAAGAGCTTTCACATATCATATGTTTCATGTTAATCTTGTATCTTCTTGTTCATATCATGGTGTGTAAATTGAATTTTGGTTTGATTTTGAGACATATAGGCCTCGATTTTAAGTACTAGAAACCTAGGGTTTTGTTGCTTTTTTTTTCATTCCTTTGGTTTGTATGACTAAAAAGCATGATTTGCTTGATTAGTGTCTTGTAACATGGCATGATAATTTAGGGTTTAATCTTGTGTCTTGTTTTATGTGTTGATTGTGCATCTTGGTATGAAATAATTTAGTAATCTAGGCATATAGTGGTTTCGGCCTTGTAGGCCCTTGTTGTGCTTATTTTTGTGCTTAAAATGTGTTGTTTGATCTTGTGTAGATGAGTGTAATTGTGTCAATGTGTTTTTAACTTTTAACCACTCACTTACTTTTTACTTTACCACTCACTAACCTTTTTACCTAAAATATAAACATTTTACCACTTTCATTTTTTTCCATTTCACTTAATTTTTACCACAACATTTTTACCATTTCATTAATTATTTACTTTCACCATTTCCTTAATCTTTTACTTCAGTCCATTTAACATTTTTACCAATTCACCTCACAAAACATGTTTTTACTCCTTTGCATTCATAAACATTCACCAAAACATTTTCATTTCACTTCATTTCATTCTTACTATCTCATTAAGCATTTACTCTTATCATCTCATTAAGCATTTTTACTTTTACCACCTCATCAAACATTTTACCCCATCTCATTTAATTTTTACCACTTTGCACACCCTTTTACTTTACTACATTGCATCATTGGTTTTACCTCATCTCATTAAACTTTTCACATTTTGCATTTCATTTATTTGCATCACTTGTATGACACATTCTTATGTTGGCACACTAATACTTGCATACTTTCATATGCTCACATGTTCATACATTCATACATGCTTAGGCCTCTTGCATTCTCTTACCCTCTCACATGCTCATGCATTCATTAATTCCATGTTTTGCATTCATTCTGAAATGTTCATGTATTCATTAATACCATGTCGTGTACTCAATAATGCTCATTCATGCATAGCCTTGTATGCTTATTCATTCATGCATCCTTATATGATCATTCACTCACATTCTTGTATGCTCATGCATTTGCATACTTGCCTAATCATGCACATCATTGCTTGCATGTTCACTCATCCAACCTAGATTGTTCTATGCCTATAATTAATTGTATCTCTCTTGTTCATGATGCCATTTAAATGTCTTGACTTAATTGTGTGCAATTCCTCCCCCCATGCATGTACTCTTATATGAAGACGTAAGCCTACTACTTGTGTAGCAAAGAGTCATTAAGATAAATGCACCTCTCTCACACACACACACATACACACAATTGTTTTGAGAACTTTGTCTTGCATCTTTGATAACTGAATCCCTTGATTGTATTGGCATGCTTAATCTTGGTTGACGAATAATATGTTCATGGTTGCTTGATCGTTGAAGTATGAGTCTTGTTCATTCATTTGCATTTGGTTATAGATTTAGAATTGATTTGAAATGTTCTACTTCTTTTCTAAAACTCATTTCCTAGATTCATTTTTAAAAACCCTTTTATTTTCAAAACAAGAATAAAATAAATTGTCATTGATGACCAATCGCGCCGTTGCCGTTTAGGTTGTTAATGATGATTTTGTTTTCAAAAGGAGTTACTAGTGAGGCTATTCTAACCGTTGTTGTTCGGTCTTCGCAAAAGCTCAATCCTATTTTCGAAAACTTATTTATTCCTCAAAAATAAATCAATTGTCATTAATGATCAATTGCGCCGTTGCCGTTTATGGTGATTTTCTTATCCCCAGCGAGTTAGTAGTGAGGCCATTCTAACCGTTGTTGTTCGGTCGTCACAAACGCTCACCCAATTACGAAAAACTCTTAAGCCGTTTTCAGACGCAAAAACCAAGAACTACGTAGCTTTGATCCCTCATCCCAGTGAGGGTACGTAGAACCGGGTTCATGTCCCGTCAAACACCCCTTTTAAAAAATCTTTGTTTTGTCTTGATTTTCAAAGATAACCAACAATATTCCTTTTCCCCTCCTGTTTTCAATAAAACAAACTCTTAAATAAAAAAAAACAAAAAGAAGTAGAACAAATTGCTTTCAACTCAAACTTTTGTCTAAACCACACATCAAGTTAATGGTTCCCTTTCGGTAGAAAGGACCTGTGGGGTGCTAATACCTTCCCCATGCGTAACCGACCCCCGAACCTACATCTCTGAGTTTTCAAAAGACCATCCGCTTTTCCAAAAAAGGTTTTTTCAATGTTTTCCTAAATAAATATTGGTGGCGGCTCTACTATTTTCCACGTTGTCAAACGAGAAGTCCAAACCGGATTTTTCGGGGCGTATCTACGATCGATTGACCAACCTTTCCCAGCCTCCTCAGTACCATTCCCCAGCCTCCTCAGTATCATTCCCCGCCTCCCGGATTTTTCGGGGCGTATCTACGATCGATTGAGAATCAGGAGGAGCAGCTTGTAACACCCCTTTTTCTACCCGGTAAATTTAAGACGAAAATCAGAGTTTTCAAAAACATTTTCTACCACACCCTCAAGGGATGCTACATTCACCCAATAAGACATTCACGATTTTAATATTAAAATTCACAAATAAAATCAGCGTGATACATAGCACGTCATGAATGGGACGAACCACAAAAACACCTGTTTAGTCTACATAACATTAATTCTATCACTACGCAGCGGAATATAGTATAATCATAACATCATCAATTTAAAATCCAGCAACCAAGTAATTAAAACAACTAATAAAACTAGTGTTCGTTCCCCACGGTGTGCTACGTATCGGGCGGACGACACCGACTCAATCGGCGAAGGTAGACAAGCCTTCACTCACTATCACCGCGTTACCACTACCATAGGGGTAACATTCAAATGAGGGGTGAGATATCTAACAATATAATAGCATGTATGATAAGCAATATGCTAGAGTTGCGGCAACTAACTACTACTCAACAACGACATCAACATACAACAGCAATAGCATCAACAGACATCAACATCATCAATATACAACATCAACAGCATCAATAGACCACAACATCATCAATATACAACATCAACAGCATCAAATTACAACTACCAAAGAATACCACCCATGACATGTGCAAATGAATGAAATGCAACCCACACCAACGGGTATATGCATGCGGTACCGTTCATCACCAATTTTATTTTGAGCATCAATATCATCACCTATAGCTCTAGGCCGAAGCCCACACCATCACCGGAGGTATGACATGCATGTGACACCATGAACTGTAACACCCCATTTCTACCCGTTCACCGGAATTAAAGCTAAGCATGCAATGGAGTGTCACATTCGACATTTCGAAAACCAACCAACGTTCATTTAGTCAAAAATAAAACTCGTCATTAATTATAATCGAGTGATACATAGCACGACTTGATGGGGCGAAACCTCAAAACACCGATAATACAATCCAGAAAAACATCAAATAGTAGAAACACAGTTTATAATAAAATAACTAATACTAGTGTTCGTTCCCCCCAAGTGCTACGTATCAGAGCAAACGACACGACTCAAACTAGACGAAGGTAGAAAGCCTTCACTCGCATTTACCTGCACGTTACCGCATAGGGGTAACATTCAAACAGAAGGGGTGAGTCTAACAGCATAAAAGAAAACATGATAAGTAGTATGCTGGAATTCAGACAACTACATTTACCAAAACGCAACTACACCAGAATACAACCCTCAATGAACATCAACTATAACAAAACACATAAATCAACGACGACATCCTGATATCATGACGCTATAACTACCACAACACATTAACACCATAATACAACTATCACGGAGCAGCACCAACAAGCAACAACATAAGCAAAACAACAAGTAGCAACATAAGCAAAACAACAAGTAGCAACATAAGCAAAACAACAAGTAGCAACATAAGCAAATCAACAAGCAACGACACCATGAGTATGACGTATATGTATGAAATGCAACCCACTCCGACGGGTATATGCATGTGGTACCAATCAACGTAAATAGCCTTTGTGGCTTCATCAACAACACTGAGCAAAGCTCTAAAACCGCAGCCTACAACAACGTGGTATGCATATGCCATGTATGAGCACCATGTACGACACCTCGGGACCATCAACAACATAATCATACATTATGCACAACAACATCATCAACATCATCATCAACATGTGGTCATACTTGACCCAACAACAACTTCATCAACGTTTTGGTCATACTTGACCCAACAACTACCACAACAACATATAGTCACATTGACCCAACAACGACAACAACAAGATTTGGTCACATTGACCCAACAACGACAACAACAATATTTAGTCATATTAACCCAACAACGACAACAACAATACAACAACATCATCAACGTCAACATTTGGTAACATTCGACCCAACAACATCATCATCAAATTTAGTCATATTGACTAAACAACAACATCATCAAGGTTAGTCATATTGACTCAACAACAACATCATCAAGGTTAGTCATATTGACTCGACAACAACATCATCAAGGCTTAGTCATAGTGACTCAACAACAACAGAATTCAACGTTTGGCCATAGGCCTACAACAACACAACAACAAAAACAAAATTCAACTTCAACCTATTCAACAAAATAATCGTTCTTATTCAACGTTCAAGCTAATCAACATAAACTCAGGTGCAGAAAATTCTGTAACTATGCGCCTACTTTGGCGAATTAATTAAAATAGTAAACGACATCAGATTTCGACAAATAAATAATTGTTGGAAAGCCCTATGGGTCTATTTCTTATCCCTAAGTTCAGTTTTTGAAGGAGAGTGTTCAATAGGTACAGTTTTCAAAAATACACATACTAGTTTCAAAAGAGGGCGCTTTTACATCCTTCAAATTCAAGCAGTTCTTAAATGACCAAAACTCAATCAAATTGCATGAAACTTGTGCATAAACTGGAGCAAATTCTGTTTAGTTTTCAAAGAAATTGGATTTGTTCGAAAAGGAGTTCTTTTGAAAACGCAGTAGACAAAATACTGACCCTATGTCCAGATTGTTTCCAGAATCTTACCTTAACTTGTGGAATTCATATCTCGAGCTACACAACTCTAAATGCAACCAAACCAGTGCCACATTAACAAGCATTAAGTCTATTTTCCAGGAAAGTAAACCACATAATTTTTCAGTCAATACAACGTTCCTAGTTACCGAAATGCTGAACCCATACCCAAATCGTTTCCAGAATTTTAACCTAACTTGTATCGCCTATAACTCGAGCTATACAACTCCAAATGCAACCAAATAAGTGCCAAATTAACAAGCATTCAATCAAGTTTTCGAAATGACAAACCACATAATTTTCTAATCAGTAAAACGTTCTCAGTCACTGAAATACTGAACCTATGTCAGAACATCTCAAAACAGTGAATTCAATAACACAAACAATCATCACAATTCAGCCACCAATTCAAACACTATCAATACATTCATCAAACACCTTATATGCAACGTTTTACCATCGATTTCATTCAAAGCCATTAACACTCAAAACAACACCAACAACATATATATTTCATGATTCATTGCAAACATATAAGCAAACATGTCCTAGGCATTGTAGATTCTACTTCCCACATACATCCCATCATGCATCCCTTTATACAATTTAACCGACCCTTACCTCAGAATTTGATGGAGACAAGAACACTTCTATGAATCACCAACAAGAACCACGGCAACAAGTTCCTTCTTTCTTCCTCCTTCTCTTCGCGATTTCTCCCTCCTTTCTCTTCTCTCTCTCCTCTTCTTTTCTTTGCTGTCGCACTCTCTTCTCTTCTTTTCTTTCTTTCTTTCTAAAATGAGTGAGACACTAACCTAGACCTTATATAATGTTGGGCTCATGCGCTATGGGCCCTATTTACCACCCCACTTAATTTCTCATACCACTCCCTATTTAATTAAAATACCACCCATTCATTTACTACACACCACTCCTTATTTAAATTAAAACACCGTGTATTTATTTTATTATAACCAACCAACATAACACCTAAATAAATTAATTAAATAAATACTTGAATTATTTTTTTTTGGGGCGTTACATGAACCATGCACCAAACACCAATCAACAACAACAACAACCACGATTTATACAACCGCACCAACAACAACAACTTACACAACAACACTAACATCATCAATTGGTCATAGACCCATCACCTTAATTACCAGAATAGCCACATCACCAGTTGTGGCATTCCCACCACACCAAAAGCACCAAAACACACCGAAAACAATTACAGCAACACAGCAAATACAGCAACACAACAAATACAACAACATGCAATTACAGCAACACATCAATTACAACAACACAACAAATACAGCAACATGCAATTACAACAACACAACAATTACAGCAACACAGCAATTACAACAACATGCAATTACAGCAACACAGCAATTACAGTAATTACAACAACATGCAATTACAGCAACACAACAATTACAGCAACACAACAAATACAACAACATGCAATTACAGCAACACAACAATTGCAGCAACACAACAATTACAACAACATGCAATTACAGCAACACATCAATTACAGCAACACAGCAAATACAGCAACATGAAAACGACGCCTAGGTGGCGCCAACATAGGGCATAATCATCAATCATCAAATAATTTGTACATGCTACCCAATACATTTTATCAAACGTCACATAGGCACCAAACAAAGTCAAGAAACATCAAAGGTCCTAATCTCCCACATAAAACCCACCCTACACCATATTATAGAGATAGAACCCCACCCTTACCTTAGCCTTAGATGATCACAAATCCTAGCCTTGGAAGATTGCAAACCCTAGCCTTCTTCCTCCTCCTTTGGTGCGCCTCACTTCTTTCTCTCCTCCTTGCGTCGTTTCTTCCTCTTCTCTCCTCACTTCTCCTCTTTCTTTTCTCTCCTTTTCTCTTTTGCTCTCTAAATGAGCAATTGGCTCTAACCCTAGTGCTTATATCATGCGCTATTGGGTCATGGGCCTCTTTTACTACTTATTTAATTGCTAAGCACCACCCCCTAATTCAACGGAACGCCATATTATTATTTTAATATAACTACACTAATATAATACCTAAATAATTTAATTAAATAATTAATTAAATTATTTGGGCGTTACACAGCCTCGGGAGGATCAGGGGCATCAGGAGGAGCCTCAGCCTCAGCCCTCTCTCTTCACTGATCTGGCAGATCATGTCTGCACTTCAGTACGCGCTAACCCGATAAGTTGAATTTTTTGCTTACATAATTTATTTAACGCATATAGTCTGTAATTTTTGCTTACATTACTTATAATTTAATTCAGAATTATCAGCGTGTTGTGAAAGTCTGGGCTCATGGCAACAAAGTCCATACCAAGCTACAGTGCATGCAGGCCCCTAGTTGACCGTTCCCGAGCTCGGGGACTCGGTGGTCCCACACTCATTCATTGGCCACCCCACAATAGACCATGAGTTGCTGTCGGCTTTTATTGAGAGATGACACTCAGATACATCGTCATTTCACTTACCATTTGGTGAAATGACGATCACTCTGGATGATGTCTCTTGTCTGCTGCATCTTCCCATCCAGGGGAACTATGCCCACCTCCTGCCGTTATTGTGAGCTCGGAGTATGCCACACAACTTGCAGAGACATATCTGGGTGTTTTACGGGTTGAGGCTAGTAACAACACCCGTGGCGGTCCATATTACAGCTTCATTTGGCTGCTGGAGATTTTTGAGCGTAATAAGGCGGAGGGGGGTGACATGACAGTTGCTGTGAGGGCTTATCTGCTTCTGCTTCTGACCTACAATATCTTCACTACGTAGACTGGAGACAGGGATGAGGCTAAGTGGCTTCTCTACCTGGATGATCTGAGTGCAGATGTTCTTGGAGCCTTAGCATGGGGTGCAGATGCACTAGCTGCCATGAACACTGCCTCTTTGAGGGCGACGACGCAGTTAGGAGGGTATGCCAATCTATTCCTAGTATAAATGTAAACTTGATTTTTTTTCTTAATTTAGACTGTCTTTGGTAGATAGTTTTTAATTAAACATGTTTTTTATTTTTGCATTTCAGTCTTGGATTATGTGGTATTTCCCTCAGATGGCGGAGAGGAAGCCTGGTCATATACGCGGTGCGGAGCCACTAGCTGGACGCTTTAGGAAGAAGAAGACAGATTACGTGAAGCTGAGCCACTACAGGAAGATGATTGATGAGCTGAGACCACAGGATCTCTTCTGGCGACCATTTGAGGAGCACCGGGCTGTTAGACCCTTTGAGCAGATCTCCCTATACAGGGGCTTCATCAGCTGGGCCGACTTCAGAGTTCTCTACATGTCTGACAGGTGCCTGCGACAGTTTGGGTACGTTCAGGTCACCCCACGTGACCCTCTTAGAGGTCGTCCGAGTCATGCCGACTTTGTCTTTCAGATCACCCACTTTATGACTAGTGTGACTGACGTTCTGCGTACTACTGGGGCTGCTCAGCGGGCGGATGAGACTGCAGATCAGTACTTAGATTGGTACGTCCGTGCATCTTTCCCCAGACTATTACCGGCTCCACCAACACCACCAGTCTGAACACCCTCCCTAGAGCTACGATTCCACGATCTTGATTGGATGCGGGATCTTGATTGGATGCGGGATCTGTAGTGGCACTGGGACTTTCCACGAGGACGAGGACGGTAGGGATTTTGTATTTGTACTTTGATGTATTTGTACTCATGTTACTTTGATGTTTGCACTTTATTATTACTTTTTTCGGGTGTTATATTTTACGAGTTTCTTTAAATTTTCGATTTCATTGATTCGATAAAACAAACTTACACGAGCGATAAAACATAAACAAGTAGAATAAAAATAGACATATAAAAAGAAACTACTGAGTTGGTGGAGTTAAACGACGAAGGATCTCAGCGACGGTCCTTCTGCTTTCGACGTACAGATGAATGTAACTCTTCCATTTATACCTAATATGATTGGACATCATTTCTCGGAGGTCATCCTCGTTGTTGACATCCATGGTAGACCAGTAAAGACCTTCATCAGTCAATTCCGGTTTCCAATAAACAATACGAATTATCTAATGCTCGTCGTTCTTAGGTCGAACCACCATCCGCAGTAGTTTCTGATTAAGAGCAGCAAATGATACGTAGTGTTTTAACCTACACCATCATCTTGTAAGATGATGCCCCGATGATCAATGAGCCCCAAATTAGAATGAACAATAGTGAGGGATGAAGGCTCATAGTATGACATTAGCGAAGCCTGCATCATCTTGACTAGTATTGTGTGAGAGAAGGAAGTTGAATTTTTGGTGTGAAAATAGTGAGGGTGGGAGTGGGTATTTATAGTTGAGGTAAAAGATTTTCAACCGTTGATTTTGTCGGTGCAATCTACACTGTTGATTAACTTTGAAAGTGATATTCTAACCGTTAAATTTAAAAAAAAAAACAAAAAAAACATATATACAACCCATCGATATACATAATTTGGACATATATACAATGGCAACATTTAGCCCATCGTATATATGTCCTAAAAACGTATATACGATTGCATCATACTGATAACCCTCATTTATGATGGTTATTACTTGCTTTCTAAGCTTGTTTTTAAGTGAATTTGTTAGCATGTTGTGTGAATTAGCTTGTAAATAAGTCTTTAGGTTAGAATTAATGGTGCAGGAGTGAATTAGTTTGAATTGGGCATATTCATGCCCTTTTGTGTTTTTAATTGTGTTTTATGTAGTGCTGCAGTAGTAGGTGCGTGCACAATATCTAAAATGCGGAAGATGAGAGAGAAAGCTCAAGAGGAGTGCGGAAAACACGGAAAATGAGGCAAGGATAGCTGTCAGAGCTGGATGGCACGGAAAGATATGACCTCATGTGGATTTCCCACAATTGCCCTTAAACCTAGGACGCATTTCCCAAAGAAGATATTTTCTAGGGTTGCGTGCAAGGAGACACTATATAAGCTGACCTCCATTTCCCATTCAAGGGATAGCCACTGCTCTGCCGTCAAGAGGAAGTTTAGAGATAGCTCCTCATAGCGTGCTTAGCTCACCTTTCCATTACAAAATTGATACATTGCTGAGACTATTGCGTTAGCAACACTGGAATTGCATTTTTCTTGGTGGATTTCTACTTAGAAGAGCTGGACCAGAATTCCATTGTCACCATTGGAGCTCCTTCTCTGTTTCTTCGTTATAGTATCATTTCTTACCTTGAAATTTGTAATATGACTTCTACTCTTTTGTTTAAGTTATTTTCTATGTTTTGTAAGCTCAATATGAGCTAAATACTCATAGTTGAGATGCTGGATCTGATGTAGTTAGATTTATTATGCAATTAATAAAGTGTGTTAATTTTGTGCATTTTACCTTGTGTGTGATAATATTTCCATTTTAGAATAGGATTGGCTGTCTATTCTAAATAGCATTTACAAATTCAGAGATGGTTTGTAAATTAATCTCACAAGGTAATATGGGTAGTGGACATTAACGAGAGATCTTGATGTTCCTTGCTTAACCCTAGAGATAGGAGAGCATAACCCATAAGGTGATTACTGCCGGTGCTCAAGCAGCCTAGGAGGTACTTCTTTAGGGTTTAGAGATAAACTCTTGCAAGGAAACCTAGTGTGAAGTATTCGAGAGAATAACGTCTTATTGTTGCAGCACCTAATGCTGCAGCATTGAACATACACTTAATTGCATATTAATGAAGCTACTGCAGTGAATGCATCTCAGCTTGTTCTCATCATTGTTTTCACATTACACTGTTTACTTTTTGATCGTACCTTAGACCAATGAAGTGTTGATGTTGTTCGTTGGATCGGCCGGTCGTTGAGTGATGGAAAGGACCGATCTGGGCTGCACGCGGGTGGTACCTACAATGACACTCCGACGCTCAAGTCAGTGATCGCTCGGGCAGGGTATCACAAGGTAAAGATAACGTACCTGCTAGTGAGAATGCATGCGGCATTTATACTGTTGATTACCGACCGTTTTGCGAGAATTTCGGCCGGCTAGCGCGAAGTGCGCTCCAAGCAACCGAGCTTGGTCCGGTTTGCTGATGTGGGCTGACGGCCCAGTGCTAATGGAACCTCTCGGTTTTACTGATACACCCCGGAACAGTTGCCCCCCAAGCCTAGGTCGCTTGAAGGCGGGCTGAGGCTTGAATCGCTGCCCCCAGGGGTCATGCTATTTTGACGAACTAGCGAGACGGTCACGGCCGCCAGCATTCGATGTGACGGTCTCGGCCTCCAGTCATCGGCCGTGCTGACACGACGATTGGTTTGCTGTCACTTATGATGTGACGCTTGGTGATCTCGAGGCCATCCAATGGCAGATTTAATGCGAAGGTGAAACGTTGCGACGTTTCGTCTCCCGGTCCCTCTGGCGCCTTAGCTCTGTGCTATAAATACACCCTCGAGAAGTTATTTCCCACATTACTCTGAAGTGTTCTGCTGCCGACTGACCTGTCTGCAGCCGACTTGCTTACGAAGCAAATCCTTGTATCCGAGCATCCTAGCTTCCTCGGTCGATCTCGAGCATTCTTACAGGTATGAGCCGACCTTTCTCTTAGTTTTAGTTTCTTTAGTTTTCCTATAATTGTAGCTTCGCGCCTTGTGATAGGGGGTGTCAGGTCCGGGGACGTTCAAGTCGCCCCCTCTCACGAGTGTACTGCTCGACCGACCTGACCCGATCCCCTTTTCACAGGCACTTGCATGCCACGGTTAAAACAAACCGCACGTCTTCCCAGGGGGCCATCGCAGTCTTTAGCTCAAAATATGATGCGGCCGGCCGAGATCGTTACTCACGAGGAAAATCCTGGGTCGTCATCGTGCGACACGAGTTCTAGCTCTTCAACCAAAGGGTCTTCAACCATAGGGTCGGTTAGCCTAAGTAGCTCCGACACGAGTTCTACCAGTTCTTTGACCCGATCGTGTTCTCTCCCACCCCCACCCCCTTCACCGGCCTGCAACGCAGGAGAAGATGGGGAAGTAGACATCGATGACGGAGTGCAGGATATGACTCAGGCCGCCGAAGAAGTATCGGCCAATGCGGAGACAGACCGCGCTGAAATTGCAGCCGAGCAAAATGTCGATCGTCCTGTTGAAAGCTCCTCCAATCGGGAGGTGAATGCTGATGGAGAGTCGATTGAAGGAGGAGATGATGTCTTACCAGATATAGCTCGGGACCGGTCCGATATGTCTTGGGTGTCCGAGACCCTTCGTTCTAACAAAAGCATAATCACGGTCGGCCACTGGGCGCTGCCCGAGTTACAATGCCATTTCAACCACTTGCCGGGCTGGAGGGTTAGAGGCATGAAAGACGGGGAGGACATTCCGACCTACTCCGAGAATCTTAAATTCACGATGCACCGGATCGTGTTTGAGAAGATGGGGATCGTCCCACCCTTTACTGAATTTCAGCGTGATGTCTTGCGCTATATTGGGGTCGCCCCATCACAACTGCACCCAAATGCGTGGGCGTTTCTGAAGACCTTCGAGGTACTTCTGGGCCGACTCAATAGGCCGGTATCAATCCAATTGTTCTTTACGATCTTCGAGTTGAGTTGGCTTAGGGAGAAGGCCAACAAAGAGAAAAGGGAGCAGGTATCCTTCAAAACTCAGAAGACTCGGCATAGATACTTCAAGGCGTTCCAAGAATCGCTGGGCGCCGCATGGAAAAGTCATTACTTCTGGGTCGTTCCGACCAAGGAAGCTGCCCAGGCTATCGCTGAGACTCAGCCTGATGGATTGCTCGGTGAACCTTATTTCCCTATCATGTGGAACGAGGCTCATTTCTTTAGGCGGCTCGGTGATTACATTTACACCACCAAGGATTTAAGCGCAGTCGACCTGGAGTCTCTGCGGATAATTAAGACACTATCGAGCCTTATGCCCCCTGATCCTAAAGTAGACCTACCTTGTCGTCCTTTCACACTGCTCGTTGGCCGTGCTTTGGAGGCCGAGCTTGGTTTGTTTTCAAACTCATCTTTTTATTTTGGTTATTGATCGTTCCATCTAACCTTTGAATCGTTCTATTTTGTAGGAAACATGGCAGGAAAAGCTTGGGCTGAACTGGAAAATCTGGCCTTGAAATCCTCATCAAAGCCTTCTTCCTCCCAGCCAAATCCCAAAGTAGTCGACTTGGAAGGCTCGTCTAAGATGCCGCATGTAACACCCCAAAATTAATTAGGTGAATATTTAACTAATTTATTTAGGTGATTATCTAATTTACTTAATTAAGTGATTATTACTAATTTAATTAAGTAATATGTTAGTTAGCCATATTTAAATAATAATAGGGTAATCAATTTATTTAAAGAGTGAGGGTAGTAAATAAATGATGGGTCTAATTTAATTAAGTGGAATAAGTAAGTTAGGATTTATTTCTATTAGTTAGGAGGTGTTTAAGTATTAGGAGTGGTGGTAGTAAAGAGGGGAGGTGGGTGTAAGTAATAGGGCCCAAATTGATTGGGCCTAGTGTTAAATGAGAAGTAAAAAAAGAATGGAATTGAGAAGGAGAAAGAAAGGTGCGAACCAGAGAGAGTGTGAGAGAGAGAAAGAGGGAAAACGTGGGGAGAAGAAGGAAAGGAGGAGGAGAGGAAGTGGAGAGAACTTCTCCATCTTAGCTCAAGGTGAGGGCTTTTTGGTATCAATCTTCTCCATTTTTCCTCCTCTAGCTATTGATGTAAGTTTCAACACCTAATTTCTTCTTGTTTGCATTTTGCCATTAATGGGGTTTTGTTCACTTTGACTCTAGGGAGGAGGGAATTCGGTTTTTGCTGGAAATAGGATGTGGGGTGCTTCATTTTGTGGATTGTTGGTGTTTGGTTGAAGCTCTAGCTCATTTGAGGTTAGGGGATTCTCATTATGTTTTGTAGCGACCGAAAAATCCGGGAAAGGATTCTTCGAAAGGTTCTTAGGAAGCCGCCACCAAATTTTAGTTTAAGGGCAAATTCGGAAAATCCCTTTAAGTTTTAAGATAAGGCGTTGTTAGGGTTCGGGAGTCGTTATGTGTGGGGAAGGTATTAGCACCCCACGACATCCTATTGTCTAATTAATTTAAGATTTATTTAATTATTACCCTTTATTTATAAAAAGAAGACTTATTTAAATTTTTATTTTTTAGTGCTTGACAAGAGTTTGAGTCTTGCTCCTACGTACCTCCGGATGCAATGGAGGAATCAAAGCTACGTAGTTCTTCCCGAAAAGGTTTGTTGGTTGGTGTTTTTTAGTGTAGGGGTCCTAGGATTCCTTGAACTGTACAACTCACTGATTCTTAGGACGCTGACTAACCCGATTGTACAACCGACTTAGTCCCCTACTTTTTGAAAATGATTTTTGAGTTTTTGAAAGAAATTGGTTTGGTGTGAGGTGGAGTCTGCATTTTAGAATAGGTATTCTAGAACTCTGAATCTGTCTGACTCATTAGTTCTAGAACGCGACTAACCCCATTGTACAACCGACTTAGTCCCCTACTTTTTAGGAAAAGTGCTTTATTTATTTACTTATAAATTTTTAGGATTACTGAACTGTACAGCTCATTGGTCCTAGGATGATGACTAATCCGGTTGTACAACCGACTTAGTCCCCCTATTATTATTTGTTCCATTTTTTACGAAGTAATAAAATAAAATGTTTGATTTTGAAAATGTGGACTTTAATTCGTAACATACTAATACAATAATTGTGTTTGCATCATAGACGTAGAACTAACACCATAGTCAAGTTTTTATTTATTTATATTCTATTATTTATATTTTTATATCCCAAAATTAAATACTAAAAAACTAAACTCACGTGAAAGGCTGTGGGAAACATCACACATGGTTGGAGATCAGGCATAATAGACACAAGCCAATATCAACATTCAAGATAAATATTAATTTATTATTACAAGGATAACGAAGCATGGAGAAATATGAGAAGAGCATACCCTATAGCCACAAACATATACAAAAGTCAATGAGCTGAAATTAAAAGATGCTAACATATATACCTTAAAGTTGTCATTCCAAATCAAATTGTGTGCAAGAAGTAATCCTTATCTCCATCCATGCCTTGTAACGCTAATGATCTGAGACTATACCATGTAGATCTTTCATGCCAAATACCTTACGTTTTACCCTTTAAAAATATGATACAGCTTCTGTTGGAAAAGAACACGGTGTAGTGCACGGAACATCACGTGGTGGTCGATCGGTCATGGTAATTTCCACCTCAAATAAGTTGGATTTAAAATGGGAAGAACAGTGGGAGTGGATTGCGCGGCTGGGTTCTATTAAGACCCAACAAGGTTGCAAATAGCAGCAACTATTGAAAAGAAAGACGATGTAGGAGAGGTGGAAGGCAAACACGATAGGTGTAGGGGAAGGCAACACGATCTGAGAGGAGGTTTCGCGGTGGTGGCCGTAATCTCAGATCTCCCAAAAATAGTATTTAGGTGATTAGGGTTTCAATGTGAAGCCCTAATCCTTATATTTTAGTAATTTTTGCCGTCAGTGTCTCTGATTCTGTCTCCTTTGACTGCTAGTAGACTGCCTATTTATAGTATAATACTAGGTTAAGGCATTTATTATTTTTAACCAGGCTTTTACCCTATTTCAGGTTGGAACCCAAGCCCAATAGCAGCTGTAGCAGCTTGGAATGCTGCTTGAAACCCTGATTTGCTATTTATTTTTGTATTTTCGGATTTGTTATTTTTGCATTTTCAGTATTTATTTATTTTTGTATTTTTGGACTTATTTGACTCTTGATAGCTTCTAATTTGTAAATTAAACTAAGTAGAATTATTTTTGATATTTTTGGACTCTTTAACACTTTTAAACTGTAAATTAAACTAAATAGAATTTTTGGATTGCATAAACAAAATAAGAATAAAAAATAATAAGAAAAAGGAGTTAGGCCAAATACAAAGACGAGAACGAGCCGGACTCCACAAATACGGTAAAACTAGACCAAAAATAAAAAGAAATGGGCGCGTTGACTAAGAGACCACAAAATTAACTCGGAATCGCATTACTAAGTCCGAATTTAAACCAGATTTTGAGAAAAATGCCTTTAGGTAGATCTGTTCACACGTCTTTGACCAAACTCGAATACGGATATTAAATTGAAGAACGCGCGAAAAGATCGATCATTCGCGTGCGTGCCTAATTTAAACAACGGCGTTTCGATTTAGTTGAACGGAGTGATTGAAATTAGTAACCGAGACTCTACACTAATAATTCTCGTAATCATGCGACTCCAAAACACGCCCTTACTAAAAATAAACGACTAAAGCGATAAAAGAAGACGGACAAAATTGGGGTATAACACCGCTCTCTTTATTAATATTTTACTAGAAAGTCTGAGCTCTAGAACTTTCGTAGTAGAAATAGGAATAAAGATAAGATAGACGCTAATTTTGTCCGTTTGAGGGGGGAGTGGGAGGTTTGAGAGATAAGAGGGAGTGGTTAATACTTGGCGTATTAACCGAGAGTTGAATGAAGGGTCAACAAGGACCTGAAGGAGCACTAAGGCTCGAAGGACCACTCGTGGTCCAAGGAGCGATAAGGCTCGAGAGGACCACTTAAGGTCCGGAAGGCCGCCTAAGCCTTAATTGAAGGACCATCGTGGTGCGAAGGAGCGCAACTAGCTACGTTACTAATTAAACGGCCCGAGGGCCTTTATACTCGAAAGCGCCATGATGGGTCAAGATCGGTCTAGAATCGATATGTTGACCATGAAGGGCGTACAATCGTGTCTCTTTGGGTGACACAACTAGTCCGAAGGACCACGCGGGTCCGGAAGGTCCGCCGGGGCTCGACTCAGATGTTTGCGACTGGGCCACTTAGGGCAATCGAAGGGCGTAGTGCTCTGAAGGACCACTCGGGGTCCGGGATCAGCTCGGTGATCTGTGATGCGATACGGGATCAACGCTTAGAGCTTTGATCTTAGAGGAACAAAATATGGGTATCGACACTTGAAGTCGATTCAGAAGCAATACATCATACGACACCAATAATACATGCACATGCAACAGGTGATTTTTGGTGGGGTAGTGGATGAAATAGGTGATTCCTTTCTCTTTTTGCTTATTGCTTTTCGCTTTTTTTTTTTGAAAAATGATGAATGCCAAATGTGAAAATGATGCAAATGAAATGCTATGGTGCATGAGGTGATGATATGATATGCTATGAGATGATATGATATGATGTGATATGATATGATATGATGTGATATGATATGAGTGATTGGGGTATAGAAACATTTTGGTAATGATGAGATGTGAGACTTTAGATGCGAGAAGCAGAGGTGAATATTGATCATTCTTTGAAAAGAATAGTTTTGATTCGATACTTCAGCAATCTCAATGTTGTTATTTACAGACACTGATGTGAAAAAGTATTTGCAAGCTCGCTCATTTTTCTCTTCCATTTTGATGCCCCATGATGACCGAAGTTTTGGCCCACACAGCTAAATAAGTGGATTTCCAACATCATATGATCAACTTGTGTTTTCTCTCTCTAAAGCATTGTTTTGTGAAGATGTATAGTAGTGCGAATATAGATGAATGAGTCAGTTAACTTGGGGTTCTAAAGACCTAGGGTGTGGACATTTGTGGCACATGAAGGGGTGAATGACTGACTGGTCTTTGTCAATGTCATGAAAGGTAGGTTTTCCCAAGCCAAGGAATGCAGGACTGCCCCAATTTAGATGTGATGACGGTGAGTGCCTGCCCCTGTCTGGTGATGACAATAACTAGGGGACAGAGGAAATGATGAGCTAGGAATGCCCTGACTTTGGAGTGAAAGCAATGGACTTCATTTCAACACATGGAGTTTGGTGTTGCCCCATTTATGGTAAGGACAAGATTGCCCTGGTATGAGTAGTAGCATTTTGGGTAATGAGTTGAGAAATTGCCCCGGTATGGTTTTATGGCTGTGAATATAATGAAAGGATGAGATGGGTGTCGGGTGAACTTCCCCATTTGTAGGTGGAGTGAAGAATGACAGGTTTGCCCCACTTGGAATGGTGTTTCGAATGGTTGCCTTTAGTGAGATTGGGAAAGGTGACAAGGTTAGGTTATGGGTTTTTGGAGATGGTTAAATATGGTCAGATAGATCGGGAGTGGTATGGGATGCACACTGGACAAATTCCCCAAGTTCAAATGGAATAGATGGTGAAAGGGATGCCCCACTTTAGGATCTAGGTGACGATCCTAGTATAAACTTTTGGTTATCTTTAGAATGACTCTCAGACTACAATAGTCTTGAGTTTGCTATGATGAAAACTACACTTGGTGATCACTAGACATTGTCTTAGTATAACTATAACTTGAATGAATCTTGTGGTGCAAGCTTTTTTATTTTTCTTTTCTTTGAGATATATTTTTTTTTGAGCAAACATATTGTAAATAAATAAACTTATTTGTCCTAAGGTTAAAACTTTGAGAAAACAAAAGCAATCGGTCATTGATCGGAATGAACTCTAGAGGGTGGTAATGTGGCCGATGGTTTAGTGATTTATGAGGGAAATGATAATTGGGCTCAAGGTAGTGTTTGGGGATTGATGGGACGGATGATTTTTTTTTTTTTAGCGGTATGATTTGGCTAATGGTTAATGGTTTGTGAAAGAAGGGGTAATTAGGCTCAATGAAGTGTTTGATGATTGATGGGACAAATGATTTGGTGAAGTAACTTGGCTAATGAGTGATGATTTATGAAGGAAATGGTTGTCAGGCTCAAAGGAGTGTTTGAGGGTCTAGTAATTGATGTGTCTCATGGTAGGATGGACTTGTTTAGGGATGTGACTCGGCCAAGGGTTTATGAAGGATAGGACAAGGGAAGTGTTTGGGGGTTTGTTTCAGACAAGGATTTCTTATGCATTTAATGGCGAGAAGTATCAGCTCATAATTGTACCACTTTTGCTTTTTCGTGGTTTTTCGATCCTCTTCTTTTTTATTTCACTTTCTTTTTTGATTTTGATTTTGATTTTTTTCTTTTTCTTTCTTTCGAGCTTTTGATGTGGAATTGATCATTGTCTAGGGTGATCGAAAGGTTTTTAGATTTTGGCTTAAGGTGGGTAGCATGGGGTTTTTTCGAGGGTATGGGAAGATGGTCAAACTTCATTTCAAATCATGATTGCTCGTTTTCTCAAAAATTAACTTAAGGACAATAATTTATTTACTTTTATATATTTGCTCTTTTTCTTTATTTCTCCCTTTTTTATATGCCCTAATTTTTGCTTAGGCCGCTCTTACGAGTTTTCGACCTAACGGGCCTTTTTGAATTTATTTTTTTTTATTTTTTTATTTTTTTTTGTAAAGGACTTGCACCAAGGGAATACAACGTTGACAAAGTTTTTTAGAGATCACACATTTGCCTCAGTATGGAGGGCCTAAAGTGTTATTTCACTAGGGGAACCAACCAGAAACGTCAACTATGTACTGATGTGGGGAGTATGTACCTTATGGGTGGTCGGGGTGGGGTTAGACTTTGACAGGGGATGATGGTAAGGTAGGGACGCTAACTGACTCAAACAAAAATGAACACACATGTTACCCAAGTCACTACACAAATGCTTCGCAGATAGTTAACATTTAAAACATGATAGAAATTTTTTTTATGGGCATTTCGGTCATTTATCATGGGATGGAAGAGATGCAACGTTTGGTTAAAAAATGTGAGAAAGCTAAAAATTTGAAAAACGGAGTGACTTGAAACACCTTGAGCTCGCAACGAAGTATGACTAAACTTTTTCAAAAAGAATTATTTATCTCACAATAATGCCTCACCTCTCATCACAATCTTTCTCTCAAAATTATGTTTTTTCGTTTTTATAATGCATGATGTAAGTATGCAAATGAATGAATGCGCGTGAAATGAGAATGCAAATGAACGAATGAATGTGTGTGAAATGCGAATGTGATGTATGGGTATGAATATATGATTTTATTCGTCATGTCGGGGAATTATAAACTTTTCATTGGAGAGTAAAGTACAAAATTTAATTTTGACTTCAGCGTGCCCGGCTTCTCTCCAAGGTAAAGATTTAAATTCCCTGACGGTCATAAAAGTGCATGCAACAATAGATGTTTATTTGCTGTATGCATGTGGTATATTTTCTAAAAAAGTAGTAAAAAAATGATTTTTGGTTGTTTTTGATTTTTTTGATAAAAGACAGTATGCATAAATATTTGTTTGAATGCAAAGGTATAAAGCTCCTTTGTGACCCTAGAAAGATATCCTATGGAGTGGGTCTAAGGTTTCTTTTATAGTGAACCTCACAAGGATGGTTCTAAAGAATCCTACACATGGTCCCTAGAGCCAAGGACCCCAGTCAAGAATACTGACCCCAACAATAGGCAAGCTATTAGAAGGGATAACATCCTTAAAAGGAATCAAACTCTAGGTGAGATTTTCATGACCACCCAACGAGACGTACGTCCCGCAGGCCATCACTACGCAATCTCGTTCTAACTTAGTGTACACTCAAGTCCGGGTAGAGGATTTTTCTCACGTGTGTGAAGTGTAGAAGTGAAGTGTGTGTAGGAGCGATCTAAAAAACAACCCAAAAGCTGCAAGCAGACAAACAAACGTATATACAAATATCGTCTTCTATCCTAGAGTTTATATATAACATAAAAATATAATATGCAAAGAATAATAATAATAAATAAACAAATAAATGAAGGGAAGGGTAAAAATTAAGTTAATCCTAAATAATTAGACTAGGTTTTGACTCTCTAAAAAGTTAAGTCCCCAGTGGAGTCGCCAGCTGTAGCGACCGAAAAATCCGGGAAAGGATTCTTCGAAAGGTTCTTAGGAAGCCGCCACCAAATTTTAGTTTAAGGGCAAATTCGGAAAATCCCTTTAAGTTTTAAGATAAGGCGTTGTTAGGGTTCGGGAGTCGTTATGTGTGGGGAAGGTATTAGCACCCCACGACATCCTATTGTCTAATTAATTTAAGATTTATTTAATTATTACCCTTTATTTATAAAAAGAAGACTTATTTAAATTTTTATTTTTTAGTGCTTGACAAGAGTTTGAGTCTTGCTCCTACGTACCTCCGGATGCAATGGAGGAATCAAAGCTACGTAGTTCTTCCTGAAAAAGGTTTGTTGGTTGGTGTTTTTTAGTGTAGGGGTCCTAGGATTCCTTGAACTGTACAACTCACTGATTCTTAGGACGCTGACTAACCCGATTGTACAACCGACTTAGTCCCCTACTTTTTGAAAATGATTTTTGAGTTTTTGAAAGAAATTGGTTTGGTGTGAGGTGGGTCTGTTTTAGAATAGGTATTCTAGAACTCCCGAATCTGCATCTGACTCATTAGTTCTAGAACGCTGACTAACCCGATTGTACAACCGACTTAGTCCCCTACTTTTTAGGAAAAGTGCTTTATTTATTTACTTATAAATTTTTAGGATTACTGAACTGTACAGCTCATTGGTCCTAGGATGATGACTAATCCGGTTGTACAACCGACTTAGTCCCCCTATTATTATTTGTTCCATTTTTTACGAAGTAATAAAATAAAATGTTTGATTTTGAAAATGTGGACTTTAATTCGTAACATACTAATACAATAATTGTGTTTGCATCATAGACGTAGAACTAACACCATAGTCAAGTTTTTATTTATTTATATTCTATTATTTATATTTTTATATCCCAAAATTAAATACTAAAAAACTAAACTCACGTGAAAGGCTGTGGGAAACATCACACATGGTTGGAGATCAGGCATAATAGACACAAGCCAATATCAACATTCAAGATAAATATTAATTTATTATTACAACGAAGCATGGAGAAATATGAGAAGAGCATACCCTATAGCCACAAACATATACAAAAGTCAATGAGCTGAAATTAAAAGATGCTAACATATATACCTTGAAGTTGTCATTCCAAATCAAATTGTGTGCAAGAAGTAATCCTTATCTCCATCCATGCCTTGTAACGCTAATGATCTGAGACTATACCATGTAGATCTTTCATGCCAAATACCTTACGTTTTACCCTTTAAAAATATGATACAGCTTCATTTGGAAAAGAACACTGCAGTGTAGTGCGGAACATCACGTGTGGTGGTCGATCGGTCATGGTAATTTCCACCTCAAATAAGTTGGATTTAAAATGGGAAGAACGAAGGGGAGTGGATTGCGCGTACTGGGTTCTATTAAGACCCAACAAGGTTGCAAATAGCAAAGAACTATTGAAAAGAAAGACGATGTAGGAGAGGTGGAAGGCGGACACGATAGGTGTAGGGGAAGGCAACACGATCCGAGAGGAGGTTTCGCGGTGGTGGCGTAATCTCGGATCTCCCAAAAATAGTATTTAGGTGATTAGGGTTTCAATGTGAAGCCCTAATCCTTATATTTTAGTAATTTTTGCCGTCAGTGTCTCTGATTCTGTCTCCTTTGACTGCTAGTAGACTGCCTATTTATAGTATAATACTAGGTTAAGGCATTTATTATTTTTAACCAGGCTTTTACCCTATTTCAGGTTGGAACCCAAGCCCAATAGCATTTGTGAAAGCGACTGAATGTTTGCTTGAAACCCTGATTTGCTATTTATTTTTGTATTTTCGGATTTGTTATTTTTGCATTTTCAGTATTTATTTATTTTTGTATTTTTGGACTTATTTGACTCTTGATAGCTTCTAATTTGTAAATTAAACTAAGTAGAATTATTTTTGATATTTTGGACTCTTTAACACTTTTAAACTCAGAAATTAAACTAAATAGAATTTTTGGATTGCATAAACAAAATAAGAATAAAAATAATAAGAAAAAGGAGTTAGGCCAAATACAAAGACGAGAAACGAGCCAGACTCCACAAATACGGTAAAACTAGACCAAAAATAAAAAGAAATGGGCGCGTTGACTAAGAGACCACAAAATTAACTCGGAATCGCATTACTAAGTCCGAATTTAAACCAGATTTTGAGAAAAATGCCTTTAGGTAGATCTGTTCACGTCACGACCAAACTCGAATACGGATATTAAATTGAAGAACGCGCGAAAAGATCGATCATTCGCGTGCGTGCCTAATTTAAACAACGGCGTTTCGATTTAGTTGAACAGAGTGATTGAAATTAGTAACCGAGACTCTACACTAATAATTCTCGTAATCATGCGACTCCAAAACACGCCTTACTAAAAATATAAACGACTAAAGCGAGAAAAGAAGATGAGACAAAATTGGGGTATAACGCCTCTCTTTATTAATATTTTACTAGAAAGTCTTTGAGCTCTAGAACTTTCGTAGTAGAAATAGGAATAAAGATAAGATAGACGCTAATTTTGTCCGTTTGAGGGGAGTGGGAGGTTTGAGAGATAAGAGGGAGTGGTTAATACTTGGCGTATTAACCGAGAGTTGAATGAAGGGTCAACAAGGACCTCAAGAAGCACTAAGGCTCAAGGACCACTCGAGTCCAAGGAGCGATAAGGCTCGGAGGACCACTTAAGGTCCGAAAGGCTGCTAAGCCTTAATTGAAGGACCATCGTGGTCCGAAGGAGCGCGCAACTAGCTACGGTACTAATTAAGCGGTGCGAGGGCCTTTATACTCGGCGGCCATGATGGGTCAAGATCGTGTCTAGAATCGATATGTTGACCATGAAGGGCGTACACCGTGTCTTAGGGCCGACACAACTAGTCCGAAGGACCACGCGGGAGTGCGGAAGGTCCGCCGGGCTCGACTCGACGTTTGCGACTGGGCCACTTAGGGCGCGGGCGAGCGTAGTGCTCGAAGGACCACTCGGTCCGGGATCACTTCGGTGATGCGTGATGCGATACGGGATCAACGCTTAGAGCTTTGATCTTAGAGGAACAAAATATGGGTATCGACACTTGAAGTCGATTCAGAAGCAATACATCATACGACACCAATAATACATGCACATGCAACAGGTGATTTTTGGTGGGGTAGTGGATGAAATAGGTGATTCCTTTCTCTTTTTGCTTATTGCTTTTCGCTTTTTTTTTTTGAAAAATGATGAATGCCAAATGTGAAAATGATGCAAATGAAATGCTATGGTGCATGAGGTGATGATATGATATGCTATGAGATGATATGATATGATGTGATATGATATGATATGATGTGATATGATATGATATGAGTGATTGGGGTATAGAAACATTTTGGTAATGATGAGATGTGAGACTTTAGATGCGAGAAGCAGAGGTGAATATTGATCATTCTTTGAAAAGAATAGTTTTGATTCGATACTTCAGCAATCTCAATGTTGTTATTTACAGACACTGATGTGAAAAAGTATTTGCAAGCTCGCTCATTTTTCTCTTCCATTTTGATGCCCCATGATGACCGAAGTTTTGGCCCACACAGCTAAATAAGTGGATTTCCAACATCATATGATCAACTTGTGTTTTCTCTCTCTAAAGCATTGTTTTGTGAAGATGTATAGTAGTGCGAATATAGATGAATGAGTCAGTTAACTTGGGGTTCTAAAGACCTAGGGTGTGGACATTTGTGGCACATGAAGGGGTGAATGACTGACTGGTCTTTGTCAATGTCATGAAAGGTAGGTTTTCCCAAGCCAAGGAATGCAGGACTTCCCCAATTTAGATGTGATGACGGTGAGTGCCTGCCCCTGTCTGGTGATGACAATAACTAGGGGACAGAGGAAATGATGAGCTAGGAATGCCCTGACTTTGGAGTGAAAGCAATGGACTTCATTTCAATACATGGAGTTTGGTGTTGCCCCATTTATGGTAAGGACAAGATTGCCCTGGTATGAGTAGTAGCATTTTGGGTAATGAGTTGAGAAATTGCCCCGGTATGGTTTTATGGCTGTGAATATAATGAAAGGATGAGATGGGTGTCGGGTGAACTTCCCCATTTGTAGGTGGAGTGAAGAATGACAGGTTTGCCCCACTTGGAATGGTGTTTCGAATGGTTGCCTTTAGTGAGATTGGGAAAGGTGACAAGGTTAGGTTATGGGTTTTTGGAGATGGTTAAATATGGTCAGATAGACTGGGAGTGGTATGGGATGCACACTGGACAAATTCCCCAAGTTCAAATGGAATAGATGGTGAAAGGGATGCCCCACTTTAGGATCTAGGTGACGATCCTAGTATAAACTTTTGGTTATCTTTAGAATGACTCTCAGACTACAATAGTCTTGAGTTTGCTATGATGAAAACTACACTTGGTGATCACTAGACATTGTCTTAGTATAACTATAACTTGAATGAATCTTGTGGTGCAAGCTTTTTTATTTTTCTTTTCTTTGAGATATATTTTTTTTTGAGCAAACATATTGTAAATAAATAAACTTATTTGTCCTAAGGTTAAAACTTTGAGAAAACAAAAGAAATCGGTCATTGATCGGAATGAACTCTAGAGGGTGGTAACGTGGCCGATGGTTTAGTGATTTATGAGGGAAATGATAATTGGGCTCAAGGTAGTGTTTGGGGATTGATGGGACGAATGATTTTTTTTTTTTTAGCGGTATGATTTGGCTAATGGTTAATGGTTTGTGAAAGAAGGGGTAATTAGGCTCAATGAAGTGTTTGATGATTGATGGGACAAATGATTTGGTGAAGTAACTTGGCTAATGAGTGATGATTTATGAAGGAAATGGTTGTCAGGCTCAAAGGAGTGTTTGAGGGTCTAGTAATTGATGTGTCTCATGGTAGGATGGACTTGTTTAGGGATGTGACTCGGCCAAGGGTTTATGAAGGATAGGACAAGGGAAGTGTTTGGGGGTTTGTTTCAGACAAGGATTTCTTATGCATTTAATGGCGAGAAGTATCAGCTCATAATTGTACCACTTTTGCTTTTTCGTGGTTTTTCGATCCTCTTCTTTTTTATTTCACTTTCTTTTTTGATTTTGATTTTGATTTTTTTCTTTTTCTTTCTTTCGAGCTTTTGATGTGGAATTGATCCTTGTCTAGGGTGATCGAAAGGTTTTTAGATTTTGGCTTAAGGTGGGTAGCATGGGGTTTTTTCGAGGGTATGGGAAGATGGTCAAACTTCATTTCAAATCATGATTGCTCGTTTTCTCAAAAATTAACTTAAGGACAATAATTTATTTACTTTTATATATTTGCTCTTTTTCTTTATTTCTCCCTTTTTTATATGCCCTAATTTTTGCTTAGGCCGCTCTTACGAGTTTTCGACCTAACGGGCCTTTTTGAATTTATTTTTTTATTTTTTTTTTTTTGTAAAGGACTTGCACCAAGGGAATACAACGTTGACAAAGTTTTTTAGAGATCACACATTTGCCTCAGTATGGAGGGCCTAAAGTGTTATTTCACTAGGGGAACCAACCAGAAACGTCAACTATGTACTGATGTGGGGAGTATGTACCTTATGGGTGGTCGGGGTGGGGTTAGACTTTGACAGGGGATGATGGTAAGGTAGGGACGCTAACTGACTCAAACAAAAATGAACACACATGTTACCCAAGTCACTACACAAATGCTTCGCAGAGAGTTAACATTTAAAACATGATAGAAATTTTTTTATGGGCATTTCGGTCATTTATCATGGGATGGAAGAGATGCAACGTTTGGTTAAAAAATGTGAGAAAGCTAAAAATTTGAAAAACGGAGTGACTTGAAACACCTTGAGCTCGCAACGAAGTATGACTAAACTTTTTCAAAAAGAATTATTTATCTCACAATAATGCCTCACCTCTCATCACAATCTTTCTCTCAAAATTATGTTTTTTCGTTTTTATAATGCATGATGTAAGTATGCAAATGAATGAATGCGCGTGAAATGAGAATGCAAATGAACGAATGAATGTGTGCGAAATGCGAATGTGATGTATGGGTATGAATATATGATTTTATTCGTCATGTCGGGGAATTATAAACTTTTCATTGGAGAGTAAAGTACAAAATTTAATTTTGACTTCAGCGTGCCTACTTTCTCTCAAGGTAAAGATTTAAATTCCCTGACGGTCATAAAAGTGCATGCAACAGTAGATGTTTATTTGCTGTATGCATGTGGTTTTATTTTCTAAAAAGTAGTAAAAAAATGATTTTTGGTTGTTTTTGATTTTTTTGATAAAAGACAGTATGCATAAATATTTGTTTGAATGCAAAGGTATAAAGCTCCTTTGTGACCCTAGAAAGATATCCTATGGAGTGGGTCTAATGTTTCTTTTATAGTGAACCTCACAAAGATGGTTCTAAAGAATCCTACACATGGTCCCTAGAGCCAAGGACCCCAGTCAAGAATACTGACCCCAACAATAGGCAAGCTATTAGAAGGGATAACATCCTTAAAAGGAATCAAACTCTAGGTGAGATTTTCATGACCACCCAACGAGACGTACGTCCCGCAGGCCATCACTACGCAATCTCGTTCTAACTTAGGGTACACTCAAGTCCGGGTAGAGGATTTTTCTCACGTGTGTGAAGTGTAGAAGTGAAGTGTGTGTAGGAGCGATCTAAAAAACAACCCAAAAGCTGCAAGCAGACAAACAAACGTATATACAAATATCGTCTTCTATCCTAGAGTTTATATATAACATAAAAATATAATATGCAAAGAATAATAATAATAAATAAACAAATAAATGAAGGGAAGGGTAAAAATTAAGTTAATCCTAAATAATTAGACTAGGTTTTGACTCTCTAAAAAGTTAAGTCCCCAGTGGAGTCGCCAGCTGTAGCGACCGAAAAATCCGGGAAAGGATTCTTCGAAAGGTTCTTAGGAAGCCGCCACCAAATTTTAGTTTAAGGGCAAATTCGGAAAATCCCTTTAAGTTTTAAGATAAGGCGTTGTTAGGGTTTGGGAGTCGTTATGTGTGGGGAAGGTATTAGCACCCCACGACATCCTATTGTCTAATTAATTTAAGATTTATTTAATTATTACCCTTTATTTATAAAAAGAAGACTTATTTAAATTTTTATTTTTTAGTGCTTGACAAGAGTTTGAGTCTTGCTCCTACGTACCTCCGGATGCAATGGAGGAATCAAAGCTATGTAGTTCTTCCTGAAAAGGTTTGTTGGTTGGTGTTTTTTTAGTGTAGGGGTCCTAGGATTCCTTGAACTGTACAACTCACTGATTCTTAGGACGCTGACTAACCCGATTGTACAACCGACTTAGTCCCCTACTTTTTGAAAATGATTTTTGAGTTTTTGAAAGAAATTGGTTTGGTGTGAGGTGGGTCTGTTTTAGAATAGGTATTCTAGAACTCCTGAACTGTACAGCTCATTAGTTCTAGAACGCTGACTAACCCGATTGTACAACCGACTTAGTCCCCTACTTTTTAGGAAAAGTGCTTTATTTATTTACTTATAAATTTTTAGGATTACTGAACTGTACAG
This sequence comes from Oxytropis ochrocephala, assembly GCA_020916435.1. Classification (NCBI taxonomy): domain Eukaryota; kingdom Viridiplantae; phylum Streptophyta; class Magnoliopsida; order Fabales; family Fabaceae; genus Oxytropis; species Oxytropis ochrocephala. The sequence goes on from CM037093.1 coordinate 49,471,334, forward strand.
CTCATTGGTCCTAGGATGATGACTAATCCGGTTGTACAACCGACTTAGTCCCCCTATTATTATTTGTTCCATTTTTTACGAAGTAATAAAATAAAATGTTTGATTTTGAAAATGTGGACTTTAATTCGTAACATACTAATACAATAATTGTGTTTGCATCATAGACGTAGAACTAACACCATAGTCAAGTTTTTATTTATTTATATTCTATTATTTATATTTTTATATCCCAAAATTAAATACTAAAAAACTAAACTCACGTGAAAGGCTGTGGGAAACATCACACATGGTTGGAGATCAGGCATAATAGACACAAGCCAATATCAACATTCAAGATAAATATTAATTTATTATTACAAGGATAACGAAGCATGGAGAAATATGAGAAGAGCATACCCTATAGCCACAAACATATACAAAAGTCAATGAGTCAAATTAAAAGATGCTAACATATATACCTTAAAGTTGTCATTCCAAATCAAATTGTGTGCAAGAAGTAATCCTTATCTCCATCCATGCCTTGTAACGCTAATGATCTGAGACTATACCATGTAGATCTTTCATGCCAAATACCTTACGTTTTACCCTTTAAAAATATGATACGACTTACATTGGGAAAAGAACACGGTGTAGTGCACGGAACATCACGTGGTGGTCGATCGGTCATGGTAATTTCCACCTCAAATAAGTTGGATTTAAAATGGGAAGAACAGTGGGAGTGGATTGCGCGGCTGGGTTCTATTAAGACCCAACAAGGTTGCAAATAGCAGCAACTATTGAAAAGAAAGACGATGTAGGAGAGGTGGAAGGCAAACACGATAGGTGTAGGGGAAGGCAACACGATCTGAGAGGAGGTTTCGCGGTGGTGGCCGTAATCTCAGATCTCCCAAAAATAGTATTTAGGTGATTAGGGTTTCAATGTGAAGCCCTAATCCTTATATTTTAGTAATTTTTGCCGTCAGTGTCTCTGATTCTGTCTCCTTTGACTGCTAGTAGACTGCCTATTTATAGTATAATACTAGGTTAAGACATTTATTATTTTTAACCAGCTTTTACCCTATTTCAGTTGGAACCCAAGCCCAATAGCACAGGTGTAGCAGCTTGGAATGTTGCTTGAAACCCTGATTTGCTATTTATTTTTGTATTTTCGGATTTGTTATTTTTGCATTTTCAGTATTTATTTATTTTTGTATTTTTGGACTTATTTGACTCTTGATAGCTTCTAATTTGTAAATTAAACTAAGTAGAATTATTTTTGATATTTTTGGACTCTTTAACACTTTTAAACTGTAAATTAAACTAAATAGAATTTTTGGATTGCATAAACAAAATAAGAATAAAAAATAATAAGAAAAAGGAGTTAGGCCAAATACAAAGACGAGAACGAGCCGGACTCCACAAATACGGTAAAACTAGACCAAAAATAAAAAGAAATGGGCGCGTTGACTAAGAGACCACAAAATTAACTCGGAATCGCATTACTAAGTCTGAATTTAAACCAGATTTTGAGAAAAATGCCTTTAGGTAGATCTGTTCACGTACGACCAAACTCGAATACGGATATTAAATTGAAGAACGCGCGAAAAGATCGATCATTCGCGTGCGTGCCTAATTTAAACAACGGCGTTTCGATTTAGTTGAACGGAGTGATTGAAATTAGTAACCGAGACTCTACACTAATAATTCTCGTAATCATGCGACTCCAAAACACGCCCTTACTAAAAATAAACGACTAAAGCGAGAAAAAGAAGACGAACAAAATTGGGGTATAACATGTTTATAATAGCTTGTAGAATATGTGTTGTGTAGGAAAATAGCCTAGCATGAATTAATTGTGTGGATTTGTGTTCATTTATGGTTGTTATTGTATGTGTGTTTGAATTGTTGCTACCATGTTACTTGTTGTTGGGAAATTATGTGTTGTGGATTTTGCATGTTATGTGTTTGAGGAAATGTTTCCATGAAGTGAATTATGTGAATATGATAAATTGATGAAGTTGATTTGATACCTATATGTGTGTTGATTTATGTGAGGATCAAGTTGTTGAATAATAATTAGGTTTAAGTTGGTTTAGTGGAGGGGTTTGGGTGAGGGGCGCCAAATGCCTAGGCAAATGGCGCCTATGGTACTGTTTCGGCTGTGTGTGTTTGAGCGCAGGGGGAAGGGGCGCCAATGTCTCATGCATATGGCGCCTGATGGGCGAATTTGTGTGCTGTGTGGTCATGCAGGGCAGGGGCGCCATTTGCTAGGCAAAGTGGCGCCCAGTTCACGGTGCGGTGTGTCTGTGTCTCGGTTGGGGCTGGGGTTGGCAGGAGGGCGCCAATTCCTTAGGGATATGGCGCCCGTGGCTGGTGCGTGTGTGAGTGCGTCTGCGTGTGCGCGCGTGCGCGGGCGCCAACCGGGCGCCTTGTGCGCTCAGGTGTAGTCTTTGCCGATCCAGCCGTGTGTAGGGCGCCAGTTTCCTAGAAACTTGGCGCCTGTGAGTGTGTGTTGTGCCGCGTGTGTGTGGGTGTTGCGCGAGTGGGCGCCAAAGTGGCTGCCCCTTGGCGCCTAAGTGTCCAAAATGTGTCTAAGAGATGGTTAGTCCCTAAGAATTAATTTAATCCTTGGCGTGACTAAATAGTCCCTAAGAATTAAATTAATCCTTGGCGTGATAAAATAATCCCTTAGAGTCTAATTAATCCTAACAGGTTAACATAAGCCCCTAAATACTAAATTAATCACAATGTGCCCAAAATAATCCCTTGAGTATAAGATTAATCTTTGGGGGTCAAAATAGTCCTTAAGTGTAGAAAAGGTCCTTATGGAGTGGTTGGGCTTTTAAGTGAGAAATAACTTAATAATTGACCAAGTGGTGGTTAACAATTGATGAGGTGGTGGTTAACAATTGATGAGGTGGTGGTTAATAATTGATCAGGTGGTGGTTAACAATTGATGAGGTGGTGGTTAATAATTGATCAGGTGGTGGTTAACAATTGATGAGGTGGTGGTTAATAATTGATGTAATGTGCTTATTGCGTTGTGAAGCATTGTCATAGTGTCACATAAATCATATGCATGGCTTCGGCCAAACAGTTGGTGAGTGGCTTCGGCCAAACAGTTGGTGGGTGGCTTCGGCCAAACAATTGGTGGTTACCCGACGGGGTTTTTGAGGTGATTATGAATCCACATGCATATTGCACACATGCATACAATCATGCACCACTTGGATTCTCGTTGATGCTTAATTAATCCTTGTTGTGACTTGTTGATGTTCTAATTGAATGGTGAATGCTTAATTGCTATGGATTGTTGTTACTAGATGTTTTCCGAATATAATGCTTATCTTACTTGTTATTATTTATGTAAAGAGACTCACCCTAGCATTTTTATGTTGCCTGCTCTCGTGGCGACATGTAGGTGAATCTGAGTGATGATATCAAGACTTTTGGGGTTTGAGTCGGCTCTGATCTAGTAACACCCGGGATTGGGGTCTTAGTATTGCTATCTTATGTTATGAACTAAACTGATTTAAATTATGTATTGAGGGTGTTGAACTCAATTTTATTTCCGCTGCTGTGAACTATTTTGGATTATTGTAAACATTAAACAGGTTTTAGGGTTTTATCCCATGTGACTATGATATGCAGTTTACGCATTAGATGTAGTATGTTTATTTGAGGTGCGTGGAAAATGTTTTTGAAAAACTCTGATTTTTATTGAATACGTAATATTAAGTAGAAGGGGGTGTTACACCGCAGACCCCCCGAAATCAAGGAAAGAAAATGGCTTCCAAAGGCCGGACCCCTCCACACCAGGACGCTCGAACCCCCAAACGGAACCGAGTAAAGATTCTCGAGCAGATCCACGAGGCTCCTGATGGCGAGATTCCTGTCGTCTTGATTGAGAGCTTAGGGCTAGTCGACTTTGAGCGATTCAAGAAGGAGCCCATGGAAGTCTGTGCTTCCTTGTGTATGGGCGTTGGGAAAGCTATACAGGAAATGTCGAACGAAATTCAAGGTATTTTAAATTCCTAGCCCGCCTTGGTTTTGCTTGTTGTCGGTCGATTAAATAACCTTTGTTGCTTTTCTTTGCAGAGGCTCGAGCTGAAAGGGACACTGCCCTTGCCAACCTTGAGGTCGTGAAGAGGAAATTGGAAAAAGCTGTTAATTCCAAGAAGGAAGCCTTGAACCAGGCTGAGGAGGACAAGGCTAAGCTGCTGAAGAGGAACAAGGAGCTAGCTGCTCAGGTGAAGGGGTGAAGAATGATGTGGATACCCTGGAAAAAGACTAGGCCGACCTGGAAAAAGAGAGGACCGATCTGGAGAATAAGTTACAGGAGGTGGTCGGGCTTGCTAAAGACGCAGCGGTCTACCAATTTCAAAATGCTCTTGACCAGGTGCGCGTGCTAAATTCTGATATGAGCATCAACTTCGACGATAAGATGTTGAGGCCTGAGCACTGCGTGGAAGGTAATGAGATCGTGCTGCCCGAGCAGACGGACGAGCAGGGTAACCTCATTCGACCACGCACAATTGTGTTTTGAAGCCCGCCTGCGAGCGGTGTACCTTTTGTAACCTTTTGACTAGCCTTCGGGCATAACAATATTTTGGCCTGCCTTCGAGCAGTTGGATATTCGGACACTCGGCTTCGACCGGGCGTCCTCGTTTTGTAATGAACAGCTTTTCACTTTGCTTATTTCGCTTGTTTGGATTTACTTACTTTATTCGTTCGCATTTTTCTAAGTTTACGAACTTTAGGCCGATCATGGGCGGCTGGCAGGCCTCGCGAAGGCTCGCTTTGTGTCGATCGTCGACCAGTTCGTGCTTTTTCGAAAGCATTCGTTGTAGACCGCTCGGCGGTCTGCGCTTGTTGGTGGGTCATTGCTTGACCCTTGGGCCAATTCGATGGCGCTCGATTGGGCCAACTCGGTGGCACTCGTTGTAGGCCGTTCAGTGACCTACGATCGTTTGTGGGTTATTGCTTAACCCTTGGGCCATTCGATGGCACTCGCTGTAGACCATTCGTTGGTCCACATGTTTTGGGCCAACTCGGTGGCGCTCGTTGTAGGCCGTTTCGTCGGCCCACGTTTGTTTTTGTGTCCTTTCGGTCGCTCCTCTGCCGCGGGCATGTTGAGCGACCGGGCATACATTCTTTGCAAAAAGATAAAGTACAAATCAGATTTCAAAGGTCAGGCCTCAGTAAAAAACCCAGTGGAAAAAAGAGCGTCTGCCTGTCTTTCATTCGTTGATAAGTCGTTTGTTACATTTAAACATAATACTTTCTAAGTTTATCAGCGTTCCATGTTCTGGGGATAGTCGCCCCTTCCATGGTCTCCAGCTCGTATGCCCCCTTGCCGGTCTTCTTAACGACCTCGTATGGACCTTCCCAATTAGGTGCTAGCTTTCCCTGACAGACATTCTTGTTTCCGACATCTGCACGTCTCAGAACGAGTTGGCCGATTGAGAAGTCTCCCTTCTGAACACGAGCGTTGTACCTAGCTGCGACCTTCTGCTTTATCAGTTGTTCTCTTAGCGATGCTTGGGTGCGCAGTTCTTCGATCAGGTCCAACTCTTCTCGTATGGCTTGGCCGTTATCGGCCGCTGTTGGGGGATTCAAAGTTCTCCAGTTCAGCTCGCCCATTTCTATGGGTATAACAACATCAGTTCCATACACCAGTCTGAAAGGGCGACTCCCCGGTCGATGAATGGGGGGTCGTCCTATACGCCTAGAGAACGGACTGCAGTTCTTCGACCCGGTTCCCCTTTGTTTCGTCTAGCCTTCTCTTTAAACCACACAGGATGACCCTGTTGGCCGCTTCAGCTTGGCCGTATGTCTATGGATGTTCGACCGAAGTGAAACGCTGTTTCACTCCTAAGTCGGCCAACATTTCCCTGAACCTTTTGTCTGCGAACTGCGTACTATTATCTGTTATTATCTGCTGCGGAATTCCAAAACGGTCTAGCACGTTTTGGCCGAAGAACTTACTCACCTTCGCTGATGTGATAGTCGCAAGAGGCTCGGCCTCGATCCACTTCGTAAAATAATCGACTGCCACGATCAAAAATTTGAACTGGCCTGGAGCAGTTGGAAACGGGCCTAGCAGATCCATGCCCCACCAGGCGAATGGCCAAGGTGAGACGAGACTTTGCAATTTTGAGGAAGGTGTGACATGGACGTCGGCGTGCACTTGACACTTTTTGCATTTCTGGACTAATTTCTTGGCGTCTTCGTCCATGGTCGGCCAGTAATAACCGGCTCTAAGAGCCTTGTTTGCTACGGATCGTGCACCTTGATGGCTCCCACAAACACCCTCGTGGATGTCTCTTAACACATGGTCGACTTCGACCGACGACAGGCATCTCAGCAGTGGAGATGAGAATCCTCTTCGATACAACTTTCCTTCTATCACTGAATACTTGGTCGCCCTTAACCTGACCAATCTTGCCTGCTTTTGGTCGCCTGGCTCTTGTCCTTCAACAATGTATCGCAGAATGGGGGCGATCCAATCATTATCTTGGTCAACACAGAGAACGGCCAGTGATGGGCTTGGTTTGGTCGATACGCTCGGCCGATTTAAAGTTTCCTGGATCAAGCTTCTGTGATTTCTACGGGTTTTGGTGCTTGCTAACTTTGAGAGGATGTCTGCTCGGACATTCTGAGTTCTCGGCACATGTCTTACCTCCGCTCGGTCAAATTGCTGGAGAAGCTCCCTTACTCTGGCCAAATAGCTCTTGAGCACGTCGTCTTTTGCATCGTACAACTCTTTAATTTGTGAGACGACTAGTAAGGAATCAATCTTTGCTCCACACGCTCGACGTTGAAATCCTCGCGAGTCAGAGTCTGGCTTATGCATGCCTCATACTCGGCTTGATTGTTTGACGTGTGGAAAGCAAAAGTCAAGGACACTTCCACAGCAAGGCCTTCTGAATTTTCCAAGATCAAGGAAGGGGTGAAGGGATTCATTAACTTCGCCTTTAAACATGGTGCGGTTAACGGGAAAATATTATGTCCTTGTCGAGTATGTGGCTTCAAAAAAAGGAGGACTTGGGATGTGGTATATGACCACTTAAGATGTACGCCATTTCCAGTAGGATATACTTGTTGGTCCTATCATGGGAGATAGAAAACCATAACGCCTCGAGCAAGAACACTCAACATGCAACTCAAAGCACAATCGTTGAAGATCCCATCCAAAATATGATTAATGATGCTTTTGGTATCGATGGCCACTGTGCAAATGAAGTACCGGTTGCATCCAATGTAGAGTTTCAGAGAGATGAGGATATGATTCAAAACACCAATCTAGAAAGGAATGAAGCCAATGAATTTTATGAATTAGCAAGAGATGGAGAACAACCCTTGTATGAAGGTTGTACAAACTATTCAAGGTTATCTTTTTGGTGAAGTTATATCATATCAAATGCTTGTGTGGAATGAGTGACAAGGCCATGACAATGATTTTAGAACTTTTGCAAGATGCATTCAAAAATGCAAAGATTCCAAGTTCATTTTATGAGGCAAAGAAAACAATCACCAAACTTGGTTTGAACTATGAAAAGATACATGCATGTCCGAATCATTGTATGCTCTATTGGGGAAATACGGAAGACGAAGCAAGGGAAAATTGTAAAGTTTGTCACACTTCTAGATGGAAATCAAGGAAAAAGCCCGGGTACTAAAGTTAACACCGATGACAATAGTATGAAGAAAGTTCCCAAAAGTTCTTCGCTACTTTCCGTTAAAACCCGATTCTGAGACTATTTTTATCTTCAAAGACAGCCGAGGACATGATATGGCATGCTACTAATAACAATAATGATGGAATGATGAGACATCCTAGAGATTCTGAAGCTTGGAAACGATTTGACTCAACACACTCTTTGTTTGCATCTGATGCACGAAATGTTCGTCTTGGGTTAGCTACTGACGGTTTTAATCCCTTTGGTGTTATGAGTTCAAATTATAGTATTTGGCCGCTTATTCTCTTTCCTTACAACACTCCTCCATGGGTGTGCATGAAACAAACATCTTTTATAATTTCGATGATAATTCCTGGGAAAAAAATGCCAGGCAATAATATAGATGTCTACTTGCAACCTCTTATTAGAGAATTAAATGAATTGTGGACAACAGGTGTGGATGCTTATGATTCTTTCAAGCGTGAGATGTTTAAATTACATGCGGCGTTAGTGTGGACAATAAGTGATTTTCCCGGTTGGGAACACTTTCTCGGGTGGAACACATACACCGGACTTGCTTGCCCATCATGTAACTTTGACTCTATTCCTTGTTGTCTTCCTCATAGTAGAAAGTGGTGTTTCATGGGTCATCGTCGCTTTCTTTGACAGAGGCACCGATTTAGATTGAACCGGATTCGCTTTCAACGGTGAGCAAGATTTGCGTAGTCCGCCAAAAATATTGTCCAGTTCGATATTCTTGGGCGTGTTTTTTAACATTGAAAATAAATTTGGACTAAGACTAGAGAATGAGGGGACAAGAAAAAGAACAAGAGGTGCGCGACTTCCACAGGGTAACACTACTCAACAATGGAAAAAAAGTATATTCTTTGAGCTTCCATATTGGAAAGATAACTATTTGCGCCACAACCTTGATGTGATGCACATTGAAAAGAATGTATGTGATAATATCTTACACACTCGCTAAATGATAGTGCAAAGTCAAAAGATCACATCAATGCTCGAAAAGATCTTAAAGATATGGGCATAAGACCGGACCTTTGGCCGATGAAAATGGAAAATATCCTTTAGTCATTGTCTTTACAATGACTAAAATGGGCAAGAGAGCTTTTTGGCAACTTTAAAGAACATGACCGTGTTTGGGATGGTTATTCGAGCAACATTTCAAGGTGCATTGACTTAGATAATCTTAAGTTGAATGGAATGTTAAAAAGTCATGATTGTCATATATTGATGGAGCGATTGCTACCAATTAGCCATGCGAACATCATTGCCCAATGAGGTTTCAAATTGTGTTGATTGAGTTATGCTCATTCTTTAGACAAATATGCAAAGAAAGTATTGAAAATTGAAGATTTGGACAAATTGAATAATCAAATTGTCGTCACTTTATGCCACATGGAAATGTTATTTCCTCCTTCATTTTTCACTGTTATGGTTCACTTGGTTGTTCACCTTGTGGAAGAAGCTAAGCTTGGAGGTCCTGTCCATTATCGCTGGATGTATCCAATAGAGAGGTAAAATATATGTTTTAGCTTCTTTTTTATATGTTTTCAATTTGATAATGTAATGGTTATTCTAAACGACATTTGCATATATAGGTATCTTGGACATTTAAAATCCTACGTTCGTAATAAAGCACGTCCCGAAGGGTCTATAGCAGAAGGTTACCTAATGGAAGAAATCCTTACCTTTTGTTCAAGGTATTTAGACAATATTGAAACAAGAATGAATAGACCTCCTCGTGTAGACGATGAACCCGACACCATGGAGGCTCAGTCACGGATAACTGAACTATTTACTATAATTGTAAAATCGGTTGGTGGTTCTTCGTATTTTACTCTTACACCAAGAGAAAAGTTACAGGCCCATCGACACGTGCTAACAAATTGTCAAGTTGTTGATTATTATCTTCAGTAAGTATTTCTTCACTTAGATTGACCGTTCGTTTTCTTTTTCGTGGGTACATCTAATACTATAAAATTACATAGGCAATTTAGAACTATTGTGCGAAGGAAACTTAGGGGAAAAAATGCTTCAGAGATAGACAAACAGGTTCATAGAGAATTCGTTCGTTGGTTCGCCAATCGTGTAAGTGTTTATGCTATTTCTATTTCATTAATATTTCTATTTCATTAATATTTTCGCAATGTGATTAATAATCTACACTATGACATTCAGATTGGGAATAATCTTGACACTCTTAGCATACAAGATAAAGATGTTCTTGTTAGTCTTGCACAAGGTCCTTTTAATCAAGCTAGAAGGTTCACCGCGTTTAATGTTAATGGATACAAGTTTCGGACTTTAGAACGAGACAAGTTTCGGACTTTAGAGCAAAATTACTTAATACATTTTATTGTTATTTATGTTTTGTTACTAACATCTTTTATTGTAATTGTATTAAAGACAAAATTTGTGGTAAATGATGGAGCTCACAAGAAATGGATTTTATCAAGCTTGGGAAAGAAATGGAAGGACGATCGTTGCAAGCTTTTTAAAGAAAATTATAACTGGGAGCTTACTCGTGAAGAAAATACTCGGACTCCACCGGAGGACATTCCCCAGCATCATTGGAGGAAGTTTTTGGAGTATAGGTGAAACTCGAAACTATGGTAATAGCATAACTTTTCTTAAATTGGTTGCTGTTTAATTTGATTAGTATCAGCTTAATTGGTTTCATTTCTTTATTATTGATATTGTGGATGCAGAATTTTTTCCCTATTATATCCTTCAGGAATGAAACATTAATAATTTTTTCCCTATCATATCCTTCAGAATTAATATAAATTACTTTGTTAATGACTTTGTTTATAGGCAATGGCGGATCAAAATGTTTGAAAACCGCTCAAGCAACAGGGTTCCTCATATATTAGGGGCTAAGACAATTGCCAGAAAGCAACATGAGATGGTATCATATCTCATTTTTTCTATTGTTTGAAAATCATAGAAAATGGTTTAATTATATTTATATGGTGATACGATTTAGGAAGAGCGAGATGGGCGGACTTATACTAGAGCAGATATGTATGAAATTGCTCATAAAAATCAACTGTGATTTTGTTAATGATGAAGCAAGACAAAACCATGTAAGTCCAATATCATATATCTATAGCTATGTTTGATTGCAACATATCATATTATTGGGCACATCGTAAATCTTCATGTCTTTCTTCAATACATGTAGGAAAAATTACAACAAGCAGTTCTTGAGGGTTCTTCTGAGCATGAAGCCTTTATTGAAGTTTTCGGAAAGAACATCCCGGTATAGTCGAGGCATGGGACTCGGTGTAACACCAACTCGGCTCTCTGAAAAGCTTTCGTTCTACGACAGATTCATATGATTTTCAAGCTAATGAAAAGATGTCACAGATGCAGAGTCAAATTGATTCTTTACAAGCACAAGTTGTTGAGGTTGAAAGTTTAAAGGCAAAAGCTGCTGAAGTTGATGCTCTAAAGGAATAAGTTGCTGAATTACCTCTTTTGAAGGAACAACTTGCTTTTGTTATGCAACTTCTTAAGCAAAATCCGGTGAGACAACATTTGTCTTAATGCATTAAATCATGCTTATTGATCCAATGGAAAAGTTGCTAATTTATGACGATTACTGCTTGATTATTTATGACGATTACTATCATGATTATTTATGACGATTACTGCTTGATTGGTTATGAAGTCAATTATGGTGCATTTTTCATTGGCACATACTCTTGTTATAAATGGGGTGAGCACACTGACACATACTCTTATTAGATGACTGGTTTCTGGTTTGTCCATCTAAGCCTATTTTAAGTCAAGCTTCGGTTTTTGAATGACGTAGTAGCGAGTTGTTTCTTCTCTTAGATGAATTCGGTTTGTGTGATTCTGGTTTTTTTAAGGAACAGAAAAATCTTCCATTACCGAAATGACACGTAAGCATAGTGCAAGAACCAAGTTTATGTTATTATTATCATTTTCTCTTGCAAAGTTTTGATTTGTTCATTTTTCTTCATTGGTGTGAAGGGTTTTCATTTTTTGAATTGGGATTCTGTGAAATCTAGTAATGGGTCAATTTGGATTTGTCTATGTGGTAAGGGATTCATGTTAGTTAGCTCACTTTGTCTTTGTAGATTCTTTTATTCTTTGTTTTTGGGAGATTGATAGTTACCCTCTGAATGTTGAGCTCTTTCTCGCTATATTTGCTCTATCTTTCTCAGATAAGGAATTTGGTAATTTTTGAACTTGTGGTGCTTGAGTTTTGAAGAAATTTAGTCCGGTCTTAGTTTTAGTGCTATTGTTTGAATTGAACTGAATTGTACACTCTGTAGCATCGACACTGTGTATGGGAGAGTTTGTGGTTTGGATTTGTAATGTGAAATGGAGAAAACATATATGTCAGGGAGGTTAAGATAATTAAGAGATCTTAATTAATTATTCATATTATTAATTGTCTTATTGGGAGGTTGTGAAGTCAACAATAATTGTTCATTACTTGGGTTTTAGTTTTGGCTACAATATTGATTCTAACTTAATTTATGGCTCTTTTTTCCGATCGCTTAACTTGGAATCACAAGATGATTTGAGACGCTCTTCCGGTGCCACCACACAGACAAAATGAAGCAAGCCCATCCCATAGGACATCTAGATAGATGATTCTATTTGGTTGTATTTTGATGTTATGAACTAGTTTTGCTAGTTGGTTGTACTTTGAGATTTTATGAACTAATTAAGTCGGTTGTACTTTGATGTTATGAACTAATTTAGTTGGTTGTATTTTGGTGCCATGAACAACTAGATTTGGATGTATGAACTAAGTTCTAGTTATTATGAACTAAATTTGGTTTCTAGAAGGTCAGTATGTGATTTTGGCATAATTGTAGTTTCTTTAATAGGTACAAGTTGGGTTAGAAATGTACAGAAACAAAAATCGTGTTTAAAATTTAAAAAAATTTTTTTACTTGCGGCGGTTGCAACCGCCGCTAGTGTTGGGGGAAAATTTTTGGCGCGTAGCTTTGCGATTAATAACCGTCGCTAGTGTTGGTGGGAATTTTTGGCGCGCACCTTGGCGGCGCTTGCGAACCGCCGCGAACCTGCTTTGCGAAAAATTCAAAATGCTTGTTGACGGCGATTCTGAATCGCCGCCACACGTGCGGCGGTTTGTGCGACAGTTCTTGGAACCGCCGCCAAAACTACCTGGCGACGCTAGAAATAACGGCGCTACAGGAACTACCGCCAGCATAAATCCACGGCGGTTAGAACCGCCGCCGATCTCAATTTTAACCGCCGTCGTTCCTCCGTTTCTATGTAGTGCCTCTTGCATTCATAAACTTTTACCAAAACTTTGCCCCAACTTTTTACTTTAACTTGTTTGTTTAGTTAAGTTATTTAGTGAAATAATAAGAAGGTCTTCACCCCTTCATGTGCTCCGCACACTTCAAAAGAATTAGGGTTTGTGTTTGTTCCTAAATGCTTGCTTTAATAAACTTGTCTTTGTTGATGATAGGCAAGAGGATTCACACTTGTGCACTTGTGCACTCTAATTTACAACAATGTTATATAGCCAAAAAAAATTAGACAAAAGTAGACAAACACCAACTTACAACACCAATTAACCAAGTTTTTTTGACCATTTCACCAAGTGATCAATTAACCAAGTTTTTTATACGCCTCGAAAACTGTGAAAAAGAGGTTGGCTAAATGGTCTAAAAACTTGGTTAATTGGTGTTGTAAGTTGGTGTTTGTCTGTTTTTGTCTCAAATTTTTGTCTAAATAACATTTTTGCTAATTTAAGTGTTGATGATTGACCAAAGGGATTCAACATACTTTGATGCTTTGATTGATAAGATGACTTGCTTGTTTATGGTTTGCTGTAACACCCCTTTTTCCCACTTTATAATTTAGTTTAAAAATCAGAGTTCAAAAATTGCTTTTCTTTTAAAAAGATACATCCTCAAGGGAGTACTACGTACACCAAAACATGACTTTAATGTAGTCAACAATACTTTTCATTAACCAATATAATTGGGTGATACATAGCACGACTTAAAGGGGCGAACCCTCAAAACATTGGTTCTTTAAATAATTCTTACATCCCTAAGTTACAGTTCAACAACTTAACTTAAAAAATGACTACTAGACTACTCGGCCCCCAGTGCTACATATCAGAGCAAGACGCCACAACCAGACTGAGGAAGGAAGTACCTTCACTCAGGATCACCTGCGCGTTGCCGACATAAGAAGCAACATAGAAAGCAGAAGGGTGAGTCTCTAACACATATAATAAAATGTATGATAACAATTATGCTAGAGAAAGGCAACTAGAAACACCACACCCCAAACAACCAACACACATCATCAAGTTAAGACACACCAACTCATAATCATCAACAGACACCACCAATTTGCATGAGTGTATGCATGAATGCAACCCAACACCAAGGGTATAATGCATGAGTACCATCACCGGCTTAATACCTCCACCGTCGCTATTTTGCCTTGAAGGCGAGGCCGAAGCCTATGTCTGTCCCTTGTGATATGAAGACCGAAGTCAATCAATATCGAGGCTGAAGCCTATAACCGTCCTTTAATGCATATGAGCATGTGACTCCATGAACAATGCATCAACCACAACCAATCATACCATGTATGCATTCACACCGTCGCTAGTGATATGCAGGTCGAAGCCCCCAATATCCGTCATTACACCGTCGTCTATTTCACCTAGACAACATCAACACCCCGTCGTCTATTTCACCTAGACAACGTCAACACACCATCGTCCATTTCACCTAGACATCATCAACACACCATCGTCTATTTCACCTAGACAACATCAACACACCATCGTCTATTTCAACTAGACAACATCAACACACCATCGTCTATTTCACCTAGACAACATCAACACCTCGGTCTTAGCTCTATGGCTAACATCAACACCTCGGTCTTAGCTCTATGGCTAACCTCAAACTCATCGTTCCCTAGCTCTATGGCTAACATCAAACTCACCGGACACCTCGATACCACAATTAATGGCTCTATCACTAACTTCAATACCTCAAACAATAACTCTATGGCTAACGTCAACCTCACCGTCACATAGGGACCAAAACGTCACCTAAGGACCAAACGTCACTTAAGGACTAAACCGGATTCACCATTTAGCACTTAGACGTACTCGGCACCCAAAACTGCGCCTGGTAGTAACCTGCGCTACACTGGCATCAAAACATCACCTCGACACACTCACACTGCACCTCGGCACACATGCACTACCCTTCGTCACACCACACTGCACTTTGGCGCACCACACTGCACCTCGGCACACCTACACTACCCTTCGTCACACCACACCGCACTTTGGCGCACCACACTGCACCTCGGCACACTCACACTGCACCTCGACACACACACTACCCTTCGTCACACCACACTTCGACACACCTACACCTCGACAACAATAGCGTCGACACCCATACACTTTACTTCGGCAACCACACTTAGGTACACACACGCTACCTTTCGACACATCTACACTTCAACACATACACCTCGACACATCTACACGTTAACTTCCATATACTTCGATACATCTACACCTCAACACATACACCTCGGTATATACACACTATACCTCGGCAACTACATTTCGACTTAGATACACTATACCTCGACACATCTCCAATTCAACCCACTTATACCTCGACAACACCAGATTCGACATCAATACACCTCACTTAAATACATCTACACCTCGGCAACCCCACCTCGGTATATATACACTATACCTTGACAATTACAGTTCAGCCTACATTCACTACACTTCAATACATCCATACCTCGGTTACACATCCTCAATTCACCATCACTCACCTCGGTTACACTACTTCACTTGACCATCAATCACCTTACTACACTTCCTCACTTAACCATGACTCACCTCGGTACTACACTACCTCGGATAACACTACTTCACTTCACTATTACTCACCTCGGTTATACTACCTCGGTTACACCACTCACCTTGGTTACACTAGCTTTGATATCCATATACTACACTTCAACACACCTACTCTTCTCGGCACACACATACTTTGTCGCACTTATACTACGACGCACACCCTTACGCTGACACACTTATGCTTCTCGGCACACCCTTACTTCTACTCACACTATCCTTCGACGCACTCATCCTACAACGTACACACCTTCGACGCACACACCTTCTCGTCACACAGTAGTACTTCACTACGAATGGCGCAACACTTCACTTCGACACAGACGCACCACTTCACTTCGAATGGCGCAACACCTCACCTCGATACAGACACACCACTTCACTTCGAATGGCGCACTAGACGCCTAACTCTCATCTTCCTCTTCTCTTTGATTCTCAAACTTAAACACAACTACTACACACCTATTCATTCAAGATTCGTTCACCACACCTCAAGTAATCAACGAAGGCACCAACACCAACCATAACGCCCTGGGACTGAGGTTTCCTCAACTCCCATTTCTCTCCTAGGTCTCTCATATGACCATCTCACCAACAACACATACACACATCACAACTTCACCAAAGTGAAGCAAACACAAGATCAATCACACAGCAAGCAACACAAGCAACTCAACAATCATCCTAGAGTCTAATTCACACATAACAATCATCATATACTCTATTATAGATGAAAGAGAGCCCCCTTACCTCAATAAATTGAAGAATAAGCACCCTCTCCACCAAGACTTCTCGATACACCAACAAGCAAGCTCCTCCTCCTTGAGCTTGAGCTCTCCACGCCAAGATTTCCCTTCTTCTCTCCTCGAGCTATCGCCATCTCTCTCTCTCTCTCTTACTTTACTCTTTGACTTTTCTTTGTCAAATGAACTCTCACCATCGACACCTTCACTTATTTCATGAAAATGGGCCTAATTCATGGATATGGGCCTCTAATCACACCTCCTCCATTACTTGCACTACTCCCTCTTATAATTTAATTATCACTCACTTTTTACTAACCACCACTCCTCATTTAAATCAAATACCTCCAAAATACCATAAAACTCCAAATTAATCCTTTGACTTAACAAAATGTTGTAAGCGTTAAATAACTCAACTAAATAAATAATTGAATTATGTTTGGGGCGTTACAACTCTCCCCCACTTAGAATATTTTCGTCCTCGAAAATCTCATCAATTACATGAACACACCCATTCCATCAATCTTATTCCTGCTCCAACTATCAACAACACCTTCTTGTACACTAAGTACTAGGTCATACACACCTCTCTACGCCCTTACCTTATACCGAAACTCTATTCTAAGGGTCACCAAGGTCTCACTCGATTATCCAAACACCATTAATCTACGGTTAGGGAACTACACTATAGCAATTACTTAAAGTACTAATGCTCATCTCTTACGTCAATCTATATTAAAGCTACAGATAATTCCCTCCTCATCTCTTCATCCTATTCCCCGTACTGAATTCTAATCCATTAATCACCAAAGTTACACACTACCACCCCGATCCTCTATAGGTACTTATTCGACTACCATTCTCTTAATAACAATTATTCCACCTCAGGTTTCCTAGAAACCGCATTTCTAAACTATTTCCAAAAATACATGCTTTATCACTTTGCATGAACTTAAAACTCAAAGTGTCGATCCTTATCTTTACATCTCCCTACTATCAACCCCCAAATCAAAACACAAACATCCATAAGACACCTACTTATCTAAAATTAATAATCAATCAACTTGCACACACCACTCAATTTATCAAGTTGAAATTAGTTTATATCCAAAATTTATAATAACCACGAGTTATTGTCACCTCTTTCATTGGGGATAAGTTATTGGGGTGATCAGTCCCTCCTACTCACGCAACCAATTAGTTAATGTCACAAAACTACGTCTTTTCAAATTTACACATACTACTGAAAGACTTTTAACGCAGTCTAGAGTGCGAAGGCGTTGTCACGACTCCCACTCTGTTGACGTCGTTAAAACCCTTCTAATCACACATACCTCAATAACACAAACAACAGTCACAAACAACTACAAGCAATGTTACAATCAACAGCTGCAAACAACCAAACAAAATCTACAACAAAGTCTCTGTCGGAGATCGACAAGGAACTCCGAGACACTACAACTGGACAACTTGGCCGGACAGACAGAACTACTCTGATACCAACTTGTAACACCCCTTTTTCCCACTTTATAATTTAGTTTAAAAATCAGAGTTCAAAAATTGCTTTTCTTTTAAAAAGATACATCCTCAAGGGAATGCTACGTACACCAAAACATGACTTTAATGTAGTCAACAATACTTTTCATTAACCAATATAATTGTGTGATACATAGCACGACTTAATGGGGCGAACCCTCAAAACATTGGTTCTTTAAATAATTCTTACATCCCTAAGTTACAGTTCAACAACTTAACTTAAAAAATGACTACTAGACTACTCGGCCCCCAGTGCAACATATCAGAGCAAGACGCCACAACCAGACTGAGGAAGGAAGTAGCTTCACTCAGGATCACCTGCATGTTGCCGACATAAGAAGCAACATAGAAAGCAGATGGGTGAGTCTCTAACACATATAATAAAATGTATGATAACAATTATGCTAGAGAAAGGAAACTAGAAACACCACGCCCCAAACAACCAACACACATCATCAAATTAAGACACACCAACTCATAATCATCAACAGACACCACCAATTTGCATGAGTGTATGCATGAATGCAACCCGACACAAATGGTATAATGCATGAGTACCATCATCGTCTTAATGGAACCTCCACCGTCGCTATTTTGCCTTGCAGGCGAGGCCGAAGTCTATGTCCGTCCCTTGTGATATGAAGACCGAAGTCAATCAATATCGAGGCCGAAGCCTATAACCGTCATTTAATGCATATGAGCATGTGACTCCATGAACAATGCATCAACCACAACCAATCATACCATGTATGCATTCACAGTGTCGCTAGTGATATGCAGGCCGAAGCCCCCAATATCCGTCATTACACCGTCGTCTATTTCACCTAGACAACATCAACACCCCGTCAACTATTTCACCTAGACAACGTCAACACACCATCGTCCATTTCACCTAACCAACATCAACACACCATCAACTATTTCACCTAGACAACATCAACACACCATCGTCTATTTCACCTAGACAATATCAACACACCATCGTCTATTTCACCTAGACAACATCAAAACCTCGGTCTTAGCTCTATGGCTAACATCAACACCTCGGTCTTAGCTCTATGGCTAACCTCAAACTCATCGTTCCCTAGCTCTATGGCTAACATCAAACTCACCGGACACCTTGATACCAAAATTAATGGCTCTATCACTAACGTCAATACCTCAAACAATAACTCTATAGCTAACGTCAACCTCACCGTCACATAGGGACCAAAACGTCACTTAAGGACTAAACCGGATTCACCATTCAACACTTAGACGTACTCGGCACCCAAAACTGCGCCTAGTAGTAACCTGCGCTACACTGGCATCAAAACATCACCTCGGCACACTCACACTGCACCTCGGCACACATGCACTACCCTTCGTCACACCACACTGTACTTTGGCGCACCACACTACCCTTCGTCACACCACACTTCTACACACCTACACCTAGACAACAATAGCGTCGACATCCATACACTTTACTTCGGCAACCACACTTAGCTACACACACGCTACCTTTCGACACATCTACACTTCAACACATACACCTCGGCACATCTACACGTTAACTTCCATATACTTCGATACATCTACACCTCAACACATACACCTCGGTATATACACACTATACCTCGGCAACTACATTTCGACTTAGATACACTATACCTCGACACATCTCCAATTCAAGCCACCTATACCTCGACAACACCAGATTCGACATCAATACACCTCACTTCAATACATCTACACCTCGGCAACCCCACCTCGGTATATATACACTATACCTTGACAATTACACTTCAGCCTACATTCACTACACTTCAATACATCCATACCTCGGTTACACATCCTCAATTCACCATCACTCACCTCGGTTACACTACTTCACTTGACCATCAATCACCTTACTACACTTCCTCACTTAACCATGACTCACCTCGGTACTACACTACCTCGGATTACACTACTTCACTTCACCATTACTCACCTCGGTTATACTACCTCGGTTACACCACTCACCTCGGTTACACTAGCTTTGATATCCATATACTACACTTCAACACACCTACTCTTCTCGGCACACACATACTTTGTCACACTTATACTACGACACACACCCTTACGCTGACACACTTATGCTTCTCGGCACACCCTTACTTCTACTCACTATCCTTCGACGCACACATCCTACAACGTACACACCTTCGACGCACACACCTTCTCGGCACACAGTAGTACTTCACTACGAATGGCGCAACACTTCACTTCGACACAGACGCACCACTTCACTTCGAATGGCGCAACACCTCACCTCGACACAGACACACCACTTCACTTCGAATGGCGCACTAGACGCCTAACTCTCATCTTCCTCTTCTCTTTGATTCTCAAACTTCAACACAACTACTACACACCTATTCATTCAAGATTCGTTCACCACACCTCAAGTAATCAACGAAGGCGCCAACAACAACCATAACGCCCTGGGACTGAGGTTTCCTCAACTCCCATTTCTCTTCTAGGTCTCTCATATGACCATCTCACCAACAACACATACACACATCACAACTTCACCAAAGTGAAGCAAACACAAGATCAATCACGCAACAAGCAACATAAGCAACTCAACAATCATCCTAGAGTCTAACTCACACATAACAATCATCATATACTCTATTATAGATGAAAGAGAGTCCCCCTTACCTCAATAAATTGAAGAATAAGCACCCTCTCCACCAAGACTTCCCGATCCACCAACAAGCAAGCTCCTCCTCCTTGAGCTTGAGCTCTCCACGCCAAGATTTCCCTTCTTCTCTCCTCGAGCTATCGCCCTCTCTCTCTCTCTCTTACTTTACTCTTTGACTTTTCTTTGTCAAATGAACTCTCACCATCAACACCTTCACTTATTTCATGAAGATGGGCCTAATTCATGGATATGGGCCTCTAATCACACCTCCTCCATTACTTGCACTACTCCCTCTTATAATTTAATTACCACTCACTTTTTACTAACCACCACTCCTCATTTAAATCAAATACCTCCTAAATACCATAAAACTCCAAATTAATCCTTTGACTTAACAAAATGTTGTAAGCCTTAAATAACTCAACTAAATAAATAATTGAATTATTTTTGGGGCGTTACATTTGCCAATGATCATACTTGAGGCTACTCTTTTGAATTCATTTGTGCCTACAGCTTCCTTGTCTACTCTCATGTGGTATCATCAATACTTACATAGGTCCATTCCTTACATTGCATCTTCCACTAGATGTGCATTTAGATTCCCTTGCGTTTTGTAGAAATGTTTGAGTATGGTCCTCGCCTAGCATTTTCCATTAGATGTGAATTTAGGTTCAATCTTGCCTACTCTTGCAATTTTGCTTAATGCCCAATTCAAGTTCCTTCTTTGCCTATTTATGTGTTGTGGCCTAATATGTGTAGTCCAGGCTAATATTTGCTCAAGAATTCAAATGAGATTAGTTGCAAGTTATGTCCATGTTGTTGCTTGCCTAAGGATTCGATTTCAATGATTGTGCCATGCTTAAATCTCCAAATCTTCTTGCATTCATTGTTTTCTTTTCTAAATAGCTTAGCATGAAAATGGTGACTAATGACAATCACCCATAACCTTTGTTAGTTTGGTTGTCATGAGAGCCTAAATTTCAAAAAAAGATGTTTTCATATGCATAAGCTACTAGCGATAATCACCCATAACCTTTGTTAGTGTGATTATCATGAACGCTTTCAATTTAAAAAGATATTTTCCTAAGCATCAAAAGTTATGGCAAGTTGTTAGTGATGACTACCCATAACTTTTGTTAGTTTGTCATCATGAAGGTTTTCATTTTTCAAAAGAGATTTTTACATGCATTTAAGTGAGTTTTTAGTAATGATCACCCATAACCTTTGTTAGTTTGATCATTATGAACGCCCTTCACTTTTCAAAACCAAAGCAAAAAGACTTTCACTTTCAAGGCTCGTTAGAACTACGTCGCTTTGATTCCCATTTGGGATACGTAGGAGCGAGCCACATTCTCGTCAAGCGCAACCATAAAAATTAGCATTTGCATAACAAAAAAGAAAAGAGTTATTATCATAACAAAAAAGAATCACTTTCGCAAACCAAGATCTTTTTTAGAACAAAAACATTCTCCTTTCAAGAATCATTTTCAAACCCATTGTCGCAAGTGGCTAACACTACAAGAAAAGTCTGATTTAGCCACCAACATTTGCCACGGACTTTATTCCGTCAGTAGTTTGCCACGGACTTGCGACGAATATTAATTCGTCAGTCGTTTGCCACGGACTTGCGACGGCAATGTATAAAAAGCAAGAGGCGCGAAGTTTCCCGCTAGAGTTTGCCACGGACTTAGAAAACGGTCGCAAATTTGCGACGGACTAGCAGTGGCAAGCCCGTCGCGAATGACCTTGCTCAAACCCAAATACGCGTTTCTATTTATTCTTTCTATTTTTTTCTATTTCTTTCTCTGAACTTCCTCCCTCACGTCGCTCCTCTCTGAACTTCCTTCACCATGGCCCCCTCCCTCACGTCGGCGCCCTCCAGCAATCCTCCCTCTCGCGTCGCCGGCCACCACCGTTCCTTCTCCTCCTCCTCCTCACTTCCACTCCCTTTTGCTACCCGAACCAAACCCCCATAACCCATTGTGCGAACCAACTCAGAATGCAAGCATTCTTCTTCTTTTTCATCATCTATCGTAAGTATTGTTCTTCTATTCTATTCTATTCTGCTTTTATTCTAATTAAAACCCTAATTATTGATTTACTGAAAATTAGAGGAGGATTTGAGGAGTTCGGAGACTGTTGTTAGGGTTTTGTCGAGGCGACTTGAAAATTTGGGGATTAGGTTTCGCTCACTCGCAAGTCACGAGAAGTTGTGAGTTGATCCATTGGAGAAGTTGGATCCCGAAGTTTCGCACAATCTTGAGGACCTTGGAGTCGAATTTCTTGAGTCCGTGAGTGTTTTCATTACTGCTTTATTGTGTTAAATGGACTGATGGGTTTGTTCACATTTTTTGCAACTTTATAAAATTCGTTGAATTTTTCTGTTATTTTGTTTTGATTTATTTTTGAGCCTTTCGCAAAATAATTTATCTCATCTGATGTCGTGTTTTTGTTTCTATGATAAAATGCGTTATTATTATGTTTTGTTCTTTTAATCAAATCAAAGTGCGTAGCGGATATTGAGAGCTTTGTTCTGCTATCTCTTGGATTGTTGTACATATTTTTCCTGCAGCTTGTTCATTGGTGTTTTTTTCCCGACTAGTTCGACATTGGTGTTATACGATTCTACACATTAATTTTCATTATAACTTTATTCATTTTTACATTTTATTAAGAATATTAGTCTGGTAAAGATCCTGCCACTCAACTTTGTTTAAATCGTTTCGTGTTTGCTTCTTGCCGTGCATTTGGTCCTGTAGAATGCCAATTATCATAATTTTCTTGAAGCTCTTGTGCATGAACAACACTTTTTCCCATTCCCCCAAATTGATATATATTTTTCTTTCTATAACTCTAGTATTGCTTTAACTGGTCCTGTCCTTTTATGTAGTTAATCATAATGGACTTAGATAACCATGTTATTTTTGGATAATGGAACATTTTATTTTGTCGAGAAATTTGTTAGTGGACTGAGCATCGGGGTTCTCTTTCCACGACTTCTTACATTTGTTAGAGGGTTCTTGCCTTTTTTTGCAATAACCACGAGAAAATAAATGTGAGTAACCTGTTAGGAATTGCTATATAATTTTTTTAATCTGTTAGAATTTAATGTTAGTGTTTTGGCTTTGCATTTCTAGCTTCAAGGGGATACAATATTGGGTTTAGCAAAATTTTTTCTCGGGCATTGGGATCCCGTGAGATGCCAAGGACTTATTCAATCAAGTTGAATCATTAGCTTTTCTAGAGAGCAACATGCAAGTTCATTTCAAAGAGCAATCTTTTTTCCCCCAAGAGTTAGCTTTATGAAGATATTTCGTTTTTCTTACGTGGCCGATATATTGACTGCTCATGATGTTCAAGAAACAATATGTAACCCGGGTTTCTTGTTGTGTAGGATTTCCATCCCATTGATATTGTCACTTCACGAAACCGTATTATTCACCGAGCAAGAAAGACCCGACAAGGTATGTAACTAAGTTAATGGGGTTTTTTTTGACAAGAAGTTAATGGGGTTAGAATCCTTATTTTGCTAGTATTAGAATTAATTTTTCTTAGAACTTGCATTTTGATGAGTAGTTGATGTTGCACATTAGGTTTCTCGTCCCATTACTTTACTGTGACATTTGGCATTTTTGTATAACAAACAAAAATAGAAAATAATCGATAACTCGGCACAATAGCTCTTTTGTTGTAAATTTGTAATCCATTTTGAGCCTCCACAATTCAGTAAGTTTATATTTTCCTTTACTCTGTCATAGTCTTGCTTTGTTGATGAGTCAAATGTCCAAAAATTTATCAAAGCGGTTTTGATTTTTGATTAGGCTTTGTTTGTCTTTATAGGATAGTAGTTAGTTTTTGTTATTATGAGCCTATTTAATTTTAATATTTTGTTCTTTAAAAAGATAAATGAGCTCTTCCTTGCATCCTGGTCACATTTTCCCCTATTTTTTGTTCGTTATTGTTAATCCATCTTCATTCAGTTCTACATTAATTCCTGTTAATAATCTGCAGCAGCATCTGGTTCACTCGGTCAAACAATTTTACCTTTCTGTTCTAGTATCTTCACAGTATTAGATTTGCAGTTGTGCAGAATTTCTACTTCTATTCTACTTTTGTTGAGAATATAAGATGTCTGTTACAAAATCAATCAGGTTAAGGTGAATACAGTACTTGGTTCAGCTGCACCACCTCTGAAAATAAAACATATGCTGATTTGTCTTATTTGAACTTCAAAATAATTCAAAGTCATAAGTCAAAGAGAGAGAGCAACAATAACACAACGTAGCAGCAAGTGGGGGATCAAAGAGAGAGAGCAACAATAACACAATGTGACAGTCTTTCAATCTCTTATCATTGGATATGCATTCGAGGTGTCTTTGGGGTTTTGTTACTTCAACTTTTGTATCAATATGTTAGATATACTCCACTGCATACACATACTAGTATTAACATCTAATATATGCCTTAGTTATTTCTTAATTTCTTAATTGTAATTGCAGGCTGCTGGTATAGTCCTTGGGGTCCTGGAAGGCCAGGGTGGCACATTGAATGCAGTGGAGCATTGCATCTTTAGTTAGTTTGTTTCCATTATATTATTTTGTCTTTAGTTATTTTGTCTATTATTTTGTTAGTTTGTAGTGGAGCATTGCATCTTAGTTAGTTTCTACTTAACATCTAATATATGCCTTAGTTTTTCTTAATTTCTTAATTGTAATTGCAGGCTGCTGGTATAGTCCTTGGGGTCCTGGAAGGCCAGGGTGGCACATTGAATGCAGTGGAGCATTGCATCTTTAGTTAGTTTGTTTCCATTATATTATTTTGTCTTTAGTTATTTTGTCTATTATTTTGTTAGTTTGTAGTGGAGCATTGCATCTTAGTTAGTTTCTACTAATGTTTGTTAGTAGAAGACAATTAGTAATTAAATGTGTTGCACATGGATTGTACTCATTTATTATTGTGGTTATTATGTTTTGCTTTATATAAGTTTATTAATTTTGATGTTGGAGCATTTATGTGTTCTGTATAGATATCACTATTAAATAGCATTTATGTGTTCGTCTAGCCATTGGTAGCGATGTATTTTTCCCAAAAGAACAATAAGCGATGATTACTCATAACCTTTGTTAGTTTGATCATTCGTGCCAATCAATCTCTTTCGAAAACCACTTTCAAAAGAGCTAATAAAAAACGAGCTGCTACTAATAGTCAATCAGATCCTTTGTTCGTCTGACTAGTGGTAGTAACTCTCATTTTCAAGAGTTCTTAGCGGTGATTACTCATAACCTTTGTTAGTTTAATCATTCACTAAATGCTCGTCCTATTTCGAAAACTCACTAAAAAGATAAAAGACAAAAACCTTTTCAAAGAAAATACAAAGAAGAACTACGTAGCTTTGAGTTCTCCATCGCACCGGGAGATACGTAGGAGCGGGTCGCATCCCGTCAAGCACTCTTTCTAAAAAACCTTTCCTCTTTTTTTCATAATAAATGAGATTTTCATTAAGACTTTTTCAATAAGAAGTAGAGAGGCAAAATTAGTTATTTTTAAATCAACACTGTAGCGACCGAAAAATCCGGTAAAGGATTCTTCGAAAGTTCTTTAGGAAGCCGCCACCAAATTTTAGTTTAAGGGCAAATTCGGAAAATCCCTTTAGGTTTAGGACAAGGCCAGTTTAGGGTTCGGGAGTCGTTATGCGTGGGGAAGGTATTAACACCCCACGACATCCTTTGTCTAATTATTTATGCTTTATTAATATTTACCCTTATTATTTATAATGAAAAAGACTTAATTAAATTTTTAATTTTTAGTGCTTGACAAGAGTGGACTCTTGCTCCTACGTACCTCCAGATGCAATGGAGGAATCAAAGCTACGTAGTTCTTCCTGAAAAAGGTTTGTGGGTTGGGGTTTTTTAGTGTAGGGGTCCTAGGATTCCTTGAACTGTACAGCTCACTAATTCCTAGGACGCTGACTAACCCGATTGTACAACCGACTTAGTCCCCTACTTTTTGAAAATAATTTTTGAGTTTTTGAAAGAAGTTGTGAGATGGGTTGATTTTAGAATAGGTATTCTAGAACTCCTGAACTGTACAACCCATTAGTTCTAGAACGCTGACTAACCCGGTTGTACAACCGACTTAATCCCCTATTTTTAGGAAAAATGGTTTGTTCGCATTTATTAAGTTTTCAGGATTACTGAACTGTACAGCTCATTGGCCCTAAAATAATGACTAACCCGGTTGTACAACCGACTTAGCCGTTTATTTTTAGAAAAGTAATTTATTCGTATTTGTTAAGTTTTCAGGGTTACCAGAACTTACAGACATGATGACCGAAATTTAGGTCCACAAAGTTAACTAAATGGATTTTCAGTATCGCATTATCAACTTGTGTTCTATCTCTCTGAAGCATTGTTAAGAAAACATGTATAGTAGTGCAAACATAGATGAATGAGTCAGTTAACTTGGTTCAAGGGTATGGACGAATGCGACGTATGAAAGGATGAATGATTGGTTAGACTTTGTCAATGTCATGAAAGGTAGGTTTTCCCAAGCCAAGGAATGCAGGACTGCCCCAATTTAGATTTGATGACGGTGAGTGTCTGCCCCTGTCTGGTGGTGACAAGCTAGGGGTGTAGAAGACGATGAGTTGGGAATGCATTGGCTTTGAAAGGTGGCAAGTAGGAGATGTTGTCTCAACCCGTAGAGTTTGATGTTTCCCTAATTATGGTAAGGACAAGATTGCCCCGACTAGAGTAGAAACATTTAGGATAGTGAGTTGAGAAATTGCCCCGGTATGCTTTTTGGCTGTGAATATGGCAAGGGGATGAGATGGGTGTAGGGTGAATGTCCCATTTGTAGGTGGAGTGAAGGGTGACAGGGTTGCCCCACTTGATAACGGGAATTCAGACGGTTGTTTTGGTGAGGTTGTGGAAAGTGACGGAGTTAGGGTAATGGGTTTTTGGAGTTTGTCCGGTATGGCAATAGGCTGGGTGTGGTATGACACTGTACAAATTTCCCCAAGTTCAAATGGAATAGATGGTGGAAGGGATGCCCCACTTTAGGGTCTAGGTGACGATCCTAGTATAAACTTTTGGTTATCTTTAGAATGACTCTCAGACTACAATAGTCTTGAGTTTGCTATGATGAAAACTACACTTGGCGATCACTAGACCTTGTCTTAGTATAACTGTAACTTGAATGAGTCTTGTGGTGCAAGCCTTTTGATTTTTCTTTTCTTTTGAGTTTTTTTTTTTTGGTGATATATTTTTTTTGAGCAAACATATTATAAATAAATAAACTTACTTGTCCTGAAATTAAAACTTTGAGAAAACAAAAGCAATCAGTCAATGATCGGAGTGAACTCTAGAGGGTTGTAATGTGGCCGGTGGTTAATGATTTGTGAAGGAAGAGATAACTGGGCTCAAAGAAGTGTTTGATGATTGATGGGACAAATGATTTGGTGATGTAACTTGGCTAATGGGTGATGATTTATGAAGGAAATGGTTTTTAGGCTCAAAGGAGTGTTTGAGATTTTATTGAGTAATTGATGTGCCTCATGGTTGGATGGACTTGTTTAGGATTGTAATGTGGCTAAGGATTTATGGAGGATAGGATGTTGAGGCCAAAAGAAGTGTTTGAGGTTTATTTTAGACAATGATCTCTTTATGCTTTAATAGTGTGAAGCAACAGCTCACGACTTTTACTACTTTTGTCTTTGTTTTTTTCTAATTTTTTTTTTTTTTTTTGGGGATTTTTGAATCCACTTTTTTTTTGACTTCACTCTTTTTGTGATATTTGTTTCTCTTTCTTTTGAGCTGAGTGAGCAGATAAAAGTGATACACTATCTTTGATGTAGAATTGATCATTGTCTAGGGTGATTGAAAGGTTTTTGGGTTTTTGGCTTAAGGTGGGTGGCAAAGGATTTTTGAGGGTATGGAAAGATGGTTCAACTTCATTTCACGTCATGATTGCTCGTTTTCTCAAAAATTAACTTAAGGACAATAATTTACTTATTTACAAAATATTTGCTCTTTTTTCTTTATTTCTCTTTTTTTTATGCCCTAATTTTGCTTATAGGCCGCTTTACAAGTTTTCAACCTAACGGGCCTTTTTGAATTTATATATATATTTTTTTTTATAAAAGGACTTGCACCAAGGGAATGCAACGTTGACAAGGTATTTTATAGATCACACATTTGCCCCAGTATGGAGGGCCTAAAGTGTTATTTCACTAGGGGAACCAACCAGAAACGTCAACTATGTACTGATGTGGGGAGTATGTACTTTATGGGTGGTCGGGCTGGGATTAGACTTTGACAGTGGATGATGGTAAGGTAGGGACGCTAACTGACTCAAACAAAAATAAACACATATGTTACCCAAGTCACTACACAAATGCTTCGTAGAGAGTTAACATGATAGAAATTTTTGACGGACATTTCGGTCATTTATCATGGGATGGAAGAGATGCAACGTTTGGTTAAAAAATGTGAGCAAGCTAAAAATTTGAAAAACTGAGTGACTTGAAACACCTTGAGCTTGCAAAGAAGTATGACTAAACTCTTTCCAAAAAGAATGATTTATTTCACAAGAATGTCTCACCTCTCATCACAATTTTTTCTAGAGTTATGCTCATTTTTTTTTTGTAATGCAAGATGTAAGTATGCAAGTGAATGAGTGTGCATGAAATGCGAATGAATGTATGTGAAATGCAAATGTAATGATGATGTATGTGAATGAAATGATAATATATGATTTTATTTATCGCGTCGGGGAATTATAAACTTTTCATTGGAGTGTAAAGTACAAAATTTGACTTCAGCGTGCACGGCTTCTCTCCAAGGTAAAGATTTTTAATTCTCTGACGGTCATAAAAGTGCGGGCAACCGTAGATGTTTATTTGCTGTATTTTTGTAGTGCAAAGAAAAAGAAAAATGCACGTGGTATATTTTCTAAAAAGTAGTAAATAATGATTTTTGATTTTTGACTTTTATTTTTTTTTAATTTTTTTTTTGGGATAGAAGACGGTATGCATAAATATTTGTTTGAATGCGAGGGTATAAAGCTCCTTCGTGACCCTAGAAGGGTACCCTATGGAGTGGGTCTAAAGTTTTCTTTATAGTGAACCTCACAGGGATGGTTCTAAAGAATCCTAACACATGGTCCCTAGAGCCAATGACTCCAGTCAAGAATACTGACCCCAACAATAGGCAAGCTATTAGAAGGGATAGCATCCTCAAAAGGAATCAAACTCTAGGTGAGATTTTTGTGACCACCCAACGAGACGTACGTCCCGCAGGCCATCACTACGCAATCTCGTTCTAACTTAGATTTATGCTCGAGTCCGGGTAGAGGACTTTTCTCACGTGTGTGAAGTGTAGAAGTGAAATGTGTGTAGGAGCAATTAAAAAAAACAACCCAAAAGCTGCAAACGGACAAACAAACATATATACAAATATCGTCTTCTATCCTAGGGTTTACACAAATAAATAACATAATTATGCAAAAGCAAATAAATAAATAAAAGGGTAAAAATTGAGTTAATCCTAAATTAATTAGACTAAGTTTTGACTCTCTAAAAATAAATAAGTCCCCAGTGAAGTCGCCAGCTGTAGCGACCGAAAAATCCGGGAAAGGATTCTTCGAAAGTTCTTTAGGAAGCCGCCACCAAATTTTAGTTTAAGGGCAAATTCGGAAAATCCCTTTAGGTTTAGGACAAGGCCAGTTTAGGGTTCGGGAGTCGTTATGCGTGGGGAAGGTATTAGCACCCCACGACATCCTTTGTCTAATTATTTATGCTTTATTAATATTTACCCTTATTATTTATAATGAAAAAGACTTAATTAAATTTTTAATTTTTAATGCTTGACAAGAGTGGACTCTTGCTCCTACGTACCTCCAGATGCAATGGAGGAATCAAAGCTACGTAGTTCTTCCTGAAAAAGGTTTGTGGGTTGGGGTTTTTTAGTGTAGGGGTCCTAGGATTCCTTGAACTGTACAGCTCACTAATTCCTAGGACGCTGACTAACCCGATTGTACAACCGACTTAGTCCCCTACTTTTTGAAAATAATTTTAGAGTTTTTGAAAGAAGTTGTGAGATGGGTTGATTTTAGAATAGGTATTCTAGAACTCCTGAACTGTACAACCCATTAGTTCTAGAACGGTGACTAACCCGGTTGTACAACCGACTTAATCCCCTATTTTTAGGAAAAATGGTTTGTTCGCATTTATTAAGTTTTCAGGGTTACTGAACTGTACAGCTCATTAGCCCTAAAATAATGACTAACCCGGTTGTACAATCGACTTAGCCGTTTATTTAATTTCGCGAGAAAAATTATTTACGTTTGAGTTGGAAAAGAATTAAAAACTGAAACAGGGGGTGCAGATTGTAAATTTGGGTTTTATTAATAGCAAGGTGTTGTATAATTAATAAGGGGTGCAAAGAGGAAAGCCTAGTTCGCATGTGGGGAGCCCAGCATGCGAAACTGGGCTTAAGTGGGGGAGGGGTGCACGCGTGAATCAGTAGGTGCAGATAGTATTCTGAATATGAAAAAAATAAAAGACAACTACATAACCTAAGCCCAAACAATCGAGGCCCACAAAAACACAAAACCCTTCCCTTCCTTCCAGCTGCTGCGCCGCGCAGCTTGGAGAGAGAGAAGAGCGACGTTTCCGGCGACACTTCAGGGGAGAGAGAGAGGGAAAATCCGGCGAGATTCTTGGCGAGAAAGGTGGCGGAGATCGCGCCTGAAACAGGGGGTGCAGATTGTAAATTTGGGTTTTATTAATAGCAAGGTGTTGTATAATTAATAAGGGGTGCAAAGAGGAAAGCCTAGTTCGCATGTGGGGAGCCCAGCATGCGAAACTGGGCTTAAGTGGGGGAGGGGTGCACGCGTGAATCAGTAGGTGCAGATAGTATTCTGAATATGAAAAAAATAAAAGACAACTACATAACCTAAGCCCAAACAATCGAGGCCCACAAAAACACAAAACCCTTCCCTTCCTTCCAGCTGCTGCGCCGCGCAGCTTGGAGAGAGAGAAGAGCGACGTTTCCGGCGACACTTCAGGGGAGAGAGAGAGGGAAAATCCGGCGAGATTCTTGGCGAGAAAGGTGGCGGAGATCGCGCCTGAAGAAAAGGAAAATCACAGATCCAAGTTTACCTCCCCTTCCATTTCGGTTGGCACTCTTCTCCTTCTACCCTCTTTCGGTTCTGTTCCTAGTTTCCATGGTAGGTTCTGTGATTCGGTTTTGGGTGGTTTTCGCAGCTGTTGGTTCGTTTTGGTGGGAGATGAGGCTTCGGTTTGGGTGACGTGGTGACTATTTCGTGGTGATTTTTACGATTTTGGGTTGGTTTTGGGGACGGTGCGATTTTTAACGGCGGCGGTGGAGGAGCTTTGGTGGTTGTGGTTTCGGTTTAATGGTGGGTTGGTCGGAGTTCTCACCGGAGAAGGTGACCGGAGGGTCACCGGCGACGAAACAGCATGTATTTTCTATATCATTGATTCTATTACTTTTTGAATTGTATTTGTAATTTGATGCAACAGCATGTATTTGCCAGGATGCTGTGTTTATGAAAATTTGTTGCAACTTATTTTTGTGCTTGTTGTATTCATATGGACAGGGCATGTAATCATTGATTCACAAAATAAACAAGTCTATAGTAGAAAACGTGAAAATACTATCACTAACCTCCTTTCAGCTTCTGATCTTCTTTTGGGCTCTTGACTGTTGTTGTATATGACTGACTGCAGCTACCACTGTGTGACTACTTGACTGCTACTGCTTTTTCTCCTTAACAACCAGAACTTCGGAATCGTTTCTAGTGGATTAGGGTTTCGATGTGAAACTCTAATCCTATTTTATGGGTGATTTTAGCAGTAGTTTTCTGCCTTGGTTTTTTGTGTCCTTTGGACTGTATCTGGGTTGTTTATTTATAGTGGGAAATTAGGTTTTAGCATTAATTGCTATTTGACCATTTTTGACTGGGCTTTTGCAGATCTGATAATGTGGGCTTGCTGAGCAGTCTTGGAGAGCAATAACAAACCCTAGAGATTACTGATGTTGCTTCCTTTATTTAATTTTCGTTTTTTATATATTTTTTGTATTTTGATTATTATTTTTTTGTATTTTAGAGATTGGGACATTTTGGACACTCCTAAATTGTAATAAAAATTAAGTTAGCCTTTTTTCCTACACTTTGGACTATACATTAATCAAACTAAATTAAACAACTAAAACAATAAAATAAAAAAACAAAGAGGACGGACAAAATTGGGGTATAACAAACACACTAAAACCACGCATTTAATTAAAGGTTCCCTCTCAGTAGAGAGGACGTGTGGGGTGCTAATACCTTCCCCGCGCGTAACTGACCCCCGAACCCAAATCTCTCAATTTTCAAAGGCCATCCGCTTTTCCAAAAAGGTTTTTCTAATACTTTCCTTAAATAAGTATTGGTGGTGGCTTCATTGTCTTAGAAAAGTTGTAAACGAGGAAGGTTCTCCCTCGGGGACTTTTTCGGGCGCGACAGCAGGCAAGCAATATTGACACCAAAAAGAAAGCAACCTGATGCAGTTAGCACTGATGCACCTGCATCAGTCCAAGAAACAGTTCATGCAACTACACTAAAGGAAGAAGGTGCATCTGCACTTACAGAAGAAACACCAACCAAAACAAAGAAGCAGAAGGTGAAACACACTTCTCCTACCAGGCAAAGCACCAGAACCAGGAGTGGAGCCAAGAAATGAGTATCATTTACAAGTTTTCACCTACTACTATAGCTTGTGTTATTTCTATTTAAAAACTATTTCCCTGGTTGTTTTTAATCCCTCTCCCCTATTTTGAACAAATATGATTTGTATTTTCTGAACAAATTAGCAGTCTGGACACTGCTACCCCTTAAGTTTGGGGGGGGGGGGGATTTATCTAATATGTTGTGTGTTTAATTAAAAATGTTTGTTTTAAATATATATGTTCTAAAGTATTTTATATTTTGTTTAAATATTAGATGTACTTAACAAAGTAATATCTAAATATTTTAGTAGAATGGATCAGTTTTCAAAAATATGGTGAAAACCCTATGGATGGAATTTTAATGATGAAAAAGAGAAAAAGAAGCCTTATTTCTTAGAAAATAACCAAAATTATTTTTACTTCAACACTTCAAAACTGAGTTTGTGAAAAGAACCTTGCTATTTAAAGATCAATCTGATGCAAGGGAAATTTTTGGTAAGCTTAAGTCAAAACAAAGTTTCACTAAAAAGATAGAAGAGCCTAAAGAATTAAGTTTGGGGGTGTTTTTATGAAAACAAAGGCTGAATTTGAAAAGTATAAAGAGTAAACAATGCACAAAAAGAATACAAAAATGTGGACAAAACATCAAAGATCAAAGCCATAGTGTCCTGAATCATTTGAAACTATACCTGTGCCTAAGTACATGAATGCATCTGGAGGTCAAAGACTTGTGCCATGCAGGAATAAATGTATCTAGAGGATAGTTCAAAAACTGAACCTGTGCCAAAGTGCAAAGAAAAAAATATATGCATCTGGAGGTCAAAGACCTGTGCCAAAGTGAAATTGCATCTGGAGGTCAGTGAGGAAGGCAATATGAGCTATCAAAAGAAAAAGCATCATCGGTCAGCGAAGCATCAATGCAATCGCATCAAGAAAAGCAAAATGCGAGAAAAATCAATGCACAAATCACTTCAAAGAAGTAATGCATCTGCACAAAAAGATCCACACAAAAAAATAGAAAAGTGCATTGGCTCAAAAGCTTTTTGAAATAAATTCAACCAAGCCCTTTGTTGTACTTAAAACTCCCCAACACTTGAGAAAATTTTGTGAGTCTAAACTCTCTTTTGAAAAATATTTTGGTGTGACCAAAGATAAACCAATCCTTTCAAAGGCTAGGAGAATTTTTTCACTTAGTCTTGGAACCAATCTCAACTCAGTGGGTTCACACACACACAAAAGAGTTTGAATAACTTTGGTAGTTTTAGAGAAATAAAGGGAAAAGAAAGATTGCTGAGAAATGAAGTTCATAGGGAACTCCTCATGAAAATCCAAAATATCAAACTGATCTATCTTCTAGAATTATAGTTTTTTGTCTTTGTCATTACTTGCGGACAAGCAATGGTTTAAGTTTGGGGGTGTGATAACTCTATTTTATATAGAGTATTTCATATGTTTAAACTTAGTAATTGCTCTCTTTCAAGTAATAATAAAGAGTTTATATAGTATTTTGTGTGATATATGATAACTTGAGTGATTGACATGGTTATAGTTGTTAATAGGCCATTTTGGATATATTGTGGTATGTTTGATGTTTTTGCTCAGTGCAGTCTACAGATCTGCATCAATGCTCCTGCTTCAATGCTCCTGCATTGATCTTGCACTGAATTTGCACTACTTGGTGAGTGAGCAGCTAGCTACTTGCGCATCCACTTACATTGCTGACCTCATGCTTGGTCCCCTAAAGCAGAACCACTTTATATAGTAGGCGCCTACCATTCACACATAGCCATAGGGATAGCTTTGAAGAGTCATCAACATAGGGACACATGTTCATACATCATTGGACCTCCCTGTTGCACCCCAAAAAATCCGGTTTGGACTTCTCGATGTACAACGTGGGAAGGTTTATGAAGCCGCCATCAATATTTTAGTTTTGAGACGAAAATATTGCAAAAACGTCTTTTATGTACAAAGCGGGTGGTCTTTTCGAAAATAAGAAATGTAGGTTCTGGAATTCGGTTAGAGTGCGGGAAGGTATAAGCACCCCGTACCTCCTTTCTACCGAAAGGGAACCTTTAATTTGATGTGTGGTTTTGAAATGTTTGATTTGAAACGATCGTTCTACTTCTTTTCTTTTCTTTTGGTTTCGATTGAGAAATTATTTTATTGGAAACGGGAAAAAAGAATATTTTTGGCATCTTTGAAAAGCGGAACAAAACAAAGATTTTTTTTTAAAGGGTGCTTGACGGGACGTGAGCCCGGTCCTACTTATCCCCACTGTGATGAGGAATCAAAGCTACGTAGTTCTTGGTTTTTTTGCGTCCGAAGACGGCTTTGTGATTTTTTTGAAAGTGTGCTTTTTGCGTCCGAAGATGGCTTTTGTGATTTTTTTTGAAAAAAGTATGCCTTTTTTTTGCGTCCGAAGACAACTTTTGTGATTTTTTTTAGGAAAAAGTGTGTTGGTGTTTTTTATTGTAGGGGTTCTCGGTCCTAGACTGTACAGTCCAATAGACCTAGAACAAAGACAGCCCCGCCTGTACAGACGACGTGCCCCACTACTTTTTGAAAAATGATCTTTTTTGATTTTCTTAGGAAAAAGGTTTGTTGCGAGGTTGGTTGCTTTTATTGAGCAAGTATCTTAGGCTCGCACGAACTGTACAGCTCGCTAATCCTAAGACGCTAACCAATATCGGAAGTACATCCGAATCGATAACTTACTCATTTTGGAAAAGGGTTTGAAGTTGTTAATTACTTGCTTTATTTATCATAAGTATCCCAAGACGTTTGAGTACATGCGACTCCGGTCTTAGGGCGTTAGACAACACCGCCGTGACGTCCGACTTGCCTCCTTATGAGTTTTGAAAAAGGTTGTTTATTGATCTCAAAAGATTTGATTAACTTGTGAAAGCGATTTGAAGAGTATTGACTCTTGGAAAAGTCTTTGAAAAGATTGATTAGAAAGGATAAGAAGAGAATTTGGGGGTGGCATTGGCCACAAAGAAAAGAAAGTAGAACATTCAATCATTTTTCAAGTCAAAACCAAGACACAATACTTACCAATTCGCAAGCAAAAGTAATCAACAATTAGAACACAAGCATACTCATTACCATTTACCACAACTATGCACAAGAATGATATTGAATTATCAACAATTAAACAATTAGCACAAGAATAGAAGATTGAATCATGTTAAGCAATCCTCCCACTATGGTTAAAGTGCATGAAGCACAAGTGAGCCTCATATTGCCAATCATCAACAAACCACAAATGGCAAGCAAATCATGTCATAACAAACTTTGGAAAAATCAATTTTACAACCCATTTCAATTTGGTTTACAAGTGAGGTCACAAACCCTAATTCACATCATAATTTGCAAAACACAAGATTTTTGAAACAATTTTTATTTTCTTTTCACAAGACTTAGCAACAATTATTTTTGTGATTTAGCATATCAAGTAAGCATAAAAGGGCCCCAAGGCCGAAACATATTGTAGTCCAAACCAAAACTTATTTCATGTAAAAACCAAAAGAAAGAAGAAGCAACAAAACCCTAAAACTTGGTTTGAACCCAAGGTATCATTTAGCCCAAAAATCATCAAATTCTTTCATCAAAATTTAACCAATCCCATGGATAAGCATGCATACATGATGAACAACAAGAAAACAAGCAAGAACCCTAAAATTTGGGACCCAAAACCGAAACCATACTCCCCAAAATTCAAGGTCAAAACATCAAGATTCAACAACAAGTATAGCTCATCATTCATTCACAAAATTAGCACAATTAAATCATGCATTATTCAACTTCAAACCATCTAATGAACAAGAACAACACAAGGGTCATGAGTTAGGCCCAAGGCTAAAGCAAAAGAAGAGAGAAAACATGTTTTTATTTGGTGAAAATCACATGAGCAAAGAACAAATCACAAGAACAACACATAATCAACACATGGTCACAAGAACAAATTATTTAGTGGGTGATGGACCAGCTCTCACCCACAACAGCCCCTAATCTACATTTAAAATGATGTTATGAGATGCAAATATAAGTTGAAAAAGATTTTAATGCAAGAAAATTGATGAAAATGCAAAGGGTTTAGGTTATACCTTAGTTCCAAGCTAAACAAGAATAGAAATGAAACTCAAGAGCAACAACTCAACAACAACCCTCCAAAATCACCAACAATGACCACGAAAATCTTGAAGAAACAACCTCTTTGATGATATAAAAATGGACGTAAGGGATGAAAGGAAGAAGATATATGAAGATGGAGTGAATTTGAGGTGATTTGGTGGATGAAACTTGAAAAGAAAATGGAGGAGGAGGAGGGGGGATTTCGGTTTTGTGAGAGGGAGGAGAGGAGGAAGAGTGTGCTAGGGTAAAAATGAATGAGAGAGTCCTAGGGGCTGGTCATATGAAGGTATATATAGTGCTCACTTATCATTAAGGGCATCTAGGTCATTTTGATTTCCCTTGTGCTCTAGGATTGCATTTTAATTTTGAACCAATGGTCAAGATGCAATGTCACATGGATTAAGGGCAATAAAGTGAGGAGAGAGAGGGCTGGGTGTGCAGCATAAGGAGGGTGGTGAAGGATAAGCTCATTTACAAAATTGTATTTTTCCATGAAGCTTATTACACAAGTGTCATTTTAATTCAAATGAAAGGTGAGGATTGCACTTAACATTTGAATGAAAGGCCATGATTTAAATACCATTTGCAAACAATAAAATAAATCAAAATTGAAAGGAATATAGCTGATATTCGCAGCTATGGAGTGGGGAGTGAGTGGAAATGCAAATTGTACCATTGTACTATACTTGACCTTTCAAAATTCAAAAGAACATGGAATATTCCTTTCTAGATCATTCTTCTAAATTCATGCCATTTTGGGCCATATCCCATGATTCAATGATTGGGCTCTGAATTTTATGATCTCACCAATCCCAAAATTGATTTATTTACCCCACCTCAAAGGAAAAGACCATTTTACCCTTCTATCCAAAAATTAGATTTTCATGCCAAAAGGTTTAATATTTATGCACAAAAATAATCACAATGGAGCAAAAATATCCCTCAAATAAATCATTGGTGATTGTTCAAGGATTTGGGACAAAAGACCGTTTTTATTGTGAAATGACCAAAATGTCCTTTCACTCTAAAAACCCTAGTTATTTGCCCAAAGCACATTTTTACTCCAAAAATGACTTTTCCCCCTAGGAATGACCTCTAATATCTCAAAAATGCATGTTGAATGATTTGTCCTGAGAAATTGTCCCTTATTTGCAAAATGACCAAAATACCCTTTTGCAGTAAAAAACCTTAATTTGTCTAAGAAGTGCATTCCAACTTCAAAAATGATTTTAGAAGCTTTGAAATGACTTTTAGAACCCTAAAGGCAATGCATGATGCTTTTTCTTCTATTTATTTATCTTTTGGGAAAATTAGGGTTTTGACCTAAAGCTTTGACAAAATTGGGGTATGACAATTTGCCTCTTTATCTAGATTTTAACAAGGAATATGAATTGGCCGAAACATATTCCGAGGCAAAATAGAGATAAAGAATTCAGAAATTATACCGATTTTGTCTACTTAGGGAAAAACCCGAATTTTTCTCTTTTATCTTCTGTTTTTTTTTGGGATGCCAATGGATGCAGTAGGAAATGATCAGAATGAATGAAGTGTCAGCCCTTGGCAAGCCAACAAAAGTAGGAAATAGATTGGTGCCCACCCTCAGGCGGCAAAAACAGGAATGAATAAAGCGGTAAAGAAAACAGTAAAGAAGGTATCGACCTCTGGTATGCCGACACTGGCAGAAAATGAAGAAAGTGATAAAGAAAGCAATAAAGAGTGTACCAGCCTCTGGTAGGCCGACACAAGTAAGAAACAGGTTGGTGCCAACCTTCAGCAAAGAAAACAAGAATAAAGCGATAAGAAAGAATGCATAAAGAAGGAGCGCTTGTGGGCTCAAGGAACACTTGTTACGAAGGAGCACTTGTGGCTCAGAAAGAGCACTCGGGCTCGAAGGTGGCCTAATCGAGCGGCTTTGAGGTTCAATATCAAGTTGTGGGGCCGATACATTTTACCTTGATGGACTTACGCTATGCTTTATCTTGACACGGCTAGTCCCGAAGGACACGAGGTGCAGGGCCGATCCGTCATGCTCGATGATGACTTGGCGAAATGAAGGACACAAGGTCCGAGGGCGATCCGTCATGCTCGATGATGACTTGGTGAATGAAGGTCGAGTTCAAAGTCGCCGCTTTGGATTGTTGATTTGAACTAAACCGAAGGACCCTAGGGTCGATGATTCGCCGGTCCTCGATAACGACGGATCCGAAGGGGGACGCATTGGTCCCGAAGGGACACGTGGAGTCTGAAGGGATTCGCAAATCTGTTGATTGACTGATTGAGATAGCCAATGCTGGCGTATTGAATTGAGGTACCTGCATACGTCAGTTGATGCAAGGGATGGTGCATGAAGCATGGGTGCATGTTATGCAAAGGCATGTTATGCAGGAGTATGTTATGCGAGTGCATGCAATGCTATGATTTTGGTGTGATGATGCATGTGGCGGAACACTCTTGAGGTTTTCCTTTTGATTTAATTTTTTCTTGATCAGTTTTCCTTTTTTCTGATCATCTGTTTTTCATTTGCTCTTTTGCTCTTTTGGCTTTTTCTTTTGCTGGTTCGACCAACCCGTAACACGACTGCAGAACTGATTAGGATTGAGGTGGCGTATGAGCCAAGTGCAGATTTGCTTTATAATTTTACCATTTGAGGATGATTACAAGCATAATTGTTTACTTGCGAACTCAATTTGCTTTGAAAAGTTGTTTCCTTTCCATGACTTTTAGAAATTTCGTAATGATTGTGATGCTTTATGATTTATGCACATGTTTTACAGATCAATGTCATCATCATCATAAAACGCTTATTTTGAGCAGAAAAAGCAGAAAATAGCGAACAGATATGAGAAAGATTGAACTTTATTGATGTAGAAACCGGTCGTACAGAAAGTTACGCCGACTGTTCAATACATTTGAAAATTTAAACTACAAAAAGACACGAAAAAAGAGATAAGCTAATTTCTGACTGTCCATCTCTGTGGGACAGTGCCAACCATTTGTTTCCATGACTTTGACCACCCTCTTATCCGGACCTTCAGGGTGTTGTATGCCTTTGTCTACTTTTCATGCCCAAGCTTTCTAACCCTAATTTTTGCCTGGATCGCCCTTTACGGGTTTTCAATCCACCGGGTCGCTCTGATTTTGCCTAGGCCGCCCTTTCGGGTTTTCAACCTAGCGAGCTATTTTTACTGGGCTTATCTTTCTCTTTTTCACTTATTTCTTTCAGGCATAATACTTC
The DNA here is from genome assembly GCA_020916435.1 of Oxytropis ochrocephala. Lineage (NCBI taxonomy): Eukaryota > Viridiplantae > Streptophyta > Magnoliopsida > Fabales > Fabaceae > Oxytropis > Oxytropis ochrocephala. The sequence goes on from CM037093.1 coordinate 49,512,008, forward strand.
TTCACCGATCGAATTAATCGGGTTCCTCAGATCTTCGCCATCCATATCTGTGAGTATCAGCGCTCCTCCGGAAAAGGCTTTCTTGACCACGTACGGTCCGTCATAGGTGGGCGTCCATTTCCCACTGGGGATCACTCTGAATAGGCAGAATCTTCTTGAGTACTAGATCTCCCTCATTGAATTCTCGGGGACTAACCTTCTTGTCGAAAGCAGCTTTCATCCTCTGTTGATACAGTTGCCCATGACATAAGGCTGCAATTCTTTTCTCCTCAATGAGATTTAAGCTGATCCAGACGGGCCTGTACCCACTCTGCTTCTTCCAACTTGGTTTCTATCAAGACCCGTAGGGAGGGTATCTCAACCTCAATAGGGAGGACTGCTTCCGACCCATATACCAGAGAGAAAGGGGTTGCCCCAGTTGAAGTGCGCACTGAAGTACGGTAGCCATGCAAAGCAAAGGGAAGCATTTCATGCCAATCCTTGTAGGTTACCACCATCTTTTGCACAATCTTCTTGATATTCTTGTTGGCCGCTTCAACTGCCCCATTCATCTTGGGACGGTAGGGAGAGGAATTATGATGCTGAATTTTGAATTCTTTGCACAGGTCCTTCATCATTTTACTATTCAGGTTGCTGCCGTTATCAGTGATGATCTTGTTGGGAAGACCATATCGGCAAATCAGATCTTTCTTCACAAATTTGGCAACCACTGAACTAGTTATACTGGAGTATGAGGAAGCTTCAACCCACTTCGTGAAATAGTCAATGGCGACCAGGATGAAACGATGCCCATTTGATGCTTTGGGTTCAATTGGACCTATGACATCCATGCCCCACATTGAGAACGGCCAAGACGCAGTCAAGACATTCAATTTAGCAGGCGGTACATGAATGTGATCAGCATAGATCTGGCACTTGTGGCACCTCCTCACAAAACTGTAGCAATCAGACTCCATTTGCAGCCAGTAATAGCCGGCTCTCAAAATCTTTCTAGCCATAGTGTGTCCACTGGAGTGGGTTCCAAATGAACCTTCGTGCACATCTCTCATGATTCTTTCAGCTTCTTCTTTGGCAACACACCTCAAGAGGACCATATCATAGTTTCTTTTGTAGAGAACTTCGCCACTCAAGAAGAAATTCCTTGACAATCTTCTGAGAGTTCTCTTGTCATTCTCTGATGCCCCAGGTGGCTATTCCTGATTAGTGATGTATTGCTTGATGTCATGATACCAAGGCTTCTCGTCGGGCTCTTCTTCAATTGCAGTACAGTAGTGATATGCAGGTAGACCTCTGTGTTGGATTCTGACGGTCGTCAAACTTTTGTCACAGCTAACATTGAACATTGAAGACAAAGTTGCCAAGGCATCTGCCAACTGATTCTCACTGCGGAGTATGTGCTGGAATGTGATTTCCTGAAAGGGTTTGATTAATTCTTGAATATAGTCACGGTAAGGAATCAAATGAGGATTTCTTGTTTCCCAATCTCCTTTTACTTGGTGGACAACTAGAGCTGAATCTCCGTACACGTCGAGCCTCTTGACTTTCCAATCTAGAGCTGCCTGAATACCCAGGATGCACGCCTCATACTCTGCAATATTGTTTGTGACATAGAAGCTCAGTCTTGCTGTGACAGGAATGAAGCGGTTATCAAGAGAGATTAACACTGCCCCAGCTCCGTGTCCTCATACATTGGATGCACCGTCAAATATCATCCTCCACCTCTCATCTTCTTGAGATTTCCCTTCATCAAACAGTGCCATGATGTCTTCATCCGGAAACTCATACTGCATTGACTGGTAATCTTGAATTGGCTGACATGCTAAATACTCGGCAAGTGCACTGCCCTTGATTGCTTTCTGCGTGACATACATGATATCATACTCTGATAATAACATCTGCCACCGAGCAATCCGTCCTGTGAGGGCTGGCTTTTCAAAAATGTACTTGATTGGATCCATTTTAGATACCAACCAGGTTGTATGACTCAACATGTACTGCCTTAAACGATGTGCAGCCCAGGCTAATGCACAACAAGTCTTTTCAAGCATTGAATATCTCGTCTCGCATTCAGTAAACTTTTTACTCAGATAGTAAATGGCATGCTCCTTCTTTCCCGACTCATCATGCTGTCCCAGTACACACCCCATTGAACTGTCCAGCACAGTTAGATACAAGATAAGCGGTCTACCAGACATCGGCGGCATCAGAATTGGCGGATTCTGCAGATAATCTTTAATTCTTTCAAAGGCCTTTTGGCAATCATCATTCCACTCTGCCTTCTGATTCTTGCACAACAGTTTAAAGAGAGGTTCACAAGTGGCGGTCAATTGGGATATGAACCTCGAGATGTAATTCAATCTCCCAAGGAAACCACGAACCTCTTTCTCAGTCTTTGGCACTGGCATTTCAATGATTGCTTTAACTTTATCTGGATCAACTTCTATCCCTTTTTGGCTGACAATAAATCCCAGTAGCTTTCCGGATCTTACACCGAAGGTACATTTTGCTGGGTTTAGCTTGAGCTTGAACTTCCGTAGGCGCTCGAAGAGTTTTCGTAGATTAACAACGTGCCCCTCATCAGTCTTGGACTTTGCAATCATATCATCCACATACACCTCAATTTCCTTGTGCATCATGTCATGGAATGTGCCCCAAAGAGTGATGAAGGTGGTTTTCTCCATATCTTCCGGAGCCATTTTTAGCTGATTGTATCCTGAATACCCATCCATGAAGGAGAACAATGAGTGTTGGGCTGTACTGTCTACCAGAATGTCGATGTGAGGTAGGGGGAAGTCATCTTTGGGACTAGCACGATTCAGATCTCTGTAGTCGACACACATTCTGACTTTCCCATCTTTCTTCGGGACAGGGACGACGTTGGCTACCCACTGTGGATACTTTGCAACTGCTAGAAACCCGGCATCAAATTGCTTCTTTATCTCATCCCGGATTTTCAGTGACATTTCTGGCTTCATTCTTCTTAATTTCTGCTTGACTGGTGGGCATTCTGGCTTGACCGGCAACTTGTGTTCAACAATGTCGGTATCTAACCCTGGCATATCCTTGTACGACCAAGCAAAGACGTCAACATAATCATGCAGGAGCTGGATTAACTTTTTGCGTTCACCATCTTCCATGGCGGTACCGACCTTAACTTCTCTTTTATCTTCTTCTGTACCCAGGTTTACGATCTCAATCGACTCCCCATGAGGTTGGATGATTTTTTCTTCTTGCTCTATTAATCTCATTAATTCCGGAGGAGTTTCCCAGTTTTCATCAACATCCCCTTCAGTTTGGTTAATTGGATGATCAAAGTCGTAATAGGCACTGTTATTTTCAGAGATAATTACTTTTGATCTGCATTCGGGGAAGAAGACACTAGAATGAAAAGCAAAACAGACACAATAAAGCGAAAAGAAAACAAAGAGATAAATGAAAGAAGAAAAAGGAATTTTATTGATGAAATTCAAAACAAGCGTTTTTATTGATGATAGCGTCATTAGAAATAAAAACATGCATGCCCTAACAAACTACCCTAAGGCCTTGGGCAGAGCCAAAGGTGTGCATTACAATCATTACTTTGAACTAAAGGTAATGGGCAAGTCGACAGCCTCCCAGTTCTTGAGCTCCTCTGTAATGCTGCAGCGACGGACTAAACTGGCTCCGCCTTCTTCATTCTCTGAATCATCCTCAATGGCAGTGATCTGATCTGGGTTCAGCATACCGGCACTCTTGAAACTCTGGTAGAGATCACAAATTGGAATTTTCTTCGACCAGGGGCCCTGACCTCTCAGTTTGGCCAACCATCTGTGCCTCCGTTCGTCTGCCATCTTTCCTCTTTCTTCAGACAACTTCCTTTTCTCATCTTCACTAGGGCAGTATCCCAAACCATAACGACCCTTGTTCTCTTTCAGCTGCACTGGGGCAAGAATTCCTTGTCCTACCTTTCCCAGACCACGTCCTAGCTGGTAACCTTGGTCAATCATGATTCTCGCAACCATTTCTCCATCCTTTGACAGCTTTATCACGGGCGGTGACAATCCGCATCCACCAAACACAACGTTGGCTATTTCAAGAGATTGGAAAGAAGTTTCTAGAGACTCCTCGGCTGCCTCTACATAACGAAAGGGGGAAGGCTTGTTAACCAGCATCTCTTCTTCTCCGTACACCACCACGATCTTGTCATTGACTTCGAACTTCACCCTCTGATGCAGAGAGGAAGGAATAGCCCCAGCCATATGGATCCATGGCCTCCCGAGTAAGCAGCTGTATGAAGAAGAAATGTCCATGACTTGAAAATTAACATAGAATGTTTCTGGACCTATTTGAATGGGGAACTCCATCTCCCCTATCACCTCCTTCTTTGACCCATCGAATGCCCTCACCAAAGTTGAGCTTGGCTTCATAAAGGAACAATCACATTCAAAGATGAACCGTTGTCGATCAAGACCCGAGCCAACACAAAATCCCCACATTTAACAGCGATATGCAAAGCTTGATTGTGCTTCCTTCCCTCTGGGGGGAGCTCCTCATCAGTGAAGGTCAGGTGGTTGGCAGTTACAATATTCCCAACTACTTCATCAAACTGGCCAACAGTAATATTCTGAGCAACATGGGCTTCATTCAACACCTTCATGAGAGCAGTTCTATGCGCTTCTGAACTCATCAACAAAGACAGCATCGAGATCTTTGCAGGAGTTTGGTTCATCTGATCGACCACTTTATAATCACTTTGTCTCACTATCTTGATAAATTCATCATTTTCTGGCTCTGTCCTTTTCCTCTTCTGAATATCCTCTGCATCTTTTTCCTTACCCTTACGGGCTCTATCTTCGGCTTCCTTGGAGGATTCACCTCGAACAGACTCAGGAGCATACATCCGACCACTCCTTGTCATGCCACTTGTCCCAGTTATATTTGTAATAGAAGTGCTTGGAGAAACCCCTACCGGAGGCAGGATGCTGTAGATCCACGGCACAACACTGTCTTTCTCATAAGGGAATGGACCTGGGATTTCAATAACCACCGGCTGTGGTTTTCTGGCCTCTTTGCCATCATTGAACTGTAACATGAGCACACCTTCTTCTTTCTCAACTATCTCCAACCGAACTACATAACGGTCCATCAGATCTTGTAAAACAGACTTAAAAACCTCACAAGCACCTGCACACATAGGGTCAGTACACACACAGCCTTTCTGAATTATTCCCCATCTGCATAGCTCAGCATATATGTCTTCCAGAGGAGTCTTGATACTCTCAACATTTCTTATCATGATCCGGCTCCCAGAATCCTCTATGGCATTGGTAGATGGTGCCCCATGACCTGGCAAGGGATTAATTGTCGTGCTCGGATTATTCTGCTTAAAAGATAGCCAATTGGCATCAATTAGGTCTTGGACTACATGCTTGAATGCCTTGCAATCTTCAACTGTATGACCAACCCCTCCACTGTGGAAACTACATGTTGCATCAGCATTATATCCCCTGGGAAAGGGGGGTTGAGCCGGCTTCATAGGGCGAGTGTTGACTAGATTCTTGGCAATGAGGTGATTAAACAGCTCAGTATAAGTGATGGGAATCGGATCAAAACTGGTACGTCTCCTTTCTTGGTAATTCTGAGTCCTGTGACCTGGATTATCCTGCTGCGGCTGAGCGGGAACAGAGAATGGAACTTTCTGTGGTGGAGAACTGAAGGACTGACCTCCCCCTGCAGTAATAACATTTGTTTCTCCTTCCTTTTTCTTAGGGAAATTAGAAAAAGGTTTCTTCTGCCCACCGGAATTGCCAAAACCTCCGGCAATTTTTCCACTACGCAATCCATGTTCCAAACGCTCCCCAATGACCACCATATCAGAGAAACTAGAGGAGACACTACCCACCAACAGATCATAGTATATCCCTGGGAGAGTTTCCATGAACATATATACCATTTCCTTTTCTGTCAACGGTGGCTTTACCTGGGCTGCTACACTTCTCCACTTCTGAGCATATTCTTTAAATGATTCTCTGTCACCTTTGCTCATGTGTTGTAGATGAGATCTGTCAGGAGCAAGATCCATATTGTACTGATACTGTTTAAGAAATGCTTCAGAGAGATCCTTCCAACTATGGATGTCGGAGGATTGCAGCTGCATATACCAGTCTAGAGACGCTCCGGTCAGACTGTTTTGAAAGAAATGGATCAACACCTTATCATCATGGGCATAATCTGCCATCTTCCTAACATACATCGTTAGATGGCTGGAGGGACACCCAGTGCCACGGTACTTATCAAAATCTGGCGCTTTGAATTTGGGGGGGATAACAACACCTGGAACAAGACACAGGTCCCGCGCATCCTTAGCCCTTGTACCTGACCCTTCCATTGCCCTCAATCGTTCATCTAGCAAATGATATCTATCTATTGGCTGTGAACTTTCGACCATCTGGCCCTGAGGATAGCTCCCTGGACTGAAGTAGTAACCCCCATACTGAGCGGGGTTTCCCATTTGATAAGCAGCATTTGGAGGATTCATAGTAATCTCCGGAACAGGAGCAGGGGAACTTCTTGGAGGTATAATACTGGGACTAGGGATCTGAATGTGTGGCACACCCACAGCTCCAATAGAAGCAACCACAGCAGGCTGACTTGTCACCACAGGAATGGCTTCAGCGGTGGATGGTGTATAATTCATGGGCATCCCCCAAGGATACCTTTGTGTATTTGACTGTGTCTGACCATTTGCCCCCGAAGAATGACTAACTTCGGCACAGGAGAGGATGAGCGATTCACGACTTCAGTGATCTGGGAGGAGAAACAAAGGTAATGGCCCCTTCGGATTCACGATCGCGCGCGGCCCGGCGGCGACCCCACTTCTCAGATTTTGCAGCATATTCATTACCTCGGCCATCTGAGTTTCCATGGCCTCCATCTTAGTTTTCAGAGCTTGGTTCTCCTGAGCAAGCTGCTCAAGATTAAGGATCTCTACCATTGTTTCCTCTGGTCCCAGACTGTCTTCGTTGGACGCCATCAGCTTCGCTTGCAAACGGGTGAAGTAGCGATGTGGACGAACCAGCTTGCCTTTTTCTCTGAACTTAGAAAGAAATGTTTTTATGAGTGCCAGAATGCATGAAATGAATGGATGCATAAATATATACATATGCGCATGAAATGTGGATGCGTTTCTCTCACGTGGTGCCAGGGAAATTGCGCATTTTATTTTGACAAGCAACGAGGATCGAGAATATGAAATGAACCATACATTTATATTTAGACTGAAACATACAATTCTTTTATTCATTCATAATGAAAAGACAAGAGTACATCATAAAGAGTTCTTAGAGCATTAAAAGAAAATTACAACAACTGGAATTTCAAACAACAGCTAAGTCCATGCACTGGTTCCTCTTTCTCTTTCTTGAAGTGGAAGGACGATCTGCCCGACCCCTTATCTCCTGAATCAGACCTCTGACATATCCGATGAAGCTTCGAACCTCCGCCGGAGTGGTGAATACATCTATAGCACGCTCAGCATCCCTCAAGCGCCTAGGAACGCCTGTAACAGTATCATAACATAACTTGGACAAGTAGGCATACTTTTCTTGCAAGCACCTGCAGTGATCATCCGACCTTTGGCGTTCTTCCATCGAGATAAGTCATCTCGACCTTGAACCTCTCTAGTAAGCCATTCTGGTGCCTTACATGGTCCTCCAAGGTCGTGGATCTCACAAGCTCTCCCTGGAACATGGCTTTACAATCCTCAAGCCTCTCTTGCACCAATTCCCTTGCTCGCATCTCATCCTGGAGTCTTTTCTCATAATCAGCAGAGAGGGTCTCTAGCTGTGCATTTGCTTCCCTCAATTGGCTCCTCAAGCTCCTTTCTAAATCCTTAGACACGCTCAACTGAGCCTTCCACGCCCGGGCATCACCAAGCGCTCTATCTCTTTCTAGATTTCGGGCTTTGATTTCACTTGTAGCACTCTTGAGACCACCCTGCATATCCAGGAGCTTCTGATTGCCAGCAGCAATTTTCTCTTTACAATCGGCAAGGCATTTTTCCTTGCGCTCATTTTCTCGTTCTAAACTCTTTTTCTCTTGGAGCAACTTTTCTATCTGGGCCTGCAACTCTAGCTTCTCCTGCTGAGACTGGGATAAGGCAGCCTTGAGTCCCTCAACCTCCTCATTAAGGATGGGAGTAGGTGGAGGGATCTCAATCTCGATCTGAGGAACAACTCTGAAGGGGAGTTTAACTGTCTGAACCCGGAGCCGGACCCACTGTAAATAGTCTTCACCCACACTTGTATCTCTGCGACCTAATTCAGCATGCCCTTTCCTTACTGGCCTATCCCAAGCCCGGACAATCCTTCTCAACAAGCTCAAGTTTTCAGAACCTCTATCATGCAGCACAAAACCGATTAAAGACTCCTCCAAAGGTGGACTTGTCATAGAATATCCCTATTGCCTCAAGGCGAGAGCTGGGTTGTAAGTGACACATCCCCTGGTACCAACAAGAGGAACATTTGAAAAACCATTGAGATGAACAACAAATTCTGACGCATCACGGGCTAGAGTGCACCATTGAATATCACATCCCCTGAGGTTGGCAATGAACTGCTTCCACTCATCTTTCCCCTTTTCTTCAACATGCCCTCTAAACACATGCGAGACAAACCACTGGTACAGCACCGGCAAGCAACACATAACCATCCCTCCTCCTTTGGCATGACGATCAACAAGAGAGTAGTACAGGTCGGCTAAAATGACAGAAGTAGGGTTTTGCCCCCGCTTTTTGAATGCAAGGAACACATCAATAGCTGCTGCATCAACAAAGTTATCCATGCTGGGAAACAGGACAACCCCATAAATAAGGAGGGCGAGCACATCAGAGAGGGTTTTCCATTCTTTCTTGGCGAATAAGACCTCAGCTTCAGCTTCTAAGTATTTCCTTGATAGACCTTGCTTTTGACCCTTGACTTCCACTTTTTTGGCTAAGACTTCTTCCTTGACTTGAAGAATACCGGCCAAAGCTTTGGCTAATGAATACTTCTCCACATAAGAATACGGTTTGCAGTTTACAGTAGGAAAGCCCAAAATCTTCTCAAACTCTTCTAAGGTCGGGACCAACTGATAATCTTGGAAAGTGAAGCAGCGATACTCGGGATCAAAGTACTGGGCCAATGCAGTGAGGGCTTCAGTCTGGACATTCACCTCCAACAAATCTAGGATATTACCATACATGCTCTGAAAAGCCTCCTTTCGCCACGAGGGGAATTGATTGCCGAGCCTGACCAAGCTTTGGACGTCTTGTTGCTTGAAATTCCACTTAAGGGTTCTTTTCAAATTCTGATCCATTTTCCACTGATACCTACAATTCCCTGACACCGGTGAGAATGCATGCGAAATGAATGCGTGAATGAATGCATGATGAGAATGATTGAAAGAAAATTATTTACAACATAGGATTTTCAAAAGCTGGAACTTCACACTTCTGGAAAAATATATATTTTTTTTTCGAAAAAACTTTGGATGTTGGGGTATGCAGCTCTTCTGTGTCCTACAGGGTTTCTTAGAGACAGGATCTAAGGCTTTTCTAAGGGTGCACATTTCAAGGAAAGCACTAAAAGGCGGCCCTAAATAAGGTTCCTAGAGCCAACGACTTCGTCTGAGAGCACCGATCACAGGGCCGTACGTCCAAGTGATGATGTCATCAAACAAAACCAAACTCTAGGTGAAGTCTTCGCAATCACCCAACAAGACGTACGTCCAGTGAGCAACCACTAATGACTTCGTTCTAGCCTAAGATATACTCTAGCCCGGGTATAGGGCTGTCTCACCAAGAAACAAAAAAAAATAAAGGGAGTGCAACGTGTGTGTAGGAGCATAATGCCAAACATACCCCCACCTGCAAAGAAAATCCAGAAACAGTCCAACCAAAGAAAGTCGTCTACCCTAGGGTTTTGCACATATCATTCAAGTCTAAGCAAGAAATCAACCTAAGGTATTAACAATCATCCAAAACTCTGCTTACCTTAAGAGAAATGAGCTAAGAAGAGGGGATCATGATTGAGGGGGGAAGTGCATGAACTTACCAAAGAAAGGGAGCGAAGAAGAAGGGAACATGCGAGATGGGGAGAATATGATGCATAAGTATAAGTAAAGAAAGGAAAAAGGGTAAGAGAAAAACAAAAAGCAAGTGTAGAAATAAGCAAATGCACATGAATGCAGTACAATGATAATGCAAGAGAAACCATCAAGCATCACAAAGAAAAGAGAGAAAAGAAAAAGGAAAAGAAAAGGAAGAAAAAGAAGAGATAGAACAATTTTTTCAAATCAAACAATTTAAACCACGCATCAAATTAATTAGGCTTGACCCTCATTATTTTTTTTTTTTTAAAAAAAAATTGTCCCCAGTGAAGTCGCCAGCTGTTGCACCCCGAAAAATCCGGTTTGGACTTCTCGATGTACAACGTGGGAAGGTTTATGAAGCCGCCATCAATATTTTAGTTTTGAGACGAAAATATTGCAAAAACGTCTTTTATGTACAAAGCGGGTGGTCTTTTCGAAAACAAGAAATGTAGGTTTGGGGGTCGGTTAGGTACGTCTTTTTGTTAATTACCTCCTTTCTACCGAAAGGGAACCTTTAATTTGATGTGTGGTTTTGAAATGTTTGATTTGAAACGATCGTTCTACTTCTTTTCTTTTCTTTTGGTTTCGATTGAGAAATTATTTTATTGGAAACGGGAAAAAAGAATATTTTTGGCATCTTTGAAAAGCGGAACAAAACAAAGATTTTTTTTTAAAGGGTGCTTGACGGGACGTGAGCCCGGTCCTACGTATCCCCACTGTGATGAGGAATCAAAGCTACGTAGTTCTTGGTTTTTTTGCGTCCGAAGACGGCTTTGTGATTTTTTTGAAAGTGTGCTTTTTGCGTCCGAAGACGGCTTTTGTGATTTTTTTTGAAAAAAGTATGCCTTTTTTTTGCGTCCGAAGACGGCTTTTGTGATTTTTTTTAGGAAAAAGTGTGTTGGTGTTTTTTATTGTAGGGGTTCTCGGTCCTAGACTGTACAGTCCAATAGACCTAGAACAAAGACAGCCCCGCCTGTACAGACGACGTGCCCCACTACTTTTTGAAAAATGATCTTTTTTGATTTTCTTAGGAAAAAGGTTTGTTGCGAGGTTGGTTGCTTTTATTGAGCAAGTATCTTAGGCTCGCACGAACTGTACAGCTCGCTAATCCTAAGACGCTAACCAATATCGGAAGTACATCCGAATCGATAACTTACTCATTTTGGAAAAGGGTTTGAAGTTGTTAATTACTTGCTTTATTTATCATAAGTATCCCAAGACGTTTGAGTTGTACAGCTCCGGTCTTAGGACGTTAGACAACACCGGCCGTACGTCCGACTTGCCTCCTTATGAGTTTTGAAAAAGGTTGTTTATTGATCTCAAAAGATTTGATTAACTTGGGAAAGCGATTTGAAGAGTATTGACTCTTGGAAAAAGTCTTTGAAAAAGATTGATTAGAAAGGATAAGAAGAGAATTTGGGGGTGGCATTGGCCACAAAGAAAAGAAAGTAGAACATTCAATCATTTTTCAAGTCAAAACCAAGACACAATACTTACCAATTCGCAAGCAAAAGTAATCAACAATTAGAACACACGCATACTCATTACCATTTACCACAACTATGCACAAGAATGATATTGAATTATCAACAATTAAACAATTAGCACAAGAATAGAAGATTGAATCATGTTAAGTAATCCTCCCACTATGGTTAAAGTGCATGAAGCACAAGTGAGCCTCATATTGCCAATCATCAACAAACCACAAATGGCAAGCAAATCATGTCATAACAAACTTGGGAAAAATCAATTTTACAACCCATTTCAATTTGGTTTACAAGTGAGGTCACAAACCCTAATTCACATCATAATTTGCAAAACACAAGATTTTTGAAACAATTTTTATTTTCTTTTCACAAGACTTAGCAACAATTATTTTTGTGATTTAGCATATCAAGTAAGCATAAAAGGGCCCCAAGGCCGAAACATATTGTAGTCCAAACCAAAACTTATTTCATGTAAAAACCAAAAGAAAGAAGAAGTAACAAAACCCTAAAACTTGGTTTGAACCCAAGGTATCATTTAGCCCAAAAATCATCAAATTCTTTCATCAAAATTTAACCAATCCCATGGATAAGCATGCATACATTGTAACAGCCTGGGTCCACCACCCCAGCGCTATTACTCAAAGAACTCCTCTACCCCATGTAGAGTTTTTGCCTTCCGTGGGAATCGAACCTCGTACCTCATGTACATTTCCAACGCATTCCCACTACCAATTGAGCTACTAGCTCAATTGGTAGTGGGAATGCGTTGGAAATGTACATGAGGTACGAGGTTCGATTCCCACTGAAGGCAAAAACTCTACATGGGGTAGAGGAGTTCTTCTTTGAGTAATAGCGCTTTGGGTGGTGGACCCAGGCTGTTACAATAAAAAAGCTCAATTGGTAGTGGGAAAGAGTGGAACTTTGTATTTGAGCCCCATGTACAAGGTTCGAATCCCACGGAAGGCAAAAATTCTACAAGGGGGGTAGAAAAGATCTTGAGTAATAGCGCCGGGGTGGCCGCTGCGGTGGACCTGGGCTGTTACACTCACTCCCATTTTCATTCAGAGAAGAAAAACGAAATTTAGAGAGAGCAAGGGAGGAGAAGGGTTGCGCGGCGCTAGGAGAGGGAAGAAGAAGAAGAAGAATTTCGCCGGTCCTCAAAGATTTGGTTCGTGTGTTGCTGTGGTTACGTGTGATGCCTTCAATCGTCTTCTTCGGAGCTTACGTTTAAGAGGTAAGGGTGAGCGTTTTGATTTAACATGATCGATTATATAATGGGGTTTTGAGGGGTTTGTGGGATTTGATTTTGTGGCTGGAATTGTTGATGTTTGATTGATTTATTATTGTTGAGGAGTTTGGTTTCGATGAAATTGATGAAATTGGGATTGATTTGTTGTGGTTGATTTGATTGTCTCTAGATGATGTATGTAATGGTGAGTTTAAAGAATCGATGGTTTTCCTCAAAAAAATGTAACTTGGAAATCGATTCTGGGCTCTAAATAGAAGCCAGAAATCGATTTCCTTCTTTAAATACAAAGCAAGGAATCGATTCCTCCCTTTAGAAATGAAGGCAAGAATCGATTTCCCCCTTTAAAATAGAAGCAAGGAATCGATTCCTCCCTTTAGAAATGAAGGCAAGAATCGATTTCCCCCTTAGTAATGAAGCAAGGAATCGATTCCTCCCTTTAGAAATGAAGGCAAGAATCGATTTCCCCCTTTAAAATAGAAGCAAGGAATCGATTCCTCTCTTTAGAAATGAAGCATTGAATAGATTTCCCTCTTTAAAAATGAGAGCTATGAATTGATTCCTCTTTTGAAAACAAGTAGCTATGAATTGATTCCTCTTTTGAAAACAAGTAGCTATGAATCGATTCCTCTTTTGAAAACAAGTAGCTATGAATCGATTCCTCTTTTGAAAATCTTAGGTGTCTTTCCGAATTGAAACATGACGATTCTTAACAAAAAAAAATTTGTGATGCTATGTTATATAAATGAGTCTCGGTGAACCGTTATACTACTAGTGTGCTAATTGACTATGGCTAGACTGTGGTTTACCACTAAGGTCAGAATTTCTTTCGCTGGTGTATTTACAAGGGCATCACTGAGAGTCTTGCAAAGGTGGCCAATGCCTGTTGCAAGTAGTATCAGTTACCTGAGTAATCCCATAGTCAATCAGTGCACTATTTTATAACACCCTAATCTAAAAGACAAATGAAGTATATATATATATATATATATATATATATATATATATCGAATGATGATGAGGATATGTGTGTTATGATGATGTAATATGAACAGCGATGTTTTTGCGAAGAGTGTACTCTATGAGTAATTGCTTGATGATGATGTATTATGATTCGTGATGATTGATGATGTGTAAACTCTATGAGTATAATTATAGTGATGATGTATAATGATTGTGATGATTTGCGAAGGAATACACTCTATGACTTGCTTTATAACGATGACGAGGCACTCTAGGTGAGTTTTGGTGAGTTGCACATGTGTTTCATAGAGTCTCATGGCATGTGCATTATTTTGCGATGTTTAGGCTTGGCCACTTTTGCGATGTTTAGGCTTGGCCACTTTTGCGATGTTTAGGCTTCACCATTTTGCAATGATATGGTACCATCATGCATATGCCCCAGTGGGGTTGCATCTTCATGCATAATCATGACCGTATCTTGTTGTTGTTTGTGATTGGAGCCGTTGTTGTTGTGTGACCATGAATTGGTGATGTTGATGATGCTATGTGATTGCTCGCTCTCATTTCTCTATTATGTATCCGATTATGTTTTATTGAAATTCTCACACCTTCTCGCTTGGAATGTTGCTCTATTGTGGCAACGCTGCAGTAACCCCGAATGAAGGTCCTGCTTTGCTTCTTTGATAGCCATTGGGATGTCACGTAAGTCGCTCTCGATCTTTGTAGCACCTAGGGGCGTAGTTTAAGTTTGTTAGTTTATTAATTAAGCGCTTAATGATTTTATGGTTGATGTGAGGCGTGTTCGTACGGCGGTTTTAGCGGCGATGATTTTTATTCATTGTGACGAAAAATTCCTTTTGTTTTGGAGTTTAATTTTTATGACGATGGTTTTGCTGCATAAACTTTAATGAGTAAAAATGATGAGTTTTTATGACGAGGTAGCATTTCTTTTCTACCAATTAAATTAATATTTTTGAAAAGGAAATTACTCTGATAATGACGTGTAAATTGAGGGGTAGAAAAGGGGTGTTACACTGTCCATTATCGCTGGATGTATCCAATAGAGAGGTAAAATATATGTTTTAGCTTCTTTTTTATATGTTTTCAATTTGATAATGTAATGGTTATTCTAAACGACATTTGCATATATAGGTATCTTGGACATTTAAAATCCTACGTTCGTAATAAAGCACGTCCCGAAGGGTCTATAGCAGAAGGTTACCTAATGGAAGAAATCCTTACCTTTTGTTCAAGGTATTTAGACAATATTGAAACAAGAATGAATAGACCTCCTCGTGTAGATGATGAATCCGACACCATGGAGGCTCGATCCTGGATAACCGAACTATTTCCTATAATTGGAAAATCGGTTGGTGGTTCTTCGTATTTTACTCTTACACCAAGAGAAAAGTTACGAGCTCATCGACACGTGCTAACAAATTGTCAAGTTGTTGATTATTATCTTGATAAAGTATTTCTTCACTTAGATTGACCGTTCGTTTTCTTTTTCGTAGGTACATCTAATACTATAAAATTACATAGGCAATTTAGAACTATTGTGCGAAGGAAACTTAGGGAAAAAATGCTTGAGAGATAGACAAACGAGGTTCATAGAGAATTACGTTCGTTGGTTCGCCAATCGTGTAAGTGTTTATGCTATTTCTATTTCATTAATATTTCTATTTCATTAATATTTTCGCAATGTGATTAATAATCTACACTATGACATTCAGATTGGGAATAATCTTGACACTCTTAGCATACAAGATAAAGATGTTCTTGTTAGTCTTGCACAATGTCCTTTTAATCAAGCTAGAAGGTTCACCGCGTTTAATGTTAATGGATACAAGTTTCGGACTTTAGAACGAGACAAGTTTCTAAAAACTCACAATAGTGGAGTTTTTGGCATGTTTGGAACGAGAAGTTATTCAAGCAAAGAGTGATACTCAAATGAGGTTTGGAGGGTGCCTTACTATGGACGATTAGTAGACATCATTGAGTTGAGCTATAGTGGTTTCCACGAGTAGTCATGTTTAAATGTGAATGGGCTAATACCACTAATCCAAGAGGTTTGAAGATGGATAAGTTGGGCTTTACCTCTATCAAGTTTGCACGAAATATACATAGTGGAGAACATGAAGACGATGAACCATACATTAGAGCTTCCGAAGCTCAAATGGTCTATTATGTAGAGGATTAGAATGAACAAGGTTGGAGTATACCAGTTCATTTGAAACCAAGAGACTAGTATGATATGGGTGAAGATGAGAATGAAATTGTGGCATCCAACGAGACATACCCATCACAAAATCTGGAACAATTTTTCTTGGATGATAATACACATATTCCTTTAGCAAGAGTAGTTTTAGATAATGAACACGAAAGTTCAAATGTTAATGAAAATGTTGATGACGATGATCAAGATATGGTTTTATGAATGTGATTGGTAGTTTATTCTATGTAATATTGTTGCTAACTCTTTTAGTTTAACTATGACATAGTTTGTTTGAGATTGATCTCAATCCTTTTAATGTTTCCATTAAATGATTTACTTTACTTAAATTCCTTTTTGATACGGTGTTATGAATTTCTCGTCCATTACTTATGCTAATCTGAATCAAGGTTTATGATTATGTCGTAAGCTTTATGCCATTACTTGCTAACCAAAGTGAGTTTTCTAATTTAATACGTGCATGTGAGTTTTCATAGAATATATGCATGCGATTTCTTCGATTTTGATTTATTGCCTAACATGTATTGGTAGGTATGCCTCCTAAAAGAAGATATGATGGCCTCCGTAATGGTCAACCCACATCCGTTCAAGGACATGATTCTTACGTGAGAAGCACCCATAGGGTACCGCTACCCCCAAAGGGTGTCTATGCCTAACCCATCTTCATCTTTGGAAGATGACATTCCCGAGTTCGATGATGTGCCCTTTCCAAATGAAGCTGGTATCTCAGAAGGTTCATCTTCAAAAATACCCAAGACTAATCCCAAATGGATAGTGGATGTTATTGGTAAATAAACTCTAATTAGGTGGTGTATTTTCCATTATTTATATTTCGGTGTACTAATATTTTGACTTATTTTGTGTTAGATGAGGAGGGTAATCGCAGCCAAAGAAGCCTAAAAGTGCGAGATTTGATTCCAAACCGCCTAGGATTCAAAGTTATGACCCAATGGAATGCAAAAATCAACAACTTGGTTGGGTGTCTGCTGGTTTATTAGGAGGGTTTTTGGGTTTTCTTGGAAATCATTTTGACAAATTCCCTATTTTGTACACGGATTGGCGTGAAGTCCCTATGGATTACAAAAATAATTGTTATGAGAAAGACATAAAGGTATAGAGCAAAATTACTTAATACATTTTATTGTTATTTATGTTTTGTTACTAACATCTTTTATTGTAATTGTATTAAAGACAAAATTTGTGGTAAATGATGGAGCTCACAAGAAATTGATTTTATCAAGCTTGGGAAAGAAATGGAAGGACGATCGTTGCAAGCTTTTTAAAGAAAATTATAACTGGGAGCTTACTCGTGAAGAAAATACTCGGAACCCACGGAGGACATTCCCCAGCATCATTGGAGGAAGTTTTTGGAGTATAAATTTGAAACACAAAACTATGGTAATAACATAACTTTTCTTAAATTGGTTCTTTGTTTAATTTGATTAGTATCAGCTTAATTGGTTTCATTTCTTTGTTATTGATATTGTGGATGCAGAATTTTTTCCCTATTATATCCTTCAGGAATGAAACATTAATAATTTTTTCCCTATCATATCCTTCAGAATTAATATAAATTACTTTGTTAATGACTTTGTTTATAGGCAATGGCCGATCAAAAATGCTGAAAACCGCTCGAAGCAACAGGTTCCTCATACATTAGGGGCTAAGACAATTGCCAGAAAGCAACATGAGATGGTATCATATCTCATTTTTTCTATTGTTTGAAAATCATAGAAAATGGTTTAACTATATTTATATGGTGATACGATTTAGGAAGAGCGAGATGGGCGGACTTATACTAGAGCAGATATGTATGAAATTGCTCATAAAAAATCAACTGGTGATTTTGTTAATGATGAAGCAAGACAAAACCATGTAAGTCCAATATCATATATGTATAGCTATGTTTGATTGCAACATATCATATTATTGGGCACATCGTAAATCTTTA
Organism: Oxytropis ochrocephala; assembly: GCA_020916435.1. Taxonomy (NCBI): domain Eukaryota; kingdom Viridiplantae; phylum Streptophyta; class Magnoliopsida; order Fabales; family Fabaceae; genus Oxytropis; species Oxytropis ochrocephala. The sequence goes on from CM037093.1 coordinate 49,529,995, forward strand.
TGTCTTTCTTCAATACATGTAGGAAAAATTACAACAAGCGAGATCTTGAGGGTTCTTACGAGCATGAAGCCTTTATTGAAGTTTTCGGAAAGAACATCCTGGGTATAGTCGAGGCATGGGACTCGGTGTAACACCAACTCACTCTCTGAAATGATTCTCGTTTCTCGCGACAGATTCATATGATTTTCAAGCTAATGAAAAGATGTCACGAATCAGAGTCAAATTGATTCTTTACAAGCACAAGTTGTTGAGGTTGAAAGTTTAAAGGCAAAAGTCTGAAGTTGATGCTCTAAAGGAACAAGTTCTTTGAATTACCTCTTTTGAAGGAACAACTTGCTTTTGTTATGCAACTTCTTAAGCAAAATCCGGTGAGACAATATTTGTCTTAATGCATTAAATCATGCTTATTGATCCAATGGAAAAGTTGCTAATTTATGACGATTCTTCGCTTGATTATTTATGACGATTACTATCATGATTATTTATGACGATTCTTTGCTTGATTGGTTATGAAGTCAATTATGGTGCATTTTTCATTGGCACATACTCTTGTTATAAATGGGGTGAGCACAACGACACATACTCTTATTAGATGACTGGTTTCGGTTTGTCCATCTAAGCCTATTTTAAAATTGTTTTACGGTTTTGAATGACTCGTAGCGAGTCGTTTCTTCTCTTAGATGAATTCGGTTTGTGTGATTCTCGTTTTTTTTAAGAACAATAAAAATCTTCCATTACCAGAATGACACATAAGCATAGTGCAAGAACCAAGTTTATGTTATTATTATCATTTTCTCTTGCAAAGTTTTGATTTGTTCATTTTTCTTCATTGGTGTGAAGGGTTTTCATTTTTGAATTGGGATTACATGAAATCTAGTAATGGGTCAATTTGGATTTGTCTATGTGGTAAAGGGATTCATGTTAGTTAGCTCATCGTCTTTGTAGATTCTTTTATTCTTTGTTTTTGAGAGATTGATAGTTACCCTCTGAATGTTGAGCTCTTTCTGCTATATTTGCTCTATCTTTGTGTATAAGGAATTTGGTAATTTTTGAACTTGTGGTGCTTGAGTTTTGAAGAAATTTAGTCTGGTCTTAGTTTTAGTGCTATTGTTTGAATTGAACTGAATTGTACACTCTGTAGCATCGACACTCTGTATGGGAGAGTTTGTGGTTTGGATTTGTAATGTGAAATGGAGAAAACATATATGTCAGGGAGGTTAAGATAATTAAGAGATCTTAATTAATTATTCATATTATTAATTGTCTTATTGGGAGGTTGTGAAGTCAACAATAATTGTTCATTACTTGGGTTTTAGTTTTGGCTACAATATTGATTCTAACTTAATTTATGGCTCTTTTTTTCCAGTCGCTTAACTTGGAATCACAAGATGATTTGAGACGCTCTTCTGGTGCCAGTCACACAGGACAAAATGAAGCAAGCCCATCCCGTAGGACATCTAGATAGATGATTCTATTTGGTTGTATTTTGATGTTATGAACTAGTTTTGCTAGTTGGTTGTACTTTGAGATTTTATGAACTAATTAAGTCGGTTGTACTTTGATGTTATGAACTAATTTAGTTGGTTGTATTTTGGTGCCATGAACAACTAGATTTGGATGTATGAACTAAGTTCTAGTTATTATGAACTAAATTTGGTTTCTAGAAGGTTCAGATGTGATTTTGGCATAATTGTAGTTTCTTTAATAGGTACAAGTTGGGTTAGAAAGGTACGAAAAAAAAATCGGGTTTAAAATTTAAAAAAATTATTTTTAACTTGCGGCGGTTGCAACCGCCGCTAGTGTTGGTGGGAAAATTTTGGCGCGTAGCTTTGCGACAGTTAATAACCGCCGCTAGTGTTGGTGGGAATTTTTGGCGCGCACCTTGGCGGCAGTTATGAATCGCCGCCACACGTGCGGCGGTTTGTGCGACAGTTCTTGGAACCGCCGCCAAAACTACCTGGCGACGCTAGAAATAACGGCGCTACAGGAACCGCCGCCAACATAAATCCACGGCGGTTAGAACCGCCGCCGCTCTCACTTTTAACCGCCGCCGTTCCTCCGTTTCTATGTAGTGGTATTTATCGCAACGGCCAGCTCGCCCCAGTGGTATAAATACCACCTCCATTCATACTGTCAGGTACGCAATTCCTACCCTGTGATACCTTGCCCGTTAGCACACCTCTGACTAGAGCGTCGGAGTGTCTTTGCAGGTACCACCCGAGGTGCTCTCAAAACCGGTCCTCATCCCCTCTCAGCGACCGGACGAAGGAGCAGCAGGCAACGAACACTTGGTGATCAAGGGACGATCATATCCGTTTGAGCGTTACATGAAGATATTAAAAGGATATATGAAAAATCGATCACGACCTGAGGGTTGTATTGTTGAGCGCTACATAGTTGAAGAGGCTATTGAGTTTTGCACGGGTTATCTATCTAGTCTTGAATATTCTGTGGGACTGCCAAGGTCTCGTCATGTAGGAAGGATTAGTAAAGGGATGACAGGAACTAAATTAATGATGGTATCAAGGAAAGAACTAGAGCAAGCACACTTGTACGTTTTTCACAATGATAGTGAGGTTGATTCATATGTTGCCAAGCACAAGGAGATTCTTAAGAGTCAATTCCCGAGAAAGAAGCAAGTTTGGTTAGCAAAAGAACACAATAGGAGTTTCATAGTGTGGCTAAAACATCACATTGATGGTGAGTGTGTTTCGAATCCTACTTCAATTTCAAAAAGATTGAGATGGTTAGCAAAAGGTCCAAATATACATGTCTTCTCTTACAACAGCTATCTAATGAACGAGTGCACTTTCTATACAAAAGAACAAGATGATCAGAGTAAAATTCAAAATAGTGGGGTGACTCTTGTAGCTCATTCTATGCATGCATCCATTGCAAAGACAAATCCCATATATGCGAATATGTCTTACTTTGGCTTCATTGAACACATATGGGAGTTGGATTACAATATGTTTCAGGAGCCCGTGTTCAAATGTGAATGGGTTGACAATATCTTGGTTTCTGATTGATGAATCGGGGTTCATGCGGGTGAATTTCAACAAGTTAGGATATAAAGATGAACCTTTTATTTTAGCATCGCAAGCTCAACAAGTGTTTTATGTCACCGATCCAGATTAATATCAATTGGTCTATTGTTCTATTGATGACAAAAATTTGTGTATAACAACGATGATGATGAAGCACCCGATGATGTTGGTGTTGAGGACGACCACTTTCTTGAGTAACATCGAACCAATAATAGGGGAAAATACTTCTATAGAGGATGTTGTATATTTTAGAAAAGATCATAATGATGGAATTACTATTAAATCGGAAAAAAATACCAAGACGCGAATTGCAAACAAAATTTTATCTAGGAAAAGGAAAAGGTAATATAGACTTAATGATATCTCGTTATTTTTTATTAATAGATAATTATATTGTTTTTGTAAATTTAACAATAACATGGATTATGTTATATTGCAGGTCAGATGGCATCACTTAGTGATCATGAGAGTTGTGACATCCGGGGCTGAGGAGGGCGGGGAGTGATCGCCGGTGCCCAAAAAGGTGGCATGGCAAAGAGCGGCTCCTGGAAGCTTCAAAGCGAAGGCGCGTGAATGAACCGAATACGCACCCGGAATGAGAGGGATCCCGAGGTCATGCGGTATGGGGTATGCATATTGAAGGAAGGCTTAAAAGAATTGATTTGAACTACCTATACGAACAAGGTGCATCTTCTTTTCGGGAGCTCATCCCATAAGAACTCCATAGTTAAGCGTGCTTGGCTTGGAGTAGTAGTGGGATGGGTGACCTTCTGAAGTTTCCTAAAGCATGCAAGTGAGGACAAAATCATCTTGAAAAGACTCGTGTTGGTTCGTGGGGCGATCAACGATTCTAGAAGCGATGCAGGATGTTACAAATGGTATCGAGCGGCGAGACCTCTCCCGATCACGGTGTGGTTCGAGGGCGAACCAAGCGGAAGCCGGTGGGCATGTGACATCCGGGCCGAGGAGGCGGGAGTGATCGCCGGTGCCCAAAAAGGTGGCATGGCAAAGAGCGGCTCCTAGCGACTTCAAAGCGAAGGGCGCGTGAATGAACCGAATACGCACTGAATGAGAGGGATCCCGAGGTGTGCGGTATGGGGTATCTGAGTTGAAGGAAGGCTTAAAAGAATTGATTTGAACTACCTATACCAACAAGGTGCATCTACTTTTCGGGAGCTCATCCCATAAGAACTCCATAGTTAAGCGTGCTTGGCTTGGAGTAGTAGTGGGATGGGTGACCTTCTGGGAAGTTTCCCGGAAAGCATGCAAGTGAGGACAAAAACATGCTGAAAAGACTCGTGTTGGTTCGTGGGGGCAGTCAACAGTTCTAGAAGCAGTCTGGGATGTTACAAGAGTGGTCAAGACAGTAGTCATGAGGGTTGTGCTGTTATGTTTCTAGCTTTAATTTGTAGCTACTTTTGAGTTTCATAATGTTAGTTAGTTATTATGTTGTATGATTTGGATATATAATAATTATGTTGTAAGTACTTGTTAGTTTAATATGGTCTTTTGGTGATATGTACATATGTGTGTATCTATATTGGATTGTAATGATATTGGCTGAATTTTGTTGGAATGATATTTGATGAAAAAATATTTAAAAACAAAAATCAGTCGATAGGTAGCGTTTTAAAAAAAACGCTACAAATGAAATTAAAAAAAATCAGTCAATACATAGTTTTAAGGAGAAAACGCTAGAAATGAAATTAAAAATATCATTCAATACCTAGCGTTTTATAGAAAACGCTAGGAATTGTAAAGAGGAGCTAGAGGATCCCTAGCGTTTTACAAAAAACGCTAGGAATGGTAAAGAGGAGTTAGAGGATCCCTAGCGTTTTATAGAAAACACTAGGAATGGTAAAGAGGCGCTAGAGGATCCCTAGCGTTTTACAGAAAACGCTAGGAATGGTAAAGATGCGCTAGAGGATCCCTAGCGTTTTATAGAAAACGCTAGGAATTGTAAAAAGGCGCTATAGCATCCCTAGCGTTTTACAGAAAATGCTAGGAATTGTAATTATAATTCCTAGGCTTCCCTAGCGTTTTTGCTAGAAAGCGCTAGGCATTGTTATTAAAATTTTCACAAGGGCGGGTACCAAACTCTTCTCTCTCACACAAACTCAAGCAGACGTCTCTTCATCTACCTAACTCCTCCCTTGCGAAAACCTCTTCGTTCATCAGAAACGACCCATCCTCTTCGTTCATCCTCTTTGTTCATTAGCAACGAACAACCCACACTCCACGTCTTCCTCTCTCTCATTGGTGCTATCTTACCCAAAAACGCGCGACCCAGAAACCTAAAACCCAGAAACCCCAAACGTACCAGCTCTCCCTCTCTCTCCTTGGTGCTATCTTACAACGCAGTTCCCTCCCATTTGTTTCCTTTTTCTGCACTCTCTCTCCCTTTCAAAAGGTATTTACGCACATACTCTCTCCGGTTTTTTTTATGGTTTGTTATGTAGTTCTCTTTTGTATGGCTTTCTCTGTTACTTAGCTCAATGTTGTATTTAATTAGTTGTTAGATTAGTCTAGCTTAGCTAGCATTATTAACAGAAACTAGTGCATGGCTTTCCTAGTGCATGGCTTTCTCTGTTTTTTAGTGCATGGCTTTCCTATATATGTTTACTCTCGGTTCTTAAACTTTGACTAGTTGACTCTGATGTTATATGGTTGTGTAGTGGAAAAGTACAGAAAATTTTACATGGCATGCATTTCATTGAAACTAAATCAATAATCATCAACAAATTAAAGGCTATGATTCCAATATTTCATTTTACATTTATATATGTATTTATAGGTGAGGCGTATGCTTGTTCTATATTTTGTTAATCGTTTTGTTGGTTCTAAACAATTAGAAAGCTAAAACTCACTTTGAGTCTATTTCATTTGGGCCATTGCAAGTCGGATGGCATCACTTAGTGATCATGAGAGTAGTCATGAGGGTGGTGATGGGGGTGGTCATAGAAACACAAAGAAGTTCACTCCCGTGGAATGACAAAAAAAGAATATCGTCCATCGGATAAGTAAAGGACACGAGAAATATAGGGTAAGTTAATTACTAATTATTAATGTTGTTCTCTACCTTTCAAAGTTATCTAATTATTTAATGATTTAATTAATGCAGGTCAGATGGAGTGTTAAAGGTTTGCCTATTGGAGAGAACGACACAAATTTGATTAGTTTTATTGGTACTAAGGTGAAGCAAATGTTTCCAATTTCGATTAAAAGTTGGAATGAGAAAGATAATAGAGTTTTGCCTAAAACTGAAAGATGATTTACGGTCCTTAATACAGGTATATAATTTTAGACCTCTTTAATAATCTTATTTAGTGATTTTTTAGTTATATTTATTTAATCCATTTTTATGTATAAGTAGAAACAATTTGATGTGGATGATGCCCGAAAAGATTGGATACTCAAGGAAGCTGGAAGGTTGCATCGGGCTTATAGAACTGATGTAGGAAAAAGTATTCAAACTTCTGATGGGACCATCGACAGAGCCTCGACATTGTATTCGAAATTATAAGTAAGGAGGATTGGAGCAAATTTGTACATATACGCACTACAGATCCGGAGTACCCTTATAGAGGAGGATTGGAGCAAATTTGTACATATACGCACTACAGATCCGGAGCAAATTTGTACATATACTTATCTTTTTAAATAGAAAAAGAGCAAAGCCAATAAAGAAAGAGCTTCTAATCCCGAGTACCCTTATAGAGGAGGTTCTAGTGGATATCAAATTCTCGAAGAAAATTGGTTAGACACAATTAGTTTAATTTATTATGATTTAATGAATCTTTTAATTTACAGTTGATTAACAATTATTAAACTTAAATAGTTACTGCAAGAGGGGAAAGATCCAACTCAAGAATCCCTTGATCGTTGTACTGTCTGGTTAGAGGCCCGACAAAACAAAGATGGGGACATTGTGGATCCGAAAACTAAGGAGGTCAAGGACAAAATTGTAAGTATTATTTCTATCCGTTACTCGATTTTTTTTGACACGTGGACATATTTTTTATCGTAGATTAAATTTCTTTGACACTTGTTTATTATTTCTATCCGTTACTCGATTTTTTTTGACACGTGGACATATTTTTTATCGTCGATTAAATTTCTTTGACACTTAGTTATTATTTCTAACCGTTACTTATGTTTGTGCATCAGCAAAGCATATCACAATCTGTATCACAAGGAGATTTAACAGATTGTGATGGTGAACAAGATGTCCTTGCTCGTGCCTTGGGAAGGGAAGAGTATAAGGGTCGGATAAGAGGTTATGGATATGACATTTCTCCTACGACTGTGTTTGGGCCAAAGAGCCATAGCATGGGGTGCGGGGATTGTAAAGTCATGGCGGCAAAGTATGACGAGCTATCCAAGAATGTTGCTTTACTAATGGAAGAGAGACATATGTATAAGCAGCTCTTGGCACAATCCATTGGTGCACCATCCCCTGCTACACCACCCCCTGCTGAACCTATATTACCTGCTGCACCCTCACTTGCCCAACATAGCGCACGAGATAGCTGCATCATCCCTTCAACACAGGTATTTATTATTACTCGACCTGTTTTTTGTATATATGTATTTGATCAAATTATCATGTATATTATTTTTCTTTATAATTGATTTAGGATAACTGTGAATGTGAGGTATATATTGCAAACCCACATCGAAAGGTTGTAGTGGGCATGTTATGTAACCAATTGAGTGCCACAATGCACAATTTACCCATGCCTGAAAACCATTTGAGAGTTAGGGTAGACTATTCAATTGAGGGGTCTGCACCATTGCCTATTCCAATTGTTAATGCTGATATATTTACTGTGGATCAAGCACTTAGTACTTTTGTGGCATGGCCTGAACAACTTGTCGTTGTAAGTGACAATATTTTTGTTAATAAGTTAATGACTCTTGTTATATATAATGTGTGTTAACTAACTAATTAATCATTTTTTTAATATATACTAGGTACCCCAAGTGTCCCGACCGTCTCCTTCTATAAAAGTGTCCCGACCTTCCCCTTCCACTACCAAAGTGTCCCGACCATCTCCTTCTATTAAAGGAAATGAAATACAGCCAGTCCAACAGTTGTTAAATCTCCCCTTGATGAATTCGAGAAATTCATCACTTATGTAAAGGTCCACGTCACTCAAAAAATGAAGCCCGATGACCTTATTATGTTACCGACCGATCAAATTGTGGGAGTGGAACAGGATATTATGCTCAACATTGAGGATCCGAAAGTCAGATATGACATGGAATGGGCCACTGTGGTTGTTATTAGAGTATACCAGAGGTATGTATTAAATTATTTGTACACAATAGTTGTATATATTAGAGTATATATATGAGGATCTAAAAGTTGTATATATATTATTTATAGGTTTTTGTACAATGTGTTTCTGGTCCCTTCGCAACGGACACAAAAGTTTTTGTTCTTGTGCCCAGAGTGTATCATTGTGTGGGATCAAGGTAAACCAGAGGATATTTTGGCTAGGTAGAGTCAAATAGAAAGTTATATCCTTTCACGCTTCAGGGATGCCCAGCATTTTGATCACGAATCTTTATTTTTGGCACCACTCAATATAAGGTGAGAAATTTAGTCTTCAATAACTTGGTTATTTATTTTGAGGATTGTATTATAGTGTAAATGTGTACTCATTCGTGATTCATTTACTTGCAGGCAACATTGGGTACTCTTTGCAATAAACCCTAAGCGAAATACTATCTACTATCTGGATTCACTTCAAGTCCATACGTAGACTTCGTACAGATAGTTGACAGGTGTGTATGTGTAACCCTCTCATTTTGTATAATATAATATATGTATTTTGTTCAACTTAACGTTATATATATGTATGACGTTACAGTGTTTTGTAAAAATACTGGGGATTATCTACGAGTAAAACAAAATGGATACCCATAACTGTAAGTTTTTTAAAAATCATTCTTATAATTTTAATTGAATTTTTGGTCATAAAAATGTGACAATTAATTAACTAATCTTTTGCTTTGTAGTGTCCTAAACAACCAAATAATAATGATTGTGGGTACTACACTATGAGGTATATGAGAGAGATTATCACTCACGACAGAGTAGTAATCCCAATGAAGGTAACTAGTTAGATTTCTTTTTTATATTGATATTATAATACTTACTCACATTTAATAAACATTTTAATACTAATTTTATTTCATTTTATTTTTCAGTATTTTCCCCACTGTAAAGACATCCAGCATTACTCTGATGAACAACTTACAACAGTAAGGGGGGAGTGGTGCCGTTTTGTTTCTAACTTTTTCTAGCAAGTTTTGAGTTTCATAATAGTTAGTTATTATATTTGTTGTATATATTGGATATATATTATGTTGTAAGTACTTCTTAGAATGATATTGGATGGAATATTTGATGAATTTTGTTGACTGAATTTTGTTTGAATGATTGGATTGGAATGATATTTGATGAATTTTGTTGGAAGGGAATGAATTTATAGGTTGTAATTAAAATGGAGAACAAACAAAAATAAAAAAATACTTAAAAAAAAATTCAGTCAATAGGTAGCGTTTTAGAGAGAAAACGCTAGAAATGAAATTAAAAAATTCATTCAATACCTAGCGGTTTATAGAAAAAACACTAGCTATCGACAAAATGCACTAGAGGATCCCTAGCGTTTTGTAGAAAACGCTAAGTATGGACAAAATGCACTAGAGGATCCCTAGTGTTTTAAAGAAAACGCTAGGAATTGTAAAAAGGCGCTAGAGGATCCCTAGCGTTTTACAGAAAACGCTAGGAATTGTAAAAAGGCGCTAGAAGATCCCTAGCGTTTTACAGAAAACGATAGGAATTGTAAATAGGCGCTATAGGATCCTTAGCGTTTTACAGAAAACGCTAGGAATTGTAAAAAGGCGTTGGGTCAATGGCTAGCGTTTTATATAAAACGCTACGTATGTCCAAAACACGCTGGGTCAATGGCTAACGTTTTTTAAAACGCTAATAATGGGGTGTGCGCATTAGTAGCGCCAGCTTCTCTAGCGTTTTAAAACGCTACCAATGCCCAAAAAAAAACGCTGCAAATCCTTAAATCTGTTGTAGTGAAATGTGATGTCCTTCTAATACTTAGAATTTGTTTAGTCAAAAAATACTTAGATTTTGTTTGATGTTGTTATTTACTGTTTTATTTAGATAAGCGTTGTTATTTACTGTTGTTCTTATGCTTCTTTTCTTTAGAGGTTTACTCTTTAACAAATTGTTAGCCAACCCGTCCATCGGACGGTCGTAATGTTTATGGAAAATACTTGACACATGGACTAATTAGGTTAAGGCATGTCATTTGGGTATAGATACCCAACTATTTCGCTATAGTGACAAGGAAAGTATCTAAAACATGTATGCAGCTTGGCATGCATGTTAAATTTGGGAGGAAAGATTTTTTGGTCAATTGGCTTTCAATGTTTTGGCCAATTGGTTTTTTTTTCACTTTGGCTTTTTTTTCTCCTTTCTTTTATTTTTTTGTTACCATCTCATAAGTGTGAAGTTTTCATCGGCTTTATCGATTACTAATATACACCGGGGAAATTGGCTAGCCACGGGTACTTGGTTTTGTCGGCGTGTGTGATTATATCCTCCCAACAGAGTTTTACCGATGACTAATCTACATTTTTTTTTATATTTTTATATTTTAAAGTGGGATGCTAAATAGTGTGCTTTAGTGTACTTGATGAGGACAATATTATTTTGTAGCAAAACACGTAACGTGAAATGTTAGACAGTGTGTTTTGGGTTACTTTAGTATTCAGAAATTTTTTTAACTATTGAAATACTTCGTTTGTCAATAATCTATTTGATGGCAAAATACATAAAGTATGATTGTAGGCAGTGTGTTTTGAGGTACTTTAGAATCTTGAAAAAAATTACATGTCCAAATTAGTATTTTCTTCTTTATTTAGATAATTTCGCATCAAGAAGTATTAGAAGCATAATTAAATTGATATTTACTTTTAAATCAATCTCTGCATGAGACCTACGTACGTGTTTCACTTTTTAATATGGTGTCTTTTTTTCTCTTTAATTATGAGTTAAGTTTTCATGTGTACATATTTTTGGTATAAACTGGGTATCCTCTACGCGCAACTCTAGAGAATAATCCCTCGAACCGGTAAGACGGTATTATGGGTTAAGTTTTTATGGTTACATTTGATGAATATGAATAATCTTATTTTAGGTTGTTGTTTATTTTACAACTTTAAACTGATTGTGTTATGACTTCATCTAATATGTGTTATTAGGCTGTTGTTTATGCTCCAAGTTTAAGCTCTTTGTGTTATGACTTGATCTAATATGTGTGACTTTTGTCTTTAAATGTGATGTCTTTCTAATACTTAGAATTTGTTTAATAAAAAAATATACTTAGATTTTGTTTGATGTTGTTATTTACTGTTGTTTTTATGTTTAGGTCTCGTTAACAAATTGTTAGCCAACCCGTCCATCGGACGGGTCGTAGGGCTAGTAATGCTTTAGTACCTGGTGACTGACTAATTATAACCGATGAGAGGCACCACCCACTTCAAAAACAGCCAAATTCCTCTTCTTTAATCCCCTCAGAGGTTTTGGACGACTGCAAAGGTGCAAGTTGTCGGAGACGGGAAAAACGCCACCGTATATAAGTCGTAGTGATCGATTGGGGGGCACCGTATTTGGGGAGAACTGGAGAAGAAGTAAAAAACGTGGTGACTGGTGATAGAGAGGTAAAAAACTTGTTTTGCTAATGGGTTTTGCAGTAGAAACGTGGCAAAATCTAGACCTTAAGAGAAATCTAATGGTGCGCAGTGGTGTGACTGGAGTAACTGGAGAGGGCATTGACGTGAGTGGATCGCGATCCATTTTATTTGTGTATTGCATGACATTTTTGAAAAGATGATGTGAAAGGCTTACACTACAAGAAAAACTTGTTTTAGCCACTAGCATTTGCCACGCAGCTTATTCCGTCAGTAATTTGCCACGGATTTGCGACGGAATGTGTAAAAAGTGAGAGCGCAAAATTTCACACTGGTGTTTGCCACGGGTTTGCCACGGATATTTGAAATGCCAGAAATTTGCGACGGAGATGTTGTGGCAAGTCCGTGGCAACCGAATGATGAAAATAAAAGACCCACGATTCCTGAAACTCTCGTTCTCTCACGTCTCTTAACACTCGTTCTCTCACGTCTAAACTCTCGTTCTCTCACTCTCGTCACCGTCGCCGAAAGCAATCTTCTCCCTCGCCATTGCCTCCCTCGCCGTCTTCCGTCTCTGAATCAACACGTTCTCACTCAACTCTCGCTCTCGTCTCTGAATCACTCTCAACTCTCAACTCTCGCTCTCTTCAATTCTAGGGTTTTTCTATTTTCCTCCTTTCAAGTAGCGGCGTCAATTCTTTGCTTTCACATGGTTAATTTCTTGGGAAATACTTGGTATTCTTCATTATCACTTGGTTGATTTGTTCATTACTGCAGAATTTTGCAAGATAGGGCACTTTTTTCACTCAATTGAAACCCTAGAATCGCAATGACACTCGCTTGGAAAACACAAATTGCTTCTTTGGAACTATGAACATGGAACCCTTGAATCACAGTCGCTCCCTCTAACCTGGTGAGATTTTTCCCTTCGATTTCTTCATCGTTTCTTATGATTTCATCATCTCTTCATTGTTCTATACAATTTTCTCATCGTCTCCTTCGATTTCCTCTCTTCTTCATCACATCTGCAACAGATTTGGGGTTCTTTTTTTGTGTTTGTGATTTGTTTGAGAAATTTTTAAATGGGTATTTTTTATTATTTTTCTATACACGATATGGCAGGGGTTGAAATTATGTGTTAATTTGAAGTGGCTTATCTGTTGTGGAAAACAAATTAGAAAGCTTAGAAGGAATTCAAGGAGTTTATTATTTTTAGAATTTTAATTCAACTACTAATCCTATGTTTATGTAGCTTAGAAGGATGTACTTGTTGATTGCTTTTCTTGTGCAGAGGGAGCATGTCTATCTCTTTCTAGAATCTCTTTGTCTTGATCATTGACCTTGTAAGTCTCTTGTCCTCTTTTTCTCCTTTGTCTTTGTGTGGTAGGTTTTGTAGGGTTTTCGGGCAGTGATGAGAAAAGAGAAAGGAGATCTGATTTTGAAAACTCGGAGGATGAAAGAAGGTGAGAACTGGATCTTTGAAAAAGAAAGCACTCAATGCTTCCACATATTTCAAGCATTCTCTTAGAAAGAAGAGTGGTAGAAAGAAGAGCACTATTCCACTGATAAGAACCAAAATTACTGAGCATTTGATGAATAAGTTTAATTAGGATTTAGTTTTTTCTCGGGCTCCTAATGACAATGATCTTACAAACATTGTCCATGGTATGGTGTTAGTTGTCTGGATATTTCTTTACATGCTGATTGTTGAGTATATCTGATCTCCATTAATAACATCATGATTGCCTGATGTAGAGTCTTTACATGCTGATTGATGAGTATATTGAACCTAGAGAGTTAGAGTCATCATTTAATTTTTATTATAAAAAGCATTTTCTTCTTGTCAATCTTGCTATCTCAAAAATTGCCAAAGACTTGACTTTCTACTGTTTGTCCTTCCCCGTTTTACTAAACAAGGTTGCCTTTTCACTTTTGCTGATGAATGTATGGATGGTGTCAACGAGTCTCAGTTTAATCAAGTGTTGAACATTGAGCTGAGTCACATTATGGAGATTAAACTGAAACAATGTTTTTTATAATTTGTTTTGTTGGTCATTAATCTTGAATTTGCAGTAGAACATTCCCCCAACCACTCTGGTACTTCTAACGTTCGTGCACAAGAACTCGTGGTCGCTTTCTTCTGCGGCGACCGAGGCATCTTCATCTACTGAAATTAACAGAAACAATTTTACAAGTATTGAATCATCTAACACTTCAACTTCTACACTTCCACGTATGCTTGGTCAAGTCACAAGGGCTTCCAGTGGAGATCCATTACAAAATGCGAGTGGAACTATAATTAATGCAAAGATATCCATTTTATTTGGTGTTGCTTGCCTTGGATCCATTTTCACTGTGAGAGCGGTAAGATCTTTGCTCTTTCTTCCTCTCCCTTCGGTTTTCGATTCCTTTTCCTTGAAACCCTAAGTTTCGAGGTTCTGTCTAGAATTGAAGTTTGATGTCATTCCTTAAATTCAGCAGATTTTGTTTTTTATCGATTTCAAACCAAACATTGAATTAGGTTTCCGTTTGGTGAAAATCACATCCGTCTCAATTTTTATATTCACCCATTTTTGTTTTTGGCCGCTTCACTAATGCAATGTTTTTACCTTTATTAACCACTTGTGGATGATGTGAATACTAATTTGATGTGTTGAGACTTGTTTCCTTCTTCAGGAATTGACATTGATCATAGAAGTAGGAGCAGCTTCCCTGAGAAAGAGCCATCCACAATCAAAAAGAGTAAAACAAGTACACACTTTACTCATTCAAAATTCATGATTTCTTTTTGTTGTTGTAAATGCTGACATTAAGCAAAATCATGATATGATTTATCGAGAAAAGTTATAAAGAAAATAATTATGAATCACATGATTTTTGCTGCTTTACAGGGGAAGAGGAACTCGGGGACAGATAAAAGCTCGGTTGAGGCATTTTTAGATCAAGTCATGAGAGCTAAGGAAATGAAAATAGACAAGTAATGAATTTTGGGCCTATTCTTTAATCTTATAGCTAGGATGATTTTCTCATTCTTGTAACCAGATGATCTCATTTAGTTATGATGCCAATCCTTGCTAAATCTAAAAGTGACATAAATATTAAAGTGACCACTTGAGCTATGGTTCACGGGATCTTTGCCGATTACATTGTTTATCTTTTAAACTTTGTGAATATTTTTACCTCTTGTGTACATCCCGAGTCATTTTTTATGGCCCCCAATCCAAAATAAATATATAAATTCGATACACTAATATGAATGTTTAAGAGTTGCTTCATGTTTATTTTGTGTACTCAGAAATTGTGTTTATTTCTACAAAATGCTGTTTACTGATGTCATTCCTTAAATTCAGGCAGATTTTGTTTTTTATCTGATTTCAAACCAAACATTGAATTAGGTTTCCCGTTTGGTGAAAATCACATCTGTCTGAATTTTTATATTCACCCATTTTTGTTTTTGGCCGCCTTCACTAATGCAATGTTTTTACCTTTATTAACCACTTGTGGATGATGTGAATACTAATTTGATGTGTTGAGACTTGTTTCCTTCTTCAGGAATTGACATTGATCATAGAAGTAGGAGCAGCTTCTTCCCGAGAAAAGAGCCATCCACAATCAAAAAGAGCAAAACAAGTACACACTTTACTCATTCAAAATTCATGATTTCTTTTTGTTGTTGTAAATGCTGACATTAAGCAAAATCATGATATGATTTATCAGAAAAGTTATAAAGAAAATAATTATGAATCACATGATTTTTGCTGCTTTACAGGGGAAGAGGAACTCGGGGACAGATAAAAGCTCGATTGAGGCATTTTTAGATCAAGTCATGAGAGCTAAGGAAATGAAAATAGACAAGTAATGAATTCTGGGCCTATTCTTTAATCTTATAGCTAGGATGATTTTCTCATTCTTGTAACCAGATGATCTCATTTAGTTATGATGCCAATCCTTGCTAAATCTAAAAGTGACCACTTGAGCTATGGTTCACGGGATACTGCCAGTACATTGTTTATCTTTTAAACTTTGTGAATATTTTTACCTCTTGTGTACATCCCGAGTCATTTTTTATGGCCCCCAATCCAAAATAAATATATAAATTCGATACACTTATATGAATGTTTAAGAGTTGCTTCATGTTTATTTTGTGTACTCAGAAATTGTGTTTATTTCTACAAAATGTCATTTTTCTTGATGAATGTTGTTGGTTCTTGTTTTAACTTCTCAGTTTTGCCATAAAACTTTCTGCTTCTTGCACTAAAATTTCTATTTTGACTGTCTTTGTAGGTTATATAGATGATATTGTGTTTGTAAATATTTGTTTTGCACTATCAAAGTCATGAACGTTATTGCTAAAGGGACACTGTAAACAAGTAAAACAAATGTTTTGCAGATTTTATCCACTTTTCTACATGATTTGATATTTTGAGTTAACAAATATTAAAACCGAGGGTGAAATTCACCATACTTCTGTTGTGTTTGTTTCTATATTTTCTCGGGTAGGTTGCCACACCTTTCGTGGGGGTTTTGGAATTACTTCAGCATGGGTAAGTAAGAATAGTGGTTTCTTACACTTTGAACTTTATGTTGTGCATTGTGTATAAACCCATTTTAAACTTACGGAAAAATTAATTCATTTAGTTGGCACTTTTTTATGTCATTTAAATTTGGTCTATGTCCAATCTTTTGATCTTACTGGTTAGGTAATGCCAAATGTTAACAATGTAAGTTCAAGTATAAATAAATCTTAGCATTGAAAATATGTACTTTTTAACATAAGCTGAAACATGTCATATAGGTAATGCTGAAAGCAATTTATAATTATATAAGCATGCATGCCTATTATATAAAATTTTGAACTTCATTGATTATGAACATCATTTCTTGTATTTTCTTAGAATATTTTATGTCGTAGACTTGGACTATGTTGGGGTAATTTTGTTTTCCAGTCCACCTTACTTCGATCCTTGTTAAATAAAATACCTGTGATTGTTGATCATAGGAATGGATGCACAAGTGTCTTATGCATTTCATTCAGAACGAAAGATGAATCCTGAAAAATGCAAAAACCAGTTGGGTAATCAGGTATGTAATTGTTTCTTCATTAAAACCAGAATTTGTTGAATTTTGAAGTTTGCAGTTATCATCTATGTTTTATTTTACTGATCTACTATGCATAAAATATTCTTCTATACATCAATTTTGACATTTTGTATTAACAGGCTTATCCTGGCCTTATACAGGAGCATTTAGGCAGAGATGATCTATCATTCGTCTTTACGCTCAAGATATTACTATGAGCATTACTTGATTTTAGTCCTGCATATGGAGTCTTCCCCTTCACAAGACTTAATCTCATCTCAAGAAATTGGTGGAGAAGGCAGAATTCATTATAAGAAATGCTTTGTATATTGTTAGTATGCGTAACTATTCCCTTTATCTTTTCCTTCTATATTGTACTAGTTTTAGTTGCCTTATTTTCATTAAGATTTGATGGTGGCATAGCTTTTGAATGTGGCAAGCAATCGATGAGTTCAAGATGACATAGTACTATTGTAAATATAGAGTTGAAACGCTGGGCTTAAAATCACTTGGTTGAAGAAAAAATATTGTAAAGCATTCGTTTTAATGTGGCAAGCAATCAGTAGTTCAGTATTGAAGATTTAAATTTTTTTTAATTTTTTTTTTTTTTTACGACGGATTTGCCACGGATTTGCGATGAAATTCGCGACCACTTTGCCACAGATATTTGCGACGGATTAGCGACGGATTTGCGACGGAAACATTTGCCACGGAAAATCCGTGGCAAACGATTTGCGACGAGCGTTTTTGCCACCAATTTTTGTCCGTGGCAAATCCGTGGCAAATGTTGTTTTGCCACAGAAATTTGAACATTTGCCACGGAAATGTCCGTGGCAAATCAGCAATTTTCTTGTAGTGTTATCTGTACGACTCTTGGTTTTATATGTGTTACCTCAAAATTTCGACAAGACATTAAATGAAGCAATTAAATAGGTTTGACTCTCCATTAATGATGTCTTGGAAGATACAAGTCAACACCAAGTCAATTCACCATCAATTCGACAGAAAAGGTCTACCAGTGCTAAAAACACCAGCAAACAAACTGGCACGCCCGGTGGGACCCTTTGCCATTGATTTTGTGTTTGTTCTGTTAGTGCATGTACTTGTATGCGCTTGAGGAGTGGTAGAATGGTACGTACTAATTCTAACAACGCCTCTAGTTCCAACCCTGTGGTGTCACAAGGGCAAGGAACAACCATGGACTCTGTAAGTGTTAGCGCTGGAAATGTTGCAGGGACTATAGCCCCAGTAACATTAATAACCGTTCCTACAATGTCGACGACCAATGTTGGGTCGACACAATATATGTCGTTGCCACCAAATGTAGGGCTTCCTTCTAGTCCTTATATGGCGACAGGGAATAGTTTAGAGACACGCTTCCAAAACATGAGTCTACCACCATATCCTTTTGGTGTATATGGCATGCCTACTGGAATGCCACATGTTTCGACCTTTTCCCCTTCCCATGTGTCTTCTGAAAGCACACTTGGTCGAAATCCTACAGCATTAACCAATGCGTCTTTGTTGGCGTTAAGAAAACAAGTGGACGAAAGTAATCATGATATGGTTAATATGCTAACCCAACAAATTGGTACGGTTTTCAACCCATTGATTCAAAATACCAATACGAGTTATCAATTGTTAGCAAACCAAATGGGTAGAATTGCTGATTTCTTCGGGGCTCCTACGGGAAATAATAGGCAAGCACCCAATTTTGGGAATAATGCGCCCACTACACCACGAGAGATCGATTCTGATCGAAGCCCGAGCAACAGTAGGAGAACAACAAGGGATGGGAAACCATGTCCCTGAGTAGTTATGGTAAACCGAAACCAAAACGCTGATGAAGTTGTTCGACAAGTACAACGAAATAATGTTTGCGCTCAAGATAATATAGCCACTTTGGTAGAAACCATAATGGCACAAAATGGCCTTAACATAGGTTTACATAGGCCTAACTTCATATCACCATTGTGTGAATATGTGTTGCAAACAGAGTTGCCAAGAGCTTGGAAAATTCCCAAGTTTACTAAATTTGGGGGTGACACAAACGAGTCTACTGTCGAACACATTGCTCGTTACATGACTGAGGCAGGAGATATAGCCCAAAATGAGAGTTTGAAAATGAAATATTTTCCAAATTCTCTAACTAAGAATGCTTTCACTTGGTTCACCACCTTACCCCCTGGTTCTATGTATACATGGGGGCAATTGGAAAAAGCATTTCATGAACAGTTTTACATGGGCCAGTCGAAAATTAGCCTCAAAGAATTGGCCAGTGTTCGACGTAAAGTGCCTAAGGCTATTGATGATTATTTAAATAGGTTTAGGCTATTGAAAGCTAGGTGTTTCACACAAGTGCCTGAACATGAACTCGTCGAAATGGCTGCTGGTGGCCTAGATTATTCAATTAGAAAGAAATTGGATACCTCTCATTTGAGAGACATGGCCCAATTAGCAGATAGAGTTCGACAAGTCGAAAGACTTAAAGAGGAAAAGGCTAGGGTGAACAAATTCCATAAAAAAGAAAACCTAGTTGGGTTTCATAAAAAGGAGAAAATAGCCTATGTGGATGAGGAGTTCGACTTTGCATTCAGTGATGTTGATGCAGAAGAGATAGACGTGGCTGAACTCAAGCCTGGATATTTGAGTGCATTGAGTACGTTGAACTTGACTTATTGGTCATTGACTCTCATGATCAATTCTCCTTTCTACACATCAATGATTGTTCTTCCAGTAGCTAGGAATGGTCGTCCCAGAATGATAGGAACTTCTTTGTCTGCATCAAAATCTAAAATAACAAAATCCACTGGAAAAACAAACTTGTCAACTTTAATCAAAACATCTTCTAATATGCCCTCAGGATAAACTCTACTTTTATCAGCTAAAGTGAGACTTAAAGAAGTAGGTCTGCAGTTCCTATACCAAGCTTATCATAAATGGACTTGGGCATCAAGTTGATACTTGCTCCCAAGTCACATAAAGCTTTGCCAATGTAAAAATCTCCAATGGAGCATGGTATAGTAAAACTGCCAGGATCCTTGAGTTTTCTAGGGAGTTTATTCTGCATAATTAAACTACATTCCTCAGTTAAAGCAACAGTTTCGAACTCCCCTAGCATTCTTCTTTTGGTGATGATGTCTTTTAGGAACTTAGCATAGTTTGGCATCTGCTGTAATGCTTCAACCAAAGGAAGGTTGATGTGCAGCTGCTTGAACATATCCATGAACTTGCTGAATTGCTTGTCTTCATGAGCTTTCTTTAATCTTTGAGGGTAGGGTGGAGGAGGATATTCAGGTACAAGCTTAGGCACAGTCTTGATTCATGGTTCAAAGTTAGACGTTGTAACGTCTGGCTTAGACATCACAATATCTGGGGTATCCTTCTCTTTTTCTCCACTTGTGCTCATTTCCTTCCCTTTCTCTTTCTCCTTCTCTGGCACCTCTTTCTCCATAGGCATGGTTGGTTCAGGATATTCAGTACCACTTCTCAATGAGATAGCATTTACTTGAGCTCCTCCCCCATTGTTACCATTTGGATTAGATGATGATGGTGTTTCAGTTGTAGATGGGAGAGTTCCATTCTGCCTTTGAGTAAGAGCTGAGGCTATCTGCCCAATTTGGTTTTCCAGAGTTTTGATTGAGGACTCATGAGTTTGCAGAGTTGTCTTACAATCACTTATGAAGCTTTTCATCATGGCTTCCAAGTTGCTATTATTGTTATTCTGCACATACTGCCTCTGTTGTTGTTGTTGAGGGGAAAATCCTGGGGGTATTGCAGGAGTAGTATTGCTGGCATTCAAAGCATTGTTGTTTCTCCACCCAAAGTTTGGGTGATTTCTCCAATTTGAGTTGTAAGAGTTGGAGTAGGGACTGTTACCTTTGTTCTGAGATACAAAGTTTACAGACTGAGGGTTATAGGGACACTCTTCGTACACATGCCATTCTTCACAATAGACACACACTACTCCCCCAGATGGTGTTGATTCAACAGCTGCAGCAGTCTGTTTTTCAGACGTGGCCACGTTTGGAGTACTCATGGTTTTGATCATATTGGTCAGGGTAGCAACCTGAGCAGAAAGAGCAGTTACTTCACTTATCTCATGGACACCAGCCTTCTTTCCAGGAGTAAATCTATCAGATGGCCAATGGGAGTTATGGGTGGCTATGTCATCTATGAGCTTGCATGCCTCAGAGAAGGACATGTTCAGAATGACACCACCTGATGAAGCATCAAGTATAAGTCTGGTAGGCTGATCTAGACCATTATAGAAAGTCTCCATTTGAATAACCACGGGAATGCCATGGTGTGGGCACATTCTCAGTAACTCCTTCCATCTTTCCCAAGCCTCAAATAATGATTCCCCTTCCCTTTGTTTGAAGGAAGTGATATCATTTCTCAACTTAGCATTTTTGTTGGGAGGGAAGTATTTTCCAAGAAATTTCTCAGGTAGCTCATCCCAAGTGTGAATTGAATTTGGTTCCAAGGAGTTCAACCAATTTTTGGCTTTATCCTTGAGAGAATATGGGAATAGCTTCAGTCTGAAAGCATCTTCTGAGACTCCAGGGATAATAAAATTGCTACACACATCCAAAAATTGCCTTAAGTGTGCATATGGATCTTCTTGAGGAAAACCCCCAAATTGCCCTGCAGTTTGCAGCATTTGGAACATCATTGGCTTGAATTCAAAGTGACCTGTATGAAGGGTTGGTCTTGCAATGCCTATTTGTAAATGAGAGGGGTTGAGCACAGCATAGTCACGCATAGGTCTGTCCCTGTCATTGACCATGTCTTGTGGTCCTGCATTGATGAGTTGCTGCCTCTGCCAGTGTTCATCATCAACAAGTGTCTCTGTATGGGTCTGTGGTCCACGACCATGTGTATGTTCAAACATGATTGGCGGCTGCTGTTGTTGTTGTTGTTGTTGTTGTTGTCTCCTTCTTAACCTTTGTTGTCTCCTTAGTTGCCTGAAGGTTCTTTCAGGTTCTGGATCGAATTCAGGCGCGGATTCACTCCCTGGTTCTGTTGAACTAGAGCTTGAATTGGAACTAAGCATACGCTGTAACGTCTACCTGTTCACACACAGAGACAACAACCAACACAGTAAAATTCTTTCAACTAGTGTTTTAATACTTTTGAACAATAAAAGTTAACTTCAATCCCCGGCAACGGCGCCAAAAACTTGTTGCGTTCGTGTTGTAGTCGCAATATCAGTGCAAGTATACACGTTGTACAAGTAATAAAGTGGATAAAAAGTAAGAGATCGTTCCCACGAGGATTGGTTTTACTTTCAAAGTTCAAGTCTCAAAACACAAGTGAAACAAGTAACAAATCGGCACTAAAAGTTGGTGTTAATACTAAGAACATAAATAAAACAAGTAAATAAGAAGTTGTTTGTGAATATGGATGAGAGTGAGTTGGATTGTTGCATGCAAGTAAATCTTCTCTAGTCAGACGTTATAACGTTTACACACTATTACGTACAAATGCTATTCTGTATAGACGTTATAACGTTTGAACGCTGTTGCAAAAGAGTTGTGCTTTTCAGTCATAAAACGTCAGAGCTTCAAGTACTAGAGGTCCTATGTCTAGGTTCTAAGTAGGCCCACTCCTGTATTTTAAGTACCCACAGCAATGTCCTATGAACTATTATCCATTCTATGTCTAGACTTAGATAAAAATGCCTAAATGTCTTTAGTGCACCTTTTCGTTCATATAAATCTTTGAGTTCTTTTCATAGACCATGTCTGTACCTATGAATCTACCTATTTTAAGTGGCCAGTCTCAAAACAAGTTTGGAAATATTATCATGCAAAGATTTAAAACATATAAGCATCTATACTTCATAACATTTAACTAGAAATTTATTACATGCAAAACAACAACCCAACTTCAGAATGTTTAGCTCATGTTGAGCATATTTACAAAATGATAAGGAGTTAAAATCCAAATACCATACATAGATGAAAAGACACTAAGTGCAAAAGATACATCTATGTAACCTTCCAGCATGCACGCTGTATAGACGTTACAGTAGTGGTTTGCGAAGAAAATAAAAATGGAGTTTGAGACAAGTAAAATGAAGAAGTCTGTGTCCAGAACTTCTTTAAGACACTTTCTCTGAAATGGAGGAGGATAGATGATGAAGAGATGGATTGGAGTGATTTCTGGAGTGTGAGCGTATGTCCTTTGAGAGAGAGGTGAGTCTTCATTATATAGTCAGCTGGGTCACGTGTTGCTGATGTCATTTGCTCACCTACCAAGCTTGTTGCACTTCCGACCGACAGCATGCGATGCTACAGAAAGGCCATCCTCGTCAAAGACAGAGTGAAGAGAAGATCTTCTGACTTTTTAAATCTTTGACCATCATTGCTAGCGCGCCAAAACTGAGATCTTTCCCTCTTGCTCTGCTGCCTTTCTACAGACGTGGTGAGGGACGTGGCCACGTTCAACTCTTTACTGCACAAACACAAAAAGCCTCAAAACGCTCTCAAAGGCACCGATTGGTGCCAAAATGCACAGAACTCCTAATTCAGCCCCTAACTACTAAGAAATAAGAAACTAACAGAAAACTAATTAAACTAGTCTTATATTTCTAGAGAACTTGCATGATTTATTCTTGAGTGAGCATAAATAACTCATATAAATATGAGTTATCATCCACCACACTCCATGCACCATTCCTCGCATCAGCTGACGTATGCAGGTACCTCAATCCAGTGCGGCAGCATTGGCCATTTTAATCAATCAACAGGATTCGTGAATCCCTTCAGGACCCAAGCGTCCCTTCAAAAAGCAGACTTCACCTCGTATTCGAGCTGCAGGTAAGTCCTTCGACCCCATTGGGTCCAGTCGAAAAGGATAGCTGTGTTGGTCTAAGACATGGCGCAGTCCTAGGGAAATATCGAGATCTAGACTTGGTATTGCCCCCCCCCCTCCGGTCGCTCTTGAAGACCACCATGCCCAAGGGCGATCTCGGATCGTACGCGATTCGTTAAAAGGCTTTAGGCAGCCTCCGGTGTCGGCTTACTGTGAGCCGGTACCTTCTTTACTGTTTTCTTTATCGCTTTCTTTATTGCTTTATTTCCTGCCTTTGCTGCCCGAGGGCTAGCACCTTTATTTCCTGCTTTTGCTGCCCGAGGGCTAGCACCAATTGATTTCCTGCTTTCTTTATCGCTTTCGCTAGCTTACTGAGGGCTGGCACCAAGCTTATTTTCTGCTTTTGTTGGCCGAAGGCGGACACCCATTCAAAAGAAAAAGAAACAGAAAAAGAAACTGAAAAAGAAAAAAGAGAAAAAGAAAAAAGAAAATTCGAATTTCCCCAAGTGGACAAAATTGGTATAATTTCTGAATTCTTTATTTCTGTTTTGCCTCGGAATATGTTTCGGCCAATTCATATTCCTTGTTAAAATCCAAATAAAGAGGGGCAGCTGTCATACCCAAATTTTGTCCAACTTAGGTCAAAACCCTAATTTTCCACAAAAAAAATAAATAAATTGAAGAGTGAAGAGCCTTATGCACTACATTTTGGGTCCTAGAAGTCATTCCAAGGTTCTTGAAATCATTTTTTGGGTTGGAATGCACTTTTTGGGCAAATTAGGGCTTTAGGGTCCAAAAGGGTATTTTAGTCATTTCACAGCAAAAACGGTTTTCCATCACAAATCACTGGACAATTGTCAGGGGATTATTTGAGGAAAAATGTGCTTAATTATAAGTTTTTATGCGCATGAATGTTAATTATTTGCATAAAAATTCAAATTTAAAGGAAAGGGTAAAATGGGAATTTCCTTCAACGTGAGGTGTCAAATCAATTTTGGGAATGGTGATATCATGGAATTTTGAGCCCAATGATTGATTCCTAGGATGAAGCCCAAAATGAAAGATTTTTATGGAATAATCAAGAAAACAAATAATCAAAAAAGGAAGAGATAATGTTGTACACATGGGGAACAAATAGTACAATTGCCAACTTGCAAAAGTTGGCAAATTCTCCCCCTTTTCCATTTGTGAACCGTCAGCCCTCTCCCCCATTCCCTCTCCATTTTGTGTTTTCTCTCCACCCTCAATCCATGTGATAAGTGATCTCAACCCTTCATTCAAAATCAAAATGCAATCCTAGAGCACCTCCCAAGAACAATGACCAAAATAACCCTTTTGCTTGGTGCCCAAGTTCAATTATTTATTTCATTTTATTTTCAGCTGAATATTAATTCCCTTTTATTGCTTGATTACCATTTTAACCCTAGCCCTTCACCAATTCTATAAATACCCTCTCATTTTCACACACCACGCCTTTTGCTCATTCTCTCCTTCACTAAGAACTAGCACATCACTCTCCTCTCCTCCTCTCTTCCCTTATAAAACCGTGGCCTTGCTCCTCTCCCTCTCCTCCATTCTTTCATCTCCATCCACCCAAACACCATCAATCCATCTCCTTTCCATTCCTCTCTCACATACTACCTCCATCCTTCACTAAAACTAAAGAATCATCATCACTTGGGTATCTTCTTCATTTGTGTTCTTGCTCTCCCTTTCTTGCATAATCTAGCTTGGATCCAAGGTACACTCTAAAACCCTTGCATCATCCTCAACATTTTTGCATTAAAACCCACTTTTCTTCATCATATTTTCGCATATCATCATCATTTTTGCATTAATTTATGGTGATGGTTTGGTGACGGGAGCTCTGCTCCAATTTTTGTGTCTTGAGTGGACCTTAAATAGTTTTGGGGTAGTCGGGTAGGATTTTGATAACCTACAGGTTAGAATACCTATTTGGGAAGTAAGAGTGTAGAGGAGGGTGTCTGGTCTGTTGCGTGTACGATAGATCATGGATGAGAACGGTTAGAGGTGATAAGAAGATTGGATGTTAATTTCGTGAGTTTGGCATAGATTTTCGAGGACGAAAATCTTCTAAGTGGGGGAGAGTTGTAACGCCCCAAAATAATTTAATTATTCATTTAATTAAGTTAGTTGAGAAGTACAACATTTTATTAAGTCAATAAATTAATTTGGAGTTTTATTTTATTTAGGAGGTATTATAGTGATTAGTTATATTAAAAGAATAATAGAGTATTTAATATAACTAAGAGGTGTTGGGTAGTAAATAAGGGAGTGGTAATTTATTTATTTCAGGAGGTGTTTAAAGTAGTTAAGGGGGTACAAATAAAGGGCGCAAGGCCCACTAGTAGATCCAAATTAAAGGAAATAACCTTAGGGGTGTAGGGTTTCCCTTCCCATTAGAACAAAGAAAAGAAAAGGAGAGGTGGAGAGAGGGTAAGGGGACGGCGCAGCTGAACATAAGAGGGAGGGAGAGGAAAATTTCATTCTTGCTTGGGGTAAGTGGTATTTGGTACCAATCTTCTTCCTTTTTCATGCTCTACCTTTTAGTATAAGTTTTACCCACTAATTCCTTTCCATTTCCACTTTGCCATGGATGGGGTTTTGAAGCTCAAAGTAGGAGAGCATTCATTTTTGGTGATTCTTGTGTTGTTGAAGGAGAGGCTTCTTGGGTTCTTCAATTTTGAGGTTAGGGGGCTCTCTTTCATATATAATAGGTTGTAAGATGAGTGGTTATGTGTGGGTTAGGTGTTTAGGGTAATTAATTGTTGTTTGAGTGTTGTTTGAATTAATTGATTGTTTATGTGTTGTTTGAATTAATTGGTGTTATGTTTGAAGTGAAATTGATGAACCCATGCAAATTGTTGTTAAGATGAACATGATATGAACTATGTATGCAAGGTGTTTGATGTATTGCCTCAATGAAATTGAGTATGAAAATATGATGATTGCAAGGTGTTTGATAACTTGCCTAAATGAATTGGTGTTGAAATTGGAGTGTGAGGCATTGTGCCGTGATTATAATTGGTTTGGGTGATTGATCATGATGAGTTTTACTTGCTTATGGTTTTGTGCGTTTCTGAACACTGTTTCGGTCTTTTTGAAACTGGTACTGTTTGGTTGATTCAAAAATTATGTGGCTGAGTGTTTTCGAAAATAGACTTAAAGCCGGTCGTTTTGGCACTGGTTTCGTTAAATTCGGAGTTGTGTAGCTCCAGTTATGAGTCTCCAAAGTCGGGTCAAATTTCTAGAGTCAAACTGTGAGTAGGTTCGGTTTTTGCAAGTTTTATGTCTCCAAATGAACTCCGTTTTGACGGATTCTTTTTCCATTATAAAGTATACTCAAATTTCTTTTGTTCGGGCTAAGGTTTTGTCCCGTTTGGTCAAGTTTAAGTCATTTTAGAGTAAAATGAAGTGGGAGGACAGAATCTGTCCAGTCTGGGAACTGTTCGGGTTGTTTCTAAAAACTGTACTAATTGGCTCATTGTTTTGAAACTTTAAAGATATATCCAGAAACTACACATCCGTGGCTTTCCGACGAGCGGTCTTTTGTAATTTTTCGATGTCGTTTGCTATTTTAAATAATCCGCCGAAGTAGGTGTACTGCTGTAGGAATCCAGCTTTTTGTGCGGGTGTTGCCAATGTTGCCCAAAGTGTCTAAGTGCTGTTTTGGTCCTTGTGCACTATTGGTCCTTTTAATGTGTTGTTTTGGTCCCTATGTGACTGTTTAGTCCCTAGGTGACCGTTTAGTGCTTGTGGGTGTCGGTTTAGTCCTTATGTGACAAGTTGGTCCTTTATGTGTGAGTTGGTCCTTGACAATAATTGTTAGCCTTAGAGTTTCTACTTAAAAAGTGTAAATGGGTGATGTGTTTAATGTTGAAATTAATTATAAGGGAGTGGGCTTCGGCCTTATTGTAAATTATTGGTGATATGCCCTCAAGGCTTATTTTGGTGATGGGTCTATGACCTCTTTTTGGTGATGGTGAGTTAATTAATAGCAATGGTGAGTCTATTAATTATTGGTGATGACGCTTAATTGCTCAATGTGGTGAATATGGTGTGTATGGTGCATTGTTCATGGCGTCACATATGCCCGTGGAGTTTGGGTATGCATTTCATGCATTAATCATGCATTCGGTGTGTTGTTTGGTATGTGTTGGTGTTTCTTGGCGATTGTGAATTGTTGATGTATATTGATAATTGTCATGAATTGGTGTTTCTTGTTTGCCTTCCCTAATATAATGCTTATCCTATTTGCTATTATTTATGTAAAGAGACTCACCCTACTGCTTTCGTGTTGCTTCTCATGTCGGCAACCTGCAGGTGATAGCGAATGAAGTAGTTCTAGTTATGGTCATGCTCTGATATGTAGCACCGGGGGGCGGGGCGTCCTAGTCACTTAGTATTTTATCTTGATGTATTTAGTCTGGTATTTAATGTATTAAATACTTGTAGATTGGTTGATATTCCGCTGTGCTGGTGAATCATATTCGGGATGTTGTAAATAACTAAACCAGTGTTTTTGAGGGTTCGCCCCATTTTGACGTGCTATATATCACACACTAGTGGTGTTCGAGTTTTTAAAGTGTTATGTTATGTTGTTTTGATGAAATGTAGCACTCTCTTTGTGGTGCGTGGAAAAGTTTTTGAAAACTCTGATTTTAATCAAGTAATTAGTAGTATAATTAGAAGGGGGTGTTACATGATTCAACCTAGTTTTTGTGTTTATTTAAATCGTTATAGTTTACTTATCGTTAGTTGTTGATGATAGGCAAGTTGATTCTCACTTGTGCCTAGGGAACTTTGATTCAAGTGAGAAGATTGCTCTATGTGATTCAACTTGGTTTTAGTGTTTATTTACTTGCTCTTGTATCCTAGTTTTATTATTGTCCATTGTTGATGATAAATCATATGATTCCCACTTATGCCTAGTGCATCATGTTATAAGTGGTGAAGATGATCTTAGATGATTCAACCTTCCCCTTTTAATTTCTTAGTGAATAACAAATGAGATTGTATGTTTGCAAAGGATAGGCTTACCTTAGCCTTGATGTAATTCCTCTTTGTTCATGTTATTAAGAAATTGTTGCTCACATGTCATTACTTGTTTTTGATGCTACTTAAATTGTCTTGATTTAATTGTGTGCCATTCCCTCCATGTGTATGACCTCCTAATGAAGACGTAAGCCTACATGCTTGTTGTAGCATAGAGTCATTAGGGTAAATGCACTCCCCCTCACACACACGCATGTGTATGACCTCCTAATGAAGACGTAAGCCTACTTGCTTGTTGTAGCATAGAGTCATTAGGGTAAATGCACGTCTCCTCACACACACGCATTTGTTTTGCGAAATTCACCTTGCATCCTTGACAATTGAATCTTTGATTGTATCGGCATGTTTAGTCGTAGTTGATGTGTGACATATGCATGATTACTTGATTATTGAATGTGTTTGAATTTTGTAACCAATCATGGATAATAACTTCACCCTTTTCCCAAAAAATCTTTCAAACTCTTTTCTAATTAATGCAAGTTATTAGTGACTATCACCCAAAGCCTTGGCTTGTTTAATTGTCATGAACGCTATCAAGAGTTACTAGTAATGATCACTCAAAGCCTTTGCTTGCTTGGTCATTATGAAAGCTCTTCCCTTTCCAAAACCCTTTCAAAAACATTTTCATCTTCAAATTAGAACTACGTCGCTTTGATTCCCATTTGGGATACGTTAGGAGCGAGTCCCGTTCTCGTCAAGCGCAACAAATAAAAATCTTTTTCGCAACCATAAACATTAGCATTTTTCATAACAAAAAAAGAATCATTTTTAAACCCATTGTTGCTAGTGGCTAATCAGAACCTTTGTTCGTCTAGCCATTGGTGGCAATGTCTTTTTCCAAAGAACAATAAGCGATGGTCACCCATAACTTTGGTTAGTTTGATCATTCGTGCCAATTAATCTCTTTCGAAAACCATTTTCAAAAGATCAAATAAAAAACGAGTCGCTACTGACGGTCAATCAGAACCTTTACTCATCTGACTAATGGCGGTGTCTCCCATTTTTCAAGAGTACTTAGCGGTGATTACCCATAACCTTTGTTAGTTTAATCATTCGTTGAATACTCGTCCTATTTAGAAAACTCATTAAAAAGATAAAAAAACAAAAACCTTTTCATGACAACCAAGAACTACGTAGCTTTGAATTCTCCATCGCACTAGGAGATACGTAGGAGCGAGAGGCCAACTCTCGTCAAGCACCAAAAATAAAAATTTTCATTAAGTTTTCCCATTCATCTTCAAACAAGAAATAAATAGGCAAATCTAGGTATTTTTCAAATCAAACGTTAAAACCACACACTTAGTTAGAGGTTCCCTTTCGGTAGAAATGACGTGTGCGGTGCTAGTACCTTCCTCACACGTAATCGACCCCAGAACCTATATCTCTAGTTTTCAAAAGACCATCCGCCTTGTTCAAAAGACCTTTTTTCAATGTTTTGGTCATAAAATTAAAATATTGGTGGCGGCTTCAAAAATTTTACACATTGTACATTGAGAAACCCAAACCGGATTTGTCGAGGTGCAACACAGAGTTAGATGCTCGGTACGACCCTGTCAATGGGGATGAAGACAGGAATGACAACCTGGATAAGGAGCTCAGAAAGCGCACCCAGAGGCCTAAAACTGACGGTGGATTTGTTATTGTCCAGGTAAGCAATGACCCAACCAAGATTGTGATTGGCGTTGACCTCCCTGAGGACGTCAAGGAGAAGCTCATGGCAGTCCTGAAGAAGCACGTCGATCTCTCTTCTTGGTCCGCAACTGACATGCCTGGAATACCACTTGAAGTAGTGTGCCACCATCTCGCCATAGATCCAAAAGCTAAGTGGATGGCTCAGAAGAGAAGAGCCTAGAAGAGCAACAAGGCTGGAGCAGCTAACAAGGCAGTAGACGACCTCATAGAGGCGAATTTTGTAAAAGAAATTAAGTATACCACTTGGTTATCTAATGTAGTCCTTGTCAAAAAAATCTAATGGAAAATGGCGAATGTGCGTTGACTATACTGATCTCAATAAGGCATGCCCAAATGGTGCTTTCCCATTCCCCAATATCGATAAATTAGTAGATAGCTCTTCCGTTTTTCTCTTACATTCTTTCATAGACGCATATTCAGGGTACAATCAGATCCCGATGTACCCTCTCGATCAAGAAAAGAATGTGTTCATGATGGATAAAGAAAATTACTATTATCGGGTAATGCCCTTCGGACTCAAGAATGCCGGGGCCACTTACCAAAGAATGATGAACAAAGTGTTCAAAGACCAGATAGGACGGGTTATTGAAGTCTAAAAAGAAGGGGAAACCCTATATATATACTTGGCAGTAACCGACGAAGCACTCATTGCCGTACTGATCCGGAAAACAAGCTTCGGACAAAGACCTGTTCTACTTCGTAAGTAAGTCATTGCAAGGCTCAGAGTTGAGATATTAGAAGGTGGAAATGATCGCTCTAGAACTGGTCATTGCAGTCAGGCGTTTGAGACCTTACTTCGTGGAACACCAAGTGGTCGTCCGCACTAATCAATCGATCCGTCATATCATGCACTAACCAGACCTAGCAGGAAGAATGATCAAATGGGCAGTCGAGCTCTCGGAGTTTGGAATTAAATACGAGTTGAGACCAGCCATGAAGGCTCATATTTTGATCGACTTCGTACCTGAATTGACTTGTTCCTCACGAGAGGAGAAAGTAGAGGCAACAGGGACTCTGCATGTTGACGGATCCTCTAATAGGAAAGGAAGTGGCGCTGGTTTGATACTAGAAAACTCGGAGGGGTTAATGATTGATAACAAAGTTAAAGAGAGAGTAAATTTTCTAATTCAAATCAATTGCAATAGTGTGGAATCAATAGGAGTTTTTCCCTATCATCTTTTACCATCTCATCTTTTCAAGCGTTCTTCGGTTTCTATTATCAAAAATACAAAAACATTTTATTGTCTTTACCTTAGAGTTTTATTACTTAATCATATCAACCTAATCATGGTCTATTTGTGTTCGTTTAGTTGTTGTTAACGGTTATTGGTATTTGCATTCGATTCTTGAGTTCGACACTCGGTCTTACCGTTTTATTATTACTTGCGACGATTTGGTACACTTGCTGAAATCTTAACAAGTTTTTGGCGCCGTTGTCGGGGATCGAAATTACAATTACCAGTAAATTCGAAGGCAACAACTAATTTGAACAAGTACATACTTTAATTTGTTTTTAGTTTTGTTGTTTCTTTTTACTTTATGCATACTCTTTTTTTTTTTTACCACTTTTACTCCCTTGATTCTATGAAAGCCAAGTGAATAGTTTGTAAATCATGGAGTCCACACTACCGCCACTTCGCTATTGTTGTTGTGGAGGACCACATTTAAATGGCGATTGTGAGACATACTCCTATTGTGATCTTTGTGGGAAAGATCTTTTGTATTGCTCTTGTGAACCAGAATTGGTACTCGTTGATGAGTCTCATCCTTGGTTGGCCCAACCTAAAATTCTTGAGGAGCCAGAGTCGATAGTTATTGACAAATCATATCTGTTCCGGGGTGTATCAGCAAAACTGAGAGGTTCCAATAGCATTTGGGCCGTCGGCCCATATCAGCGTAACCGGCCCAAGCTAGGTAGCTTGGAGCGCACTTTGCGCTAGCCGGCCGAAAATCTCGCATCACGGTCGACACCCAACAGTATATATACGCCATTCGCATATGGCATCAGGTACGTTCTCTACCTTGTGATACCTTGCCCGAGCGACCAGTTCTGACTTGAGCGTCGGAGTATCATTGCAGGTACCACCCGAGGCGCTCAGCGTGCAGCCAAGACCGGTCCTTTCCCTCTCTCAACGACCGGCCAATACAGCGAACAACTACAACACTTCATTGGTCTAAGGTACGATCAATTGGCGACCATAGTGGGAGGCCCGAGCGCTATCCTACTTCAACTATGGCTCCACGCGACCGGCCCCAGACGCGGGCCTCATCTCGACTGAACCCCTCCGGGCATCATCATCCCTAGCAGCAGACCCCGGAGGGCGTAGCCGTAACCGTTCATGAATCTCAAGGAAATCCGCGCCAAGAACCCTCAGTGCATGGTGGCTGCGGACCGATCCTAGAGCAGGTACAACCGCCCGCTCCCCATCAGGTACATCACTCAGGCCGTTCTACAGGTTCTGCAAAGCAAGAACC
Organism: Oxytropis ochrocephala; assembly: GCA_020916435.1. NCBI lineage: Eukaryota > Viridiplantae > Streptophyta > Magnoliopsida > Fabales > Fabaceae > Oxytropis > Oxytropis ochrocephala. The sequence continues at coordinate 49,562,904 of CM037093.1, forward strand.
AGCTCATCGCAGATAGAGACGAGTTGATCTCACGTTATGAAAGAGGGTCGATTCCGGGCCGCCAACGTGTGGAAGACGGAGAACCTTCTGCTCTAGCTCGTCCAGCACGCAGACATAGATCACCTCCTCGAAGGAGCATCACTCGTCGGGGAAGTACAACCCACCGATCCCGACACGACGAATCAGGGCACACAGGTCGCCCCCGAGCAGGAACGTGCGCAGACGTCGTTCCCTCTCTTATGATGAATACGAAGATTCCAGCTACCGTCCTGAACTCGATCGCTCGCCCACCAGATACTCCTCCTATGAGTCGTCCGGTTCACGATGGTCGAGAAGTAGATCCTGGGATTCACGCGAAGAGTTTGACAATTATCGAGATGGAAGAATTAGGGACGTCTCGGAGCGACCAAGAAGGGGTCACAGCGAGCGTCCAGAAGGCACCAACCTCAACTTCCACCTTTTGCCCAACCTGGAGGTTTCTATGGAATGACCGGCAACGAGGCGTGCCTCACCATGCAGCCATTTGGGTCGAGCGACATCCCAAACGACCATGGACCGTTTACTTGAGAGATCAGGCGCTACAGAATTCCAAGAGACTTAAGAAAGCCTCCCAATCTCAACAAATTTGATGGTCGTGGAGATCCGGATAAGCATATCCGATATTTCAATAATTATTGCAGCTATAGAGAGTTGGGGTCGACGATGAAATGCAGGCTTTTCTCTCAGTCGTTGGACGGCCGAGCATTAGAGTGGTGGGAATCACTTCGTCCCAACACCATCTCCTCGTGGGAGGGCTTAATCAGAACTTTCTTAGCCCATTACACAGCCAACCGTTGCCAGTATCGGTACGAGGAGCCTTTGGACACGGTCGTTCAAGGAGATAATGAAACACTAAGGCAGTATATCGACCGATTCAACACTGAGGCCGAGACTATAGGACAAGCTGATAAGGACAAGCTGAAGCACCTCAAACGTGGTATTCGACCGGACCATAGGTTCGCAGAAGAATTCACGCTGAATCACTATCAGAACCTCAGCATGTTCCTAAGGAGGGCCAATGATCATATGGCGTATGAAGAAACCTTGGCTGCAAGAAAGGGCGCCCGTGCGCGTCCTAAAGAAGAGCAAAACAGACCGGCCAAGGGGCAAGAAGGCCGCCGAGACAACCGGTCGGACTATCGAGACAAGAAATACGAGCAGCGCACTCGTCTGAACACGTCTATTGCACAAATTTACAGTGAGTGCCAGAACAACGAGTTTGTGGGTGTGAAGCGACCTGACCCTCTCGTATTAAAAAAGGGGGCACGACCGACCAAGAGATATTGCTGCTATCATAAGAGCAAAGGGCATGACACCAACGACTGCATGGCCCTTAAGGACGACATTGAAGACCTTATCCAGAAGGGTAAGTTGAGTAAGTATGTAAGGTCTGAAGAAAATGAGCGACCTCAAGAAAAGACAGGAGGACCTGCCTAGGATAGAGGAAAGGGCGCCAAAGGTTACAACGACCGTCCGAGACAAAGATGGATCTGAAGAAGATCGAGACGCTCGGCAATCAAGAGGCCGCAATGTTGCTATGGTAATTCATGGTGGCAACCCTCTGGATCGCAGGGACTCCAACAAAGCCACAAAGAGAAAGTGGGATGAAATCTTAATGGTTGGAACGACTTCAGCAGAGCGACTGGTCTCGAATAGACTGCCCATTTCTTTTGGGGATGAGGATCTGCTCGATGGCAGGCCAAACAGTTACGTTCCATTGGTGGTCAGAGCAGTTATGGCCAACACAGAGGTTCGAAGAATTTTGGTCGACCAAGGAAGCTCGGCCGATATTATGTTTGAGGAATTGATCGACAAGCTGAAAGTGGATCGAAGTGAAATAATCCCGCAGGCCGATCCTACTCCACTAACGGGCTTCAATGGAGCGACCACTTACCCCTTGGGGACAATTGAACTCTTGGTCACATTTGGTGACGACACTGCAGACAAACCTTATGCGGGATTTGGTTCGGACGACGCCTTTGTACTTCCTATAAAATCTTGCTACCCGAAGTATCATCGCGCGATCGACCTTGGGCAAACTGGAGGCCGTTGCTTCCACTGTGCATTTAAAGATGAAGTTTTATAGCAAAGACGACCAGGTAATTACCCTGGCGGCCGACTTAGAGGCGGCCAAGCGAAGTCATTATCTATACCAAGATATTTGTGATGAGCTAGACATCGGTCCAAGCGCTAAAAGTGTAAGTGAAAGTCATCAAGTGAATCTCGCCGATCTGGACGCCCGTTACGTCCCAGATAGCGACCCTGAGGACAATGATGACGACTTAGCCCGAGAGCTAAAGAACATGTTGAAAAGCCAGAGCCTCATGGGGAACTGACAGACGTTCAGTTGGGTGACGACCCAGAGAAGACAGTAAAGCTAGGTAGCGACCTACCTGAGCAAGTGAAACAAGACCTCATGGGATGCCTAAGGGATTACGCTGACCTATTTGCATGGCAGGCATCACATATGCCAGTCATTCCCATAGAAATTGCATGTCATCAGCTTTCGGTCGACGAAGGAGCTAAGCCGGTCGCCCAGAGAAGGCGAACGCAGAGTGAGGAAAAACCTCAAGCCGCAGCAAAGGCCGTTGAGGACCTAGTGAAGGCTAACTTCGTCGAAGAGATTAAGTACACGACCTGGTTATCCAATGTCGTGTTGGTGAAGAAAAAGAATGGCAAGTGGCGTATGTGTGTGGACTACACTGACCTAAACAAGGCATGCCCGAAGGATGCCTTCCCTGTTCCCAACATTGACAAGCTGGTCGATGGTGCCTCGGGCTATAAACTACTATCTTTTCTGGATGCTTACTCGTGCTACAATCAGATTACGATGTATCCCCCTGATCGACACAAGACTTCCTTTATGACAGATCGTGGCAACTTTCAGTATAAAGTAATGCCGTTCGGCCTGAAGAACGCTGGGGCGACATACCAGCGATTGATGAGTAAGGTCTTCAAGAAACAGATCGACCGAGTAGCCGAAGTATATTTAGATGATATGATCATTAAAAGTACGACCGATCAAGACCACTTAAGCGACTTAAGAGAGGTGTTTGATGAAGCCAGAAGGAATTCATTGAGGTTGAATCCAGTGGCCGACTGTAATTATACTTCTGTTAGAACGAAGGGTCTCAGACACCCAAGACATGTCAGACCGATCTCGAGCTATGTCCGGTAGGACGTCATCTGCACCCTCGACCGACTCTCCATCAATATTTGCCTCCCGATTGGAGGAGCTTGCCACAGGACGGGTGACGACCTCGTCAGCAGCTATTTCAGCTCGATCTCCCTCGGCATCGGCCATCTCCTCGTCTAAAACCTGGACGACACTCTGCACTTCATCGCTCTCAATGTCGACCTCCTCATCTTCTCCTGCGTTGCAGGCCGGGGAAGATGATGGTGGTGGAGGAAGCCACGATTTGCTCTTGGAGCTGGTAGAACTCGAGTCGGAGCTACGCAAGCTAACCGACCCTTTTGTTGAAGACCCTTGGGTGGAAGAGCTAGAACTTGTATCGCTCGAGGACGACCCAGAATCTTCCTCGTGAGTAGCAGCCTCAGATGGCCTCGTCATATTCTCAGCCAAAGATTGTGATGGGCCCCCTGGGATACGAGCGGTTTGTTTCAACCGTGGCATGTACTAGTACCTGTGAAAAGGGGATCGGGTCAGGTCGGTCGAGCAGTGCACTCGTGAGAGGGGGCGACTTGGTCGTCCCCGGACCTGACACCCCCTATCACAAGGCGTGAAATTTTGCAATCAAAAGAAAAACTACAGAAATTAAAGAGAAAGATCGACTCATACCTTAAGAGTGCTTGAGATCGGTCGAGGAAGCTATAATGCTCGGGCGAAACAAGTTGTTTCAAATGCAAGTCGGCTGCAGATAGATCGGTCGGCGGCAGAGCACTTCAGAGTAGTGTGGCAAATGAACTCCTCGAGGACCTATTTATAGCGCAGACCCAAAGCGCCAGAAGGACTGGGAGGCGAAACGTCGCAACGTTTCACCTTCGCATTGAATTAGCCCTTAAATGGCCTCGAGATCACCAAACGTCGCGTCATAAATGACAGCAAAAGTCAACCGTCGTGTCAGCACGGCCAACGATTGACAGGCGGCCGAGACTGTCCCATCGAAAGCAAGTGGCCGTGACCGTTTCACTATCTGAAAGTTCATCAAGACGGCTAAACCCTAGGGGCAACGATTCAAGCCTCAGCCCGCCTTCAAGCGACCTAGGCTTGGGGGGCAACTGTTCCGGGGTGTATCAGCAAAACCGAGAGGTTCCAATAGCATTTGGGCCGTCAACCCATATCAACGTAACCGGCCCAAGCTAGGTAGCTTGGAGCGCACTTTGCGCTAGCCAGCCGAAAATCTCGCATCACGGTCGACACCCAACAGTATATATACGCCATTCGCATATGGCATCAGGTACGTTCTCTACCTTGTGATACCTTGCCCGAGCGACCAGTTCTGACTTGAGCGTCAGAGTGTCATTGCAGGTACCACCCGAGGCGCTCAGCGTGCAGCCAAGACCGGTCCTTTCCCTCTCTCAACGACCGGCCAATACAGCGAACAACTACAACACTTCATTGGTCTAAGGTACGATCAATATCCCTGGTTAGCAGATGACTGGTTAGCAGATGAACAACCACTTATTCAAAAATCAGAACAAGAAGAAAAGGGCTCAATAATAGAAGAATGGGAGAAAAAGAAAGATGAGGAAAAAAATAAGAATTGAATGGGGGGATCCTCTTGTCTGGAAGGAAGCTAAAAACTCTCAATCTTGGGAAGGTATGGAAATCCAACAAGAAATCACCCAACAAATCGTTTTCCCTTCTCATCTTTTGAGAAGCAAGGAAGATGGGAGTGAAGAGCTTGATCGATATTTAGACTTCTTCTATGCCTTGTTCATCATCCTTCACCTTGAGAGGATATGGAGGCATATGAAATTGTACCTCAAGTTCATGAATTTCCTACCTCATAAACGAAAGAAGAAGGATGATGTGTTCTTCGTGTCATATATTCCACCTTGACAAAGGAGAATTGCAGCGTCAAGCTAGTGACGTTAAAGAAGCGCTTCATGGGAGACAACCCATCCGAGGGAGTGTTCTATCTCTTCTCCTTTATTTCCATGTCTTGTCTTTATTTTTTGTTATTGTTTTGTTGAACTCTCTTTACACTGACACTTGTTTTTTCTGAAACAATTTTTGTTCATGGCATGTGATGTTAAAACTGCATTCCTACAAATGTTTTGATCATGTTTCAATTTTATGGTGGAATGTAGTTTTCATGGATAACTCTTATTGGATTGTGATTTTCAATGTCCTTTTGATGCTATGCTCTTAAATTTTATGAACTAGTTTAAATGGGACTCATCATGCATCTTGTTGTTCTAAATCCCTTGGATGAAAACCCTTAGAGAAATCTTCTGTAACATTTGATTACTTGATTCATTGTGCTTAATACCCTATCATGAATAACCTGTGAGCATATAAGCCAAAAAGTTAATTTTATTCTTGAGTGCTTCCATTGCTTGTGACACTCTTCAGAACTTGACTTAGTTCTTGACTACTTTTGCATTGCTTATATGCACACACACGTGATTGAGGACTTCCTGTTGTTTTTGGCAGCCAGAGCCTTAAAAAGCCTACCCTGTATTATTGACCTTTTGAATAGCCCATCTGAGCCTTAGACCTTTTTTTTGGATTGATTACCCTCATTACAAGCCATAAACTGAAAAACCAAGTGTCCCACTTGTTTGGAATTGAGGGGTCTATATTCACTATTGAACTTGAAGCTCAAAATTAAGTTTGAGGTGGCAAATTAAGTTTGGGGTTGCAATTTAAGTTTGGGGTTGCAAATTAAGTTTGGGGTTGCTTGAGGACAAGCAATTGTTCAAGTTTGGGGTGGTATACCAAAAGTAGTATATTACATTCAAAAAAAATATAATACATTCAAAAGAAGTAGTATATTAATTTAAAAAAAAAAAAAAAAAAAGTGAAAAAAAAATAGAAAGAAGAAAAGTGAAAAAAAAGAAAGAAAAAAGAGAGAAATCAAAATCAAGTCAAACCAAACCATATAGAAGAAATAACAAAGCTCAATTTTGTATGGTGGGGAATTCTTTGGTGAAGCTGGTAAGTGTAGAAAAGGTTCATAAGTGAAAATGGCATCTCTCAATTCCAATCAAGAAAGCTTAGATTCCAAGCCCCATTACAACCCTTAATAAGTCCTCATGATGTGTGTGGTATTTGCGTGTGATTGCTTGTTGTAGAATTATGTCAAGCCTATGGTAGTGTGTTGCTTGTGATGTGATTGAGTGTATTACCCTGAAAACACTTGTGTGTGAGAGAGAAACACTTGTGTGTGAGAGAGAAACACTTATAGGTGAGGAACTTGAGTGAAAATGAGCACAATTGATGATTGTATGATGTGTCGCTTGAGATTATAATTTGGGGAGCTTGAATTGTTGTTTTTAGGATACAAGAATGCATGTTAGGTCACTCATTGACAACTGTGAAAAACTAATTGGTTTTAAGCTAGGTATGATTGTGGACATTGGAGTCACATCTAGTAATCTTATTCTAACCCTTGTTTTGCATTGAGTTTTCTTGAGGACAAGCAAATATTTAAGTTTGGGGTTGTGATAAATCCATATCACATGTTTGTTTTGAATGTTAAAAACTGTGTTTTGAAGGAAGATTTTAATGAAAACCAGTAAAGTTTGAGCAGAATTTGTGAATATTTGAATCTAGTTTTTTTTTGTAGTGTTATGTGGGTTTCTTTATGTTTATGTGTTCAGGAACAAGATCAAATTGAAGAACAAGTTGTGCAAACAAGAAGTGAAGTTGGAGCGATTTAGGAAGAGTTAAGCGTGAAGAAGTTTACGTAGCACCGCATAAAGACCGACGGTCTCATTTTGTTCTAAACATCCATTGGTGGAGTTAGAACTTGTTAAGATTTCGGCAAGTGTACCGAACTTACGCACAGCAGAAACAAGACTAACTCCACCAATGGATGTTTAGAACAACATGAGACCGTCAGGTGCTGTCTGGTGCTACTAGAAACTTGCTGCTGTTTAACTCTTCCTAAATCGCTCCAACTTCACTTCTTTTGCACAAATTGTTTTTCAATTTGATCTAGTTCCTGAAAACATAAACATAAAGAAACCCACATAACACTACAAAAAAAACTAGATTCAAATATTCACAAATTCTGCTCAAACTTTACTGGTTTTCATTAAAATCTTCCTTCAAAACACAGTTTTTAACATTCAAAACAAGCATGTGATATGGAGTTATCAATGATCGAGGTATCTGATAGGCTGTAAGTGCACGATTCTATCGCGTAATAAAAAGTATCGATCCCACAGAGACTTTGTGATTACCAATGTTATTTTCGGTGGTAATTAGCTAAAAGAAATGATTTAGTAAAAGGAATTTTTGGTTGGTTTAAAATTTAGAAATATAAGAATCTCGGGTCATTAGTTTCATCAAAACAATGAGAAGCACATGTAAATTACAATGAGAAGCACTAGTCACCAACCATAAGAATAATATATTCTAAAGACAAGGTAAAAAATGTAACTAATGCCTCCATTCAGAGTACAATAGGGTGTTTTGAACTAACAATCAAGTCTATTCTCATGGTTTATTGTCACCAAAACCCATTAAGAATAACACCATTATAATGTCTCAAGAGTTTCAAAACTATTCTCATGTTTTGATTCCGTTGTCTAATTTCATAGTTCCAACATCAATAATTCACCTTTCGGTTCTTTGTTTGATGTTTAAAATAAGATTTGAAGGACAACGAAATTAAATTGAAATATAAAACAATTTGGAGTGGAGAATAGTCTTGGGTATTACTAGGGACCTATCATTGGATTACTCCCAATAACCCAAAACTTTGTATCTACTCACTCATAATCATAACATAAATTGAAATAAAAGTAAATGACATGAAAGTAAATTGCAGAAATGTGAATGGCAGAAAGTAAAGTGCAAAAAATAAGAACAGAAAAAGTAATTTGCAAAAAGAATAAAAGCAGAACAAGAATTTAGAAGAATGTAAATTGCATAAAATTAGAAATAACTTTGAGAGAGTGTTTGTAAATTAGCCTAGGATACCTAAGCACTCAGAAATATGTGCTTTATATAGGCTAAGATAAGAGACAAAAGAGTTAAAGACAATTACAAGCATTAAGTGTACAAAGTGTAACCGAAATGGCATCTGAAGTGAACCACACGGGTCGTGTTCTTGGGTGTATTGGTCGTGCATGAAATTATGTTTATTTACTGTGACTTCCGAAAATTATGAGAGCATACCTTATTTCTTTTCGAAACTGAATGACATCTTTATTACTGAGTCATTTTAAACTAATACTAGTATGTATGATGTACATTCATCCAAATGGGATGCTACACTTACTTCAGTTCAAACAACAACAAAATAACACAAATCCTTTATTTCATCTATATAATACGCAACACAAATCAATGGGATGAAATTCTCAAAAATTTATTAATTAAATCCACGCACTAGAAAAGTAAACATCACGCAGCGGAATGAAATAGTCTCAGAGAAATAACAACAGTAGTCTCATCAATAACATAGATATATCAAATAAAATGTTCAACAGCCAAATAAGGCTAAAACAACTAGAATCAAAACCCATCCCCTAGGTGCTACGTATCAGAGCAGACCGACTCGGGGATTGAAGGAAGTAAGCCTTCACTCATGGTTACCTGTGGTAAATAACAACAGAAAGGGATGAGTCTCAAACTACATAATAAAGGTTATAATAAGTATCATTTATGGGAATGAATGCAATGTAATGCAGTCATGCATGTGGTACCATTCATCGTCAATAGTTTTAGCCCCCATGGCATCATCGTCAATAGGTGAGCTTTTTCATCGTCAATAGCTCTAGGCCGAAGCCTCTTCATCGTCAATAATCATCGTCAATAGATGCACATGTATGCATGAGACCCAATGAGCAACCAACAACCACATTCATGCTTCATCAAAATCACATCACAATCCTTTCGAGGCACTGTATGGTCGGAGGTGCAGGACTAATGTAACACTCCATTTCTACTGACGGGATGCTACACTTACTTCATTTAAGACAACCACAAAATAAACAAAACATCTATTTAATCAACTGAATACGTAACACCATATCAAGTGGAAAATAGGATCCTCAACAATAAATTATGTCAGCCCACGCACAGGAAAATCCATACATCACGCAGCGGAAAATAGAATACAATCTCAGAGAGATACACAGCAATCTGGCGCCCCCTGGGGCAACACAGACTTAGACACAAACTAAGACACAAACTGAGACACAGTCTCAGACACAGGTGCACACACAGGCGCCATGGGCAGCACATTTGGCGCCCTGCCTAGACACAGGCAGCAACACAGGCGCGTCAGGGCAGCCATTTGGCGCCCCATGCATGCTGCGCCACATGCACACACGCACCCAACACACAAATCTGGCGCCAAACTAGGCGCCATCGGCAGCCAAAATGGCGCCCAACACTTAGACACCACAAAATATCCAGCAACTTGGCGCCACAACAGGCGCCACAGGGCAGCCACTTGGCGCTCTGCACTTGAACCAGTCACAACCAGGCGCATTGGGCAGCCACATTTGGCGCCCTGCACCTAGACACAACACACAAAACACTTGGCGCCACACCAGGCAGAGATACGACCGAGAGAGATGAACGTGGAAGATACATAATGGCTCCAGATACCATATTAAGAGTTAAACTCTATCTATGAATTGAATATAAATTTTATTCAAATGAATGGAGAAGTAAAAACTTAATACAATATGAAGAGGTGATCACTATATATAGTGCACCTGCTAGTGAAAGTAAATACAAAAATCCAACTAACTAACTAAGAAAAGTAGTTACAATTGAAAACTAATTTAACTAACTTTTAAACTAACTTTCTAATATATTGAAGAATATGGTATCCATAGAAGATAAGAGAGAAAAGATTAAGAGACTCTAATATTCATCATAGTAAAATGTGATACAAAAGGTAATTGATTACAATGAGAATTTGACTTTATATATAGATCTAATCTCATCTAACTAATATGTAATAAACTAGTAACTAGAAAACTAACTCTAACCGAATTACCTAACAAACTAACTATATTTCTAATAATATCTATCGAAATAAGACAAAAAAATACAAATCACTAATAACTAATAGGAATAATAGAATTAGAAGAAATATAAAATATGGCATCCTATTGAACATATTTCCAACAGAGGATGCAGATGCGTTCAACCAACGTATAGTTGACGAAGTTCGCATATGAACCATCATTGAACGTTGTTGACCAATAAGACATAACAAGTGCAAGTTGACAAATTAAAGGAAAATTTGTAAAGTAATATTATTTGGACGATTAAATGTTCCAATTGTATTTTGGTAGTAATCTTGCTCATGTTTTGCATTCAGATACAATTGGATCATATTTTGCTGAGAAAAACGAACTATATTACTACCTAGAGGCTAGAGTATTAGTAATAAGGAGAATCTAACCTGATGTATTCCGAAAAACTGGAATGGCTATATCTTCTCTACTATAAGATGTGGCTTTCAAATTAGACCATTATTAAGTCAATCAAAACATTATAGAAAAATCCAATGTGGTGTGAAACAAGTAATCAACAGTGCCGATCCATTAAAAATGAAGATTTAGAAGTCAAAGTGCTTACAGAAATGATTTTGAATCGACTGGTGAACCAAAATTCCCCTTCCTTGGAGCTTGTGGTGGATCTTCCACCCCTCCCTCTTTTTTCCCCCATTAATTTAGAACACAAACCGTTAGTTTTGACCAATATTGTTTGGAACAGCCCCTCAAATTCATCTCTCTCAAGTAGTGGCAGAACTGTTAGTGGGTCAAATTTGGCCGTGGACAATAATTATTCGGTGTGGGCAAAATAAATCTTACTAAGGCGGAGAAAATTTGGTTCATGGCTAGAGATATTGGTGTTACGGGGGTCGGACCAGACGAGATCTTTGTTCAAAAAATTGTGGAGATGGAGGCAAGGGATAAAGCATGTAAAGGTCAGAAAGAGAACCAAGAAGGTGACAAATGAATTTAGTCACCTTAAATTTGAGGAGGATTAGCAGTATTGCCAAGCAAAAACGAGTGAAGCGCTTAGTAGAGAAGGAAATCTTATTGACGTAGCAATTGTTTCAAGGATTTGGGGTGGAGATGATTATGAGTGGGTTGCTCAGTCTTCCAATGGTCTCTCCAGTGGCATCCTTACAATTTGGTGCAAAGGTATGTTTGTGTTTCTTTTCTCTTTTTCCAATCCAGGTTACATTGGTATAGTGGTGCAGGTCGAAAACTAAATAATATACCTGGTGAATGTTTACTCTGGATGTTCTATATTCGGAGGAAAAGGGAGCTTTGGGCAAACATAGTAGCAGAAAAAGCTAGGCTGAGCCCTGGGCTGTGGCTACGTGGAGATTTCAATTTAGTAAAAAATAGGACAAATATGAGAGGAAGAAGTGTTAGGTTCAGCAGCATGGAGGCTTGTGACTTCAAATTCTTTATGACTGATATGAGGGTGGTTGAGCTACCTTGTCTTGGCATGAAATTCTCTTGGTATCAACCGAATGGATCAGCAACAAGTAGGATTGATAGAATTTTATTGTCACAAGAATTGATTGATATGTGGGGAATTAAAACTCAGTGGATTGGGGAAAGGGATGTCTCGGACCATTGCCTGGTGTGGTTACTTTCTAATAACAAAAATTGGGGTCCAAGACTGTTTAAATTCATTAATGGGTGGTTGGAGAATAAAGATTGTAAGGCTTTCATTGAGGGGAAATGGAAAGAGCTAAAAGTAGAGGGGTGGATGGCGCATGTGGTCAAAGAAAAATTGAAGTATGTCAAAGAAAGTCTAAAAGTGTGGAATAAAGAAGTATATGGAATTATGGATCTAAATATTGAGAATACGGTGAGATAAATTAATAAAATGGAGGATGAGGGGGAGGAAGAAGCCGATTGGGAGGAGGAAAGGTGGAGAAGATCGAATGGGGAATTTTGGGAAAGCCTACATAGAAAAGAAAGCTTGCTAGCTCAAAAGGCAAGGGCGAGGTGGATCCAACAAGGAGATGGAAATTCTAAATGTTTTCATAACCCGGTTAAAGTAAGACATAGGAGGAATCAAATTGAAATGATCAAAGTGGAGAATAGGTGGCTGAGTGAAGTGGAGGAGGTCAAAGAAGAAGTTAGGAGACACTTTAGTAGACAATATAGGGAAGAATGATTTGCTAGACCAACCTTGGATGGGGTGCATTTTAATAGCATTGCGGAGGGGGAGGCGGAGAGATTGACGGAGCCATTTTCCATGGAGGAATTAAAGGAGGCGGTATGGAGTTGTGAGGGTGACAAGAGCTTTTACTTCATCATTTATTGCCTTGATAGGAAAGAAGAAAAATCCCCAAAGGTTGCATGATTATAGCCCGATATCTCTAATAGCCAAATTGTTAGCCTCAAGACTCAAAGGGGTGTTGGATGGGGTTATTTCCAAGTCACAAACGGCCTTTCTTGGTGGACGGCAAATCTTAGACGGTGTTTTGATAGCTAATGAAGTCATTAATGTTGTCAAGAAAAAGTGGTGGCCCATGTTTTTGTTCAAAGTTGATTTTGAAAAGCGTATGACTCGGTGTGTTGAGGTTTCTTAGACTACATGATGGTGAGGTTGGTATTCAACAAAGTGGAGATCTTGAGTAAAAGCGTGTGTGTGTAATGGATCGGTTTCGGTTTTAGTTAATGGTAGCCCCACCTTGGAGTTCCTTATGGAGAGAGGATTGAGGCAAGGGGACCCACTCGCCCCCTTCCACTTTCTAATCGTGGCCAAAGGGTTAGCTGGGATGGTTAGGAGTTGTGTAGAAAAGGGATATTTGGAGAGTGTCAATCCGATTATACCTTTTCCGATTCTTCAATATGCGGATGACACCCTTATCTTATGTAAAAATTCAAGAGAGAATTTGTGGTGCGTAAAGGCCGTGTTGAGGATCTTTGAGATGGTATCCAGTCTTAAAGTGAATTTCAACAAGAGTTGTTTGGTGGGATTAAACATAGTTGAAGACGAGGTCGAGATGGCAATGGAATTCTTATATTGTAAGAGGGGGGAGGTACCATTCAATTTCCTTGGCATTCCGATAGGTGCTAATCCAAGGATGAGTGCAACTTGGAAGCCGGTGGTGAAGAGGATGAGAGATAAAATTTCTACTTGGAAGAGTAGACAACTTTCGATGGGTGGGAGAATAACTTTAATCAATTCTGTGTTGGCAAGTCTTCCATTATATTTCTTCTCTTTCTTCAAAGCTCCTAAAAAATTTCTAAAAGATGGTGCAAATTCATTGCAATTTCTTGTGGGGAGGTAACAATGATGTTTGTAAAATGGCTTGGATCCGGTGAAATAAAATATGTATGCCAAAGGAATGCGGTGGATTGGGAATTAAAAATTTGGAATTTTCAACTTAGCTTTTCTTGGAAAATGGAGGTGGAGATTGTTAGTTGAGAAAGAGTCGGGTTGGGCTAAATTTTTGGGGCGGTTGTATGGAGAAGAAGGCCTTTTGAATGAGAAGCAACAGTTTGTGTGGTGGAAAGATATTCAAAGTTTGGACGAAGGGGCTGACTCGATACAAGGATGGTTTTCGGAGGCAGCAAAACTGAAAATTGGGAACGGGAAAGGAGTGAGTTTTTGGCATGATAAGTGGTGTGACCCTTGCAAATTGATGGATATTTATTCTGGTTTATATGAGGCTGCTGCAGATCGGTGTATACCTGTATCAGATGCAAGGATTTGGTGTGAAAATCGCTGGCAGTGGCGTCCAAATTGGCGAAGACTGCTGCTGGTTGAGGAGCAGGCCGATGCTAACCTGCTGGATATTGCTTTGCATGACGTTTTTCTAGACTGTAACGGGGATGATAGCTATGTTTGGATATTGGACAACACTCATACATACAAGGTGAAAACCACTTATGATCATTTAGTGAGAAGAGGTGCATAGGTGGAAATTTACGGACAGCGGTCAAAGGTGCTGCGAAGATTTTGGGGGACTGCTGCGCCCTCTAAATTCTTAGCGTTTGTGTGGAGAATGTTCTTGAACAAATTACCAATGATAAGAGTCCCACGTCGAATGTGATATGGCCTGAAAAAGAGTTTATAAGTGGGAGGCATCCTTCACTTTACAAGCCGGTTTTGTGTGGTTGAGTTAAGCCTAAAACCACATTTTATGATGGTATCAGAGCTTTTATAAGCTCTGCATACCTTGTTATTTTTCTTCTTCCGCTTCAGTGTTCTTCTATCCATCATGCCACCAAAGAACAATGCGGGTGGTTCCAATAACACCAACAATGATCCATCATCAGATCCAACAAGTCCATACTTTGTTCACCCAAGTGAAGGTCCGAATACAGTGAAGGTCACTCCAGTGCTGAACGCGAATGGGACAAACTACCATAGCTGGGCTCACTCGATGCGTAGAGCACTTGGAGGCAAGAACAAATTCGATTTCATCAATGGAGCTATTGAGGTACCTGATTCCTTTCATCCTACCTACAAATTATGGGTTAGATGTAATATGTTGATTCACTCTTGGATAATGAATTTTGTTGCCGAGTCGATAGGGCAAAGTATTGTGTTTATTGAGAATGCCATTAATGTGTGGAAGGAGCTTAAGGAACGTTTTTCGCAAGGAGATTTGATACCAATATCTGAGCTTCAGTGCGAGATTTATGCACTGAAACAAGAGTCACTAACTGTGACAGAATTCTTTTCTGAACTCAAGGTCTTGTGGGAAGAACTTGAGGTATATCTGCCTGAACCCAGATGTGGGTGTCCTCGTTGGTGTGTTTGTGTAATTGGGATGGAATTGGCTCACAAACATCATGAATTAAGCAAAACTATTAGATTCTTGACTAGTTTGAATGATAATTTAGCCATGGTTAGATCACAGATTTTATTAATGGATCCATTACCTAGTATAAACAGAATTTTTTCTATGGTGCTGCGACACGAAAGATAGTTCGTGAGTACTGATGAGACCAAAGTTCTTGCTGCCAATGTTGTTGGTGATGCAAGGAAAGGGTATGGAAGAGGCAAAGGTGGCTATAATGGCAAGAATCCTAGCAAGGTATGCAGTCATTGTGGGAAGATTGGACACACAATTGACACATGCTATAAGAAGCATGGGACTCCTCCTCATTGGCAGAAAAACACTGCAAGTGCTAATTCTGTTTCTGAGCAAGGAGAACAAACTGAGGAAGCTAAAATTGGAATTACTCAAGGGCAATATGATAAATTAATCACTCTGCTGCAGAATAGTTCTGTTAGTTCTGTTTCTCACCAAAATTATGTTCCTGGCAGTTCTGCCAACATGGTTTCTATTGACAGTGATCGGGCATGTATAATTTCACTTGCTTTTTTCTTTGATTTCTAAGTACTCAGGCTCTTGGTTTGTTGATTCCGGAGCTACTGATCGTATTTGTTCATCATTGAATTACTTTAAGAGCTATTTTCCTATAAAACCAGTGAATATTAGATTGCCTTATGGTAATTGTGCAGTGGAAAAATACATGGGTACCATAGAATTTTCTCCACATTTTGTCATTACAAATGTGCTATGTGTTCTAGGCTTCACCCTCAATCTTTTATCTGTTCCAAAGTTGCTTTTGGCTAACATTAAAGTGAATTTTTGTGGATTGAAATGTGAAATACAGGATTTGAGGACTCAAAGGATGATTGGTTTGGGTGTGATATGTTTGAGGGACTCATATATCTTGAGATGGAAGCCATGGAGACTAAGAAGGTTAATTCAGCAACCATTGAAGAAGGAGGTGATGATAGACTTCCAGAATGTGCTTTGTGGCATTTTAGACTTGGGCATTTGTCCCATAGTAGAATGAAATTAATGAATGTAGATTTTCCCTTTGTTAAAGTTAATGAAGATTCCATATGTGATATATGCCATTTTTCTAGACAAAGAACGCTTCCTTATACCTTGAGTCCTAGTAGAGCATCAAAATGTTTTGAAACGATACACTTAGACATATGGGGACCTATTGGTACTCCTTCCATTCATGGACATAGATACTTTTTGACTGCCCTAGATGACTTTAGTAGATATACATGGGTAATTTTGATGAAACACAATATAATACTAAAGTTAACGTCATTAGAAGTGATAATGGACTTGATTTTTTAATGCCTCAGTTTTATTCTTTGAAAGGCATTATTCATCAAACAAGTTGTGTAGAAACACCCCAACAAAATGAGAGGGTTGAAAGAAAACATCAACACATACTAAATGTAGGTAGAGCATTCTAATTTCAGTCCAAATTACCTAAATTGTACTGGTCATCTGCTGTTATACATGCCACATATATCATTAATCGAGTTCCAACACCCATTCTGCAGAACAAATCACCTTTCATGATCCTCAAAGACACTAAGCAGTACTGTCAAGGCTACTGAGTGTGATGAGTCTGAAGTTACTGCACCATCGGAGGAGGTTTCTGTCTGAAGATCACAAAGGGAAAGACATGCTTCATCACATCTCAATGACAATATATGCAGTCTCTTGGCAACATCACCCAAGTCTAAATCATCAGGTACTCAATATCCCATCTCTCAATTCCATTCTTTGTCCAATTTGTCTTATGCACATCAAACATTCACTGCAAATCTGTCTGCTATTGTTGAACCTCAAAATTATGATATTGCTTGCAAAGAACAGTGTTGGATTGATGCTATGCAGGTTGAATTACATGCTCTTGAGAAGAATGGTACATGGGACATTGTTGATTTGCCAATGAATGTCAAACCCATAGGAAGTAAGTGGGTTTACAAAATTAAACATAAAGCTGATGGGCCTATAGAGAGGTTCAAGGCTATACTAGTAGCCAAAGGATATAATCAAATAGAGGGTCTTGACTTCTTTGATACTTTTAGCCCAGTTGCCTAGCTCACAACAGTGAGGATTTTACTTGTTGTAGCCTCTATGAAGAATTGGTTTTTACACCAATTGGATGTCAACAATGCCTTCTTGCATGGGGACCTAGAAGAAGATGTGTATATGGAGATTCCTAAAGGGGTAAAATGTGACAAGGAGAACCAAATGTGTAAGCTAAAAAAGTCTTTATATGGCTGGATACAAGCAAGCAGGAAGTGGTATGAGAAGCTTACATGCCTATTGCTAGCCCAAGGATACAAACAATCAAGTTCTGATCACTCACTGTTTATTCATCAATCTGATACTGATTTCACTGCTCTCTTGATTTATGTGGATGATGTTATATTAGCAAGAAATTCTATGAATGAGTTTGACAGAATTAAAAGGATTCTTGATGATGCATTCAAAATCAAGGATCTTGGTTCTCTAAAATACTTCCTTGGCCTTGAAGTCTCTCAGTCCAAAATTGGAATATCTATTTGTCAAAGGAAGTATTGCTTAGAGCTTCTCCATGAATCTGGATTTTTGGGATCTAAACCAACATCTACTCCATTGGACAGCAGCAGTAAAATTCACAAAGATGATAGTTGTTCCTGGGTGTATTAGCAACTACGAGGACTGCCAACAGCAATTGGACCTGCGGCCCAGCCCATCTCGATCGGCCCAAACACGCTGCTTGGAGCGCAATTCTCGCCGGCCGAAATCTTCGCAAAACGGTCGGACCTCGCAGTATATATACGCCATTCGCATATGGTATCAGGTACGTTCTCTAACCTTGTGCTATCTGCCCGAGCGACCTCTCACTAGATCGTCGGAGTGTCTTTGCAGGTACCACCCGAGGTGCTCAACGCGTGAAGCCAGGACCGGTCCTTTCACTCATTCAACGACCGGCCCATTCGACGGAGCAACAACTACTTCAACACTCTATTGGTCAAGGTACGATCAATTGGCGACCACAGTGGGAGGCCCGTGCGCTATCCTACCACATTCATGGCTCCACGCGACCGGCCCCAGACGCGGGCCGCTTCTCGACTCAATCCCTCCGGGCAGAATCAGCAGCAGACCCCGGAGGGCGTGGCCGTCACAGTCCACGAATCTCAAGGACTTCCACGACAAGAACCTTCGGTGCACAACGGTCGTGGACCGGTCCTCCAGCAGATCCATCCGCCCGTTCCTGGAGACTTGCCGCCCGAGCTGGTTGAAGCGGGCATTCAGGAGCCTCTACCAGACCATGTCACTCAAGCCGTTTTGCAGATCTTGCAAAACAAAAATCAGGTGATCGCAGATCGAGACGCGCGCTCATCTCTCGTCACGAAAGAGGATCGATTCGGGCGCTCGCGTGCGAAGACGGAGAACCTACGCTCGCCGCCGCCCGACCGGCGCGAAGACATCGCTCCCCTCCTCGAAGGAGCATTTCTCGCCGAGAGAGCACTACTCATCGCTCTCCGGCCAGAAGAAGCAGGGCGCGCAGGTCGCCCCCAAGCAGAAACGAGCGTAGACGCTGTTCAATGTCCTACGATTATGAAGATTCAAGCTACCGTCCTGATACCGGTCGCTCACCAACAAGGTATTCCTCCAATGAGTCGTCCGGGTCACGTCGGTCGAGAAGTAGATCTTGGGATTCTAGAGAAGAGCTGGAAGATTACAGAGACGGGAGAATAAGGGACGTGTCGCGTCGGCCGAGAAGAGACCAGAGCGAGCGACCCCGAAGGCCTCCTCAGCTTCCACCAATGGGCCCGTCCGGAGGATTTTATGGAATGCCGGGCAACGAGGCTTGCCTCGCAATGCAACCCTTTGGGTCGAACGGCATTCAGAACGAGCACGGCCCGTTCTCCAGGGAGATCAGGCGTTACAAAATTCCGAGAGACTTGCGCAAGCCGCCCAATCTCAACAAGTTCGACGGTCGAGGAGATCCAGACAAACATCTCCGTTACTTCAACAACTACTGCTGTTACAGGGAATCCATTTTTGAAAAGATGATGTGAAAGTCTTATTATGATAATAATGATAATGATTGTGAACAATTAATATTGTGATTTTGTAGTTGTGTTACAAGTTTTCAATTTCCACAAATATTCCTTGTTTTATTTTATTTTATTTTCTTACCCTTATATTTTAGTTGTTAAGATTGTTGATATTATAATAATTATCATAATGTTTTTTCAAAAGCATATAATTAATAAATTGTTATTCAATTAAGATATTTCTTGAAACAACAAGAATCATTACTAACGTTAAAAAAGGAGCAACGAATACTAATTTTAAAATTAATTATCTTTTGAAACAAAAATAAAATAAAATAATTTTTTGTGACTGATTTAATGTAACACCCTCATATTTCTATCTAGTAGAAATACAAAAGTGTACCTTTTTAGCATACATCAGAGATACATTTCCTGCTTAGATTTACATCTTTACAAGAATAGCGGAAACGATACATAACTTAGAATAAATTCAAGTTATAATTCGAAAAACAAAGATACAAGGGAAAACCATAATCTAATAATAGAAGAACTACGTCTTCCATTTCCTTCTCGAACACGCCATCCACTCGTGCCATAAAGGATCTTCTTTCCCTGTTTCTCTGAAAAACAACAACATTTGTAGGGTGAGACAACTTGTCTCAGTGAGTCTTACCGTGACCCCTTACCTATCACTCGGTCCATTTATAAAACCATAATTAGTAATTCAAAAAGAATTACAATATATAATCAATTACTTGTGACTTGCCACCAACAACCTAAAGAAGCTCGAGTGACAAAATCACAATATACACATTTAAAAGTTTTATCAATTCTAGTACATCACCAACAACACATAAGGAAGCATGGGTGAACCCCAACATAGCCAATAAGTGTACAACACTTAAAGGCGGATAGCTATAATTTTAACATGGGGGCCTAGGACCAGGGCGCATGACTTCCCTCTCCTAGTATACTAAACGCATGGAGGTCGTCACCTCAATTCGACATTTCTTATATATCGTGAAACGTAGACCGGTTTAGATGAACATAATCATCCCGAGCCAATTATAAATTAAGAAATGGAACATTTTGTTCAATTCACTTTCCAAAACATATGTCCTCACACGTATACTAATTACGGTTTTTCGGAATATTCATAACATTAACCGCTTAATTCAAAACCACTTTGGATGTGTATCAAAAAGTTCTAACCAAAATTCGGCAGAGCTTCCTCTGAAATATGGACATCCCAAAATAATACATTTACTTCATATAACCAGTCGGACATCAATTTTGTTCAAAAATCATTAATTCCCGCACATATACAAAATTTACGGTTTTCTAAAAGATTTGTAAATTCAACTAACACAGACCCACAACCGAAAACCATATTCAAACATAACAATTAAACAATCAATATGGTTTCGTTCTAAGTTTCAAACAAACATAATTTCTCAAAATAGCGTTTTTGACTCGAAAATTCACAACTCCAAATTTCGAAAACCGTTCAATCATAACACATAAACAACATTTTAAAATTCCCTAAACGTGAGTAAAACTCACCTATCGTGATGAAAATCATGGAACCAACTGAGACTTTGAAGTTCCCACGACTCTGAAACCTCACGAACTCATCCCGAACTCGTTCAACCTCTTCTAAACCGAATGTATTCTGGACAGCATCTCTGAGCAGTTTTTGAATGAGCATAACTTATTCAATTTCTATTTTCCAATGGTTCAAGTCCCACACTGATATGACGAGTATTCAGGGAGTTACAGCTAAAATACCGAGACTGGTTCCGAAAAGTTATTGCAGTAAAAATGAAACTTGTAATTAACTTTTCTCCCCCAATACTCAGTCAAATCAAGTGGTTCTTGTGCCTATCTTGAAGGAATTTGTGTATAGTTTCTAAATAAGCAAAAATTAACTTCAAATGAGGTCTGTGTAAAGAGTTATGAAGGGAATACCAAAGACACTCAAAACTGTTTTTCTGCAGAGACAGATTTAATTCCCCATTTTCCTAGCCTTCAAGTCCAACGAAATTGAACTTACAATTCCAAATAAAAGCTTGAAACTCTAGCCTGCCATGTCCTCTTTGAATCCCTCAAGCTCCTTTGCGAAATTTCCCATTAAACCAGCTATTTCCAAAGGCATCAAAGTAGCTTCATGAAATACCTTTACCCAGAATTTTGTAGTGTAACCTTCTACTTCTAACTCTGATTTCTCCACGAAATTGAAACCCAAACTCTCCATTTCTTCTTCAAACTTCTGTCCTAGCCCTTGGTTACCCAAAACAGTAGCAACCAAGTTTTAAACACTCTATTTCACCTCCAAAACAGAGTTGCCATGGATGGAATCAAGCTTTCTTTTCTTCCTCTCTCTAGGGCTCGATTTGGGGGTTTGAGAAAGGGGAAGTTTTTGCTGCTGAAATTGGTATGGTTTTGTTGAGAATCACACCAGGAATGCAATGGAACAAGAATGAAGGACATGCATTGAAAGGGTCAAGATTTATTTCCTCCCATCTCTCTCTCACGCCC
Organism: Oxytropis ochrocephala; assembly: GCA_020916435.1. NCBI lineage: Eukaryota > Viridiplantae > Streptophyta > Magnoliopsida > Fabales > Fabaceae > Oxytropis > Oxytropis ochrocephala. The sequence continues at coordinate 49,584,445 of CM037093.1, forward strand.
TCACCCTCTCTTCTTCTTTTCTTTCTCCTCGGTTCCTCCCTCTCTCTCTGTTTCCTTTCTTTCTTTTTCTTTCTTTCTCTTTCATACTTTACCTTTCTCTTCTTTTAACAGTGTCCCTCTCTCTCTTTCAATTTATCAATTCTTCTCTTACTTTATTTCACACAAGTGAGGAATGAGAGAGTGTTTGGATATTTCTGTGTCTTGGAGCTCATTTAGGGTGAGAGGTATAAGGACTAAAATACCCTTAGTGTTCTAATTTCCACTCAATAATGCATTTAAATTATCTACTCTAGCAATTATAAATTGCTTTCGTGACAACCTCATATCCGTGACTTGATTTATTACCTACTCGAGTAATAAATCACTCGTTAATTTCTTAATTCGAAATTAACGAAATTAGGGATGTTACAATCACCCCAATTTGAAAAATTTTGTCCTCAAAATTGAACAAACACACCTCAAGAGAACAAATATGAATATCTAGTCCGCATCTCGTTCTCCAATTCCACATAGCTTCCTAGACCGAAGAACCATCCCAACCACTTAACAATTGGAGTTGTTCTCGTCTGAAGCATCTTCTCTCTACATTCTATGATATAACTTGGATTGGAAAGGTATTTCCTCAATTGGAATACGTGAAACACATCACGTAGATTGGACAATACAAAAGGTAAAGCTATACAGCACACCACTAGCACAATACGCTCGATGATTTGGAAAGATCCAATATACTGAAGACGATGTTCTACTGTAACAATGATTGATGAAACTCTTACAATACAGGGTCACCAGATTTAACTCTAGTGGTCTACTCCTTTTGACAACATATTTCTGTTGAATAATTCTGAGTTTTCTTCCATTCTCACTATATACTCAATAGTTTTCAATTTAAAGTCATGAGTCAAACAGTGCTTCTCATGAAACTTCAATTGCCTGGATTCATAAACTACCACTTACTGATGTTGCTTAAGAACACATCCTAAACCCTACTCTTAGGCGTCATTTTAACTCTGAAACCCCAGGGGCGGATCCTGAAGAATTAGGATGGAAACATAAATTAGCCTCTCTCGCAACTCTAGAGAACATTCTCCACAATCAGAATCTCATTCACACTACCGACCACTACAAGTTAACCGAGGAGTGGAATAACTAATCATGAGAATTCTCAGATGAATCTACGATGAAAACCAGTTACCTTCCATGCAAAAGAACACTTCTTGACTGATTCCTTTTTGAATACCATAGATATCAGTTACATTATATATAGCCAAAGCCTCATTACAATATCGCAGATATGTCTCGTACTCTCCTCCATATTTACAGCCTCGTACAGTTTCTGCTTATCAATATTATATACTTCGGCAGCCTCATCATCATTGTCCTCAGAATCATCATTTAAGGCATTGACCTTAACCTTCCTGTACTTTTCCTACAAATGGTTTCCACTTCCCCATACAAACATAGGAACTTGATTAACATCTTTTTATTCCATTCCCGAAAACTCGTTTCCCATCAAGCTATGTAATGGACATGTCCGCCGATAACTGGATGGCACTCATGACCCGTTATTTGATTCTAAGAAATGACGACACTAAGGAAAAATAAAATATCACATGTGAGGGAAAATATACTCAAGCTGATTTATATATATTACGAGGCACTCGACGCACCTAAGAAATCACAATTCAAAGGTTTAGCATTCAACCTCTTCTCTCAGTGTACATTCAGAACAATGCGGAGATGCTGATCATGATCCACAATGGACTTAGTGTACATCAAGATGTTATCAGTGAAAATTTCAACAACTAATCTAAGTACGGGTAGAAAACGCGGTTCATGTAATCCATGAATACCGTAGGAGCATTAGTTAGGCCAAAGGGCATCACTACTCGCTTGTAATGTCCACATCCAGTATGGAAAGCTGTCTTCGGAATAACTAAAGCCCTAACCTTGAATTTAAAGATAACCCGACCTTAGACCAATCTTTGAAAACACTGATGCACCTCGAAGCTGATTAAGCAAATCGCCTATTCTTGGCAAAGGATACTTATTCCTAATGATAACTTTGTTCAACTGGAGGTAATCCATACACGACCTCCTGCTCCCGTCTTTTCAACAAGTAACACCGGAGCACCCCAACTTGTAATAAACTGGGGAACATCACCTTTCGGTTTTATTGGATATAGTTAGAACTTCGGGTTAAACTCTGTCACTACAGTGTTCATAACTGACTCACAAATGTGTAAAGGTTATGTAAAAGTTTCTTAAAAACATTTGAATATAAAATAATTTTCTCACTTACCCATAGGAGTTTGTTTCTTCGCTAACCCGAAATACTAATAAGACGTATCTTCACCTCGCGAATCAGTCTTTGAATTCAATTACTAAATTCGGATGGTCTCACGCATATGTATGGCCTTTCAGAACCTATAAGTCAACCGACTATTCTCTTGAACTGAGTCTACTATTCATTCACTTAAGTATGAGAAGATCTAAGCAATAAAGATCTCTCGCTTGATACATAACAACTTTCCTAGTTAAGTAAGACTTACTAGAAAATTCTAAACTTTGTTCCATCATGTTGTATTGTCGACTACTCTAAGCGGAACGTCCATATTTGGATTAATCACGGAGTTGAGCTAATTATTATAACATCAAAGAAATGATCAAAATAGAAGGATTCTTCCACGGAATCAAACGGGCACAAGATAATGCATCCGATGTTGATTCTGAGAACAATTCTCACTATTTTACTCACTCCTTTGGTCCCACAATTTGCCAAACTTCACAATTCTCCAAACATAACCATAACCCCTAACATATCCATTCGGTAGGGAACATGTCTTATCTATCGAGAAGTAAGGTGTTTAACACTTCATTGATTCAGTCTTCCTATAGGACAACACCGCTTCCAATACTTTAAGTCATAGGAAGTTCCATCCTTGTAGTATACCTAGTATACTAGTAAAATACCTCATTGTTGTTAGCTTTTGAAAACTCTCCTGATTGTTGAAAGGCTATGACTACTATTAACCATTTCCATGAAATAGATCCTTTTGAAAAGTACAATGATCATCATTCTAAACTGTGTTCTAAGAATCTATTCTTAATGACTAGAAGTCCTTGTCCAACTCTCCGGACCTCTAATGGTTATATGGCCAATAAACGCTTTAAGGCTTAACAACTTAGGGTAAGGCAGAAGTACATTTCAGAATACCATTGTACAATTAGTTCAAATCCTTCTCAGATGTGTAGACATCTTCGCTAGCTTTCCAACGGATCCCGGAACATAAAAATAGGAGTTCCGAATTAAAAGTTATAAATAAAACAAGTCGCAGAACTGACGAAAATTTCTCACAGACCAAGACTGGCTTGCTCATAATCCCTAGGGTAATATTAAGGTTATTTCGGTTACCATAACAACTGATCTCATCTTGAATGAAACTTGGTTCAGAAACCGTAATCGGGAACTAACTCCATCAACATTTGGTTCTGTAGCCAATACTGAAATTGTACTACTACAACTTACTGGATCAGATTCATGACATTTCGAAATGTGGCTTTGAGGAAAAGAACCTGATCATTACTTGCAGTTATCGGAAAGAATGTCTCTAACTGCGACATAAGCTGGGGTTTACTTTAACCATAAGGTAAGGTTATCGTAAAAGCGTATTTCAGAATCGATAGATCGACTAATCAATGGTCAGGATTTCGGGGTTCAATTAATCTTAACAGATCTTACGATACTGGCTTTATTACTGCCCAAAGGCTTTCCTTAATTGTAGTTCCCTGTAGAACCTACAATAGCTTCCACTGCAATTCTACAATTGCACCGAGTTCATTGACTGAACAATCGCCCTTAATTTCCTCAAACCAACTTGGCTGCCCATTGCTTGCTTTAGAACACCATCTGTAGCCCTCTGCTTCCGCTACGTGCTCTGATAAACCGAGAAGGCCAGAATTCCTATGGTTTAGGGTTTGGACATTTTCGGGGCTGAGGCAACTAACTGTCATCGTACTCAGTAACTCATATGAAACAATGAGTGGATCCTGACTCAATACTTCACATAATATACTGAAAGGTTCTGACATTTAATTGTCTAAGTCCCTAAGCTGACTCGATCTAACCTTTTGACCACAAGGTCTCTATGTCCGACGCAGTCGAATCGCTCGATACCAAAATGTAACACCCTCATATTTCTATCTAGTAGAAATACTAAAGTGTACCTTTTTAGCATACATCAGAGATACATTTCCTGCTTAGATTTACATCTTTACAAGAATACCAAGCTAAAATAGAATCTTTACCTGAATAGAACAAATCGTGAGTTTGAGCAACTTCAAACTTGAAACCTAAATTCAAAGCTTCGAACTATTCCTGAAAATTTGAAGAAAAAACGCAAAAAATCAATTTTGAACTCAAAATAAAGAAAATTAGAAAGCGTTGAGAGTGAAACATCACAATGAAAAATTGGAAAAAAAAAAATCACACACCGAGAGAGAGATGTTGGGATCGGAAGAGAGATTCAGTTCGAGAGAAGAGAGATTCAGTAAGATGAAGAGGAGATCGAGAATGAGGAAGGGATTAGGGTTCGTGAAAACTGAACGGGGTATTGTGAACTGAGCGTGAGTATGAAATGAGCGCGAGAAAGGGAGCGTGAGTATGAAATGAACTGTATGCCTTTGTAGTTAAGGCCACGACGAGCAAGATGATGGCGAGCGAGCAAAGAAGGTGACGAGGAAGATGGAGGTTCAATGTGAGAGGGTTCAGAGAGTGAGAGAGTTCAGAGAGCTGAGAATGCGAGAGATCGAGTGTATTGGGAAAATAGAAAAAATAAGAAGGTAGTTTTAGCATCGGGTGTTTTAACAACCGATATAAATGTGTCTGAGACACACATTTAGTATCGGTTGTTTAAACAACCGATACTAAATGTAAGCGTGAAAATTGAAAACTTTAATTTAATTTCAAAATTGCCACCGCGCCTACATTTAGCATCGGCTGTTTAAACAACCGATGCTAAATGGTGCTGTCTAAAGTCATTTTTGAACTAGTGCAATAGGCAATGGTTTGCCAAATTGTCCACTCTCCTTGTTTCCCTTGGATACACTCAATCACAACATGATCACTCTCTCTTCACCAAGTGTCACAAAGGTTCCTACACTCTTCTGCTCATCTATGTGAATGATTCTAGATGGGAATAACATTGCTGAAATCACATTTGTCAAGGAAAGATTAGACTCTGTTTTCAAAATTAAGGACCTTGGAAACTTGGGATACTTTCTTGGAATAGAGATGGCCAGAACCTCTGATGGTATATCAATATGCCAACGAAAGTATGCTCTTGATTTACTCAATGACAGTGTTTTGCTTGCCTCAAAACCGGCTAGCTTATATACCTATCACTAAGTCCACTGTTACTGATCTTGGACATGATTCACCAGAAACATACCCCACTGCCTATAGGCACCTAGTTGGGAGATTGCTTTCTTTGAACACTACTAGGCCTGATTTGAGTTTTACTGTGCAACAACTCAGTCAATACATGGCCAACCCAAAAGAAATACATCTTCAAGCAGCTCATCGTGTCCTTAGATATGTTAAAAGAACACCTGCACAAGGATTATTTTTCTCTACTAGTTCCAGTTTACAATTGAAAGGTTTTAGTGATTCGGATTGGGCCACGTGTGTTACTACGAGGAGGTCTGTTACTGGTTATTGCATTTACCTTGGGGAATCCCTCATTTCATGGAAGTCTAAGAAACAAACAACCGTTTCTAGATCTTCCACTAAAGATGAATACAGGGCATTAGCTTCTACAGTCTGTGAAATACAGTGGATGACCTATGTTCTGCAGAATTTCTCTTTACCCTTTATCACACCAGCTCTTCTCTATTGTGATAGCCAATCAGCTAGACATATTGCTGCGAACTCTAGCTTCCACGAACAAACCAACACATTGACATAGATTGTCATGTGGGTCGTGAAAGACTCCAAGCAAAATTATTTCATCTGTTACCTGTTGCTTCCTCTGATCAACTCGCGGATATACTGACAAAAGCATTGGAACCTCAAGCATTTCTTTCTCTACTTTCCAAGCTTGGAGTGCATATAATCCACCCTCCAGCTTGAGGGGGGATATTGAACAATATACTTTAGTGTTATTTACATTTGTAAAGTGTGTAGTTTAGTATTATTCACATTTGTAAAAGGGTGTAATGGTCATTTCAATACTTAGCTTAGTATTAGAGTTATTTCCTTTCGGTTAGCAGGTTAGTTAATTAGTTCTACTTGTTTACACCATGGTTGTTCATCAGTTAGTTTAGTTACTAACTGATTCTTGCAAACTACCCCTGTATATCACTAGTGCAGAAAAGACTTTTAGTATCGATTATTTTGCACTTTTAGTATCGGTTATCTGTCGATACTAATTCGACCGATACTAAATGTCTGACATTTAGTATCGGTTAAATAACCGATACTAAATGTGACTTTTAGCATCGGATTTTCAAAAAACCGATACTAAATGACGTTTTTTTGGTGTTTTTTATGTCTTGAAAACATACTATTAGTATCAGTTATTTAAATAACCGATACTAAATGTCACTTTTAGTATCGGTTATTTAAAAAACCGATACTAAATGTCATTTTTTAGACAACAAACACAATGTTGAAATGACATTTAGTATCGGTTATTTAAATAACCGATACTAAATGTCACTTTTAGTATCGGTTATTTAAAAACCGATACTAAATGTCATTTTTAGACAAAGAAACACAATGTTGAAATGACATTTAGTATCGGTTATTTAAATTAACCGATACTAAATGTCACTTTTAGCATCGGTTATTTAAATAACCGATGCTAAATGTCACAAAAAAGGGACCTTTAGCATCAGTTATTTAAATAACCGATACTAAAAGTCTATTTTCTTAAAAAAAAATGTTCTCAGTTCACATTTTACCACACACACACTACATATAGTAGTGTGTGGTAAAATGTGAACTGAGAACCAAAACTAACATCAAACAACTTAAATTGAACATGAAATTCATAAAATGAGTCAATTAATCATTCATTCAAACTCACATTTTGCAAATAAGCAGTACATGATAACAATAAAATAGATACAACAACAAATATAATCAAGCACAAATTTCATGAACAACAATTTCACCCTAGCCTTAACTTTCTCAACCAAAGCATCAGCAACTGATTCCATTACTAGGACAACCTTAACAGCTGTACACCTCTGACCACTTTTATTGCGCCAAAGGCCACTGAAGCCAAAAACAATTTGGAGGGTTGAATGTGATTTCCTGCGTGAATTGAAGCAACATGTGATATCATTAAAATTTTCTATCACACTGCTATTAAGAGGTGAGAAAGAAACGAACCAACTCACCTCTGGCACAGTGGTTTCCTGCTTAATATTGCGGAAAACACCAATATCTCCTTTACTTGAAAGTATCTCGCACAGGAATTTAACAATTGATAGTACAAATGGATCAAACAAATAGCAGGGAAAGAAAGGTATAAGTTGCTCGATGCAAATAACATAAAAATGACGAAATCTATTAGAAAGTTATATCAACTTAATACCACCTTTTTATTGACATCTTTGATCTTTCAAAAACCAAAATACCTCAATGATAACTACAGTTCCTTTATATATTAAAGAAAAGATAACATACTTGATAAAACATATAACAGATGGGTACTTTCATTTCATTCACAATCTTTTACTTATATGGACTTTAAGATTAAGCAAGATAACTTGAGCTTATAGAAAACTTTCTTCATAAACTGCTTTACAAATAATTCCTACACATGGGTCATAAAAATAAAAGTTCTTCTAAGATTTCATAAATTTAACTATGGATCGTGTTAGTCAAATAAAATTTCAAGGCATTTATTATTATGTACAGGGTAAGTGTATTGTGTAATATGGTAATTAGGTATATTATATATCGAGTCAATGGTGTGGTTGAAACCTAGAGGTTTTCAGAATATGCTCCTATTTGTCTCAACATGATGAAACAGTGACAAAACAGGATGAATAATGAAAGTATAAAGTGCTTACATGAAAGTCTGGCAACTGAGGTGTGCTCCTCTTGGGAAGTGCTAGTGAAGGAGCATTAAGAATCTAGATTTTGAACATATATAGTCAGAGGAGAGGATGAAAAAGATATTACCAAAATTAGCCTAACAAAAAAATTCTATCTACAGCAAATACCAACTTTTCTGTTTAACGGGCGTAAAAGTTTAACTCCAAAAAGCAGTGTGAGTATCTCTGACTATAGATTGAGTTTGCAGAAACAAATTAATCAATGAATTAATGTGTGAGGAAGGATTATAAGATGCAATGTCCTTGTCAGCAACAAAATTCTGATATGGACAAAATGAATTGCAGTATTGATATGAATGTGCTATACAATACAATGTGTTTACATACAAGGGAGTGTTAATTGGTTTAACTAACACTACGCCAGAATTGTAAAAAGAGATCGCCACCTTTAGTAGCGTTTATAAAAAAATGCTAGCTATTTTAATAACACGCTTCACCATTAGTAGCGTTTTAAAGTAAAACGCTACCTATTAGGTAACACGCTAGACAGATCCCTAGCGCTTTTACTCAAAACGCTAGCAAATTAGAAAACACGCTAGACAGATCCCTAGCGCTTTTATTCAAAACGCTAGCCAATTAGAAAACACGCTAGATAGATCCCTAGCAATTTTTAGAAAGCGCTAGCTATTTAGAAAACACGCTAGACAGATCCCTAGCGCTTTTATTCAAAACGCTAGCCAATTAGAAAACACGCTAGATAGATCCCTAGCGTTTTTTATAAAACGCTAGGTATTTAGTAAACACTCTAGACATATCCCTAGCGCTTTTACTCAAAACGCTAGGTATTTAGAAAACACGCTAGATAGATCCTAGCGTTTTTTAGAAAACGCTAGGTATGGTTAAATAATTTTTTTGTTTCCCATGAGCTACTTCCTCTTTCAAACTAACACTCTTACCCGAAACGCAAAAATCACTCACCCGAAAACGCAAAAACCCTAACACCCTAACTCAAATTAACATCATCTCTCTCAACGAAAATCATCTCTCTCATTGAACATCATCTCTCTCACTCAGGACAACATTGGTGAGTTTTACTGTTCCTTCTCTCTGCTTCTTGTTAGATATTAATTGTGGGTTCTAGTTTAGAAATATATTAGTTTTGTCACTTGTGCACACTAGACTTCTTCTTTTTTTCACCACTAGCCTCTTCTTGTTACACATAAATTAATTGTTTGGAAGACTAGACTATATGGTTCCTTTGTCTTGACCAAAGGACCGAGAATAGAAATAGAATATGATATAGATATAGCTTGGGAAAATAAGGAGTGGAATTGAAAAAAATTTAAAAGAGGAAATTTTGTTTGTTTTTTTATATGAATTGATTCTTCATTATATTCGAATTGCTTGATGGGTCATATGTTAAAGTTCTCTTCTCGAGATTTTATTATAAATATTTGGCAATTATGGATAGAAATTGGATGTCCGCCAATCGTCTGCATCCAAGGAGTATGCGCATTTGAGTGGATTATTTTGTGAGTGTGTCTTTGTTGAACGTTTAGGGACTTCTAGTGGTATGAAATGTCCTTGTTTAAGGTGTTGTTATGTAAAATCAGTTCCTGCAGAGGAGTTGACACGACATTTAAAGGCGAATGGAATTGATCAAAGTTACACTTGTTGGATAATGCACGGTGAGAAAAAGGTGAATCTTCAAATATGATTGATATTAGTAAGAGATATGCGCCGCCGGTTGACACCGAAACACATTCATTTGATGCGAACGAATTTGAAGAGATGGCAAAGGTGGTTGAAGAGGATCTTAATGATTGTCCTGAAATGTTTGAGAAGTTGATAACTGATGCAGAGACACCATTGTATGCGGGTTGTAATGAATTCACAAAATTATTGGCTGTGATCAAGTTGTATAACTTGAAAACTCGCCACGGATGGACGGATAAGAGCTTTACCGATTTACTCTCACTTCTGAAAGAAATGTTGCCGAATGATAATGTGCTTCCTTCTCGGACGTATGATGCAAAGCAAATGTTGGGGTCTATTGGCTTGAACTATGAGAAGATACACGCTTGTCCGAATGATTGCATTTTATTTCGGAATGAACATGCGTTGTTAAAGTCGTGTCCTAAATGTAATGCACATGTATAAGAAGAAAGAGTCTGCTCCACAAAAGGTGTTGTGGTATTTTCCTATAATTCCTCGATTTAGGCGCATGTATCGTAGTTCAGAAGATGCAAAACACTTGACATGGCATGAGGATGAAAGGATTAAAGATGGTATGCTACGACACCCGACAGATTCTCCGCAATGGAAAAAAATCAATATTGAGTATCCTAATTTCGGGATGACCCGAAAACCTCGCCTTGCATTGTCTGGCGATGGATTTAACCCGCACGGTATCGAGTAGCTCCCACAATACATGGCCCGTGATTTTGGCGATTTATAACTTATCGCCGTGGCTTTGCATGAAACGCAAATATATGATGTCGTCTTTGTTAATTTCTCGGGCCCAAACAACCGAGAAATGATATTGATGTATACTTGGCTCCTTTAATTGAAGACTTGAAGCAAATGTGGGAGATTGGGGTAGAGGTGTATGATGGGTTCGAGAGAAGAAAGTTTCACCACGAGGGCTATGATCTTTGGCACAATTAACGACTTTCCCGCATACGGCAATCTATCCAGGTGCAGAACAAAGCGGCGCAGTGCATGCCCTATATGTGAAGATAACACAGATTGGATGTGGTTGGAACATGGTAAGAAGAATATCTATCTTGGTCATCGTAGATTTTTGCCATCAACTCATCACTATCGATTGTGGAGAAAGGCATTTGATGGGAATACAGAACACGTAGAGCTCCCCGCCTTTGACGGCGAATGTATTTGAAAAGGTGGAAGATTTGAACATTAAATTTGGGAAGCCTTTTGCAGGAGAGATTGCCAAACGGGGTGGAAGAAAAAGTCGATTTTCTTTGAGTTGCCATACCGAAGTCATTATATGTAAGGCATTTCATTGATGTGATGCATGTTGAAAAGAATGTCTTCGAAAGTGTCATTGGTACCTTACTCAATATGCCGGGTAAGACTAAAGATACCATCAACTCAAGGTTGGATTTGGTTAGTATGGGTTTGAGACCCGAATTGGGTCCTAGTAAAGAAGGGTACACGTACATATCTACCTCCGGCAGCTCATACTCTATCTAGAAAGGAGAAGACTGTCTTTTGTGAGTTTCTTCATGGAGTTAAAGTTCCAGAGGGATACTCTTCAAATGTGGCGACTCTTGTATCGATTAAAGACCTCAAGTTAAAGTCTCTAAAGTCCCACGATTGTCATGTTCTCATGGAGAATTTGCTACCCATTGGTATACGATCCATTTTGCCTAAGAAAGTGCGTCAGACCTTAACCAAACTTTGTTTATTCTTTAAGGCGATTTGTAGTAGAGTGATTGACCCTGGAAAGTTGCCAACATTGCAAAGAGAAATTACTGTCACTTTGTGTGAGCTTGAGATGTATTTCCCACCTTCCTTTTTCGACATAATGATTCATCTAATAGTTCATCCGTTAGAGAGACACAATTGTGTGGCCCATGTTACATGAGATGGATGTATCCGTTTGAGCGTTACATGAAGATATTAAAAGGATATGTGAAAAATCGATCACGACCTGAGGGTTGTATTGTTTAGCGCTACATAGTTGAAGAGGCTATTGAGTTTTGCACGGGCTATCTATCTAGTCTTGAATATTCTGTGGGACTGCCAAGGCCTCGTCATGCGAGGAAGGATTAGTAAAGGGATGACAGAACTAAATTAGTGATGGTATCAAGGAAAGAACTAGAGCAAGCACACTTGTACGTTCTTCACAATGATAGTGAGGTTGATTCATATGTTGCCAAGCACAAGGAGATTCTTAAGAGTCAATTCCCGGGAAAGAAGCAAGTTTGGTTAGCAAAAGAACACAATAGGAGTTTCATAGTGTGGCTAAAACATCACATTGATGGTGAGTGTGTTTGAATCCTACTTGATTTCAAAAAGATTGAGTTGGTTAGCAAAAGGTCCAAATATACATGTCTTCTCTTACAACACTATCTAATGAACGAGTGCACTTTCTATACAAAAGAACAAGATGATCGAGTAAAATGCAAAATAGTGGGGTGACTCTTGTAGCTCATTCTATGCATGCATCCAAAGTACAAAGATAGAAATCCCATATATGCGAATATGTCTTACTTTGGCTTCATTGAACACATATGGGAGTTGGATTACAATATGTTTCAGAGCTTTGTGTTCAAATGTGAATGGGTTGACAATAATACTGGTTTACAGATTGATGAATTAGGGTTCATGCGGGTGAATTTCAACAAGTTAGGATATAAAGATGAACCTTTTATTTTAGCATCGCAAGCTCAACAAGTGTTTTATGTCACCGATCCGATTAATATCAATTGGTCTATTGTTCTATTGATCGACAAAAAATTTGTGTATAACAACGATGATGATGAAGCACCCGATGATGTTGGTGTTGAGGACGACCCTTTCTTCAGAACATCAGAACCGATAATAGGGGAAAATACTTCTATAGAGGATGTTGTATATTTTAGAAAAGATCATAATGATGGAATTATTATTCGTCAGAAAAAAATACCAAGACGCGAATTGCAAACAAAATTTTATCTAGGAAAAGGAAAAGGTAATATAGACTTAATGATATCTCGTTATTTTTTATTAATAGATAATATTTAATTATATTGTTTTTGTAAATTTTACAATAACATGGATTATATATGTTATATTGCAGGTCAGATGGCATCACTTAGTGATCATGAGATCTAGTGGTCAAGACAGTAGTCATTGAGGGTTGTGCTGTTATATATGTTTCTAGCTTTAATTTGTAGCTACTTTTGAGTTTCATAATGTAAGTTACTTATTATGTTGTATGATTTGGATATATATTAATTATGTTGTAAGTAATTGTTAGTTTAATATGGTCTTTTGGTGATATGTACATATGTGTGTGTATCTATATATTGGTTTGTAATGATATATTGGCTGAATTTTGTTGGAATGTATTTTCTGAATTTTGTTGGAAGGGAATGAATTTATAGGTTGTAATTAAAATGGAGAACAAACCAAAATAAAAAAAATATTTAAAAAAAAATTCAGTCAATAGGTAGCGTTTTAGAGTGAAAACGCTAGAAATAAAGTTAAAAAATTCATTCAATACCTAGCGTTTTAAATATAAAACGCTAGGAATTGTAAAGAGGAGCTAGAGGATCCCTAGCGTTTTACAGAAAACGTTAGGAATTGTAGTAAAAATGTGCTATAGCATCCCTAGCGTTTCTACATAAAACGCTAGGAATGTTAGTAAAAAGGTGCTATAGCATCCCTAGCGTTTTTACATAAAACGCTAGGAATGGTAGTAAAAAGGTGCTACAGCATCCCTAGCGTTTCTACATAAAACGCTAGGAATGTTAGTAAAAAGAAACTATAGCATCCCTAGCGTTTTTACATAAAACGCTAGGAATGTTAGTAAAAAGGTTGTATAGCATCCCTAGCGTTTTTACATAAAACGCTAGGAATGGTAGTAAAAAGGTGCTATAGCATCCCTAGCGTTTTACAGAAAACGCTAGGAATTGTAAAAAGGCGCTATAGCATCCCTAGCGTTTTAACTTAAAACACTAGGAATGGTAGTAAAAAGGTGCTATAGCATCCCTAGCGTTTTACAGAAAACGCAAGGAATTGTAAAAAGGCGCTATAGCATCCCTAGCGTTTTAACTTAAAACGCTAGGAATGGTAAACACGCGCTAGATGATCCCTAGCGTTTTATGTAAAAACGCTAGGGATGCTATTAAAATTTTTACAAGGCGCGCTCTCTCATCTCCCTCACACACTCACGTAGACGTCTCTTCATCTACCTAACTTCTCTCCACGACCCAGGAAACCCTCCACGAACAACCCAGAACCCAAAACAACCCAGAACTCACGTAGACTTCGTTCATCGTACCTTTGCGAACCTCCACGACCCAGGAAACCCTCTTCGTTCATCTTTGTTCATCTCCTTGGTGCTACGACCTAGAAACCCATAAACGCGACCCAGGAAACGTAAAACGCAGAAACCCATCCTCTTCGTTCATCCTCTCTCTCCTTGGTGCTATCTTACCACGCAGCTCCCTCCCATTTGTTTCCTTTTTCTGCACTCTCTCTCCCTTTCAAAAGGTATTTCTGCACTCACGTACTCTCCACCTCTCTCACTGCAATGACTATTTGTTATGGTTTTTTTATGGTTTGTTATGTATCTTTTGTATGGCTTTCTCTGTTACTTAATTAGCTCAATGTTGTATCTAATTAGTTGTTAGATTAGTCTAGCTTAGATAGCATTATTAACTTGACTAGTGCATGGCTTTCCTAGTGCATGACTTTCTCTGTTTACTCTAGGTTCTTAGTGCATGGCTTTCCTATATATGTTTACTCTAGGGTATATACTTAGTGCATGGCTTTCCTATGTATGTTTACTCTAGGTTACTTAGTGCATGGCTTTCTCTGTTTAGTGCATGGCTTTCATATATATGTTTACTCTAGGTTATATACTTAGTGCATGTCTTTACTATGTATGTTTACTCTAGGTTACTTAGTGCATGGCTTTCACTGTTACTTAGTGCATGGCTTCTTCTATATTTTGTTAAGTGTTTGTTGGTTCTAAACAATTAGAAAGCTAAAACTCACTGAGTCTATTTCATTTGGGTCATTGCAAGTCAGATGGCATCACATAGTGATCACGAGAGTAGTCAGGGTGGTGATGGGGGTGATAGAAACACAAAGAAGTTCACTCCCCGAGGAATTACATCGAAAAAGAATATCGTCCATCGGATAAGTAAAGGACACGAGAAATATAAGGTAAGTTAATTACTAATTATTAATGTTGTTCTCTACCTTTCCAAGTTATCTAATTATTTAATGATTTAATTATTTAAGGTCCGATGGAGTGTTAAAGGTTTGCCAATTGGAGACAACGGCACAAATTTAATTAGCTTTATTGGTACTAAGGTGAAACAAATCTTTCCAATTTCAATAAAAAGTTGGAATGAGAAAGATAATACACTTTTGCCTAAATCGAAAGATGATTTTTGGTCCTTAATACAGGTATATAATTTTAGACCTCTTTAATAATCTTATTTAGTGAATTTTTAGTTGTATTTATTTAATCCATTTTTATGTATAAGTAGAAACACTTTGATGTCGATGATGCCCAAGAGATTGGATACTCAAGGAAGCGGGAAGGTTGCATCGGGCATATAGAACTGATGTGGGGAAAAAGTATTCAAACGGCTGATGGGACCATCGACAGAGCCTCCAAAGATTGTATGCCGGAATTATAACTAAGGAGGATTGGACCAAATTTGTAGATATACGCACTCACTGATCCGGATTTCTGGTTAGTATATTAATTATTTAAGTTATATATATATATATATATATATATATATATATATATATATATAAGATATATATATTTCATTATCATTCATTAATGTATACTTATGTTTTTAAATAGAAAAAAGCAAAGCCAATAAAGTGAGAGCTTCTAATCCCGAGTAATTTTATAGAGGAGGTTCAAGTGGATATCAAATTCTTGAAGAAAGATTGGTAAGACACAATTAGTTTAATTTATTATGATTTAATGAATCTTTTAATTTACAGTTGATTAACAATTATTAAACTTAAATAGTTCTCATAAGAGGGGAAGATCCAACTCAAGAATCCCTTTATCGTTGTAATTATCAGTTAGAGGCCCGACAAAACAAGCATGGGGAGATTGTGGATCCGAAAACTAAGGAGGTCAAGGACAAAATTGTAAGTATTCCAAAATTCATGTATTGTAATTTTAATTTTATGATTCTTAGCAAGTTGGAATTTGTGTCTGACTATATTTTTTTAATCCGTTACTCGATTTTTTTTGACACGTGAACATATTTTTTATTGTCGATTAAATTTCTTTGACACTTGTTTATTATTTTTATCCGTTACTCGATTTTTTTTGACACGTGAACATATTTTTTATTGTCGATTAAATTTCTTTGACACTTGTTTATTATTTTTATCCGTTACTCGATTTTTTTTGACACGTGAACATATTTTTTATTGTCGATTAAATTTCTTTGACACTTGTTTATTATTTTAATCCGTTACTCGATTTTTTTTGACACGTGAACATATTTTTTATTGTCGATTAAATTTCTTTGACACTTGTTTATTATTTTTATCCGTTACTCGATTTTTTTTGACACGTGGACATATTTTTTATTGTCGATTAAATTTCTTTGACACTTGTTTATTATTTTTATCCGTTACTCGATTTTTTTTGACACGTGAACATATTTTTTTTATTGTCGATTAAATTTCTTTGACACTTGTTTATTATTTTTATCCGTTACTCGATTTTTTTGACACGTGAACATATTTTTTATTGTCGATTAAATTTCTTTGACACTTGTTTATTATTTTTATCCGTTACTCGATTTTTTTGACACGTGAACATATTTTTTATTGTCGATTAAATTTCTTTGACACTTGTTTATTATTTTTATCCGTTACTCGATTTTTTTGACACGTGGACATATTTTTTATTGTCGATTAAATTTCTCTTGACACTTGTTTATTAATTTTATCCGTTATTTATGTTTGTGCATCAGCAAAGAATATCACAATCTGTATCACAAGGAGATTTAACAGATTGTGATGGTCAACAAGATGTCCTTGCTCGTGCCTTGGGAAGGGAAGAGAGACAGGGTCGGATTAGAGGTTATGGATATGGGATTCCTCCTACAACTGTGTTTGGGCCAAAGAGCCAAAGCAAGGGGTGCGGGGATTGTAAAGTCATGGCGGCAAAGTATGACGAGCTATCCAAGAATGTTGCTGTGTTAATGGAAGAGAGACAGATGTTTAAGCAGCTCTTGGCACAAAGGATTGGTGCACCACTACGCCAGCGAACAAGGATGGCTAGCGTTTTTTTTGGGCATTGGTAGCGTTTTAAAACGCTAGAGAAGCTGGCGCTACTAATGCGTACACCCCATTAGTAGCGTTTTAAAAAACGCTAGCCATTTCCCCAGCGTGTTTTAGACATACGTAGCGTTTTATATAAAACGCTAGCCATTGACCCAGCGCCTTTTTACAATTCCAAGCGTTTTCTGTAAAACGCTAGGGATCCCATAGCTCATTTTACTACCATTCCTAGCGTTTTAAATAAAAACGCTAGGGATCCCATAGCTCCTTTTTAGTACCATTCCTAGCGTTTTAAATTAAAACGCTAGGGATCTATAGCCCTTTTTACTACCATACCTAGCGTTTTATATAAAAACGCTAGGGATGCTATAGCACCTTTTTACTAGCATTCCTAGCATTTTATATAAAACGCTAGGGATGCTATAGCACCTTTTATTAGTATTCCTAGCGTTTTAGTAAAAACGCTAGGGATCCTCTCTAGCTCTCTTTACAATTCCTAGCGTTTTATCTTTAAAACGCTAGGTATTGAGTGAATTTTTAACTTCATTTCTAGCGTTTTCACTCTAAAACGCTACCTATTGACTGAATTTTTTTTTAAATATTTTTTTTATTTTGGTTTGTTCTCCATTTTAATTACAACCTATAAATTCATTCCCTTTTCAACAAATTCAGAAAATACATTCCAATCCAATATATCATTCAAACAAAATTCATCCAACAAAATTCATCAAATAATATTTCCAATCCAATATATATCATTCTAAGAAGTACTTACAACATAATATAAATCCAATATATACAACATAAATAATAACTAAACTATTATGAATCTCAAAACTTGCTACAAAAAGCTAGAAACAAAATGGCACCACTCCCCCCCTACTGGTAAGTTGTTCAGCAGAGTAATTCTGGATTTTTTTGAAGCTGGGAAAATACTGAAAAAAAAATGAAATAAAATTAGAATTAAAATGTTTATTAAATGTGAGTAAGTATTATAATATCAATATAAAAAATAAATCTAAGTAGTTACCTTGGTTGGGATTGTTACTTTGTCATGAGTGATAATCTCTTTCATATACCTCATAACATAGTACCCGCAATCATTGCTATTTGGTTGTTTAGGACACTACAAAGCAAAAGATTATAACTTAATTGTCACATTTTTATGACCAAAAAATCAATTAAAATTATAAGAATGATTCTTAAAAAGCTTACAGTTATGGGTAGCCATCTTGTTTTAGTCGTAGATAATCCCAAGTATTCTTTCAAAGCATCAGAACGTCATACATATATATATATATATATATATATATATATATATATATATATATATATATAACGTTAAGTTGAACAAAATACATATATTAAATTATACAAATTAAAATGAGAGGGTTACACATACACACCTCTCAACCATCATGTCACGTCTTCGTAGAGACGTTGTAATGGCCTTGAAGTGAATCCAGATAATAGACAACATTTTGCTTAGGGTTTATTGCAAAGAGTACCCAATGTTGCCTGCAAGTAAATGAAGAACGAATGAGTACACATTAATTTACACTATAATACAATCCTCAAAATAAGTAAACAAGTGATTGAAGACTAAATTTCTCACCCATTATTGAGTGGTGCCAAAAATAAAGATTCGCCCTTCAAATGCTTGGCATCCATGAAGCGTGAAAGGATATAACTTTGTATTTCACTCTTTATAGCCGTAATGCGTTCCTCTGTGTTACCTTTATGAAACACAACTATACAAGCTGGACACAAGAAGAAATACTTCTGTGTCCGTTGAGAAGGGACCAGAAGATGATTGTACAAATACCTATAAATAATATATATACAACTTTCAGATCCTCATATATATACTCTAATATATACTCTAATATAAACAACTATTGTGTACAAATAATTTAATACATACCTTTGGTATACTCGATATCGATGGCGTGGGCCCAATCCATTTCAACTATAGCTTTCGTGTCCTCCATGTTGATCATTACCATCTGTTCCAGTCCCACAATGTTATCGGCCGGTAAATAAATCGAGTCGTCCGGGTTCATTTTTTGAGTGATGTGGACCTTTAGAGAATCGATGTAGGTCTGGAATTCATCAATGGGAAATTGACCAACATGTTGGACCGGCCAGATAGAAGATGGTCGGAGAGTTTGGTAGTGGAAGGGAAGGTTGGGACACTTTTATGGAAGGGAAGGTCGGGACACATGGGGTACCTAGTATATATTAAAAAAATGATTAATTAGCTAGTTAGTTAACACACATTATAGTCATTTAATTATTAACAAAAATATTGTCACTTACAACGACAAGTTGTTCGAAGCCATGCCACAAAAGTACTAAGTGCTTGATCCACGATAAATATATCCGCATTAGCAATTGGAGCAGAGCAATGGTGCAGACCCTCTATTGAATAGTCTACCCTAACTCTCAAATGGTTTTCGGCATGGCCCGATTGTGCAAATGTGGCACTCAATTGGTTACATATCAAACCCACTGCAACCTTTCGATGTGGGTTTGCAATATATAGCTCACATTCACAATTATCCTAAATCAATTATAAAGAAAAATAAATATACATGAAAATTTTATCAAATACATATGTACAAAAAAGCAGTCGAGTTTTGTTAAATACCGTGTTGAAGGGATGGTGCGACTATCTCGGGCGCTATGGGGGTGCAAAGAGAGGCTCAATAGGTTCAAAGGGGGTGGTGCAAAGCAGGGGATGGTGCACCAATCCTTTGTGCCAAGAGCTGCTTAAACATCTGTCTCTCTTCCATTAACACAAAGAACATTCTTGGATAGCTCGTCATACTTTGCCGCCATGACTTTACAATCTCCGCACCCTTGCTTTGACTCTTCTTTGGCCCAAACACGGTTGTAGGAGGAATCCCATATCCATAACCTCTAATCCGACCACTGTCTCTCTTCCCTTCCCAAGGCACGAGCAAGGACATCTTTAGTTGACCATCACAATCATTAAATCTCCTTGTGATACAGATTGTGATATGCTTTGTTGATGCACAAACATAAATAACGGATAAAATTAATAAACAAATGTCAAGAGAAATTTAATCGACAATAAAAATATGTCCACGTGTCAAAAAAATCGAGTAACGGATAAAAATAATAAACAAGTGTCAAAGAAATTTAATCGACAATAAAAAAATATGTCCACGTGTCAAAAAAATCGAGTAACGGATAAAAATAATAAACAAGTGTCAAAGAAATTTAATCGACAATAAAAAAATATGTCCACGTGTCAAAAAAATCGAGTAACGGATAGAAATAATAAACAAGTGTCAACGAAATTTAATCGACAATAAAAAATATGTTCACGTGTCAAAAAAATCGAGTAACGGATTAAAAAATATAGTCGACACAAATTCCAACTTGCAATTTTTTCATGAATTTTGGAATACTTACAATTTTGTCCTTGACCTCCTTAGTTTTCGGATCCACAATCTCCCCATCCTTGTTTTGTCGGGCCTCTAACGGACAATCGTGCGATCAAGGGATTCTTGAGTTGGATCTTTCCCCTCTTCCATAGAGCTACTTAAGTTTAATAATTGTTAATCAACTCAGAAATTAAAATATTCATTAAATCATAATAAATTAAACTAATTGTGTCTTACCAATCTTTCTTCAAGAATTTGATATCCACTTGAACCTCCTCTATAAAAATTACTCGGGATTAGAAGCTCTCACTTTATTGGCTTTGCTTTTTCTATTTAAAAACATAAGTATACATTAATGAATGATATCTACTTGTGAAATATATATATAACTTAAATAATTAATATACTAACCAGAAATCCGGATCTCAGTGTGCGTATATCTACAAATTTGGTCCAATCCTCCTTAGTTATAATTCCGGCATACAATCTTTGGAGGCTCTGTCTGATGGTCCCATCGGACGCTTTTGAATACTTTTTCCCCACATCGCCTCTGTAAGCCCTATGCAACCTTCCCGCTTCCTTCAAAGATCCAATCTCTTCGGCATCATCGACATCAAAGTGTTTCTACTTATACATAAAAATGGATTAAATAAATATAACTAAAAATCACTAAATAAGAATATTAAAGAGGTCTAAAATTATATACCCGTATTAAGTCCCAAAAATCATCTTTCAGTTTAGGCAAAACTTGATTATCTTTCTCATTCCAACTTTTAATTGAAATTGGAAAGATTTGCTTCACCTTAGTACCAATAAAGCTAATTAAATTTGTGCCGTTGTCTCCAATTGGCAAACCTTTAACACTCCATCGGACCTTAAATAATTAAATCATTAAATAATTAGATACTTGGAAAGGTAGTGAACAACATTAATAATTAGTAATTAACTTACCTTATATTTCTCGTGTCCTTTACTTATCCGATTGACGATATTCTTTTTCGATGTAATTCCTCGGGGAGTGAACTTCTTTGTGTTTCTATCACCCCCATCACCATCATGACTACTCTCGTGATCACTATGTGATGCCATCTGACTTGCAATGACCCAAATGAAATAGACTCAGTGAGTTTTAGCTTTCTAATTGTTTAGAACCAACAAACACTTAACAAAATATAGAAGAAGCCATAGCCCTAAGTAACAGTGAAAGCCATGCACTAAGTAACCTAGAGTAAACATACATAGGAAAGCCATGCACTAAGTATATAACCTAGAGTAAACATATATATGAAAGCCATGCACTAAACAGAGAAAGCCATGCACTAAGTAACCTAGAGTAAACATACATAGGAAAGCCATGCACTAAGTATATAACCTAGGAAAGCCATGCACTAAACAGAGAAAGCCATGCACTAAGTAACCTAGAGTAAACAGAGAAAGCCATACACTAGGAAAGCCATGCACTAGTCAAGTTAATAATGCTATCTAAGCTAGACTAATCTAACAACTAATTAGATACAACATTGAGCTAAGTAACAGAGAAAGCCATACAAAAGATACATAACAAACCATAAAAAAACCATAACAAATAGTCATTGCAGTGAGAGAGGTGGAGAGTACGTGAGTGCAGAAATACCTTTTGAAAGGGAGAGAGAGAGCAGAAAAAGGAAACAAATGGGAGTGAGCTGCGTGGTAAGATAGCACCAACGAGAGAGGATGGGTTTCTGCGTTTTACGTTTCCTGGGTCGCGTTTATGGGTTTCTGGGTCGTAGCACCAAGGAGATGAACGAAGATGAACGAAGAGGGTTTCCTGGGTCGTGGAGGTTCGCAAAGGTACGATGAACGAAGATGAACGAAGATGAACGAAGATGAGTTCTGGGTTGTTCGTGGAGAGAAGTTAGGTAGATGAGTTCTGGGTTGTACGTGAGTGTGTGAGGGAGATGAGAGGGCGCGCCTTGTAAAAATTTTAATAGCATTCCTAGCGTTTTTACATAAAACGCTGAGGGATCAACTAGCGCGTGTTTACCATTCCTAGCGTTTTACGAAAACGCTAGGAATGCTAGTAAAAGGTGCTATAGCATTCCTAGCGTTTTACGAAAAAGCGCTGGGGATGCTATAGCACCTTTACTAGCATTCCTAGCGTTTTATGTAAAACGCTAGGGATGCTATAGCACATTTTTTACTAGCATTCCTAGCGCTTTTATGTAAAACGCTAGGGATGCTATAGCACCTTTTATTAGCATTCCTAGCGTTTTACAGTAAAACGCTAGGGATCCTCTAGCTCTCTCTTACAATTCCTAGCGTTTTAACTTTAAAACGCTAGGTATTGAGTGAATTTTTTACTTCATTTCTAGCGTTTTCACTCTAAAACGCTACCTATTGACTGATTTTTTTAAATATTTTTTTATTTTTGTTTATTCTCCTTTTAATTACAACCTATTAATTCATTCCTTTCCAAAGAAAATTCATCAAATATCATTCCAACAAAATTCAGCCAATATCATTACAATCCAATATATAGATACACACAAAATTCAACCTATTAATAGATATTTTTGTTTACAAATCATACAACATAATAAGTAACTTACATTATGAAACTCAAAAGTAGCTACAAATTAAAGCTATACCATATATAACATAAATGACTACTGTCTTGACCACTAGATCTCATGATCACTAAGTGATGCCATCGACTGCAATATAACATAATCCATGTTATTGTTAAATTTACAAAAACAATATAATAATTATCTATTAATAAAAATAACGAGAAATCATTAAGTCTATATTACCTTTTCCTTTTCCTAGATAAAATTTTGTTTGCAATTCGCGTCTTGGTATTTTTTTCCGACGAATAGTAATTCCATCATTATGATCTTTTCTAAAATATACAACATCCTCTATAGAAGTATTTTCCCCTATTATTGGTTCGATGTTCGAAGAACGGGTCGTCCTCAACACCAACATCATCGGGTGCTTCATCATCATCGTTGTTATACACAAATTTTTTGTCGACAATAGAACAATAGACCAATTGATATTAATCGGATCGATGACATAAAACACTTGTTGAGCTTGCGATGCTAAAATAAAAGGTTCATCTTTATATCCTAACTTGTTGAAATTCACCCGCATGAACCCTAATTCATCAATCAGAAACCAAAGATATTGTCAACCCATTCACATTTGAACACGGGCTCCTGAAACATATTGTAATCCAACTCCCATATGTGTTCAATGAAGCCAAAGTAAGACATATTCGCATATATGGGATTTCTATCTTTGTACTTTGGATGCATGCATAGAATGAGCTACAAGAGTCACCCCACTATTTTGCATTTTACTCGATCATCTTGTTCTTTTGTATAGAAAGTGCACTCGTTCATTAGATAGTCATTGTAAGAGAAGACATGTATATTTGGACCTTTTGCTAACCATCTCAATCTTTTTGAAATCGAAGTAGGATTCAAACACACTCACCATCAATGTGATGTTTTAGCCACACTATGAAACTCCTATTGTGTTCTTTTGCTAACCAAACTTGCTTCTTTCCCTGAATTAACTCTTAAGAATCTCCTTGTGCTTGGCAACATATGAATCAACCTCACTATCATTGTGAAGAACGTACAAGTGTGCTTGCTCTAGTTCTTTCCTTGATACCATCACTAATTTATTTCCTGTCATCCCTTTACTAATCCTTCCCGCATGACGAGACCTTGGCGGTCCCACGAATATTCAAGACTAGATAGATAGCCCGTGCAAAACTCAATAGCCTCTTCAACTATGTAGCGCTCAACAATACAACCTCGTGTCGTGATCGATTTTTCACATATCCTTTTAATATCTTCATGTAACGCTCAAACGGATACATCCATCTCATGTAACATGGGCCACACAATTGTGTCTCTCTAACCGGATGAACTATTAGATGAATCATTATGTCGAAAAAAAGGAAGGTGGGAAATACATCTCAAGCTCACACAAAGTGACGATAATTTCTCTTTGCAATGTTGGCAACTTTCCAGGGTCAATCACTCTACTACAAATCGCCTTAAAGAATAAACAAAGTTTGGTTAAGGTCGCGCGCACTTTCTTAGGCAAAATGGATCGTATACCAATGGGTAGCAAATTCTCCATGAGAACATGACAATCGTGGGACTTTAGAGACTTTAACTTGAGGTCTTTAATCGATACAAGAGTCGCCACATTTGAAGAGTATCCTCTCGGAACTTTAACTCCATGAAGAAACTCACAAAAGACAGTCTTCTCCTTTCTAGATAGAGTATGAGTGCCGGAGGTAGATATGTACGTGTACCCTTCTTTACCGGACCCAATTCGGTCTCAAACCCATACTAACCAAATCCAACCTTGAGTTGATGGTATCTTTAGTCTTACCCAAGATATTGAGTAAGGTACCAATGACACTTTCGAAGACATTCTTTTCAACATGCATCACATCAATGAAATGCCTTACATATAATGACTTCCAAAGATGGCAACTCAAAGAAAATCGACTTTTTCTTCCACCCCGTTTGGCAATCTCTCCTGCAAAAGGCTTCCCAAATTTAATGTTCAAATCTTCCACCTTTTCAAATACCTGTTCGCCCGTCAAAGGCGGGGAGCTCTACGTGTTTCTGTATTCCCATCAAATGCCTTTCTCCACAATCGATAGTGATGATGAGTTGATGGCAAAAATCTACGATGACCAAGATAGATATTCTTCTTACCATGTTCCAACCACATCCAATGTGTTATCTTCACATATAGGGCATGCACACTGCCCTTTTGTTACTGTTCATCCGGATAGATTGCCGTATGCAGAAAGTCGTTAATTGTGCCAAAGATCATAGCCCTCGGGGTGAAACTTTCTTCTCTCGAACCCATCATACACCTCTACCCCAATCTCCCACATTTGCTTCAAGTCTTCAATTAAAGGAGCCAAGTATACATCAATATCATTTCTGGTTTGTTTGGGCCTGAAAATTAACAAAGACAACATCATATATTTGCGTTTCATGCAAAGCCACGGCGATAAGTTATAAATCGCCAAAATCACGGGCCATGTCTTGTGGGAGCTACTCGATACCGTATGCGGTTAAATCCATCACCAGACAATGCAAGGCGTAGGTTTCTCGGGTCATCCCCAAATTAGGATACTCAATATTGATTTTTTCCATTGCGGAGAATCTGCGTGTGTCGTAGCATACCATCTTTAATCCTTTCATCCTCATGCCATGTCGAGTGTTTTGCATCTTCCGAACTACGATACATGCGCCTAAATCGAGGAATTATAGGAAAATACCACAACACCTTTTGTGGAGCGGACTCTTTCTTCTTATATCGCGGTGCATTACATTTAGGACACGACTTTAACAACGCATGTTCATTCCGAAATAAAATGCAATCATTCGGACAAGCGTGTATCTTCTCATAGTTCAAGCCAATAGACCCCAACATTTGCTTTGCATCATACGTCCGAGAAGGAAGCACATTATCATTCGCAACATTTCTTTCGAAGTGAGAGTAAATCGGTAAAGCTCTTATCCGTCCATCCGTGGCGAGTTTTCAAGTTATACAACTTGATCACGACCCAATAATTTTGTGAATTCATTACAACCCGCATACAATGGTGTCTCTCGCATCGCTTATCAACTTCTCAAACATTTCAGACAATCATTAAGATCCTCTTCAACCACCTTTGCCATCTCTTCAAATTCGTTCGCATCAAATGAATGTGTTCCTGTGTCAACCCGCGCGCATATCTCTTACTAATATCATTCATATTTGAAGATTCACCTTTTTCTCACCGTGCATTATCCAACAAGTGTAACTTTGATCAATTCCATTCGCCTTTAAATGTCGTGCCAACTCCTCTGCGATGAATCGATTTTACATAACAACACCTTAAACAAGGACATTTCATACCACTAGAAGTCCCTAAACGTTCAACAAAGACAACTTTCTCACAAAATAATCCACTCCAGCGGCATACTCCTTGGATAGACGATTGGCAGACATCCAATTTCTATCCATAATTGCCAAATATTTATAATAAAATCCTGAGAAGAGAACTTTAACATATGACCCATCAAGCAATTCGAATATAATGAAGAATCAATTCATATAAAAAAACAAAGGAACCATATAATCTAGTCTTCCAAATAATTAATTTATGTGTAACAAGAAGAGGCTAGTGGTGAAAAAAAATAAGAAGAGTCTAGTGTGCACAAGTGACAAAACTAATATATTTCTAAACTAGCTAGAACCCACAATTAATATCTAACAAGAAACAGAGAAAGGAACAGAAAACTCACCAATGTTGTCTGAGTGAGAGAGATGATGTTCACTGAGAGAGATGATTTTCGTTGAGAGAGATGATGTTAATTTGAGTTAGGGTGTTAGGGTTTTGCGTTTACGGGTGAGTGATTTTGCGCTTTACGGGTAGAGTGTTAGTGAAAGAGGGAAGTAGCTCAATGGGAAACAAAAAAATTATTTAACCATACCTAGCGTTTTCTAAAAACGCTGAGGATCTATCTAGCGTGTTTTCTAAATACCTAGCGTTTTGAATAAAAGCGCTAGGGATCTGTCTAGAGTGTTTACTAAATACCTAGCGTTTTATAAAAACGCTAGGGATCTATCTAGCGTGTTTTCTAATTGGCTAGCGTTTTGAAAACAAGCGCTGAGATCCTGTCTAGCGTGTTTTCTAAATAGCTAGCGCTTTATAAAAACGCTAGGATCTATCTAGCGTGTTTTCTAATTGGCTAGCGTTTTGAATAAAAGCGCTAGGGATCCGTCTAGCGTGTTTTCTAATTTGCTAGCGTTTTTAAGCAAAAGCGCTAGGGATCCGTCTAGCGTGTTACCTAATTGGTAGCGTTTTACTTTAAAACGCTACTAATGGTGTAGCGTGTTATTAAAATGGGTAGCGTTTTTATAAACGCTACTAAAGGTGGCGATCTCTTTTTACAATTACGCGTAGTGCACCATCCCCGCTTTGCACCACCCCTCTTGAACCTATTGAGCTCTTGCACCCCCATAGCGCCCGAGATAGTTGCACCATCCCTTCAATACGTATATTTAACAAAACTCGACTGTTGCTTTTTTTGTACATATGTATTTGATAAAATTATCATGTATATTTATTTTTCTTTATAATTGATTTAGGATAACTGTGAGCTATATATTGCAAACCCACATCGAAAGGTTGCAGTGGGTTTGATATGTAACCAATTGAGTGCCACACTGCACAATTTACCCATGCCTGAAAACCATTTGAGAGTTAGGGTAGACTATTCAATAGAGGGTCTGCACCATTGCACTGCTCCAATTGCTAATGCGGATATATTTACTCTGGATCAAGCACTTAGTACTTTTGTGGCATGGCCTGAACAACTTGTCGTTGTAAGTGACAATATTTTTGTTAATAAGTTGATGACTATAATGTGTGTTAACTAACTAATTAATCATTTTTTAATATATACTAGGTACCCCAAGTGTCCCGACCTTCCCTTCAATAAAAGTGTCCCGACCTTCCCTTCCACTACCAAACTCTCCCGACCATCTACTTCTATACAACCAGTCCAACATGTTGGTCAATTTCCCATTGATGAATTCCGTAGTACATCGATTCTCTAAAGGTCCACATTCAAAAAATGAACCCGGACGACCAAATTTTTTGACCGCCCGATAACATTGTGGGCCTGGAACAGTTGGTAATGATCAACATGGAGGATCTGAAAGCTATAGTTGAAATGGATTGGGCCACTCGCCATCGATATTAGAGTATACGGTATATGTATTAAATTATTTGTACACAATAGTTGTTTATATTAGAGTATATATTAGAGTATATATATGAGGATCTGAAAGTTGTATATATATTATTTATAGGTTTTTGTACAATCGTCTTCTGGTCCCTTCTCAACGGACACAGAAGTATTTCTTCTTGTGTCCTGTGTCCGGCGTGTATCGTTGTGTTTAAGCAAGGTAATACAGAGGAACGTATTATGGCTATTAAGAGTGAAATACAAAGTTATATCCATTCACGCTTCATGGATGCCAAGCATTTGAAGGGCGACTCTTTATTTTTGGCACCACTCAATAATGGGTGAGAAATTTAGTCTTCAATCACTTGTTTAATTATTTTGAGGATTGTATTATAGTGTAAATTAATGTGTACTCATTCGTGATTCATTTACTTGCAGGCAACATTGGGTACTCTTTGCAATAAACCCTAAGCAAAATGTTGTCTACTATCCGGATTCACTTCAAGGCCATTACAACGTCTCACGTGAGACTTCAGAGATTGTTGAGAGGTGTGTATGTGTAACCCTCTCATTTTAATTTGTATAATTTAATATATGTATTTTGTTCAACTTAACGTTATATATATATATATATATATATATATATATATATATATATATATATATATATATGATGATTCTGATGCTTTGAAAGAATACTTGGGATTATCTACTGAGTAAAACAAGATGGCTACCCATAATCTGTAAGCTTTTTAAGAATCATTCTTATAATTTTAATTGAATTTTTGGTCATAAAAATGTGACAATTAAGTTATAATGATCTTTTGCTTTGTAGTGTCCTAAACAACCAAATAACAATGATTGTGGGTACTACGTTATGAGGTTTATGAAAGAGATTATCACTCATGACAAAGTAACAATCCCAACCAAGGTAACTACTTAGATTTCTTTTTTATATTGATATTATAATACTTACTCACATTTAATAAACATTTTAATTCTAATTTTATTTCATTTTATTTTTCAGTATTTTCCCAGCTTCAAAAAAATCCAGAATTACTCTGCTGAACAACTTACAGCAGTAAGGGGGGAGTGGAATGTATTTTCTGAATTTGTTTGGAAGGGAATGAATTTATAGGTTGTAATTAAAATGGAGAACAAACCAAAATAAAAAAAATATTTTAAAAAAAAATTAGTCAATAGGTAGCGTTTTAGAGTGAAAACGCTAGAAATGAAGTTAAAAAATTCATTCAATACCTAGCGTTTTAAAAATAAAACGCTAGGAATTGTAAAGAGGAGCTAGAGGATCCCTAGCGTTTCTGAAACGCTAGGAATGCTAATAAAAGGTGCTATAGCATCCCTAGCGTTTTACATAAAACGCTAGGTATGGTAGTAAAAGGGCTATAGTATCCCTAGCGTTTTAATTTAAAACGCTAGGAATGGTAGTAAAAAGAGCTATGGGATCCCTAGTGTTTTACATAAAACGCTAGGTATGGTAGTAAAAGGGCTATAGTATCCCTAGCGTTTTAATTTAAAACGCTAGGAATGGTAGTAAAAAGAGCTATGGGATCCCTAGCGTTTTTATTTAAAACGCTAGGAATGGTAGTAAAAAGAGCTATGGGATCGCTAGCGTTTCTGACGCTAGGAATTGTAAAAAGCGCTTGGGTCAATGGCTAGCGTTTTATATAAAACGCTACGTATGTCCAAAACACGCTGGGTCAATGGCTAGCGTTTTTTAAAATGCTACTAATGGGGTGTACGCATTAGTAGCGCCAGCTTCTCTAGCGTTTTAAAACGCTACCAATGCCCAAAAAAAACGCTAGCCATCCTAATACGCTGGCGTAGTGTAACTCAGTAGAATCTATAGAGTTAAAAGAGCACCAAGAATCGATGGAGTTAAATATCTATCAGATTGTTTACCTGGTTGCACAACAACATTCTGGACAACTCCTCCCTGAAATCCAGAGATATTGCGAGTCTCTGGTATAGCAATTTAGTTTGATAATTGAATTTGAAGTACTTTTATGAATCTAGTTTGATATTGTATGACCTGTGTAGTAGTAGAACCTGGTTGACCATAGTATCTTATAAGTAGCTAAATCAACGAGAGCCCATTTGAATGAGAGTGAATGTCACGAGATGAATCTTTCTTTGCAACTTCTAAGCTGTTATTATGTGGAGAATTGCTTCCAACACATCCAGCGGGAGACTTAGTGTTAGAGACTGCATTGTACCTGAAGAAAAAAACTATTAACACTAATACAGTTACCCATGTTATAATTAATTCGGAACAATACCAAATGTAAACACCAGATCATCATACCTTGAGAAAGCAGACTGATCAGAACGTCTTAAAACATTACGTTCATCGTGAATTGCATTACCAGCATCTTTAACTCCTCTAAGCCTCTTCAAATTGATCTCGGGAGATGGCAATTCTTCATCATTAATGGTATCTTTATTTTCAATATCTGAGGATATGGGTCTTCTATTTAGGCCTTCAATTTCTCCACTTTGCATCTGATCAGAACCATAAGTACTGGTAATGGCATCAGATAACGAAAGCCCTTTGCACCTTAGCTTGCAAGATTGATTCTCACGGTTAAGGTCTGGTGGTC
The DNA here is from genome assembly GCA_020916435.1 of Oxytropis ochrocephala. Lineage (NCBI taxonomy): Eukaryota > Viridiplantae > Streptophyta > Magnoliopsida > Fabales > Fabaceae > Oxytropis > Oxytropis ochrocephala. The sequence goes on from CM037093.1 coordinate 49,615,315, forward strand.
CTCTATTAATTTGCTCATTGAATTTAGAGGGGCCTACATCAAGTGTGTTATGTTTTGGACCTGCAGTTTTGGCTCAAACCTCAATTATACAGTTAATTATCAAGTCAACATATCTATCTACTGAGTTAACTTTCATCTCCGACAATTTTTAGGGAAAAGAGAGACATACAATACGTCATCCACAAAAAAAAATGTGCATGCATGTACATCATCACAAGAAACAAGTAACAAAACAAGCAAAAACATCAATTATAAAAAAATTATAAACAAAAAAACTACAATGCAACAAAATAACAGTAAAATGCATAGCAAGGCAGTCAACCAATCTTGATAAAACTATAGGGACATGGGTATTATTAGAAGTCTAGAATGGTGCTGAACTTTCTTTAGCCTTTATTTAGATTAACCGTGGAAAGACCAGCATCTTTATATATCAGCAAGCATTTTCTTTATACCTACTCATGACAACTGGGAGGGAGTCCAATAATTTTATACATACAGTATGAATCAGTCTCACAAGTTTAAAAATACAAGCTTTATCTCACACAGTTCAGTGCTAATAATAATAAAACAAGGCGACTCAGAAACACAAGCCAATCAAGTGCTTATATCATTTTTCATACTCTTCTAAAAAAAATCAAATCCTTACTTTTAACATTTTGTCCAGATCAGTTTAGTATATTAATCGGTGAACAAACAATTCTACATTATATGTTTGTTCCACTTTAGAAGGCCAAATAGCACATCTGTTGTCAAAGTGCTTTCATGTGCCTCATCAAGAATAATTGCTTTATATCGTTCCAAAAGTGGATCCTTCATTGCTTCTCTCAAAAGCATACCATCTGTTGATACCTAAAGTTTGGGGGTAGCAAAAACATTCAATTTCTATTTTTGAAGACTAAAAGAAGGGAAAAAGACAACATATAAAATAGTAAAGCAGTAGCTAGTTCTTCTGAGTTAATTACCTAAAAATAATATTTGGGTAAAACAAAACATACTTCAACATTGTCCTTGCACTACTGCAATCTTCAAATCTGATGCGGCAAATCTTCATGCGTTTATCTGGAGTCTCCAAATCAACAGCATCCAAAACAAACTGAGGGATCTGTCACCCAACGATTGGAACCTAAACAGTTGCAAGTGCAAAAAAAATCGCAAAATAAGTTAGGGTTCCAAGATTAAAAAGGAATCGCAAGAAGCTTTGCAAGATTTGAGATCTCCAAGCTTTGTAGATAGAGAAAAACTAGTTCTATTTCAGATCTCAAGATTACCTTTGAATGAAGAAGATGAAGGTCAAGATCAGAGAAGATAGAGGAAAGCGACCTCACGGCGATATGATAGACAGCAACAATGGGACGGCGAGCGGCAATTGGAACTATGACGGTGAGGAAGCAGCGCCTTGAGAGAGAAGATGGGGGAAATTGCGACCTTGAGAGAGAAGACGTAGGAGCGGCGAGGAAGATGGGGGAAATTGCTCGCGAGAGAAGAAAGCTGAGAGTGAGAGAAAGAGTGTTTGAGTGAGAGAGAGAACGAGAATTAACGTGTGAAATAGAAAGGAACCTTTAGTATCGGGTGTTAAAATACCTGATACTAAATGTGTTTGTGATACACATTTAGTATCGGTTGTTTTAACAACCGATACTAAAAGTCTGATGAAAATTGAAAATTGATTAAACAATCAGTTTGTGATACACATTTAGTATCGGTTGTTTAAACAACCGATACTAAATGTAGGCGTGAAAATTGAAAACTTTCATTTAATTTCAAAATTGCCACCGCGTCCACATTTAGTATCGGCTGTTCAAACAACCGATATTAAATGGTGCTGTTTAATGTCCTTTTTCCACTATTCATTCACAATCAATGAGAAATGTATCAAGTTCAATTCATCTTTCTTCTTTCAACTCTTTTAATTTTCTTTCCTCTAGAAGAAGTGCCAAAGCTAAAATCCATGGCATCATCATCTGCCATTGACATGGGTTTCCAAGTGCCAAGAAATTCCTTGCCGATCTCATCCTCTCTTTGAATTGAAAATTTGAAAGATAAAGCAAAAGTAATACTTAGGATCTAAGAATACAATCTCACAAATAAAAAAACAGAATAAATTTACAAGAAGCTGAGAGGCATCTAAGAATATTGCCTCAATATTTAGGATAAAGAAACGGTGTAGAAGATAAGAACCTTAAAGTCCTTAAAAGAATGCAAGAAGTATCTTATTTTACAAACATTGGCAAGTTTAAGGAAAAATGGAAGAATCTACAAGTAATACTTACTACATTACTACATTGTAGAAGGAAGTACCAATATAGAGAAAAATCTATCATTGAACATTGAGCAGTCTTCAAAAAGCCCCAGACAAAAACGTGAATCCAAGAAATCAATCCAAGAATCCAACAAGAAAACAAGATGAAATACAACCAAACGGTGAATTCCTTATCAAACATAGCAAACCTTGAATTCTAAAATGTACCAAACATATCCGAAAGACCATTTCCATGGTGATGTCGATGATGGAAAAAACACAACCAAATGTTGAACGGATTTTTAATTTGCAAAAATAAACAATAGTTCTGGCAAAAAATTGGATTGTTAGATATATGAGTTAAAAAATATTTCATCTGCTGGTCCATTCGCTCTTCCATAGCTACACAGCTCGACTAGGAAGAAACAAGAGACATAAACACAACAATGATGATGAAGCTGGCTCGAGGGATAATCGGCGAATAAACTTCAATGAATTTCTTGAACACACGCAAGAAGGGATAAAGAAAGCGAAACATTGCTTCTTTCGAGAAAAAAAATGTTGTTTCATTAGTTCTTCCATGGCTACACAGCTGGACCGCGAATAAACAAGAGACAAAAACGCAGCAAAGATGTTGAAGCGGGCTCGAGGGATGATCGAGGAAGAAGCTTCAAAGAACTTCTTGAATACACGCAAGAAGTGACTAAATTTGTCCTTAGAGAGATGTTGAGATACCAACACAAGAGCGGAATTATCCGAAGGATGGAGGTATAATGCGTCATCATGGTTTTGTGAAGGATTTGCCATGGCATGGATGAGTTGAACAACAACCAAGCAAATCAAAGAACAAAGGAATAATGATGAACGCAGAGAATCTCAAAGAACATATGGAAGAAAAAATCAAGAAATTTCTTTTGATACCACGATGAACACGATGGTTCATGAATCGCAAAGCAATTGAAGAAATTTGCGAGAAGACAATGGAGGAATCACCGAGAGAGATGAACGTGGAAGATACATAATGGCTCCTGATACCATATTAAGAGTTAAACTCTATCTATGAATTGAATATAAATTTTATTCAAATGAATGGAGAAGTAAAAACTTAATACAATATGAAGAGGTGATCACTATATATAGTGCACTTGCTAGTGAAAGTAAATACAAAAATCCAACTAACTAACTAAGAAAAGTAGTTACAATTGAAAACTAATTTAACTAACTTGTAAACTAATTTTCTAATATATTGAAGAATATGGTATCCATAGAAGATAGGAGAGAAAAGATTAAGAGACTCTAATATTCATCATAGTAAAATGTGATACAAAAGGTAATTGATTACAATGAGAATTTGACTTTATATATAGATCTAATCTCATCTAACTAATATGTAATAAACTAGTAACTAGAAAACTAACTCTAACCGAATTACCTAACAAACTAACTATATTTCTAATAATATCTATCGAAATAAGACAAGAAAATACAAATCACTAATAACTACTAGGAATAATAGAATTAGAAGAATTATAAAATATGGCATCCTATTGAACATATTTCCAACAGAGGATGCAGATGCGTTCGACCAACGTATAGTTGACGAAGTTCGCATATGAACCATCATTGAACGTTGTTGACCAATAAGACATAACAAGTGCAAGTTGACAAATTAAAGGAACATTTTTAAAGTAATATTATTTGGACGATAAAATTTTCCAATTGTATTTTGGTAGTAATCTTGCTCATGTTTTGCATTCAGATACAATTGGATCATATTTTGCTGAGAAAAACGAACTATATTACTACCTAGAGGCTAGAGTATTAGTAATAAGGAGAATCTAACCAGATGTATTCCGAAAAACTGGCTTTCAAATTAGACCATTATTAAGTCAATCAAAACATTATAGAAAAATCCAATATGGTGTGAAACAAGTAATCAACAGTGCCGATCCATTAAAAATGAAGATTTAGAAGTCAAAGTGCTTACATAAATGATTTTGAATCGGCTGGTGAACCAAAATTCCTCTTCCTTGGAGCTTGTGGTGGATCTTCCACCCCTCCCTCTTTTTACCCCCATTAATTTAGAACACAAACCGTTAGTTTTGACCAATATTGTTTGGAACAGCCCCTCAAATTCATCTCTCTCAAGTAGTGGCAGAACTGTTAGTGGGTCAAATTTGGCCGTGGACAATAATTATTCGGTGTGGGCAAAATAAATCTTACTAAGGCGGAGAAAATTTGGTTCATGGCTTGAGATATTGGTGTTACGGGGTTCGGACCAGACAAGATCTTTGTTCAAAAAATTGTGGAGATGGAGGCAAGGGATAAAGCATGTAAAGGTCAGAAAGAGAACCAAGAAAGTGACAAATGAATTTAGTCACCTTAAATTTGAGGGGGATTAGCAGTATTGCCAAGCAAAAGCGCGTGAAGCGCTTAGTACAGAAGGAGGGTTTTGACGTATGTTTTTTTCAAGATACCAAAAGAAATCTTATTGACGTAGCCATTGTTTCAAGGATTTGGGGTGGAGATGATTATTAGTGGGTTGCTCAGTCTTCCAATGGTCTCTCCGATGGCATCCTTACAATCTGGTGCAAAGGTATGTTTGTGTTTCTTTTCTCTTTTTCCAATCCAGGTTACATTGGTATAGCGGTGCAGGTCGAAAACTAAATAATATACCTGGTGAATGTTTACTCTGGATGTTCTATTCGGGAAAAAGGGAGCTTTGGGCAAACATAGTAGCAGAAAAAGCTAGGCTGAGCCCTGGGCTGTGGCTAATCAGTGGAGATTTCAATTTAGTAACAAATAGGACAAATATGAGAGGACACTACGCCAGATTTGTTTAAAAGAGGCGCCCCTATGAGCAGCGCTTTGCCAAAAAACGCCACGGATATAAAAAATAGGTAACCAATGAGCAGCGCTTCGCCATAAAACGCCACCCATTGCGTTGCATGTTCTACTAAATAACCAAATGCTTTAAAAAAACGCCCCATTTCTAGGCGTTCTAACATATACCCAAATGTTTTATTAAAAACGCCACCCATTTCCTAGGCGTTTAACATATACCCAGCAAGGCTTTATTAAAAACGCTGGGTATTAAAATTTATTATTTATTATTATTATTACTCTCACACTCACACTCTCTCACACTCACACTCTCTCACTCACGATCTCACCCTAATTTCCTCTGAACCTCTCAATCTGCTTCCTCTCAACCTAATTTCCTCTCAACCTCTCAATCGACTTCAGCGCCGTTTCCTCTCAATCTCACCACAGTAGCCGTTTCCTCTCAATCTCACCACAGCCGCTTTTCATGCTTCATCGTCATCTACATGAAACCTTCATGCTTTATCCATTGTCGCTGATAATCTTCTTCTTCAATGGCCGTGAGACGGTGGAACACGACGACCACAGATTTGGGTTATTGGTAAGGATCCTTATTTCTCTGAAAGAGTTTTGTTATTTAGTCATTATTTCATCATCTTAGCAAAGGGTTGTTGTTTCTCTTTGTTTTTTGAGATTTGGGGTTTTTGGATGCTGATCCTAATTCTCCAACTAGGATGGTTGAGCTGATGGGAACTCCTGATGCCATTGCTTCTGCTGAGAAACTCATCAATGAAGTGCTTGCTGAGGTTTGCTTAAACCCTAACCCTTTAGTTTTACTTTAACCCTAATAGTTTAGTTGTTTTGTTTAAATTGCAAAATATGGCGTTTCCTGATAAGTTTGCTATGGGATTGTTTGTGGGTCAGGCTGAAGCTGGGGGTTCTGGCTCTGTTTCTAGAAGGATGACTGGACAGGGTGGGGCTGATGAATTTTCGATGAAAATCCCAAATAATAAGGTGTGCAAACGAAATATGTATAACCATGTGATGTGTTGCTGCAATGTTTTGTTTATTCTACGTTGGGTTGATGGCAGGTTGGCCTTATAATTGGTAAAGGAGGAGAAACAATAAAGACTATGCAAGCTTCCACCGGAGCACGAATTCAGGTTCTCTCTTTATGCTTTTGTGTTGTCTTCATTGTGTATTGGAAATAGTTGATAAACCGTTGTTATGTTGATGATAATTGGCTTAGGTTCGATACTTGTGATTCCTGTTTGTGGTAAGCTTTTAACTAATAATGTGTGTTTTTCAGGTGATACCTTTGCATCTTCCCCCAGGTGACACATCAACAGAAAGAACATTAAAAATTGATGGGACCCCTGAACAAATTGAGTCAGCAAAGCAGTTGGTTAATCAAATCGTCACTGGTGAGGTATGTAAAAGACACATCTATGTTTCATTTGGGTTAGCATGTTTTGCTTCTCATGTGCCAAGTCTGGTTTAAGTGTAAAATTATAGATTTTCAATCAGGTTGTGGCCCCCTCTACATATACTAAAAGTCCAATTGTTTTGTGAAATGGTTGAGTTTTATTAAACTTGGTGATTATGTCCTTACTGTGATTGATAGATGGATACTGTGTGCCAATGATTGCCTATGTGGTCTTTGTTCATTTGTTGTGCCGTAAAAATATAAAACTATGCCCCATGAATTCCTGTAAAATGCTGCTTGATAATAGGTCTCTCTCTCTCTCCCTCCACCACTCCCTTTTTTCCTGAATTCCAAATACTGCATCTGTTCCCTTGCAGGGACAGAGCCAGAAAAACTAGTTTTACATATGGGTGTGGCTTTAGTTGGCAAATATTTTTATTCTGTCTGTATTTAAACATTGACAGTTCACTCAAGCAGTCTTGAAAGTTCTATTATGTTCTGCAGTCTTGAAATGGCTTTGCTGTAAGGAAATTAGGATACATGTTTTCACTTGTTTAGTCGTTTTAAAAGTAGAAGACACATTGAATTTACAATGGCCATTATTTGCTGTGCTTCTGGTTGTGGTTTCTATGGTGCAGTTTCATAAGCTTGTTTGGTGTAACCATGGTTACATAAAGTAGCCATTGCAGTAGCTATAATCATTAACTATCCATTTTAATGTGTGTTGTTTTATTAGGAATCTATATTTTTGGATTAGTCCGGATTCTAACCTTTAGTGGATGTCACAAAACTTCTCCGAATTCTGACTTGTTAACCTTGTGTCCTTGTTTTGGTGTGTGTACCTGTATTCTGATATGTAATTAGATTAGATAATAAATTTGGTCATTTTCCCATTTCATATATCCTTAAACTTGGTGTATCAGTGGAAATACCCGAGAATTGGTTAGTTCGGTTTTGTTGCAACGACTACTTTTTAACTGTGGTTAGGTTTTCTCTTAGGCTTGTGCTTCCGAGAGGGGTGGCTGTTTCCTCTTTTTATGGTTTAGGTTCCTGGGGCCATGAAGGATTCTGTAATTATTCCATTGTGTTTTGGTCTAAGTGGATACTCATTGGGATCATAAATTCCTCAACATTGGAATATGCTTATTAATTGTGTATCCTTCAACTGACCTTGTTATTGGGACTATTGTAGGGGCCTAGTGTCTATTGGACAATTGGTGACACCAACATGAATCCTTTTGTTGGTGTTCCCTCAGCATGCCTTGGTATGGTTCTAAATCTCAGTTTTGATATATATTATCAAGGGCTGTGAGGGGCTTGTTTGATTTTAGGTTTTTAGACTTTTTTCCTTGAAATCTTGCTTCTTTGCTTTTGCCTACAAATTAGATCAAGATTTCTTTAAATAAGAAAATTTCTTGAGTTTTTGTCTTAATTAATTTTGTGTTTTGATTTCCTTATTTTCTTTGGAAGTTTCACTAGCTATGTATGTGAGTTCTTTGTGTTCTTTGTGTTCTTGACAAGTTAAAGTTGTTAGCGAGATATCTTGAAATGTTCTCAGTACAATAACTACTTCTACTAAACAGATATTCCTATGAAGCGTATGAGGGTCACAAAGTCAACCAAAAATCAATTGTCGAAAGTGTATTCTCCTCGATCATTATTGGCCTGGATTCGAACCGAGGGTCACAAAGTGAACTTCAAAGTCCTAACCAATCAACCAACCATTGGGAAACCACACTAAAAACATGTTAAGGTCACTCTACTATTTCTTCTCTTTTAATTTCATAAGCTTCAAACGGAACAACACTACAAGTCATCCCGCAATGCTATAGTTACGATTTGCAATGCTAATTCTAGTTCGGATTATAATGCTAACTCTGAATCTATTAATTTTTTCAGGAGAGTGGAAGAAACAAGGAATGTTGGACTGTATCTCTGGTTCACACATGAAGGATTCACATATTTGGTTGTCTAAAATGTTTAAACTTGTTTTTTGAAGTTTAATTTGGGTTGTAATTAAAACTTGGGCTGTAATTAGATATTTGGGATTACTTTGTTTCACTTAGGCTTGCTTTTATAGTTGCTGCCTAAGTGCCTACTGGTAACTTTGTTTCAATTTGGTTTGTTGGTTGGTAGAATGTTTCCTCTTTTTAAGAAAGTGCTGCCCATTGTTGAAGTGGAATACCCAGCGCCACGTTCAGCAGCGCTCAAAAGCGCTGCCCATGGATGAAAAAAAACGCTGCCTATATACTAATTCTGTTGTAGTGGGAAGAACTGTTAGGTTCAGCAGCATGGAGTCTTGTGACTTCAAATTCTTTATGACTGATATGAGGGTGGTTGAGCTACCTTGTCTTGGCATGAAATTCTCTTGGTATCAACCGAATGGATCAACAACAAGTAGGATTGATAGAAATTTATTGTCGCAAGAATTGATTGATATGTGGGGAATTAAAGCTCAGTGGATTGGGGAAAGGGATGTATCGGACCATTGCCTGGTGTGGTTACTTTCTAATAACAAAAATTGGGGTCCAAGACTGTTTAAATTCATTAATGGGTGGTTGGAGAATAAAGATGGTAAGGCTTTCATTGAGGGGAAATGGAAAGAGCTAAAAGTAGAGGGGTGGATGGCGCATGTGGTCAAAGAAAAATTGAAGTATGTCAAAGAAAGTCTAAAAGTGTGGAATAAAGAAGTATATGGAATTATGGATCTAAATATTGAGAATATGGTGAGAGAAATTAATAAAATGGAGGATGAGGGGGAGGAAGAAGCCGATTGGGAGGAGGAAAGGTGGAGAAGATAGAATGGGGAATTTTGGGAAAGCCTACATAGAAAAGAAAGCTTGCTAGCTCAAAGGCAAGGGAGAGGTGGATCCAACAAGGAGATGGAAATTCTAAATGTTTTCATAACTCGGTTAAAGTAAGACATAGGAGGAATCAAATTGAAATGATCAAAGTGGAGGATAGGTGGGTGAGTGAAGTGGAGGAGGTCAAAGAAGAAGTTAGGAGACACTTTAGTAGACAATATAAGGAAGAATGATTTGCTAGACCAACCTTGGATGGGGTGCATTTTAATAGCATTGCGGAGGGGGAGGCGAAGAGATTGACGGAGTCATTTTCCATGGAGGAATTAAAGGAGGCGGTATGGAGTTGTGAGGGTGACAAGAGTCCAGAATCGAACGACTTTAACTTCCCTTTTATCAAATCGTGTTGGGATACTATTTAGGAAGAGGTATTTGGAGTCTTGGTACAATTCCACTCTAATGGAAAAATACCAAGAACTTTTACTTCATCATTTATTGCCTTGATAGGAAAGAAGAAAAATCCCCAAAGGTTGAATGATTATAGGCCGATATCTCTAATAGGGTGTATGCACAAGATTATAGCCAAATTGTTAGCCTCAAGACTCAAAGGGGTGTTGGATGGGGTTATTTCCAAGTCACAAACGGCATTTCTTGGTGGACGGAAAATCTTAGACGGTGTTTTGATAGCTAATGAAGTCATTAATGTTGTCAAGAAAAAGAGGTGGCCCATGTTTTTGTTCAAAGTTGATTTTGAAAAGGTGAATGACTCGGTGTGTTGAGTTCTTAGACTACATGATGGTGAGGTTGGTATTCAACGAAAAGTGGAGATATTGAGTAAAAGGGTGTGTGTGTAATGGATCTGTTTCGGTTTTAGTTAATGGTAGCCCCACCTTAGAGTTCCTTATGGAAAGAGGATTGAGGCAATGGGACCCACTCGCCCCCTTCCACTTTCTAATCATGGCCGAAGGGTTGGCGGGGATGGTTAGGAGTTGTGTAGAAAAGGGATATTTGGAGAGTGTCAATACAATTATACCTTTTCCGATTCTTCAATATGCGGATGACACCCTCATCTTATGTAAAAATTCAAGAGAGAATTTGTGGTGCGTAAAGACTGTGTTGAGGCTCTTTGAGATGGTATCCGGTCTTAAAGTGAATTTCAACAAGAGTTTTTTGGTGGGATTAAACATAGTTGAAGACGAGGTCGAGATGGCAATGGAGTTCTTATATTGTAAGAGGGGGGAGGTACAATTCAATTTCCTTGGCATTCCGATAGGTGCTAATCCAAGGATGAGTGCAAGTTGGAAGCCGATGGTGAAGAGGATGAGAGATAAACTTTCTACTTGGAAGAGTAGACAACTTTCGATGGGTGGGAGAATAACTTTAATCAATTCTGTGTTGGCAAGTCTTCCATTATATTTCTTCCCTTTCTTCAAAGCTCCTAACAAAGTTCTAAAAGAGATGGTGCAAATTCATTGCAATTTCTTGTGGGGAGGCAACAATAATGTTCGTAAAATGGCTTGGATCCGGTGGAATAAAATATGTATGCCAAAGGAATGCGATGGATTGGGAATTAAAAATTTGGAATTTTCAACTTAGTTTTTCTTGGAAAATGGAGGTGGAGATTGTTAGTTGAGAAAGAGTCGGGCTGGGCTAAATTTTTGGGGCGGTTGTATGGAGAAGAAGGCCTTTTGAATGAGAAGCAACAGTCTGTGTGGTGTAAAGATATTCAAAGTTTGGACGAAGGGGCTGACTCGGTACAAGGATGGTTTTCGGAGGCAGCAAAACTGAAAATTGGGAACGGGAAAGGAGTGAGTTTTTGGCATGATAAGTGGTGTGACCCTTGCAAATTGATGGATATTTTTTCAGGTTTATATGAGGCTGCTGCAGATCGGTGTATATCTGTATCAGATGCAGGTATTTGGTGTGAAAATCGCTGGCAGTGGCGTCCAAATTGGCAAAGACTGCTGCTGGTTGAGGAGCAGGCCGATGCTAACCTGCTGGATATGGCTTTGCGGGACGTTTTTCTAGACTGTAACAGGGATGATAACTATGTTTGGATACTGGACAACACTCATACATACAAGGTTAAAACCACCTAGGATCATTTAGTGAGAAGAGGTGCTGAGGTGGAAATTGACGGACAACAATCAAAGGTGCTGCGAAGAATTTGGGGGACTGCTGCGCCCTCTAAATTCTTAGCATTTGTGTGGAGAATGTTCTTGAGCAGATTACCAATGATAAGAGTCCCACGTCGAATGTGATATGGCCTGAAAAAGAGTTTATAAGTGGAAGGCATCCCTCACCTTACAAGCCGGTTTTGTGGGGTTGAGTTAAGCCTAAAACCACATTTTATGATGGTATCAGAGCTTTTATAAGCTCTGCATACCTTGTTCACCCAAGTGGGGTTCCAATAACACCAACAATGATCCATCATCAGATCCAACAAGTCCATACTTTGTTCACCCAAGTGAAGGTCCGAATACAGTGAAGGTCACTCCAGTGCTAAACGCGAATGGGACGAACTACCATAGCTGGGCTCGCTCGATGCGTAGAGCACTTGGAGGCAAGAACAATTTCGATTTCATCAATGGAACTATTGAGGTATTTGATTCCTTTCATCCTACCTACAAATTATGGGTTAGATGTAATATGTTGATTCACTCTTGGATAATGATAGGGCAAAGTATTATGTTTCTTGAGAATGCCATTGATGTGTGGAAGGAGCTTAAGGAACGTTTTTTGCAAAGAGATTTTATACGAATCTCTGAGCTTCAGTGCGAGATTTATGCACTGAAACAAGAGTCACTAACTGTGACAGAATTCTTTTCTGAACTCAAGGTCTTGTGAGAAGACCTTGAGGTATACCTGCCTGAACCCAGATGTGGGTGTCCTCGTAGGTGTGTTTGTGTAACTGGGATGGAATTGGCTCACAAACATCATGAATTATGCAAAACTATTAGATTCTTGACTGGTTTGAATGATAATTTTGCCATGGTTAGATCGCAGATTTTTTTAATGGATCCATTACCTAGTATAAACAGAATTTTTTCTATGGTGTTGCAACACGAAAGATAGTTCGTGACTACTGATGAGACCAAAGTTCTTGCTGTCAATGTTGTTAGTGATGCAAGGAAAGGGTATGGAAGAGGCAAAGGTGGCTATAATGGCAAGAATCCTAGCAAGGTATGCAGTCATTGTGGGAAGATTGGACACACAATTGACACATGTTATAAGAAGCATGAGACTCCTCCTCATTGGCAGAAAAACACTGCAAGTGCTAATTCTGTTTCTGAGCAAGGAGAACAAACTGAGGAGCTAAAATTGGAATTACTCAACAACAATATGATAAATTAATCACTCTGCTGCACAATAGTTCTGTTAGTTTTGTTTCTCACCAAAATTATGTTCCTGAAAGTTCTGCCCACATGGTTTCTATTGACAGTGATCGGGCAGGTATATTTTCACTTGCTTGTGCTTTGATTTCTAAGTACTTAGGCTCTTGGATTGTTGATTCCGGAGCTACTGATCATTTGTTCATCATTGAGCTACTTTAAGAGCTATTTTCCTATAAAACCAGTGAATATTAGATTGCCTAATGGTAATTGTGCAGTGGAAAAATACATGGGTACCATAGAATTTTCTCCACATTTTGTCATTATAAATGTGCTATGTGTTCCAGGCTTCACCCTCAATCTTTTATCTGTTCCAAGGTTGCTTTTGGCTAACATTAAAGTGAATTTTTGTGGATTGAAATGTGAAATACAGGATTTGAGGACTCAAAAGATGATTGGTTCGGGTGTGATGTTTGAGGGACTCATATATCTTGAGATGGAAGCCATGGAGACTAAGAAGGTTAATTCAGCAACCATTGAAAAAGGAGGTGATGATAGACTTCCAGAATGTGCTTTGTGGCATTTTAGACTTGGGCATTTGTCCCATAGTAGAATGAAATTAATGAATGTAGATTTTCCCTTTGTTAAAGTTGATGAAGATTCCATATGTGATATATGCCATTTTTCTAGACAAAGAACGCTTCCTTATTGTTGCACCCGAAAAAGTCCCTGAGGGGTTTTTCTTCGTTTACAACCTTTTAAAACAATGAAGTCGCCACCAATATTTTTTATAAGGAAAATATTGAAGAAAAATCTTTTTGGAAGGCGGATGGTCTTTTGGACAACCGGAAGATTTGGGTTCGGGGGTCGGTTAGGCATGGGGAAGGTATTAGCACCCCACACCTCCTTTCTACCGAAAGGGAACCTTTAAATAAACGTGTGGTTTTAAGTGTTGATTTGGAAAATACTTAAATTTGCTTCTTGATTGAAAAGACTTAATGAAAATTTTTATTTTTTGGCGCTTGACGAGAGTTAGCCGCTCGCTCCTACGTATCTCTCGATGCGGTGGATAATTCAAAGCTACGTAGTTCTTAGTTTTTGGTTTTGATAACGTTTTATCTTGGAAAAAAGTGTTTGGTTTTGAAAAGGAAAAATGTTTTTGGTTTACTGTGCTTGACGGAGGGGATCCACTCCTACGTATCTCCCGGTGCGATGGAGAATTCAAAGCTACGTAGTTCATGGAATGTCTAGAAAGGTTTTTGTTTTTTATCTTGTTTAATTGTGAAAACAAAGGCTTCGCAAGACCACTAACAAAGTTTTAGATTTATTGAAAGTCTTTAGAAAAATTAGGCATTCATGATGATCAATTGAGCAAAGGCTCCAAGTGATCACAACTAGTTCCTCATTGTTAATAATCATGCAAACAAAGGCTTCGCAAGACCACTAACAAAGTTTTTGATTTATTGAAAGTCTTTAGAAAAATTAGGCATTCATGATGATCAATTGAGCAAAGGCTACAAGTGATCACCACTAGTTCCTCATTGTTAATAATCATGCAAGCAAAGGCTTCGCAAGACCACTAACAAAGTTTTTGATTTAATGAAAAGTATTTGAGTTAGAAAGAATTAGAAAAAAAATGAAAAAAGGGTTTTATTAGTGCAATTGACAGAGGTCGGCCGCCCTCTGCTCCTACATACCCCTTGGTGGGGGATCAAATCACATGTAGTTATTGATATAAAATGTTTGTGTGTTTGGTATTTTTTAATTTAATGTTCTTGGTAAAAAAAATGATTTTTGGTGGATAAATAAAATAATTGAAATGTAGGTTGCAAAAAAGTAAATGATAGAGTACAATTAGTAGCAGGGTACTGTATAGTTGAATAAGAGGTGAAAGAAAAAAAAAAAGGGGCCCAACCACGAATTGGGGCTTAAATTGGGGAATGGAGTATAATTAATTAAAATGGTGGTGTGTATATATAGTATTCTGTTACCCAGGATTTTAAATTCAAATAAAAAAAAAATAAAATAGCAATAACGTAGTATTAAAAACAGTCATCCAAAAATTTCTCCACCTTCCCCATTCTACGCCGCTGTTCCATGACAGAGAAAGAGGAACTTTTTTTTAAAAAATTCATTACGGGGAGAAGGGGAAACGCAGAGAGAAAGAGAAAAGAGAGGAAAAGCTCGCAAACAGAGAAGAAGGGAACTGGCGGCGCCAGTGAACGCCGTCTCTGGCGAGTTCACAAACAAACAACTCCAGGTTCGTCTTTTTTTCGTTTTTGTACCCTCTCCTTCGATTTCTCCTTTTCTCTGTTACTAAAAAGGAGTTTCGGGTCTTGTGTTTGTGTTTTTGGGTGGTTTCGCGGTGGAGGACGATTTCTCCGGCGTTGGTGCGCCGGTGACCTGGAGGTCAGTATTGTTGTTTCCATTCATCTCCTTTCAACTATCATCTAATCTCTTCATATCTTCTTCTCAATTTGTATTTACTGGTGTTCTTGTTGTTTTCAAGTTCTCAATGCTATATATTTTCTTTTACATATGGATCGATTTTTTAAAACAAATAAGGAGAGTTTCTGTTTGTCTTCCCTTGCTCTGATTATTTTTCCTCTCCTACTCTATTTTGGTTTAGCTTTGCTTGATCCGATTCATAACAGAGCAATAGAAACAATGATGATTTTTGACAACAAAAAAATGTTTGGTACTGAATACATACAAAAACACATTTGATTTGGCAGGATTTTGGTTTGACAGATTAATCTAACAAAGAAATGTTTGGCCAATGAATTGAGGGCTGTTTTGAAAGGGGAAATGATTGAACCCATTGAATTTGAGGGCCTTCTGAAGGGGAGCTCTTATGCTTCATGGCAAAATGTATTGACTCTTAATTTATACTCCCTTTGTCTTCCTTTCTTTGTTTTGGGATTCTCCTTTTTGAAACTTTGTTATTCCCCTCCTTTTGTGAATTTCCTTTCCTTTTGACTTGGGTGAAAATGATATACCATCTTTGATGTGGAATTAACCCTCGTCTAAGGTGATGGGGATATCTTGGGCTTTTCTCGGCTTAAGATGGGTAACAAAGGGTATTTTTGTGATTTTGAATCTTTGGCTTAAGAGGGGTAGGAAATGGACTTTCTGGGATTTTAGGTTTTTGAGGGTATGGAGAGATGACCAAATTTCATTTCAAATCCCGATTGCTTATTTCTTTAAGACTTAACTTTAGGACAATAATTTATCTATCTTCATGTGTTTGCTCTTTTCTTTTCCCCCTTTTTTTGTGCCCTAATTTTTGCCTGGACCGCTCTTTGCGAGTTTTCAATCCACCGGGAGCTCGTTTTGCCTAGGCCGCCCTTTGCGTGTTTTCAACCTAGCGAGCTTATTTTATCTTTTTTTTATTTATTATATATTTTTTTAGAAAGACTTGCACTAAAGGAATATGATACTGAGAAGGAAAATTAGTGATCAAAGAATTGCCCCAGCATGGAGGACTTAAAGTGTTAGCGAGAATGAACCAAAAAGTCAAGTATGCACTGATGGGAGAGAATATGCGCTTTATGGGTGGACGGGGCGGGATTAGACTTGGATGGGGAATGATGATAAATGAAGGAAATTGACTGACTCAAACAAGAGAAATTGCACGTGGCATGCATACTTGCTAGAAGAACGCTTCACAGAGAGTTAACATTGGTTAAAACATGATATAAAAACTTTTTTGATGAACTGCTTCAGTCTTTTATCATGGAATGGATGAGATGCAATGCTTTTTTTGAAGGAAATACAAATGAGCTATTGATGTGAAAAACTGAGGGCCTTGGAACACCTTGAGTTTGCAAATGAGTGAGGGTAAACTTTTCCAAAAAAGAAAGATTACTTTGCAAGAACATCTCGTCTCTCATCACAACATTTTTGTTGTATGCAATGCATGGATGAAAACATTATGATGTATACATGATGAAAATGAAATGCATGAAAGCATGTTCACTTGAAAAGTGTGATTATTCTAAAAGTTTTTTCTTTTTGATGTTTTCTTTTTATGCAAGACAAAATATGAAATGCCAATGCATTTCTGGATGATGAATGATGCAAGAATGATGCTTCTTTTCAAAATGATTTTTATAGAGGCAAGACAAGATATGAAATGCCGATGCCCCCTTTTCTTTTGAATGATGAAAGATGCAGGAATGATGCTTTTTTTTTTCTAAATGATGATTTTTTTAGAGGCAAGGCAAAGTATGAAATGCCAATGCCCCTTCCTTTTTTGAAAGGTGCATGTATGGAGGAATGGTGTATTTGAACTAAAGTGATGAGGTTAATGAAATGATGCATGAATGCTACATTTTGAATAAATTTGATGATGATTTTTGTTCATGATTATGAATGAGATGCTTTCTTGTTTTCATTTTTTTGTGCAATAACGACTGTCAAACCCTCAGTAAAGGATGACATAGGTGTCCCACCAACAAAACGACATTGACCAAGAGCAAGAGTTTCGTAACAAAGCGAATGAGTAATCGAATGCCCTAGCCCGAAGAAGCTGCTTGAAACTGTCCTGGAATCCCTACTCGCCCATGTCGGGATTCAACCTAAGGCTTGTTCGAAGTCCGAATGAATGGATAATACATAAAGAATATGAAGCACAATCTCCACCCTCAATCGAGCAGCGAGCTCTGCTCGCCGGGTGTTGTCATCGAGAAGCGGAGGTTCCAGTTCGGGAATCACAGGCTGCTGATTCACGCTCGCTTCGCTGGATTTGTTTGAAGATGGCATCGATTCCAGCAGAACACGCTCTTCGAAACTTCTCCAGCCCGAGCCTGAGGTCGATGCGCCGTCGGAGGCTTGCTCCGCTGCTGGAATGAAATACATGATACTCACAACGATTTTTTTTAAAAAAATGCATGGAAAGACATGATTCTTTATTGAATGGAATTGCATGCAAAATGAGAGGTTAACGTATTATTTTTTCATGATGTGTGAAAAAGGAAAACAATAATGCATGAGACGCGCCCCTAATAAGACACGATTTTTGGATCTTTCGAGAAAATTAGGGGAAAAAGCCTTAGTGAATGGAAATGCACACGTGCGGAGAATGCACTCCTGACAAACCTTAATGAGATAGAGAAAAATGCATGTATGAATTTTATCAAGTTTTGTTTTATGCAATGCAAATGATGTCTTTAAATGAAAAATGACGGCGATAATGCGACTTGACATGCATGTGATAAATAAGATGAAAACATTTTTTCGAGTTTGGTGACTGAAATTTTGGGAACATCACCTCATATAGCCCCGTAAAAGAAAAGACTATGATGATTTTTTTGAAAGTTTTGCTTTTTGCCCTTTTTTTTTTTGAAAATTTTGTTTTATGTAATGCAAGGATGTATGCAAACGATGATGATGCTCTAAGTGCATGCAGGATAAATGAAAGAGTTTTTATTGGCAATGATTCAAGTTTTTTTTTTTTGGAAAATGCGGGTCGTACGTTATTTCATATGGACCAGTAAGAGAAAGGCTACAACGGTAACTCTTTTTCCTCCCTTTTTCGAAAATAAAGTGGGCCATATGTCACTTCGTACGGACCGGCAAAAGAAAGGCTACAACGGCAACTCTTTCTTCTTTTTCTTTTTTGAAAATCTTCTTCTTTTTTCTTTTGGGAAAGATGCCTAGATTACAATGCAACACACAATTTGTATGTCCTTGTGTCCTACAAAAGGTGGGAATCCTAGGGTCTAAAGTCGACGAAAAGGGTAATCCTCCCATGTAGGTTCTAATCACTTCCTCACAATGGCAACCAAGAGCTAAAGTCTCTCTCATGATGACACCCACAATCGTAGAAAGCTACCGAGTGTGAGGCATCATGACAAAGCACACTCTTTGGGCGGAACTTTCATGAGAGCCATACAGACAAATGTCTACGAATGGCAGTCACTAATCGTTCCCACTCTCCTAGGTTTTTGTTCAGACCTTGGGTTTTAGGCCCCACTCAATGCTCACAAGTATAGGGTGTGAAGTGTGTGTTGAGGGCACAACACCTAGAAATAACTACCCTTCCCCACCTGCAAATGAAAACCCAGAACAATACAGACAAAAGAAAACAATAGCATGTTGTCTACCCTAGGGTTTAATATCAAATAAGCCAGTCTAGGGTTTCAACAACAACCTTACCTCAAGAAAGGGAGCCAAGAAGAGGGAACATGATAAAATTGGGGAATATGCATGAGGGCACTAAGCACATATGCAAGGAGAAGGAAGGAAAAACAAACATGGAAGAAAAAGAAACAAATGCACATGCATACGACATGATAAGAAAAGAAAAGGAAACCGAAAGGGGTAGAAGCAAACAAGGTATCCAAATCAAATCAATAACACAAACCACACATTTAATTAGTTAGGCTTGACCCACTAAAAAGGAAAAGTCCCCAGTGAAGTCGCCAGCTGTTGCACCCGAAAAAGTCCTTGAGGGGTTTTTCTTCGTGTACAACCTTTTAAAACAATGAAGTCGCCACCAATATTTTTTATAAGGAAAATATTGAAGAAAAACCTTTTTGGAAGGCGGATAGCCTTTTGGACAACCGGAAGATTTGGATTCGGGGGTCGGTTAGGCACGGGGAAGGTATTAGCACCCCACACCTCCTTTCTACCGAAAGGGAACCTTTAATTAAACGTGTGGTTTTAAGTGTTGATTTGGAAAATACTTAAATTTGCTTCTTGATTGAAAAGACTTAATGAAATTTTTTATTTTTTGGCGCTTGACGAGAGTTAGCCGCTCGCTCCTACGTATCTCCCGATGCGGTGGAGAATTCAAAGCTACGTAGTTCTTAGTTTTTGGTTTTGATAATGTTTTATCTTGGAAAAAAGTGTTTGGTTTTTGAAAGGAAAAATATTTTTGGTTTACTGTACTTGACGGAGGGGATCCGCTCCTACGTATCATCTAATCTCTTCATATCTTCTTCTCAATTTGTATTTACTGGTGTTCTTGTTGTTTTTCAAGTTCTCAATGCTATATATTTTCTTTTACATATGGATCGATTTTTTAAAACAAATAAGGAGAGTTTCTGTTTGTCTTCCCTTGCTCTGATTATTTTTCTTCTCCTACTCTATTTTGGTTTAGCTTTGCTTGATCTGATTCATAACAGAGCAGTAGAAACGATGATGATTTTTGACAACAAAAAAATGTTTGGTACTGAATACATACAAAAACACATTTGATTTGGCAGGATTTTGGTTTGACAGATTAATCTAAAAAAGAAATACTTGATCTGAATTTAGTCTAATGATGTTAAAAAAATGTTCAAGTAAATATTGGTTTGACAGATTACGTGAGCATCTAAAAGAAAATTTTTTGGGTACCAACCTACAACTCCAGCCTCTGTTTGTGTCTCCTGTTGTATGTTATTACTGCCTGTGATTGCTACTACTGTTGTGCTTTGTTGTTGCTGCTCTGCTTCTAATCCAGGAATTCAAAAAACGTGTATTTTCTGACTTTGAATACTAATCCTGTTTAGGTGGTTTTTGCAGTGTGATTGTTGTTTTTAGACTCTAGGTTGACTGTTTATTTATAGGTAGAAATTAGGGTTAACATTAATTGTTGTTTGATTGTTTTTTTTGACTGGGCTTTTGTAGATCTGATAATGTGGGCTTGCTGGGAAGTCTTGGAGAGCAAGAACAAACCCCAAAGATTGCTGATGCCGCTCCTTTAATTTTTGTTTTTTTATAATTTTTGTATTTTTATATTTTTTGTATTTTTTTATTATTGTTTTTTTTATTCTAGAGATTGGGACATTTTGGACACTCCTAAATTGTAATAAAAATTAAATTAGTTTTTTTTTGACACTTTTGGACTACACATTAGTCAAAATAAATTAAATTAAATGGACTAAATAAGAATAATAATAAGAAAAAGAAGACAGACAAAATTGTGGTATTACACTTATACCTTGAGTCCTAGTAGAGCATCAAAATGTTTTGAAATGATACACTTAGACATATGGGGACCTATTGGTACTCCTTCCATTCATGGACATAGATACTTTTTGACTGCCCTAGATGACTTTAGTAGATATACATGGGTAATTTTGATGAAAACAAAGGGAGAAACCTGTAATCATGTTAAGAGTTTTGTCAACATGGTTGAAACACAATATAATACTAAAGTTAAGGTCATTAGAAGTGATAATGGACCTGATTTTTTAATGCCTCAGTTTTATTCTTTGAAAGACATTATTCATCAAACAAGTTGTGTAGAAACACCCCAACAAAATGGGAGGGTTGAAAGAAAACATCAACACATACTAAATGTAGGTAGAGCACTCTTATTTCAGTCCAAATTACCTAAATTGTACTTGTCATATGCTGTTATACATGCCACATATATCATTAATCGAGTTCCAACACCCATTCTGCAGAACAAATCACCTTTCATGATCCTCAAAGACACTAAGCCTGATTTGGACACTCTCAAGGTGTTTGGATGTTTAGCTTATGCATCCACCCTTCATTCTCATAATACTAAACTTGAACCAAGAGCTAGGAAGTGTGTTTTCCTAGGATTTAAGACTGGTGTCAAGGGTTATGTTCTTCTTGATCTCAGTAATAGAGAACTTTTGTGTCTAGAAATGTTGTTTTTCATGAACAAATTTTACCTTATAAGAGTGCTCATCCTATTTCCAAATGGAACTATATTTCCCATGACAGTAGCAGTACTGTCAAGGCTATTGAGTCAACTAAACCTGATGAAAATAATCTGAATACTGATGAGTGTGGTGAGTCTAAAGTTACTGCACCATCGGAGGAGGTTTCTGTCTGAAGATCACAAAGGGAAAGACATGCTTCATCACATCTCAATGACAATATATGCAGTCTCTTGGCAACATCACCCGAGTCTAAATCATTAAGTACTCAAAGATTGAAGTAATCTTGAGAGGATTGAGCTGTAGTTGCTTTTCAGAGGTTGATCCAAAGTTGAAATCTTTGACCAAGTGTATAGGGAGTGTCATACCCCAATTTTGTCCGGCTTAGGTCAAAACCCTAATTTTCCCCAAAAGATAAATAAATAGAAGAAAAAGCATCATGCATTGCCTTTAGGGTTCTAAAAGTCATTTCAAAGCTTCTAAAATCATTTTTGAAGTTGGAATGCACTTCTTAGACAAATTAAGGTTTTTCAGTGCAAAAGGGTATTTTGGTCATTTTGCAAATAAGGGACAATTTGTAACACCCCGAAATAATTCAATTAATTAACTTAGTTGAGTTATTAAGGGTTTGCAACATTTTACTTTAAGCCAAGTAATTAAGTGAGTGCTAAGCATGTATTACTATTTTAGGGAAAATGTCTAAATTAGGAAGGGTGTGTGTAGTAGAAGGCCCACGGCCTAAATAGGGCCAAGGCCCATTTGAGTCCTTTAAGGACATGTTAAATGGTACCTCCGTAGGGGGGGACATTCCCATTCATGTTCCAAATCAGTTAAGTTACCAATTTTAGAAAGACAAAGAAGTGAGACTTAGAGAGAAGTGAGACCGAAGAGGGAAGGAGGAGAAAACGAGCGTGGAGAGTCCAAGCTAGGAGAGGAGAGGAGAGCATTGTTGCTGTAGTTACTTGGAGAGTGAAGGAATCTCATTCTTCTCAAGTTATTAAGGTTAGGGGGTCCTTTAATCCTTGTAATGTTTTGTGTTTGATTGTGTTTTGGTGTGAGTGGTTTCTGAATCACCTTGCATGTGCATTTTATGTGTTGATCATAACATGTTTTGCTATGTTCTTGCTCTTGGCTGTGATTTGTGGTGAGGAAAGACGGTGGATCAGCTTGGAAAGAGAGAGGAGCGTAACACTCTCTCTGTTCTGAGTGGTATGAAGAGAGAGCATTGCATGGTGAGCTGGAAATGAGCTTGCATGTAGAGTTAGGGAAAAGATCGGAGAAATTGAGTGAGTATTCGAGTGTGCATGAGTGTGGTGAGCTAGAAGTGAGTTTGCATGTTGAGTCTAACTTAGGAAACAGAGTAAAGGAGTAGAATGGGAGTTAAGCGCCTTATTTACGCGCGTAAAACCGAAGTGTTCTTCAGCTAGAGTGAGAAAAACCGAGTTGGGGGAAGTCAACGTCTAGCTGTGTCTTAGTTGAGGGTCTGTTGGTGAGTTTGAGGGTGAGTGTGTGTCTAGATACCATAAGCGAAGGGTAAGGATGCCTAAAACGAAGTGTAGGTGTTTCGCCTTAAGATTACCGAGTCAGTGTGAGATAGTGAACCGAGGTCCTTGGATCCAGGAGGTAGCGTCACCGAGGTGAAACGCCCAAGTGCCTAAGTGTAGGTGAGCTGAACCAGGGAACACAGAGGAGTGAATTCCCACGACTTAGGTGATTCTGGTGTAAGGTAGTGCTTAACTGTGAGCACGTTACCGAGTTGAGGGTTGAGTGTGTTTAGCCAAGGTACACACATAGTGTCTTGAGGTGATGTCGAGGGTTTAGCCGAGGTACACATATAGTGTGCCGATGTGATGATTTAGGCGCCAATGTTGTCTACCACATTGTGGGACGCCACTGTGAGTGCCATTTAGCACCAATGTGTATAAGTGTTGGAGCGATTAAGTCCATTTTGGTCCTTAGGGGACAAGTTGGTCCCTAAGTGTAGTTGTGGTCCTCGGTGTGACACTTAGTCCACTGTGAGTGCCGAGGTGATTAAGAAGTGGCGAGGTGATTGAGAGGTCGGTTGTAGGTCCTAGGGTGATTCTACCGGTGTTGTAGGGTCGACCTTAGCACTGAGATGATGTCTAAGTGGTGTAGACGTCATGTGAGCGACGGAGTATAACGACGGTGAACGACGGTGAGCAGCGGTGTAAACTTTCACATACGCTATGATTTGATTTGTGTGTGATTGTATTTGTCATGAGTCACATGTTCATGTGCATATAACGACGGAGGAGGTCTCGGCCTCGGATATGGTAAGACTTCGGTCTCCATATCAAATAACGACGGAGTTAACGACGGTGATGCCGACGGGCTAAATAACGACGGTGGAGGTACCTCATTGCATATTGCCCTGTGGATGGGTTGCATACATGCATTACATTACATGATTTAATGTGTTGGGCTGAGTGATAATTGTTGTGATTGTTTTGAGCTATCGGTGAGTGGTTGTGTTAGCTGAACCGAGGTGTTTTTAGTGCTATTCTCTATCCTTAATGCTTTTCTTCACATTATATTACTTGTGTTAAGAGACTCACCCTAGCTGCTTTTGTTGCCTGCTCTCGTGGCAACTTGCAGGTACGCATGAGTGATGGTAGGCCTAGCTCAAGTTGGTCGTGTCTGCTCTGGTCATGTAACACTGGGTTGGGGCCGAGTAGTAGTCTATTTTGTCTTTGTTTAAATTTGAACTTGTGTATATTTTGATAGATAGTCTTTGAGCTGAAAACTATCATTATTTTGTGTAACTATTACGATGTAATATGACCTTGATGTGTACTGGCCGAGGTGCCTTATATGATGGGCTGAGCCTTTTGCCGTGGTGATGTGCATGACTGCATGCTTTGTAAATCTTTAAACTTTTTTTGAACTTGATTGAATTCTGTTTTCACTTTTAATCACAAAATGTAGCACTCCTTTGAGTGGAATTTTGAAACTCGATTTTAACTAAGTAGACCGAATTAATTAGAATAAGGGGGTGTTACATTGTTGGTATCGAGCATAAGTTCGGTCTTGTCCGCCCAAGTTTGTCGATCGTAGTGTCTCGAGAGATCCTTTGTCGATCTCCAACCGAGACTTTGTTGTAGAGTTGTTTGGGTGTTTTCGGTTGTTATTTGAGATAGGTGTAATTAGAATAAGTAATCGATGGTTGTAACATTACTTGTAGTTGTTGTGGATCATTGTTTGTATTAGTGAAGTATGTGTGATTAGAGGGTTTTAACGACGTCAAAGGAGTGGGAGGCGTGGCGATGCCTTCGTACTGGATCTGCGTTAAAGTCCTTCAATGAGAAAAGTGTAAATTTTGAAAAGACGTAGTTTTGTGACCTTAACTAAATTGGATGCGTGAGTAGGAAGGATGATCACCCGATAACTCATTCCCAATGAAAGAGGTGACAATAACTCGTAATTATTATAAATTACGAATATGTACTAATTACAACTTGCTTAATTGAGTGCTATTTGCAAGTTGGTTTGATTCTTAATTTTAGATAAATAGGTGCCTTAGGGATGTTTGTGTTTTGGTGTGGGGTTGATAGTGGGGAGATGTAAAGATAAGGATTGACACTTAGAGTTTGAAGTTCATGCAAAGAAAATAGAGCATGCCTTTTTGGAAAAAGTTTAGATATATGGTTTCTGGAAAGCCTAAGGTAGAAAAATTGTTCTTAAAAGTATGGTAGTCGAAGGAGAGAGAGTGGGAGCCGAGAACACTCACCCCAGTGAGTTGTTGTTGGTGTTGTCACCTTCGTTGAGTTCTTGAGGAGTGTCGAACTGTTTTTGAAGGAATAAGTGTGTAATAGTTACGTCTAAGTCTGATCAGAGCGTGAGGACCCGAGAGGAGAACAAAGAGGTAGGCTGGGCGTGTAGAGAGGCATAGGATCCGAGGTGTAGCATAGCTATACCGAGGTGATTACTAGAGTATAGTGTGTATTTATACACATAAGTGTAGTTGCTGAACTGTGGTTGCCTAGATGGTATAGCAACCGAGGTGAATGAAATAGAGGCTTGTACCTAAGAGAACTAAGGTGAGTAATAGGTTGTCTAAGTTGAGTAACCAGGGTAACCGAGGTGAGGCGCAAGGACGCCATTGAAAATAAGATGCGTGACTAAGCGTAGGCGTAGCCGAGGCGATTAAGGGTGAATTGAAGTAGAGTAACCTAGTTGCGTTAAGACTAAGGTGAAGTGAGTATGGTAGTTGTGGTATAAGTATAGATGCCGAGATGATTTATGGTGCCAGGAGAGGGTGCCGTTCGAAGCCACAGCTGCCAGGCGCAACTGGAAGTGTTGTTTGGCGTTGTGAACGCTTAAGTGGGTGAAATGGGATAGTCCGTTTAGTCCCTAGGTGATGTTTTAGTCCTAGGTGACGTTGTGGTCCTCGTAGTGGCTGTTTAGTCCACTACGTTTAGTGTGAGGATGTTGAGGTAGTGTGAGAACTACGACTGTGGGAGTATCTAGTGGAGGGTTGGACCATAGCCATGGGGCTGTGTCCGAGGTGCGAAGTCAGCCTTAGAGCTTTGAGTGGCAATGTGTTTAAGTAGTGAGGTTCCAAATGGGGCCGGCGTTGAGTGATGGGTCTAGGACTTCGTTCCTGTGTTGTACCCGTGGTGTTTGAGGTCGCCTTCCAGGCATTCCAGTGTGAGAAGACTTCGGTCTCTTTGAGGTTGAGGCGTCCAGTGAGTTGGACGTTAGCTGTAGAGCTAGTGAGCGTTGTTGAGTGAGAGTTACTATGTTTTAACTAGGTTTATTTGGAGTTGAGGATTAATGGCTTGATAGTGCGTAACCTTGATGATAGTTGGGAGCAAGAATAAGATTGATAGAACTGGTGTGTCCATGTTGAGTGTTTTTGCACGAATGTTTTCTGATTGAGTTCTGAATGTGTGCTTATATGTTCCTTAAGTATTCTGGTTGTGTTACTTCACCTTGGTGAAGATTGTAATGGTTGATTTCTGAGCTGGTCACGTAAGTGACCATGGAGAGAAATGAGAACCCGAGAACTCTCGGTCTCGGTGGCGTGAGAGTTTAAGAGTGTGTTCTTGAGTTTAATCCTAGTCAGGAGCACCTAAAGAGAGGGAGGAGAATTTAGGCGCACGTGATCGTAGAGAAAGCTGAAGTGCAATGGAGGTTTACGCACGACGTAAGTGTTAAAGCGTAGTTCCTAGGCTTAAAGGGGACGAGTTGAGCTGCACTTGATGGACGAAGGTGCGTAAGTGTAATTAGAACCCGGTCTGGCGAGTGTCATCAAGTAGTTGCCGGGTATAACATGGTTATGCCGAGGTGTTGGGTCAAGATGTAGGACGTAGGTAAGTCTGTGTATGATAGCCGAAGTGAAGGAGTCGACTTGTAACATGTTATACCGAGGTATGTATGTATTGAAGTGAGGTATAGGCATGTCGGATTATGTGTCGCCGTGGCATAGTGTAATCCTAAGTGTTGACAGGTAACATAATCAAATGAAGCGTGAGTGAGGGATTGGAAGATGAGGTAGTGCGTGAGTAAGTTGAGTGATGAAATCAGTAGATTCGAAACCAAGCGTAGGATCGGTTTGTAGTTCTTAGGTGTCTTTGAGTAAGTAAGCGAGATGTATATGTCGAGTTGGGTTGTGTATGTACTTAGGTGGAGTTGCTGAAAACTAGTACAGTCGAAGTTAAGCTTAGTATAGCCGAGACTAGTGTAGTCGAACTGGTGTAGCCGAAGTCTTGCGTGTTCGAATCTAGTTTAGTTAAAGTCGGTAAATGGGCGAAGTAATGCCTAGATGTTGTGTGGTTGCCGAGATGCCAAAATGGGGTACCTAGGTGCTTTGCGTTTGAGCTATGTTTAGTATATTTCAACTGCGAGAAGCGGCGGTGAGCGCTAAGGTAGTGACATTAAGTCCAACTATGGAGCGATAGGTGTTGTTTTGATCCTTAGGTATCGTTTTGGTCCTAAGTGACGTTGGAGTACTCGGATTGACTATTAGTCAAATGCTTGAGTGTCGAGATGCTCGTTGAGCTGGGCGATAGCTATGGAGCTGTTGGCCGAGGTAGGTATGTCAGCTTAGTGCTGGATTGATGGTGTCTGGATGTTGTTAGCCTTAGTGCTACAATTGAATGGTGAGTTGAATGATCTTTGAGGTGTTATCCCTAGAAATCGAGTTAGCAAAGTGTAGAGTATATATGTCTTTGAAGTATAAATGTTGAGGTGCAGTGAACAAGCCAAAGCGTAGTTATTAAGGTCTAAGGTAAGACGAGAAGAGTCGAAGGTGTAGTCGAGAACCTTAGGCATAAAACGAGACGAGAGAAGTAGTGAGACTAGACGAGATCCTAAGCGTGAGGTTCCAGGACGAAGTGGAGAACTTTACGAGTGGAATGCCAAGTGAGGTGCCACCGAGTTGAGTATTGGTGACGTAATGGGTAGCGATACTTCATCGCCTTAGCGTCTTAGTTGGGTAGCCGTGTGCGTGTGTGCTAGTGTGAAGTCTTGGCGCAGAGCGAGCACCATGCCGTGCTCAAGTTGCACGTGTTGCGTCTGATGGAACCCACTTCTTTGTGCGCCAATTCTTTGCTTTTAGTTACGGCGAGTGTCATGGCTATGTGCCGAGGAGAGTAGATGGTCAAAGAAACGTAAGTGTGTGATGAAGTATAGATACCTAAGTGTAACTTTGGATGATTAAAGGGTTAAAACTCAGTATGAGGAATAGGATGAATGGATGAGGAGGATATTATTTGTAGTTGGATATAGATTGATGTAAGAGATGAACATTTGTACCTTAAGTAATTGCCATAGTGTGGTTTCCTAATGATAGGGTAAGGGTGTTCGGATAAATTAAGTGGGATTTTGAGGATCCAAAAAGGTGTGTATGTCCTAGTACTTAGTGTACAAGAAGGTGCTATTGATAGTAAGGAACAAAATGAGATAGATGAAATTGATGTGTTCATAGGATTGGTGAGATTTTCGAGGACGAAAATATTCCAAGTGGGGGAGAGTTGTAACACCCCGAAATAATTCAATTAATTAACTTAGTTGAGTTATTAAGGGTTTGCAACATTTTACTTTAAGCCAAGTAATTAAGTGAGTGCTAAGCATGTATTACTATTTTAGGGAAAATGTCTAAATTAGGAAGGGTGTGTGTAGTAGAAGGCCCACGGCCTAAATAGGGCCAAGGCCCATTTGAGTCCTTTAAGGACATGTTAAATGGTACCACCGTAGGGGGGGACATTCCCATTCATGTTCCAAATCAGTTAAGTTACCAATTTTAGAAAGAGAAAGAAGTGAGACTTAGAGAGAAGTGAGACCGAAGAGGGAAGGAGGAGAAAACGAGCGTGGAGAGTCCAAGCTAGGAGAGGAGAGGAGAGCATTGTTCTTTGTAGTTACTTGGAGAGTGAAGGAATCTCATTCTTCTCAAGTTATTAAGGTTAGGGGGTCCTTTAATCCTTGTAATGTTTTGTGTTTGATTGTGTTTTGGTGTGAGTGGTTTCTGAATCAGCTTGCATGTGCGTTTTATGTGTTGATCATAACATATTTTGCTATGTTCTTGCTCTTGGCTGTGATTTGTGGTGAGGAAAGACGGTGGATCAGCTTGGAAAGAGAGAGGAGCGTAACACTCTCTCTGTTCTGAGTGGTATGAAGAGAGAGCATTGCATGGTGAGCTGGAAATGAGCTTGCATGTAGAGTTAGGGAAAAGATCAGAGAAATAGAGTGAGTATTCGAGTGTGCATGAGTGTGGTGAGCTAGAAGTGAGTTTGCATGTTGAGTCTAACTTAGGAAACAGAGTAAAGGAGTAGAATGGGAGTTAAGCGCCTTATTTACGCGCGTAAAACCGAAGTGTTCTTCAGCTAGAGTGAGAAAAACCGAGTTGGGGAAGTCAACGTCTAGTGTGTGTCTTAGTTGAGGTCCATTGGTGAGTTTGAGGGTGAGTGTGTGTCTAGATACCATAAGCGAAGGGTAAGGATGCCTAAAACGAAGTGTAGGTGTTTCGCCTTAAGATTACCGAGTTTGTAGAGATAGTGAACCGAGGTCCTTGGGCCAGGTAGTAGCGTCACCGAGGTGAAACGCGCCCAAGTGCCTAAGTGTAGGTGAGTGAACCGGGGAACACAGGGAGTGTGAATTCCCACGACTTAGGTGATTACGGTGTAAGGTAGTGCTTAAGCTGTGAGCACGTTACTCGAGTTGAGGTTGAGTGTGTTTAGCCAAGGTACACACATAGTGTCTTGCCGAGGTGATGTCGAGGGTTTAGCCGAGGTACACATATAGTGTGCCGATGTGATGATTTAGGCGCCAATGTTGTCTACTACATTGTGGCTTATGGAAGTTTGAGTTTGAATTGATTGGGTTTTAATTTTGATAGTTTTGAAGTTATGTCAAAAAATAATAACAAGTAAGGTTAGGATTGATAGTCTCCTTTTTGGCGAAGATAGAAGAAAATAGCGATGGGTATTTAAATGATTGATATTTTAAAACGTAGTTCAAATTTCACAAAATCGGAAATTTACGCGATAAATTAATGATGGTTGGAATAAATCGATAATGCTTGCTATGTGAGACTTTGGTAAAAACGCCATTTTGAGAAATTATGTTTGTTTGAAACTTAGAACGAAAATATTTGATTGTTAAATTTATGCTTGAATATGGTTTCATTGTGGGTCAAATTAAGTAAAATCTTTTGGTGTATACGATTAAGTATGCCTAATTTTTGGGTGTTTTTGATAACCTTGAATTGTGTGGTTAGATAGTAAATGAAATTGAGAAAATGTTGTGTGTGGTGACTTAAATTGTAAGTTCTTAATGAGCATTGGACTAGTTGTGAAGGAAAGTGTTTAGTAGTTGGCTCAAGTATGATCATAGTATGAGGATCAAAGGAAAGAAGGAAGGGAAGGTTAGGTACATAGGACTACATATGAGCTAAGGTGTAGTTGCTAACCATAGGTGTGTGGAAATGTAATAGGCATGCGACGTGGTATGTGGGAGTCAAAGTATGTAGTACCGGGGTTTAGGTGCGTTTGAATAGTAAGTGTAGTGAAGCTTAGCGTGACGTAGTGTAGAGAACCAGAGGTACCAAAAGAGTGTACCAGGGTGTTGTGAAGTGTAATGGCCGAGGTTAGGGAGTTCTTAGGTGTAGTGTGCCTAAGTGTAATAGTCAAAGGTGAAGTGACTAAGTGTAGATGATGAAGTGAGTTGTGAATAGGCCTAAGAGTAGTGGATAGACAAAATTTGAAGGATTGCTTGTGAATATTGTTACCCTTGATTGTGATTTGTTTGCTATAGGTTGATTGTTTACGTAATGCACATGAGTTTAATTTTGATTTGCGCTAAATTGTTTTGAAGTTATGTACTGAAATGAAATGCGGTGCTTGGTTATAACAAGTAAGGTTAGGATTCGCGTATAGTCTCCTTTTTGGCAGAAATGAAATGATTGACTTTTCTAACTTCTGAGTTATGTCGGAAACTAAATTTTGAAAATGACGAGGTCTTAAAATAATTTCATGGTTTGACGAGATAAAATCTTACGAAGCGAAAGGTGAGTTTTACTCACGTTTAGAGAATTTTAAAACGTGTTTGTGTGTTTATGTGTTGTCATGTGTTTATTTCTTGTGATGGGAAGTTTAGTTATGGAGAAAGTGCAAATTTCACAAAATCGGAAATTTTACGGTTTTTGAGCATGTTTTGGTTTGTGACTTTGTAACTCGATTGTGCTTGTGCTTGAGTGAATTGGTGAAATTATGCTTTAGTTGTATGTAAACCATGTGTTAGAATATCCGATTGAAAATGATTTACTGTTCCATTGGAAACTAGACACTCTAAGGTTTCTAATGAATATTTGTTTGTTTAATTCCGATAATGCTTGCTATGTTAGGTTTGAGCGGTTTTGAAAATTGGAATTTCGTGAATTTTCGAGTCAAAAACGCCATTTTGAGAAATTATGTTTGTTTGAAACTTAGAACGAAACCATAAAGATTTGATTGTTAAATTGTTATGCTTGAATATGGTTTCCATTGTGGAGTCAATGTGTTAATTTGAATTCACAAATCTTTTGGAAAACCAGTAAATTTTGTATACGTGCACGAATTAATGATTTGAACAAAAATTGATGTCTGAATTGGTTATACGGTAAAAGTCATTTTTGGGATGTCCATATTTCGCAGGAAACTCTGCGAATTTTCGTTAGAAATTTTGATACATGTTCAAAGTGTTACTTGAATTGTGTGGTTAGATAGTAAATGAAATTGAGAAAATGTTGTGTGTGGTGACTTAAATTGTAAGTTGTTTTGTTATTTAGAAAGTTGCCGGGTTCAGCAATTTAATGTTGCTATTTTTGAACAAAATCTTCGCCGTCTTTATAGATAAAAGGGTGCGGTTCATTCACGTCTTTATAAATACAAAGGTGATTGATGAGTGAGTGTCGAAGTGTATAGGTATTGAAGTGTGGTGTTAACTAAGCATAGTAGAGGAGCGAGTTGTTGAAATAGGTAAGTATCTAAGTGAGGGTTGCAGCCGAAGGATATATATTGTCGAATCTAGTAGTAGGTATGTGCAATTAAGTATATCGAAATCTAGTATGAGTGCAGTTATGGAGATATTGAGGGGGTATGCAGTGTAATTGTCGAATCTAGTCGAAATCTAGAAGTTAGTGTTGGTCGAAAGCGTTAGGTAAGTTGAAGTATAGAGTTGTTGAAATGAGTAATGTCTAAGTGTATTTCTCTAAGTTAGAGTGGAAGGGTCGAAATATTGAAGTTGTCGAAGTATAGTGTGATGTATCTAACTCAGGCGTAAAGGAGTGCGGTTGTTATGGAACTCGAGGAGGAACTATTAGTAATGACGACGAGTAGGTTAATTAGATGAATGAGATAGTTTGGATTAGGAGGTTGAGTTCGGAAGTGAGCACGAGAGATTGGAAACTTAAAGAGGGTAAGCTAATCGCAAATCGTAGTTGAGGGCATAGTGTTCCTACATCGAATAGATGGTATTTGAGTAGTCGAGTAGGATCCAGGTGTGGTGTTAACTAAGCATAGTAGAGGAGCAGTTGTTGTTGAAATAGGTAAGTATCTAAGTGAGGGGTATGTCTATGCAAGGATATATATTGTCGAATCTAGTAGTAGGTATGTGCAATTAAGTATATCGAAATCTAGTATGGTACAGCAGTTATGGAGATATTGAGGTAGTGATGTAAGTCGAAGTTAGTGTTGGTCGAAG
This sequence comes from Oxytropis ochrocephala, assembly GCA_020916435.1. Classification (NCBI taxonomy): domain Eukaryota; kingdom Viridiplantae; phylum Streptophyta; class Magnoliopsida; order Fabales; family Fabaceae; genus Oxytropis; species Oxytropis ochrocephala. Next base: position 49,647,762 of record CM037093.1, read on the forward strand.
CGTAGGTAAGTTGAAGTATAGAGTTGTTGAAATGAGTAATGTCTAAGTGTATTTCTCTAAGTTAGAGTGGAAGGGTTCGAAATATTGAAGTTGTCGAAGTATAGTGTGATGTATCTAAGCCAAGCGTAAAGGAGTGCGGTTGTTATGGAACTCGAGGAGGAACTATTAGTAATGGCGGCAGTAGTAGGTTAATTAGATGAATGAGATAGTTTGGATTAGGAGGTTGAGTTCGGAGTGAGCACCGAGATTGGAAACTTAAAGAGGGTAAGCTAATCGCAAATCGTAGTTGAGGGCATAGTGTTCCTACATCGTAGATGGTATTTGAGTAGTCGAGTAGGATCTGGATACCTACGGTTTAGAATATCTGCTAAGAGTAAGAGTGTAGAGAAGGTGTGTGTTTGTTACCTTAGTGCGATAGATTACGATGAGGTCGATTAGGGGTGTGAAGAATGTTGGGTAGTGCTTCATGAGTATTTTTCGAGGGGCGAAAATATTCCAAGTGGGGAGAGTTGTAACATAGAAAATAATTTGAATATTTATTTAAGTGGATTAATTAAGTTGTGGAGAAATATTAGAATTGATTAATTAATTTGAGGTTTATTGTTTTAATTAGAAGTTGTTTAAGTAGTAGGAGAGGTGGAAGTAAAAGGGAGTAGTTGAATTAATTGAGGGGGTTGCAAATGAGGCCCAACCCATTGGGCCCAATTGAATTGTGGATTAAATGAATGAAAGAAAGGAATTAAGAAAGAAGGAATCGGACAGAGTGAGGGGAGAAAGAAAGAAGAAAGGTGAGAGTGAGAGGAGGAGAAGGGAAGCTCGTGAGAGAGAGGAAGGAGTGAGGAAGAGAGATAGAGAGGAAGAAGGTGGCGCAAAGTGTGAGAAGAGGAGAGAGAGAAGGAGGCCGAGAAGGTGGAGGGGGTGCATGGTGGTGGTGATGTATTTGGGGGTTTAGGGTTTTCTCCACCCTTTGATTTGGTAAGTTGATTTTGGTTCTAATCTCCTAGTTTTCATGCTCTTTCCATTTATACTAGTTTCCATCTCTCAATCTCTCTATTTTGCATTTCACCATGAGAGGAGTTAGAAGCTTAAAGTGTTGGTGTTTGGCTTGTTGATGGTGTGATGAAGGAAGAGCTAGGTTGTCTACAATTCCTAAGGTTAGGGGTCCTTCATTCATAATAGCTTATAAGATTTGTATTGTATGGAGGTTAGGGTTTTAAATAATTGTTGAATTATTTGGTGAAGATGATGAATAGTGATTATATGTTGATTGAGTGTTATTTGGTTGATTGTTGTGTGTTGAATTGATTTTTGAGAAAAACACTTTGTTCTTTGTTGAAATGGAATTGATATGCATTTTTGTGTGGATTATGAGTGTGGTTGTTTTGTTGTGAATAAATGGGTGTTAGGTGTATTTGGATTGTTTTGGAAGCATGAGTTGTGATATATGCATAGTGTATGTTTGATGATTTGGTCATATGAGCATGAACAAGTAAATATGATAATTAGCATTAATAATTCATTGGCTATGTTGGTGTGGTTATGTGAGAATTAATTTGTTTGGAAGAAATTAGGCTTTTGAAGTGTGTTGGGCATAGGTTGGAAGGGGCGCCAAATGCCTAGCATTTTGGCTGCACTTAAATCTTGAAATGGGCGTGTGGGGTTGTGCGGGCGCGATTCTTTGGGCAACTTGGCGCTGTGTCTGAAAATGGTGTCTTTGCGCGCCATCTTGCGCCTGCGCGCAAACTTCTGTAGCGCAGAAGGCCAAGGATTGATCAAGGCTGCGCGCCCGTCTTGCGCGGCGTCCTGCAGCGTAACCTCGTGCGCACACCTCTCGCTGAAGGACGAAACTTTGAGAGTTAGAGCGACTATCCGCGCGCCATCTTGCGCGCGCCTCTTCTAACGCGCGCCCGGTGTGCGCGCCTCCGATGAGGATCTTCCAAAACCTTGTCTTTGTTGAATTCTAAGTTCTTAAATTTATTACGGTGTGTCAAAATGGTCCCTAAGTGAAGAAAAGGTCCTTAGGTGTGATTTAAATTAATAAATGATGGAGGATGATTAATAAATGATGAGGTGATGATTAATAATTGAGGTGGTGATGATTAATAATTGAGGTGGTGAGGATTAATAATTGAGGTGGTGGTGATTAATAATTGAGATGGTGATGGTCAAGGATTGACAATGGTGGTGAGTTAATAAATGACGTGGGCTTCGGTCCCAAAGGTAATTTAATATATATTTTGATGGATGTGATGATGCATTTGTCATAGTGTCACATAAATCATATGCATTACGCCGAAGGTGAGGATGGTGATGTGGCTTCGGCCAAAATGGTGGTGTGTTGCCTGAAGCCGGGGTTTGGTGGTGAGTATGGATCCACATGCATATTGCATACATGCATATACTCATACATTTGATTGATGCCTCCCGATGAGTGAGAGTTGAATGCTATATGACGGATGATGAGTGTTTGTGTAATTGAATAGTGAGGCTTCTCGAGATTTGTATTTAGTGACGTATGTTAGTATGGTTGTAGAACGTGTTCTGTTTCCTTCCTCGTATAATACTTATATTATTTGTTATTATTTATGTAAAGAGACTCACCTAGCATTTCTTGTTGCTGCTCTCGTGGCGACAAGCAGTGATTCCGAGTGAAGGTGCCTAGGCCTTCCTGAGTTATCGTGTCAAGCTCTGTATAGTCAGACTAGGAATGGGGGAGTATAGTATCGTTATTTCACTTATGTATTAAACTATTTTGGAGTATGTATTGATTATGTAATGGATAAGTTAAACTTATTTTCATTCCATTGTGTGCTAGTGGACTAGTTACGGATTGTTGTAAAACTAAATGGTATTTTTGAGGGTTCTCCCCATTTAAGTCGTGATATGTAACACGCAATGTATTTATTAATGAAAGAGTAACGTTGGTGATTTTAAGTCATATGTATGTTGAGCATTAGCATCCTCGAGGATGTATCTTTTAAAAGAAAAACAATTTTTAAACTCTGATTTTTAATTAAATATTTAAACAAAGTAAGGGGGGTGTTACAGACGCCACTGTGAGTGCCATTTAGCACCAATGTGTATAAGTGTTGGAGCGATTAAGTCCATTTTGGTCCTTAGGGGACAAGTTGGTCCCTAAGTGTAGTTGTGGTCCTCGGTGTGACACTTAGTCCACTGTGAGTGCCGAGGTGATTAAGAAGTGCCGAGGTGATTGAGAGGTCGGTTGTAGGTCCTAGGGTGATTCTACCGGTGTTGTAGGGTCGACCTTAGCACTGAGATGATGTCTAAGTGGTGTAGACGTCATGTGAGCGACGGAGTTAACGACGGAGTAGAACGACGGTGAACGACGGTGTAAACTTTCACATACGCTATGATTTGATTTGTGTGTGATTGTATTTGTCATGAGTCACATGTTCATGTGCATATAACGACGGAGGAGGTCTCGGCCTCGGATATGGTAAGACTTCGGTCTCCATATCAAATAACGACGGAGTTAACGACGGTGATGCCGACGGGCTAAATAACGACGGTGGAGGTACCTCATTGCATATTGCCCTGTGGATGGGTTGCATACATGCATTACATTACATGATTTAATGTGTTGGGCTGAGTGATAATTGTTGTGATTGTTTTGAGCTATCGGTGAGTGGTTGTGTTAATTTGAACCGAGGTGTTTTTAGTGCTATTCTCTATCCTTAATGCTTTTCTTCACATTATATTACTTGTGTTAAGAGACTCACCCTAGCTGCTTTTGTTGCCTGCTCTCGTGGCAACTTGCAGGTACGCATGAGTGATGGTAGGCCTAGCTCAAGTTGGTCGTGTGCCGCTCTGGTCATGTAACACCGGGTTGGGCCGAGTAGTCTATTTTGTCTTTGTTTAAAGGCCGAACTTGTGTATATTTTGATAGATAGTCTTTGAGCTGAAAACTATCATTATTTTGTGTAACTATTACGATGTAATATGACCTTGATGTGTACTGGCCGAGGTGCCTTATATGATGGGCTGAGCCTTTTGCCGTGGTGATGTGCATGACTGCATGCTTTGTAAATGCTGCGAAACTGTTTTTGAACTTGATTGAATTCTGTTTTCACTTTTAATCACAAAATGTAGCACTCCTTTGAGTGGAATTTTGAAACTCTGATTTTAACTAAGTAGACCGAATTAATTAGAATAAGGGGGTGTTACATTGTTGGTATCAGAGCATAAGTTCGGTCTTGTCCGGCCAAGTTTGTCCAGTCGTAGTGTCTCAGAGATCCCTTGTCGATCTCCAAACGAGACTTTGTTGTAGAGTTGTTTGGGTGTTTTCAGTTGTTATTTGAGATAGGTGTAATTAGAATAAGTAACTGATGGTTGTAACATTACTTGTAGTTGTTGTGACTGTTGTTTGTATTAGTGAAGTATGTGTGATTAGAGGGTTTTAACGACGTCAAAGGAGTGGGAGGCGTGACGATGCCTTCGTGATTCGGATCACAAGTTAAAAGTCCTTCAATGAGAAAAGTGTAAATTTTGAAAAGACGTAGTTTTGTGACCTTAACTAAATTGGATGCGTGAGTAGGAAGGACTGATCACCCGATAACTCATTCCCAATGAAAGAGGTGACAATAACTCGTAATTATTATAAATTCTGAATATGTACTAATTACAACTTGCTTAATTGAGTGCTATTTGCAAGTTGGTTTGATTCTTAATTTTAGATAAATAGGTGCCTTAGGGATGTTTGTGTTTTGATGTGGGGGTTGATAGTGGGGAGATGTAAAGATAAGGATTGACACTTAGAGTTTGAAGTTCATGCAAAGAAAATAGAGCATGCCTTTTTGGAAAAAGTTTAGAAATATGGTTTCTGGAAAGCCTAAGGTAGAAAAATTGTTCTTAAAAGTATGGTAGTCGAAGGAGAGGAGTGGGAGCTGAGGAACACTCAGTCCCAGTGAGTTGTTGTTGGTGTTGTCACCTTCGTTGAGTTCTTGAGGAGTGTCGAACTGTTTTTGAAGGAATAAGTGTGTAATAGTTACGTCTAAGTCTGATCAGAGCGTGAGGACCCGAGAGGAGAACAAAGAGGTAGGCTGGGCGTGTAGAGAGGCATAGGATCCGAGGTGTAGTCTATTTTGTCGTGTCTGCTCTGGTCATGTAACACTGGGTTGGGGCCGAGTAGTCTATTTTGTGCTGTTTAGGCTGAACTTGTGTATATTTTGATAGATAGTCTTTGAGCTGAAAACTATCATTATTTTGTGTAACTATTACGATGTAATATGACCTTGATGTGTACTGGCCGAGGTGCCTTATATGATGGGTGAGAGCCTTTTGCCGTGGTGATGTGCATGACTGCATGCTTTGTAAATCTTTGCTTAGCTGTTTTGAACTTGATTGAATTCTGTTTTCACTTTTAATCACAAAATGTAGCACTCCTTTGAGTGGAATTTTGAAACTCTGATTTTAACTAAGTAGACCGAATTAATTAGAATAAGGGGGTGTTACACAATTTCTCAGGACAAATCATTCAACATGCATTTTTGAGATATTAGAGGTCATTCCTAGGGGGAAAAGTCATTTTTGGAGTAAAAATGTGCTTTGGGCAAATAACTAGGGTTTTTAGAGTGAAAGGGCATTTTGGTCATTTCACAATAAAACGGTCTTTTCTCCCAAATCCTTGAACAATCACCAATGATTTATTTGAGGGATATTTGTGCTCCATTGTGATTATTTTTGTGCATAAATATTAAACCTTTTGGCATGAAAACCTAATTTTTGGATAGAAGGGTAAAATGGTCTTTTCCTTTGAGGTGGGGTAAATAAATCAATTTTGGGATTGGTGAGATCATAAAATTCAGAGCCCAATCATTGAATCATGGGATATGGCCCAAAATGGCATGAATTTAGAAGAATGATCTAGAAAGGAATATTCCATGTTCTTTTGAATTTTGAAAGGTCAAGTATAGTACAATGGTACAATTTGCATTTCCACTCACTCCCCACTCCATAGCTGCGAATATCAGCTATATTCCTTTCAATTTTGATTTATTTTATTGTTTGCAAATGGTATTTAAATCATGGCCTTTCATTCAAATGTTAAGTGCAATCCTCACCTTTCATTTGAATTAAAATGACACTTGTGTAATAAGCTTCATGGAAAAATACAATTTTGTAAATGAGCTTATCCTTCACCACCCTCCTTATGCTGCACACCCAGCCCTCTCTCTCCTCACTTTATTGCCCTTAATCCATGTGACATTGCATCTTGACCATTGGTTCAAAATTAAAATGCAATCCTAGAGCACAAGGGAAATCAAAATGACCTAGATGCCCTTAATGATAAGTGAGCACTATATATACCTTCATATGACCAGCCCCTAGGACTCTCTCATTCATTTTTACCTAGCACACTCTTCCTCCTCTCCTCCTCTCTCAAAACCCGAATCCCCCTCCTCCTCCTCCATTTTCTTTTCAAGTTTCATCCACCAAATCACCTCAAATTCACTCCATCTTCATATATCTTCTTCCTTTCATCCCTTACGTCCATTTTTATATCATCAAAGAGGTTGTTTCTTCAAGATTTTCGTGGTCATTGTTGGTGATTTTGGAGGGTTGTTGTTGAGTTGTTGCTCTTGAGTTTCATTTCTATTCTTGTTTAGCTTGGAACTAAGGTATAACCTAAACCCTTTGCATTTTCATCAATTTTCTTGCATTAAAATCTTTTTCAACTTATATTTGCATCTCATAACATCATTTTAAATGTAGATTAGGGGCTGTTGTGGGTGAGAGCTGGTCCATCACCCACTAAATAATTTGTTCTTGTGACCATGTGTTGATTATGTGTCGTTCTTGTGATTTGTTCATTGCTCATGTGATTTTCACCAAATAAAAACATGTTTTCCTCTTCTTTTTGCTTTAGCCTTGGGCCTAACTCATGACCCTTGTGTTGCTCTTGTTCATTAGATGGTTTGAAGTTGAATAATGCATGATTTAATTGTGCTAATTTTGTGAATGAATGATGAGCTATACTTGTTGTTGAATCTTGATGTTTTGACCTTGAATTTTGGGGAGTATGGTTTCGGTTTTGGGTCCCAAATTTTAGGGTTCTTGCTTGTTTTCTTGTTGTTCATCATGTATGTAACACCCCAAATAATTTAATTAAGAAATTGATTAAATTGTTTAGGTGTTGCACAAATTTTTTTAATTATATTAAATTATAATATGGTGTTTATAATTTAGTATTTTATTTTAATTGAAGGGAGTGGTGGAAGAAATGGGCCAGGGGTGTAAAAAGGGCCCAAGGTGCACTTGGCCCAATATACATATACCCAAAAGTGGAATTTTCTTTCATTTGTGAAAGAAGGAAAGAAAGTTGCGAAGGAGAGGAGAGAAAAGAGAGAGCTCACGGCGCAAACCCTAGGAGAAGAGAAAGAGAAGGATTTCGTGACTTGAAGCTTGGATTGTTGCGGTGGTTTTGTTCGTGACTCGATTCCGGTGCTTTTCTACGGTTTAATTTGAGGTAAGGGGAGTCTCACTCTATAATAGAGGAGATAATGGGTATTATATGTGTCATAGGGGCTGTTTTGATGTTATTTGATGATCACATGTTGATTGGTTTCTTGAATTTGATGAAATTGTTGGTAAAAATTGATTTAGGCGTGAGTTAGGGTTTTGTAATATATGAATTGGTGATTTTAATGTTAATTGATGATTTGAGTATGCAATTGGTTGTTTGATTATGCAATTAGGAGTGTTAGAAGGATTATTGGGTGAATTGGTTTGGAAGATTTTGGAAAAATTGGGGTTTTGGGGTTTGGGGCGCCAAGATGCTAGGATTCAGCGCCACAGTGCCTTGTTTGTGTGTTGGAGTGCGTGTGCGGTGTGAGGGCGCCAAATGCTGCCCCAGGGTGCCCAGAATGGCGCCTGTGTCACCATGCTTGATGTCTGGTGAGTGAGTTCTTCGTGCAGGCGCCGAATGTGGGTATTTTGGAGCCCGGGAGTGAAACTTGCATTTCTGGGCACATTTCCTCGTGCCAACTTTTGTATTTACTCGCCAACTTTCAATTTTAAACATTTTGGCTCGAGTGGTTTTCTCAGTTGCGGTGTATTTTTGAAAATGTCCCGGTGGGGCTCGTTTTGTGTGCGTTTTGGGGCCGGGAGTGCAACTTATATTTCTAAACATATTTTCTCGTGCCAACTTTTGTATTCACCGCCAACTTTCAATTTTAAGTGTTTTGGCTCGGGTGGTTTTCGATCGCAAGTGTATTTTTGAAAATGTCCCTGTAGGGCCTCGTTTTGGGTGTGTTTTGGAGCCCGGGAGTGAAACTTACTTTTCTAGGCATATTTCCACGTGCAAAATTTTGTGTTTACCTGCCCAAATTCATTTTTAAACATTTTGGCTCGGGTGGTTTTTGTTTGAAAGTGTTGGGTGAGTCAGGTCAACGAGGGCGCAAACTGTCTTTACTGTGTCTTGTTTTGTGTGTCCAAAATCGTATGCGAGTTTGTGTCTAGGTCCTGTTGCCCGGGGGGCGCCAGTTGCTAGGAAAGTGGCGCCCGTGGTGTGTTGCCACGGGGCGCCAAAATCTTTGAGTTCTGGCGCTAGTCTTTGTGTTGCACCGAGGGCGCGAGAATGTGGGGAAAATGGCGCTGGTGCCGCCCAAGTGCCTAAGAGGGTCTTTGTTTTGGTCCCTAGGTAACGAGTTTGGTCCCTAGATGATTGTTTTGGTCCTAAATGGTGGTTTAGGTCCCCGAGTAAGGTTGAGTGCCCTGTAGAGAGAAATAGTCAGGTGGGGCATAAGGGTGTGGAGGGTTTATAATGAGGTGATTGAGCATGCCATGGGGGCATGGGCCGGTGGGCCAAGCCAGGAGGGCAATGAAATGAGATGGACACTGAGGTAAGAGTAATGGGTGTATTGAATTGTTTGAAATGATGTTTGTGATGTACATGGAGTCTCATGCATACATTGGTCTGCGATGCATCGAGAGTTTATAATATGATGTGTGAAGCTCGAGGCGCGCGGGGGCCTTATAAAATGATTGTGAAGCCTGAGGGCGGCCGGGGGGCCTTATAAAGTGATTGTGAAGCCTGAGGGCGGCCGGTGGGCCAATGGTACCACATGCATGATGACATTGCATACATTCTCATTAGTGCATGAATACTATTGATTAATGATTGGTGTGTTTGAGTGCTGTACACTATGCTTATATATTGCTTATTATCACTTTTATTATATAGTTCGAGACTCACCCCTTGCTGTTGTTATTTACCACAGGTAGTCGAGTGAGGGCTTTCCACCTTCACTACTCCCCGAGTCGGTCTGCTCGATACGTAGCACCTGTGGGGTGGGGTTTAGGCTCGTTGTTACTGTTTGCTCCTTGTTGAGCCTTTATGTATTTGTTTTGATATTCTTTGGATTATCTTTGTTGAGATAATGACTGCTTTTCATTGCATTATGTGAAACTATATTTCTATGAGTTATCTTACGTGTTACGTATTTGGTTTTTGGTTTAAGAGAAAGAGTTGTGACGCTCCATTTCATTGAGTATTACTTTATGTTATACTATTAGTGTCTTTGAATGACTATGGCTAAACCGTGGTTCGCCACTAAGGCTAGAATTTCTTTCATTTGGTGTATTTACGAGGGCATCACCGAGAGCCTTGCAAAAGTGGCCAATGCACATTGCAAGTAGTATCGATTACAGAGTAATCCCATAGTCACCAGTCCACTATTTTATAACACACTAAACTAGAAAATGATCAGAAAAGATTTTTGTACACTCTGATTTTTGATTCAAATTACCGGGTAGAAATGGGGTGTTACATTAGTGGTATCAGAGCAAAAAGTTCGGTCTGTCCGGCCAAGTGTGTCAGTCTGTCATAGTGTGTATGACAACTAGGTGTCTTAAAGTAATTACGAATCGTTGTTTATGCTGCAGTGTTAGGTTGATATGGCCAGAAGGATCGATACTGCTCTTCTTGAGGCCTTGCAAGCTATAGCGCAGACTGTGGGTACCCAACAGAATAATGAGACCCGCAGCCTGGCAACGTTCCAGAGAGAGAACCCCCCTACCTTCAAGGGGAGGTACAACCCGGATGGTGCCTTGACTTGGTGAAGGAGATTGAGAGGATCTTGAGGGTGATTGGGTCGCGACCGATGAGCGAAAGTCGTGCACTGTACTCATACATTATCTCAAGAGGCGATGGTAGTGGCTAGAGACCGGTGAGAGATTGGAGTCTTTGCACGGAAGAGATCACTTGGTGTGTGTTCGAAGGAATTCTTGAGAAAGTATTTCCGGAGGACGTGAGAGGTAAGAAAGAGTGGAATTCCTTGAACCGAGGCGGGGAGTATGATCATTCATCGAATATGCTTTGCCAAGTTCACGGAGTTGGCCAAGTTCTATCCCCACTATCTTGAAAGTCGGGGCTGAATTCTCAAAGTGCATTAAGTTTGAGAATGGATGAGAGATATCAAGCGGTGTGGGGGGTATCGTAAAATTAGAGTATTTGTTTTGATCCGGTAGATTCTTTGCGAGAATATATGAGGAAGACAAAGAATGCCCGCTCTAGGGTCATGAGAGACCGGGGGAAATTTCACCACTGAGGTAAGCCTTATGAGAAGTCTGGCGACAAAGGGAAGCAAAGGTATTCGGGTGGTAACAGTACAATGGTGGAAACAGTCTGCTTGAGAGGGTAGGAGGCACCATGAGGGCAAGAGGCCAGTGTGGGAGACGCCCCATCCGACATTGTGTGTTTCAAGTGTGACAAGCCAGTCACAAGAGTTTTGACTGTAAGATGGAAGTGCGAGAGATGTTTTAGGTGTGGAAAGAGTGGTCACATGGCATCCAGGTGTGATCGCAAGGAACTCGTATGTTTCAACCGTGGTGAAGCCGGTCACATTAGCTTCAAGTGTCCCAAGCCTAAGAAGGAAAGATCTCTTTGGGAGGGTGTTTGCATTGGCGAGTTCGGAGGGACCTAATGATATCCGAGGTACATGTTTCATCTCTCGTACTCCTTTAGTTGCTATTGTTGACACGGGTGCTACGCACTCTTTTATTGCATCTGTTTGTCTTTGAAAAAAGTTAAATTTAGTAATGTCTACTATGGAGAGGGATGGTTATCGACACTCCACTAAGGTCCGTAACTAACTCTTCTCGATGTGTGCTAGGTGTCCTCTGTCGGTCTTGGCGCAGATTTTTAGTTGATCTCGATTTGTTTGCCTTTGGGTGGGTTAGATGTGATTACGGGCATGGATGGTTAGTAGATAACCACGTGCACATCAACCGCTTCGATAAGTCTATTAGTTTTCTCCTTCCCGAAGAGGAAGAGTCCGCTCTCATTGTCTGTGCGAGCAATTGCTTGCAGGTAATGAAAGAGGGTGGTCGGTTGTTTGCTTTGATTGCGTCCATGTCTGCTGAGAACAGAGCCGTGATTGATGGGTTACGGTGGTGTGTGAGTTCCTCGAAGTGTTTCCGGATGAGATTCCTAGTGTGCCCCGCAGAGAGGAAGTGGAGTTCGGGATTGAGCTTGTGCACAGTACTAGGCACGTGTCTATGGCACCGTACCGGATGTCAGCTTCTGAGTTGGCTGAATTGAAGAAGCAGTTAGAGGAGCTTCTTGAGAAGAAGTTTGTGAGGCCTAGTGTATCGCCATGGGGAGCTCCAGTTTTGTTGGTGAAGAAGAAGGATGGGAGTATGCGTGCGTGCGTGGATTACGATGCATTTGAATAAAGTGACTATCAAGAATAAGTATCCTCTCCCGAGGATAGATGATCTAATGGATCACCGTGGTGGGTGCTAAAGTGTTTAGCAAGATTGACTTGAGGTCCGGGTATCACCAGTTAAGGTGAAGGATGAGGATATCCGTAAGACAAAGATTCGTAACAAGGTATGGGCATTATGAGTACTCTGTAATGCCGTTTGGTGTCACAAATGCACCGGGGTGTTTATGGAGTACATGAACCGAATTTTCCATAACTATCCGGATCGGTTTGTGGTGGTCTTCATTGATGATATTTTGGTGTACTCAAAATCGAGGAAGAGCATGCAGAGCACTTGAGGTTGGTGCTAGAGGTCTTGAAAGAGAGGAAGTTGTATGCCAAGTTGTCAAAGTGTGAGTTCGTTTGCATGAGGTGAGCTTCTTGGGTCATATTATTTCGGGTGATGGTATAGGCGTGAATCCAAACCAAGGTAGATGCAAAGTGTTACGTTGGGAGAGCCCAAAGTCTGCGATCGAGATCGGGGAGTTTCTTGGGGTTGGTTGGTTATTACAGGAGGTTCATTGAAGGGTTCTCTAAGCTAGCCCTTCCATTGACTCGATTGACTGTAAGGGAAAGGCATTTGTGTGGGATGCAAAGTGTGAAGAGAGCTTCCAAGAGCTAAAGAGAAGGTTGACCCACGTCCCCGTGTTAGTGTTGCTGTGTGCAGAGCGGCCCATTTGTTGTGTAATCTTGTGATGCTTCCAAGATGGGTTTGGGAGGTGTTTTGATGCGTGGATGGGAAGGTGGTTGCTTATGCGTCCCGACAGCTTGAGGACCCATGAGAAGAACTACCCTACCCATGACTTAGAGTTGGGCTGCGATTGTGTTTGTGTTGAAAATCTGGAGACACTATCTCTATGGTACTAGATTCGAAGTGTTCGGTGACCACAAGAGTCCAAGTACTTGTTTGACCGTAAGGAGTGAATATGAGACAGAGGCGTTGGTTAGAGCCGTTGAAGGACTATGATTTCGGCTTGAACTATCACCCCGCAAAGCTAATGTCGTGGGCGATGCTTTGAGTCGGAAGACTTTGCATATGCTCGGCTATGATGGTGAGGAGTTGGAATTGATTGAGCAATTCCGTGACTTGAGTTTGGTCTCGTGAGGTGACACCTCGAGTGTCGATTGGGGATGCCGAGGATTGGGAACGACTTCTTGGTTAGTATCGAGAGACGCCCGAAGTTAGATGTGAAGTTGGTAGATTTGTTGGTTCTTTGGTGAGCAAGTCTGGCGATGGGGATTACAGTTGGATTCCCGTGGTGTGTTGAGGTTCGGGGCGAATCGTGTTCCGGATGATCTTTGAGTTGAAGAAGATGATACTTGAGGAGAGTCATAGGAGTAAGTTGAGCATTCATCCAGTGCCACTAAGATGTACCATGATCTCAAGAAACTATTTTGGTGGCCTGGTATGAAGAGAGATGTTGCGCGCTTTGTATATGCATGTTTGACTTGCCGTAAGTCAAAGATTGAGCACCGAAGCTCATGGGATTGATGCAACCTTTAGAGATTCCAGAGTGGAAGTGGGACAAAGATTTCCATGGACCTTGTGGATCAAGGTTGCCAAATCATCGTGAGAGGGTCCGACACTATTTGGGTGATTGTGGATAGGTTGACCAAGTCTCGCCCATTTCATCCCTATCAACATCACCTTTCCCGTGCCAAAGTTGGCTAGGATTTACATTCGTGTAATTGTGAAGCTTCATGGGGTTCCAAGAGTATTGTGTCGGATAGAGACCCGCGGTTTACATCCGAGTTTTGGGGTAGCTTGCGGGAGGCTTTGGGGTCTAGGGCGAGGTTGAGTTCACTTATCATCCTCGGGATGATGGTCGACAGAGAGAACCATCCGCCTTTGGAAGATCTTTTGAGAGCTTGCGTGCTAGAGCGAGGAGGTGCGTGGGATACACATCTTCCATTGATTGAGTTCACGATATAATAACAAATATCATTCGAGCATCGGGATGGCTCCTTTTGAGGCAATCAGTATGGGCGGAGGTGCGTAACTCCTTTGTGTTGGCATGAGTCCTGTGAGAGTGTTGTTCTTGGACCGAGTTGGTTAGGAGACTACGAGAGAAGGTGAAAATGATCGGAGAGAGAAGATGAAAGAGTCTCGTAGTCGGCAGAAAAGTTATCATGATAAGAGGAGGAAGGACTTGGAGTTTCAGTGGTGAGCATGTGTTCTTGAGGTCACGCCTATGATGGTGTTGGGCGTGCTCAAGAAGCAAAGAAGTTAACTCCAAGGTTTATTGGACCGTACTCAAATCACCGAGAGGGTTGGAAAGGTTGCTTATAGGGTGGCCTTGCCACCTAATCTTCGAACTTGCACGATGTCTTCCACGTGTCACGGCTTTCTAAGTATATTCCGCACCCGCCTCATGTGATTCACATGGATGATGTGGAGAGTGCGTGAGAACCTCACCGTGGAGACTATGCCGGTGAGGATTGAGGATAGAGAAGTGAAGGTGTTGAGAGGAAAAGACATTGCCTTGGTCAAGGTAGTGTGGTTGGGAGCCGCCGTGGTGAGAGTATGACTTGGGAGCCGGAAAGCGGGATGCGGAGTCCTATCCAGAGTTATTTGACTCAGTGCAATTTCGAGGACGAAATCTCCTAAGTGGGGAGAGTTGTAACACCCCAAATAATTTAATTAAGAAATTGATTAAATTGTTTAGGTGTTGCACAAATTTTTTAATTATATTAAATTATAATATGGTGTTTATAATTTAGTATTTTATTTTAATTGAAGGGAGTGGTGGAAGAAATGGGCGGGGTGTAAAAGGGCCCAAGGTGCACTTGGCCCAATATACATATACCCAAAGTGGAATTTTCTTTCATTTGTGAAAGAAGGAAAGAAAGTTGCGAAGGAGAGGAGAGAAAGAGAGAGAGCTCACTACAAGAAACCCTAGGAGAAGAGAAAGAGAAGGATTTCGTGACTTGAAGCTTGGATTGTTGCGGTGGTTTTGTTCGTGACTCGATTCCGGTGCTTTTCTACGGTTTAATTTGAGGTAAGGGGAGTCTCACTCTATAATAGAGGAGATAATGGGTATTATATGTGTCATAGGGGCTGTTTTTGATGTTATTTGATGATCACATGTTGATTGGTTTCTTGAATTTGATGAAATTGTTGGTAAAAATTGATTTAGGCGTGAGTTAGGGTTTTGTAATATATGAATTGGTGATTTTAATGTTAATTGATGATTTGAGTATGCAATTGGTTGTTTGATTATGCAATTAGGAGTGTTAGAAGGATTATTGGGTGAATTGGTTTGGAAGATTTTGGAAAAATTGGGGTTTTGGGGTTTGGGCGCCAAGATGCTAGGATTCTCGCGCCCGTGCATCGCTTGTGTGTTGGAGTGCGTGTGTGCGCGATGTGGCGCCAAATGCTGCCCAGGGTGCCCGAGAATGGCGCTGTGTCACCGTTTAGCTTGATGTCCGGGTGAGTGAGTTCTTTGTCTGGGCGCCAATGTGGGTATTTTGGAGCCCGGGAGTGAAACTTGCATTTACGGGCACATTTCCTCGTGCCAACTTTTGTATTTACTCGCCAACTTTCAATTTTAAACATTTTGGCTCGAGTGGTTTTCAGTTGCGGTGTATTTTTGAAAATGTCCCGTGGGGCTCGTTTTGTGTGCGTTTTGGGGCCCGGAGTGCAACTTATATTTCTAAACATATTTTCTCGTACAACTTTTGTATTCACCGCCAACTTTCAATTTTAAGTGTTTTGGCTCGGGTGGTTTTCGATCGCAAGTGTATTTTTGAAAATGTCCCGGTAGGGCTCGTTTTAGGTGTGTTTTGGAGCCCGGGAGTGAAACTTACTTTTCTAGGCATATTTCCACGTGCAAATTTTGTGTTTACTCGCCCAAATTCATTTTTAAACATTTTGGCTCGGGTGGTTTTTGGTTTGAAAGTGTTGGGTGAGCTGGTCAATGTGGGGCGCCAACCGTGGCTGCTGTGTCTTGTTTTGTGTCCAAATCGTATGCGAGTTTGTGTCTAGGTGCATGTTGCCCGGGGCGCGTTGATTGGAAAGTGGCGCCCAGTGGGTGTGTTGCCAGGCGCGCCAAATCTTTGAAGCCGCGCTAGTCTTTGTGTTGCACCGAGGGCGCTGAATGTGGGGAAAATGGCGCCTGGTGCTGCCAAGTGCCTAAGAGGGTGCTGTTTTGGTCCCTAGGTAACAGTTTGGTCCCTAGATGATTGTTTTGGTCCTAAATGGTGGTTTAGGTCCCTGAGTAAGGTTGAGTGCCCTAGAGGAGAATAGTCCGGTGGGACATAAGGGTGTGGAGGGTTTATAATGAGGTGATTGAGCATGCCATGGGGGCATGGGCCGGTGGGCCAAGCCAGGAGGGCAATGAAATGAGATGGACACTGAGGTAAGAGTAATGGGTGTATTGAATTGTTTGAAATGATGTTTGTGATGTACATGGAGTCTCATGCATACATTGGCTGCGGTCGTAGAGTTTATAATATGATGTGTGAAGCCTGAGGGCGGCCGGGGGGCCTTATAAAATGATTGTGAAGCCTGAGGGCGGCCGGGGGGCCTTATAAAGTGATTGTGAAGCCTGAGGGCGGCCGGTGGGCCAATGGTACCACATGCATGATGACATTGCATACATTCTCATTAGTGCATGAATACTATTGATTAATGATTGGTGTGTTTGAGTGCTGTACACTATGCTTATATATTGCTTATTATCACTTTTATTATATAGTTCGAGACTCACCCCTTGCTGTTGTTATTTACCACAGGTAGTCAGGAGTGAGGGCTTTCCACCTTCACTACTCCCCGAGTCGGTCTGCTCTGATACGTAGCACCTGGGGGTCGGGTTTAGACCGTTGTTGCTGCTTTGCTCCTTGTTGAGCCTTTATGTATTTGTTTTGATATTCTTTGGATTATCTTTGTTGAGATAATGACTGCTTTTCACGCATTATGTGAAACTATATTTCTATGAGTTATCTTCTGGTGTTACGTATTTGGTTTTTGGTTTAAGAGAAAGAGTTGTGACGCTCCATTTCATTGAGTATTACTTTATGTTATACTATTAGTGTCTTGGAATGACTATGGCTAAACCGTGGTTCGCCACTAAGGCTAGAATTTCTTTCACGGTGTATTTACGAGGGCATCACCGAGAGCCTTGCAAAAGTGGCCAATGCTCATGCAAGTAGTATCGCCACAGAGTAATCCCATAGTCGGCCACCCACTATTTTATAACACACTAAACTAGAAAATGATCAGAAAAGATTTTTGTACACTCTGATTTTTGATTCAAATTACCGGGTAGAAATGGGGTGTTACAGTGAGGGTTTCGCATAACCCTTGGGGTTTAAGCTGTGGGCCTTTCACGCATTGGGCTCACAGCTACACCCCCTCTACTACTCGATCCCACTCCTACGCAAAACACGATATTCACCTTTAATTTAATTAACTCACGCTTCAACTAAATTAATAATTCAACTAATCAAATTAATTAAACTAATTAAATTATTTTATTTTATTTTTCGGGGTGTTACAACTCTCCCCCCCTTAAAAGAATTTCGCCCTCGAAATTCCAACGATTCCAAGCCGACAACAAAAAGTATTCCTCTACTAGAAGTCCTTGTTGTTCTAAGGGTTGTTATCCGTTATTCTCTATTCTGTCTCGAATTCTCCGAACTCAACTAGAGTTCCCTAGAGCAATGCACACATCTCTACACTCTAACTCTGTACTAAAACTATTATCTCGAAGTCACCAAGTTTAACTCGACTACCCAACACAATCAAATAAGATAGTCTCAAAGGACAATCACTATGGGTTTATTCAATGAAACCCCCATATCTTAAAGCTCACTTTATAAGCTTGAAAGCCAAGTCGTATCCCCTACAAATAATTAATCTACTTTTCACAATTACTAATCATACTATAGTAGGCTTATAGAAGCAACATTTCTGAATGTTCTCAACAAGGCATGGCTTACTACCGCTCCCTAGTCTCAACTTAAGGTATGTATCCTCATCTCTTACCTCACCAGACTATGTACTTTTAGTCCATGCACAAAAACTGCCAAAACTCCAATAAGAACACCAAACCCAAGAACAGTTTAAGACTCTCATTAGAAAAGAACAACAGTCATTCATATACACCTTTAAGTGCAATTAATGAATATTATACCACCGTGTCTCATTATAAATTATTACACAAAATATCACGTGTTGTAGCATCACGGCTACCTCGTATCACTCACCCGCCCACAACTCATCACATACTAAAACATCGTCTCTAAGGCAAAGGACACCACATCCACTTACTCTTATTCTCAACATAACGACCGCTTGAAAAATATAGAAACAAAGGCCTATAAAGTTTAAGATAACGGCATACTCAATTCAAGGACACAAATACGACACCAATAAATAAACTACACATCTACAAAGACGACAATAGCAACTCAAGAAACATAAAACCAACACTTTAATTTTTGGGAAAACGTATTTCCACCTTTAGTAAACATCCTCGTAAGATTTTGGGTAAACAGTTATGCTTAAAATCGAGTATACAATACATTTAATTTGTAAGAACGATGACAAAACCGTAACCTTTTTATTTATAATAACAACAATAATCACACCCTTTTTATTTATAAAACATCGTAAAACTTAATTCAAAACGACAACAAGACGAAGAAGAAAAAATAAACAAAGCAAACTCTTCTACAAGCAAAACCACATCAAAACAACAAAGAAAAGAAAGGTGAAACCAAAGAACATTAATAAGGTGTGAATAAAGTGGTCTTCTAGTGCGCAACAACAAAGAAAAACACAGAGTGAAAATAATGCTTCCTTTTAGCGCAAAAAGCAAGTGAAAACAGAACGCTTACAACATAAAAACAAATACCTCATTTTCATAAAACAAAGAATGCAATTATTTCATAAAAACAAAGAACTCATTTTATAAACATAAACCGCAACACAAAGAACTCATTTTTAAGCAAACAAAGAACATTTTTATGTAGCGGACAAACAATTTTGTTTTGAAAAACATCAAGACAACAACTCTTTTAGTTGGCAAACAATAGCACTTTAAGTTGACAAACAAAGAAAGATTTGTATTCTTTTCAAAACAAAGAATAAATTGTACAATTTAAGTCACCACACATAGCATTTTCTTAATTTATTCTCAATTTCGCTTTACCATCTAAACACATATTTCAATCACCACATACAACTCAACATTCAATTAAAACTAGAACATATTATACATCATATCTCAAATCGATCTCTAGGTACTCAATCATCCGCCTCAATCATTTATATATACGAAAAATCGATCCTAACCCCATCAAATCACCTAACTCACAATTTCAATCCTTCATCTCATATAACAATCCCAACACAATCGATTTCCTCAAGCCCTAACTACCCATACACCCGTAAAAATCCATTATTAACGTTAGACCCACCTTTACACATGTATATTGAGACTCATCACAACATTGCAGCAAGTTGTAGTGATAACACAACTTAAAGTAATCCACAGAACATCAAACCTAAAGCATTAATTCACAAGTAAAATATACTAACACAAAACACTTTATGCTTAGTTAAAGTAAATTAAATACATTTGTGAGCATAAACAATTTTCAACTAGTTTAATAGAATCTCAAAAGCGGTCTCAATACAAATTTTACTCGTAATCATAAAACCATGTAACGCAAATCATAGAAGAACGAAGGTACCAAAAATAGATCACGAAAACACAAGATGGCACCAATTTTAAATTCACAAAAGTATGAAGGTTACAAATCAATACATAAAAGATAGATTTCACACTGTCACACATTGCGAACAATTAAACACAAAGTAAAAGCAAGCGTAAACTAGAAACATAGAATATAGTCAATATTTGAAATCATGACATTTATCTATACTCCCAAAAATAAAAGAATTCGGTAAGTCTAGCACTTGGTAAAGAAAATATTTCTCATAGTAATCCAGGCATTAGAGGTCGTTCGTTGTGAAATGGCAACTCTAAAATATTTTCTCTTGGGTCATAAAGAGTTAGTGACATGCTTCGTAGGAGAGAAAATAGAGCATACAATACTACATCACCGATCAATTTTGCACATCGTTAATATATATAATTAAACACGAGCACGAACATCAACAGTTTAACTTTAGAGTTTCATACATGAAGTTGTGTTTCAGTAAAAGTACTAGAACATCTCTAGGCTCCTATAAAAGAAAGAAATCAGATAACACAATGCAATTAAGTAAATGTCATTTTATCAGCCGGTGGCTTCACAACATCCCACATTTAGAAAAATCGAGCAATTGAGAGAAACGAAATAAATAAATAAATATTGTAAAAATGTAGTTATCATTAAAATCTTTTCATCTACAATCTCGCTCAAAGGAATCAACAACTATAGCAATTACGTGGAAAAATTATACTTATAGTAATCAGAATATCACAACACGCTAGTTGTCCAGTGAAAACCTTATATAGATAACCAAACAATTCGTAAGCACTTAGTTTAGAGCATCATAAGCAAATAAAAGAAACACGTTATAAAAACTTTGAATAAGACATAGTAATGTTTACTTAGACAAGATAAACACAAGGGTACCCGCAGAGTCAATAAACATTTTAATTTTCACTCTCCAAAACAACATAATGCAACCAACCACAACAAAGCCAAGTCATAGAAGCACAGACTAGTAAAGTTAGAATTCATAGAACAGTTACTAAACAAAAATCACAGATTGTATGAATTCGAAGATCACGAAACAACAAAGTCACAAAATATGGCCTAAATACAAGGTTCACACAGAAAACACTCGATTGGCCCACAACACACGGTCTAAAGGGAATATTAAGCTCTATGAAAGTCACTTGGATTTTAACCCTCACTAACAACGGTAATATTGATGATCCTGCCCAGCTACGAGTACCTATCATTCGTCCTATTACCTCGAGAACGTAACCAACTAACTGGCCTGGTCTCACACGACTATCAACAATCAAACAAGCAAAGCATGAAACTCTACTCGTAGTTCACCAATCGAAACACATTAGACAATACATCGGTCCCAAGTTAGGACCGACTGCACTACAGCATAAACAACAGTTAGGACTAAAAGACTCTACGATCGGACAACTTGGTCGGACAGACCGAATTGCTCTGATACCACTAATGTAACACCCCTTTTCTACCCTCAATTTACACGTCATTATCGTGAGTAATTTCCTTTTCAAAAATATTAATTTAATTGGTAGAAAAGAAATGCTACCTCGCCATAAAACTCATCATTTTTACTCATTAAAGTTTATGCAAAGAAACCATCGTCATAAAAATTAAACTCCAAAACAAAAGGAATTTTTCGTCACAATGGAATAAAAATCATCGCCGCTAAAACCGCTCGAACACGCCTCACATCAACCATAAAATCATTAAGCGCTTAATTAATAAACTAACAAACTTAAACTACGCCCCTAGGTGCTCTGATGATCGTAGAGCGACTTCGGCGCATCCCAACGGCTATCAAAGAAGGCGGCGGGACCTTCATTCGGGTTACTGCAGCGTTGCCACAATAGAGCAACATTCCAAGCAGAAGGTGTGAGAATTTCAATAAAACATAATCAGATACATAATAGAGAAATGAGAGCAGGCAATCACATAGCATCATCAACATCACCAATTCATGGTCACACAACAACAGCTCCAATCACAAACAACAACAGTACACGGTCATGATTATGCATGAAGATGCAACCCCACTGTGGCATATGCATGATGGTACCATATCATTGCAAAATGGCCAAGCCTAAACATCGCAAAAAAGTGGCCGGGCCTAAACATCGCAAAAGTGGCCGGGCCTAAACATCGCAAAATAATGCACATGCCATGAGACTCTATGAAACACATGTGCAACTCACCAAAACTCACCTAGAGTGCCTCGTCATCGTTATAAAACAGTCATAGAGTGTATTCCTTCGCAAATCATCACAATCATTATACATCATCACTATAATTATACTCATAGAGTTTACACATCATCAATCATCACGAATCATAATACATCATCATCAAGCAATTACTCATAGAGTACACTCTTCGCAAAAACATCGCTGTTCATATTACATCATCATAACACACATATCCTCATCATCATTCGATACATATATATATATATATACTTCATTTGTCTTTTAGATTAGGGTGTTATAAAATAGTGCACTGATTGACTATGGGATTACTCAGGTAACTGATACTACTTGCAACAGGCATTGGCCACCTTTGCAAGACTCTCAGTGATGCCCTTGTAAATACACCAGCGAAAGAAATTCTGACCTTAGTGGTAAACCACAGTCTAGCCATAGTCAATTAGCACACTAGTAGTATAACGGTTCACCGAGACTCATTTATATAACATAGCATCACAAATTTTTTTTTGTTAAGAATCGTCATGTTTCAATTCGGAAAGACACCTAAGATTTTCAAAAGAGGAATCGATTCATAGCTACTTGTTTTCAAAAGAGGAATCGATTCATAGCTACTTGTTTTCAAAAGAGGAATCAATTCATAGCTACTTGTTTTCAAAAGAGGAATCGATTCATAGCTCTCATTTTTAAAGAGGGAAATCGATTCAATGCTTCATTTTAAAGAGAGGAATCGATTCCTTGCTTCTATTTTAAAGGGGGAAATCGATTCTTGCCTTCATTTCTAAAGGGAGGAATCGATTCCTTGCTTCATTACTAAGGGGGAAATCGATTCTTGCCTTCATTTCTAAAGGGAGGAATCGATTCCTTGCTTCTATTTTAAAGGGGGAAATCGATTCTTGCCTTCATTTCTAAAGGGAGGAATCGATTCCTTGCTTTGTATTTAAAGAAGGAAATCGATTTCTGGCTTCTATTTAGAGCCCAGAATCGATTTCCAAGTTACATTTTTTTGAGGAAAACCATCGATTCTTTAAACTCACCATTACATACATCATCTAGAGACAATCAAATCAACCACAACAAATCAATCCCAATTTCATCAATTTCATCGAAACCAAACTCCTCAACAATAATAAATCAATCAAACATCAACAATTCCAGCCACAAAATCAAATCCCACAAACCCCTCAAAACCCCATTATATAATCGATCATGTTAAATCAAAACGCTCACCCTTACCTCTTAAACGTAAGCTCCGAAGAAGACGATTGAAGGCATCACACGTAACCACAGCAACACACGAACCAAATCTTTGAGGACCGGCGAAATTCTTCTTCTTCTTCCCTCTCCTAGCGCCGCGCAACCCTTCTCCTCCCTTGCTCTCTCTAAATTTCGTTTTTCTTCTCTGAATGAAAATGGGAGTGAGGGTTTCGCATAACCCTTGGGGTTTAAGCTGTGGGCCTTTCACGCATTGGGCTCACAGCTACACCCCCTCTACTACTCGATCCCACTCCTACGCAAAACACGATATTCACCTTTAATTTAATTAACTCACGCTTCAACTAAATTAATAATTCAACTAATCAAATTAATTAAACTAATTAAATTATTTTATTTTATTTTTCGGGGTGTTACAACTCTCCCCCCCTTAAAAGAATTTCGCCCTCGAAATTCCAACGATTCCAAGCCGACAACAAAAAGTATTCCTCTACTAGAAGTCCTTGTTGTTCTAAGGGTTGTTATCCGTTATTCTCTATTCTGTCTCGAATTCTCCGAACTCAACTAGAGTTCCCTAGAGCAATGCACACATCTCTACACTCTAACTCTGTACTAAAACTATTATCTCGAAGTCACCAAGTTTAACTCGACTACCCAACACAATCAAATAAGATAGTCTCAGTGACAATCACTATGGGTTTATTCAATGAAACCCCCATATCTTAAAGCTCACTTTATAAGCTTGAAAGCCAAGTCGTATCCCCTACAAATAATTAATCTACTTTTCACAATTACTAATCATACTATAGTAGGCTTATAGAAGCAACATTTCTGAATGTTCTCAACAAGGCATGGCTTACTACCGCTCCCTAGTCTCAACTTAAGGTATGTATCCTCATCTCTTACCTCACCAGACTATGTACTTTTAGTCCATGCACAAAAACTGCCAAAACTCCAATAAGAACACCAAACCCAAGAACAGTTTAAGACTCTCATTAGAAAAGAACAACAGTCATTCATATACACCTTTAAGTGCAATTAATGAATATTATACCACCGTGTCTCATTATAAATTATTACACAAAATATCACGTGTTGTAGCATCACGGCTACCTCGTATCACTCACCCGCCCACAACTCATCACATACTAAAACATCGTCTCTAAGGCAAAGGACAGCCACATCCACTTACTCTTATTCTCAACATAACGACCGCTTGAAAAATATAGAAACAGTGCCTATAAAGTTTAAGATAACGGCATACTCAATTCAAGGACACAGCGCGACACCAATAAATAAACTACACATCTACAGCACGACAATAGCAACTCAAGAAACATAAAACCAACACTTTAATTTTTTGGGAAAACGTACTTCCACCTTTAGTAAACATCCTCGTAAGATTTTGGGTAAACATTATGCTTAAAATCGAGTATACAATACATTTAATTTGTAAGAACGATGACAAAACCGTAACCTTTTTTTTATAATAACAACAATAATCACACCCTTTTTATTTATAAAACATCGTAAAACTTAATTCAAAACGACAACAAGACGAAGAAGAAAAAATAAACAATGAGCTCTTCTACAAAAACCACATCAAAAACAACAAAGAAAAGCAAAGGTGAAAACAAAGAACATTAATAAGGTGTGAACGGTGGTCTTCTAGTGCGCAACAACAACAAAAAACACAGTGAAAATAATGCTTCCTTTTAGCGCAAATGCTAGTGAAAATGTAACGCTTACAACATAAAAACAAATACTCATTTTCATAAAACAAAGAATGCAATTATTTCATAAAAACAAAGAACTCATTTTATAAACATAAACCGCAACACAGCAACTCATTTTTAAGCAAACAGCAACATTTTTATGTAGCGGACAACAGCATTTTGTTTTGAAAAACATCAAGACAACAACTCTTTTAGTTGGCAAACAATAGCACTTTAAGTTGACAAACAGCAGCATTTGTATTCTTTTCAAAACAGCAACAGTGTACAATTTAAGTCACCACACATAGCATTTTCTTAATTTATTCTCAATTTCGTTTACCATCTAAACACATATTTCAATCACCACATACAACTCAACATTCAATTAAAACTAGAACATATTATACATCATATCTCAAATCGATCTCTAGGTACTCAATCATCTGCCCTCAATCATTTATATATACGAAAATCGATCCTAACCCCCATCAAATCACCTAACTCACAATTTCAATCCTTCATCTCATATAACAATCCCAACACAATCGATTTCCTCAAGCCCTAACTACCCATACACCCGTAAAAATCCATTATTAACGTTAGACCCACCTTTACACATGTATATTGAGACTCATCACAACATTGCAGCAAGTTGTAGTGATAACACAACTTAAAGTAATCCACAGAACATCAAACCTAAAGCATTAATTCACAAGTAAAATATACTAACACAAAACACTTTATGCTTAATTAAAGTAAATTAAATACATTTGTGAGCATAAACAATTTTCAACTAGTTTAATAGAATCTCAAAAGCGGTCTCAATACAAATTTTACTCGTAATCATAAAACCATGTAACGCAAATCATAGAAGAAACGAAGGTACCAAAAATAGATCACGAAAAACACAAGATGGCACTAATTTTAAATTCACAAAAGTATGAAGGTTACAAATCAATACATAAAAGATAGATTTCACATCACACACATTAAGAACAATTAAACACAAAGTAAAAGCAAGCGTAAACTAGAAACATAGAATATAGTCAATATTTGAAATCATGACATTTATCTATACTCCCAAAAATAAAAGAATTCGGTAAGTCTAGCACTTGGTAAAGAAAATATTTCTCATAGTAATCCAGGCATTAGAGGTCGTTCGTTGTGAAATGGCAACTCTAAAATATTTTCTCTTGGGTCATAAAGAGTTAGTGACATGCTTCGTAGGAGAGAAAATAGAGCATACAATACTACATCACCGATCAATTTTGCACATCGTTAATATATATAATTAAACACGAGCACGAACATCAACAGTTTAACTTTAGAGTTTCATACATGAAGTTGTGTTTCAGTAAAAGTACTAGAACATCTCTAGGCTCCTATAAAAGAAAGAAATCAGATAACACAATGCAATTAAGTAAATGTCATTTTATCAGCCGGTGGCTTCACAACATCCCACATTTAGAAAAATCGAGCAATTGAGAGAAACGAAATAAATAAATAAATATTGTAAAAATGTAGTTATCATTAAAATCTTTTCATCTACAATCTCGCTCAAAGGAATCAACAACTATAGCAATTACGTGGAAAAATTATACTTATAGTAATCAGAATATCACAACACGCTAGTTGTCCAGTGAAAACCTTATATAGATAACCAAACAATTCGTAAGCACTTAGTTTAGAGCATCATAAGCAAATAAAAGAAACACGTTATAAAAACTTTGAATAAGACATAGTAATGTTTACTTAGACAAGATAAACACATTTTTGAGTATTCCATAAAATAGTGGTTAAACACAAGGGTACCCGCAGAGTCAATAAACATTTTAATTTTCACTCTCCAAAACAACATAATGCAACCAACCACAACAAAGCCAAGTCATAGAAGCACAGACTAGTAAAGTTAGAATTCATAGAACGATTACTAAACAAAAATCACAGATTGTATGAATTCAAGATCACTAAACAACAAAGTCACAAAATATGGCCTAAATACAAGGTTCACACAGAAAAACACACTGATTGACCCACAACACACGGTCTAAAGGGAATATTAAGCTCTATGAAAGTCACTTGGATTTTAACCCTCACTAACAACGGTAATATTGATGATCCTGCCCAGCTACGAGTACCTATCATTCGTCCTATTACCTCGAGAACGTAACCAACTAATCTGGCCTGGCGGTCTCCACAAACTATCAACAATCAAACAAGCAAAGCATGAAACTCTACTCGAGTTCACCAATCGAAACACATTAGACAATACAACAAATCCGGTTAGGACCGACTGCACTACAAAGATAAACAACGCTTAGGACTAAAAGACTCTACGATCGGACAACTTGGTCCTGACAGACCGAATCGCTTCCGATACCACTAATGTAACACCCTTTTCTACCCCTCAATTTACACGCCATTATCGAGTAATTTCCTTTTCAAAAATATTAATTTAATTGGTAGAAAAGAAATGCTACCTCGTCATAAAAACTCATCATTTTTACTCATTAAAGTTTATGCAAAGAAACCATCGCCATAAAAATTAAACTCCAAAACAAAAGGAATTTTTCGCCACAATGAATAAAAATCATCGCCGCTAAAACCGCTCGATACGCCTCACATCAACCATAAAATCATTAAGCGCTTAATTAATAAACTAACAAACTTAAACTACGCCCCTAGGTGCTACAAATGATCGAGAGCGACTCGGCGCACATCCCAACGGCTATCAAAGAAGGCGGCAGGACCTTCATTCGGGGTTACCTCGCAGTTGCCACAATAGAGCAACATTCCAAGCGTAGGTGTGAGAATTCAATAAAACATAATCAGATACATAATAGAGAAATGAGAGCAGGCAATCACATAGCATCATCAACATCACCAATTCATGGTCACACAACAACAACTCCAATCACAAACAACAACAGTACACGGTCATGATTATGCATGAAGATGCAACCCCCACCAGGGCATATGCATGATGGTACCATATCATTGCAAAATGGCCGAAGCCTAAACATCGCAAAAGTGGCCGAAGCCTAAACATCGCAAAAGTGGCCGAAGCCTAAACATCGCAAAATAATGCACATGCCATGAGACTCTATGAAACACATGTGCAACTCACCAAAACTCACCTAGAGTGCCTCGTCATCGTTATAAAACAGTCATAGAGTGTATTCCTTCGCAAATCATCACAATCATTATACATCATCACTATAATTATACTCATAGAGTTTACACATCATCAATCATCACGAATCATAATACATCATCATCAAGCAATTACTCATAGAGTACACTCTTCGCAAAAACATCGCTGTTCATATTACATCATCATAACACACATATCCTCATCATCATTCGATACATATATATATATACTTCATTTGTCTTTTAGATTAGGGTGTTATAAAATAGTGCACTGATTGACTATGGGATTACTCAGGTAACTGATACTACTTGCAACAGGCATTGGCCACCTTTGCAAGACTCTCAGTGATGCCCTTGTAAATACACCAGCGAAAGAAATTCTGACCTTAGTGGTAAACCACAGTCTAGCCATAGTCAATTAGCACACTAGTAGTGTAACGGTTCACCGAGACTCATTTATATAACATAGCATCACAAATTTTTTTTTGTTAAGAATCGTCATGTTTCAATTCGGAAAGACACCTAAGATTTTCAAAAGAGGAATCGATTCATAGCTACTTGTTTTCAAAAGAGGAATCGATTCATAGCTACTTGTTTTCAAAAGAGGAATCAATTCATAGCTACTTGTTTTCAAAAGAGGAATCGATTCATAGCTCTCATTTTTAAAGAGGGAAATCGATTCAATGCTTCATTTTAAAGAGAGGAATCGATTCCTTGCTTCTATTTTAAAGGGGGAAATCGATTCTTGCCTTCATTTCTAAAGGGAGGAATCGATTCCTTGCTTCATTACTAAGGGGGAAATCGATTCTTGCCTTCATTTCTAAAGGGAGGAATCGATTCCTTGCTTCTATTTTAAAGGGGGAAATCGATTCTTGCCTTCATTTCTAAAGGGAGGAATCGATTCCTTGCTTTGTATTTAAAGAAGGAAATCGATTTAAAGCTATTTAGAGCCCGAATCGATTTCCAAGTTACATTTTTCGAGGAAAACCATCGATTCTTTAAACTCACCATTACATACATCATCTAGAGACAATCAAATCAACCACAACAAATCAATCCCAATTTCATCAATTTCATCGAAACCAAACTCCTCAACAATAATAAATCAATCAAACATCAACAATTCCAGCCACAAAATCAAATCCCACAAACCCCTCAAAACCCCATTATATACTCGATCATGTTAAATCAAAACGCTCACCCTTACCTCTTAAACGTAAGTCTCAAGAAGACGATTGAAGGCATCACACGTAACCACAAAGAACACACCTAACCAAATCTTTGAGGACCGTGCGAAATTCTTCTTCTTCTTCTTCCCTCTCCTAGCGCCAAGCAACCCTTCTCCTCCTCCTTGCTCTCTAAATTTCGTTTTTCTCTCTGAATGAAAATGGGAGTGAGGGTTTCGCATAACCCTTGGGGTTTAAGTCAGGGCCTTTCACGCATTGGGCTCACACTACACCCCTCTACTACTCGATCCCACTCCTACGCAAAAACACGATATTCACCTTTAATTTAATTAACTCACGCTTCAACTAAATTAATAATTCAACTAATCAAATTAATTAAACTAATTAAATTATTTTATTTTATTTTTCGGGGTGTTACAACTCTCCCCCCCTTAAAAGAATTTCGCCCTCGAAATTCCAACGATTCCAAGCCGACAACAAAAAGTATTCCTCTACTAGAAGTCCTTGTTGTTCTAAGGGTTGTTATCCGTTATTCTCTATTCTGCCTCGAATTCTCCGAACTCAACTAGAGTTCCCTAGAGCAATGCACACATCTCTACACTCTAACTCAGACTAAAACTATTATCTCGAAGTCACCAAGTTTAACTCGACTACCCAACACAATCAAATAAGATAGTCTCAGTGACAATCACTATGGGTTTATTCAATGAAACCCCCATATCTTAAAGCTCACTTTATAAGCTTGAAAGCCAAGTCGTATCCCCTACAAATAATTAATCTACTTTTCACAATTACTAATCATACTATAGTAGGCTTATAGAAGCAACATTTCTGAATGTTCTCAACAAGGCATGGCTTACTACCGCTCCCTAGTCTCAACTTAAGGTATGTATCCTCATCTCTTACCTCACCAGACTATGTACTTTTAGTCCATGCACAAAAACTGCCAAAACTCCAATAAGAACACCAAACCCAAGAACAGTTTAAGACTCTCATTAGAAAAGAACAACAGTCATTCATATACACCTTTAAGTGCAATTAATGAATATTATACCACCGTGTCTCATTATAAATTATTACACAAAATATCACGTGTTGTAGCATCACGGCTACCTCGTATCACTCACCCGCCCACAACTCATCACATACTAAAACATCGTCTCTAAGGCAAAGGACAGCCACATCCACTTACTCTTATTCTCAACATAACGACCGCTTGAAAAATATAGAAACAGTGCCTATAAAGTTTAAGATAACGGCATACTCAATTCAAGGACACAGCGCGACACCAATAAATAAACTACACATCTACAGCACGACAATAGCAACTCAAGAAACATAAAACCAACACTTTAATTTTTTGGGAAAACGTACTTCCACCTTTAGTAAACATCCTCGTAAGATTTTGGGTAAACAGTGTGCTTAAAATCGAGTATACAATACATTTAATTTGTAAGAACGATGACAAAACCGTAACCTTTTTATTTATAATAACAACAATAATCACACCCTTTTTATTTATAAAACATCAGAAAACTTAATTCGAGCATTGATGTGATCTTTTGACTTTGCACTATCATTTAGCAGAGTGTGTAAGATATTATCACATACATTCTTTTCAATGAGCATCACATCAAGGTTGTGGCGCAAACAGTTATCTTTCCAATATGGAAGCTCAAAGAATATACTTTTTTTTTCCATTGTTGAGTAGTGTTACCCTGTGGAAGTCGCGCACCTCTTGTTCTTTTTCTTGTCCCCTCATTCTCTAGTCTTAGTCCAAATTTATTTTCAATGTTAAAAACCCGCCCAAGAATATCGTAACTGCACAATATTTTTGGCGGACTACGCAAATCTTGCTCACCGTTGAAGCGAATCCGGTTCAATCTAAATCGGTGCCTCCTGTCAAGAAAACGACGATGACCCATGAAACACCACTTTCTACTATGAGGAAGACGACAAGGAATAGAGTCAAAGTTACATGATGGGCAAGCAAGTCCGGTGTATGTGTTCCACCCAGAAAGTGTTCCCAACCCGGGAAAATCACTTATTGTCCACACTAACGCTGCATGTAATTTAAACATCTCACGCTTGAAAGAATCATAAGCATCCACACCTGTTGTCCACAATTCATTTAATTCTCTAATAAGAGGTTGCAAGTAGACATCTATATTATTGCCTGGCATTTTTTTCCCAGGAATTATCATCGAAATTATAAAAGATGTCTGTTTCATGCACACCCATGGAGGAGTGTTGTAAGGAAAGAGAATAACTGGCCAAATACTATAATTTGAACTCATAACACCAAAGGGATTAAAACCGTCAGTAGCTAACCCAAGACGAACATTTCGTGCATCAGATGCAAACAAAGAGTGTGTTGAGTCAAATCGTTTCCAAGCTTCAGAATCTCTAGGATGTCTCATCATTCCATCATTATTGTTATTAGTAGCATGCCATATCATGTCCTTTACTGTGTCTTTGAAGATAAAAATAGTCTCTCAGAATCGGGTTTTAACGGAAAGTAGCGAAGAACTTTTGCAGAACTTTCTTCATACTATTGTCATCGGTGTTAAACTTCAAGTACTTCCGGCTTTTTCCTTGATTTCCATCTAGAAGTGTGACAAACTTTACAATTTTCCCTTGCTTCGTCTTCCGTATTTCCCCAATAGAGCATACAATGATTCGGACATGCATGTATCTTTTCATAGTTCAAACCAAGTTTGGTGATTGTTTTCTTTGCCTCATAAAATGAACTTGGAATCTTTGCATTTTTGAATGCATCTTGCAAAAGTTCTAAAATCATTGTCATGGCCTTGTCACTCATTCCACACAAGCATTTGATATGATATAACTTCACCAAAAAGATAACCTCGAATAGTTTGTACAACCTTCATACAAGGGTTGTTCTCCATCTCTTGCTAATTCATAAAATTCATTGGCTTCATTCCTTTCTAGATTGGTGTTTTGAATCACATCCTCATCTCTCTGAAACTCTACATTGGATGCAACCGGTACTTCATTTGCACAAGGCCATCGATACCAAAAGCATCATTAATCATATTTTGGATGGGATCTTCAACAGATTGTGCTTTGAGTTGCATGTTGAGTGTTACCGCTGAGGCGTTATGGTTTTCTATCTCCCATGATAGGACCAACAAGTATATCCTACTCGAAATGGCGTACATCTTAAGTGGTCATATACCACATCCCAAGTCTTCCTTTTTTGAAGCCACATTCTCGACAAGGACATAATATTTTCCCGTTAACCGCACCATGTTTAAAGCGCGAAGTTAATGAATCCCTTTACCCCTTCCTTATATTCATCTCGTGTTTCGCGCTTCAGAATCCAAGACTTATCCATTTCTAAAAGATCATATTCTGCGCGCAGAGCGTGAGAATCATTAACTAGACAACAAAATTATTAACAATACAAAATTAGGAAACAAAAATATCACCCAACACGGCTCAAAACTATGAGACAATGCAAATTCCCTATTTTCAAAAGCGGTAGAAATAAACCAAAACATTTCACAATCATGATACATAAGCATAATTCAAGCAATCGTAATCAAACTCGGGGACAAATGCGTACATTTTTACATGGTTTGAAACTCTAGTTCTTAAGCATTCGTTATTTTTCAATACTACTAACTATCAAAAGACAGATGCAATTATGATTCATAACAAAGGCATAACATATAACATGAAATTGGTGTGTGACATCATGCACGATTTCCTATAGCACCACTAATAGCAAGCGATAAATACTAAACTTCATACTTAAGGAATTTTGACAAAAACACTCTAATTAATAGCTTGAACAATTGTAAACAACATATATTAAAGATAAATATGAAGTAAGTAGGATAAACATCAAGAAGACAAAATATATTGAGATCTCGAATGATACAAAGAGGAGGAAGAGAATTGTACCAAAGTTTGGAAAGTCAAGAAAGACAAGTTGATCGAAGATGCGGGTTTTGGCCAACAAAAAGATCCGTAAGTAGTGTAGGCTAAAAAAAGTCAAAAATATTATGAATTGATAAACTTGAATCATAAATCCCTAAAAACAAATTCCTTAGCGTAACAATTTTCTCTGGCATGAGAAACAACTTCTAAACAGTTCAGAAATAGTAAAGATTGTCATGATTAGGTATAATAATAAGCATACTTAGGTAAGCCTATATAAATGAAATATGTAAGAAGCAGTGACATTAATTTTAAGCATACTTAGGTAAGCCTATGTCATTATATAAGAACACACAATAGAAACAAAGACACGTGATATTGACCTACATGAATGTTAGGTACACACAATAGAAACAAAGACAACTAAGGAGAATCACAACAGAGTCTATTAATTATTTTGTAAATAATTAAGCAAAATTAATTGGGAAGCAATTATATCACTGTGACATGGCATGTGCTTAATCAATCCATTATTTTTTTTGGCTTTGCTCATAAATTACATATATTTTCAGAATGACTTAAGCAAAATGAATAATTTAATTGGTAGCATACATCACAAAGGTGATGAGTCATGTGCATATATAGAAGAGCATTTGGCGTTGTCTAAAAGGGAACACCTATACTCACTCAATTATCACTAACTCAAAACACAAAACAAAAAAGAACTTTTTGATGCCTACCACACCACTCTCACTACCAATCAAATTTCATTTAATTTCACATTATATGATTACATAATTAAATTTCTATCAAATCCATGATCATGTTAAGTCGAGAGATAAGATTCCACATGTTTATAGCTCAACCAGCTTATTGGGAATAGAAGACATGTATCGTGGAGAGGAACCAATGCTTACGAGAATTTCATAAAGCAACAACAACAACAATAATAGTAGCTAGCTAGCTAGCGTATAAAATTGGTGTCATACAAAGGATAAACATGAATTGAAATCGGCATCTTAATTGAGCAAAACAATTGCTTAATTCCTTCCACCTAATAATTGAGAGACACACAAGTCCGAATCACATGATTATGGCATAAAAATGTCTTGTCATCAATTATAAAGACATCTTAAGACAAGTTGGGTTAGTGGAGATCGATGCAATTTCTTAGAGATATAATAATAATAATAATATAATTTGAAGTTCAATGAAAGTTTTGCAAAAGACCGACATGACAAATCACAAGATAATTTTGACATTATAAAAGATTATGCTTCTCTAGAAGCTCCAATTGATTCTATCTTAGTTAGTAATCCTCAAATACAGATAGTGGGGAATGGTTATGTAGCAAATCATCATTAGGGAGATCGATGTAATTTCTTAGAGATATAATAATAATAATAATAACTCGTTTCTTTTATCTTAATTTTCGCTTTTAAGTTAGTCAACACAATGTAAGCAACCAAAACCAAGAAGCGAAAATGAGAGAAAAAATTGGTCTCAAGCAATTCAGGGCCATATGTGAAGATTGGAATCGATTTACGCCCAAAAATTACTTGTATTGAAGAATCTGGACGAGAAAGGAAGTCATCAAATAAATTGTTTGTGGCTTGTATAGTGGTACACACGAAACATAACATTAAAATGTAAAAAGCACAATACCGCAACCTTTAATCAATCATTCGATAATTATAACAAT
The DNA here is from genome assembly GCA_020916435.1 of Oxytropis ochrocephala. Classification (NCBI taxonomy): domain Eukaryota; kingdom Viridiplantae; phylum Streptophyta; class Magnoliopsida; order Fabales; family Fabaceae; genus Oxytropis; species Oxytropis ochrocephala. Next base: position 49,682,268 of record CM037093.1, read on the forward strand.
AGTTTGTGAATGCATTTACCCTTTGAGTATATTCTCGAATCGAAAACTTTCTCATCATTCCATCATTACAATGAATTCACAAAGAACAAAATCAACTCTCAAAGCATTGAAATTGGAATTTAATTTTTAAAACCCTAAAGAGCAAGCAAATTAGAAATCAACTTATAGATTACAGAGGTGAGAGGATATAGAAACTTCATCGGTGAACGATTAAAGGGCACTGAACGATTGAAATCGGAGTGAAGAGAATGATTGAACGAAAAGGGATTGACTGCCGACGAGGAACACTTGAACGATTGAGCATCAAAAGCTTTCCTGTGAAAAGGAATAATCAGTGTTTATTTTGTCGATAATTGATCGATATAGTAATATAATATCGAGATCCAGCTTTGGTTGAAAATTGATGACTTTAATCTACACCATTCACTTTTTAAAACTGATAAGTTAACAATCAATAAGATGCGATGATTATCGAGACCTTAGACCGAGCCATGCCTACCGTTATAATGCCAAACGCCGTGTAAAAATTAAACACTCACCAAATGTACTTACAACTATTCGATACAAACACATGCAGCAACATCTAAGGTGATCATCACAAAAGAAATCGATACATCTTTGATCAAAAATTGACAACATTAATCTTTACAATAGCAATCTTGTAATAAAACAAAAACTAGTTTAGCTTCAAATTAAAAGAAAATAAGATAAAGCACCACAAATCACACTAGTTTCGAATCACAAATTGGAAAATCGAAACCCTAGCGATAATCTATGTACAGTGATGGAAATTGATTGAAGAAAGTTTTCGATTCATCATATTTCTGCAATTTAGTGAGCATAAAAATTTGCAGAATTTCTTCCAGTTGACTTTAAACATTGTGCAATTTGGCAAGTTAGTGAGCATAAAAATTGCAGAATTTCTTCCAGTTGACTTTAAACATTGTGCAATGATAGCAATAGTGAGACATGAATGACGCGAACCACGTGAGAAGGATTTGTTAAGTTGCATTTAGCGTTATGTGGTTCTATGCTCTATGCATCTTTGTTGAGAGAGGAACTGCATACATTGCAGAAACCCTGATGAAATTCCAGTTGACTTTAAAAATTGCAGAAATTGCAGAAACCTTGATGAAGCTAGGAAGCTTTTCTAATGAAGGAAGAGGAAGCGTTTACGCAACCCTAACCCCGAAAAATCGCTTATCGGATGAAGGAAGAGGAAGATGAAGCTTGTCAAAAAATGTATGAAACCCTAACAGAAGAGGAAGGAAATACGAGAGAGGAGAAAGAAGTACCTGAGAGATGAGAGGGGAAAAAACGAAACCCTTCTTCTTCGTTGAAACCTGAAACCCAAATCTTCTGCTTCTCTTCTCTCTTCGTTGAAACCCAAATCTTCTGCTTCTCTTCTCTCTTCGTTGAAACCTCCTTCTTCTTCGTTGAAATGCTCACTGAGAAACCTCCTTCTTGCAAAGAACCCCAAATCTTGCAAAGAACCCCAAATCTTCTTCGTTCGCGGGTGTCACACTGTAATCTCGCGCTACTTCTTTTTTTCTTTAAAATTGGAACCGCCGCGATACAATATTGAACGGCCGCCGGTGTAGATGAGCGACGGTAGTTGCTAGGAACTGCCGCGAGTGAAAATGAGCGACAGCGGTTGTAGCACCCGCCGCGAATTATGTGCCGCTATTTAGTCAATTTTTTGTGGTGTACGGCCGGCCGCCGAGAATTGCGGACCAAGACACGGTCTTGGGCCGTCCTGCTGGATTGGGCCGCTGGCCCATTGCTAACTGCACCTTGTATTTACTAATACGCCCCGGAACAGTTGCCCCCCAAGCCTAGGTCGCCTGTATGGGGCCGAGGCTTGAATTAATGCCCCGCAGGTGGGCGTATTCTGTCTTCATCGGGGTTGGTCGGTGCGTTATGCGAGTGGCGTCCGACCGCGCGTGGCGTTTGGGCTTCGACCCTGCCATTAATGCGTAATGATTACGGTGACTTTTGCGCGTCTCGAGACACCCTTTGGGCTTCCCCATGCAACGGATGGGAGGGAGACGAGCAGCAGGTCCGCGACGTTTCACCTGGTGGGCCTTCCTATAAATAGGACATCTGGTCAGCACGTCTTCCACACCTGAAACTCACGCCTCTGCTGCCGACCGAACGATCTGCAAGCGACATGAGAGTTACTGCGCGAGGATTTTCTGCCCGCTCCTCTCTTCTCTAGTTTCGTTTCTTCAGGTAAGTCGCTCCTCTTGGCTTTTCTTTCTTTACTTGTGTTTTATCGCTTTTCTTTAGTTCTCCACGCCTCGTGAAAGGGGAGGCGTCCGGTCGGGGGACGACCACGTCGCCCCCTTCTCTCGAGCTTGCCTGCTCGGCCGACCTTGACGTCTTCGTCCCTTCTCGTGGATCTCGCCGAACAAAACAGACCGCTCGAATTTCTGGTGCTCCCCAGTAGAGTCTTGCGCTCATGGCGACGCGTCCCCAGCAAGAACCAGAGCGGGCCGAGTCCGTGTCCTCTGGAGGGTCGCCCGGACCTTCCCAAGCCTTTGAAGAACAGAGGCGTTCCCCTGCGGGCGCTTCCTCGTCAAGCTCTTCTGATTCTTGCTCGAGCGATAGTGTTTCGCTATCTACTTCGACGGAGTCATCGAAGTCATGGGTCCCCCCGCCCCCACCTGAAACAACCGTGCCACCACCGGAAACAACTGTGTCGATCGGCGAAGGTAGCGACCAATTGATTGACATAGTGGGCGATGAGGAGATGGGTGATGTTACTCAATCAGCTGCGGGGAGTCTTCATGACGAGGTGATCGACTTGGAAGCCGACCCTCCAGGGCCCGAGCCGATGCACGTTGAAGAAAGAGCGGTCGTTGGGGAAGAACGGGCCGGCGAGCCAGTTGAGGAAAGAGCCGGTCCCTGCGAAGTTGCTGGCGAACGTACGGAGGAAGAGGCCGGGCAGGATACCGTTATTGATGTGAATGATATTTCCTGGGTGTCTGAAAAGATGAGGACTTTTAAGAGTTTCATCGGTCCAGAGGCCCCCTGTATCGACGACATGAATGCCCTCTTCACCAAGCCGGGATGGAAGGTGAAAGGCATGCGTGAAGAAGAGAACATTGCGACTGTCCCTCCTAAATTGAAGTTTACTATGCATCGTGTCGTCTTTGAGAAGATGGGGATCGTCCCCCCCTTCACTGATTTTCAACAGGACGTGCTCAACTACTTGAATGTCGCCCCATCTCAGATTCATCCGAACGGCTGGGGATTCATGAAGACGTTCGAGCACCTATGCGATCGGTTGGGTCAAAACGTATCGACCAAGCTTTTCTTTGCCTTATTCGAACTGAGTTGGCATGGTGAGTATGGCACCAACATGGCCCGCAAGGAGCAGGTGTCTTTCAAGAATCAAAAGTCATTTCCCCGCAAGTTCTTCAGGGCTTACTTGGATTCGTTGCCGGGCGGGTGGAAAAACCAGTACTTCTGGGTCATCCCCGGCGTGGAGGCCGCTAAAGATATTGCGGTGGTTCTTCCGGACGGCACAACAGGGGGCTCTTTCTTTCCCATCTCATGGCGGGTGGCCCACTTTACTCCAAAGCCGGGCGATTACACTTTCGCTGTATCTACATTGGACGAGGAGGACACTGCCACCTTGGGTATGATCACGGAGCTGTCCGCCCTCCTGCCGCAGAATCTTAAGGATATCCCTGCAGCCGCTCGCCTATCTGAAGGGGATAAACTGGTGTCCGAGCTCGGTCGGTGAACTTTGACTTGATTTAATTTGATTGCTTTTTCCTGATCGGTCGGCTAATGCCCTTTATCTTTTTGCAGGGAAAACTTTGAAGATGTCAACCTTGGATTGGCTTAGCCTTGAGAAGCTCGTCACCGGAAGTGGCCAAAAGAAGACTCCTGCCCCCGGCTCTCAGCAACGCCAGAACACCCCCAAGCCGGATAGGAATGTTGGGGGCGGTCAACAAGATAGGAATGTTGGGGGCGGCCCTCAGGGTAAGGACGGTCGCACTCCACTCAAGCGTCAGAGGAGGGAGGAGGACCATCGGGTTGAGTCCCCCATTTTTGAACTTGAAGACTTCGGTGATGCTGAAGTGGCGCGCTTCAAGAGGAACCCCATGGACTTCTGTGGCGACCTGCTCAAGTCTGCCAACAAGACGCTTAAGGAATTGAAGAACAATGCAGCGCGTAAGTCGCTCATTATGCTAACTGCTCGGTCGGATGTACGTTGTTCGTTCGTTAACCTTGTTTTCTATTTCAGGTGCTGAATCAGAGCGGGATGCGGCCGAGCGGAAGGTCAAGGAGCTCGAGATGGCCGAGCAGAGACTCAAAGAGCTTGAGCCTGAGATCGCCGCCCTGGAACAAACTAAGATCAGGCTGGCGGCCGCTGAGAAGGACAAGAAGTTGGCAGCCGAGGATAGGGCCAAGTTGGGGGCCAGGAATAAAGAACTTGCCGAACTGGTGAAGACCCTCAAGGCCGAGGTCACTCAATTTGAGGAAGTCAAGGCGGCCGCCAATCCAGGAGAAGGTTGCCGAGGTAGCTTCAGTGGCGAAAGGGGCGGCCCTTTACCAGTTCGACAATGCTGTGGCCCAAATGAAGTTGCTCGCCGCCCGAGGCATTCAATACGACACCGCTCAGTGCAGGCCACCACGTGGTCGAGGGTGAAGAGATCATCTTGCCTGCGAGGTTTGATGATGATGGCAAGGTGGTCCGCAAGCGGTCGGTGATCGTTGGTCGTGCTAAGAAATGATTAGCTCTTTATTTTGCCCGCCTGCGAGCGGTTTGTTAAATGTAATTTCGTTGCACGTATTTTTGCTCTTTGCACTCGCCGAGCTGAACAACACTTTTGCGACGGCCGACCGCTTCTGCTTTGTAATGAATTTTAGCTTTTTAACTTTCTGTCTCCAACTTTATTTCTTTGCATTTTCTACGGCGCTTGTTTTAAGCCGATCGTAAGCCAGTTCGTGCTTTGTTTAAAGCACTCGTGTGGACCGCTCGGAACCCTTTCAATGATTCGAATTTGGGGCCGTTCGTCGGCACTCTTTGTAGGTCGCTCGACGGCCTACCATACATTGTGGGTTCACTTAACCCTTGGGCCATTTCGATGGCACTCTTCGTAGGTCGCTCGGCGGCCTACCATGGGTGTGGGTTAACACTTAACCCTTGGGCCATTTCGATGGCACTCTTTGTAGGTGTCATACCCCAATTTTGTCCGGCTTAGGTCAAAACCCTAATTTTCCCCAAAAAATAAATAAACAAAAGAAAAAGCATCATGCATTGCATTTAGGGTCCTAAAAGTCATTTCAAAGTTTCTAAAATCATTTTTGGAGTTGAAATGCACCTTTTGGACGAACTAGGATTTTTTTAGTAAGGGGCATTTTGGTCATTTTTCGCAATAGATAATTTTCTCACAAAAGTATGCACATACCAAAAGTACATTTTTCCTTTATCCAAGATAATTTTTGTACAAATTTTAGGAGAATATCCTAGCCCAAAATAATTAAAATGCATTTTCCTATTTTTATTGCATAAAAATGCTAAAAGACCATTAAAAATTCCCCAATTATTAAATGACAATTTTTGTTTGTCTAGAATAATTGGGGAGAATATTTTATGGTGCCCAAAAACATGTAACACATTTTCAATAGGTGCATTCCCATTTTGCATGCCCAAAAATTCAAATTTCAAAAACCAAAAATAGGAAGTGTCCTCAATAAGACAAAATACCAAAAACAAGCATTTTTTTTTATTTTTCTCCCTCCATGATCAACTGATCATGCGCCACATACCCCCTCTCTCTCTCTCAAAATTCTTCTACACACTTCTTTTCTTATTCACCAAGTTTTGATTTGATCTTATCTTCACTTTTGCCCATTTTGGTAAATTGTTCCACACCCTTACACTAACCTCTCCACCAACAAATGTCATCTTTCCATTTTGATAACATTCCCTCACCATAATACCCTTAACCCTATTCTAGATCCTTCCCCATATGAATCACCATTCCAAAATTAGATTTTTGTTCACAATTTTTCCTTTCTTTTTTTGTTCATGCATGCGCCACCTTCACCCCACCTCCTCACACACTTGTGTTTTCTAAATACCCCTAATCCATGTGACTAATAATCCTAGCCATCCATTCAAAAATAAAATCAAATCCTAGAGCCCATCAAAGATGAGAAGACTAAAATACCCTTAAACCTAAAAACCCCTATAAATAGATCCTCATTTCCCCACCTCACAAGTTTTGGACCTCTCCACTCTCATTTCTCAAAACCTAGCAACCAAACCCCCTCCTCTAACCAGCCCCAAAACCGTAGCCCTCCTCTCCATTCTCTCTTCCATTTTCTTCATTTTTCCATCACCAAACCTTCAATACTCTTGATCCTAACACTAAACCCCCTTTCAAACTTCCATAATCTTTCAAGTTCCATCAAGATCCTTCCAAGAAGAGGTGTTTGGCGCAAGGTTTAGGTTGATAGGGGCTGATCTTCAAGTTTATTTTGCTTCCATTTTGTGTCTTTCTCCTTTTCCTAGCTAGTTCTAGAGGTAAACTTCTTATCTTTTGCATTCTCTTTAACTATCACCATGTAAATTCTTCTTCTACTCCTCTTTTCCTTCTCAAAGGCTTAGAGGACTTGTTTCCAACATTATGACAAGGACATTGGGAGCCTTGGGTGTTGGCAATGAGTCCTTGGCCTAGAGAGGAATTTTCTTGTGTTTTCATTATGTTGTTTGCATTTCACACTCATTTTCTCATGTTTTCCTTGCATACACTATTTTGATTGCATGATTTTGGAGTCAAATAACATCATTTCCCCATGGTAGTGTGATCGTACCTTGACCAATGAAGTGTTGAAGTAGTTGTTGCTTCGTTGAATGGGCCGGTCGTTGAATGAGTGAAAGGACCGGTCCTGGCTTCACGCGTTGAGCACCTCGGGTGGTACCTGCAAAGACACTCCGACGATCTAGTGAGAGGTCGCTCGGGCAGATAGCACAAGGTTAGATAACGTACCTGATGCCATATGCGAATGGCGTATATATACTGCGAGGTCCGACCGTTAGCGAGATTTTCGGCCGGCGAGAATTGCGCTCCAAGCAGCGTGTTTGGGCCGATCGAGTTGGGCTGGGCCGCAGTCCAATTCTTTGCTGGCGCTCTCGTATTTGCTAATACACCCGTGAACAGCTTGCCCCGAAGCCTGGGTCGCTTAAGAGCGGGTGAGAGGCTTGAATCGATGCCCTGGGGTGAAGTCACTTTGATGAAACGGACGCGCCGTTTGCATTTTCTTCGGGCGGTGTCGACCGCCACAACCATCGGCCGTCTTTGCCGTGGACGGTTGGTCTTCCCGACATTTAAGACGTGGCGTTTGGTGTTTCCGAGGCCGTGCGAGACAACCATTGGTGAGAAGACGAAGCGTTGTGACTCTTCGTATCCCGGTCCCCTTCGCGCCAGAGGTCTGCGCTATAAATAGCCCTCTTGCTGAGTTCATTTCTCACACTTCCAAGATTTGCTGCTCAGCAGCCAACGACCGACTCGTCTCGCCGACTTGCATTCAAGTCATTTGTTTCTACTTGCGACCGATCTTCAACATCTGCTTAAGGTATGAATCGATCGCTCTCTTTACTCTTTTCAACTTGAGTTTTTTCTTTAAAGTACTTCGTGCTTTTCCACGCCTCGTGATAGGGGTGTCGTCGTCGAGGATGGCCACTCGCCCCTCTCATGAGTGCTTTGCTCGATCGACCTGACTCGATCCCTTTATCACAGGTGTTTGTGTATGCCACGGACAAAGTTAACTGCCCGTCTTCCCGGAAAACCGCCCCAGTCTTTTGCCACATACATGTCGAGGCCGGGCGAACCCAAGTCGTCTTCGGGCGACAAAAGCTCTAGCTCTCCAAGTAGTTCCTCGAGCAGCACGGGCTCGAGTTCTCGTTCTTCTGGTCGGGGATCAACTAGCTCCAAGAGTACTGGTTCCAGGCCTTCCCATTCTGCCGAGCGGCCGAGCAGCTCTCCACCGCCCGAGGACGTTGTATCCCGAGTGGAGGGAGAAGAAGAAGACGCCGATGTGATTATCATCGATGATGATGAGGCGCAGAGTGCCGTCCCGGTCGTGGACGAGGAGATGGTGGAGGCCGAAGGCGGCCAGGTCGAAGAAGTCCAAGGAGAAGAGGTGGCTCAGCCCGAAGTCAATATTTCTGGTTTGGAAGCCAACATCGGAGGGTCGAACGAAGGGTCGGCCGAGGTTCAAGCTGAGGCCGAAGTCCAAGCTGACATAGCCCGGGATGTGTCTGACATGTCTTGGGTGTCGGAGACTCTTCGCTCTAACAGGAGCATTCTTACAGTCGGCCATGATGCCTTGCCCGACCTACGGAGCCGTCTTGAAGTCTCACCGGGCTGGAGGATAAGAGGCATGAAGGAGGGCGAAGATATCGCGACTTACTCTTCCAACTTCAAGTTCACGATGTATCGGCTCGTGTTCGAGAAGATGAAGATTACCCCTCCTTTTTCCGAATTCCAACGCGACGTCCTGCGCCATATTGGGGTCGCCCCTTCACAGCTTCACCCAAACGCATGGGCGTTTTTAAAGACCTTTGAAGTTTTGCTGACAAAGCTGGGTCGGCCGGTGTCGATGATGCTTTTCTTTGCTATCTTCGAGCTGAGCTGGCTCAGAGAGAAGGCCAACAAGGAGAAAAGGGAGCAAGTCTCCTTCAAGATGCAGAAGACCCACCACCGTTTTTTCAAAGCGTTCCAGGAGTCGTTGGGAGCGGCCTGGAAAAGTCAATATTTTTGGATCGTTCCTACCGAGGAAGCTGGGAAGACCGTTTGCGAGGTTCAACCGGACGGGATGCTAGGTCCCCCTTATTTCCCAATCATGTGGAATGAGGCTCATTTCTGCAGGCGACCGGGAGATTACATCTACACAGTGAAGGACCTGGGAGAGGCCGACCTGCAGACTTTGGAGATGATCAAGTCGCTGGCGGGCATGATGCGTCCAGATCCTAAGGGCGACATACCTTGCCGGCCCTTTGTCTTGTACGAAGGCTACGAACTGGAGGCCGAGATTGGTTCGCTTTTGAACTTTTTCGTCCTTATATTCTGTTGTTGCCTTTCTCTTTTTTTCTTTTAACTCATGACTCGTTATTTTGCAGAAAGAATGGCCGGCAAAAGCCGGAACCGCTTCGCTTCTGCCCCGAAGCCCGGGAGGGCTAAAAGATATGACACTTCTCGGCCGGGGGATAACCCCGAATCTTCCTCAAAAGTCCCCCACACCCCCAAGAGCCAAGGGAAGAAGCCGGTCGGCAGGCCTCGGTCGCCTCCTCCCAGTGCCGATCGCTCACCCAAGCGGGCCAAGCGTGACGTTCGGGTCCCGGCCCCTGCAACGGAGGAGATTCCTATCATCTCGCTCGAAAGTTTGGGCGCGGCCGATCTGGAGCAGTACAAAAGGAAACCCATGGCGCTCTGCGCTTCTCTCTGCATGGGGGTCGAGAAGGTCATGGCGGAGCTGGTGGCCGAATCTGACGGTAATTTTATTTTCTTAGTCTTATACTCTGCATCTTGCCTTTGTTCGACCGACTAACAGCCCTTCGACCTGAATTGCAGGAAAGGACAAGGCTTTGACCGAGGCGCAGCAGAAATACGACAAGCTCCTCCAGTCGAAGAAGGAGGCCCTGAAGCGGGAGGAAGACCGGGCCAAGCTGGCGAAGAGGAACAAGGAGCTTGCTGCTCAGGTCACAACTTTGAAGGGCGACCTTGAGGCCGCGGGAAAGCGAGAGGCCAGTTGGGTGGCAGAGAAGGCCGAGCTGGAGAAAAAGATCCTAATGGTGGCTCAGGCCGGTCAGGAGGCTGCAATCGAGCAATTTTACAACGCTCTTGGCCAGGCGCGGGTATTGAATACCGATCTGCAGATCAATTTCGATGACAAGATGATCAAGCCCACGCACTATGTTGACAACAATAAGATCATGCTTTGCTGCGAGAATATGACGAAGCGAGGGCAACGTCATTCGCCCGCCACCATTCTTTTTGAAGCCCGCTGCGGCGGTGTAACTTTGTAACTTTAACTTGCCTTCGGGCCTGACAATTTTTCTGCCTTTGTGCAGTTTTTCAATTCGTGGGCGCTCGGCTTCGGCCGGGCGTCCCATATTTGTAATGACAATCTTTACTTGCTTTTAATTACGCCCGTTCAAATTTATATTGCTATGTCTGCGTACTTCTTGCATTTATTCGCCTTATTCGTTTTGAACTTGTGGGCCGCTCGGCGGCCGCTTCGTGCTACTTCGATAGCGCTCGTTTTTGGTCGCTTTTCCTCGCGCGCCTTGTATGTTTATTTTTCTCTAAGTCTTTGAGCGTCTTTGAGCTTTAAGACCGGTCGGTCGTCATTCGCGCTTATTTCGAAAGCATACATTCTTTGATAGGTTTTAATACCCCAACGGGGCCTTGGATCGCTCGGCGACCTTCAATCAGGCCCTTTCGATGGCATTTAAGGTAGATCGTTTCGACGGCCTACCGCGATGGGTTATTACTTAACCGTTGGGCCATTTTCGATGGCGCTCGATGTAGATCGTTTCGACGATCTAAGGTTTGCGGGTTTTAACCCTTGGGCCATTTTCGATGGCACTCGATTGGGACCATTTCGATGGTCGCTCGGTTTAGATCGTTTCGACGATCTAACGTTGTTGGGCCATTTTCGATGGCGCTCGTTTGGGACCATTTCGATGGTCGCTCGATTTGGATCGTTTCGACGATCTAATCAACTTTGATAAATCTTCGATCGCTCCTTTGCCGCGGGCAATCTTGAGCGACCGGTCATACATTCTTGCGAGAAGGTAAGTAACACATCATATTTCTAAAGGTCAGGCCTCTGTAAAAAACCCAGTGGGAAAAAGAGCGCCTGCCTGCTTTTCATTCATAGGTCGGTCGTCCATTACACTCAAATTGTTCATTACATTCAAATGTGGCACCGAGCATCCAGATCAGTGACGTTGACTTGATGGCCTTCACCAGTGCTTCGAACATTTGGGCCAAGGTCTACCTCATCACAAATTTGTTGATACAGATCGTGGCACCGTCTTGCTGCCTCTAGGTCGGCCGCCAAGGTGACCACTTGGTCGTCTTTGCTGTAAAATTTCATTTTTAGATGCACCGTCGATGTAACGGCCTCTAGCTTACCCAAAGTCGGCCTACCAATAATACATTGATAGCAGGATTGGAGGGGGAGTACAAGGAACGCCGCCCCGACCGGCCCCTGCATGCAGTACTATCCCGTGTCATCATCACCAAACGTGACTAGCAGCTCGATCGTTCCCAACGGGTAGGTGGTCGCCCCATTGAAACCTGTTAGAGGGGTAGGCTCGGCCTGTGGAATTATCTCGCTCCGATCAACCTTTATTTTGTCAATCAAGTCTTCGAACATGATATCGGCCGAGCTACCTTGATCGACCAGGATTCTCTGCACCTCCGTGTTTGCCATGACAGCTCTGATTACCAATGGAACATAATTGTTTGGCCTGCCATCGTGCAGGTCGCTATCTCCGAAAGAGATGGGGGGTCTGTTCGAGACCGGTGGGACTGTTGATGTTGAACCGACCATCAGGAGCTCGTCCCACTTCTTCTTGGTGGCTTTGTTTGATTCTCTACGGTCCAAAGGGTTGCCACCGTGGATGACCATAGCAACGCTATGCGACCTGCGGATCGCGGGGCTTCTCGATCTTGGATCGGTCTTTCTCTTGGACGCTTGAAACAACTAGAGCGCCCTTTCCTCTGTCAGGATCAGTTTCTTTCTGCTTCACTTGAGGTCGGTCGCCTTCCTCTGACCTCACATACTTTCCCAACTTGCCTTTCTGAATAAGCTCTTCAATATCATCTTTGAGGGCTATACAGTCGTTAGTATCGTGCCCCTTACTCTTGTGGTAGCGGCAGTATCTTTTAGTCGGTCGTGCCCCCTTCTTGAGCACGAGTGGTTCAGGCCGCTTAACTCCCACAAACTCATTATTCTGACACTCGCTGTAGATCTGCGCAATAGAGGTGTTGAGTCGAGTGCGATGATCAAACTTTTTATCTCGAAAGTCAGGCCGATTGTCGCGGCGACCTTCATGTCCTCTGGCCGGCTTACTATTTTCTTCTTTAGGTCGTGCGCGGACGGCCTTTCTTGCTGCCAGAGTTTCTTCATACTGCATGTGGACGTTGGCCCTTGTTAGGAAGTGGCTGAGATCCTGGTAATGATTCAATGTAAATTCTTCGACGAACCGGTGGTCCGGTCGAATTCCACGCTTCAGATATTTCAACTTGTCCTTGTCTGACAAGTCACGGACGGACTCGGCCTCGGTGTTAAACCGGTCGATATACTGCCTCAGCGTCTCATTATCTCCTTGAACAACGGAGTCCAAGTATTCTTCATACCGATATTGGCGGTTTTGCGGTGTAGTGAGACGAGACAGAATATTACGATCAGTCGTCCCACGCGGAGGAGATGGAATTGGGTCGCAGAGACTCCCACCATTCCAATGCTCGGCCGCCCAGGTGGATCGGGAAAGAGCACGCATTTCATGGTCGGTCCCAATTCCCTATAGCAAAGCGGTAATTATTGAAGTAACGGAGATGCTTGTGCGGATCCCCTCGTACCAAACTCATTGAGATTGGGCGGCTTGCGGAGATCTCTCGGAATTTTGTAACGCTGATCTCCCGGAGAACGGGCGTGTTCATTCTCGAATGCCGTTCGACCCAAAGGGGTTGCATTGCGAGGCACGCCGCTTTGCCCGCATTCCATAGAATCCTCCGGACGGGTCGGTTTGGTGGAAGTGGTGGAGGCCTTACGGGTCGCTCGCTTTGGCCTCTCCTAGGCCGATCGCGAAACGCCCCTAATTCTTCCATCTCTGTAATCTTCCGGCTCTTCCACGAATCCCAAGATCTCGCTTCTCGACCGACGTGACCGGACGACTCATCGGAGGAATACACGGTGATCGGCGGCCGGTGTCGGGGCGGTAGCTAGAATCTTCATAGTCATAGGACATGGAACGGCGTCTCACGCTTTCTCTCTACTGGGGCGATCTGTGCCACCCCGCTTCTTCTTGCCGGGAGCGATGAGTGAGTGCTTCTCTGGCGAAATGCTCCTTCGAGGAGGAGCGGTGTCTTGCGGCCGGTCGGCGCGAGCGTAGGTTCTCCGTCTTCGCGCTCGCGTGGCGCCCGAATCGAACCTCTCGTCTTGAGAGATGAGCACCTCTCGGTCTGCGATCACTTGATTTTTGTTTTGCAGGAGCTGCAAAACGGCTCGAGTGACATGATCTGGTAGAGGTTCCTGAATGCCCGCTTCAACCAGCTCGGGCGGTAAGTCCCCCGGAACGGCCGGATGGATCTGCTGGAGGACCGGTCCACGACCGTTGTGCACCGAAGGTTCTTGTCGTGGAAGTCCTTGAGATTCGTGGATCGTGATTTCGCCCCGCCCCCGGTGCATTGCGATTCTCGCCGGAGGATTGAGTCGAAGCGCCCGCATCTGGGGCCGGTCGCGTGGAGCCATGAAGGAGGTAGGATAGCGCACGGGCCTCCCACTGTGGTCGCCAATTGATTCTAGTTCTTCCACTGTGGTCGCCAATTGATCGTACCTTGACCAATGAAGTGTTGAAGTAGTTGTTGCTTCGTTGAATGGGCCGGTCGTTGAATGAGTGAAAGGACCGGTCCTGGCTTCACGCGTTGAGCACCTCGGGTGGTACCTGCAAAGACACTCCGACGATCTAGTGAGAGGTCGCTCGGGCAGATAGCACAAGGTTAGATAACGTACCTGATGCCATATGCGAATGGCGTTATATATCTTTGCGAGGTCCGACCGTTAGCGAGATTTTCGGCCGGCGAGAATTGCGCTCCAAGCAGCGTGTTTGGGCCGATCGAGTTGGGCTGGGCCGCAGGTCCAATTGCTGTTGGCAGCTCTCGTATTTGCTAATACACCCAGGAACATAGTGGTTTCGGCCTAGAGGGTAAAAAATAGGGTTCATATGTGTTCTTGATTATTTCATGGGTTGATGTTGAAAAATGGCTTGATCTTGAATATGTATAGTTTAGGGTTTTGGTCTCCAAAATTAGGGCTTATGTTTGCTTTTGTTTTTCTTAATGTTTAGTGTGAATAAAATGAATGGTTTGATTTGATTGTTGCCTTGTAACATGATATGATGATTTAGGGTTTTATCTTGTGTATAGTTCTATGTGTTGATTGTGCAATTTATCAAGAAATAAGTGGATGTTTAGACCTAGTATAGTTTCGGCTTTGGGGCTGTTTTTGGTGCATATTTTGTGCCTAAAATGTGTTGCTTGATCTTGTGTACATAAGTGTGATTGTGTTAGTGTGTTTTTAACCTTTTACCACTCACTTATTGTTTACTTTACCACCTTCATTAACTTTTTACTTTACCACTTTTATTTTACCACTTCACTTAATTTTTACCACTTCACTTAATTTTTACCACAACATTTTTACTATCTCATTAAATAATTACCTCATGCGTTTTTACTTTACCATTCATTAAGTTTTTCTACTAAAAGTTTTACCATTCATCAATTTGCAAAAACACCTAAAACATTTATTCATTTGCAGTGCTAACTTTTTCTATCTTCATAAAATAAACCCCAAAACAATGTTTACCACTTTCAAGATAAGAACCTTGCATCTCATTTGAGTCTTATTCATTCACTTGTATTTGGTTATGAGCTTAGAGTTGATTGAAATGTTCTACTCATTTTCAAAAGTTCTTTTCCAAATCAAATTCTTTCCTAAGTGGTTTGCAAATCAAAAATCAAATGTTTTCTAATAAAAACCCTAAGGCATTTTTCATAAACAAAATCATTAGCCATCACTCGAAGCCGATGCTTGTTTGATCGTTAATGATGGAGTTACTAGTGGTAGTCACTCGAACTTGTTTGATTATCACGAAAGCTCCCACACCTTAATCAAATACAAATCAATTCAAAATCTAAAAAAACAATATGAGCTATTAGTGGTAGTTATCACTAAGACTCATTCTTTTCCAAAACAATTTCAGAAAAGATAATAAAACGTTGCGACTGGTGATCACTTGAGTAATTGCTCGACTGATTATCGGTTCCAACACTTTTCTTTCAAGCTAGTAATGAACGCCACTCAAAGCCATTGCTTGTTTGGTATTCATGAACGCTTGAGTCATATTTCCAAAACCCAAAAGATAAGATAAAGACAAAACACAGATTTTCTCAAGATTAAGAACCAAGAACTACGTAGCTTTGATCCCTCATCGCATTGAGGGTACGTAGGAGCGGGTCACATCCCGTCAAGCACACTTTCAAAAAATCACAAAGCCGTCTTCGGACGCAAAAGACCCAAGAACTACGTAGCTTTGATCCCTCATCGCATTGAGGGTACGTAGGAGCGGGTCACATCCCGTCAAGCACACTTTCAAAAAATCACAAAGCCGTCTTGGACGCAAAAGACCCAAGAACTACGTGGCTTTGATCCTCATCGCATTGAGTGCGTAGGAGAGCGGGTCACATCCCGAGCAAGCATACTTTCAAAAAATCACAAAGCCGTCTTCGGACGCAAAAGACCCAAGAACTACGTAGCTTTGATCCCTCATCGCATTGAGGGTACGTAGGAGCGGGTCACATCCCGTCAAGCACACTTTCAAAAAATCACAAAGCCGTCTTCGGACGCAAAAGACCCAAGAACTACGTAGCTTTGATCCCTCATCTCATTGAGGGTACGTAGGAGCGGGTCACATCCCGTCAAACACTCTTTTAAAAAATCTAAGTTTAGTTTCACTTTTCAAAAATCCCAAAAAGATTTCTTTCTCCCTCGTTTTCTAAAAAAAACTCTTTCAAATAAAAAGGAAAAAGAAAAGAAGTAGAACGAAATTTATATCAAATCAAACACTTCAAAACCACACATCGAATTAATGGTTCCCTTTCGGTAGAAAGGAGGTGTGGGGTGCTAATACCTTCCCCACACCTAACCGACCCCCGAACCTACATCTCAGAGTTTTCGAAAGACCAATTGCTTTCCAAAAGGTTTTCCTAATATTTTCCTTAATAAATGTTAGTGGCGGCTTCATTGAAAGATTTCTTTTAGAAAAGTTGTAAACGAGGAAGGTTCTCCCTCGGGGACTTTTTCGGGCGCAACAGCTGGCGACTCCACTGGGGAAAATTTTATTTTAAAAAAAATAATAAGTGGGTCAAACCTAATTAGTCCGATGTGTGGTTCAAAGTGTTTGATTTGAATTTTTTTTCGTTTTTACTTCTCCATTTCCTTACCTTTTTCCTTTTCTTTCTTCATATGCTTATAATTATGCATGCTTTCCCCCATCTATTATAATCCCTTCTTCTCTGCTCCTTTTCTTGAGGTAAGCTATATATGGTTGTTGATGACACCTTAGGTTAGTTCATTTGTTTTGAAGTGATGCTAAACCTTAGGGTAGATGACATGTTATTGTTTGCTTCTATCTGGACTGGTCTGGCTTTTTCCTTGCAGGTGGGGAGGGTAGATTTTAGAGAGTATGTCCTCAATCACACACTTTCACACCTTACATTTTGTATGTTATGAGTGGGCTCCTATACCCGGATCCAACAAACACCTAGGAGAGTGGAGACGATTAGTGTATCGTCATTCGAGACCTTTGTCATGCGATACTCATGAAAGTCTCAACCAGAGTATGCTTTCTCATGACGCTTCACACTTGGTAGTTCTCTACATTTGTGGATGTCGGCATGAGGATTCTCTAGCTCTGGTAGCCATTGTGAGGATGTGAATTAGAACTACATGGAAGGAACCTTTGAAGTTGCCCTAGAACTTAGGATTCCCACCTTTGTAGGACACGAGGACATATAAATTGTGTGTTGCATTGTAGTTTAGACATGTCTTTCCTAAAAAAAAAGAAGATTTTCAAAAAAAAAAAAAATTTAAAAAAAAAAAAAAAAAAAAGAAAAAGAAAGGGTTGCCGTTGTAGCCTTTTCTTTTGCCGTTCCGTACAAAGCGACATATGACCCACTTCATTTTCAAAAAAAAAAAAAAAAGGGAGTTACTGTTGTAGCTTTCCTCCTACCGGTCTATATGAAGCGGTGTACGGTCCGTACTTTCAAAAAAGGAAACCTGAGTTATCGCAAATAAAGTTTTTTTAACCTTGCATTTGCATAAAGCATCATCGTCATTTGCATACATCCCCGCATTGCATAAAACAAAAACTTGATAAAATTCATACATGCATTTTTTCTCTATCTCATTAAGGTTTGTTAGGAGTGCATTCTCCGCACGTGTGCATTTCCATTCACGAAGGCTTTTTCCCCTAATCGTCTCGAAAGATCCAAAAAATCGTGTCGCGTCTCATGCATTATTGTTTTCCTTTTTCACAAATCATGAAAAAATAATACATTAACATCTCATTTTGCATGCATTTTCACAAGAATCATATCTTTCCACGCACTAAAAATAATTGCTAGTATCATGCATTCCATTTCATTACATAAAAAAAAACAATTATCATCTTCATAGCATAAGCATTTCATTTATAATCAAAAAGAGGAAAAAGCTCCTCGCCAAGTTCATCCAAAACATGGCATTCATGCATAAGCATTATTTCAAAAAGGGACACAGTAGAACTACGTACGCTTTGATTCCTCAAGGAGGATACGTGGGAGCGGGTCCACCTCAAAAGCATAACAAATAAAAATTTCATTTTGAAAAAGTGTCTTTCTCACATCATTCGAAATGCATTTCATTTTGCATCAAAATCACAAAAACCTCTTAGAATAATTGCACTTTTCAAGTGATCATGTTTCCACGCATTTGCATATATAATGTTTTCACATACAATAAAGGTTTTGATGAGAGGCGAGACGCGGCTTTGCGAAATAGTCATTCTTTCAAAAAATAAATAGAAAAAATATAATAGAAAATAAAAAAATTTGCATCTCCTCCATTCCTCGATAAATGATCAAGAAGTTCGTCAAAATTCCTATCTGTCCTAATCGGTGTTAACTCTTTGTGAAACATGCCTTTAGTGAACATGCTTCGTCATTTCTTTCATCCATATGCTCATGTCATGTGTCCTGTCTTAAGGAAGAGAGTCAATTGGTTTGTCAACAAAGAACTTGATCCTCAAGATTCATGGCAACCAATCAAGGAAGCCTAGTGATTGAGAGTCTCGCAATTCAGTCCGATAATCCGATTGTGGAAGTCCTCAAGCGGCTAGTCCAAGGGAATCGAGCACTAGTCCAGAGAATCGATCGTTAAATAATAAAGTCGGGGTGATAGAAATGCGGATGGATGCGATAAGAATGCGGATGATCAAATGATGAACGCCCCGCAAGCTTTGAAAAATTGGGCCACTACCGGAAGCTCTCTGCAGTAGTAAACCCGGAGAGAGGTCGCAACCATCCTTCCTACCTCGGGACCCGCTGAAGTTGTGGATCGCTATTCCTCATCCGGGGATTGGGGTCAATCATCCCGCTCACACGCCCGGAGTTCTTTGATCCACATGAGGTTTCTCTTTTCAATGTGAATGGTGATCCTCAAGGTCACCTATTCGAGAATTCTCAACCCGAGATCGATTGCATGAATTGGAAAAGCGCTTGAAAACCATAGAGGATTCAAAAACCAAAGCTAAAGACGCCCGTGATCTATGTCTTGTTCGGACTTGGTTATTCCCCAAAGATGAAGGTGCTGGTCTTTGACCAATATTGTGGTACCAGGTGCCCAAATAGACACGTAACCATGTACGCCAGAAGGATGACCGCGCATACAATCACGACGACAAATCGCTCATCCACTACTTCCAAAGATCTGACCTAGCCGGCATCTCGGACTGTACATGCGATTCACGACCTCGACATCTACAGATTGGAAGGACCTTTCTAAGGCTTTCTTAAAGGAGTACGAATACAACAAAGACATGGCTCCAGATCGGATTCATTTTGCAGATATATGAGCAAGAAAGATCATGAGTCCTTTAAGGAATATGCTCAAAGATGGAGAAATACGGTGCCGCCAGTGAAGCCACCACCGATCGAGAAGGAAATAGTGTCTATGTTCATGGAGATTCTCCCGGTTGTTTTCTATGAGCGTCTGGTTGGAAGTGGGTCCTCAAGCTTCTCGATGTGATCAAAGTAGGGGCAAGGCTTGAAGTCGGGATGAAAAGAGGAAGAATTCCTGCGCAACCTCATCGCGCGCCAACAATGCTAGTGATTTGCCCGCAAAGAAAAAGGAGGAATCAATGCTATAGCGGGACAAGGAAAGTCACGTCGATGCGACCCCATTCCTATGTCATACATACGATTTATGCGGCTATCTAATCAACCATGGGTTGGTCTCTCCTCGTGGGATGAAGCCAGACCCAACCTCCATTCCCAAGAAGATACAATGCAAAGGCTGCTGTGAATTCCATTCGGTGCAATTGGCCACTCTAATGAGAATTGTCATCCTTTGAAGCAGTTGGTTCAAAATCTTATTGACACAAAACAGTTGACCTTTGATGAGAGAAGTGAAGGACTAAACCCTTTGAGATCGTGTGTCATCGGTAGGGATGGCGATGAGTTGAAGAGGATCGAGGTGTTGATCGTCAAGCATTTGTGTTTTCGTCATGCATTTTTATGTAATGCAATCCTCTGGCTCTGCCCAAGGCCTTAGGATATTTCAATAAGGGCACAGGTTTCCTTTTCAGCACTGTCATTAATAAAAGTTATCCTTTTCAGTCACTTTGGTTCAAGTTCGTCATTGCCCCTGTTTTATCATAATTCCATCCATGCATATTTGACTTTTGGCTCATTTTAACGCTTTAAGTCCTCCATGCTCAAGGCAAGTTTGAGGTCACTAATTTCCTTGTTAATATCATATTCTTTCATGCAAGTCCTTTAGAAAATAAAAATAACAAGAAAATAAGCTCACTAGTTTGAAAACCCGCAAAGGGCGGCCTAAAAAAAAAAAAAGCGCCCGGTGGATTGAAAACTCGCAAAGAGCGGTCCAGGCAAAAGTTAGGGCATAAAAAAAAAGAAACAAATGCAAAGAAAGGAGCAAACACATATAGATAGATGAACTGTTGTCATGTTTTACGAAAAATAAGCAATCGAATTTGAAATGAAGAATGGCCATCTCCCATACCACAAATCAAGAACCCAAAATCCCGAAAGTCCCTTTCTACCTACCTTAAGCCAAGAAAAACTAAACTCAAAAATATACCCTCAAATCACCCTAGACAAGGATCATCTCGGATATCAAAAAAAAAGCAGTGCATCACTTTTTATCACCACCCGAGTAAAAAAAAAAAAAAAAAAAAAAAAAAAAAAAAAAAGAGAAAAAAGAAAATCAAAAAAGGGGGATTCAAAAATGAAAATCCCAAAACAAAGGAAAACACAAAGAAATGTAAGTGGTGAGTGATACATGTTACCACAAAACATAAAAGATCCTTGTCTCAATAAACCTTCAAACACTTCATCATTCCCATACACCCTCCTTCCATAAACTGCAAACACTTCCTTTGACCTCGAAGATCCCGCCTCCACAAACCTTTAGCCAGAAATAAAACTTCCAAACACCTCATCAAGCCAAATAACTATCATAAATCATCGATCAACAGCCAACGCCGAATAAGACCCATCCTCCCCATCAACCCCAAGCGCTTCATTAAGCCCAATCATCCTTCCTCCACAAAACACAACAATTCCGGTCCATTCCGATCAATGACTGATTCTTTGTTGTTTTCTCAAATTTTAAATCTTAGGACAACTAAGTTTATCTGTCTACAATGTGTTTGCTCAAAAGAAAAAACAAACGATCAGAAAAAAGAAAGTTGATCAAGAAAATAAACCCTCGGGAAAAAGAAATGAGGGAATAAAAACAAACAGTTAGAAAAAAGAAAGCTAACGGAAAAAGAAAGGCTTGCACTTCAAACGCAGTCAAGCTGCGGTGAAACAAGGTTTAGTGGTCACCAAGTGAGGCTTCTTTCATACCAAAGGTCAAGGCATTAGTAGAGAACCAAAGGTTGGCACTGAGAACACCACTTAGATCCAAAAGTTGGGGCATTCTCTTCACCACCCGCCCACCCTGGTCTTGGGAAAGTCTGTTCAATTGCCCATCCCATGTCACTCCAGTTGTCAATACCTCCAAACAGTGGCAAGTCGTTCATTCATAGTTACCAAAAGCCTGAATTGGAGCAGTTTTGTCCTTGTTATGACTGGCGCAACATCAAACTTTATGGGTTGAGACCAAATCTCTTTTGCTTCACCCTTCATTTCGCCAAGAAAGCATTCCCAATTCATTATCTTCTACACCCCTAGTTGTTGTCACCACTAGACAGGGGCAAGCTATTCACTCATCAAAGACCTGAATTGGGGCACTCATGAGCTTTGGCAATAACCATGTCTGTCATTCCTTCACTTGCCATAAATGTCCATTCCAAGTTGACTGACTCATTCATTCACATTTGCACCTCTATGCATGCTTACTAGACAAATGCTTCAAAGAGAGAGAGCACAAGTTAATTACGTGACATCCAAAATTCGATCATCATGGAAAGAAAGAGAAAGCATAAACGAGCTTGTTTGTAAATAAAAACCTTGAGAACACCGGGGTTTAAATCAAAATTAGCTTTTTCAGAAAGAATGATCAGGATTCAACTTCACTTTTTGCATCCACAGTCTCGTGTCTCGTCATTACAAAAATGTTCATCAAAACCAAAAATTCATGTCATATCATGCATTAAAGCATTACATTTGCATCCCCACATAGCAAAATATAGAAAAGTTCTTTAACCGATTATCTTGGCGCATGAGGTCACCCAAAGTTGACCGCTTTTAGGGCTTCAAAGTGCTCACTTTGGATCCTTAGGGATTAGGTTGTATCTTTTAGGGCTTGATTGCTCGCCTTGATCCTTAGGGATTAGGTTGTATCTTTTAGGGCTTGATTGCTCGCCTCGATCCTTAGGGATTAGGTTGTATCTTTTAGGGCTTGATGCTCGCCTCGATCCTTAGGGATTAGGTTGTATCTTTTAGGGCTTCGGTGCTCGCCTTCATCCTTAGGGACTAGGTTATAATCTGGTAGGCTTAAAGTGTTGACTCTCAGCCAAAAACAAAAAAAAAAAGAGAGAAAAAGCAATAGAAGAAGAAAATCAAAACATACCATCCAAAGATTCCACTAAGATCATCGCATCACATGCATTCGCATAACCCGTCTTTGCATTGCATTTGCATCATATAGATATCTGTATTTCTTGGTAAAATTTAAATAAAGAGCAGCTAGCGGTTTGCCTCATGAATCTAGGCATTGCGATCTATTCATTACAGCATATGCATCAAAACATTACATTTGCATTTTGTGCATTCATCACATAACAAAAAAATGGTCCACGTCAGTTGCGCCATATTAATACTTGCATTTCATAGAGGAAAATAATAAAAAGCAGGAATCTTTTCATTGCATTGGCATCATATTAATGTTCGCCCTTCATAAAAAGGAAAAAATAAGATCATTGCATGTCATTCATCATTAGAGCATCACATTTTGCATTAGACATTTCATAGAAAAAGGGCAAAAAAGGAAAAGTTTTCCATTGCATGTCATCTGCCATCTCATCAAGGCACAAGAGCATTACATATTATCAAACACCAGAAATTTTGCATTAGCATACCTGAACAAATAAAGTCACGCATTACATTCATCAAGCATAAAACCATGCACTCATCAGACATAGAAAATAAAGAAAAGAGAAATTTAGGCATTTGCATTACATTCATCATAAGAAAAGGAAAAGAAAATAACAATCATGGCATTTGCATTGCATGCATTGGTTCTTTCTTTTCAAATTTGCAAATAAGTGGGAGAGGATAAACACCTCGGTGTTAATGCTCACCTTCGATTTCTAGAAAGCGCTTCCTAGTTAAGAGTTTAGAAAAAAAAAGAAAAAAAGAAAGGAAGAGAAAAAGGAAAGGGAAAGAGTTCAGAGGAAAGAAAGAGGCAAGAGGAAGAATTCGAGAGGAGAGGAGAAAAAGAAAGAGAAAGCAGAAAAAAGGAGAAAAGAGAAAGCAGAAAAAAAAAAAAGAAAGAGTTTAGAGAAAGGAAAGGAAAAAGAGAGAAACAAAAAGAAAGAGAAAGAGTTTAGAGAAAGAAAAGAGAGAAAGAGAGAGAAAAAGAAAAGAAAAAAAAAAAAGAGTCCAGAGAAGAGAGAGAAAAGAAAAGAAAAAGAGTCCAGAGAGAAGAGAGGAGAAAAGAAAAGGAAAAGAGTCCAAAGAAAAAAAGAGTCCGAAAAAAAAAAAGAGTCCAGAGAGAAGAAAGAAGAAAAGAAAGAAAAAGAGTCTAGAAGAGGAAAAAAAAAAAAAAAAAAAAAGAAAGAGAAGAAAAGAAAAGAAAAGAAAAGAAAGAGCGCCCAAGCACGCAAGAGAAGAAAAAAGAGCGCCCAAGCGCGGAAAAGAAGAAAAGAGAGCGCCCAAGCGCGCAAAAGAAGAAGAGCGCCCAAGCGCGCAAAAGAGAAAGAGCGCCCAAGCGCGCAAAAGAGAAGAGAGCGCCCAAGTGCGCAAAAGAGAGATCTCACATCTTATAGAGATTATATGCTCGCCCCAGATTTATAGAGATTATATGCTCGCCCCAGATTTATAGAGATTATATGCTCGCCCCCAGATTCAAGAAAATGTTTCCCCGAGTTGAGAATTCAAAAAGAAAAGAAAAGAAAAGAAAAAAAGAGAAGAGTAAAGAGAGCGCCCAAGCGCAAGAGAAACAAGAGAAAAAAAGAGAAAGAAAAAGAAGAGAGAGAAAAGAGCGCCCAAGCGCGCAAGAGAAACCAAAAGAGAAAAAGAGAAATAAAGAGAGAGCGCCCATGCGCGCAAGAAAAAACAAAAGAAAAAGAGAAACAGCAAAGAGAGCGCCCAAGTGCGCAAAAGAAGAAAAGAGAGCACCCAAGTGTGCAAAAGAGAGGTCTCACATCGTGTACGAGCAACGCGATGGACCGCAGCCCCATGCGAGGCGCAACGGAATAGTTGTATCAAGCCTAAGATCTGATGGGCCGTAGATTGATCTCAGATATCGATTCGGAGTGATAACGATCCCCTGATCGCTCGAAAGACCGGAGATTTTCGGGAAGAACGTGCTCCTCAAAGCTACGTGCAAACTCGGATTCGCCAAGAGTTCGTTTAAGGATTACAGGTTTTAGGCAACCTGGGCATTTTACCGCTTTTTGCACGCCAAGTGCCCATTTATCGCCAAAGACGCCAGGTACCCCTTTTATCTTTTTTGTCAAAAAAAAAAAAAAAAAAAAAAAAATTCGAGTTTCCCCAAATAGACAAAATTGGCATGATTTCTGAATTCTTTATTTCTATTTTATCTTCGAAATATGTCTTGCGCGATTCATATTTCTTGATAAAATCCAAATAAAGAGGGGCAGCTGTCATACCCCAATTTTGTCCGGCTTAGGTCAAAACCCTAATTTTCCCCAAAAAATAAATAAACAAAAGAAAAAGCATCATGCATTGCATTTAGGGTCCTAAAATTCATTTCAAAGTTTCTAAAATCATTTTTGGAGTTGAAATGCACCTTTTGGACGAACTAGGATTTTTTTAGGGTAAGGGGCATTTTGGTCATTTTTCGCAACAGGATAATTTTCTCGTCAAAAGTATGCACATACCAAAAGTACATTTTTCCTTTATCCAAGATAATTTTTGTACAAATTTTAGGGAGAATATCCTAGCCCAAAATAATTAAAATGCATTTTCCCTATTTTTATTGCATAAAAAATGCTAAAAGACCATTAAAAATTCCCCAATTATTAAATGACAATTTTTGTTTGTCTAGAATAATTGGGGAGAATATTTTATGGTGCCCAAAAACATGTAACACATTTTCAATAGGTGCATTCCCATTTTGCATGCCCAAAAATTCAAATTTCAAAAACAAAAAATAGGAAGTGTCCTCAATAAGACAAAATACCAAAAACAAGCATTTTTTTTATTTTTCTCCCTCCATGATCAGCTGATCATGCGCCACATACCCCCTCTCTCTCTCTCAAAATTCTTCTACACACTTCTTTTCTTATTCACCAAGTTTTGATTTGATCTTATCTTCACTTTTGCCCATTTTGGTAAATTATTCCACACCCTTACACTAACCTCTCCACCAACAAATGTCATCTTTCCCTTTTGATAACATTCCCTCACCATAATACCCTTAACCCTATTCTAGATCCTTCCCCATATGAATCACCATTCCAAAATTAGATTTTTGTTCACAATTTTTCCTTTCTTTTTGTTCATGCATGCGCCACCTTCACCCCCTCCTCCTCACACACTTGTGTTTTCTAAATACCCTAATCCATGTGACTAATAATTCTAGCCATCCATTCAAAAATAAAATCAAATCCTAGAGCCCATCAAAGATGAGAAGACTAAAATACCCTTAAACCTAAAAACCCCTATAAATAGATCCTCATTTCCCCACCTCACAAGTTTTGGACCTCTCCACTCTCATTTCTCAAAACCTAGCAACCAAACCCCCTCCTCTAACCAGCCCCAAAACCGTAGCCCTCCTCTCCATTCTCTCTTCCATTTTCTTCATTTTTCCATCACCAAACCTTCAACACTCTTGATCCTAACACTAAACCCCCTTTCAAACTTCCATAATCTTTCAAGTTCCATCAAGATCCTTCCAAGAAGAGGTGTTTGGCGCAAGGTTTAGGTTGATAGGGGCTGATCTTCAATTTTATTTTGCTTCCATTTTGTGTCTTTCTCCTTTTCCTAGCTAGTTCTAGAGGTAAACTTCTTATCTTTTGCATTCTCTTTAACTATCACCATGTAAATTCTTCTTCTACTCTCTCTTTTCCTTCTCAAAGGCTTAGAGGACTTGTTTCCAACATTATGACAAGGACATTGGGAGCCTTGGGTGTTGGCAATGAGTCCTTGGCCTAGAGAGGAATTTTTCTGTGTGTTTCATTATGTTGTTTGCATTTCACACTCATTTTCTCATGTTTTCCTTGCATACACTATTTTGATTGCATGATTTTGGAGTCAAATAACATCATTTCCCCATGGTAGTGGTTTCGGCCTAGAGGGTAAAAAATAGGGTTCATATGTGTTCTTGATTATTTCATGGGTTGATGTTGAAAAATGGCTTGATCTTGAATATGTATAGTTTAGGGTTTTGGTCTCCAAAATTAGGGCTTATGTTTGCTTTTGTTTTTCTTAATGTTTAGTGTGAATAAAATGTATGGTTTGATTTGATTGTTGCCTTGTAACATGATATGATGATTTAGGGTTTTATCTTGTGTATAGTTCTATGGGTTGATTGTGCAATTTATCAAGAAATAAGTGGATGTTTAGACCTAGTATAGTTTCGGTTTTGGGGCTGTTTTTGGTGCATATTTTGTGCCTAAAATGTGTTGCTTGATCTTGTGTACATAAGTGTGATTGTGTTAGTGTGTTTTTAACCTTTTACCACTCACTTATTGTTTACTTTACCACCTTCATTAACTTTTTACTTTACCACTTTTATTTTACCACTTCACTTAATTTTTACAACTTCCCTTAATTTTTACCACAACATTTTTACTATCTCATTAAATAATTACCTCATGCATTTTTACTTTACCATTCACTAACTTTTTACTAAAAGTTTTACCACTTACCAATTTGCAAAAATACCCAAAACATTTTCTCACTTGCATTTCCCACTTTTTATCTTCATAAAATAAACCCCAAAACATTTCTACCACTTTCAAAACAAAAACATTTCATTTCATTTCCTAAACACTAAAAACCCAAAACATTTTACCACTTTCTTACTTAAACCTTTTATCATTCCTTACCAAATTACTTTCACATTCATGCATCCTCATTCACACTTAGTCTATGTGACGCTCTCATGCATCCTCCTATGTTCATGTCCCTTGCTTCCTTTTATGTGCTAGTCATTCATTCACTTGTATGCTTTGCATCCATTCTTAAATGCTCATGCATCCCTTAACACCATGTCTTGCATTCAAACATGCATATTCATTCCTTGTATACCCATACATCCCTCAATATTATGTCTTGTATCCATTGTTGTATAATCATGCATTCATTAATATTGCATCTTGCATCATTCTTCACATGTTCATACACCCACATGTTAGCTTAATCATGTATTAAATTTGTTCTCAACAATTTGTGAATATTCTTTAGGATTGCTATACTTGTGTTCTTATTGTTGCCTTGGTTTGGATTTGAAAAGATTTGAAATGTTCTATTTCTTTTTCAAACTTGAAATCACTTGTTTTTCTAATAAAAAACCTAAGGCATCTTTTTCATAAACAAATCATTAGCCATCACTCGAAGTCATTGCTTGTTTGATCGCTAATGATGGAGTTACTAGTGGTAGTCACTCGAAGCCTTTGCTTGTTTGACTATTATGAAAGCTCCCACACATTAATTAAACAACAAAAACCTAATTCAATTTTCCTAAAAAATAATATGAGCCATTAGTGGTAATTATCACTAAGACTCATCCTTTTCCAAAACAATTTCAAAAAAGATAATAAAACGTTGCAACTAGTGATCACTTGAGCAATTGCTCGACTGATTATCGGTTCCAACACTTTTCTTTCAAGTTAGTAATGAACGCCACTCGAAGCCATTGCTTGTTTGGTATTCATGAACGCTTGAGTCATATTTCCAAAACCCAAAAGATAAGATAAAGACAAAACACAGATTTTCTCAAGATTAAGAACCAAGAACTACGTAGCTTTGATCCCTCATCTCATTGAGGGTACGTAGGAGCGGGTCACATCCCGTCAAGCACACTTTCAAAAAATCACAAAGCCGTCTTCGGACGCAAAGACCCAAGAACTACGTGGCTTTGATCCTCATCTCATTGAGGGTGCGTAGGAGCGGGTCACATCCCGTCAAGCACACTTTCAAAAATCACAAAGCCGTCTTGGACGCAAAGAACTAAGAACTCGTAGCTTTGATCCTCATCTCATTGAGGGTGCGTAGGAGCGGGTCACATCCCGTCAAGCACACTTTCAAAAATCACAAAGCCGCCTCTTGGACGCAAAGAACCAAGAACTACGTAGCTTTGATCCTCATCTCATTGAGGTGCGTAGGGCGGGTCACATCCCGTCAAGCACTCTTTTAAAAAAACCTAAGTTTAGTTTCACTTTTCAAAAATCTCAAAAAGATTTCTTCCTCTCTTGTTTTCTAAAAAACTCTTTCAAATAAAAAGGAAAAGAAAAGAAGTAGAAATAAATTTATTTCAAATCAAACAATCCAAACCACACATCGAATTAATGGTTCCCTTTCGGTAGAAAGGAGGTGTGGGGTGCTAATACCTTCCCCACACCTAACCGACCCCCGAACCTACATCTCAGAGTTTTCGAAAGACCATTTGCTTTCCAAAAGGTTTTCCAAATATTTTCCTTAATAAATGTTAGTGGCGGCTTCATTGAAAGATTTCTTTTAGAAAAGTTGTAAACGAGGAAGTTTCTCCCTCGGGGACTTTTTCGGGCGCAACAGTATGTCGCTCGGCGGCCTACCATCGATAGTTGGTCAAAATTGACCCTCGTTTAGGTCACTCAGTGACCTTTGTTCGGGCCAACTCGGCGGCCATGCGGTCGCCCCGTTATGTACGCATTTCGAGTGACCGATCGCTCTATATTTTGCTAATAACTTAAAACAAGAACTTAATAAAACACAAGAATTTAAAGAGCGGGCCTCTGTAAAAAACCCCAGTGGGGAAAAAGAGCGCCCGCCCGTCATTTATTCATTCAATAATTGGTCGATTACAAGTGAAGTGCTCAAACATAATACTGCTTTAGTTTATCACTATTCCATGTCCTGGGGATGATCGCCCCTTCCATTGTTTCTAATTCATACGCCCCACGGCCGGTCTTGTTGATGACACGGTACGAGCCTTCCCAATTTGGGGCGAGCTTTCCTTGATGTGCATTCTTGTTACCAACGTCCGCCCGCCTGAGGACCAGCTTCCCGATGGGGAAATCTCTTTTCTGAACACGGGCGTTGTATCGGGCAGCGACCTTCTGTTTGATCAGAGCTTCTCTAAGGGATGCTTGATTGCGCAGCTCTTCAACCAAGTCCAATTCTTCTCTTATAGATCGGCCGTTGTAGATCGCTGTTGGAGGGTTGGCCGTCCTCCAGTTCAGCTCGTTCATCACTATGGGAATTACGGCGTCCATCCCGTAGACCAGTTTGAAAGGTGATTCCCCGGTTGACGAATGGGGGGTCGTCCTGTATGCCCAGAGGACGGACAGCAACTCTTCGACCCAATTTCCCTTTGCTTCATCAAGTCTTCTTTTCAATCCACGTAGGATGACTTTGTTGGCCGCTTCACCTGCCTGCTCGTGCATGATGCTCGACCGAAGTGAAACGCTTTTTTCACTCCTAAGTCGACCAACATTTCTCAATTTCTCAATCAGAAATTGGGTGCCGTTGTCCTTTATGAGTTGTTGGGGAACTCCGAACCGGGCTAGGATATTCCGGCCAAATAACTTGTTGACTTTTGCCGAGGTTATGGTCGCTAGAGGCTCGGCCTCTATCCATTTTGTGAAGTAGTCTCATCGCAACGATTAGGAATTTGAGAACCGGTCTTTGGTGGGAAAGGGCCGAGCAAATCCATCCCCCGCCAAGTGAACGGCCAAGGTGAGGTGAGGCTTTGCAGTTCTGATGAGGGGGCGATATGAACATCGGCATGCACTTGGTATTTCTTGCATTTACAGTACTAGCTTCTTGGCGTCCTCATCCATGGTCGGCCATTAGTATCCACTCGAGCACTTTTTCGCTATGGACCGTCATACGATGGTCGCCACCACGTCCCCTCATGAATATCTCTTAAAACATGGTCGGCCGGCCGACGATAAGCACGAGGAGGCGCGGCAAGAGAATCCTCTTCTATATAGTTTCCCTTCGATCACAGAGTATTTGGTAGACCGTAACATTAAGGTCTTGGCCTTCTTTGGGTCGGACGGCTCTTCGCCCAATGTGATGTCGCGCAAGATGGGAGCGATCCAATCATCTTCCGCTTCGATGGTGAGGACGGCCCACGCTTGACTAGGCTTAGTTGAAACGCTCGGCCGAGTCAGGGTTTCTTGAATTAAACTTCTGTGGTTGCCCGGTGCCTTCGTACTGGCCAGCTTTGATAAGATGTCAGCCCGGACGTTTTCGGTCCTTGGCACATGTTTGACCTCAGCCTGGTCGAATTGCGGAGGAGCTCCCTTACCTTGGCCAAGTAGTTCTTCAATACTTCGTCTTTTGCATCATATAATTCTTGGATCTTGGAAACGACCAGCAAGGAATCTGAGTGTAGCTCTACTCGGTCGACGTTGAACTCCTTCGCAAGCTGCAGCCCGGCTATGCATGCCTCGTATTCAGCCTGATTGTTGGAGGTGTGGAATGCAAATGTCAAAGACACTTCCACTGCAAGCCCTTCTGAATTTTCTAGTATAAGGCCCGCCCCACTGCCTTTGTTGTTGGAGGAACCGTCCACATGCAATGTCCACATTGTGTCCGGCCGACCGTCTTGTGTTGGGGTCATTTCTGCAATGAAGTCGGCCAAAACTTGAGCCTTAGCGGCTGATCTGGACTCGAACTTGATGCCGAATTCACTAAGTTCCACCGCCCATTTGATCATTCGTCCTGCCAGGTCTGGCCGATGGAGGACCTGTCTTATGGGTTGGTCCGTCCTTACCACGACCTGGTGAGCCACGAAATAAGGTCTCAAACGCCGGGCGGCCACCAGTAGTGAAAGTGCTAACTTCTCGATCCTCTGGTATCTCAATTCTGGTCCTTGCAACACCTTGCTGATGAAACAGAGGCATCGGTTACTTTTTTAGGTCGTTCTCTCTCGACAGGGCGGCACTCAATACCTCTTCAGTTATTGCTAAGTACAAATATAGGGTTTCCCCCGGCTCTGGCTTGGTCATGATGGGCGGATTGGTCAGAGCCTCCTTCAGCTGCTCCAGTGCTCGCTGGCACTGGTTGGTCCATTCAAACTCTACTTCCTTCTTTAGGAGCTTAAATAGGGGGAGCGACTTGCAAGCGGATTTAGGTATGAATCTTGACAGGGCGGCGACCATGCCATTCAACCGTTGGATCTCTTTCTTTGTAGAGGGCGGCCTCATGTCGGCGACCGCCCTGCATTTGTCAGGGTTAGCCTCGATCCCCCTCTCTATAAGGTGAAATCCCAGGAACTTACCGGCCCTGACTCCAAAGGTGCACTTTTCTGGGTTCAGCCTTGGAGAATTCCTTCTTGCTTCTTCAAAGACCTCTCTCAGGTCGGCTGCATGATCCTGGTCGGCCTTGTTCATCATTCGCTGGTAGGTCGCCCCAGCGTTCTTCAGACCGAACGACATAACTTTGTATTGGAAATTGCCCCGATCGGTCATGAATGCAGTCTTGTGCCGGTCTGGAGGATACATCGTAATCTGATTGTATCCGAAGTAGGCGTCTAGGAACGACAGCAACTTGTAGCCCGATGCCCCATCGACCAGCTTGTCGATGCTCGGCACTGGGAAGGCATCCTTCGGGCATGCCTTGTTAAGATCTGTATAGTCGACGCACATGCGCCATTTGCCGTTCTTCTTCTTAACTAACACAACGTTGGACAGCCAGGTCGTGTATTTTATTTCCTCAATGAAATCGGCCTTGATCAGGTTGTCCACAGCCTGAGCTGCAGCTCGAGATTTCTCAGGATTTTGGGTCCGCCTCCTCTGGGCGACCGGTCTAACTGTTTCGTCTACAGCGAGCTGATGGCATGCAATCTCTGTTGGGATACCGGGCATGTCGGATGCCTGCGATGCAAACAAATCTGCATACTCCTTAAGGCAGGCTATGAGGTCCTGCTCGATTTGCTCAGGTAGGCCGCTCCCAAGCTTGACCGTCCTTTCTGGGTCGTCCCCCAGTTGGACGTCAATTAGCTCTTCGTGTGGCTCGGGCCTTTTTATCCTGTTCTTTAGCTCACGGGCTAAATCGTCGTCGTCGTCCTCTGGGTCGCTATCAGAATCATACCGGGCGTCCAAGTCAGCAAGATTAACTTGGTGTCTCTTCTTGCTGGTCGCATATATCTTGATACAAATAATGGCTCCGCTTGGCCGCCTCTAGGTCGGCCATCAGAGTTACCACTTGGCCGTCCTTGCTGTAGAATTTCATCTTTAGATGGACTGTTGAAGCAACGGCCTCCAATTTTCCCAAAGTCGGCCGGCCTATGATGCACTGATAGCAGGACTTGATGGGTAAGACCAGGAACGTTGACTTGACCGTTCGGTATTTTGTGCGTGCTCTTGTGTCATCTCCAAAGGTGACCAGCAGTTCTATTGTTCCCAAGGGGTAAGTGACCGCCCCATTGAAACATGTCAGCGGAGTTGGATCGGCCTGTGGAATGATCTCGCTCCGATCCACATTAAGTTTGTCGATTAGTTCCTCAAATATGATATCGGTAGAATCGCGCCGTCGATTAACCAATATACGGCGTACTTCCGTGTTGGCCATGACCGCCCTGACTACCAACGGGACATAGCTATTTGTTCTTCCGTCCAGCAAATCCTCATCTCCAAAAGAGATGGGCGGCCTACTCGAGGCCGGGCGTTCTGCGGATGTGGATCCAACCATCATGAACTCGTTCCACTTTCTTTTCAAAGCCTTCTTCGAATCCCTTTGCTCCAAAGGGTTTCCACCTTGTATGACCATGGCCACTTTCCGGCCTTTTGACATCCGGACGTCATCTTCGGAGGTGTCCTTGTCCGCTATTGCCTCTATGGTCATTTGTAGTTGTTACTTTACCTTTTGACTGAGGCTTCTGCCCCCCGGCTTTCTCTTCTGCTCGCTCGGCACCATCAGCTCGGGCATATTGCTTTAACTTCCCTTTCTGGACGAGGTCTTCGATGTCGTCCTTCAGGGCCATGCAATCATTGGTATCGTGCCCCTTGCTCTTATGGTACCGGCAGTATTTCTTGGTCGGCCGGGCACCCTTCTTGAGTACCAGTGGATCGGGCTTCTTGACATCAACAAATTCATTGTTCTGACACTCCGCAAAGATTTGGGCTATAGGAGCATTGAGCCTCGTCCGGTGCTCATACTTCTTAGGCCGGTATTCTGGCTTGCTTTCTCGGGGATTTTCTTGAGTCTTGCCCCGCTTGCTGTCATCTTCTCTAGGTCGCACTCGGGCGGCCTTTCTTGCAGCAAGAGTTTCCTCGTAAGCCATATGGTCGTTGGCTCTGCGAAGGAACGTACTGAGGTCGTAGATGTGGTTCAAAGTGAATTCTTCGACAAATCTATGGTCCGACCGGATACCCCTCTTGAGGTACTTCAGTTTGTCTTTGTCGGTCGGTCGCGCTTTGATCGGCCGGCCTCGATATTGAACCACTCTATGTACTGTCTCAATGATTCGTTGTCCCCTTGGATAATCGTATCGAAGTGCTCCTCGTGGCGATATTGGCACCGGTTGGCAGTGTAGTTTGCCAAGAAGATTCTGATCAGACCTTCGCAAGAGGCAATGGTGTGGGGGAATAAACGGCACTTCATAGTGGAACCCAACTCCCTGTAACTACAGTAGTTGTTGAAGTACCTGATATGCTTGTCAGGGTCGCCTCGCCCGTCAAACTTATTGAGGTTGGGTGGCTTCCTGAGATCCCTGGGAATACGATAGCGCCTAATCTCCCTTGTAAATGGGCCTTGGCCGGTCGGCAAGGGCTGCATAGTGAGGTAGGCCTCGCCATGCGGTATTCCATAGAATCCTCCTCCGGTCGGTGGTCCGTACATAGGAGGCCCTTGGGGTGATCGGCCTCTGCTTCTGATGGAGTGATGTCTCCTTGGCCTTCGTGAAATATCTCTGATTTCACCATTTCGATATTCATTCAACTCGTCATAGGGGTCCCACGAGCGGCTTCTAGAGCACCTGGAGCCAGAGGATTCACATGAAGAATATCTTGTAGAGGAACGGTCCGACTCAGGTTGGTATGGTGAGTCCGAATAATCATAGTTGTGTGAAGGGGAGCGGCGACTGCGCACGTTCCTGCGAGCGGGCGATCTGCGCGCCCGAACTCTACGAGCTAGCGAGCGACGAGAGGTACTTCCTCGATGGCGGACGGTCCTTCGAGGAGGAGTTCTGGCTCTTCGCGAAGGTTGAGTTTGGGCGGAGGGTTCTCCGCAGTCCGTCCCCTGACGAGCTGGCATGGATCCTCTTTCGAGCCGAGATATCAGATGGTCCCGGTTGGCTATGAGTTGGTTTTTACTTTGGAGCTACTGGAGGACGGCCTGGGTGACGTGCTCCGGTAAGGGCTCCAAGATTCCGGCTTCAACCAGCTCGTCCGGGATTCCCTGATGTACTAGTTCCAAGGCTGCACCTTGTCCGCCCTGGACTGAAGGCTCCTGGCGAGGATTGCCTTGAGATTCGTCAATTGTTAGAGGTACTCCCTCCGGGGTCTGCTGCGGACGAGCGTCCGCCCGCCGCGGGTCTTCTTTGTGTGGATGCCCGTGTAGTGATTTTCTTCGGGCCCATCTTCAAGGTGGGGTAGCGCTCGGGCTCCCACTGTGGTCGCCAAATGATCGTCCCTTGATCACCAAGTGTTCGTTGCCTGCTGCTCCTTCGTTCGGTCGCTGAGAGGGGATGAGGACCGGTTTTGAGAGCACCTCGGGTTGTAGCTGCAAAGACCTCTGACGCTCTAGTCAGAGGTCTGCTAACGGGCAAGGTATCACAACGTAGGAATTGCGTACCTGACAGTATGAATGGAGGTGGTCTTTATACCACTGGGGCGAGCTGGCCGTTGCGATAAATACGGCCGGCCGCCGAGAATTGAGGACCAAGACACGGTCTTGGGCCGTCCTGCTGGATTGGGCCGCTGGCCCATTGCTAACTGCACCTTGTATTTACTAATACACCCCGGAACAGGATACATCCATCTCATGTAACATGGGCCACACAATTGTGTCTCTCTAACCAGATGAACTATTAGATGAATCATTATGTTAAAAAAGGAAGGTGGGAAATACATCTCAAGCTCACACAAAGTGACAGCAATTTCTCTTTGCAATGTTGGCAACTTTCCGAGGTCAATCACTCTACTACAAATCGCCTTAAAGAAGAAACAAAGTTTGGTTAAGGTCTGACGCACTTTCTTAGGCAAAATGGATCGTATACCAATGGGTAGCAAATGCTCCATGAGAATATGACAATCGTGGGACTTTAGAGACTTTAACTTGAGGTCTTTAATCGATACAAGAGTCGCCACATTTGAAGAGTATCCTCTGGAACTTTAACTCCATGAAGAAACTCACGCAGAAGACGATCTTCTCCTTTCTAGATAGAGTATGAGTCTGGGAGGTAGATGTGTACGTGTACCTTTCTTTACCGGACCCAATTCAGGTCTCAAACCCATACTAACCAAATCCAACCTTGAGTTGATGGTATCTTTAGTCTTACCCTGGCATATTGAGTAAGGTACCAATGACACTTTCAAGACATTCTTTTCAACATGCATCACATCAATGAAATGCCTTACATATAATGACTTCCAAAGATGGCAACTCAAAGAAAATCGACTTTTTCTTCCACCCCGTTTGGCAAGCTCTCCCGCAAAAGGCTTCCCAAATATAATGTTCAAATCTTCCACCTTTTCAAATACACATTCGCCCAAAGGCGGGGAGCTCTACGTGTTTCAGTATTCCCATCAAATGCCTTTCTCCACAATAGATAGTGATGAGTTGATGGCAAAAATCTACGATGACCAAGATAGATATTCTTCTTACCATGTTCCAACCACATCCAATCTGTGTTATCTTCACATATAGGGCATGCACACTGCCCTTTGTTACTATACCCAGATAGATTGTCGTATGCAGGAAAGTCGTTAATTGTGCCAAAGATCATAGCCCTCAGGGTGAAACTTTCTTCTCTGAACCCATCATACACCTCTACCCCAGTCTCCCACATTTGCTTCAAGTCTTCAATTAAAGGAGCCAAGTATACATCAATATCATTTCCTGGTTGTTTGGGCCCAAAAATTAACAAAGACAACATCATATATTTGCGTTTCATGCAAAGCCACGGCGGTAAGTTATAAATCGCCAAAATCACAGGCCATGTACTGTGGGAGCTACTCTGGATACCGTGCGGGTTAAATCCATCAGCAGACAATGCAAGGCGTAGGTTTCTCGGGTCATCCCCAAAATTAGGATACTCAAAATTAATTTTTTTCCATTGCGGAGAATCTGCCGGGTGTCGTAGCATACCATCTTTAATCCTTTCATCCTCATGCCATGTCAAGTGTTTTGAATCTTCTGAACTACGATACATGCGCCTAAATCGAGGAATTATAGGAAAAGCGTGTATCTTCTCATAGTTCAAGCCAATAGACCCCAACATTTGCTTTGCATCATACGTCCGAGAAGGAAACACATTATCATTCGGCAACATTTCTTTCAGAAGTGCGAGTAAATCGGTAAAGCTCTTATCCGTCCATCCGTGGCGAGTTTTCAAGTTATACAACTTGATCACGACCAATAATTTTGTGAATTCAAGTACAACCCGCTGCGTACAATGGTGTCTCTCGCATCGCTTATCAACTTCTCAAACATTTCAGGACAATCATTAAGATCCTCTTCAACCACCTTTGCCATCTCTTCAAATTCGTTCGCATCAAATGAATGTGTCCTTGTCAACCGGCGTGCATATATCTCTTACTAATATCATTCATATTTGAAGATTCACCTTTTTCTCACCGTGCATTATCCAACAAGTGTAACTTTGATCAATTCCATTCGCCTTTAAATGTCGTACCAACTCCTCTGCGATGAATCGATTTTACATAACAACACCTTAAACAAGGACATTTCATACCACTAGAAGTCCCTAAACGTTCAACAAAGACAACTCACAAAATAATCCACTCCAGCGTCATACTCCTTGGACAGACGATTGGCAGACATCCAATTTCTATCCATAATTTCCAAATATTTATAATAAAATCCTGAAAAGAGAACTTTAACATATGACCCATCAAGCAATTCGAATATAATGAAGAATCAATTCATATAAAAAACAAACAAAATTTCCTCTTTTAAATTTTTTTCAATTCCACTCCTTATTTTCCCAAGCTATATCTATCTCATATTCTATTTCTATTTTCGGTCCTTTGGTCAAGACAAAGGAACCATAGTCTAGTCTTCCAAATAATTAATGAACTTAATTTATGTGTAACAAAAAGAGGCTAGTGGTAAAAAAAAAAGAGTCTAGTGTGCACAAGTGACAAAACTAATATATTTCTAAACTAGAACCCACATTTAACATCTAACAAATTTCCTAATTGTAATTTACAAGAAAAAATTGCAAGAGACTATTGTAATTAGAGAAAGGAACGAAATTAATAAAGGAACCCGAAACAGAGAAAGGAACAGAAAACTCACCAATGTTGTCTGAGTGAGAGACTGAGAAAGATGATGTTCACTGAGAGAGATGATTTTCGTTGAGAGAGATGATGTTAATTTGCGTTGGGTGTTAGAATTTTGGGTTTCTGGGTGAGGGATTTTGCGTTTCTAGGTGAGAGTGTTCGCTGAGAGAGGGAAGTAGCTCATGGGAAATGAAAAAAAATTATTTAACCATACCTAGAGTTTTATGAAAAACGCTAGGGATCTATCTAGCGTGTTTTCTAAATACCTAGCGTTTTGAATAAAAGCGTTAGGGATCTGTCTAGAGTGTTTACTAAATAACTAGCGCTTTCTAAAAAACGCTAGGGATCTATCTAGCGTGTTTTCTAATTGGCTAGCGTTTTGATAAAAGCGCTAGGGATCTGTCTAGCGTGTTTTCTAAATACCTAGCGCTTTTTAAAAAACGATAGGGATCTATCTAGCGTGTTTTCTAATTGGCTAGCGTTTTGAATAAAAGCGCTAGGGATCTGTCTAGCGTGTTTTCTAATTGGCTAGCGTTTTGAATAAAAGCGCTAGGGATCTGTCTAGCGTGTTACCTAAAGGGTAGCGTTTTACCTTAAAACGCTACTAATGATGTAGCGTGTTATTAAAATGGGTAGCGTTTTTTTATAAACGCTACTAAAGGTGGCGATCTCTTTTTACAATTCTGGCGTAGTGTTTAAAGACAAAAGTCACACATATTAGATCAAGCCATAACACAAACAGTTTAAAGTTGGAGCATAAACAACAGCCCAATCACACAGATTAGATGAAGTCATAACAAAATCAGATAAAAGTTGTAAAATAAACAACAACGGATAATAACATTATCCATATTCATCAAATGTAACCATAAAAACTTAACTTGTAATACCATCTTACCGGTTCGAGGGATTAGTCTCTAGAGTTGCGTTAAACCAAAAAAATGTACACATGAAAACTTAACTCATAATTAAAGAGAAAAGAAGAACATAATTAAAAAGTGAAACACGTACGTAGGTCTCATGCAGAGATTGATTTAAAAGTAAATATCAATTTAATTATGCTTCTAATACTTATTGATACGAAATTATCTAAATAAAGAAGAAAATACCAATTTGGACATCTAATTTTTTTTCAATATTCTAAAGTACCCCAAAACACACTGCCAAGAATCATGTAACACCTCAATAATTTAATTAAATAATTGATTAAATTATTTGAAGTGTTGCACTAAATTTAATTACATTGAGTTAATATGTGGTAATTATTTTATTGTGCTAGGGAGTGGTGGAAAGCTACTGGAAGGGGGTGTAAAAGGCCCAAACCGTTTGAGCCCAATATATAAATAGACCAAGGTTAGTTGCATCGGAAGGAAAAGAAAAACAAAACAACGAGTAAGAGAAAAAACATAGGGTTTGCGCCAGTGGGAGAGAGAGGAAGGAGAAGAGAGAAATTTCTCAAGTTTGCTCAAGGTAAGGGTTTTGGTCCTTTCTTTCTCAATTTTTTTTCCCTTTTCCTGTTGTAGTGATTTTCAATCACTCATTGCTTGTTGTTGTGGTTCGCAAGTTGCTCAAGAAGGAGCACCCATCGTTGATTTCGAAGGAGAGGAAGGGAAAGCTTGCGATTTGGGTGATTTTTGGTGTTAGTGGAGTCCTACGATTTAATTTAAGGTAAGGGTGAGCGTTTCATCTAACATAATGGGATATATGATGGGTTTTGTTGGGTTTGGATGTCGTATGATGTATTGTTGTTGTTATCACGTGATTAAAATTATGGGATGGTGAATTGAGTTTCGAATTGTGTGAGTTGATGGGGTTAAAATCGATTCCCATGTTGTTATTGATTAAATTGTTGCTGTTTTGCCTTGTTTAATTAGGCGTGGTGGTTGATTTAATTGGGTATAGTGCTGATTTTCTTGAAAATGCAAGGTGCTGTTTTTGGTGAATTAAAATTGTTGCTGTTTGCTTTGTTAAATCATGTGTTATTGTTGTTTTTAAGTGGAATATAGTTGCTGTTTTTCAGAAAAATATAAGGTGTTGTTTTCATTATTAAATTGTTGCTGTTTGTTAACAAATAATGGATGTTTTTATGAAAATATATATAGTGCAGATTTTTATAATTGAGTGTAGTTGCTGTTTTTATGAAAATATATATAGTGCAGATTTTTATAATTGAGTGTAGTTGCTGTTTTTATGAAAATATATATAGTGCAGATTTTTATAATTGAGTATAGTTGCTGTTTTTATGAAAATATATATAGTGCAGATTTTTATAATTGAGTATAGTTGCTGTTTTTATGAAAATATATATAGTGCAGATTTTTCTAATTGAGTATAGTTGCTGTTTTTATGAAAATATATAGTGCAGATTTTTATAATTGAGTATAGTTCTGTTTTTATGAAAATATATAGTGCAGATTTTCAAAAATTATAAGTTCTTTGTTTTGTCACTAAAATCAATGCTATTTTACTTAAATATATAGTGCAGATTTTCAAAAATATAAGTCGTTGTTGGTTATTAAATTGATGTTGTTTTATGAACACAAGTTCTTTGTTTTTTCGAGAATAGGAGCCTCTGTTGTCTCTAATTTTGTTGTTGGTCAAGGACCGAATTTTTCGAGCTTGTTTTATGATTGAATGGCCGTAAGAGGTTATACTACTAGTGAACTCCTTGACTATGGCTAGACCGGGTTTACCACTAAGGCCGAATTTCTTTCATCGTGTATTTACAAAGGCATCACCGAGCCTTGCAAATGTGGCCAATGCCTCTTGCGAGTAGTACCGATTACTGAGTAATCCCATAGTCAATCGGTTTACTATTCTATAACCCACAAAACTAAAAGATAAGTGATCGATGATGATGTGTTATTTAATGATTGTGATGTGAATGATTTAATGCACTCTCACGAGTGTTTTATGATGATGTGTTGTTTAATGAGTGTGATGTGAATGACGAGTACACTCTACGAGTGTTTTATGATGACATACCTTGAGTGGTTATTTATTTTATGATGATGATGGTAAGTACCCCGAGTGGGTGTTGGTTGAATTGCACATGTGTTATAGGATTTCATGGCATGTGCATACTATGACTTATATTGATGATGTTATGCCTTGAGTGGTTCTCTTCTATAATGAAGATATGCCTTGAGTGGTATTTAAAGATGATATGGTACCATCATGCATATGCCGCGTGTGGGTTGCATCTTCATACATAAACATAATTGTGAGTGGTGCTGTTGTGATTTGAGCTAGTGTTGTGTAATTATGATGTGGTGATGATACCTTGTGATTGTCCCTTCTTATTACTCTATTGTGTATCTGATTATGTTCCTTTGAAATTCTCACCCCTTCTGCTTGGAATGTTGCTCCATTGTGGAACGCTTCAGTACCCACGAGTGAAGGACTTGCTCTGCCTTATTCTTTAGTTTTGGGAAGTATTGTTGTGTCGCTCTCTGATACTGTAACACCTAGGGGCGTGGAGTTGGATAATTTATTAGTAGTTGTATGCTGAATTTTTATTTGTTATATTGAGACGTGTTTGAGGGCATTTGGTGAGTCGGTGTTTCGGCCGTTGCGATTGTGTTTTATGAGAATGGGATTTTCCATAACATGATGTTTGATTGCACAAATTGAAGAGTGCATTATTTGATGAGTTTTAATGAAGTGTAGCATTTCTTTTCTATCAACTAACGAAATTTTATTGTTAAGAAAAAGGAATTACTCTGATAAATGACACATAATATAAGGGTAGAAAAGGGGTGTTACATTAGTGGTATCGAGCGATTCGATCTGTCCGTACGGTGGTTGAGTCATCAAGTTGAGTAACATTTGAGCTTTGTTACTCGTTTTTCGATTTTTGTTTTCTCGTTTGCGGTACTAGAATGGCGGGGCGGAACGATGTCGCACTTCTTCGCTGCGGCGGCTATTCTTTGGGGTTGTGGGTAATGCCACGGGTGATGGAACACGTGATCCGCCACGCGTTCAGCGTGAGAACCCTCCTACTTTTGAAGGCGGGTATAATCCTCGATGGTGCCCTTGAGTGGCTAAGTGAGATGGAGCGGATATTCCGTGTCATGGATTGCACCGATGCTCGTAAGGTTCGCTATGGCACACACATGTTGAAGAAAGAGGCTTATGATTGGTGGAGAACAACTAGTCGGGGTTGACGATCGCCAATGAGGCGATCACGTGGGCGATGTTGAGAGGAGTTCGGGAGGAAATACTATCCTAAGATGTCCGTGGAAAGAAAGAGGTGGAGTTTTGAGACTTGAGCAAGGTAGCATGATCAGAATCGAGTATCTTTGCAAAATTTCTTGAATTGTCCAAGTTTTATCCACACTATGATGGAGAGGGTCTTGAGTTCTCCAAATGCATCAAGTTTGAGAACGGGTTCATGGTGATATTAAGAGAGCCATAGGGTATCAGCAGATCCGAGTATTTCCGTTGTTGGTTAATAGTGCGAGAATCTTTGAAGAGGACAATAATGCTTTCACTAGAGCTATGAAGGAAAAGCAAAAGAATTTTTCGGCCTGGGAAAGCCATATGAGGTGCATCTTTGGTAAGGGCAAAGGGAAGTCTGTTGGTAAATTTGTTGGTGGGTCTAAGCGAAGTGGGGAGATCTGCTGCGGCCAAGGTTACTTGTTACACGTGTGGAAAGCGCAGCCATAAGAGTCCGTTTGTCCAAATAATGAGAAAAGAGATGTTACAGTGTGGAAAAGAGGGACACATGGCTTCCAACCGTGATAGGAAGGAGGTGTTGTGCTTCAATTGTGGGAGAGTGGTCACATCGATTACCACGGTGTCCAAAGCCAAAGAAAGAGAGTCCACCGGGAGAGTTTTTGCACTTTGGCGAGTTCGGAGGGGACCCAATGCGATTAAAGGTACATGCTTCATCTATGGTACACCTTTAATTGCTATTGTTGACACTGGTGCTACGCACTCTTTTATTATTCATTTTGTCTTTGAAAAGTTGAAATTAGTGTTATGCATTATGGAGAGAGGGATGGTTATCGACACTCCACGGCTAAAGTCCTGTAACTACTTCTCGATGTGTGCTAGGTGTCCTCTGTCGGTCTTGGCGAGAGATTTTCTCGTTGATCCGATTTGTTTGCCTTTGGGTGGGTTAGATGTGATTACGGGCATGGATCGTTAGTAGATAACCATGTGCACATCAACCGCCCTAGTAAGTCTCATAGTTTTCTTCTTCTGAGAGGAGGAAGAGTGCGCTTTCTTTGTCTGTGAGCAATTGCGCGGTAATGAAAGAGGTGGTCGGTTGTTTGCTTTGATGGCGTCCATGTCTGCTGAGAACCAAGCCGTGGTTGATGGGTTGCGGTGGTGTGTGAAAACCACGAAGTGTTTCTGATGAGATTCCTAGTGTGCCCCCGAGAGAAGTTGAGTTCGGATTGAGCTTGTGCACAGTACTAGGCTCGTGTCTATGTGCATGCACTGCACTGATGTCGGCTTACGAGTTATGCGAATTGAAGAAGCGATTAGAAGAGCTTCTTGAGAAGAAATTTGTGAGGCCTAGTGTGTCACCATGGGAGCTCGATTATATTAGTAAAGAAGAAGGATGGGAGTATGCGTCGTGCGTGGACTACGACACCGAGTTGAATAAAGTGACTATCAAGAATAAGTATCCTCTCCCGAGGATAGATGATCCGATGGATCACCGGTGGGTGCTAAAGTGTTTAGCAAGATTGACTTGAGGTCCGGTATCACCAGATTAAGGTGAAGGATGAGGATATCCGTAAGACAAAGATTCGAGAACAAGGTATGGGCATTATGAGTACTCAGTAATGCCGTTTGGTGTCACAAATGCACCAGGGGTGTTTATGGAGTACATGAACCGAATTTTCCATAGCTATCTGGATCGGTTTGTGGTGGCCTTTATTGATGATATTTTGGTGTACTCAAAATCTGAGGAAGAGCATGCAGAGCACTTGAGGTTGGTGCTAGAGGTCTTGAAAGAGAGGAAGTTGTATGCCAAGTTGTCAAAGTGTGAGTTCTGGCTAAAAGAGGTAAGCTTCTTGGGTCACATTATCTCTGGTGATGGTATAGCTGTGGATCCAGCCAAGGTTGATGCAGTGTTGCAGTGGGAGAGCCCAAAGTCTGTGACTGAGATCAGGAGTTTCTTGGGGTTGGCTGGTTATTACAGGAGGTTCATTGAAGGGTTCTCTAAGCTAGCCCTTCCATTGACTCGATTGACCTGTAAGGGAAAGGCATTTGTATGGGATGCAAAGTGTGAAGAGAGCTTCCAAGAGCTAAAGAGGAGGTTGACCACGTCTCCAGTGTTAGTGTTGCCTGTGCCAGAGCAACCATTCGTTGTGTACTGTGATGCTTCCAAGATGGGTTTGGGAGGTGTATTGATGCAGGATGGGAAGGTGGTTGCTTATGCGTCCCGACAGTTGAGGACCCATGAGAAGAACTATCCTACTCATGACTTAGAGTTGGCGGCGATTGTGTTTGTGTTGAAGATTTGGAGGCACTATCTCTATGGTACTAGATTCGAAGTGTTCAGTGATCACAAGAGTCTGAAGTACTTGTTTGACGAGAAGGAGTCGAATATGAGACAGGCGTTGGTTAGAGCCGTTGAAAGATTACGATTTCGGCTTAAACTATCATCCCGCAAAGCTAATAATGTCGTGGTGATGCTTTAAGTCGGAAGACTTTACATATGTCAGCAATGATGGTAAAGGGATTGGAGTTGATTGAGCAATTCCGTGATTTGAGTCTGGTTTGTGAGGTGACACCGCAGAGTGTCAAGCTGGGTATGTTGAGGATTGATAATGACTTCTTGATTAATATCAGAGACGCCCAGAAACTGGATGTGAAACTGGTGGATTTGTTGGTTGCGGGTGATCAGGCAGTGGATGGGGATTTCAGGTTGGATTCCCAGGGAGTATTGAGATTCGGGACGGGATATGTGTTCTGATGATGTTGATATGAGGAGAATGATACTTGAGGAGAGCCATAGGAGCAAGTTAAGTATTCATCCAGGTGCCACGAAAATGTACCATGATTTGAAGAGACTGTTTTGGTGGCCTGGTATGAAGAAGGATGTAGCACAATTTGTATACGCATGTTTGACTTGCCAGAAGTCAAAGATTGAGCACCGTGGTTTGCCGTGGGGTTGATGCAACCGTTGGAGATTCCGGAATGGAAGTGGGACAACATTTCCATGGACTTTGTGGATCGGTTGCCAAACACCGTGAGAGGGTTTGACTCTATTTGGGTGATTGTGGATAGGTTGACCAAGTCTGCTCACTTCATTCCTATCAACATCACTATATCACGTGCCAAAGTTGGCTAGAATATACATTCGGTGATTGTGAAGCTTCATGGGGTTCAAAAGAGTATTGTGTCGGATAGAGACCCGCGGTTTACATCGAGTTTTGGGGAAGCTTACGGGAGGCTTTGGGGTCCAGGCGAGGTTGAGCTCGGCTTATCATCCTCGGGCCCGATGGTCGGGACAGAGAACCATCCGGTCTCGGAGGATCTTACGAGAGCTTGTGTCTTTGGAGCGAGGAGGTGCGTG
Source organism: Oxytropis ochrocephala (assembly GCA_020916435.1). Classification (NCBI taxonomy): domain Eukaryota; kingdom Viridiplantae; phylum Streptophyta; class Magnoliopsida; order Fabales; family Fabaceae; genus Oxytropis; species Oxytropis ochrocephala. The sequence goes on from CM037093.1 coordinate 49,727,153, forward strand.
GGATACACACCTTCCACCGATTGAGTTCACTTATAATAACAAATTATCACTCGAGCATTGGGATGGCTCCTTTTGAGGCCTTCGTATGGGCGGAGGTGCGAGAACTCCTTTGTGTTGGCATGAGTCCTGTGAGAGTGTTGTTCTTGGACCGGAGTTGGTTAGGAGACGGCCGAGAAGGTGAAAATGATCGAGAGAAGATGAAAGAGTCCCAGAGCCGGCGTAAAAGTTATCATGATAAGAGGAGGAAGGACTTGGAGTTTCAGTGGTGAGCATGTGTTCTTGAGGGTCACGCCTATGGCGGTGTTGGGCGTGCTCAAGGCAAAGAAGTTGACTCCAAGGTTTATTGGACCGTGCGGATCACCGAGAGGTTGGAAAGGTTGCTTATAGGGTGGCCTTGCCACCCAATCTTTGGAACTTGCGATGTTTTTCACGTGTCACGGCTTGGAAGTATATTCCGGACCGTCTCATGTGATTCACATGGATGATGTGGAGGTGCGTGAAAACCTCACTTGTGGAGACTATGCCGGTGAGGATTGATGATAGAGAAGTGAAGGTGTTGAGAGGAAAGACATTGCCTTGGTCAAGGTAGTGTGGTGGGAGGCTCTTTGGTGAGAGTATGACTTGGGAGCTAGAGAGCGGGGATGAGGAGTCCTATCCCGAACTATTTGACTTTCAGTATGAATTTCGAGGACGAAATTTCCTAAGTGGGGAGAGTTGTAACACCTCAATAATTTAATTAAATAATTGATTAAATTATTTGAAGTGTTGCACTAAATTTAATTACATTGAGTTAATATGTGGTAATTATTTTATTGTGCTAGGGAGTGGTGGAAGCTACTGGAAGGGGGTGTAAAAGGGCCCAAACCGTTTGAGCCCAATATATAAATAGACCAAGGTTAGTTGCATCGGAAGGAAAAGAAAAACAAAACAACGAAGAGAAAAAACATAGGGTTTGCGCTGGGAGGAGAAGAGAGGAAGGAGAAGAGAAATTTCTCAAGTTTGCTCAAGGTAAGGGTTTTGGTCCTTTCTTTCTCAATTTTTTCCCTTTTCTGTTGTAGTGATTTTCAATCACTCATTGCTTGTTGTTGTGGTTCGCAAGTTGCTCAAGAAGGAGCACCCATCGTTGATTTCGAAGGAGAGGAAGGAAAGCTTGCGATTTGGGTGATTTTGGTGTTAGTGGAGTCCTACGATTTAATTTAAGGTAAGGGTGAGCGTTTCATCTAACATAATGGGATATATGATGGGTTTTGTTGGGTTTGGATGTCGTATGATGTATTGTTGTTGTTATCACGTGATTAAAATTATGGGATGGTGAATTGAGTTTGAATTGTGAGAGTTGATGGGGTTAAAATCGATTCCCATGTTGTTATTGATTAAATTGTTGCTGTTTGCCTTGTTTAATTAGGCGTGGTGGTTGATTTAATTGGGTATAGTGCTGATTTTCTTGAAAATGCAAGGTGCTGTTTTTTGGTGAATTAAAATTGTTGCTGTTTGCTTTGTTAAATCATGTGTTATTGTTGTTTTTAAGTGGAATATAGTTGCTGTTTTTCAGAAAAATATAAGGTGTTGTTTTGATTATTAAATTGTTGCTGTTTGTTAACAAATAATGGATGTTTTTATGAAAATATATATAGTGCAGATTTTTATAATTGAGTGTAGTTGCTGTTTTTATGAAAATATATATAGTGCAGATTTTTATAATTGAGTATAGTTGCTGTTTTTATGAAAATATATATAGTGCAGATTTTTATAATTGAGTATAGTTGCTGTTTTTATGAAAATATATATAGTGCAGATTTTTCTAATTGAGTATAGTTGCTGTTTTTATGAAAATATATAGTGCAGATTTTTATAATTGAGTATAGTTCTGTTTTTATGAAAATATATAGTGCAGATTTTCAAAAATTATAAGTTCTGTTTTGTCACTAAAATCAATGCTATTTTACGAAATATATAGTCAGATTTTTTCAAAAATATAAGTTGCTGTTGGTTATTAAATTGATGCTGTTTTATGAACACAAGTTGCTGTTTTTCGAGAATAGGAGCCTCTGTTGTCTCTAATTTTGTTGTTGGTCAAGGACCGAATTTTCTGAGCTTGTTTTATGATTGAATGGCCGTAAGAGGTTATACTACTAGTGAACTCCTTGACTATGGCTAGACTGTGGTTTACCACTAAGGCCAGAATTTCTTTCACTGGTGTATTTACAAAGGCATCACTGAGAGCCTTGCAAATGTGGCCAATGCCTCTTGCGAGTAGTACCAGTTACCTGAGTAATCCCATAGTCAATCAGTTTACTATTCTATAACCCACAAAACTAAAAGATAAGTGATCGATGATGATGTGTTATTTAATGATTGTGATGTGAATGACGAATGCACTCTACGAGTGTTTTATGATGATGTGTTGTTTAATGAGTGTGATGTGAATGACGAGTACACTCTACGAGTGTTTTATGATGACATACCTTGAGTGGTTATTTATTTTATGATGATGATGGTAAGTACCCCGAGTGGGTGTTGGTTGAATTGCACATGTGTTATAGGATTTCATGGCATGTGCATACTATGACTTATATTGATGATGTTATGCCTTGAGTGGTTCTCTTCTATAATGAAGATATGCCTTGAGTGGTATTTAAAGATGATATGGTACCATCATGCATATGCCCGCGTGTGGGTTGCATCTTCATACATAAACATAATTGTGAGTGGTGCTGTTGTGATTTGAGCTAGTGTTGTGTAATTATGATGTGGTGATGATACCTTGTGATTGTCCCTTATTATTACTCTATTGTGTATCTGATTATGTTCCTTTGAAATTCTCACCCCTTCTGCTTGGAATGTTGCTCCATTGTGGCAACGCTGCAGCAGTACCACAGTGAAGGACTTGCTTGCCTTATTCTTTAGTTTTGGGAAGTATTGTTGTGTCGCTCTGCGATCTGTAACACCTAGGGGCGTGGAGTTGGATAATTTATTAGTAGTTGTATGCTGAATTTTTATTTGTTATATTGAGACGTGTTTGAGGGCATTTGGTGAGTCGGTGTTTCGGCCGTTGCGATTGTGTTTTATGAGAATGGGATTTTCCATAACATGATGTTTGATTGCACAAATTGAAGAGTGCATTATTTGATGAGTTTTAATGAAGTGTAGCATTTCTTTTCTATCAACTAACGAAATTTTATTGTTAAGAAAAAGGAATTACTCTGATAAATGACACATAATATAAGGGTAGAAAAGGGGTGTTACAAATCACACTTTATGTATTTTGCCACCAAATTATTTTTCCATCAAATAGATTATTGGCAAACGAAGTGTTTCAATATATAGTTAAAAAATTTCTGAATACTAAATTAACCCAAAATACAGTATCTAACATTTCGCGTTACGCGTTTTGCTACAAAATAATGTTGTCCCCATCAAGTACACTAAAACACACTATTTAGCATCCCACTTTAAAATATAAAAATATATAAAAAATGTAGATTAGTCATCGGTAAAACTCTGTTATGAGGATATAACCACACACGCCGAGAAAACCGAGTACTCGTGGTCAGCCAACTTCTCTAGTGTACATTAGTCATCATTAAAGCCCATGAAAACTCCACACTAATGAGATGGTAACAAAAAAAGTAAAAGAAAGGAAACAAAACAAAAGCCAAAGTGAAAGAAAAAAAAAGCGAATTGACTCCGATGGACGGGTTGTCTAACTATTGATTAAATGAATTACTTTTAAACAGAAGGCATCACAACCAAAGACAAAAGTCACACATATTAGATCAAGTCATAACACAAACAACTTAAAGTTGGAGCAAAAACAACAGCCTAATCACACATATTAGATCAAGTTATAACACAAGCAGATTAAAAGTTGTAACACAAACAACAATCCATCAAGAATGTCTATTCTGCGTTAGTTTGCTCTTGAGGTTGACAGATCCGTCCTGAGCCGGTTGTAGGATTCTGTCGATCATGCACGGTTTGATTTAAAACTAACACAAATTTAAGAATGCTTCTAATACTTGTTGATGCAAAATTATCTAAAAATTAAATAGTTTTCCACCAAAAATTTGCATATTTAAACATCTAAAAATTTTCAAGGCTGTAAAGTACCCCTTAAAATATAAAAAAAACCTACAAATATAAAAAAAGAACTTTGGATGTGGTAAAAACTCTGTTGGGATGGAAGACATGTGGTTAGCCAGACTCCCCAGCGTAGATTAGTCATCGACAAAGACAATGAAAAAAAAATAGAAGCAAGAAACAAAAAAGAAAGTGAAACAAAGAAGAAAGAAGAGAAAAAAAAAAGCAACCAAAAAAATGAACAAAAAAAAAAAATCATGCCGTAGACCAAAAAATCTTTCCCACCAAAATCCAATTCAATTTATAATGTATGCCAAGCCAAATAAGGTATAAGATTATGGATACATACCCTCTATTGTGAAGCTGGCGGTGGCTCTCAGTGATTTGCAGAAATTATAATGAGGCGGTGACTTGCATAAAAAAAAAGGGTTTTGTTCTTTTGGAATAAAAACGTGGCAATATCTGGAGCATGGGGAAAATCTAGCGGTCAATAGTGTTGTGACCGGAGTATTTGGATGGGGCTTTGACAGGAGTGGATCACAATCCAAAAAAAATAGGTGGCATCCACACCCACATAGGACCAATCAAAAAATGTCAAGTTCCTAATAAATACGTGGCACTCCACATCACCCCCCAAAATCATCCAAAATCAAATCCAACGAATCCAAGCGCGACTGGAGAGGAATCCATGATCTAACGGCCAGGATGCAGTAAAATAGTAGCTGCCCAAAATCCGTGCGATGTTAATGCGCAGTTAATTGGACCATTACTATGAGCCATTAACATCAGCAACCAATTTGGAACGTAATTGACTAACCAATTTGGAGGAAGGGATGCTAGGAATCATGTGATCCTATACAGATTAGATTACTGTGTTGTTATTATCCTTGATTTTTTATTTAATTTTGATTTCTAGAGAAGCAATATCAACCAATCCTCAGTGTAATACGCGGGGAAGGCAATGCCCAGTATCTGATCTTAATGTATTTGATGCTGGATTGGAAATCATAATTTGTCATGCAGCTTATTTGCATATGTTTCGGTATTCGTAGGCTGTCCATGCCTTGGTGCAATGGGGTATACTAAGTACTTCAAGAGTCAGGGAGGTATTTTGCTTCAAAAAACAAGAGTCAAGGAGGTATCCGTTTATATTTGCAAGTTAAATATTGTTTGAATAATTGTGAAAGGAGAATGTTGTGGTGGAAGCTTATGGTTTGGTTTTTGCTTCTAGCAATTTGTGAAAGAATATTTATCATCTTGAGGGGAGCAACAACACCAAGTAGTGGTGTTCTGATGCATATCTGAAGAAGTGAAGTTAGAAGTTTTTAATTAATAGATTATTTAAAACACAAGTTGTTTTATATCCATTGCGCAGTGTCCATTTCCTTGCTGTCAGTGACACATTTTTCCAATGAGTTTGATCTGCAGTTTTCTATGATCTAGGAGAAAATATATTTCAAGACTGCACTTTTTAGTTGTTTTTTTATGCGTTTTGTTACTTTATTATTCCACATTTAGATGTCGACAGGAGCGGTAACGGTAAGCAGAGACGGGGTCTGCGACGAGGGACGTCAATGGGACGACAATAGGAAGTGTTGTTAGCAAAATGACATTTTTGGTGAGGTACTTAATTTGCTGGGGAAGTCAACTAAATATCCTTTCTTCAACTTGGCATTAAACATTTAGAGTTGCAACAAATCTAAGTGGTGTAATAGATGAACTAGATCTATTTCATTTCATATACAAACATCATTTACTCCTTCACTTTTCAACAAAAATCAAGGTATGTTTGATCTGATTTTTTGCAGTTACTTGCTGTAATGACAGACTGTATCAGTGAATCTTCAAACTATAACTACCTCTTCAATGTCCAATTGAAAGCTATTTATGATTGTAACCATAATACAGTTTTCCTTCTAAGCTAATAAACCTGTGTGTGTTACTGTTAGAGCTATCTCTAGCCATTCGAACATGCCTTCTATAAGTATCAATATGAAGTCACTATGATATAGGGGGTAATAGAACAGAGTGAGAGAGGAAAATATGCTTCATTACTTCACATCCCCATTATTCAATTTCTTGCTCAACAAGAAAATATGGATAGATCAAGTGTTAACCATTTTTACTCATTGACTTTCTACGAATATATTTGGTAAACAAGAAAATATGCTTCATTACTTCACATCCCCATTATTCAATTTCTTGCTCAACAAGAAAATATGGACGAGTATATCTGACATCGTGAGTAGTAGAGCCAAATTTGGTCATTAAGGGGAAATAGTTAATGTTATGATTTTGTCGTTAAAATGATGATTGTGTGTTTGTCTCCTATAATTCCAATGAGAACTCTATTACAAATTATAAATTATAATATTTAGGTCTCTCTATATTTATATATACATATATAATTTGTATAGCAGACATTGAGGCGTTCGAACACATCGATTGATTTATCAGAAGGAATGGTGGACGTGATTTAATAAATTAATAAGAGTAATTCTTACACCTGTATATATCGTGAGTGGTTGATCTGACAATATGTCAGTGCTTTCCACTGTTGGCTGACAATAACTGTTGTCCAATTGAGTTGGTTATTGGAGAATTCATTTATTGTTAGTATAGGTGTCCTTTTTTTTATAGCAAATGATATTCTATATTTTTTTTTCACCAGTAATTTGGAACGATTATAAAATCACATGAAGAATTTGATAAGAAATAGTTTTTGATACTTGTTGATGCAAATAGATGAAAAACTACGTAGTCTCTAACTAATATATCGGATTGGTAGTCTGAATGGTTATCTTGGGCTTCTCGCTAAAATTGTTTTGTGATGGTCAATAAAAGTCAAAATTAGTATTGGAAAAAATATTTTACTCAATGGAATAGGGTACAGTGATGTCAACAACCGGTTTCAATTTGAGACAAAATGGACAACATGAAAAGAAAACTACTTTTTAAATGGTGTATTTTGTGACACCCTTTACCCCGAAGTAATTATAAGTGAAAAAGTGCAGAAAAATGAGTAAATTTGTTTTTCAAATAAGATTTCCAAATCAGTTTCTCAAATATTTTTCGCAAGTAAAGAATGTCGTCCATCTTTTAAAAATCGCATAAACATCATTTATAATGATAATAATAATAATAATAATAATACTAATAAGGCGTAAAGAATAAAACATTTCTTTCATTATGGTAATAACAACTTTAAATATAACATTAAAATTACATCCCAAATCCCGATGTCACATAATCAGAGCAATTAACCTTTGATTCAAAGTCATAAAAACAAAGTGACATTGACACAGATATCATCCTGCAAGCTACTAGACAATCCGTACTGATCACGTCTCACCCACTGCACGATCGTAGAAGAGCACTCCAATGGCACCTGGAACCTAATCTAAAAAATGGTGCACGGGTGAGAAAGAGCGTCCAAACCATATAAGAAATATAAGACTGAAACTAAAACAACAAAGACTACCATAATCCATCAAATCAATATCAATTAGACACTCTCAAAGGAGTGATAAACACAACATGTCACAAAGTGAAACCACAGAGGGCTCGTACGCAAAAAGTGATGAGATCACATCACACGACGAAAAATCACAACAATATATGCGAAGAACGTAACCTGCATACTCAGTCAATCATCAACTGAGATCATCATCCTCAATCCGGTGTGCGGTCAACACAGAGAATACCACAACAAATAGTGCAACGAACATGCCGCATGTACTCAGCCATTCATCAACTAATGTCGTCATCTTCAATCTGGTACAACGTCGAGAAGATCCTACCCACTACTTCGTAATAAATCTGGATCCATCTAACTGCAGGTAAGCGGATGTGAGTGCCTCAACATCTGAGTCCTGGCGTCTAGTCAAAGTAGCCCAGTATATCAATAGGACGCCCTAGCGAAAGCAGCTGACCTCCGCCTTTACGTAAGACCCCCTTACTGGTGTAACACCCCCTTATCTTAATCAATTCGGTCTACTAAATTAAAATCAGAGTTTCAAAATTCCCCTCAAAGGAGTGCTACATTTGGTGATTAAAAAGGAAAACAGAGAACCAATTAAGTTCAAAACAGTTCATAGCATTATACAAGCATGCAGTCATGCGCATCACCACGGCAAAAGGGTCTCAGCCCATCATATAAGGCACCTCGGCCAGTAACACAACAAGTCATATTACATAGTAATAGTTACACAAATATGATAGTTTTAGTTCTAAAAGACTATCTAACAAAATATACACAAGATCAGTATAAAGAGTACAAAATAATCTACTCGGCTGACCCAGTGTTACACGACGGGCGGACTCAACCAACATCAACTAGGCACAGCTATCACTCATGAGTACCTGCAAGTTGCCACGAGAGCAGGCAACAATAAGCAGCTAGGGTGAGTCTCTTAACACAAGTAATATAATGTGAAGAAAGCTTAAGGGTAGAGATAGCACAAAAAAAAGAACACCTCGGTTCAGCAATTACAGTCACTCACCGATAGTCCACATAAACACAACAATTATCAACCAGCTCAAACACAACAATTCATGTAATGTATGCATGTATGCAACCCATCCACAGGGCATTATGCAATGAGGTACCTCCACCGTCGTTATTTAGCCCGTCGGCATCTCCGTCGTTAACTCCGTCGTTATTTGATATGGAGACCGAAGTCCTACCATATCCGAGGCCGAGACCTCCTCCGTCGTAATATGCACATGAACATGTGACTTCATGACAAATACAATAACACACAAATCAATCATAACGTATGTGAGTGTTTACACCGTCTTTCACCGTCGTTACTCAGTGGATTCTACTCGTCGTTACTCTCGTCGCTCACACCGACGTCTACACATCCTAGACATCATCACAGTGCTAAGGTCGACCCTACAACACCGGTAGAATCACCTTAGGACCTACAACCGACCTCTCAGTCACCTCGGCAATCCATGGTGGACTACTTGTCACACCGAGGACCTCAACGACACTTAGGGACCAAAATGTCACCTAAAGACCAAAATGGACTTAATCGCTCCCTTACTTATGCACATTGGTGCTAAAGTAACACTCCCAGTAGCGTCCCACAATGTGTTAGACAACATTGGCGTCTAACCTCACCTCGGCACATTATGTGTACCTCGGCTAACCACGCAACATTACCTCGGCACACTATGTGTGTACCTTGGCTAACCACACTCACACCCTCAATTCGGCAACGCGCTCACAGTTACGCACTTCCTTACACCAAAATCATCTAAGTCATGGAAAATCACTTCTCGGTATTCCACTCGTCGATTCACTTATTCTTAGGCACTTGGGCGTTTCACCTCGGTGACGCTACCTCGGCCTGAGGACCTCTACACCTCGGTAACCTAAGCGAGACACCTACACTTCGGTTTATGCGTCCCTACTTCTCGTTAATGGTGTTTAGACACGTACTCTCCCTCAAACTCACCAACAGACTTTCAACACAAGACACTCTGGCGTTGACAACCCTCAACTCGTTTTCCTCTCACTCTAAGCTGAAGGGAATTCGGTTTCTGTAGCGTAATAAAGCGCTTAACCCCGATTTACTTCTTTTACTCTGTTTCTCTACTTAGACTCAACATGCAACTCGTTTCTCACTTTCACCACACTCATGCATACTCGGATTACTCACTCCTTAGCTCCGATCCTCTCCTTAACTCTACATGCAAGCTCATTTTCTCCACACTACACCGATCACACTCTTGATACCTCACCATGCAATGCTCTCCTCGTACCACACGCAGAGAGAGAGTTACACTCCTCTCTTTCCAAACGATCCACCGTCGTATCTCACCAACAATCACAACAAAGAGCAAAACACAGCAAAACATGTCATGTACAACACATAAAACACACATGCAAAGTGATCAGAACATACTCACACCGAAACACGATCAAACACAAGACATTACAAGTATTAAAAGGACCCCCTAACCTTAACAACTTGAGAAGATTGAGAACCCTTCACTCTCCAAGTAACTACAGCAACAAGCTCTCCTCTCCACTTGAACTCTCCACGCTCAGTTCTCTTCCTTCTCCCTAAGTTTCACTTCTCTCTCTTTCTAAATTTGGTAACTTAACTGATTTTTGGAACATGAATGGGAATGTTCCCTACGGAGGTACCATTTAACATGCCCTTAAAGGACTTAAATGGGGCCTTGGCCTTATTAGGCCGTGGGCTTTCTACTACCCACACACCCTTTCCCTATTTGGACATTTTCCTAAAATAGCAACATATGCTTAACACTCACTTAATGAATTACTTGACTTAAAAATTAAAATGTTGTAAACCCTTAATAACTCAACTAAGTTAATTAATTGAATTATTTTGGGGTGTTACAACTGGCACTACCCCCAAGGCCGAGCATAGCTTCTATGGCGTCACCGCGTGTTCCTTAATCGTTTGCTTACCACCCCACCTATCATCATCATCATCCTTCGAGGTAGTGCGGCTCACCCATACTGCGACGCGAGTCCTTGCCCATCTGCAACAAGGTTCCTCCTACAAATCTTAGCAATTGTGGTACGACTCACCCATACTGTGACGAGTCCTTGCCCATACTGCGACAAAGTTCCTCTTAAAATCTTCAACTTGAGATACAGATCGCCCATGCTGCGACGAGTCCTTGCCCATGCTCCGACAAGGTTCCTTCAATAATCTCGACCACGAAGATACTGCTCGTCCATACTGCAACGAGTTCTTGCCCCTGATGCGGCAAGATTCTTCAACGCGAACCAGCTTGCTAATCATCGACGAAGGCTAACTTGTCCATTGTGCAACAAGTTTCCGATAACAATACACATTCGCAAACCAAGAATTGTCACAAACACAAAGGTCAAGTCATTTAATGACTTTCCTAGTTCCAAGTCAAACTTGGCTACATTGACCGATAGTAAAATATCGATCCAGAACTTAAACACTATTAACTTTGTCTCGTTTAGTCTTACATATCATTCGAATCCATAAACACTTATTTACAAACATTCAAATAAATTAATATACGGTCATCCATGTCATTCACAGTCATCCAACTCATTACATTACAGTCATCCAAATCATTTAATTTATAGACATTTAGATCATTACAGTAATCCAAAATAATTACAGTTATCCAAATTGAACAAATAATATAAACATAAATAATAAACACATACAAGCAAAATAGGATAGCGATAATCAAAACCATTATAGTCCTATCCCCTATTCCCCATATAGAAAAGAAACCATTTCCCCCATACCTGATATAGAAGTCGCACTTATTCCTATTAGTGGGAGGCGAGATGAATCATGAATACCTACGAAAGATGACACCAATGAACACATCAATGACCTGAGCACATGCAAAATCTTCATCATCGAGTCACCTTCATACGTGGCAGATTGAGCAAAACAGCAAACAAGTGTTGCACCCCGAAAAATCCAGTTTGGGTTTCTCAATGTACAACGTGGAAAATTTTTGAAACCGCCACCAATATTTTAATTTTAAGACCAAAACATTGAAAAAGGTCTTTTGAACAAGGCAAGATGGTCTTTTGAAAACTAGAGATATAGGTTCGGTGGTCGATTACGTGTGAGGAAGGTACTAGCACCGCACACGTCCTTTCTACCGAAAGGGAACCTCTAACTAAATGTGTGGTTTTAACGTTTGATTTGAAAAATACCTAGATTTGCCTATTTATTTCTTGTTTGAAGATGAATGGGAAAACTTAATGAAAATTTTTATTTTTGGCGCTTGACGAGAGTTGGCCTCTCGCTCCTACGTATCTCACAGTGCGATGGAGAATTCAAAGCTACGTAGTTCTTGGTTGTCATGAAAAGGTTTTTGTTTTTATCTTTTTAGTGAGTTTTGAAATAGGGCCAGTATTCAAATAATGATTAAACTAACAAAGGTTATGGGTAATCACCGCTAAGTACTCTTGAAAAATGGGAGTCATCGCCACTAGTCGACGCGAACAAAGGTTACGATTGGCCGTTAGTAGCGACTTCGTTTTTATTTGATCTTTTGAAAATGGTTTTCGAAAGAGATTAATTGGAACGAATGATCAAACTAACCAAAGTTATGGGTGACCATCGCTTATTGTTCTTTGGAAAAAGACATTGCCACCAATGGCTAGACGAACAAAGGTTTTGATTAGCCACTAGCAACAATGGGTTTAAAAATGATTCTTTTTGTTATGAAAAATGCTAATGTTTATGGTTGCGAAAAGGATTTTTATTTGTTGCGCTTGACGAGAATGTGGCTCGCTCCTACGTATCCCAAATGGGAATCAAAGCGACGTAGTTCTAATTTGAAGATGAAAATGTTTTTGAAAGGGTTTTGGAAAGGGGAAGAGCTTTCATAATGACCAAGCAAGCAAAGGCTTTGTGTGATCATTACTAATAACTCTTGATGGCGTTCATGACAATCAAACAAGCCAAGACTTTGGGTGATAGTCACTAATAACTTGCATTAATTAGAAAAGAGTTTGAAAGATTTTTGGGAAAAGGGTGAAGTTATTATCAATGATTGGTTACAAAATTCAAACACATTCAATAATCAAGTAATCATGCATATGTCAAACATCAACTAAGACTAAACATGCCGATACAATCAAAGATTCAATTGTCAAGGATGTGTTGCACTCCGAAAAATCCGATTTGGATTTCTCGATGTACAACGTGGGAAAATTTAAGTCGCCATCAATATTTTAGTTTTGAGACGAAAATATTGCAAAAACGTCTTTTATGTACAAAGCGGGTGGTCTTTTCGAAAACAAGAGATGTAGGTTCGGGGGTCGGTTAGGTACGGGGAAGGTATAAGCACCCCGTACCTCCTTTCTACCGAAAGGGAACCTTTAATTTGATGTGCGGTTTTGGAAAAGTTGATTTGGAATGATTTTGTTCTACTTCTTTTCTTTTCTTTTTATTTCGTTTGAGCAAATAGTTTTATTAAAGCGGGGAAAGAGATGTTTTTGGTATCTTTGAAAAGCGGAACAAAACAAAAAATTTTTAAAAGAGTGCTTGACGGGATAGGAACCCGCTCCTACGTACCCTCACTGGGAAGAGGGATCAAAGCTACGTAGTTCTTGTCTTTTGCGTCCGAAGACGGCTTTTGATGATTTTTGAAAAGATGCTTTTGCGTCCGAAGACGGCTTTTGATGATTTTTTGAAAAGATGCTTTTGCGTCCGAAGACGGCTTTTGTGATTTTTTTGAAAAGAAGCGCGTTGGTGTTTTTTATTGTATGGGTTCTCGGGTCTGAACTGTACAGTCCACTAACCCTAAAACATAGACATCCCCGCCCGTACGGACGACGTGCCCCCTACTTATTGAAAAATTGATTTGAATTTACTTGAAAAAATTGGTTGGGAGTTGGCTGTTTTTATTTGAGCAAGTGTCTCAGGCTCGCACGAACTGTACAGCTCGCTAACCCCAAGACGCTAACCAACCCGAACGTACATCCGACTTGATTCCTTACTCATTTTTGAAATAGGGGTTTATGGTTGGTAATTACATGTTTTATTTCTCATAAGTATCCTAAGACGTTCGAAATTTTATCTGACTCCGGTCTTAGGGCGCTAGACAACACCGGCCGTACGTCCGACTTGCCTCCTTATGAGTTTTTTTTTAGGGAAAACATAGAAAAAAAAGGTTCTTTATTTGGGAAAGCATTTGATTTTTGATTTGAAAAAAAACTAGTTTAGAATATGGTTTGATTTGGAAAAAGATTTTTGAAAACAAGTAGAACACTTCAATCAACCCTAAATCCATAACCAAATGCGAGATGAATGAATGAAGTTCAAACATGTTCAATTAATCACACAAACAAGAACATGTTAATCATCAACTAAGATTAAGCATGCCCATAGAGTTGAGGGATTCAATTGTCAACGATGCGGGACAAAGTTCTAAAAATAATTGTGCGAGTGTGTGTGAGAGAGGTGCATTTGTCTTAATGATTCTATGCTACACAGGTAGTAGGCTTACGTCTTCATATAAGATCACATGCATGGGAGAGGATTGCACAAAATCAAGTCAAGACCTTTAAGTGGCATCATGAACAAGCGATACAATTAATTATAGGTATAGGGTATTCTTAGTTGGATGATTGAACATGTAAGCAAAGATGCATGATTAGGCGAGCATATGAATGCATGAGTATACAAGGAATGAATGTGCATTATTGAATGAAAGACATGGCATTATTGGATGCATGATTAGGCAAGCATGTGAATGCATGAATATACAAGGATGAATGTGCATTATAGAATGCAAGACATGGCATTATTGGATGCATGATTAGGCAAGCATGTGAATGCATGAGTATACAAAGAATGAATGTGCATTATTGAATGCAAGACATGGTATTAATGGACGCATGAGCATTTAAGAATGGATGCAAAACATACAAGTGAATGGGTGGCTAGCATTTTAGAATGGGTGGCATACAAGGGTGCATAAAAGGATGCAAGGGACATAAACATATGTGAATGCATGAGAGTATCACATAGACTAAGTATGAATGAAGATGCATGAATGTGAAAGTGTTTTGGTGAGGAATGGTAAAAAGTTTAGGTAAGAAAGTGGTAAAATGTTTTTTGGGTTTTAGTGTTTTGGAAATGAGATGAAATGTTTTTGGTCCTGAAAGTGGTAAAAATGTTTTGGGGTTTATTTTATGAAGATAAAAAGTTTGAAATGCAAGTGAGAAAATGTTTTGGGTATTTTTGCAAATTGATAAGTGGTGAAACTTTTAGTAAAAAAAAATTAGTGAAGGGTAAAGTAAAAATGCATGAGGTGAATGGTAATTATTTAATGAGATGGTAAAGTAAAAAGTTAAAATGTTTTTTTTTTTACTTTTGGTAAAAAGTTAATGAGTGGTAAGGTAAAAACATAAATGAGTGGTTAAAAGTGAAAAAAACATATTAACACAATTATACTCATCTACACAAGATCAAACAACACATTTTAAACACAAAATGAACCCTAAAAAAGGCCTCTAAGGCCGAAACCTTATATGAACAAAACACTAAATTATTTTGTGCCAAAATGCACAATCAACACTTTGAACAAAACACAATATTAAACCCTAAACTATCATGCCATGTTACAAGACACTAATCAAACAAAATCATGCTTCCTATTCATACCAATCAAAGGGAAAAACAACAAAACCCTAGGTTTTTTAGTACTCACAATCAAAGCCTCTATATCTCAACATCAAGCCAAAAACCAAATTTACACATCATGGTATGCAACAAGAAAATGCAAGATTAACATGGAACATATGATATGTGTTAAGGCGTGATAGCAAATACAAGGAGGTGTCACTAGCGCGATGGGCGGCACCCGGTCACTGAAACGACGCCCAGCGGGTGCCTTGGTCCGCAATTCTCGGCGGCCGCCGCATTTATCGCATAACGGCGGTCACCCCAAAGTGGTATAAATACCACCTCCATCCACACCTTGTCGGTGCACGCAATTCCTACCTGTGATACCACCGCCGTTAGCACACCTCGACTAGGCGTCGGGTGTCTTTGCGGTACCACCCGAGATGTTCCAAGACCGGGTCTCACCGCGTGCAACGGCCAGGACAAAGGAGCGGCGGACTACATCCATCCGGGTGATCAAGGTACGATCAATTGGCGACCACGGTGGGAGGCCGCGCTATCCCACCTTGAATATGGGCGAAGAAAATCACTACACGGGCATCCACGCAACGAAGACCTGCGCGGGCGGGACGCTCTCGTCCGCAGCAGACACCGGAGGGTGTACCCCTGACTATTGACGAATCCCAAGGCAATCCTCGCCGGGGGACAAGTACATCAGCAAATTTCGGACAAACTGGTTGAAGCCGGAATCATGGAGCCCTTGCCGGAGCAAGTCGCCCAGGCCGTCCTCCAGTTGCTCCAAAGCAAAAACCAACTTATAGCTGACCGGGACGAAGTAATATCTCGGCTCGAGAGGGGATCCATGCCTAATCGTCCGCAGGAGGACCACGGAGAACCTTCCACCCGAACTCACCCCTCGCGAAGAGCCAGGACTCCACCTCGAAGGATCGCCCGCCCTCGAGGAAGTACATCTCGTCGCTCCCCAGCTCGAAGAGTTCGGGCGCGCAGATCACCCCCTCGAAGGAACGTGCCCAGTCGCCGTTCCCCTTCACACAACTATGATTATTCAGACTCGCCATACCGGCCTGAGTTAGACCGTTCTTCTACAAGATATTCTTCATGTGAATCCTCTGGCTCCAGGCGCTCTAGAAGCCGTTCGTGGGACCCCTACGACGAGTTGAATAAATACCGAAATGGTGAAATTAGAGACGTTTCCACGGCGGCCGAGGAGGCATCGTACATTAGAAGCGGAGGCCGGCCGCCGCGAGGGCCTCCTATGTGCGGACCCAACCGGCGGAGGTTTCTACGAATGCTTAGGCCGGTGAGGCCTATCTCACCATGCAACCCTTTGGACCGAATGATTTTCCGACCGGCCAAGGCCCTTTCACAAGGGAAATTAGGCGTTATCGTATCCCAGGGATCTCAAGAAGCCGCCCAACCTCAACAAGTTTGACGGGACGAGGCGACCCTGACAAACATATCAGTACTTCAACAACTCACATTTGCTACGGGGAGTTGGGTTCTACAATGAAGTGCCATTTATTCCCTCGATCGGCCCGGGCGGACGGGCCCCTAGAGTGGTGGGAGTCCTTACGGCCGAACACCATTTCTTCTTGGGAAGGCCTGATCAGAATCTTTTTGGCAAACTACACTGCAAACCGGTGCCAGTATCGCCACGAGGAACACTTGGATACGATTATCCAAGGGGACAATGAATCATTGAGACAGTACATAGAGCGATTCAATCTTTGAGGCGTCGATCAAAGCGCGACAGACCGATAGGGACAAACTGAAATACCTCAAGAGGGGCATCCGGCCGGACCATAGATTTGTTGAAGAATTCACTTTGAACCACATCTACGATCTCAGCACATTCCTTCGCAGAGCCAACGACCATATGGCTTATGAGGAAACTCTTGCTGCAAGAAAGGCCGCCCGAGCGCGACCTAGAGAGAGGGGCGAGAAGCGGGCAAGACTCAGGAAAATCACCGAGAAAGTAAGCCAGAGTACCGGCCCAAGAAATATGAGCACCGGACCAGGCTCAACGCTCTTATAGCTCAAATCTTTGCAGAATGTTAGAACAATGAATTCGTTGATGTTAAGAGGCCTGATCCACTGGTACTCAAGAAAGGTGCCCGGCCGACTAAGAGATATTGCCGGTACCACAAGAGCAAAGGGCACGATACCAATGATTGCATGGCCCTAAAGGATGACATTGAAGACCTCATTCAAAAGGGGAAATTGAAGCAATACGTCCGAGTGAGGCGCCGCGCGGAGGAGGAGAAAGGCGAGGCGCGAAACCTCAATCAAAAGGCAAAGCAACGACTGCAGCGGCCATAGAAGCAATAGCAGACAAGGACAAAGGGATTCAAAGAAGGCTTTGAAAAGAAAGTGGAACGAGTTTATGATGGTTGGATCAACGTCCCATCGAGCGCGACCTCGACTAGGCGCCCATTTCTTTTGGAGACGAAGATCTCGCTGAGCGGAAGGACCAACGGCTATGTCCCGTTGGTAGTCGAGCGGTCATGGCCAACACCGAGGTACGCCAGATTACGTGCGACCCAAGGCGGTTCGGCCGACATTATATTTGAGGAGCTAATCGACAAGCTCAATGCGGATCGGGCGAAATCATTCCGCGAGCCAACCCAACCCCCGCCGAGGTTTCAATGGGCGGTCACTTACCCTTTGGGTACAATAGAACTATTGGTCACTTTTGGGGGCGACACGAGGAGCAAGCACAAAGTGCCGAATCGGTCAAGTCAACGTTCTGGTCTTACCCATCAAGTTTTGCTATCGATTGCATCATAGTAGTGCCGACTTTGGGAAAATTGGAGGCCGTGGCCTCAACATCCATCTAAAGATGAAATTCTACAACAAGGGCGGCCAAGTGGTAACTCGATGGCCGACCTAGAAGCGACCAAGCGGAGCCATTATTTGTATCGGGATATATGCGACGAAGCGAAGATAGAACCACCCAGGCCAGTGCGGAGAAGAGGCACCAAGTCAATCTTGGCGACTTGGGCGCCCGTATGATCGATAGTGACCACGAGGACGGCGGCGATGATTTAGCCCGTGAGCTAAAGAACGAGGATAAAAAGGCCCGAGCCACGGGAGAGCTAATTGGCGTCCAATTGGGGGCGACCGAAAGGGCGGTCGAAGCTTGGGAGCGGCCTACACGAGCAAATCGGCGGGACCTCATAGCGCCTTAAGGAGTATCGCGATTTGTTTGCATGGCGAGCATCCGACATGCGGTATCCTAACAGAGATTGCATGTCATCGGCTCGGCGTGGGCCAAATAGCGATCGACCTGGCCGATTCGCCTAAAGGAGGCGGACCCAAAATCTGGAGAAATCACAAGCAGCAGCTCAGGCGGTGGACGACCTGGTCAAGGCCGATTTCATTGAGGAAATTAAATACACGACCTGGCTGTCCAACGTTGTGTTGGTTACAAAGAAGAACGGCAATTGGCGCATGTGCGTTGACTATCTGATCTTTACAAAGCATGCGAAGGGCGCTTCCCAATGCCGAGCATCGACAAGTGATCGATGGGGCATCGGGCTACAAGTTCTTTGTCGTTCCTGAGACGCCTACTCCGGATACAATCGGATTACGATGTATCCTCGGGCCGCACACAAATCGCATTCATGACCGATCGTGGCAATTTCCAATACAAAGTTATGCCGTTCGGTCTGAAGAACGCTGGGGCAACCTACCAGCGAATGATGAACAAGATTTTCAAAGAGGCGGATCGGTCGGGTAGGTGAGGTCTATCTAGATGATATGATCATTAAGAGCAAGGCCGACCCGGATCATGCGGGCCGACACGAGAGAGGTTTTAAGAAGCAAGAAATTCTCTAAGATCAACCCGAGAAAAGTGCACCTTGGTCGGGGCGGAAAGTTCTGGGGTTTCATCTTACAAAGAGGGGATCGAGGCCAACCCCGACAAATGCGAGGCGATCGCCGACATGAGGCCGCCTCTACAAAGAAAGAGATCCAACGGTTGAATGGCATAGTGGTCGCCACTGTCAAGATTCATACCTAGATCCGCTTGCAAGTCGCTCCTCTATTTAAGCTCCTAAAAAGGAAGTGGAGTTTGAATGGACCGACCGAGTGTCGTCAAAGCCTTTGGAGCGGTGAAGGAGGCTCGACCAATCCGCCCATCATGACCAAGCGGTCGGAAACCCTATATGCTTGTATTTAGCAATAATCGAAGAGGTATTGAGTGCCGTCTGGTCGGAGAAGACGACCTAAAGCGTAACCCGGTCTACTTCATCCAGCCAAGGTGTTGCAAGGACCGAGAGTGAGATACGAGAGAATCGAGAAGTTAGCACTTGCACTCACTTGGTGGCTGCCGGCGTTTGAGACCTTATTTCGTGGCTCACCCGGTCGTGAAATGCGGACGGACCAACCCATAAGACGAGTCCTCCATCGGCGGACTGGCGGGGCCGAAGAATGATCAAATGGGCGATGGAACTTAGTGAATTCGGCATCAAGTTTGAGTCGGATCGGCCGCTAAGGCTCAAGTTTTGGCGACTTCATTCTTTGAGATGACCCCAACACGGGGCAATGGCCGGCGACACAATGTGGACATTGCATGTGGGCGGTTCCTCCAACAACAAAGGCGATGGGGCGGGCCTTATACTAGAAAACTCATAAGAAATTTGGCGGTGGAAGTGTCTTTGACATTTGCATTCCACACCTCAAACAATCAGGCTGAGTACGAGGCATGCATAGTCGGGCTGCAGCTTGCGAAGGAGTTCAACACCGACCGAGTAGAGCTACACTCAGATTCCCTACTGGTCGTTTCCCAGATCCAAGAATTATATGATGCGAAGGACGAAGTGTTGAAGAACTATCTGGCCAAAGTTAGGGAGCTCCTCCGTCAGTTCGACCGGGCAGAGGTTAAACACGTGCCAAGGACAGAAAACGTCCGGGCTGATATATTATCAAAGCTAGCAAGTACAAAGGCACCGGGCAATCATAGAAGCTTAATTCAATAAACCCTCACTCGGCCGAGCGTCTCAACCAAGCCCAGTCAATCCTTGGCCGTCCTCACCATCGAAGCAGAAGATGATTGGATCGCTCCCATCCTACGCTACATCACCTTGGGCGAAGAGCTGACCGATCCAAAGAAGGCCAAAACCTTAAGATTACGGTCTACCAAATATTCCGTGATCGAAGGGAAGCTATATAGAAGAGGATTCTCTTGCCCGCTCCTCAGGTGCTTATCGTCGGCCGAAGCCGACCATGTTTTAAGAGATATTCATGAGGGGATATGTGGCGACCATCAGGCGGACGATCAATAACGAAGAAAACACTCGTGAGTCGGGTTACTCTTGGCCGACCATGGATGAGGACGCAAAAGAAGCTAGTGCGTAAATGCAAGAAATGCCAAGTGCACGCCGCGTTCATGTCGCCCCATCATCAGAACTACAAAGCCTCACCTCACCTTGGTCGTTCGCCTGGTGGGGCATGGATTTGCTCGGTCTCTTTCCACCAGCACCGGGCCAGTTCAAATTCCTGATCATGGCCGTGGACTACTTCACAAAATGGATAGAGGCCGAGCCTCTGCAACCATAACCGGCAAAAAGGTCGGCAAGTTCTTGGTCGAATATCTTAGCCCGGTTGGAGTTCCCCAACAACTCATAAAGGACAACGGCACCCAATTTGCGAGATAGAAAATTCGGAGAAACGCTGGTCGGCTTAGGGTGAAAGCAAATGCGTTTCACTTGGCCGAAAGACACCCAGCATTTAACGGCGGTGAGGCGGCCAACAGAGTCATCTTCACGAGGTTGAAGAGAAGACTTGTGAGCGAAGGGAAATTGGGTCGAAGAGCTTGGTCAGTCCTTTGGGCGTATAGGGCGACCCCATTCATCGGCCGGGAGTCACCTTTGAAACTAGTCTACGAATGGATCTTTGTAATCCCCATAGAGATGAGCGAGCTGAATCGAGAAGCGTCAAACCCTCCAACGATGGCGACAACGATCGGGCATTGAGAGAAGAATTAGACTTGTTTGAAGAACTACGCAACCAAGCATCCCTCAGAGAAGCATTGATCAAGCAGAAGGTCGCTGCTAGGTACAACGCCCGTGTGCAGAAAAGACACTTTCCGATCGGACAGATGGTCCTCCGGAGGGCGGGCGTTGGCAACAAGAATGCACGCCAAGGAAAACTAGCCCCAAATGGGAAGGCCGTCATCGTCATCAATAAGACCGGCCATGGGGCGTACGAATTAGAAACCATGGAAGGGGCGATTATCCTCAGGACATGGAATAGTGATAAATTAAAGCGATACTATGTTTAGTACCCCATTTTATGTCGATCAATCAAATTAAGTGAATAAATGTCGAGTAGGCGCTCTTTTTCCCATCGGGGTTTTTGAGGCGATCCTTTAATCCCATGGATTTTAAATCATTTTGCAATACCTAATGAGCGGTCGCTGCAACGGGCGGCCGTAGGTCCCCAATGGGCCCAAAAATAAGTAGATCACGAGCGGTCTACAACGGCGCCACCGAGTTGGCGATCAAAGGTGGCCGTGTGACCTAACGAGGCGATCTTGACCCACAGGCGATTGTAGGCGCCGTCGCGACCTCTGAAAGAGTGCCATCGAAATGGCATAAGGGTTGTGATAACTTTGTATTCGATGGTAGGCGCGTGCGCCCTACAAAGAGTGCCATCGAAATGGCATAAGAGTTGTGATAACCCGTATTCGATGGTAGGCGGCCGTGCGACCTACAAAGAGTGCCATCGAAATGGCATAAGGGTTGTGATAACCAGTATTCGATGGTAGGCGCCGTCGCGACCTACAAAGAGTGTCGTCGAGCGAGTGCTTGAAAAAGCGCAAATGGACCTACGACCGCCCCGGTTTCGCGACAAAAGATTTCGTAACTTAGAAAAGTGCGAAAATAACGATACATTCAAGCGCAAGAAACAAGGTAAAAGTTGAAATTCATTACAAGACAAGACGCCTTGGTCGGCCGGACGCACAAATTGTTCAAACCGCTCAAAGGTGGGGCGTAAAAGCGACAAAATTACAAAGCGAAAATTACAATCGATAAACGCGCTGCGCGCGGGCAAAACAAAGAGCTAATCATTTCTTGGCACAGGCGAGGATCACGGGCGCTTGCGGACCATCTTGCCATCATCATCAAACCTCGCGGGCAAGATGATCTCCTCACCCTCGACCACGTGGTGGTGGCTGCACTGAGCGGCCGTCTTGCAATGCCCCGAGGCGGCGGTTTCATTTGACCTCGGCATTGTCGAGCCGGTAGAGGCGCCCCTTTGCCACGAAGCCACCTCGGCGACCTTCTCACGGATGGCGGCCACCTTGATCTCCTCAGCGGCGGCCTCGGCGCGAGAGTCTTCACCAGATCAGCCAGTTCTTTGTTCCTGGCCCCCAACTTGGCCTTATCCTCGGCCAACAACTTCTTGTCCTTCTCAGCGGCCGCCAGCTTGATCTTGGTTTGTTCCAGGGTGGCTATCTCGGGCTCCAGCTCTTTGAGTCTCCGATCGACCGCCTCAAGCTCTTTGACTCTCCGCTGGGCCGCATCCCGCTCTGCCTCAGCACCTGAAAATGAAAAGCAAGGTTAGCGGACGAACATAAAATATCCGGCTGAGAAGTTAGCGGGACGAGCAACTCACGTGTTTGGTTCCTCTTTATATCCTTCATAGTCTTGTTGGCGGACTTGAGCAGGTCGCCACAGAACTCCCTGGGATCCTTCTTGAAAAGCGCCACCTGAGCATCACCGAAGTCTTCAAGCTCGAAAATGGGGGACTCAACCCGATCCTCCTCCTCTCCCCTTTGTCGCTTAGAAGGATTGCGACCGTCCTGGCCATGAGGGCCGCCCCCGGCACTCCTATCATGTTGACCGCCCCCAACATTCCTATTCGGTTTAGGAGTGTTCTGGCGTTGCTAAGAGACCTGGGCAGGAGTTTTCTTTTGGGAGCTTCCGGTGACGAGCTTCTCAAGATTGAGCCAGTCTGAGGTTGACATCCTCAAAGCTTTTGCTGCAAAAAGAAAAAAGAGGTCAGTCGACCGAGCAGATAAAAGCAATCATACAAGTAGTCAAAAAATACCGACCGAGCTCGGACACTAATTTATCCCCTCGAGCGAGACGAACGGCGGCGAGGAATATCCCCTTCGAGGATTTTGTGGCGGTGGGCGGGCGACTCGAGATCATACCCAAAGTGGCGGTATCTTCCTCGTCCAAGGTGGATACGGCGAAAGTATACTCACCCGGCTTCACAGTAAAGTGGGCCGCCCGCCACGAGATTTGAAAAAAGGAACCCCCTGCGGTGCCGTCCGCAAGAACCTCCGCGATATCCTTAGCGGCCTCTGCATCAGGAATGACCCAAAAGTATTGATTCTTCCATCCGCCCGGCAACGAATCCGTTTACGCCCTGAAGAACTTGCGGGCGAACGACTTCTGGTTCTTGAAAGACACTTGCTCCTTGCGGGCCATATTGGTGCCATACTCCCCGTGCCAGCTCAGTTCGAACAGGGCAAGAAAGTTGAAAAGAAAAATGGAGGAGGAGGAGGAGAAGATTTCGGCCAAGGGAGAGAGGGGAGGAGAGGTTTTGGTGCTAGGGTAAAAATGAGAGTTTTTTCCTTCATTGTCTCTTATTTTTGGGTTTTTATATGAAAGCCAACTTAAGGGTATTTGTGACAATGTGCTTCTTGCCAACCAATAGGATTTGAGATAAAATTTAAATCAATGGTCAAGATTGCAATGCACAAGGATTAGGGGTAGTAAGAAAACACAAGTGAGGGTGAGAAAGGGGGTGTAAGTGGGCGCATACAAGGGAAGGGGGGTTTATGTGAAAAAATCTATTTTTGGAATGAAGGTTCATATGAGGAATGATCTAGAATAGGGTTAAGGGTATTTTTGTGAAGAAATGTTATTAAAGAGGAACTTTGCATTTTTGGTGAAGGAGTGAGTGTGAGTGGGTGGGAGGATTTACAAAAGGGGGCAAAGTTAAGGATAATATCAAATCTATTCTTAATGAGTAAGAAATAGAAGAGTGTAGAAGATTTTTATTGAAAACAAGGAAGAAGGTGGAGCATAATTGGCTGAAATGGGAGAGGAAAAATAAAAAAAACTTGTTTTTGTCTTTTGTCTTATTGAGGACACTTCCTTCTTTTTGATTTTTTTGAATTTTGAATTTTTGGGCATGCAAATGAGAATGCACCTATTGAAAATATGTTACATATTTTTGGGCACCATGAAATAGCCTCCCCAATTATTCTAGACAATCAAAATTGTCATTTAATAATTGGGGAATTTTTAATGGTCTTTTAGCATTTTTATGCAATAAAAATAGGAAAATGCATTTTTAATTATTTTGGACTAGGATATTCTCTCTAAAAATTGTACAAAAATTATCTTGGATGGAATAAAATGTACTTTTGTGGATGCACAATTTTTGTGAGAAAATCATCTGTTGTGAAAAATGACCAAAATGCCCTTTACCCTGAAAACCTAATTTGTCTAAAAAGTGCATTCCAACTCCAAAAATGATTTTAGAGGCCTTGAAATGACTTTTAGAAACCTAAATGCAATGCATGATGCTCTTTACTCCTTAATCTATTTATTTGTGGAAAATTAGGGTTTTGACCTAAGCCGGACAAAATTGGGGTATGACAGGATGCAAGGTGAAATTCTCAAAACAAATGCATGTGTGAGGAGGAGTGCATTTACCCTAATGACTCTATGCTACAACAAGCAAGTAGGCTTACGTCTTCATTAGGAGGTCATGCACATGGAGGGAATGGCACACAATTAAATCAAGACAATTTAAGTAGCATAAAAAAAAAGTAAACAATTGGTCATAGGCATAGAATGATCTTAATTAAACTTAATGACATGTCAGCAACGATTTCTTAATAACATGAACAAAGAGGAATTGCATCAAGGCTAAGGTAAGCCTATCCTTTGCAATACCTCACGAACTCTAAACCCTAAACATACAATCTCATTTGTTATTCACTACGAAATTAAAAGGGGAAGGTTGAATCATCTAAAATCATCTTCACCACTTAAAACATGATGCACTAGGCATAAGTGGGAATCATATGATTTATCATCAACAATGGACAATAATAAAACTAGAATACAAGAGCAAGTAAATAAACACTAAAACCAAGTTGAACCACATAGAGAAATCTTCTCACTTGAATCAAAGTGCCCTAGGCACAAGTGAGAATCAACTTGCCTATCATCAACAACTAACAATAAGCAAACTAAAATACAAGAACAAGTGAACACATAAGCTAAATTGAGTCCTTTCTAGCAATCTTCACCACTTAGATCAAGGTGCACTAGACACTAGTGGGAATCATATTGCTAGATCATCAACCACTAACAACAAGCAAATTAAAATACAAAGATTAACTAAACACACAACTAAGTTGAATCACATAGAGCAATCTTCTCACTTGAATCAAAGTGCCCAAGGCACAAGTGAGAATCAACTTTCCTATCATCAACAATTCACAATAAGCAACCTAAAACAAGATTTAAATAAACACAAAAACTAGGTTGAATCACATAAAGCAATCCTCTCACTTTGAGAAAAGTGCATTAGGCATTAGTGAGAATCAACTTGCCTATCATCAACCATTAACAAATAAGCAAATTAAAACACAAGAACAAGTGAACACATAAACTAAATTGAGTCCTTTCTAGCAATCTTCACCACTTAGATCAAGGTGCACTAGACACTAGTGGGAATCATATTGCTAGATCATCAACCAACAACAAAAATAACATTTAATACTAAAATGAAATACTAAAAAGATTAAACATTTGGCAAGGATTCACATGATCAAGCAAAGAAATGCATAAAAGACACATGAACCCTAATTTTCTTCTAATATGCGAAATGAACATGAACTTCAAATCATCATTTTATTCATGAAAATGCAAGATAATGCAAGAGAGCAACATAGATTAAATTTTTGGCAAGGATTCACATGATCAAGCAAAGAAATGCATAAAAGTCACATGAACCTAATTTTCTTCTAATATGCGTAATGAACATGAACTTCAAATCATCATTTTATTCAGGAAAATGCAAGAAAATAGTGAAATAACAACACACAATTTATTCTAAGTGAGAGATACATTTCAAGCACCCAAACCTCCCTAAGTGTTTGTCAAAATGCTTGAAACACACCTCTCATTCAAGAACAACAATCAATTCAACATTAAATAATTAAAATGCAAAGATGATGATGAATATGCGAAATTAACCTATGGTCTACATTTTTTATGCTAAAATTTTGAAGATGAATGCAAGGTTTTAGGAATATACCTCAACTCCAAGCTAAACAAGCAAGAAACAAGATGAATGAACTCTAAAACACTTCAATCTACCCTCTGGTCTTCAATCTTGAGCTTGATTCTTCAAAGTAACCCTTGATCTTGAATCCTTGCTTGAATTTGAGAGGAATTGATGGTTGGAATTTTTGGTTAGGTGAAAGAAATGGGTTTGGATTTGTTTGGGAGATGAAATTTGATGAAGAAATGTAAAGAGAAGGGAGAGGTGGTTTCAGGTTTGAGAGGCTAGAGAGAGGGGATAATTGTGCAAAATGAAGCTTCCCCTCTTATTTTTGGAGAGTAGGCTTATATATGGTCTTGTGTAGAATTAGGGTTAAGGGTAGGATAGGAATGTAATGTTCTATAAGAAGTGAGAATGTGAAATGCAATGAAGGGGTAGGCTAAAGGGTGTGTCAAAATGACCAAGAGGGGTATGGTGAGATATGAAAGTGAGTGTCAATCATTGGATATGTATTGAAGGGGTAAGATTAAGAAAGGTACAAGAATATTCTTAAGGAATAATTGTACAATAGAAGAGTGTGGAAGAAATTGTGGAGAGGGAGAGAGGGAATTTCGTAGGCAACAAAATGGGGAGGAAATTGCTTCTCTTTTTTTTGGTTTTTGTCTTCTTATTGAGGACACTTTGTACTTTTATTTGAATTTTGATTTTTGGGCGTGCAAATGATAGTGCACCTATTGAAAATGTGTCACATATTTTGGGCACCATAAGATATCCTTCCAATTTATTCTTGACAACAAAAATTGTCCTTTAATAATTGGGGAGTATTTAATGGTCTTTTTAGGTTTTTTATGCAATAAAAATGAGAAAAATGCATTTTTAATTATTTTGGACTAGGATTTTCTTTCTAAAAACTGTACAAAAATTATCCTTGATAGAATACAATGTACTTTTTGTGGATGTATATTTTTGACGAGAAAATCATCCTGTTTGTGAAAAATGACCAAAATACCCTTTGACCTAAAAACTTGCTTCTTGCCCAAAAAATGCATTTCCACTCTAAAAATGATTCTAGAAACCTAGGATGACTTCAAAAACCTTAAAAATGCATGCAAAATGCTCTTTATTCCTTACAAAATGACTTCACACTTCCTAGGTTATCATTTTTTGTGGAAAATTAGGGTTATGACCTAAGCCGGACAAAATCGGGTTATGATAGATGCCCCTCTTTATCTGGATTTTAACGAGGAATATGAATTGGCCGAAACATATTCCGAGGCAAAATAAAGGTAAAGATTTCAGAAATTATACCGATTTTGTCTACCTAGGGAAACCCGAATTTTCCTTTTTCCATTTCTACCATCTTTCTAGGTTTTCTGTTTTTGTTGATGCAAGATGAAAAATGAAATTCTAATGCATGCGAGGATAGAGATTTTTTTTTTGGCCGAGACAAGACATGAAAAGGTCAATGCCCCTCTTTTTGCAAAAATGATGACACGAGGCAACCAATTGTCGTTACTCTGAGTAACTTGCGTGAAACATTGAGTGGATCCTGACTCAATACTTCACGCAGTATACTGAAATGCTTCAACATTTGGTTGACTCAACTTGTTCATTTACTGCACCTTTCTTCTTTTGTTTCTTTTTGGATAAATGGGTGTTAGCCCTAGATGAATGCAATGGATGAAGCGTCAGTCTTTAGTAAGCCAACAAAAGCAGGAAATAGATTGGTGCCAGCCCTCGGGCAGCAAAAGCGGGAAATCAATTGGTGCTAGCCCTCGGGCAGCAAAGCAGAAAATAAATTGGTGCTAGCCCTCGGGCAGCAAAGGTAGGAAATAAAGCAATAAAGAAAGCGATAAAGAAAACATTACGTAAGTGCGGCTCACGATGGCGGACACCGAGGTCGCTTAAAGCCTTTTAACGAATCGCACACGATCCGAGTTCGCCTTCGGGCATGGTGGTCTTCAAGAGCGACTGGGGGGGACAATATCAAGTCTAGATCTCGATACTTCCCTAGGACTGCGCCATGTCTTAGGCCAACACAGCTATCCTTTTCGACTGGACCCAATGGGGTCGAAGGACTTACCCGCAGCTCGAATACGAGGTGAAGTCTGCTTTTTGAAGGGACGCTTGGGTCCTGAAGGGATTCACGAATCCTGTTGATTGATTGATTGAAATGGCCAATGTTGCCACACTGGATTGAGGTACCTGCATACGTCAACTGATGCGAGGAATGGTGCATGGAGTG
Organism: Oxytropis ochrocephala; assembly: GCA_020916435.1. Taxonomy (NCBI): domain Eukaryota; kingdom Viridiplantae; phylum Streptophyta; class Magnoliopsida; order Fabales; family Fabaceae; genus Oxytropis; species Oxytropis ochrocephala. Next base: position 49,755,881 of record CM037093.1, read on the forward strand.
TGGATGCATGTTATGCAAAGGCATGTTATGCAAGAGCGCGTTATGCAAGTGCATGCAATGCATGATTTTGGTGTAATGATGAATGTGGTGGAACGCTCTTGAAATTCCCCTTTTGATCTGATTGTTGTTTTTCTCTTGATCAACTTTCTTTTTTCTGACCACTTGTTTTTCTTTGTTTGTTTTTTTCTTGAATGATTTTGCCTGATCAGCTTTCTTTTTTCTGATCATCTGCTTTTTCCTTTTTTGCTCTTTTGCTCTTTTGGCTTATTTTCTTTTGCTGGTTCGAACAACCCGCGACGAGACTGAGGAACTGATTAGCATTGTGGTGGCGTATAACCCAAGTGCCGGTTGTTTTGTGATTTTCCATCTGAAATGGCCTATGAGTGCAATTATTTCCTTGCAAACTTAATTTTCTCTGAGAAGTTGCTTCCTTCCCATGACTTTTAGAAATTTTGCAATGATTGTGATGCTCTATGATTTATGCACATGTTTCTGGTCGGTGTTAGCATCATCATAAAACATTTATTTGAGCAGAAAAAGCAGGGAAATAGAAAAACAAATAGATATGAGAAAGACTGAACTTTATTGATGTGAAAACCAGTCGTACAAAGTTACGCCATCTGTTCAATACATTTGAAAGTTTAAACTACAAAAGACACGGGAAAAAAAAGAGAAGCTAATTTCTGACTGTCCATCTCTGTGGGACAGTGCCAACCATTTATGTCCTTAACCTTGATCACCCTTCATCCAAATCTTCTGAGAAGGCTTTCTTGACTATGTACGGCCCTCATGGGTGGGAGTCCATTTTCCACGGGGATCACTTTGAATAGGCGAGGATCTTCCCGAGCACTAGGTCTCCTCATTGAATTCTCGGGGACGAACTTTCTTGTCGAGCGGTTTTTCATCCTTTCTTTGGTATAGTTGCCCATGACACAAGGCTGTGATTCTTTTCTCCTCAATGAGATTTAGTTGATCTAGGCGAGCTTGTACCCACTCTGCTTCTTCCAGCTTAGTTTCCATTAGTACCCGCAGGGAGGGTATTTCAACCTCGATAGGGAGCACTGCTTCTGACCCATATACCAGAGAGAAAGGGGTTGCTCCGGTCGATGTACGCACTGAAGTACGATAGCCGTGTAGAGCGAAAGGAAGCATCTCGTGCCAATCCTTGTAGGTTACCACCATCTTTTGCACAATCTTCTTGATGTTCTTGTTGGCTGCTTCGACTGCCCCATTCATCTTCGGGCAGTAGGGTGAGGAATTGTGATGCTGAATTTGAATTCTTGGCATAGATCCTTCATCATTTTGCTGTTCAAATTACTACCATTATCAGTGATGATCTTGCCTGGAAGTCCATAACGACAAACCAAATCCTTCTTTACAAACTTAGCAACCACGAGCTAGTAATTACTGGAGTAGGAACCAGCTTCGACCCACTTAGTGAAATAATCAATTGCAACCAGAATGAAACGATGTCCATTTGATGCTTTAGGCTCTATAGGACCAATAACGTCCATGCCCCACATTGAGAACGGCCAAGATGCAGTCAAGACATTTAGGGAAGCAGGTGGCATATGAATGTGATCGGCGTAAATTTGGCACTTGTGACATTTTCTCACGAAGCTATAGCAGTCTGACTCCATTTGCAACCAATAATAGTCGGCTCTCAAGATTTTTCTTGCCATGGTGTGCCCACTGGAATGAACCCCGAATGAACCTTCATGGATCTCTTTCATAATTTTTGCTGCCTCTTCCTCTATCACACACCTCAAGAGGACAATATCATAATTTCTTTTGTAGAGAACTTTGTAACACCCCTTTTCTACCCCTTAATTTCCAACATCATTATCAGACTATTCCATTGTTCAAAAATATTAATTAAGTAGTAGAAAGAAATGTTACGTCTTCATTAAATTAAACTCATCGTATGCACCATTAAGTTTGTGCAACAACACATACATCATAAAGTTAAAACTTCAAAAATCATCTCATCACAGCGGAAATAAACATTGACTCACTAGTCCACTCAAACACGTCTCATAATCCTCAAATATACCTCATACAGTTAAGTAATTTAACATCAATCCCAAAATACGCCCCCTAGGTGCAAATCGGTATCGAGAAATGACACAAACAGACTTCCCGACAACTACAAAGAAGGCGTGAAGACCTTCACTCATGATTTACTGCGGCGTTGCCACAATAGAGCAACATTCCAAGCAGAAGGGGTGAAAATTTCAATAAAACATAATTAAGCACATAACAGAGTAATGTGAACAAACAATCCAACAACATCATCATCCTCACCACATCATCGTCACTGCACACCAACTCAAAACACAATTTTTCAACAAGTCGCAGTCATGAAAATGCATGGAAATGCAACCCACACCTGAGTATATGCATGATGGTACCATACTCGTCATAATAAGAGGCCGAAGCCTATTCGTCATAAGAGGCCGAAGCCTATTCGTCACTGGAGGCCGAAGACTATTCGTCTTAGTATGCACATGCCATGAGACTCTATGAACCCATGTGCAATTCATCAAACACTCACCTGGAGTACTCGTCATCATCATCATAAAACACTCATAGAGTGTATTCGTCATAGTCATCAAAATCATATATATATATATATATATCACATCATCATAATCACTCATAGAGTGAACTCGTCATATTCATCAAAATCATATAGCAACATCATCACAGTCATACTTTTTCTCATCATCATTGAGCACATATATATTTTCAGTTATCTTTTAGCTTAGGGTGTTATAAAATAGTGCACTGATTGACTATGAGATTACTCAGGTAACTGATACTACTTGCAACAGGCATTGGCCACCTTTGCAAGACTCTCCGATGATGCCCTTGTAAATACACCAAAAAAAAAATTCGACCTTAGTGGTAAACCACGCCTAGCCATAGTCAATTAGCACACTAGTAGTATAACATTTCACCGAGACTCATTTATATAAACATAGCATCACAGATCTTTTTGTTATGAATCGTCACGTTTCAATTCGGGAAAACACCTAAGACTTTCAAAAGAGTAATCGATTTATAGCTACTTGTTTTCAAAAGAGGAATTGTTCATAGCTACTTGTTTTCAAAAGAGGAATTGATTCATAGCTACTTGTTTTCAAAAGAGGAATTGATTCATAGCTTTCATTTTTAAAGAGGGAATCGATTCTTTGCTTCATTTCTAAAGGAAGGAATCGATTCCTTGCTTTCATTACTAAAGGGGGAAATCGATTCTTGTCTTCATTTCTAAAGGAGGGAATCGATTTCTAGCTCTCATTTCAAAGTGGGAAATCGATTTCTAGCTTCTTTTCAAAGTGAGAAATCGATTTCTAGCTTCTTTTCAAAGTGGGAAATCGATTTCTAGCTCTCATTTTGGAGGAAAAACGATCGATTCTTCTATTGGTTTAAAATTCACAAGTACAACGTCACTGTTCAGAATCATCCAGATACACTCATCAATCAATCACATACAACGCATAGAAAACATCAATTCATTATACATTTCAATCATACATCAAAACAACAATAAAATCACTAGATCAATATAAATCCCACCACCCACATACATCAATTTCATCAAAATCAACCAAACTCTTCAACAATACGAAATCATCAAACATCATCAATCTCAGCCATAAAAATCAAATCCCACAAACCCCACAAAACCCCACTATATACTCAATCATGTTAAACCGAAACGCTCACCCTTACTTCGAATTTGTATTGTTCCTAAAAAGCGATGAAGAAGTCACGTCTGAAACCACTGCAACACAAATCTAACAAAGCTTCTCCTTCTTCCTTTCTTCTTCTCAACACGTGCTCTCTCTCTCTCTCTCATTCGTTCCTTTCCTTTTCTTTTCCTCTTTTCTCATCAAATGAGACACATCCTTCCTAACCCTAGCGCCTAAAGAGCCTAAGTCTTGGGCTTGGGCTCTTGGGCCATTCTTCACCACCCCGGAGTTACCAATATCACCCCCTTCAATTAAATTACATCCACCACTCCTTATTATATAAACACTCCCCTTCAAATACATTCACCACCTAATTATTGGTCAACACCACTCCCTAGATCTAACTAGATACCATATTATTATTTCTAATATTTCTCCGCAAGCTAATTCCCTCTAGTTAGTTAAATAATTAACCGATTATTTTTGGGGCGTTACAACTCTCCCCCACTTAGATTATTTTCGTCCTCGAAAATTTACTCCGACTCACGAAACCAAACCCAATCTCCTTGTCACCTCTAACCATCCTTGTCCGTCACCTATCGTATACTTAGCCTCAGACCAAATACCCTTCTCCATTTTTTTTTTTGTTCTAATCTGAAGGTCATCAAAGTTCTACTCAACTACTCAAACACCTTGACACTTTACTTGGGCAACTACACCTCATCATCACCCACCTCTACAACTACCTCGGTTTCATCTACTTCGGTTCACCATCATTCCCTTACCACCCATACGCACACTTAGGCACTCTATGCTTCAACCACACTAGCTTCTACATACATTTACACTTAAGCTCATATTCACCACACTTCAACAACTACACTTAGGCGCACTACCTACGCGCGACACTGCACCTCGACATTATGCACCACGTATAACTTCGACACACATACCATTCGACGAACACATACGCTTCGTCATATCTAACCTTCATCTCTTCTCGTTTCTTTGGTCCTCACCCAACTATGATCGAACTTAGTTACGATTACAACACCTATTCACTTGAAAGTTGTACAACACCCATTAATGTACTTCAATGAAAGTGACAACACCAAAAACAACATCTTTGCACCGAGAGTTCCTCAACTCCCATTCCTCCCCTAGGTCTCTCATAGGACCGACTCATCAACAACACATCATAACTTCACCAAAGTGAAGCACACACCACATCAATCACATCAATCACAATTAATTACGCGACTCCTTTGTCAATAAAGGACTAAGTCTACGTCCGTAGGGACCAAACGGCACAAAAAAAAAGAAAAAAATCGAGACAGCAACCTCTCAAAATACAGTAACAGTACTAAAGAGAAAAATAGGAAATCAGCCCCTAAAAAAAAAATTACGAAGCGGCACCACTTGATTCAAGAAATCATCATTTTAATTTTAAGAACTCGGCACTTTAACTTATTAAGAAAACAACACGTTATATTTGAGTGAACAGCACATTTAAGTCGAAGAAAACAGCACTCTAGATATAAGTAGACAGCACCATATAAATGGAAGAAAACAACTCGTTAAATATGGGTATACAGCACTATTTAATTTAGGGAAACAGATCTCTTTCAATTGTAAGAAAACAACACTTTAGATTGTAGAAAAACAGCACACTTTAATATGCGAAAAACAGCAGTAAGGACAGCAGCAAAAACAACAACATTAACAACATGGAAACGGTACACTATTAATCTCAAAACAAAACGGCATCTTTAAACAATATAAAAACAGCACACTATTATTTTCAAAACAAAACAGCAACTTTAAACAATATAATCAACTCTTTAATTTTGGGGAAAAAGCACGTAAAAATTTTAGTAAACATTCTCGTGAAGTTGAGTAAACTGTACGCCTCAAATTGAGTACACAGCGCATTTAATTCGGGAATACAGTACTCCTTTTTACTTATAAAAACCGCGATAAACCACACCCTTTTAGTTATAAAAATAGCGTAAGATTCAGCTTTTAAGAACGAAGAATATTAAATTGCACAAACAATGATAGGAGCAATCCAAAACAAAGAAAGAAACTCGAGTGAAAGGAAAACACATTTACAACATGAAAACAACACCTCTTTTTGTAGACAACAACACGTTTATTTTTAAGGAAAACAAAGAAGTTCCACGTCTCTAACAAAACAATTTGGACAAAGCAACACCTTTACAAAGATAAAAACAAATTCCCTATTACTTTTAAACACAAAATGCAAGACTTTGAACAATACAAGAACAGCACGTCCTTATTTCAAAACCAGAACATCAACTTTACACGCTGTAAAAACAACACTATTTATTTTAACAACAAAACAGCAGCACATACACACACACTCAGGCGCACAATGGCGCCACAGCAACACCCACCGAGCATCTCCAAAATGACGCGTGCAAAATTAAAACCACTCGAGCCAAAATATTAAAAATTGAATTTGGGCACGCAAACGCAAAAGATGGCACGGTAAAATGTGCTTCGAACTCGAAGTTTACACCCAATTAGAATTTGGCGCCTATACACCCGTGGGGATGTATAGAATACATACTTTCAAAACATTTAATTTTCTTTCCAAAACGTCTCAACTCATTGTATCATTCACACCATCAAAACATACAAATTAATTATTAAAAATTATAACACATTATACTCCCCATCTTAATTCAATCTCAATCATCATCAAACCCCAAGGCACGAAATTACACGTGACAACATCAACATCAACAACTCATCACAATGTATTCAATTCCTCATCAATTTTACACCTATTCATCAAATCACAACAATACCCAAAAACACCCATTCACCTTAAATTCACAACAAACAAAGCATGCAACTCCTCTCAGAGTTCACACATCGGAAAGCATAACAAACCATACAAACAAATCCGGTTAGGACCGATCCATAAAAGACACTAAGTTCACACTTGGAAACACAAGATCGACACACATCCTCGCAAGGTATCTCCCCACTTATTCATTTACCATCAGCAGTACTCGGTTTGTCCTACACCTGCAGAAACATCACTTACTACACAGACAATGGTTAGAACGAGTACCAAGACTCGAGAGATAACTAGACTCGATACTGGACAACTTGGCCGGACAGACCGAACTGCTCTGATACCACTAATGTAACACCCCTTTTCTACCCCTTAATTTCCAACATCATTATCAGAGTATTCCATTGTTCAAAAATATTAATTAAGTAGTAGAAAGAAATGTTACGTCTTCATTAAATTAAACTCATCGTATGCACCATTAAGTTTGTGCAACAACATATACATCATAAAGTTAAAACTTCAAAAATCATCTCATCACAGCGGAAATAAACATTGACTCACTAGTACACTCAAACACGTCTCATAATCCTCAAATAAACCTCATACAGTTAAGTAATTTAACATCAATCCCAAAATACGCCCCCTAGGTGCTACGGTATCAGAGAGCGACACAAACAGACTTACCGACAGCTACAAAGAAGGCAGCAAGACCTTCACTCGCGGTTACCTGCAGCGTTGCTACAATAGAGCAACATTCCAAGCAGAAGGGGTGAGAATTTCAATAAAACATAATTAAGCACATAACAGAGTAATGTGAACAAACAATCCAACAACATCATCATCCTCACCACATCATCGTCACTGCACACCAACTCAAAACACAATTTTTCAACAAGTCGCAGTCATGAAAATGCATGGAAATGCAACCCACACCTGGGTATATGCATGATGGTACCATACTCGTCATAATAAGAGGCCGGGTTTAGCCTATTCGTCATAAGAGGCCAAGCCTATTCACACTTGGAGGCCGAAGCCTATTCGTCTTAGTATGCACATGCCATGAGACTCTATGAACCCATGTGCAATTCATCAAACACTCACCTGGAGTACTCATCATCATCATCATAAAACACTCATAGAGTGTATTCGTCATAGTCATCAAAATCAGAGTAATGTATACTACTTGCAACAGGCATTGGCCACCTTTGCAAGACTCTCAGTGATGCCCTTGTAAATACACCAGCGAAAGAAATTCTGACCTTAGTGGTAAACCACAGTCTAGCCATAGTCAATTAGCACACTAGTAGTATAACATTTCACCGAGACTCATTTATATAAACATAGCATCACATATCTTTTTTGTTATGAATCGTCACGTTTCAATTCGGGAAAACACCTAAGACTTTCAAAAGAGTAATCGATTTATAGCTACTTGTTTTCAAAAGAGGAATTGATTCATAGCTACTTGTTTTCAAAAGAGGAATTGATTCATAGCTACTTGTTTTCAAAAGAGGAATTGATTCATAGCTTTCATTTTTAAAGAGGGAATCGATTCTTTGCTTCATTTCTAAAGGAAGGAATCGATTCATTGCTTTCATTACTAAAGGGGGAAATCGATTCTTGTCTTCATTTCTAAAGGAGGGAATCGATTTCTAGCTCTCATTTCAAAGTGGGAAATCGATTTCTAGCTTCTTTTCAAAGTGGGAAATCGATTTCTAGCTTGTTTTCAAAGTGGGAAATCGATTTCTAGCTCTCATTTTGGAGGAAAAACGATCGATTCTTCTATTGGTTTAAAATTCACAAGTACAACATCACTGTTCAGAATCATCCAGATACACTCATCAATCAATCACATACAACGCATAGAAAACATCAATTCATTATACATTTCAATCATACATCAAAACAACAATAAAATCACTAGATCAATATAAATCCCACCACCCACATACATGAATTTCATCAAAATCAACCAAACTCTTCAACAATACGAAATCATCAAACATCATCAATCTCAGCCATAAAAATCAAATCCCACAAACCCCACAAAACCCCACTATATACTCAATCATGTTAAACCGAAACGCTCACCCTTACCTCGAATTTGTATTGTTCCGAAAACAACGATGAAGAAGTCACGTCTGAAACCACTACAAGCAACACAAACGAACAAAGCTTCTCCTTCTTCCTTTCTTCTTCTCAGCGCCGTGCTCTCTCTCTCTCTCTCATTCGTTCCTTTCCTTTTCTTTTCCTCTTTTCTCATCAAATGAGACACATCCTTCCTAACCCTAGCGCCTAAGGAGCCTAAGTCTTGGGCTTGGGCTCTTGGGCCATTCCTCACCACCCCGGAGTTACCAATATCACCCCCTTCAATTAAATTACATCCACCACTCCTTATTATATAAACACTCCCCTTCAAATACATTCACCACCTAATTATTGGTCAACACCACTCCCTAGATCTAACTAGATACCATATTATTATTTCTAATATTTCTCCGCAAGCTAATTCCCTCTAATTAGTTAAATAATTAACCGATTATTTTTGGGGCGTTACAAACTTCACCACTCAAAAAGAAACTCCTTGACAATCTTCTGAGCGTTCTTTTGTCATTCTCTGAAGCCCCGGGAGGATATTCTCTATTGATGATGTATTGTTTGATGTCATGATAGAAAGGCTTCTCGTCGGGCTCTTCATCTATTGCTGTGCAGTAGTGATGCGCCGGCAGGCTCCGGTGCTGAATTCTGATATTGGTCAAGCTCTTGTCACAGTTAACATTGAACATGGAAGACAGTGTTTCCAATGCATCGGCCAACTGATTTTCACCTCGAGGGATATGCTTGAAGGTGATCTCGTCGAAAGACTCCATCAACTCTTGCACATAATCACAATAAGGAATCAGTTTGGGATCTCTGGTCTCCTAATCACCTCTTACTTGATGAATAACCAAGGCTGAATCACCATACACATCGAGTCTTTTAACCTTCCATTCGAGGGCTGCTTGAATACCCAAGATGCACACTTCATATTCTGTGATGTTGTTAGTGACATAAAAGCTCAATCTGGCAGTGACCGGAACGAAACGGTTATCTGGGGAGTTTAACACAGCCCCGGCTCCGTGCCCCCATACATTGGATGCGCCATCAAATATCATCCTCCACCTTTCATCTTCTTGAGACTTCCCCTCATCAAACAGTGCCATGATGTCTTCATCGGGAAAGTCATACTGCATTGATTGGTAGTCTTGAATTGGCTGGCATGCTAAGTACTCGGCAAGTGCACTGCCCTTGACTGCTTTCTGCGTGACATACAGGATATCATACTCTTATAATAACATCTGCCAACGAGCGATCCGTCATGTGAGTGCTGGCTTTTCAAAAATGTACTTGATTGGATCCATTTTAGATACCAACCAAAGTTGTATGACTCGGATGTATCGCCTTAAACGACGAGCAGCCCATGCTAAGGCACAACAAGTCTTTTCTAGCATTGAATATCTCGTCTCACAGTCAGTGAATTTTTTGCTCAAGTAATATATAGCATGCTCTTTCTTTCCCGATTCATCATGCTGCCCCAGCACACATCCCATCAAATTGTCCAACACGGTTAGATACAGTATAAGCGGTCTTCCTGACATCAAGCGGCATCGAGGTGGTGGGTTCTCGAAGATAATCTTTAATTCTTTCAAAGGTTCTTTGGCAATCATCATTCCACTCTAATTTTTGGTTCTTGCACAATGCCTTAAAGAGAGGCTCGCAAGTGGCGGTCAATTGGGATATGAACCTTGAGATGTAGTTCAGTCTCCCAAGGAAACCACAGACCTCTTTTTCAGTCTTAGGTGCTGGCATTTCAAGGATTGCTTTGACTTTATCTGGATCTACCTCTATCCCTTTCTGACTGACGATAAATCCCAGTAACTTTCTGGATCTCACACCAAGAAGGTGCACTTACTGGGTTTAACTCGAACTTGAACTTCCGTAGACGTTCAAGAGTTTTTGCAGATTAACAATGTGCCCTCATCGCCTTAGATTTTGCAATCATATCATCTACATACACCTCAATTTCTTTGTGCATCATGTCATGGAATAATGTCATCATTCCTCTCTGATAAGTCGCACCGGCATTCTTGAGTCCAAAAGGCATCACTTTGTAGCAGAATGTTCCCCAGAGTTATGAAGGTGGTTTTCTCCATATCTTCTGGAGCCATTTTTATCTTGTTGTACCCTGAATACCCATCCATGAAGGAGAATAGAGAATGTTGGGTTGTACTTGCCTACCGTAAATATCAATATGAGGCAGAGGGAAGTCATCTTTGGGGCTAGCTCTGTTCAGATCCCTATAATCGACACACATCCTGACCTTGCCATCCTTTTTCGGAACAGGGACGATATTTGCTACCCATTGTGGATACTTGGCCACTGCTAGAAACCCCGCATCAACTTCTCAGGTTTCATTCTTCTCAACTTCTGCTTGACCGGTGGACACTCTGGCTTCACTGGCAACCTGTGTTAAACAATATCGGTATCTAGCCCTGACATATCTTTGTACGACCACACAAAGACATCAGCGTAATCATGCAAGAGTTGGATTAGCCTTTTGCGTTCACTATCTTCCATGGCAGTACCGACCTTAACCTCTCTTTTATCCTCTTCTCGTACCCAAGTTGATTATCTCAATCGACTCTCCATGAAGCTGAATGATCTTTTCTTCCTTCTCTATTAGTCTCATCAATTCCGGAGGAGTTTCCGAGTTTTCCTCAACACCCCATTCAGTTTGGTTAATTGGGTGATCAAAGTCATAATAGGAATCATTGGCACTGTTATTTTCAGAGATAATTACTTTTGATCCGCATTCGTAGTAAGCGGAAAGTAGAATGAAATGTGAAACAAACAAAATAAAGCGAAAAGAAAGAAAAGATAAATGAAGAAAAAGAGATTTTATTGATGGAATTCAAAACAAGCGCTTTTATTGATGATGGTGTCATTGAAAATAAAAACATGCATGCCCTAACAAACTATCCTCGAGGCCTTGCGCAGAGCCAAAGGAGTGCATTACAATCATTACTTTGAACCAAAAGTGATGGGCAAGTCGACACTTTCCCAATTTTTGAGCTCTTCTTTAGCAAGGCAACGACGGACTAAGTCATTCACGCCTCTTCATCCTCTAAACCATCCTCAATAGCGATAATTTGATCTAGGTCTATTAACCCTGCACTCTTGATGCTCTGATAGATGTCACAAATGGGGATCCTCTTTGACCATGGGTCCTGGCCTCTCAGCTTGGCCAACCGCTCACCTCTTCTCTCTTCAGCCAACTTCTTCTTTTCAGCCTCACTTGGATGGTATCCCAACCCGTAACGACCTTTGTTTTCTTTCAGCTGGACAGGAGCAAGAATTCCTTGTCCTACTTTTCCCAAACCACGTCCCAGCTGGTATCCCTGACCCATCATGATCCTCTCAACCATCTCTTCATTTTTCGACAACTTTATCACATGCGACGGCAACTCACTCCCTCCAAACACAACATTGGCAATCTCGAGAGATTGAAAAGAAGTTTCCAGGGACTCTTCGACTGCTTCCACATAACGGAAAGGAGAAGATTTGTTAACTAACATCTCTTCATCTCCGAACACTACCACAATTTTATCATCGACTTCAAACTTGACTCTCTGATGCAGAGAGGAAGGAATGGCTCCCGCCATATGAATCCATGGCCTTCCAAGCGCATAAATTGCATTTGACGAGGAGATGTCCATGATTTGAAAGTTAACACGTAATGTCTCAGGACCTATCTGAATGGGGAACTCCATCTCCCCTATTACCTCTTTCTTCGATCCATCAAACGCCCTCACCAATGTCGAGCTAGGCTTCATGAAAGAACAATCCACATCCAACTTGCTTACAGTGGACTTTGGCATCACATTTAGAGAAGAACCATTGTCAATCAGAACACGAGCTAGCACGAAATCCCCAAATTTAACAGAGATGTGTAGGGCTTGGTTGTGTTTCCTTCCTTCTGGGGGAAGCTCATCATTAGCAAAAGTCACATGGTTCGCAGCCACGATATTCCCGACTATTTCGTCAAATTGGCCCATGGAAATATTCTCGAGCAACATGAGCCCCATTCAAGACTTTCATTAGGGCGATTCGATGCGCTTCAACTTAGCAACAATGACAAAGATTGAAATCTTTGTTGGGGTCTCATTCATCCGTCAACCACCTTATAGTCACTTTGCCTTACAATCTTTAGGAACTCATCGCTTTCTTGTTACGCCACTTTCTTTTACTCGAGCATTCTCCGCTTCTTTATCCTTCCCCTTACGAGCCCTGTCTTCAGCTTCTTTGGATGATTCACCCCGAACGAACTCGGGGGCATACATACGGCCACTCCTTGTCATTCCACTTGCCCCAAGATATTGGTACCAACAGAGGTGTTTGGAGAACTCTCTACCGGAGGCGGTGGTATCAGATTTCCATGGCACTGCACTGTCCTTCTCATATGGGAATGGAGCAGGAATCTCAATAACCACTGGCTGAGGCTTGACTTGGGCTGATTTTGGATTGTACAATATCTCAATTGGCTTCCTAGCCTCTTTACCATCATTGAACTGCAACATCAACACACTTTCTTCCTTTTCAACCACTCCCACTCGAACCACATAACGATCCATCAAGTCTTGCAAAACTGACTTGAAAACTTCACAGGCACCTACACATAAAGGATCGGCACATACACAGCCTTTCTTGATAACACCACAACGGCACAACTCAGCATGTATATTGTCTGTCCCACGGAATCTTCTACTGCATTAGCGGATGGTATCCCATGTTCCGGCAAGGGGTTTGTAGTTGTGCTTGGACTATTCTGCTTGAAAGAGAGCCAGTTGGTGTCAATCAAATCCTGGTCTACATGTTTGAAAGCCTTGCAGTCTTCTACCGTGTGACCGACCTCTCCATTATGAAAGCTATAGGTAGCATCAGCATTGTATCCCCTAGGAAAGGGAGGTTGCATAGGCTTCATGGGACGAGTATTGATCAAATTCTTTGAGACAAGGTGATTGAACAGCTCAGTATAGGTTATTGGAATCAGATCAAAACTAACACGCCTCTTCTCTTGATAGTTTTGGGCTCTGTGACCTGAATTAGCTTGTTGTGGTGGAGAATGGAGAAAAGAAAATGGCACTATATGTTGTGGAGAGAGTGAAAGATGGGCCTCTCCTGCGGTAATAACATTGGTTTCCTTCTTTCTTCTTGGGGAAGTTGGAAAAGGGTTTCTTTTGTCCACTAGAATTGCCAAAACCTCCAAAGAATCTTTCTGCATTTAACTGCGGCTTCTAATCGTTCTCCAATGACAACCGTATCTGAGAAAATGGATGAAACACTCCCCACCACCAACCTATCATAATATAGCCCTGGAAGTAGTGTTATTAAACCCGGACTGAACCGGCCGGTGGGACCGGTTCGACCGGGAAACGGTGCCTTGCTCGGGTCGGTTGGCCAATTGGATCGCACCTGCAAATGAACCGAGGTTGACTCGGTCAACCCGCCTTAACTCCTGAAACCCGGTGTTGACTTCAGAATCCGAGTTGACCTTGGCCACACTTGATTATTGCGTATATATTCATGGGAATTACTAAAAATGACAGTGGGGAGATTCAAACTCGTCCCCTCCTTGTTGGAGATGCCCAATTTTTCCAACTGAGCTACCACACGTTGTTGTTATATCATCTAACTGCATTTTACTTGAGGCAATTTCTACATCCGTTTTTTTTTAGATCAACTCATCCATTTACTTTGTTAAATATATTTTTTAACAAAGTAAATGTTAACTTAAAATATTTAATAAAGTCTTATAAAATATATTTGCAATTACTAATATGTTGTATTAAAATATATTTATAAAACTTGTGCCTAAATGTCTATTATTTAGACTATGAAAATTTTTGTGGCTCATGTGATTTGTGAATTTATACACAAAGATAACTAATTTTATCATATTTTAGTAGTGCCACGGGTCACGCTGGTCAATCGCTGACCCTCGGTCCAACCTCTTGACCCGTGACCCAGTGCCTTGACCGGTCGATCTCCTGCTTCGGTTTTAATAACATTGCCCGGAAGAGTCTCCATAAACATGTACACCATCTCCTCTTCACCAATGGCGGCTTCACTGAAAGCAAATTATGCTCCTCCACTTTGAGCATATTATTTGAATGATTCTTTATCTCCTTTACTCATTTGTTTGTAATTGAGACCGGTCGGAGAAAGGTCCATGTTATACTGGTATTGTTTCAGAAATGCTTCAGAGAGATCCTTCCAACTGTGAATGTCGGAGGATTGTAGCTGCATATACCGATCTAACGATGCCCCAGTCAGACTCTTCTGGAAATAGTGAATGAGCACCTTGTCATCATGAGCATAAGCGGCCATTTTTCTAACATACATCGTTAAATGGCTAGATGGACACCCAGTGTAACACCCCAATTCTACCCGACTATTTTATTAAAAATCAGAGTGCGGAATTTTCAACTAAGCATACATTGGAGCGTCACATTTCAACATTTAAATTTTCAACAACGTGTAATCAATAAAACATTCAAAGTCAACAAAGTAATTCTCCATTTAATAACCACGAGATACGTAGCACATCATAAGGATCCAACAAATTGCAATGAGCAAAATAAACTCTCATAAAACATCATCTCAACACCAACGGTTTCGGTAAAATACAAATCCAGAAAACATTCAAATAATAGAGAAATAGTCTATATGATAAAATGTCTAATGAATAGTGTTCGTTTCCCCCGAGTGTGCTACGTGACGAGCAAGACGACACAACTCAGCTACTAAAGGGAAATCCTGGTCTTCACTTGTGATCGTACCTTGACCAATGAAGTGTTAAAGTTGTTGTCCTGTGATTAGGCCGGTCGTTGAATAGGAGGAAGGACCGGTCTTGGCTTCACGCTGAGCGCCTCGGGTGTTACCTGCAAAGACACTCCGACGATCAAGTAAGGGGTCGCTCGGGCAGATAACACAAGGTAAGAGAACGTACCTGATGCCATGTGCGAATGGCATATATATATCGTAGAGTCCCGGCCGTTAGCGAAGATTTCGGCGGGCCATGCGAGTTTGCGCTCCAAGCGGCGTGCTTGGGCCGGTTACGCTTGTGTGGGCCGACGGCCCATATGCTCTTTGCACCTAATGGTTTTGCTGATACGCCCCGGAACAGTTGCCCCCAAGCCTAGGTCGCTTAAGAGCGGGCTGAGGCTTGAATCGCTGCCCCCAAGGGCGGTGCTTTTGAAATTCGGATGATGAAACGGCCGCGCCGTTTGCTCTCTCGATTAGGCGGTTTCGATTGGCCAAACCGCCGCCCGTCTTGACGCGACGGTCGGCTTTCGATATTTATGACATGACGCTTGGTGTTCCCAAGGTTGTTTAATGAAAGCTTTTAAGGAGAAGGTGAAACGCTGCGACGCTTTCGCCTCCCTGGCCCCTCTCGTGCCTTGGGCCCGTGCTATAAATACCCACAGGACTATTCCTTACACTTTCACGAATTGCTCACTGCCGACCGACTTGTCCGCCGTCGACCGCATCCGCAACTATCGCTCACTCGCTTTTTGCTTTCGCGCGATCCAACTTTTTTAAGGTACAGGCCGATACTTTTCTCAGATCTTTTAATTTCTGCAATATTTTCTTTCGAATGCACAACTCTACGCCGTGATAGGGGTGCAGTGTCCGGGACGACCAAGTCGCCCCTCTCACGAGAAAGCACCGCCGCCGACCGACCCGATCCCCTTATCACAGGTGTTACATGCCACGGTTGAAACAGACTGCTCGCATCCTCGGAAAGTCTTCACATTCTCTTGCTGAACACATGACGAGGCCGTCCGAGGCTACTTCCCACGAGGAGAAATCTAAGTCGTCTTCGAGCGACAGAAGCTCTGATTCTTCGAGTGGCTCGAGCTCGAGCGCGAGCTCTTCCAACTCTTCCAGCAAGGGGTCAGTTAGCTTGGGGAGCTCTGACTCCAAGTCTGCCCATTCTGCCGTTCGGTCGAATAACGCTCCGCCACCAGAAAATGCCATTCCTTGCACCGCGGGTGGAGATGAAGAGGTAGCCATAGAGGATGATGAGGTGTAGAGTGCCGTTCCGGCCGAGGATGAAGAGATGGTCGAAGTCGAGGAAGACCGAGCCGAAGAAGCTACTGAGGAGGTTGTGGTTCAGCCTGTGGCGAGTTCCTCTGGCCAGGGGGTGAACAATGAAGGAGGGTCGAACGAAGGAGTAGAAGATGTTCTGCGTGATATAGTCCGGGACCGATCTGACATGTCTTGGGTGTCAGAAACTCTTCGTTCTAATAGGAGTATTATCACAGTCGGTCATTGAGCCCTGCCCGAGCTGCAGCTTCACTTCAGGAAATTACCGGGCTGGAGGGTAAGAGACATGAAAGACAGAGAAGATATCGCAATCTATTCTGACAATCTGAAGTTCACGATGTATCGGATCGTGTTCGAGCGAATGAACATCACCCCACCCTTCACTGAGTTTTAGCGCGACGTTCTCCGCTATATTGGGGTCGCCCCTTCTCAACTCCATCCCAACGCGTGGGCGTTTTTGAAAACTTTCGAAGTGCTTCTAACTATGCTCGGTCGGCCAGTGTCGGTCCAGTTATTTTTCACTATTTTCGAGCTGAGCTGGCTGAGAGAGAAAGCCAATAAGGAAAAGAGGGAGCAGGTATCCTTCAAGACTCAGAAGACCCAACACCGGTACTTTAAAGCGTACCAAGAGTCGTTGGGCGCGGCCTGGAAAAGCCAATATTTCTGGGTTGTCCCAACTAAGGAGGCCGGCATGGCTATTTCTGAGATCCAGCCCGACGGGATGCTCGGTCCCCCTTTCTTCCCAATCATGTGGAATGAAGCTCACTTTTTCAGGCGGCCTGGCGACTATATTTATTCTGTTAAGGATTTGGGTGCGGCCGACTTGGAGTCTCTGGAGATGATCAAGACTCTGGCGGGCATGATGCCCCCGATCCTGGCGGCGACCTACCTTGCCGCCCCTTTGTCCTCGCTTTCGTGGGTCGAGCTCTTCAAGCCGAGATTGGTCCGCCTTTGACTTTATCTTTGAATTTCGAATATTGCTCGCTTTATCTAACTCTTGAATTATTCTGTTTTGCAGGGAGAATGGCTGGTAAGAACTGGGCCGAGCTCGAGAAAGTTCTGAATCCTCCTAAGAATAGCGCCTCCCGACCACCGCCACGGAGCGTGGTTGATCTCGAGGGATCGTCGAAGGTGCCTCCAACCCCCAAAAGCCAAGGGAAGAAGTCTGTTTCAAAGGTCCGATCGCCCCCTCACAACGATGATCGTTACGCGAAGCGCCAAGTTTGATAATCGGGACTTGGATCTTGCTAAGGATGAAATTCCTATTCTCTCGCTCGAGGGTTTAGGGTCGTCCGACTTCGAGCGGTTCAAGAAAAAACCCATGCAGGTTTGTGCTTCCATTTGCATGGGGATGGACAAAATCATTCAAGAGCTGGCGGACGAAGCTGAATGTATTTTATTCTTTTAACCCGTCGTGCTTTTGTTTACGCTCGACCGACTAACCGACTTTGACTATCTTTGTTCGCAGCAGCGCGGGCTGAGAAGGATAAGGCCTTGGCGGAGGCGCAGCAAAAGCTGGAGAAATTAGCTAAGTCCAAGAAGGACACTATGCAACGGGCAGAAGACGACCGGGCCAAGCTGTCAAAGAGGAACAAGGAGCTCCAAGGTCAAGTAACAAATTTGAAGACCGACCTCGAAGTTTTGGAGAAAGAAAAGGCCGAATGGGAGACCCAGAGGGCCGAGCTGGAGGCGCAAGTTCGGAAGGTAGCCGAGATGGCTAAGGGTGCAGCGATCGAGCAGTTCTTCAATGCTCTAGGTCAGGTGCGGGTGCTGAACTCAGATTTGAACATCAACTTCGATGAAAACCTGATAAAGCCTGACCACTATGTCGAAATGCAAGATCGCGCGCAGCTCGAGAACTTGACGATCGTGGCAACGCCGTCGTTCGCCTCTAGCTCGATCCTCTTTTTGAAGCTCCGCTGCGAGCGGAGAAATTTCTCTAATAGTTTAACTTGCCTTCGGCACAACAATATTCTGCCTTTCGCGTGCGCTTTTAATAATTAGGCGCTCGGCTTCGGCCGACCAAGGTCCTCAATTTGTAATGACAATTTCTTGTTTAATTAATCTGTTTGCTTGGATTTATGTTCTTTTATTTCTCCAAATTTACGAACACTCGCCTTGGTGCGTATGGACCGCTCGGCGGCATTTTAGGTGTGGGGTGTTTCTAAACCAATCAACAAAGAATGCCCACTCGGTGGTATTTTGGTCTGCTTCGCGACCTTTGCTTGGGCCATTTCGACGGCACTCGATTTAGGTCGCTTCGACGGCCTATTCTTGTGGGTTAATGCCTAACCCTTGGGCCATTTCGATGGCACTTTCGATTTAGGTCGCTTCGACGACTGGCGATTTACTGGTTATTTCTTAACCCTCGGGCCGCTTCGATGGCACTCGATGTAGATCGCTTCGACGACCTAATGTCTATGGGTTACTTCAACCCTCGGGCCATTTCGATGGCGCCGAGGTGGATCGTTTGACGACCCACTTACGCTTGAAAATTCTTCTGGCGTTCTTTTGCCATGAGCATGTTTGAGCGACCAGGGCATACATTCTTTGCGAGAAAGTAAATAATAAAGAATTTTCAAAGGTCGCCTCTGTAAAAAACCCATTGGGAAAAAGAGCGCTGCATCAGTCTTTCATTAATAAATCGGCTGCTTCATTACATTCGGACATAATATTTTCTAAGTTTTTCTGCGCCCATGTTCGGGGATAGTCGCCTTCCATGGTTTCCACCTCGTATGCCCCCTTGCCGCCTTCTTAATGACGGACCGCCCCAATTTGGTGCTAACTTCCTCGACGCGTGCATTCTTGTTTCCGACGCCCGCACGCCTCGTGACGAGCCGACCGACCGTGAAGTCCTCTTTTGAACACGGGTGTTGTACCTAGTCTGCGACCTTCTACTTGATCGGTTGTTCTCTTAATGATGCTTGGATACGCAACTCTTCAATGAGGTCCAACTCTTCTCGTATGGCTCGATCGTTGTCGGCGGCGCGAAGGGGTTCAAAGTTCTCCAATTTAGTTCGCCCATCTCTATGGGTATTACCGCATCAGTTCCATATACAAGTCTGAAGGTCGACCCAGTTCCCTTTTGCTTCATCGAGTCTTCTTTTCAGACCACGTAGGATAACTCTGTTGGCCGCTTCAGCTTGGCCGTTAGTCTGTGGATG
Source organism: Oxytropis ochrocephala (assembly GCA_020916435.1). Lineage (NCBI taxonomy): Eukaryota > Viridiplantae > Streptophyta > Magnoliopsida > Fabales > Fabaceae > Oxytropis > Oxytropis ochrocephala. The sequence continues at coordinate 49,775,716 of CM037093.1, forward strand.
TTCGACCGAGGTAAACCGCTGTTTCACTCCCAAGTCGGCCAACATTTGTCTGAACTTCTTGTCTGCGAACTGGGTGCCATTGTCTGTTATCAGTTGTTGTGGAACACCAAAACGGGCCAGCACACACCGACCGAAAAATTTGCTCACTTTGGCCGATGTGATGGTTGCAAGAGGCTCGGCCTCAATCCACTTCGTGAAATAATCAAATGCCACGATCAAGAACTTGAACTGGCCTGGAGCAGGTGGAAACGGGCCTAGCAGATCCATGCCCCACCAGGCGAACGGCCAAGATGAGACAAGACTTTGCAACTCTGACGAAGGAGCAACATGGACGTCAGCATGCACTTGACATTTTTTGCATTTCTGAACAAGCTTCTTAGCATCTTCATCGATGGTCGGCCAGTAATAACCGACCCTGAGAGCTTTCTTTGAAATGGAACAGCGCCACGATGGCTTCCGCAAACACCTCATGGATGTCCTTTAACACATGGTCGGCCGACCGATTTAAAGGCATCTTAGCAACGGAGATGTGAATCCTCTTCTCGTATAATTTCCTTCTTCACCGAGTACTTGGTCGCCCGAGCCCCACTAATCTCGCCGCTTTGGTCGCTTTCGGCTCCTCCCCTTCAACGATGTACCACGTAATGGGGCGATCCAATCTGAATCTGTGTTGACACAAAGAACGGCCAACGACTGGCTTGGCTTGGTTGACACACTTGGCCGATTTAGAGTCTCCTGAATCAAACTTCTGTGATTTCTAGGAGTCTTGGTGCTTGCAAGTTTTGACAGCACTTCGCCAACATTTTCGGTCCGAGGCACATTCATCACTTCCGCTCGGCCGAATCGCTGGAAGCTCCTCACTCGCCGGATAGCTTTTGAGGACATCGTCCTTGGCATCATACAATTCCTTGATTTGAGAAACCACTAGCAGGGAATCTGAATGTAATTCCACACAATCAACATTGAAATCTCGGGCGAGCTGCAGGCCGGCTATGCACGCCTCATACTCGGCTTGGTTGTTTGACGTGTGGAAAGCAAAAGTTAATGAGACTTCGACGGCAAGGCCTTCTGAATTTTCTAAAATTAGGCCGGCTCCGCTGGCTTTGCTATTGGACGACCCATCTACGTGTAGAGTCCAGGTCGTTGCTGTTGCGCCCCGAAAAATCCGGTTTGGGACTTTTCGGTTTGACAACGTTTGAAAATCAGTAGAGCCGCCACCAATATTTTATTTTAGGAAAACATTGAAAAAACCTTTTGAAAGCGGGTGGTCTTTCAAAACTTAGAGATGTAGGTTTCGGGTCGGTTGCGCATGGGGAAGGTATTAGCACCCCACGCGCCCTTTCTACCGAAAGGGAACCATTAATTTGATGTGGTTTTGAAATGTTTGATTTGAAATACGTTGTTCTATTTATTTTTCTTTTCTTTTTGAGAAATCTCTTTATTGAAAACGGGAAAAAGGGATGTTTTTGGTATCTTTGAAAAGCGGAACAAGACAAAGATTTTTGAAAAGCGTGCTTGACGGAACAGAACCGGGCCCTACGCACTCTCACCGGGCCGAGGATCAAAGCAACGTAGTTCTTGCTATTTTTTATGGGTTTTTTAAAGGTGTGCTTGACGGGACATGAACCCGGTCCTACGTACCCTCACTGGCTGAGGGATCAAAGCAACGTAGTTCTCAGGTTTTTTTAAAGGTATGCTTGACGGGACATGAACCCGGTCCTACGCACTTCACCGGCGAGGATCAAAGCAACGTAGTTCTCGTGTTTTGCGTCCAAAACGGCTTAAGAGTTTAAGTTTTGGAGTTTTTTGAAATAGGACTCGAGTGTTCGCGAACACCAAACAAGCAAAGGCTTCGAGTGGCATTCGGTATTAACTCGAAAGAAAAGAGAGTTGGAACCGGTAATCAAACAAGCAATGGCTTCGAGTGATTACAAGCGACAACGTTGTATTACTTTTTGAAATTGTTTTGAAAAAGGCGAGCATCGGTGATGATTATCACTAACAACTCGTGTTATTTGAAATTTGGATTAGTTGATTTTTGATTAAGGTGTGGGAGCTTTCATGATAGCCAAACAAGCAAAGGCTTCGAGTGACTACCACTAATAACTCCTCATTAGCGATCAAACAAGCAAAGGCTTCGAGTGATGGCTAATGATTTATTTAAGAAAATGCCTTTAGGATTTTTATTGAACAAGCATTTGATTTTTGGTTTGAAAACTAGTTTAGAAAAGAAGTTTGATTTGGAAAAAGATTTCTTGAAAACAAGTAGAACATTTCAATCAACTCTAATCCCATAACCAAATGAAAGATGAATGAATGAAGTTCAAACATGTTCAATTAATCAAGCAAACAAGAACACATTGATCATCAATTAAGATTAAGCATGCCCATACAATTAAGGAATCAATTGTCAACGATGCAAGACAAAGTTCTAAAAGTAATTGTGCAAGTGTGTGTAAGAGAGGTGCAATTGTCTTAATGATTCTATGCTACACAAGTAGTAGACTTACGTCTTCATATAAGAGCACATGCATGAGGGAAGGGATTGCACACAATTAAATCAAGACATTTGAATGGCATGATGGACAAGTGATACAATTAAATGATAGGCATGGGATATTCCTAATTGAATGATTGAACATGTAAGCAAAGATGCATGAATGAGCAAGCATGTGAATGCATGAGTATACAATGGATGAATGCGCATTATAGAATGCAAGGCATGGCATTATTGGATGCATGATTAGGCAAACATGTGAATGCATGAATATACAAGGAATGAATATGCATGTTTGAATGCAAGACATGGTGTTAAGGGATGCATGAGCATTTAAGAATGGATGCCAAGCATACAAGTGAATGAATGACTAGCACAAAAAAGGAAGCAAGGAACATGAACATATGAGGATGCATGAGAGTGTCACATAGACTAAGTGTGAATGAGGATGCATGAATGTGAAAGTAATTTGGTAAGGAATGGTAAAAGGTTTAAGTAAGAAAGTGGTAAAATGTTTTGGGTTTTTTAGTGTTTAGGAAATGAGATGAAATGTTTTTGTTTTGAAAGTGGTAAGAATGTTTTGGGGTTTATTTTATGAAGATAAAAAAGTGGGAAATGCAAGTGAGAAAATGTTTTGGGTATTTTTGCAAATTGGTAAGTGCTAAAACTTTTAGTAAAAAGTTAGTGAATGGTAAAGTAAAAATGCATGAGGTGAATGGTAATTACTTAATGAGATGGTAAAGTAAAAAGGCATGAGGTGAATGGTAATTATTTAATGAGATGGTAAAGTAAAAATGCATGAGGTGAATGGTAATTATTTAATGAGATGGTAAAGTAAAAATGTAAAAAGTAAATGGTAAAATATTTTTGAGTTTTAGTAAAAGGTTAATGAATGGTAAAGTGAAAAATAAGTGAATGGTAAAAGGTTAAAACACACTAACACAATTGCCACTATCTACACAAGATCAAGCAACACATTTTAGGCACAAAATAGGCACCAAAAACAGCCCCTAAAACCAAACATATACATGCTTAATCAATCAATTATTTCTTGCTAAATTTGCACAATCAACACATAGATTATACACAAGATAAGACCCTAAATTAATATGCTATACTACTAAACAACAATCAAGCAACTCATATATTTTATTCACACTAAACATTAAGAAACACAAGAGAAAACATAGCCCCTAATTTCTAAAACCAAAACCTTAAACTACACATATTCACAATCAAGCCATTTTGTACCTTCAACCCATGAAATGATCAAGAACACATATGAACCCTAATTTTTGCTCTAGAGGCCGAAACCACAACCATGAAGAGATGATCTTATTTGACTCAAAAATCATGCAATCAAAATAGTATATGCAAGGAAAACATGATAAAATGAGTGTGAAATACAAACAACAAAATGAAAACACAAGAAAACCCTCTCTAGGCCAAGGACTCATTGCCAACACCCAAGGCTCCCAATGTCCTTGTCATAATGTTGAAACAAGTCCTCTAAGCCTTTGAGAAGGAAAAGAGGAGTAGAAGAAGAATCTACATGGTGATAGTTAAAGAAAATGCAAGAGATTAAGAATTTACCTCTAGAACTAGTTAGCAAAAGAAGAAAATGCAAGATGAAGCAAAATAACTTGATGAACAGCCCCTATCAACCTAAACCTTGCGCCAAACACCTCTTCTTGGAAGGATCTTGATGGAACTTGAAAGATTATGGAAGTTTGAAAGGGGTGTTTAGTGTTAGGATCAAGAGTATTTGAAGGTTTGGTGATGGAAAAATGAAGAAAATGGAAGAGAGAATGGAGAGGGGGCTACGGTTTTGAGAGAGGAGAAGGAGAGGAGAAGAGTGCTAGGGTAAAATGAGAGTGTGTGTGTGTGAGGTCTCCTATTTTTGGGTTTTATATGAAGTGAAAATTTAAGGGTATTTGTGATAATGCATCTCTTGTAAACCACTAGGATTTGAGAAAGGAATTGAATCAATGGTCAAGATGCATTATCACATGGATTAAGGGCAATAAAATGAAGAGAGAGAGGGCTGGGTGTGCAGCATAAGGAGGGTGGTGAAGGATAAGCTCATTGACAAAAATGTATTTTTCTACAAAGCTTATTACACAAGTGCCATTTTGATTCAAATGAAAGGTGAGGATTGATTTTCACATTTGAATGAATGGCCATGATTTAATACAATTTGCAAATAATAAAAATAAATGAAAATGGGGTAATCATGGCTGTTATTTCGCAGCTAAGGGAGTGGGAGAGTGAGTGGAATTGCAAATTGTACTTTTGTTCTTATCCTTAATTCAAAAGAGTGTAGAATATTCCCTTCTAGATCATTCTTCCTAATTCATGCCATTTTGGGCCATATCCTATGATTCAATGATTGGGCTCTGAATTTTATGATCTCACCAATCCCAAAATTGATTTATTTACCCCACCTCAAAGGAAAAGACCATTTTACCCTTCTATCCAAAAACTAGGTTTTTAGGCACCAAGGTTTAATATTTATGCCCAAAAATATTCACAATGGAGCACAAATATTCCTTAAATAAATCATTGATGATTATTCAAGGATTTGGGACAAAATACCGCTTTTATTGTGAAATGACCAAAATGCCCTTTCACTCTAAAAACCCTAGCTTTTGCCCTCCGAACACACTTCCACTTCAAAAATGATTTTTTCACCCTAGGAGTGACCTCTAGTACCTCAAAAATGCATGTTGAATGACTTGTTCTGAGAAATTGTCCCTTATTTGAAAAATGACCAAAATACCCTTTTGCACTGAAAAACCCTAATTTGTCTAAGAAGTGCATTCCAACTCCAAAAATGATTTTAGAAGCTTTGAAATGACTTTTAGAACTCTAAATGCAATGCATGATGTTTTTTTACTTTTTAATTTAATTATTTTTAGGGAAAATTAGGGTTTTGACCTAAGCCGGACAAAATTGGGGTATGACAGCTGCCCCTCTTTATCTGGATTTTAACAAGGAATATGAATTGACCGAAACATATTCCGAGGCAAAATAGAGATAAAGAATTCAGAAATTATACCTATTTTGTCTACTTAGGGAAAAACCCGAATTTTCCTTCTTTTTTTGTTTTTCTAATTTTTTTTCCGTCCGGTTTTTCTTTTTGGGTGAATGAATGCCAGCCAAAAACGACTGTAATGAATGTAGTGCCAACCCTCAGGCGGCAAAAACAAGAAGTAAATTGGTGCCAACCCTCGGGTGGCATAAACAAAGAAGAAATAAAGCGATAAATAAAACAAGAAAGAAGGTACCGCCCTCCGATAAGCCGATATTGGCGGTGTAACGAGTGCGGTAAAGAAGGAGCGCTGTCGCTCAAGGAACACTTGGATTCTCGGCGGAGCATTTGCGGCTCAAGGAGCACTTGCGCTCTCTGAAGGAGTTCTTGGGCTCAAGGAGTGCTTGCAGCTCTGAAGGAGTTCTCGCTCTCAAGAGTGCTTGCGCTCTGAAGAGTACTGGGACTCGAAGGTGGCCTATTCGAGCGGCCCGAGGTTCAATATCCGGTTGTGGGGACCGATACATTTTACCTTGATGGACTTACGCTATGCTTTATATCGACACGCCTAGTCCAAGCGACGCGAAGTCTGGGGACCGATCCGCCACGCCCGTGATGACTTGGCGAAATGAAGGACGCGAGGTCCGAGGGCCGATCCGCCATGCTCGTGATGACTTGGCGAGATGAAGGTCGAGTTCAAAGTCGCTGTTTGGATCGTTGATTTGAACTAAACCGGCGGACTCGGGTCCGATGATTCGCTTGCTCGATAACGACGGATCCGGCGGACGCCTTGGTCTCCGGCGGATGCACGGTCTGAAGGATTTGCAAATCTCGTTGATTGATCGATTGAGATGACCGCCGCGTATTGAGGTGAGGTACCCGCGCTCGAATATGAGGTGAAGTCCGCTTTTGAGGGGACGCCAGTCCCGGGCGGATTCACGAATCTTGCCGATCTTCTTTAGCCACCGCATTTCCGCGACCGATCCAGTGGTGCCTTCTCGTGTTAGCGGACCTTTCTTCTCGCTTCCTCTAATTGGTGATCGCACGTCGTCGACCGATCCGTGGTGTCCGCTCTCGGCTAGCGGAGTTTTCTTCTCGATGGGTGATCAATGTCGCTGCAGACCGATCCAGTGGTGTCCGCCAAAGCTAGCGGACCTTTCTTTCTCGCTTCCTCGATTGGTGATCAACGCCGCAGCATCGATCTAGAGTGTTCGCTTCGAGCTAGCGGACTATTCTTCACTTTCTCCGATCGTGGTTAGTGCCATTGCAGACCGATCTAGGGTGCTCGCCCGCCGCGCGCAGTCTTTTCTTCGTAAAACCTTCCGCGGCCAATGCCACTACACTCGCTTTTAGTGAGTCCGCTCTCGAATAGTAGGACTCTTCTTAAACTTTTCTCTCGATAATGTGTACCGCACATGTTAGCGTATGCAAATGCATGGTGCATGGGATGAGGATGCATGTTATGCAAGGGCATGTTATGCAGAACATGTTATGCGAGCGCATGCAATGCTATGATTTTGGTGTGATGAATGCAATGAGATGCTATTCTTGATTTTCTTTGGTCACTTTCTTTTTTTCTCGATCGTTTGTTTTTTCGCTTTTGACAAAGGCTTATTCTTTTCTTGGTTCAACCGACTCGATACTCCCGCACAAGACCCGAGAGGCCGATGGAAACTGCAGGGCTCATGGATCTGACACAAGTTTGCTTTATGATTCGCCATCCGGAATGGTTTGTGAGTGCAACCTTCTTTGTAAGATTAACTTCCTTTGGTCGCCTTTCTTTTTCTCGATCGCTTGTTTTCCTTTTTGCTCTCTTGCTCTCTTGCCTGTTGGCTTATCTTTCTTGATTCACCAATCCGCGACACTCATGACACGAGACCGAGGAATATATTGAACTTGCGGGGCTCATGGGCCAAAAAGTGTGGGCTTTAACTTTGTCGCTCAAGCAATCGTGGGCTCAATCACTTTCTCTTGCATGACTAACTTGTTTTGGAGAATTGCCTCTTTCCGTGACCTTTAAGAATTTCGTAATGATTTGCAATGCTATATGATGTATGCACATGTTTTACATTCAGATCACCATCATCATAAAACGCTTATTTTGAGCGTAAAAGCGTAAATAACAACAAACAAACATGAGAAAGTTTGAGCCTTATTGACGTAGAAGCCGATCGTCGCATGCAATGTTACGACGATCGCTCAATATATTTGAAAGTTTTAAACTACAAAAAGACACGAAAACAAGAGAGAAGCTAATTTCTCGATCAGTCTGCCTCTCGTGGAGCAAAGCACAACATTTGTGTCCTTGACCTTGATCACCCTCATCCAAGTCTTCAGAGGAGTTGTATGCCTTTCTTTACTTTTCATGCTCAAGTTTTCGACCCTAATTTTTGCTCGGATCGCCTTTTGGGTTTTCAATCCAACGGTCGCTCTGATTTTGCCTAGGCCGCCTTTTTGCGGGTTTTCAACCTAGCGAGCTAATTCTTACTTGGCTTGTCTTTCTCTTTTTTCGTCTATTTCTTTCGCATAATACTTCTTCACTTGATCGGAATTGACCGGGTTTCTTAAATCTTCTCCGTCCATGTTTGTGAGTACCAAAGTGCTCCTCCAAAGAAGGCTTTCTTGACAACATATGGTCCATCATAGCTTGGAGTCCACTTCCCACGGGGATCGACCGATAGGCAAGATCTTCTTAAGCACCAAAACACCTTGCTTGAATTCACGTGGTCGGACTTTCTGTCAAAGCCGTTCTCATTATTTGTTGGTACAACCGCCCATGACACAAGGTCGCAATTCTTTTCCTTCAATGAGGTTTAGTTGATCCAGACGGTCCTGTACTCCACTCGCTTCTTCCAACTTGGTTTCCATCAAGACCCAGGGAGGGTATCTCAACCTCAATAGGGAGGACCGCTCACCCATATACCGCAGAGAAGGATTTGCCCTTGAAGTGCGTCTTCAAGTTCGGAGCCATGCAAAGCAAAGTGAAGCATCTCATGCCAATCCTTGTAGGTTACCACCATCTTTTGCACAATCTTCTTGATGTTCTTGTTGGTCGCTTTGATCGCCCATTCATCTTCTAAGCGTAAGGAGAAGAATTATGATGCCGATTTTGAACTCGCACACGTGTCTTTCATCATTTTGCATTGCTCAGTTCTTTGCAATTATCGCTGATGATCTTGTTTGGAAGACCATAACGGCAAATCGATCTTTCTTCACAAATTTGGCAACCATTGAATTGGTTATACTGGAGTATGAGGCAGCTTCAACCCACTTGGTGATCTCTAAAACTTTGCCTTGATATAATTGTAACTTGAATGAATCTTAGAGTGCAAGCCTTTTGATTTTCTTCCCCCTTTTTTTGTTTTTTTGTTTTTTTTTCGAGAGATTTTTTTTTCTGGACAAACATATTTAAATAAATAAACTTATTTGTCCTAAAGCTAAAACTCTGAGAAAACAAAAGCAATCAATCATTGATCGAAATGGATTTTTGGAGATTGTGGGTTTTTGTGGAGAAAGGATGATTGGGTTTAATGAAGTACTTGAAGCTAATGGTAGGATGATTTTTATTCGGCGTCGGCTGATGTGTGATGATTTATGATGGTTATTTGGCTTGATGAGGTGTTTGGAAGTTTTATTCCTGGCTAAGGGTTGGTGGAGGGCGGGATACCGAGGTGCTAAGGGTTGGTGGAGGGCGGATGCCGAGGTCAAAGGGAAGTATTTGCGCTTTATTGAGACAAGGATCTCTTGTGTTTTGTGGGTAACGTGTATCACCACCACTTACGCTTTTTTTTGTATTTTTGGGATTTTCATTTCTAAATCCCTTTTTCCTTTTTTTTCTTTTTTTTGATTTTTTTTTGATTGATTTTTTTATTTTTTTATTTTTTTGATTTTGACTCGTGAGTCGATGAAAAGTGATGCACCTTTTTTTTGATATTTGAGGTGATCCTCGCCTAGGGTGATTTTTGGATTTTTTGGCTTACAGAGTAGGTAGCACAGTTTTTTTTCGAGAATATGGGAAAATGGTCAAACATTATTTCAAATCATGATTGCTCGTTTTCTCAAAAATTAACCCAAGGACAATAATTTATCTACTCCTAGATGTTTGCCTTTTGTTTTTTTTTTTATTTTCCACCACTTTCTTTTTCCGGTCATTTGTTTTTTGTGTTTCTTTTTTGTTTGAAGGGAAAATCATCTTTGGGACTAGCACGATTCGCACCTCAGTAGTCAATGCACATTCTGACTTTATCATCCTTTTTCTAACCGGATGATATTGGCAACCCATCATGCATTACTTGGCCACCGCTAGGAACCCCGCATCAAATTGCTTCTTCACTCCGCCTCTAATTTTGAGGACATCTCGTGCTTCATCTTTCTCAATTTCGCTTTACAAAGGGCATTCGCTCGATCGGTAGCTTGTGGTACCACGATGTCGGTGTCCAACCTAGGCATATCTTGATATGACCATGCAAACACATCCACGTAATCACGCAACAACCGAACCAACTTTATGCGGTCTTCTTCATTCATGGTGGTAACCACTTTGACCTCTTTCTTGTTCTCACTGCACCCAAGTTGATTACTTCAAAGATATTCCCGTGAGGTCAATAACTCTTTCTTTAACCTCACGAGTTCGGAGGAGTTTCCCAGTCTTCCTCAACATCCCCTCACTTGATTGACAGGGTGATCAAAGTCAAAATACTTGATCGCTTCAAGATCATTGCTTTCAAAGACTATTGCTCGTGGATCCGCTTTCGCCGGGCTTAAAAAGGTAATGAAAAGCTAAACAAACAAGCAAACAATAATGAAACAAGAAAAAGGACACATGAAACATAGAGAAATGATTTTTATTGATGGAAATTCAAAACAACGCTTTTATTGATGATGATGATTCTGAAAAATAAAAACATGCGTGCCCCTAGCAACTGGTCCTATGGCCTTGGGCAGAGCCACAGAGTTGCATTACAACTAATTACTTTGAGTTAAAAGGTCACGGGAAATCAGCAGCTTCTCAATTCTTCACCTCTTTTCCTAGAAGACAATGACGAACCGCACTGCACTCCACCTTCTTCTGGTTTCAGATCCACCACGGATGGCAACAACTTGGTTGTGGATTAAGCAAACCGCACTCACGGCTCTCGTGGATGTCACGCATAGAATGCTCAGGGCGTGGATCTTGGCCTTTTGACTCACCCAACCATCCGCCACTTCTTTCCTCCGCCACTTTCCTTCTCTTGGCTAGACTTGGATCGTATCCCAACCCGCAACGGTCCTTATTCCTTTAGCCGACAGCGCAAGAATTCCTTGTCCAGATTTTCCCAAGCCGCACTCCAACCTTATACCCTTGATCCATCATGATTTTAGCAATCTTTCTTATTACTTGCCCATTAAAATCTTCTATGGCATTAGAGGTTGGCTTCTCGTGCCCCAAGAATGGGTTTGCGCTTATGCTTGGACCATTTTGCTTGAATGAAATCCAATTGGCATCGATTAGGTCTTGCACCACACGCCAAGGCTTTACACTCCTCCACGCATGACCAACCCCGCTTTCATGGAAATCGCAGTAGTATTAGCGTTGTAACCTCCGGGAAATGGCGGCTGAACGGGCTTCATTGAACGAGTGCCGACTAAGTTCTTGAAGGTCAAGTAATCAAACAACTCAAGATATCGCCATCGGGATTGATCAAAATCGGTCCGCTCTCAGATCGATGCCCCCGAGCCTCGTGATCAAACGCCATAATGCGACTCACCGGACGCCCGGGGCCTCCCGTGCTTGTCCACCTCGGGAGCCTTGAATTTTGGTGGCAAAACCAAGTCCGGGACCAAACACGACCACATGCCTCCTTGGCTCGACACCGCACCCTCCGTCGCCCATACTCTTTCTTTGAGCGCACGACCGGATCATTTGGCCGCGACCCTCAAACATGTGTCCTTGGGGGTGACTCCCATACCGTAATAATACCATCCAGCCGAGGAGCATTATGAGGTGGTGTCACTAGCCCTGAGTAGGGCCCGAGTGCAAGCAGAGAACTAAACATCCGGATCTCGCGGGTCCTCCTGCAGCCTCCTACAGCACTGGCGGCAAGTGACTTGATTGGGCGTATTCACACCTAATCGCAGAATGGATCCAACGGCTTGCGGCATGTACCAGCAGCATACCTCAAGGACATCTTTGTGGAGTGTACCGATTTGACACATTCATTTCAGGTGGTGATCGACTTTATCCCTGCGGAATCGCAATCAGAAAGGTTGGTCGACATCGAAGGGGGAACAAAAGAGGTGACACCAATCGACCTACTACAAAGGACGGCTTCAACAAATGCCCATTCTTTAGACTTTGTAGCATGGCCATCATCTCGTGCATCCGGGCCTCCATTGCCCCAACCTTATCCTTAAGCACTTGGTTTTCCCGAGCCACCGCTCGGGGTTCAAAATTTGCATGCTTAAATCTTCATGCTCTGATTACTCTCGCTTTAAATCTCCTGATGTTTTGCGATTAGCCATCACCTTGGCTTGTAGTCGGGTGAAGTATCGGGGGACGGAGAACCAGCGTGCCTTTTCTCGCTTGTTTAGACATTTATTGCATGAGAATGCATGAATGAATATATGAATGTATGTACAATGTTTGCTTGATGCCGAACCACGGATGCCTTGTCTTGTCATAAGCGCAAAAACTTTTTCTTTGATTTAGGAAGTGAAGTAAACGAGGAATCGAAATAGAAAATTGACATACTTCCTTCTCCATAACCGGGAAGCGAGAAGTAAGTGAAGCCTTTGCTATTCGATTCCATTCTCGATGCACCTATGACAAGACTGTACATTATTTGGTGGTTCCCTAAAGCAAATGCAAATGAGATGCAATATGAATGCAAATGTTTACAACATTTGAGTTTTAATGAATGTGGCATGATGCGATTATGATATGAATGATGCATGTAGAGATGATAAAAGCGATGAGTGTGGACGGAAGTTCAAAACTTAGGTGACACACTCGCATGCCACCACACACAAGGGGTTTATTTGGAAGAAAAAAAAATTGTTTGTATTTTCTTGGAAAAACTTTGAAAAATCTCCTTTTGAGGAAAACATGCCCTAAATTACCATGCAGCACACAATTCGTATGCCCTCGTGTCCTACAAAGGTGGGAATTCCTGAGTTCTAGGGCGACTTCAAAGGTTCCTCCCATGTAGCTCTAATTCACACCCTCACAATGGCTACCGAAGCTATAGAATCCCCATGCCGACATCCACAAATGTAGAGAACTACCAAGTGTGAAGCGTCATGAGAAAGCGTACTCTGGTTGAGACTTTCATGAGTATCAGACAGACAAAGGTCTCGAATGACAGTCACTAATCGTCTCCACTCTCCTAGATGTTTGTTGGATCCGGGTATAGGAGCCCACTCATAGAACATAAATCATAAGGTGTGAAAGTGTGTGATCGAAGGCATACTTCCTAAAATCTACCCACCCCACCTGCAAGGAAACCAGAACAGTCCAGATAAACAGTTGTCTACCCTAGGGTTCAACATGCATACACTAGTTTAATATACAAACTATTCTAATAAGTCCACAGTAATTACACGCATTGCTTACCTCAAGAAAGGGAGCTAAGAAGAAGGGGACATAATAGAATGGGGGAATGCATGTTTTACCTCAAGAAAAGGAGCGAAGAAGAGGGATCATGGGAATTGAGGAATGCATGCATAAGCACAACCATACAAAAGAAGAGAAAAGAAAAAGAAAAGGAAAACATAGTTTTTCAAATCAAACAGTTTAAACCACATCAAATTAATTAGGTTTCGACCTCATCTCTCTTTAAATAAATAAAGAAAGATATGTCCCCAGTGGAGTCGCCAACATTTATTGCGCCGAAAAATCCGGTTTGGGACTTTTCGGTTTGACAACGCTTGAAAATCAAGAGAGCCGCCACCAATATTTTATTTTAGGAAAACATTGAAAAAACCTTTTTGAAAGCGGGTGGTCTTTCAAAACTTAGAGATGTAGGTTCGGGGGCCTGGTTGCGCATGGGGAAGGTATTAGCACTTCACGCCGCTTCTTTCTACCGAAAGGAACCATTAATTTGATGTGGTTTTGAAATGTTTGATTTGAAATACGTTGTTCTATTTATTTTTCTTTTCTTTTTGAGAAATCTCTTTATTGAAAACGGAAAAGGGATGTTTTTGGTATCTTTGAAAAGCGGAACAAGACAAAGATTTTTGAAAAGCGTGCTTGACGACAGAACCTTGGTCCTACGTACTTCACCGGCCGAGGATCAAAGCAACGTAGTTCTTGCTATTTTTTATGGGTTTTTTAAAGGTGTGCTTGACGGGACATGAACCTCGGCCCTACGCACCCACCGGCCGAGGGATCAAAGCAACGAGTTCTCGTGTTTTTTAAAGGTATGCTTGACGACATGAACCCGGGCCCTCGCACTTCTCACCGGTGAGGGATCAAAGCAACGTAGTTCTCGTGTTTTTGCGTCCGAAACGCTTAAGAGTTTAAGTTTTGGAGTTTTTTGAAATAGGACTCGAGTGTTCGCGAACACCAAACAAGCAAAGGCTTCGAGTGGCATTCGGTATTAACTCGAAAGAAAAGAGAGTTGGAACCGGTAATCAAACAAGCAATGGCTTTGAGTGATTACAAGCGACAACGTTGTATTACTTTTTGAAATTGTTTTGAAAAAGGCGAGCATCGGTGATGATTATCACTAACAACTCGTGTTATTTGAAATTTGGATTAGTTGATTTTTGATTAAGGTGTGGGAGCTTTCATGATAGCCAAACAAGCAAAGGCTTCGAGTGACTACCACTAATAACTCCTCATTAGCGATCAAACAAGCAAAGGCTTTGAGTGATGGCTAATGATTTATTTAAGAAAATGCCTTTAGGATTTTTATTGAACAAGCATTTGATTTCTTTAACGATCAAAAGCCAAATAGAAACAGCCATTTGGGACACAACAAAGCAGCGATCAAAGGAATATTTACAATTTTGCTGCCATGACAATTGGATGCACCGTGTCTAGTATATGGTGCAAAGAGTAATACCAATTTGGAAGCGCAAGCAATACAACTATTGAATGCATGAACATTTTAATTTATGAAAAGGAAAAAAACATGATATTAATGCATGAACATTTAATTTATGAAAAGGAGAAAAAAAAAACATGATATTAATGCACTTGAACATTTAATTTATGAAAAGGGAAAAAAAAACATGATATTAATGTGCACATTTTAATTTATGAGATGCAAAACATGATATTAATATATGCATGAGAAGTAAACTTGAAAGATATGGATATAAATGAACTAGCGAACATGTAGGCATAAACCCTAAGCTAACATAGGAAATTGCCAAAGGTGGGCATCTAGCAAGGCATTTTATTCAAGCTAAAGTTCAAAGAAGAAAACAAAATAGGACTTAAACCTCCAAGCCTAAAACCCTAATCCGAGAAGCAACATTTAGGAACCAAAAAACCAGAAAAATCAAAACCTAACACTATAGAATATCTGATATGGGAACTTTATTCAATGAGATGAGCTATGGCACACTTTGAAACCAAGTAATACCAAAGAAAACTTTGAACATTGAAGGCATGAAAACTATATGATTAATTCACAGAACTATTAAAAAAAATACGAAGTAGTAGAATAGAATGACAATTTATACAAGGTTGAATCCTTCTTGCAATCTTCACCACTTTGAATGAAATGCACTAGGCATGTAAGTGAAATCCTTTACCAAGATCATCAACAAGTGGACAACAACATATGAGACTCTGAGAACCACATAAATATTGACTATGTAAAATGGGATCTGAATCCTTTCTTTTAATCTTCATCACCAGATATGAAGATACTAGGCATGTAGTAAAGGAGAATCACTTTGCAGATCAACAAGTGAATGACAACAAGCTAGACTACAAGAACACATAAACTATTAAACTATAAAAATAGATTGAATCACTTGCACAATCTTCATCACTTGAATGAAATGCTACTAGGCATGTAGTGAATCATTTTTAAGATCATCATTAACTAAACAATAATATGGCTAGATCCATAAACATATCAACTATGAAATAAATTGAATCTCTCTTCTAATCTCTTCTACCATGAAGGAAATCACTGAGCATGTAGTGAGAATCATTTTGCAAGATCATCATTAACTAAACAATAATATAGCTAGATCACAAACATATCAACTAGCAAATAAATTGAATCTATAACTATCTTTTTAAATCTTCTGCACCTTGAAAGGAAATGCACTAGGCATGTAGTGTGAATCAACATGAGATCATCCAATAAACAAAAGGTAAGCTAAAACACAAGAAATAATGAGCACATAGTATTATATTAAACAAAAGTCATTTCTAGCTCTCTTCACTGCTAAGATCAAAATTCACAGCTTTTCTAGTAGGAATCATGAGCTAGTCTGACCAACACTTAAAGAGAATGCACCAGCGACAAGATTTAAACAAAAACAACAAAAATGATTTTGAAAACATTTAATCATGTATATCACGAAACCTTGCTCATTGTTAACAAAGAAAACTCAAAAAATTAACAGCAAGAAAACAACCTTAATCAACTTATTTTGGGTAGAGACAACAAATCTCACCTCGAGCAAACTATGACATTTGAAAGATGATGCTATGCGAAGGAATGAGGGGAAGAAAATGAACTTCAATGCAAAATATTTGAGACATGATGCAAAAAGAGGGTTATGGATTTTACCTTTTTAAATGGAGAAGATTAGTGAAGAAATGGAGGAAGAAAAATGCAAGAGAGGGCTTCTACGGCCCCAAGAGGAAGAGGGTGGGTGGTATGATGACTCCTTGGTGAAGAAGAGAAGGTTAAGGGTGTGAGAGGAGGTGGGTTCAAAGGTGTTACCAGTGGATTGAGTGAAATGGAGGAGAGGGAAGGAGGAGAAGGCTTGGACTAGAAAGGGTGGAGGAAGGAGAGAGAAAAAGTATAATGCTTGGATTTTCTTGAAGGTGAGAATGATAGCCAAAGATTGGTGAAGAGGGAGAGTGTGAGCTATTTATAGGGATTTGAGAGCTTTAGGGTATTATTTGGACTTTTGCTTTGATTGGGCTCTAGAAGTTAGATCTTAATTTTGAATGGATGGTTAGGATTATTTGGTCACATGGATCCAAAGTATTTAAACACAAGTGTGTGAGAGAAATGGGTGAAGGTGGCGTATAAAAGAGAAAGAGAAGGAAAAAGGAAATTTGTGAACAAAATCTGGTGGGAATAGAGTGATTTTTGTAGGAATAGGAGTTAAGGGTATTTTGGTGAGGGAATGTTCAGGTAAGATGGGTTTTGGTGGGAAGGTTAATTGTAAGTGTAAGTGCATGGGTTAATTTGCACCAAAAGGAGGAGCAAGCATTGAGAGATATGATCAAATTAAAACTTGTTGAGTAAGTAATGGGTGTGTAGAAGCTTCTTGAGGAAATAGAGAGGGGGGCGCATGATCAGCTGATCATGAGGAAAAAATAAAAAACTTGCTTTTTGTATTTTTGTCTTTAATTGAGAATAACTTATCCTTTTATGAATTTTTAGTCTTTTACTTGGGTATGGTAATTGAGAGTGCACCTATTAAAACATATCACATATTTTTGGACACATAATCAACTTCCCTAATTATTCTAGACAATCAAAATTGTCCACTTAACTTAATTAATTAGGGGAATTTTTAATAGTCTTTAGCATTTTTATGCCACTAAAAATAGGAAAAATGCATGTTTAATTATTTTGGACTGAATTTCTCTCCAAAAATTGTACAAAAATTATTTTGGATGGAATAAAATGTATTTTTTTGTGGATGTATATGTATTTTTAACAAGAAAAATCATCCTGTTGTGAAAAATGACAAATATGCCCTTTACCACTAAGGTCCTAATTTGCTCAAATACATTTTATTCATGATCCACAAAAATATGGATGACTTTTAAAACTCTAAAAAATGCATGCGAGCCTTGATTTATTGTTATTTTTAGTTTGAAAATTAGATTGTTTGTAAGTATGGGACAAAATTGGAGAGTATGGCAGTCTCTCTTATGCTCTAGATTTTAACGAGGGAATGAATTAAGTAGAAACATATTACTGTGCGCAAAATAGAGATAAAGAATTCGAATTATCGATTTTGTCAACTTAGGGAAAAACCCGAATTTTCTTTTTTGGGTGAATGGATCTGGCGACAGGCACAATGAGCATTAGTAGTTAACTTAACAAAAGCGAGCGAGAAACACAAATAGCGTAGACCCAAACCCTCGGGTGGCGATAAGCAATAAGAAATAAAACAATCAATAGAAACAGTTAGAGAGAAGACAAGTCCTTTGATAAGCCAAACAGGCAAATTTGGGGAAGAAAGTAACAAAAAGTGGATGATGGAAGGAAAACAGTGCCATTCGTCACTCTGAGAAGGAATGCACTGGGATTACGAAGAGGAGCGTCTGCCCGGCTTTCGAAGGGTACTTACTTGAACTACGAAGAAGGAACAACTTGAGCTCGGAAGAGCGGCAGGCTCTGGAAGGCAGCTTGGAGGTTACGGGAAGGAGCGTCTGAGCTCTGAAGGAGGCGCTTGAGTTCACGGAAGGGCGTCACGGGAAACTCTGAAGGAGGCGCAGGCTCACGGAAGCAGCGCTTGAAATGCGAAGTGTAGCCTACCTCGAAGCTGACTTTGAGGTTGCATCAAGTTGTGGCGATGCATTTTACGTGATGGACTTGCCTTTATGCTTCCTACTTGCTTCAATTTGATGCGAAGGGCTTGAAGTCTGCGGGGGGCCGATCAGAGTCATCAGCACCAGTGATGACTTGGCGGGATGAAGGTCGAGAGTTCAAAGTCGACATTTATTTGGGTATGTGATTTTGAACTAAGCCCGAAGGACCTCGGGAGTGCGATGATTCGTCAGTCTTCGACAACGGCGGCGAATGCGAGAAAAGGCATACTCTCAGTCTGAAAGGATACATAGTCACTGAAGGTTGCAAATCACGTTAGTGATTAAGATGACCATTAGCGTATTGAATTAAGTACTGCATGTATCGGCCGATGCAAATACATGGTGCATGGGATGAGGATGCATGTTATGCAGGAGGCATTATGCGAGTACATGCAATCTTGTGATTTTTGGTGTGATGAATGACTGATGAATCTTTATTTTGATGTTCTTTGATGAGCTTTCTTTTTTATTTGTTGTTTTCGCTTTTGACAAGGCTTATTCTTTTTTGGTTCCAGCTCAAAATGCTCTGGCACGGGCGAGTGGCCCAGCGAAGGCGGGGACTGGCGGACTTCCATGGATCAGAATCTGAGTTTTGCTTTATGAGTTAGCCATCTGGAAGATGATTTGTGAGGCAAAACCTTCTTTGCATAAGATTAACTCCTTTGATTGAAACCTAACTCTTTTTATTTGTTGTTTTTCTTTATTCTCCTTGCTCTCTTTTTACACATGACATATATCTTCTTGCTGGTTCAGCCAATTCCAATGATGCGCTCTTCATGTGGCGAGGCGAGAATATACTTGAGACTTACTGCAGGTTCAAAATAATAGATGGGCGAAGATGCGAATTGAGCTTTAACTGTCGTTTGAAATGCAATCGTGGAAACAGCTCAAACTCTTGCATGACTAACTTGTTTTGGGAATTGCCTGCTTTACGTGCGACCTTTAAAATTTCAATGATTTGTAATGCTCTATGATGTACATGCACATGTTTTGGTTGGGGATCACCATCATCATAAAACATTTATTTGAATGAAAAAGCGAGAAAGGCGGAAATATCAACCAAGCGGACATGAAAGTTTGGAGCTTTGTTGATGCCATCCCGAAATGCGATTACATACGAAAGAAATTACTTGTATTTGTTCAATGCATGCAAAAAGTTCAGCGCCAAAAAAAGACACGAGAAGAAGGCGATTTCGACGCTCGAGTTCTCTACGTGGAAAGATTTTCAACATTTATATCCTTGACAGCGTGATCACTCCTCGTTTCAAGTTTTAGGGAAGTTGTATGCCGCTTTCTTTACTTTTCGTGCTCAAGTTTTAGAGCCACTAATTTTGCACCTGGATATTATGCTGCGCGAGTTTTTCGATCCCGGGATCGCTCCTTGATTGCTAAAGCCTAGAGCTGCCCTTTGCGGGTTTTCAACCTGGCCGAGCTATGGATTCTTACTTGTGTCTTTTTCTTCTTTTCGTTTATTTGCTCCGGAGCCTTAACGTGCTTAACTTCGATTATGCGAATTATGCGGGTGTTAAGGTTCTTGAGATCTTCACGACCGTCGCGTAATTGGTGATATCAATGCTCCTCAGGAAAGGGCTTTCTTGACTACATACGGGTCAGTCGTCATAGAAAGTGGGTATCCCACTTCCCTCGAGGTCGATCAGGTCTGAATGAGGC
This sequence comes from Oxytropis ochrocephala, assembly GCA_020916435.1. Taxonomy (NCBI): domain Eukaryota; kingdom Viridiplantae; phylum Streptophyta; class Magnoliopsida; order Fabales; family Fabaceae; genus Oxytropis; species Oxytropis ochrocephala. The sequence continues at coordinate 49,795,636 of CM037093.1, forward strand.
AAGATCTTCTTAAGCACGAATCACACCTTGCGCCTTGAATTCAGGGCCGAACTTATCTTGTCGAAAATGCGTTCTGGTCTCTGTTGGTACACAGCCTTGTGACCTCTGAAAACAATTCTTTCCTCAATAAGATTTAGGCGATCCCAACGAGCTGTACCTCTGCTTCTTTAACGTTTCCGTGGTACCCGCGAGAAGGGTCAGCTCGAACAATGGGAAGCACGCTTGACCCAATTATACGAGAGAGAAGGGATTTGCCTTGATTGAAGTACGTCGCGTCGAAGTTCATTATATACAAAGCTCGAAAGGGAAGCATTTCCTTATCCAATCTTAGAGTAAAATTATATCTGCTAATAATATTCTTGATATTCTTAATTAGTGCCTTGACGCCCGTTCCTCTTCGGGCGGTAGGAGAGGGAAAAATTATGATCTTTGGATTATGAACTACTGCTACACGGGTCATACGTCATTTCTTTATTAGTTGCTGCCGTTATCATTGATGATCTTGTTTGGAGAAGACCATAGTACCGTCATCGAGATCTTCCTTACATGATTTAGCGACCACTTCCAGGCCTGAGATTTATCTTTGGTATGGGGCAGCTTCAACGACTTCAACCCAATTGGTGATCTATAAAACTTTGCCTTGATAATTGTAACTTGTAGCAGATAAATCTTGGGAGTGCAAGCAATACTTTTGATTTTCTTTCCCCTTTTTGTTTTTGTTTTTTTTTTTGAGATTTTTTTACGGACAAACATATTTAAATAAAATAAACTTATTTATCTAAGCTAAAACTGCGAGAAAACAAGCGTCGATAAATTGATAGGAATGGATTTACAGGAGGCTATTGTAGGTTTGTGGAAGAAAATTGATTGGGTTTAATGCGTGCTTGAAGCTACGACAGGATGATTTTATTGGCCTTGGTGGCGTTTGTGGTTATGATGGTTATTTGGCTTGATGGGGTGTTTGAAGTTTTAGTCTGGCTAAGGGTTGGTGGAGGCGGGATCTTGGGAGTCTTTGAGAGTTTGGTGGAGGCGGGCCCAGAGAGTCGAAGGAAGTATTTGCAGTTTATTGGGAATGGGTCTCTTGTGTTTGTGTGCTTGATGTGTCCCGACTCTGCCTTCACACAGTTCATTTCTAAATCCTTTCCTTTTTTTCTTTTTGATTTCTTTTGATTGATTTTGCAGTTTGACTGGGTGGTGATGAAAAATGTTTTTTTTGATATTGGTGAAAGTCATATGCAGGGGTGATTTTTGGATTTTTGGGCACTGATGGGTGTACCAGTTTTTCGAGAATATGGGAAAATGGTCAAACTTTATTTCCAAATCATGATTCTCGTTTTCTCAAGTGTGAGGACAATAATTTATCTACTCTATATGTTTTGCCTTTTTTTTTTTGATTATTTCAGGCCGACTTTCTTTTACGGTCACATTTGTTTTTTATGTTTCTTTTTTTTTTTGAAGGAGGCCATCTTTGGGCTTATACGATTCGGATCTCTGTAGTCAACACACATTACGACTGCCGAGTCCTTAACGGAGGCCAGGGACAATGGCGACCTTTGTGGGTACTTAGCCATTGGAACCACATCAGGTGCTTTTCACCAGTCTGGATTTGAGGACATCTCGGGCTTCATCCTTCTCCAGTTTACTGTTTCTGACGGGCATTCGGGCTTGGTAGTGGCTTATTGTACCCATGATATGCGATTGTCGACGGGCATATCTTGATAGGACAATACCAGCGCTGCCATGTCGTCGGCCAGTGAACCCGACTTCATGCGATCTTAGTCGTTCATGGTGGTAACCACTTGACTACCATTCTCGGTACGTATCCGGTTGATCACCTCGATTATTATTCCGGAAGTGAGCGAATAACCCTTTCTTCTTGTTTCATTAACATAAAGGTTAGGAGGTTTCCCGATCTTCCTCGACGTCACCGGCGATGGGGTGATCCAAATCAAAATAACAAAAGATGCTGGCATTTGTTATTTGAGAGACAATTCTTGTACGCACTAGGAAAGCGGTCATGACCAGCCGAAGCGCAAACAAGCGAGCAATAGCAAGCGGGAAAAAGGACACATGAAATGAAGAGAAATGATTTTTATTGATGGAAATTCCAAAACTAGCGTTTTTATTGGCGATGATGATTGCAATAAAACATGCGTGCACAACAACGTCCTGTGGCCTTGCGGCGAGAGCCGAGTTGCGTGGTAATTACTTTGAGTTAAAGGTCGAAATCGGCGGTTTCGATTCTTCACCTCTTCGGCGAGACGACGGGCCGGACGAACCACCTTAACCGGTTTCGAGATCCACCACGGTGTATAACTTGGTTGTGATTAAACAAGCCTCCGCGAAAGCTCTGGTGGATGTCGCGAGGCAGAATGCTCTGGGGCGGGGATCTTGGTGTTTGGCTCGATGACCATTAGCCAACACTGCTTTCCTCACGCCCGCTCATGCGCAGTAGACTTGGTTGTATCTGGCCATGACGGTCGCATTCGCTTTTTAGGCTGAATGGGCGTAAGAATTCCCTTGTCAGTTTTCCCGGCGATTGACCTTATACCGCCGATCCATCATGATTTTAGCAGCCTTTCTTGTGCTTGTCATTAACATCTTACATGGCATTAGAGGTTGCGTTACCAGTGTCGTGATAGGTTTGCCGGTTATGCTCGAACCATTTTGTGAATGAAATCAATTGGCATCGATTAGGTCTTGCACCACAAGCGAAGGCTTTACACTCCTCCATGATGTAATGACCAGTTTTCATGAAGCTTGCGGTAGCATTACCATGTATACTCTGAGAAGTAAACGTTGAGCAGAACTTCCATTGAGCAGTCTTTGACTAAATTCTTGAAATTAAGTAATCGAGCTCAACCGTTATATCATTGGTATTGGATCAGCCAAAGTTGGATTTCTTGTCTTTGATAACCACTGAGCCTTGTGATCGAACATCGTAATCGACTCACCGGTGTCCCGGTTCTGTATTTATCCGCCTGTGAGCTTTAATTTTGGTGGCAAAAGCCAGAGATACGGGACCAAACACAATCACGGGCCCTCTGTACAGTTTGGCAAACTCCTCAATTTGCCGCCTCTTTCTTAGAGTGCAGGTGGGTCATTTAGGCTGCGACCCACTCAAACTGTGTCATGGGGGTGACTCCCGTACCATAATAATACCATCAGTGAGAGCATTATGAGGTAGTGTCCTGTGATGGGGTAGTCACGGCGGAGAACTAAACATCACAGATCTGCGGTCTCAATGACTCCCTCTGGCTGTGATGACTTGATTGGCGTATTCCTGCCGGCGAGGAATGGATCAACGACTTCGCGGCATGTACCCAGCCGAGCATACCCAGGACATCTTTATGGAGTGTCACGATTTGGCACATTCATTTCGGGGTAGTGACCGGATCCGGCGGAGGCACCCAAGCTGTGGCGTTCTTGATCGCGAAGGGGAACAAAGTGACTGCTTTGGACCCACTCGGCAGCTTGACGGTGGCCCATTCTTTAGACTTTATGCGCGCTGGCCATCATCTCATGCATCTGGGCTCATTACTGACTGTATCCTTAAGCACTTGGTTCTCCCCCAGGCGGTACGCTCGAGTTCAAGAACAATGCCGTCTTCATGCTGCGGATTACTCTCGATTTCAATCTCAGGATGCTCTTGCGGTTAGCCATCGACGGCTTGTAGTGGGTGAAGTATCGGTGACGGAGAACCAGCGTGCCTTTTACGTTTGTTTAGACATTTTATTGCATGAGAATGCATGAATGAATATATGAATGTATGTACAATGTTTGCTTGATGCCCAGAACCACGGGATGCTTGTCTTGTCATAAGCGCCAAAAACTTTTTCTTTGATTTAGGAAGTGAAATGTGAAGAATCGAAATAGAAAATTGACACTTCGCTTCTCATGCGCGGGAAGCGAGAAGTAAGTGAAGCGCGCTGTTCGATTCCGTGATCCCACACATGACAAGGCGGTGACATTATTTGGTAGTTCCGGCGAAGCAAATGCAAATGAGATGCAATATGAATGCAAATGTTTACAACATTTGAGTTTTAATGATAATGGCGTAGTCGCGATTATGATATGAATGATCGTGTAGAGAGATGATAAAGCGATGAGTGTGGACGAGTTCAAAGCTTAGGTGACACCTTTGCGTGCGCCTCATGCATGATGGTTATTTGGAAGGAAAAAAATTTGTTTGTATTTTCTTGGAAAAACTTTGGAAAATCTCCTTTTGAAGGAAAACTATGCCTAAATTACCATGCGGCACGCAATTAAGTATGCCGCAAATTATTGGGAATTCTGAGTTCTAGAAGCGACAGTTCTCAGTAGCTCTGGTGCACACTCCTGTTAGCTAGAAGCTATAGAGAATTCTCTGTGACACCTGAGTGTAGAATGCTACCAGTGTGAGGCGTCATGAGAAGCGTACTCCGATTGAGACTTTCATGAGTATCGAGACCAGACAAAGGTCTTGAATGGCAGTCCTTGTCGCCTCCACTCTCCTAAGTGTTTGTTGGATCAGAATTTATGAGGCAGCTCGTAGAACATAAATCATAAAGGTGTGAAAGTGTGATTGAGGACATACTTCTAAAATCTACCCATCCCCACGCAAGAGGCGAGCGATCCAGGACAAAAGAAAAAATTAAATCTACCTAGGGTTGCTGTGCATACACCAATTTAATATACAAACCATCACAATAAGTCCACCAGAAAATTACACATTCTTTACCTCGAAGGGAGCTAAGAAGGAGGGGACATAATAGAATGGGAATGCATGTTTTACCTTAAAGAAGGAGGCGAAGGAGAGGATCATAGGGTGGGGAACACATAAACTATTAAACTATGAAATAGATTGAATCGCTTTCTTGCAATCTTCATCTTGAATGAAATGCCTTAGGCATGTAGTGAGAATCATTTGCAAGATCATGCATTAACTAACGATAATATACATGAATCCCCTTAAACATATCAACTATGAAATAAATTGAATCCTCTCTTGCAATCTTCACCACTTGAAGGGAAATGCACTAGGCACGTATAGTGAATCGGCACATGAGATCATCAATAAACAAGGTAAACTAAAACACAAGAAATATTGAGCACGTAAACTAATATATTAAACAAAGTCATTTCTAATATAACTACTACTAAGATCAAGTGCACTTGGCACTAGTAGGAATCATAGAGCCAAATCCTCAACAGCTTACTAAAGAAAATACCAACAGCAAGATTTAAACAAAGAAACAACAAAATCAATTTTAGAAGACATTTTAATCGTGTATATGCTGACCTTGCTCCATTTTATTTAGCAGAAACTCAAAAATTAACATGAAAACAACACTAATCAACTTATTTTAGGGTGAGACAACAAATCTACCCCTCAACCACAACAAACTGTTGAAAGATGATCACATGCGAAGAGATGAGGGAAGAAAATGAATTCATCAAAATATGGAGATGATGCAAAGAGGGTTATGGATTTTACCTTTTCTCTCTAAAATGGAAGAGAAAATTGAAGAAATGGAGGAAAAAATGCAAGAGGGCTTCGGCCTTGCAAAGGGAAGGAAGGAGATAAAGGTGTGATGAATAGCGGTGAGAAAAAGGAAGGGTTAAGGGTGAGAGATGGATTAAAGGTGCTGGTGGATGAAGGTGAAGTAGTGGAGGAGGAAGGAGGGAGAGGCTTGGCACAGAGGAGGAGAGGAGGAGGTATGATGCTTGGTTTTCTTGAAGGTGAATGGCCAAAGATTGGTGAAGAGAGTGTGACTATTTATAGAGTTTTGAGGCTTTAGGGTATTTAGGACTTTGCTGATTGGGCTCTAGGATTGGATCTTAATTTTGAATGGATGGTTAGGATTGTGGTCACATGGATCAAGAATTTAGAAAACACAAATTATTGACCAGGAAATGGGTGAAAGTGGTATATAAAAAGAAGGAAAAAGGAAATTTGTGAACAAAAAATCTAATTTTGGGAATAGTGATTTTGTAGAATAGGGTTAAGGAGTATTTTGGTGGGGAATGTTCTCAGGTAAGATGGGGTTTTGATGGAAAGGTTAGTTAAGTGCATGGGTTAATTGCAAAGGGCAACATTGAGGATATGATCAAATTAAAACTTGGTGAGTAAGTAATGGAGTGTGTAGAAGCTTCTTGAGAGAGAGAGAGAGAGGGAGGGACGCATGATCATTTGTTGATCATGAAGGGAAAAAATAAAAAAACTTGCTTTTTTTGTTATTTTGTCTTATTAGGGGACACTTCCTCCTTTTATTTTTAATTTTGAATCTTTTAGGCGTATGGTGAGAGTGCCTTGAATTTAAAGCATGTCACATATTTTGGACATATGGAAATAACCTCCTAATTATTCTAGACAATTAAAATTGTCACTTAATTAATTGGGAATTTTAATGGTCTTTTGGCATTTTTTATGCACTAAAAAAATAGGAAAAGTGCATTTAATTATTTAGGCTAAGAATATTCTCTCTAAAAATTGTACAAAAATTCTCTTGGATATGAGAGAAAAATGTACTTTAGTGTGTGCATATTTTGTGAAAATCATCCTTTTAGAAAATGACCAAAATGCCACCTGCAAAGTCCTAATTTGCTTTCAAAAAATGCATTTTTATTCTAAACATGGTTCTAAAACCCTTGGACACTTTTAAAACTCTAAAATGCATACCGTACCTTAATTTATTTATTTTTGGTTGAAAATTAGGGTGTTGGCCTAAATGGGACAAAATTGGGTATGGCAATTTTGCCCTCTTTATCTAGATTTTAACGGGGAATATGAATTGGTAAGAACATGTTCGGGGCAAAATCAGAGATAAAAATTCGAGAGGAAATATACCCGATTTTACCAACAGGGAAAAACCGAATTTTCCTTTTCTTTGGGTGAGATGGATACTGTGAAGAAAATGATTTGTAATGAATGTGGTGCTAACCTGGATTAAGCTAACAAAGCAGGGAAACACATGAAGTGTGGAGCCCTAGGGTGGCATAACGACCAAGAAGTAAAACAATAAATAGAATAGTAGAAGAGTCATAGTCAGCACGATAATGACGCATTTTGAGGAAAGAAGTAACAAAAGTGCGGTGATGAAGGTCTTTCGTCGCTCTGAAGAACACGGGATTCTGAGAAGATGTCTAAGGCTCACGAAGGAGTACTTGGACTACGAAGGAACACTTAGGCTCGAAGGCAGCAGGCTCGAAGAGCAGCTGGGTTACGAAGGAGCGTCCCGAGCTCTGAAGGCAGCTTAGGTTACGAGAAGGGCGTCTGAGCTCTGAAGGAGCGCTTGGGCTGCAGAAGGAGCGCTTGGAGCTCTGAAGGTGGCTGCTCGGTGACTGAGGTTGTATCAGGGTGTGGGGCGATACATTTTACCTTGATGGACTTACTGCCCATGCTTTGCAGCCCATGCATTAGTGCAGAAGGGCCTTGAAGTCTGGGGCGATCAGTGTACTCAAGTGATGACAGCGGGATGAGTCGAGTTCAAAGTCATTGGTATTGATTTGAACTAAGCCCGAAGGACCTGAAGTCGATGATTGGTGGTGCTCGATGCGACGAGTCTGAAGGGGCGCTAGTCTGAAGAAGGGATGCCGCAGTCTGAAGGGATTATAAAATCTGATGATTGGCCCGATTGAGATGTAGCTCATTGGCGCATTGAATTGAAGTACCCACGGCTCGAATATGAGTGAAGTACGCTTTTGAAGGAGCATTCCGGAGTCCACGAAGGGATTCCGCGAATCCTGGTGATCTTTGGTCGTGTATGCCGTCGAGTGCTGCTCAGAGCTGTCAGACCATACCAGCACCTCGATTGGTGATCAATGTCGTTCAGCGATCGAGTGCACCTTTCGGGCTAAGCGGACTTTCCTTACGCTTCCACTCGATTGGTGATGATGCCATTGTCTTGTCCCCAGGGTATGCCTTTCGGCTAAGCGGACCTTTCTTGACTTTATCTGGTTGGTGATCAATGTCGTTCCAACGATCCGAGTGCTGCTGCATTGTGGACTTTTCTTCTACGATGGGTGATCAATGTCGTTGCAGCGATCCGAGGTGTGCCTTTCGAACTAAGTGGACGCTCTTAAACTTTTCTCACGATAATGTGTACGCACATGTTAAGCGGTCTAAATGCATAGTGCATGGGATGAGGATACACATGCATTATGCAAGGCATGTTATGCGGGAACATGTTATCTGATGCATGTCACTATGATTACAGTGTGATGATGGATACAGTGAGATGATATTTTTGATGTTAACTTTTAGTGAGCTTTCTTTTCTTATTTATTTGTTTTCGCTTTTGACAAAAGGCTTATTCTTTTCTTGGTTCTGTAGGCTCAGATTACTCTGACACGAGGTAGTGTGATGAAATTGCAGAATCATGGATCGAATGCAAGTTTGCTTTATGGTTAGCCATCTGGAATGGTTTATTAGTGCAACGCTTCTTTGTAAGATTAATTTCCTTTGAGTGAAATCTCTTTCTTTTTATTTATTGTTGTTTTTTCTTTGTTCTCTAGCAATACGTAACCC